>CAWTZC010001883.1:4282500-5527079 GCA_963919715.1 Microtus obscurus | reverse complement strand
TAAAGTGAACAAGTTATCAAAACTGTAGGAAAAGTGGGATAAACTGGGTCACAGGTAACTTGGAACACTATGGAAATCCATTGAGGGGACATGAAGAGCTCTCAGGTGGCGCCTGATTTCACGTTTCCTAAATTAAGAAATGAACAGTGGTTCATTTCATTGTGGTTAACGGTTTGGAGAAAACTAGCTGTAATTCGGCACAGTTACAAACATCTAATTCAGAACCATGTGAGTGACCTACTTCCTTATTCTAAGGGGATCTTTAATGTTCTGGGCAAGAGAGTGTAGAGAAAGTAATACCTGAGGTGGAAAATTACAATGAAAAGTGTTAAATTAATAAATTATAGAGTTAAGTCTAATTAAGAAGAAAGCAATAGAATCAGTTATATATCACTATTGAACAGGGCTCCAGGAAAATATTTGAAAGGATTTAAGTGACAATAATACTTCAGAATTTAGTTTCAAAAATACGATTAGCATGAAATAATTTCTGGTGCAATATAATTGCCGTACATTCTAGAAGATTTGTTGATCAAAGACCATATAGATTGACTAGAAACTCATGAAATGGAATAAGATCTTAGTTTTCCATAAGAGATAAACATACGCAACATAAATATTAGCTATTTAGACATTTGCTTGGTTTCTCACTTAAAGGTTTGTACAGTGTTTATTAGAGTTCTTTCCCAACAGCTAAGTTATGGATCCAATATGGATCCATAAATAAAGAAAATGAGGTATGTAGTCAATGGAAGTTTCTTTTTTCAGGCATAAGAAAGAAATAACCACCATTTGTAGGAAAATGAATGCAACTGGAAATGATCACTAAGTGACCTTAGTTTTAGAAAGAAAATTTGAATTTTTTATTTGTGGGGGTCTAGATTATATATATGTGTGTGTGTGTGTATACATATATATGTATGTATGCAAACAGTATAGGAAGATAAAGTGGACAAATGAAAGAGAAGATGGAGAATTCAATCAAAGGAAAGAAATTATTCTCAAATTACATTATATGGATGCATAAAAATTGTCAAATATTTGATCTATGCACTAATATTTACTATTCTTTTAGGATTTTCTTCATGTATCCCATAGATTTTGGAGTATATGTTCTCATTTCCATTGAATTCTCGGAATTTTTTTGTGTTTATCCTATAATTAGCTCATTCTTGTACTTTCCTTACTACTATCTTTAATGTCTATAATTGTGTATAATTTCTAAGGTTTTTCCTGCTGTTAATATCTATCTTTCATACATTGACCTTAGATAAACTACAAGGGGTTGTTTCCAATTCTCTACATTTACTGAAATGTGTTTTCAATCCCACTATGTGGTCTATTTTAGAGAAAGTTTCATGGCCTGCCAATAGGAGTGTATGGTCTCCTGTGTTTGGATAGAAAATCATGTAAGTAATCTGATGGGTCAATTTGTTGTATGATTCCACGTAGATCCAATATTTCTCTGTGTATTTTTTGGTTTAATTTCTTAAATTGTATTCGTGAAAGATGGTATTGAAATCATCTGTTATTGTACTAGGGTTAACTCCGTGGCTTATGTAAAGTACGATTTGTTTTATAAAATTAAGTGCTGTCTGTGAAACCCCGTGTAAAGATAAAAATCAACAGACTGATTAAAAATTAGCAAATTACATATTCAATGTCATGCCTGTGTCTCAAATAAACAAGAACTCCTAAAACATGTGAACCAAGCTGTTCAAACAATTGGAAAATATACGTAAAGAGACATCTCACTTAAAGATAAGTATGTAGATGAAGCATGCACAGCATCCCTTTCTATTCACCCTTTTCCATTAAGAACATGTGAATTTAAGACAAATGGATTATCACCACATATATAGTCAGAATGACCAAAATAAAACAGAAATTAAGACAAGTGCCTAGGAATATTGGAAAGATATATCATGCATTGTCGATAACACTGGTGCAGAGTCTAGAAATGTTTAATAATTCCTTAAATTAAAAGATCTAACTCTAAATATCATCACACATACTGTATTAAGCCCATGAACATTTAAGAAATGTCATAAAATCTTAAAAGCAAATTTATTTATAATAGCTTGGAAAATTAAAAATAGCTGAAATATTGTGATACTACTTTTTATAGTATACTAGTGTCAAGAAAGAAAACAATATATGTTTATTAATAATAATTGCAATTAAAAAATCTCAAGAACTTATTTTTCTAATTTAATTGAAACGTCTATAACACAAAATCATAGCAACTGTGAACCAATGTGTTTGCTAATTAGATAGATTTATGCATTCTACAATGCAAATGTTGTTCAAAACATAATTTTGCACACACTACATTTCTATAATGTATAATTGAAAATCAAAAATAAATCATTGATACAGGCAACACATGTATGAATTTCACAAGATTGAAAAACTAACATTGACAAAGAGTTACTATATATATATCATTCTGAATAGGGTAAAATGGGAGAGATAAGAAACAGGCAAGTGATTCCTGAAGAGAACTGAAGTAGCTGTGCTCATAATTTTAGAAGGTATACATGATTATACATGATTATGGAATAATGTGAGTATAATCACACAATTATGACAGAACTATCTTGTAATTGTAATAGTGGTCCAAAAACCCATGGACGAATTAAAATTTTATATATGCATAGATGAATTAGTGTATGTAAAATTAGTAAACTGTGAATAAGACTGAGGGCTTATCTAAGAATTAATTTTTTCATTGTGACATAATACTATTATGCATGATCTTTACTCAATTTCCCTTTAGAGTTTAAGGTACACATAAATTAAAATTGTCTCTAACTAAATAATTAATACAAAACAGCTGTTGGCATCCTCCCGAGATCATGAAAAGAGGATGAATAATGATGATGTAAATTTTACCAGTGAAAAATTTCATGATTAACTATTTTTTACTTCCAGAGATTACATCAGATGATTTTTTTTAAACCTTTTGCTTGATGATGTTTGGGCTATAAAAGGAAAAATAGGATTAAATACTAACAGAATTCACTTAACTTTTTCATTACTGAAAGTGATTTTGTATTTATGATATTATATATATATATATAAGTTTATGTATTTTTATATGTATAGTGTATTTGTGGTATCATTATATTACATACAGTATTATATTACCCAAGATAATTCTGTAAATATTACTGTAGTGAGGGTGGTATTCCACCAGATATAGTTGCACTTACAATTGCTGTGATGAAACACCATGACCAAAGCAACTTGAAAAGAAAAAAGTTTATTTAGCTTAAGCTTCCAAGTCGCTGTTCATCGTTGATCCAAGTCACCTTTCATTGTTGAAGGAAGTCAGGACAGGAAAACACAAACAGGGCAGGAATTTTCTGGTAGGAGCTGATGCAGAGTCCATGGAAAAGTGCTGCTTACTGGTTTGCTTCTCATGGCTTTCTCAGCCTGCTTTATTATAGAACCCAGAACCACCAGTCCAGGGATGGCACCACCCACAAAGTTCTAGGCTCTCCTCCGGCAATCACTAATTAAGAGAATGCCATACAACTCGATCTGAGAGTGGCATTTTCTCAACTGAGGTTTCATCATTTCAGATAACTCTAGGTTGTGTCAAGTTGACATAAAACTATCCGGCATACCAATTATAACACAGTTGCCTGGATACCAAGACATAAAGCAGACTACAATGCTGTCACCATGACCTACTCAGAATTGTAATGTATAGTGGTACCCAGAAAAATATTTGAGACTTATATTTGTGGATTCTCAGTGTGATTATAATATCATACTTTTGCATGTAAGTTTCCTATACAGTGGAAGAAAGATGACCTTGTTTTCCATCCAATCTGACATGCTATGCATTCCTTAACCATAACTTGTTTTCTATTCCTTCGTTCCGTCCTTCATTTTGAGACAATATTCCTCTGTGTAGCTCTGGCTGTCTGAAATTTCTTCTGTGGACTAGACTGGACTTGAACTCAGAGATTCAAGTTCCTCTAACTCCAAAGACCTAGGTTTAAAGGCATTTAAGTATGAACTGTAATACATTCTTAATATGTAATTTATGTTCTGCTTCATATAATACGGAACCCTCAAGTGAAATGAAAGCCTATTGTTTTAAAAACAACGTGTCTTTTCTCTACGTTTTTAAAACTAAAAAATAGTTAGAGATTTGGAGATATTAGCTCAGTCAGATGTGAGTTTGTCCCTAGGAGGCCTGGAAGCTTCACTGGCTCTATGCACCTCGGCACAGACATTTATTGAAAACAAATCTTTTTCGCCCTTCATTCCATTAACATTTTAAGAGCAACTACATTTATAGAACCACTGTGGAGAATTAACCTCTAAATGATGTATAAAATGAAATATCCTTGCCAACTTCAGATAATGGGCTGAGATCTGTTATGCTCAGTTACTTTTTTGAATGTGTGCATGTTCAATCCTATTTAACTTCTCAGTATTTTTTTTTCCCAGAAAACTTCTTCAGAACCTGGAAAGACAAAAGAAATAGTATTAAGGATTGTTGAGACTAATTTAGGAAACTTCTTGACATTGAACTGCATCCCACATACAAGTTATGAATAGAAGTATTGTGTTTTCTCCATCTATAAATGTTACAAAGACCTTAAATGGCCACTCAGATTTATTCTCTGCTAAAAAAATTATAAGTCGCCGGGCGATGGTGGCGCACGCCTTTAATCCCAGCACTTGGGAGGCAGAGGCAGGCGGATCTCTGTGAGTTCGAGACCAGCCTGGTCTACAAGAGCTAGTGCCAGGACAGGCTCCAAAACCACAGAGAAACCCTGTCTCGAAAAACCAAAAAAACAAAAAAAAAAAAAAAAAAATTATAAGTCTATTTAAATAGTCTGAGACTATACTACAAATATCTGCAAACTCTTTTACTAAACACTCCAAAGCCCAGTTATCTGTAGTAAGATTACACAGTTATGTCTGATTTAGCCATCCAAAGACTTTAAAATTTATTTTACAAATATGAAATTATCCAACTATTATGTTTCAAGGAGAAATATGCAATTTAAAATTCAGCCTAGTCAATATGCTAAAACTAGTACATTTTATTTAAAAACTATACTGATTTTCTCTTTTAAAGTAAGAATTATCTATGGTGAGTTTTAAGTTATTTCAAATATCCCCCAAACAAAATCATTTTAAATCTATCAAGTGACAAGGAGATAACATTAAAAGATGGAATTATGAGTGTCAACCTTTATATATTCAGCTTCCATTACAATCCAGTCAGTCTCTGTTTCAGGAGCCCAACTCGAAGACTCTTTATTGAATATGGTTTAGACAAAAAGTAAAAAATAAAATCTTTATACAGATATCCAATTTATGGCAGCCAACTCATTTCACTTATATACTAGTAAAAAAAGTCATTTTAATTAAAAATACACATTGGATTATTTTTACACAATTTTATATCAAATGAGTTGTATTTCTTCTAGAAAATCTCTTTGCTATGTTTATAAAATATTTATTTTAAGCTCCGAGTTTGGACATATGTTATAAAATTTATCTTTATTTTGTTCACACTGTAAATGGAGACTCCTTTTTTATTTCCTGACCACCCAGACCCAAATAATCACAAAAAAAAAAACACACTATATTAATTACAAGACTGTTTGACTGATGGTTCTGGCATATTTCTAGCTAGCTCTTATATCTTAAAAAAAATCCATTTCTATCAGTCTATATACTGCCATGAGGCATTAGCTTACCGATAAGTTTCTGTCTTATTTCTCCTTCAGCAACTGCATGGTCTTCCTGACTTTGCCTTCTTTTCCCCTGCATTCAGTTTAGTTTTCCTGCCTAATTATATTCTGCTCTGTCAGAGGCCAAAGCAGCTTTTTATTAACCAATTGTAATGAAAACATATTCACAGCATATAGAAAGGAATCCCACATCACCACACAAACTTAAGTGTAATATGGGATAGTATTGATATGGGTCAATGTTGACTCTCAAATCTTCTTCAGATGATCTTGAGTTGAGACTTTTAAGGAACACTATTGCAGAATGCTTTGGCTGAATATATACAAGTAAGGAAAGAAGAAAAATGGAGTTAGCAGTTAACTCCAGAGTATCTGAAAGAAAGGAAACACCCAGATTTAGGAAGAACTAGGGAAACTTTCATCTAATGCTCAGGTGAGGTGTCTAGCAATAATAGAATGTGTTCTGCTTCTGGTACCTATGCAGCCCCTCGCTAGCTGGGAGCAACTTTCCATGAGGATCTCCCCTGTCCGCATCTGAAGGAATGATCAGGGCTGTGTATGGGGAGTCTTTAGCATCCACCAGTGCTTCTCGGATCTACTTGTTTTTTATGCCAGTTCATAGGATCTGTGGAGCAATTCATTCACGTTTCTGTTTAATACAGTTTCTAAATTAATGTGGAAGGAAATTAGTGGGATTAATTTCGTGGCAGTCACAAATTGTTTAGGGACCGTAGTAAACATGCCTTCCTAATTTTTCTATAACTCATACAAGCTTTCTCACTCTTTTTTTTTTTTTTTAGCACAGTTGCTAGAGCAGGCAGTCTAATGTATGAAATGATCTCCAAATGGTGAAAGTGGGTTTTTCCTTTCTATGGTAATTTATGTTCTTTCTTTTCTGAATTTAGGCACAAAGAACAAACCTAATACATCAGCAGTAGTGTTATCTTAAAGTTTGGCCACTTTTTTTTTTTTTACTGGTATTTGGTTGAAGTATTTTATTTATTTATTTATTTTTTACTTTATGTCCATTGGTGGGAAGGTGTCATATGCCATGGAACTAGAGTTCCAGACAGTTATGAGCTGCAAGTGGGTGGTCAGAATTGAACCTGGATGCTCTGGAAGAACAGCCAGTGCCTGTAACTGATGAGCCAACTGTCCAGACTTAATTGAAGTATTTATATTTGGGGAGAAAATAAAGTACAGTTTTGAGTTGAAATAAAACAATTCAGCCAACACAGCAATCTCCTCTAGAGTTTACATGTGAAAAAAAAATTTCTTGTCTCAAAATACCGATAGTCCTGAGGTAGAAAAATTCTTGTGAAGATTTGAACACCAATCAAATGGTGGAATGTGATACGATTACTAGATACAGTGGCATCATGTTGGTCATCATTTCACTTCTGGTAAAATACAGTTTCTCTGGCCAGAAGTGATATTATGTGGTGTGATGTCTTGCTGAATCAACATTTCATAAGATCTTATATAATAAATCTCCCATAATATTGTAGATGGCAAGACTAATCTGTGCCTGAAATATGTTACATTTATGCCAACCAATAATAATTGCTACCTTTCCAGAGTATATGATTCAATGAAAAAAATCTTTAAGTGACTGATTGACTTTCATAAAGACGAATGTTCAGTTAGGGACATGGTATTAGTTTCTCCAACTTTGGATATGCAGCAACAAGAACACCTAAATTGCTTTGGAGAATAAAGGTCTAAAATGTTCCATCCATTAACTGATGGACTCTGTGATCGATATGCTTTATTGCCAGGTTGACACATCTTAGAGCTACCTGAGCAGATAAAATCTTAATTGCAGAATTGCCCAGGTCACAGTGGCCTGTGCCCATATCTATAAAACTCTGTTGTAATTGATGATTAATGTGAGAAGGTCAAGCCCACCCTTTGGCAGCACCATCCCTAGGAATGAGTATGAGCTCATCCCTAGCTGAGTTTGAGCCGGTAAGCAGTATCCCTGCTTTCTTCTGCTTCATCTCCTTCTTGAGCTCCTGCACTGACTTCCCTGGATGATAACCTGTAAAAGCTGGAAAGTAAAATATTTCCAGAGGTAGTTATTCTTGTTTGTCTTGCAGTTTAAAAATTCTGCATGGATAGTCATAAAAGGGTGAAATTGATGAGATCTCTCTGTTTACAAAAAAGTGGTCATCTATCAACCAAGGAAAGGGAACTCACCAGTAACTGGATCTCTATGTGCTCTGGTTTTTAATGCCTTAGCCTCCACAACTTTTGGGAAATGTATTTCTCAAATTCACAAAATGCCTAATTTATAATATTTATAATGGCACAGTAAATCAAATAGAAAGTTTTATCATTGAAATCCCATACCTGAAAATAATGCTTCTAAATTAAAACTCCATAATTTCATATTTTTTAGTTTCTTTGATTCTAGATTAAAAGATATTTTATGTTCTCAAAGCAGTTATTCTATAGTCCTTGATGCTGGCACGTAATTCAGTGAATTGCACTTTGCAAACTAATCTCTTCAAACAAACATACACACACAAACACATAACACACACAGACAAAGAGAGATTGAGAGAGAAAGGGAGAGAGAGAGAGAGAGAGAGAGAGAGAGAGAGAGAGAGAGAGACTACATATTCAATACCAAATTTCTTTTTATGTTTATGATGCCATTAAAGATTTTCAGTATATGTTTTACGGGTATATGACAGTATATAGAGTGCTAATCCTCTTTGCATGATTTCTCTGATGGAAGTTATGTTGGAAATCCAGATGTTTATTAGCTGAATTTATTGAGCTGTGTTGATATGCATAACATATATAAAATCTACTGGATCCATTTAGCATTACCTTTATGAATCTGTATCCATGGTTGAATATTTGTGAGCTCAACTGTACTTATTAGATTTTTTTTTGGCAATTTGACAAAAGCCTGTTTTATCTTGAGAGGGGAAACTGCAATTAATGTAATAAATTTATCACATTGGCCTATAGGCAAATTAGTGGGAAATTTAATTAATGTCTCAGTGTAGACATTGCCAATGCTGGGCAAGTGATCCTGGGTTGAATGGGAAAGCAACTTGAGAATCCCAACAAAAGCAAGCCAGTAAGTGTTCTAAATCCATAGCTTCCACTCCAGTTCCTGTCTTCAGGTTCCTACCACGAGTTCTTATTTTAACTCTCCTCAATAGATTGGGATTTAGGATAAGTAGAACAAATAGTCCCCTTTCAATCCAAGTTGCTCTCGGTCATGATCTTAATCACAGCCAAAGGAAGAAAACTAGGCTATCATTCCTAGAGGAAACTGATTTCCTCTCAACAGTCATTGGTCACCTGTAAATCTTTTTTGAAGGATAGTAATTTGAGGCATTTTCCTGGTTAACATAATATTTGATCTGGTATTATATTATACCTGTTTTATTCAGGCAACCATATTGTTGAAATTTCACGGGTACATTTTCTCTATTACATCTTGGTGACACTATCTTCCAATAAGTACTCTGGTCTTCTGGTTTTTAAATTTTTCTCCTTCAATTTCTGCATTATCTCCTGAGTCTTATGATGTGAGATTTCCCTCTGAATGCTGTGATTTCCATTAATGAATAAAGAAACTTCTTTAGACCTATTGCAGGGCAGAATTTAGCTAGGTGGGGAAAACTAAACTGAATGCTGAGAGAAAGAAGGGCAGAGTCAGAGAGACGCAATGTAGTCCTACCAGAGACAGAGGCTAGAACTTTAGCAGATAAGCCACAGCCACGTGGAAATACACAGATTAATAGAAATGGGTTAAATTCATATGTAAGAGTTAGCCAATAAGAAGCTAGAGCTAATGGGCCGAGCAATGATTTGATTAGTATAGTATCTGTGTGATTATTTTGGGGCTAAATGGCCAGGACCTAACTAGTGGCATCCTTACTACATCTTATAAGTAGAGGTTGCATGAAGATGTATCAGTTAAGGTTGAAAACTGTACTGATACTACATTTACCAGATATAGATCTCTGAAATAGGCTCCATGTAGTGCAAAAAGAAGTTTCTTTGATGAGGAATGAGAACTACACTTATCTTTTGTAAGAAGACTGTTCTTTCATTTTCCAGCCGCCCAGACTGGAAATAATAGCACAAAATCTACATTAATTACAGCACTGTTTGACCAGTGACTCAGGCATATTTCTAGCAAACTCTTATATCTTAAATTAATCCATTTCTATTATTTTATATTTTACCACAAGGTTCATGGTTTGCTATCTCTTGATTCTTGGTGGTTACATGGCCGCTACATGGTGCCTGCCTGATGCCATCTTCTTTCTCCCTGAATTTGGTTTAGTTTTCCTACCTATCAATATTTTGCCCTTCTATAGACCAAAGTAGCCTTTTTATTAACCAATGGTAATCAAACATATTCACAGAGGTAAATTCCCCATAAATCTGTGGATATAATAAACAATATCTAGAATTTTGAAGTTATATTAATCCTGGAAAGTGGTTGAGTAGGTTTTCCTTTAGTGTCTATTACCTCTCTAACCATAGGTTTTTGATTAATTTTACACAATCAGACATGGACTCCCTCCCATCAAACATTTCTTAAATCCAATTGACAGCTGTTACTTCCAATATAGAGTGTCACTATTGCATGGCAAAGAAAATGAAATTATGAAATTGGTAGGTAAATTAATGGATCTAGAAAGCACTACACAGAGTTTGTAATAAGCCAGACCCAGAAATATAAATATACTTGTTCCAGTTTGGTTGAGAATTCTAGCTCTAAATCTTAATATTTGATTATAATTTGAAATAGCCAAAGAAGAAAAAAAAAAGTAGAAAGAAATCATGGTTGGGGGAGCAAGAAGGCTCCTCAAAGTAGGGAATAGTAGGAAAGGAACTATAAAGTGAGCAGTGGATTAAATGTGGAAGGCTTTAATTAGAGAGGAAAGAGGAATAGAAGGAGAGGGGGAAGGGGAGATAAACAACACTAGGGAAGTTTTAAAAACATACAGTGAAACACATTGTGTTACTTTAAAAATCCATAGACAACACATATGTAACACAATATACATATATTTATTCATGTCTATCTGTTGCTTTTCTATCAGCACAGAGGATGCCCTCTAATCTGCTGCCGTTTTAGCCAGCAAATATGGCTCTGCAGTACTGGCCTGCTTCTCTGGCACTGATCAGGCAGCTTAGTCCATGGTCTGGCAGAAATTCTGTTCCAACAGGTAGTGGTTATGTCTTTGCTGCCAAATAAAACTTTTAGCTAAATCTCTATCATTCTGTTTATCAATAAAACTCAGGGTCAGAGGCTGGGGTGAAAGCCTGCTTGCCCAGAGAGGCTGAGTAACAACTAGCTGACCTGCTCTTTATGCAAGTATCTCTGAAAGAGAGCATTCTTCCACTCAGTCAAAACAAAACAACCCATGCTACACCAAGTCCCTTCCTACTACTTTCTGTACGTGTTTCTATATCTTACAGATACCCTTACTCTCTATGATTGCTTTCTGTTAAATAGTTGCTAACTTGGCCTTCTGACCCAACAGTGTTTGTTTTTATTTAATACAAACACAAACTCAGGGTTCACAGTGTGATCAAATATCCCACAGCATGTGTATAAATACATATTTTTTCATTCTCAGTTGGAGTTATGTCACTTGGGGTGATAGTGCACATCCCATAAGCAATGCTGTATGTAGTCAAACCCTCAGTACCAGGCACAGGAATAGAAGAATTGTTCCTCAAAATTCTGGTCAGGGGAATAGCAGAATTTTGTATATATTATGGGCTAGTGCCATTGCCCTTGATTGCCTTCCAGAACTTGAAGGTAGGATGCTACTTCTGAAGATACCACAAAGTTTTGAACACAGGATTGAAGGAACTGAATGGGAACTAACTTAAAACTCTCCTCCTGAGTCCTGCATCTCGTAGGATCAGAAGGTGCCATGCAAGTTGTCAAGGGGAAAATGACAAGCGGTAGTTCTACGGCTATAGACACTATGAGCTACAGAATTGATCATCCTGGTCAGATAGTTCTAAATTGCTAGCTTTAAATTAATATTATGCTTTCCATTAACAATTTTCATTCTAATTTACTTTGACTATTTTATGACTATTTTATGACTATTTTATGAGTATGGTGGAAAATTACAGAATCTGTATTGTGTTCTTAGTTCTGATAGGTAATGACTGACAAAGATGAAGGGTGTTACAATAGTCAGTGAAGAGGGAAAATGCTAAGAATATATATCCTCTGGTAACATGAGCTTAAATACAGACACCTGTCTCTAGTACTCATATATACATAATAGATAAATGTGTCTTCTAAATTTTTCAGTTTTTTTTTTAAATTTTTAATTTTAATATTTTGGTCTTTTAAGACAGGGTTTCTCTGTGTAACAGCCCTGGCTATTCTGGAACTCACTTCTGACTTTGCAGACCAGGCTGGCCTTGAATGCATGCCTCTGCCTCCTGAGTGCTGGGATTAAAGGTTTGCACCATCACCATCCAAAATGTACAGCACAGACTCTGGTTTTGTTTTGTCTTTGAGATGTTTTGATTGTTATAAATTTTAAATCCATATGTTTTATCAGAGTTATTGAAATTCTGAGCGAACTATGAAAAGATAAAAAGTCCAATTAAAAACAAAATTAATTTTCTTTTACCCCTTCAGGGGTCTTCAAATTACATAGACTGCATTTTTTTGTATTGAATTATTTTAAGAAACGTAAAAAAAATATTTTCTGTTATTTATAAAGGTTTTTAACTACTTGATTTCCTAATAGTAACAAGGAAAGACCCATCCCTGGAATTATAAGTCAATCAAATTAAAAAACAACACATGAAGCTTCTGTTTTAGAAGACAATCTGGTGTTTTATGAATGCCAAACTACATTTCATAAATGCACAGTACACGCATTTTAAGTGGGCAAAGTTCCTTCCACTTAGATGCTGAACTGTTTCTAGCATTCCCACTAAGGGTGTACTCATAGACACATTTTTTTTTCTTTCTAACAAAAGCTTCAGTTGTGCTTTGCCTGTTTAAGATTTTTTTTGGAGTTGCTAGTCTCAATTCTCAATGGGAATTAACTAAATTCTAAGCACATTACTGAAGGTATTGTTCTCCTGAGCCTAAATTTCAGGTAATGAAGCAAAGTCAATACACACACATCTATTACTTTCACATGGGGAATAGACTCACAGGGTGAATTTAATTGGTAATTTGCCAAAAATACCCAAAGTCTTAAATTGAAAAATCTCCAGGATAAGTAGAAAAAAATAAATACTTCAAGTGTGGGAAGTGTTAACAGAGCTAAGCCACTGATATATAGTGGAATTTTATGACATTTCTTAACATTAATATTCTATTAAGAATCTAAAGTTGTTTATGTTTCCAAGCCCTTTATTTTATGCTCATTAGTGTTCTATGCTTTTAGAAATATGTTCAATGAACAAATTAGTGAAATACAATATGAAAATATCTCATTAATTAAGAACTTTGGATTTGCATAACTAAGGTTTTTGGTCATACCTGCCCTTTAGTTATAGTTATATGTATATATACTGATATACTGGTGTGGACACTGGGACTTGAATTCCTATCAGACAAAGTAAAACTTTAAATTAACATTTTCTTATTCTCTGAAATTTTCTTCAGTGTGTGTGTGTGTGTGTGTGTGTGTGTGTGTGTGTGTGTGTGTATATATATATATATATATATACACACACACACATATATGTACAAAGTATTTGGGCATATCCATCCTTACTCAGGCTCCTTAAACCAACGTATCTATTTCTTTACTCCATTCTCTCTCTTTTTGCATAGCTCACTGAATCTAGTTACAAAGATTTTTCAACAGAAATTTGGACTAGAAGCAGAGCTGCAGATGAAAAAAGGAAATTATGGTGTGTAGGACAATTAGTATTAAGCAAGCTCTCTTTCCAGTATTTCTTTTCAATATTACTGGGATTATTACTATCTTTCGAAGGACACATGATTAGATTTAAACCCACTTAAAGTTAGCTCATTCTTAAACCTTTGAAACAGAAGTTGTGAATAGCTATTTTCTTTATTATTATTTGGACCATAAGTGATTTTTGATAAGGTATGTCCTTCTGTATAAGTGTTGCTTTTATTGGTTAGTGAATAAAACTGTTTTGGCCAATGGCTTAGTAGAGTAATGCCAGGCAGGAAAGAGAGAGAGAGCACAGGTGGAGTCGGGGAGATGCCATGTAACTGCTGAAGGTGCAAACTCCAATCCCTACCAGTAAACCACAGCTTCTGCCAGTACATAAGTTAGTAGAAATGGGTTGATTTAAGATGTAAGAGTTAGTTAATAAGAAGCCTAAGCTATTATGTCAAGCAATGTTGTAACTAATTATAGTTTCTATGTGATTATTTGGGTCTGAGTTGCCAGAAAGCAAAAAAGCAGTCTCCTTCTAAAAAAAATGGTGCTCAAACTTTTGGGGCTAAACAAGTGATCAGCCACACCTTCAAATCTGGATGATGGTATGCCCGCTCTGAGTTAGCAAGAAAGTAAGCTGAGAGCACTCCTCCCCCTCAGGATTCCCAGCTCCTGGGTAAGCAGCTGGATCAGGTCTTCTACGTGTGCACGGGCAGGAGAGCATGGTGGATTCCTACCACTACACACGGAGGCATTTCTAAGCCTCACAACATGCTGCATGACAGATTTAGCTTCTACTCATACAAAAGGGGTTTATATGCTGAGTGGTGCTTCCCAGAGCTTAGGTGGTAAGCACGGCTCCCACCCAAAAGTCCCAGAGCTGGAGGTAAACATACTTCTGCCGTACTGAAAGGACAAGAGAGGTGGAGCCAGCATCCAGAGCTGCAGCATCCCTACCACTTACCAGTTTAAAATGCTTTATGTCAGAAGAGGTTTTCAGGTACACCATCAGACAGATGGACATAAAAGACCTCTAAACAAGACACAGTGTGTTCAAAAATGTACATAGGCTTGGAAGGGAAAGGAAAAAGAGTATAGACAGTTATAAAAAAAACTAGTCTTTAAAGAGATAGTAAAAGTAATATAAAAAGTACAGACAGTCATAGATTACAGGAGAAAAGAAAAATAAGTCATATGAAGATGGAAAATACAGAGAGAGTCTGCATTATGCATGTTATTGTGTTTTCGTTGAATTTTTTGACTGCAGCCAGACATTTCTTTTTGGTGGCTGCTAAGTTAAACCAATATTTACTTTTAATTTTTTTTCTTTTAATTTCTTCTTCTCAAGATTTATATTTGTATTTATCTTTGCTTGTGCATGAATGTGTGTAAATTTATGGGTGTTTGTGAGTTTTGTGTTTGTGTTCATGTGTATTATAAATATATTTTTTGAATGTACTACCGCTTATGTAGACTGGACAAAATTTTTAGTTCCTGACCCCAGAGTTACAGGTAGTTGTCTCATGGTATGGAACCAGGAAACACAACTTCCATCCTATGGAGAAGAAATAAGTTCTCTTAATAATTGAGCCATAGCTCATACACTTATTTTAATTTTTATAACTATAATAAGGCTTGAGTTTATGTAGTTTTACCACATTCTATTCTAAGTATTTAGAATTTGTAAATTAATTTTACCTAAGATTTATACTTTCTGAAATATAATCTAATGGGATTTTAGGATGATGACATTTAATATAAATGACTACTTGTGGAAATAACAATGCTCATAACATCGATTTTTCCAATCAATGAATATGGCATATTTTTATTTAATTGGTTGTTACATTTTCTTAACAATTGTTTAGAAGCCTTTAACATTCTTTGTGGGAAAGTGAGGCAAAGTGTTAACATTTTTAACAATTTATAAACCAAATACGATGTGAAAGCATGGGTTTTTAAAAATTGGAGGCAAGACAAGGTATTGTGCTGTAAGGGCTTTGGTTTATAAATAAGGTCTTACATGTGAATTATATTATATATGCTGCTCCCAAAATCAGAAACTTGTATGGATCCTTCTATTGAATAAGTGCAAAATGATGTAAGAATAGAAAAGTATTATTGATACAGAATATGCTAAGTTTGGTGATAGTAACCTCTTGGTTGGGGTTAATTAAATATTCAAAAGTGTGATGACTTTTCTTGAAATAGAGCCATGATTGCCACAAGCAGTTTTACATGAATAAAAGTAATGCGTCATGATACAAAATTTCAGAAAAAAAAAAAACTTTTATTAGCAACGATAAAAAGTCCCAAACACTGGAATAATTGTGAAAGCCTACTCATCAAGCCCTATGTAAATGATCCCAAAAGTGAGAAAAGTCAAATGAATTTCTACATGCAGATCTGTATGGCTTCAGAGTTCACTTGACTTTGGCAATAAAGTGATGAAGAAAACACACACGCGCGCGCGCACACACACACACACACACACAAGCTGGGTTGTGCGTGTACACTGATGGAGAAGTACCAGGGGAAGCCTGGAAGCCCAGCACATTTATTTTATGAACCTGAGCCAAGAAGACAGGTTTATTTTATACAGCAGCATGAGCAGGAAGTGGGGTAGCTAATCTCAGCAGGTGGTCTCTGTAGCAGGGCAGTTTCAGAGGTGTTGTCTCTGAGGAGGACAAGCTGTGGTTGACAGTTTGATAGTTCTGCACACACTGACTTAAGCTAAGGGTCAACCGTCCTTAACATCTCTACTGTGACCATGAGAAGGCTTTGACATTCCTCTGAGCCTAACAATGGGAAGTCTTTGCCATTTCTATAAGTACAAGCTGTTGGAGTCCTTCACATAGCCAAGATCATATAAATAATAAGCATTCACTCAGGAAATTATGGGTTCCACACAATAAATCACTATATTTTAAAACTATAAATTCTATAAGTGACAATTTATAGTGAAGAAATGTTAGAGATTGAAATTGAACTATGTAAAAATTCACGTTATGACCTAACCTCTCACTTTTAAGGAAATGACAAAATATCCTTATAAGAGTTAATGTTGAATGCTAATTTGACGAGACTTTGGATCACCGAGGAGACAAGCCTGCAGTAAGGCTGTGAGGAATTAACTATGCAGTAACAAAGATGCCATTTACCTTACATTCTTGCCACCAAGTTTTCAATGCAGAATAGACTAAACCCTTTAAATGTGAACAGAAACTCATTCAAATATGTCGCTTTTGTCATGATATTTTATTACCACTACAAAAAGTTAATGCATGCCGTCATAACTAGAGGGAATTCATTGGCAATTCTAATCAGCAGAGTTGGAGAAGCTCATTGATTATTTCTAGGTAGTAAGGTCACAAATCTTTACACTTGTCTTTTATTAGCATTGGCTGAAATTCCATAACTTTAATTTTCTCTTTTCAAGGCATGCCTCAGTATTATTTATTTTTGTTTCTTAAATTTCAAAAGCAGAAAAAGTATTCACACTCCCTATCCCCATCCTGAAGTCCCTATGAGGATAGAATTTATAGTTATGAGTATATAAGAGAATATCGGAGTTGTTGATATTATTAAAAATGACCCAGGAAGAAGTTCCTAAAATCTATGCAATTAGCAAGTAATTTTATGCCACTATGTGGACAATGAGAGGAGACTGAGGAGGGTTATGTTAGTACCAACCAGAATTATATTCTGAAACAGTGTCAAATGGAGCTCTCTGCTCTGCAATAAGAAGCATTTTAAAAAGTAAGAAATAGTTTGAATATATAAATCCCCAGGAGAAGAGAGAGAGCAGGAACGGTTTTCTAGAGGCAGGTGTCTAAGCCACCTGAACAGATTGAGGAGGAAGAGCAGGTGGCTTCATGAACCAGGATGCTAAACAGTATGCTGAAGAACACTGCAAATGTGTCAGAGTAACCATGTAGCCCCCATTCTGAGGAGAATTAATGATAAGAACTGGTTGAAACATCAGTAGGATTTATTTTATCATTGCTGAGAATGCCTAAATTTTGGCTGGCTTTATTAATAATAAGCAATTACATTTTAGAGATCATGTTCTTTTTAATAGATTTTTATATTTTTTTTGCAACTGTGTCTTTGGCTTAAATAGAACCTTCTAGACAACTTTCCAACAAAATGATATAGAGTTTATGAGACACTGTAATGGGAAATATAGGTTAGGGTTTGGAATACCTGAATATGTTTCTGGACAGGCCACAGAAAACTAAACTAAGTGGAAAATTATTATGAATTGTCCTTCACATTGGAGCTAATGGCTACCCAAAGGTCAGTACTGAGTGCTGAATCTCTTGAGCATAGATACCTCTTTAAGATTGAACCTGGTTAATATTCCTCACCAAGGAATGAATTCTTGTGTCCATATTTAATCAGCTGTGTGGTTGTATGAATGAAATGGACTTTTACAAATATTTAAACATCTGCTTATTCATATCTCCTATCTGTGAACTATAAAAAGCCCTCTAAAGTTAAGAACAAAAAATTTTCATAGCAATTGCATTTCTCAGTACAGCATTAGTAGACAGCATACCACAACACTATAGTATTCTAATATTAATAATTTATAATAAAATTATATAAGTTATAATAAAATCTATAAAAAGAATTTTGAGTAATTAATTTCTGAAATGCAGCATTTCATAAAATATAGTTTATCATTGGACAGTCTCAGGTATTTTAGAAAGGACCTTCTCTTTTCTATATTAATCTTGAAATAAGCAATGAATTTCCATTATAGGGGGTAAAATCTCAAAAACAAAGTTTTTTAAGTCTACAAAGAATTGTGTATTTTAAAGAATCACATACTAGATTAAAGCTGTGTGGAAAAAGAGGGTTTATTTGCTGAGTGTTAAGGAAATATTTTATGGCCTATGTATTGTATTAAAAGAATGCCCAGAGGGTTAAAACTAGGCCATAAAATGAGATAAAGAGGATTTCTAATATATTTTCATAAAAAAACTGTGTAAAATTCATAAGATTGCTGAAGTTTTTAGAAGTAAGCAACTTTCTTCTGCCCAAATAATATAATAACTAAAGGAAGTTGCTGCTTATACTACCTAATTTTGCCTCATTTGATGCTACATTTCCCACACTGTGGTATATTTAAAATATGTGAGGTTAAGCATAAGAATGGGAAGTACTAAAATGATGTGATGTGTATGTGTGTGTTGACAAGGGGAAGAAAGTAGAGGGAGAGGGAGATATAGAGGAAGAAGGGTGCACACTCACCTGCACATGTCAGTGTAGTTGTGAGTACCTGAAAATGTGCAATAAGTATCAGAGGTGTTGATGATCAGTGAATCCAAATGTGAGATCCATGGATAGATGGGAAAATATGGGTCATCTACTTATGTCGTTTGGATGTTAACTCAATTTGAATGCAACACTTTAAGTGTAAAGCAAATTTGAAATTCAGATGCATAGTTATTACAAATAATGCATAGATCCAACCTGTAATTGTTCCCTTAACCCATTGGTAGCAAGCTTCTATCAATTTATTATGAATGTGTTGTTTTAAGGTAAATTAATTTTCCATAACTTGTTGAAGGTTTAACAATAAAAGAGAGGTTTTCTTATAGCTTGTTTCTAAAAAAAAAATACATTTAATAATCCAACAAGAGCTTCAACATTTGATCTATTTTATTAATTCACCTCACCCACTTACAATGTTCTATCTGTAAATCTGCTACTGAAAAGTGAACATGTCTCAAAATCCACACCAACAATAATACTAGTAGAACAAAAATTGATTGTTTAAAAATTCTGCAACTTATTCTTTGAATTATGAAAAGTAGTCAATGTTAATATTTGGACTAACCTTGTTATTTTCTATAGGATATTTGGAGGCAGTTATTGTTTGGCATGGCAAACCAATGAGCAGATGAGGGTTACTACAGGATCCCGGGCAACTTCTACCTCTGAAAAAAGAGTCCTTTGTTCTTTCTCCTTAGCCCTTCATGAAGTGTTCTTCATGAACCCAGACCTATTGTTGGATTCCCATAATGTTAGATAGTATACATTTCAAGTCACACCATGCTGCCTTATAATCTATGATTTTCAAATACATTTTGGTATTTTCTAAATTTGAGACTTTTAATTACTTTGAAACTGTTTTTGATTTTTTTGTAGTTCTGAGATTTCCTAAGTATATTTTTACAAGATATTATTTCCCCTTATGTTTACATTAGACATTCTATTTGAACGTATGCAAAATCTCGATGTTGATTGAACTGTTGAATGAAAATCACACTACACACCCAAGGAAACCACTCATAAAGATAGTAAGTGAGACGACAAAAAGCATGGATGTTTCTTAGGGTATCTAACCAGGGAAGTCAGGATAAACAGAAGAGGGCTTGTGATTTTAACATGGGTTTAAAATTTACTAACTGCTCACCATTTACACTGTGCCTTTGGACATTTTCACTTAGCTTCTATGCAAGGAACTAATTGTTTGCATGGACCTAGTCACTGTTTTCATAGTGTTTAAACCTTTGACAATAATAATCACAATCAAGTAATGCCACATTTAGCTGTATTATCTTATAAATACAGACTTTTATGCTATTTCCTCGATAAGTTGTTTAAACAGATTATCAATTCTTGACTTTATGTTTTTGTTGGCTAAACTGTCTTTCTTCAGTCCAAAACATCTGTGTACTATTATAAATAGTATACTTAGAGAAAATAGGAAGCTTGTTTAAAATGTAAACATGACTAATAATCCTTTCTTCCAAATTTCTGTAGGTAAATATGTTTGAAAGTATCAAGATTTACAATTGCTAAACCTAGAGCAATCATGGAAAAAGGCAAATCTTTATTGCCATTTAAAAAGATGATTTCTTCAAATGTTGTTACTGCGATTTTATAAAACATTGACAACTCACTCATACATTTCAAAACTGGTGAATATAAAAATGTGAATGAAAATTTTTTGTCAAATAAGATTTTTACTGTGCAAGCCACATAATGTAGCCAGACAATCAGTTTATGGTTTTCTATGCAGATGCTGATTTTCTTTAACAACAATTTAGTTTGAACTATGTCAATAGTTTTGTTAGACATGTGATTTAATTTTGACATAATTAAATGTCATTATGTTTCCACTGTGTGATTAGAATTGGGTGGTGTTTTAATCTAGATTTTTATGTCTGTAAATAACACTTTAAAAACAAATTGCAGACTTTGAAGATTAAAAAAAGTCACTGGAAATTGTTTCATTTATATCCTTAAAATGATATTATAGCAGTACATACATAGATTCCAGAGCCTTGTAGTGGGCATATTTGTAAGATTTCTAAAAACCCTCTATATCCTATGTATTAATTTGTCATATTTTAGCTAGACAGTCCTTCTAAGTCACAGGTTTAATTATCCTATAATTCCCTTTCTTGCCAATGAGAGAAGACGTATGTGTTATGTAAAACAGGTAATGCACCAGAAGACTTTCTCAGTCGGTTATACTAGCAGAGACCCTTGTTTACAGACACCTGCATGAACTGCTATGTAATGGTCGTGTTCCTTTTTCTATACCTTAGCTGTTCTGAATGAAGTACTTCGTGGCTTTCCTACAGACTTCCATTATTTCCAGACTTTTTCTCACAGTTTCTCCTGGGCTCTTGTCATTCACACACACACACATACACATGCAAACACACACACACACAAGTACACATACACACCCCCCATCCCAACACGCACGCACACATATACACACATACATTCACACACACACACACACGTTTACACAAACACCCACTCACACATGTATGCATGCACACACATATACATGCACACACTCACATACATGCACGCACACACACAAACGCACACGCACAAGTACACATACACCCCCCACACGTATGCACACATATATACACATACATGCACACACACACGTTTACACAAACACCCACTCACACATGTATGCCTGCATACACGCACACACATATACATGCACACACACTCACATACATGTGTGTGCACATACACATGATCTAACCATTTTCTCATCACTATTATTCTTTTATTTCCTGTAGTTTCATATTTTGTTTGACTAATTTCTTTGACTAATTAGACAGACTAATTTCCACTAAAACGGAATCTCATAACTGGGCTGATCTTAGACTGCAAAACAAGACACCCAGGAAGAACACACAAATCTTTTGAGGAGTCCAAGATCAGTGAGATGCCAGCAATCTCAGTTATTTCAGCCTTTATGATAAAGATCATAGGTTTTTTTGTTTTGTTTTGTTTTTTTCTGACAAAGCAACTAGAACTCCAGAAAAAAAAAAATTATACTGGAAACATTTTAGCTTTGTTCTTTAGCTCGAAGAACTAAAATACAATGAGTGACAGACATTAGTCAAGTTGTAATCCTTGTGAGAGTTTGCCAACAATAAAGAAGAGGTGGTGGTAACTATTGTTCTTAAAGAAACACAGGCTTATCTGTCTGAAGAAATATGAATGTGACTGTTTTGTTTACTACTTATTATCTCAAAGTTAGAACACACAAACAGATGAAAAATTTCAAATGCATAATTGCATAATAATCTGCATTTAATCTGCCTAATTAAAGAATTTGATTTTAATAAGAAAAGACTTTCTGCTATCAGAAGCAAGTATATCATTGACTTGCTTCTTTGCAATCTTTGCAATCTCTGAAAAAATAGTTTCTTCTATTACTGCATCATAAATTTCTATTTGACAAAAAATCAAAAAAGCCTCTAAAAATTATTTCAATTAAATAATAGCTTTAATTTTGTTTCTTGTTTTGGAGGATTTCTTATTGCCTTTGGTTTTGTGATTTTGTAAAAGGCCTGTAGTCACTCTCAGAATGCAGACTAATGAAAGGGAAAGAACAAACAACCGCAAAAGAGAAAATTTGAAGAATGAAGACCGGAAGCCATCTTCCAAAAATTCCTTCCAAAGACTCATCAACTACTCATGGCATGTTCCCTGGAAAGTCTGGAGACAGTGCACGTGAATTATTACACAGGAAAGTTCTCTAGAGTGTCAGTGCCCAGGGTTTGGAGCAGAGTCTGATTATGTACCTGGTTATACTTCACAAATACCAAGGTTCCAGACTCCCAGAAAGAAACTAGTTGTTGAGTACAAATGGTACTATTTATGCAAATAGTTCTTCTAGCATAACAAAACACTCTTGCAAATTAATGCTGAAGGATTGAAGAGATGGCCATGGATAACAGCACCCACTGCTCTTCCAGAGAACCAGGATTTGATTCCAAGTACACCTCAAACCTGTCAGTAGTTCCAGTTCCAGTGGTTCTGAGATTTTCTTCTGACCTTGGACACCAGGTAAGCATGTACAAAATAAAATAAATTATTTTTAAAAGTCAATTTTAAAAACTTCCTTGGTTCTAACTCAATGTGAGTGGAAAACTATTCTTAATTAGCCTTATAAAAGATTAGCAACATATGATTTTTGAGTATTAACTTTTTCCTGCCCGCCCCCCATGTTATGACCTTGAATGAAAATACAAGCAAAATCAACGATGTGGCAATTAATATTAGGACCTGAATTCAGGTATTCTTTTTTAGTTTAAGACTACTTAAACTAAAAGGGTGATGCTTCTATTCTGGAGGAGGTGATAAAATCACTAATCCATGTAAAATAGCTCATAGGCATATGGTTCAGCAGATTTTTCTCAGCTTGATAGGCATCGGTTTCTCAGTCTATTTCTCAGTTGTATACACTTAACTGCAATTCTGTATTCTGAATTAGAATATTAGATTCTGGTTTTATTTCTGATTTTTGCTTTCGTGAAAGAAAAATACATGTTTTAGCTCAGGTCATAGATACTTGTAAAATATAAAACACCCTTTACACTCTTTCCACACCTCTTTAGTAGTTAGTGTGTCATGATCTAAATACCTGCAGCTATCCTTATATGTTTCTATGATAGTACAGCATATTTTTGTGTGAAATTTGATTAGTAATGGTTTGGTTTAAAGCCATACCACAACCCCTGGCATCCATATATCCAGAATGTCCAGAATATTCCACTGGAAATTCCATCCCAGGTACCCTCTTCAGGGAGTTGCCTCAGTTCAGACTCCACCACCGAGAAAGCACAACAAACAATGACCCCTCCCCAGAGATGCTCAAAACCACTCCCATAAGGTATTTAAATTGCCCCAGAGAACAAACACTTGGTTTTCCAGTCTTCCATTTCCAGGTTCTCTCTGGAGGGACTGGAAAGCTGCCAGGGAGTATTGGTATCCATTAAACCTGGGATTCTTTTTTTTTTTTTTTTTAAATCTTATTTGGATTATTGTGTAGGTAGAGAGGTTTATTGGGGTGTGGTATGAGATAATGGTCTGTATTTCTGTCAATTATATTTTAAATAAACGCTGAATGACCAGGAGCCAGACAGGATGTATAGGCAGGCCAACCAGACAGGAAGTAGAGGTGGGTCAAGGAGAACAGGAGAATTCTGGGAGGAAATAAGTCCTAGTCTGCAGCCCTGACCCAGCCACAGAGCAAGCAAGATGTGACTGCCTCGCCAAGAAAGGTACCAAGCCACATGACTAGCACAGATAAGAATAATGGGTTAATATAAGTTATGAGAGTTAATAAAGCCTTAGCTAATGGGCCAATCAGTTTACACCTAATGTAGACCTCTGTGTAATTTCATTGGGACTTAACAACTGCAGGGACCAGGCTGACAACAGGGGTGCAGAAACTTTTCAGTGGTCTTTCCACAAATGATAAACTTCTAAAAAAAAAAAGAAGTCATGATTAGATTCAGATTTAGCTACTACTGGTTGTTAAAAATGCTGATTTTTCTAATATGTGAGTTCTCTGTATTAGCTGATGAAATACTTGATAAAATAGATACTAATATAAATAATTATATTACTTAATATAATTAATAAATATAAACCAATCGGATCTTTTTCTGTTTAAAACTGAAAATAATAAAAGCTTGTAACACAGAGACGTCTGTGTGATAAAGTGTTGTTAGGGCCATGAATTATGCGCATGCTTGACACATGTAATTGTAAGATTAAAAAGACAACGAAGACCCATATTCCAGAACGTCAACTAAAAGGAGGCTCACAGTACAAATCATTTCCAAGTATATTGTCACTGAATAAGTGAAAAATAAAAGAGATTAATTCTCTCCTCGAATTAGCGAGTGTTCTCTTTCCACTGAGTGTTACATAAGCCCTCCCACAACAGCAGGGATTTAGATCAGACACATTCCTTGGTATTTAGGAGCAGCTGTAGCCTGCAGAGCTGAAGGCAAGTTTACCTCCCAGAGCTCTAGAATCTGCAAAGATCTTTGCATAACAAACAGGCACGGAAATAGCTGGAGCTACCAAAATCACTTGATGGAAAAAAATGTTCTTAAAATTGATGATTGTATTAATACCAAGCTCAGATCTTGAGAATTCTCTATGCCTTCCATCCCTGTCTTCCATACAAGGGCTGGTATGGCTTTTAGACTAGGAGGGATCCAAATAAAATTATTTCAAATCAGAAACACACGGCCACAAATTTCACATTTCCTTGGGAGTTGTATCAGTATCTTCTAAGAAATTTTTATATTGAAATGAAATCATTATATTTAACCCAATACAATTATGTCTACTTCAGTTGAAATTGATAGCTATTTCCTCTAATTATATTTAACTGTACAATCTTAGGCACAAATTTGTTGCTTTCTTAAACAAGTATAAACCATATGCTTTATTTTACATTTTCTCTACTAAAATGGAATAGTTTTTTTTTTTTCTTATATGTACTTTGCATTAAGCCATTTGGTAGCTGCAATTTCTTGTCCTCGTTAAAACGCATACTGCTACTTTGTGGTTTTCCCTCTCAGAATTCCTGGCTCCCAGTAGTCACAACCTCCAACTGGTTCAATTAAGTGATCATCAGACAAGTGGGAATATTAGGTAGGTCTGCATCCCTTTGGTCTACATTTGTTTTTCTTAGCAGTTAGTAGAGAGTTCATGCATGCATTTAGTGCAAAATATCTACAAATTAGTTAAAGAATTTACATTAATAAGCAACAGCGAGAGGGAGCCCTCTCCTGACACTGCCTGGATGGCCAGGAATCAGAGACTGGATAGCGCAGAAACTCGGGACAGAACCAAATACGACTAGGGGAATTTCTCGAGACAGGGTTTCTCTGTAGCTTTGGAACCTACCCTGAAACTAGCTTCTTGTGGACCTTGCTGGCCTCAAACCCAAAGAGACCCACCTTCCTTTGCTCCCAAGTGCTGGGATTAAAGGTGTGTGACACCACCGCCCGGTCGGTTTGTCTTGGTTTTCTTATGTGACTCCCAATAGAGGGAATGGGAATACCTCTGAAACTTGTCTGCTCTTGGAAACCTTTTACTCCTATGGAGTTGCCTCCTCCAAACTTGATATGAGGGTTTGTGCCTAATCATATTGTGTTTGATTGATATCCTCAGAATGCCTGTTCTTCTTTTGAAGGGAAGCAGAGTAGGAGAGAGGAGAGACTACCAGAGAGTAAAGGGGAATGGAGAGGAGGGAGAAGGGTGGAGGAAGGGAAAACTGAGGTCTGTGTGTAATATATAAGAGAAAACAAAAGAAAATAAATAAATAAATTGAAGCTTTATAAGGAAAGACAAAGTAAAAGTTATAATGTGAACTCGGAGACTGTTTGTTTGTTCCCCGGCTGCCCAAGACCCAAATGATCACACAGAAAATATATTAATTATAACACTGCTTGGTAAATTACTCAGGAATAATTTTAGCTAGCTCTTACATTTTGAATTAACCCATTTTTATTATTTTGCATTTACCACGAGGCTCGTGATTGTTACCTCTTGCTTTTTGGGCAGCTACATGGCATCTCCTCGACTCTACCTACTCTCTCTATATATCTCTTTTAGCCTGGCTATATTTCGCTCTGTCATAGGCCCAAAGCAACTTCTTTATTAACCAATGGTAATAAAACATATTTACAGTATGCAACAATAATGCATGATTTTCAATAAATAGATAAGTTAAAACCATAGCTTTCTTCTAGACTCCTATACCATTTCTAGTCTCACTAAACTTTGAGAACTTTTCATAGATGTCAATTACTTTTTCCTGAAGGAACCGTCTCTAAGTTACTAAGAGATTTTTATAGCACTGTCATGTAATCTAAGACAATTTATATACTGAGTATATTTTACGATAGTTCAACATTCATTTCACCTGTATCACTACACTGTGTTTAGAATTTCCAGCTCGGGGGTCCCATTCCAGCCCCCAACCTCAGCATCCCAAACAGCATCTCCCCTGTAGCTGCCCATTCCAAACCCTATCCTCAACACACCAAGTGGAGGTCCCACCCCTGGAATTGCCCTTATCAAACTCAGCTCCTAAGAAAGCCCACCAAAAGTCAGTCCTTCCTTGGGGTTGCTCAAGACCGTGTCTAGAGGCTATATAAGACCTTGTCACAACATTTGAGACATGACTCTTCCTGCACTGCTAAGGGTCACCCAAGAGTCCTTCTCTCTGTTCATTAAAACTAGATTTGTTAATTTGGCTTGATTGGATTATTATATAAGCAGTGGTGGAATTAACCAGGGATTCAAAACCTATTATCAAAACTTATCAACCTGCCCCTATAATTCTTTATCCATGGTCCTGACATTGCTCCCTTTTTCTTGTCCTTCTCCAAGGTTTTATAATTTCAAAAAATTGAATATATTTAGATTTCCTGCCACACCAGCTATAAGTAATATCTTTTTCAGGTGATGTGGAAAACAATGTCATTTAAATTCTTTCACTACTATCTTTCTCTTTTTGTTACTTAAACTCTATTAGTTTGTTTTAATTTTCATATTCTTTTTTGACAACATTTCTAATATTGCTAAAATTTGCATAAGCAATTCCACATCATATCTCCGCTCTAATTTCTAAAATTACAAAATTAATGAAAATTGCTTAATTGCATATAACTCTAAAAATCAGAGTCAGATTAGCCAGAGGAGGTATTATGATAACCAAGTTAAAATGACCACAGTTTTATAACCTTTGCATTTGCATTGAGCACAGTTTTATAACCTTTGCATTGAAAGTTGACTTAGGAATCTTCTTTTTCTTTTTCTTCTTCTTCTTCTTCTTCTTCTTCTTCTTCTTCTTCTTCTTCTTCTTCTTCTTCTTCTTCTTCTTCTTCTTCTTCTTCTCCTTCTCCTTCTCCTCCTCCTCCTCCTTCTCCTCCTCCCACTCCTACTCCTTCTCTTCCTCCTCTTCCTCTTCTTATTATTTTCCTCCTCCTCTTCCTCTTCTTCTCCTTCTTCATTTTCTTCTTGAGACAGGGTTTCAATGTAACTTTGGAGCCTGTCCTGGAAGTAGCTATTGTAGACCAGGCTGACCTCCAACTAACAGAAATCCACCTGTCTCTGCCTCCCAGATACTGAGATTAAAGGTGTATGCCACCACAACCTGGCCTAAGGAATCTTCTTAAATCTCACTGGGTTAAATGACTGAACAAATAGAATGAGACCACATTAATCTCTAGACCCTGACTTTAGAAGGTTGTGAGCTTTCATCCCTGTCTCTTGTGAAACAATCTGGAATCCCTCTACTACCATGAAGAACTTTTAGATTTCCATGGAATACCATGCTGAAGAGAACATGTATAAGCCCTTAGACTTTATGAAAAAATACTGCATTGCATATCTTTTTTTGAAGCAATGGTCACAACAGTGAATGTACTTGTGTTTTCCAGTTAAACAGAGCACTATATGGTTACTGCTAACAGACTTCAGATGATGCCACATCTGAAGACACAGATTTGTCTACAAAATAAGTAAGTAAATAAATAAAGAAAAGGAACTTTAAAAAGTAAAATTATTTATCATTTTGTGATTGTATTTACCTTCTTAAACATTGCTGTATTTGGGGGACACACTACAAAAATTATTAAGAAAATACTGTGTTGTTTATAGAGTTAAAAATCCCTCAAGTTTTTATAGTCTTTTTAAACTTGTAGAAGCAGCATTATGCCATTGTTTTTCTATGCTATGTTTGTTTCTTCACCTTTCCTCATGTGGTTGTCTTCTTCCTTCTACAGATTGTGGTAACGATTTTATTTCATGGCTGAAGATATCTAGAATTGGCAATCTAACCTGTGTTTTCTCTATTTGAAAATTATTTTCTGTCCAAAAATAGTATGTTTGAAAAAAAAGTAAACGTTTGTGTTATTCTGACGACCCTCAGCTGTTTCCTTTAGTTTCCTTTAAAATTTCTTACAGCCACACTCTGTACAAATCTATAGTCTATATGGTCATGTGAACTCAAAGTCTGACTCCATTTGATAGTATTTAGTACACTTTCCCCAGAAAGATCACATTATCAAGCTTCCTATTATTTAGATCAACTCCACAGAACTCAGATTTTTTTTTTACCAATACATTGGCTTTTATGAAAATCAAGACACAATGAACTATTTTAAGGTTTTAAAGGAAAATATATAAGTAGATTTCAGATGTAGCATATGTTTATTTTATCAGAAAATTGTGAATTCTGAATATAAGTCAATAATGCTTTTGTTCTTACAGTGATATTCAGTCTTGTTTGTTTTTCTTATTTATGGTGGTATTAATATTATGTGAAAAAAAATTTTCAACATTCTTCTGGCAACAGTGTATGGTTATAGGTCTATGGTGCTTGGGGGAAAAAAAAGAGAAGCCATGAGTTTGAAAGGCAGCAAGGAGATATGTGTTGTAAATGACACAGACATATGCAGAGGTCTGTAAAGAACTAGAAAACTAACAATTGTTATGTAAGTGTCCTTTACAAAACAGCAGCTACTGTTATACTGTACAACATCATCAAATTTAGGTTCAAGCTTGCTTGTTGAGGTTGTTTCAATCACCAGAAACAAATCTTAAATATGACACAAAAGACAATTTTTATATGAATGTGGTATAAGGGAACAATATTTTCAGTGCTTTGTTCACAACTATGTTTTTTCCATGAGCGCAGATGATGAAACTGTAGTCGCATAGGTGACCTTGACTTTCTTACACATGATAGGATGAGTGGAACATGATGTTATGAGGATCTCTCTCCATAGCAGGACACATTGTAGATACACTCAGCTTGCAGAAATGATAACATATGTACTGTGGTCGCATTTTGAGAAAAGAAGGTAATAAAATTTATCTTAAAATGTTTGCATTTATTCTTTAAAAATTTCAAATGACAAATTTTGATCATATTCTTTTCCTTTCATAAGACCCTCCCAAATCCTCCCATACCTCACTTCCTACCCAACTTTGTGTTCATTAAAACTTGAATCAATTTTTAATAATCTCTTTCTTATAATTTCATATAAATCAAATGTCTATTTATTAATTTTAATTTATTTTATCTATTTATCTCTTAATCATGTCTTAATGGTGAGCCATCAATGTATTTTGAGCCATTTTTATGTAAGATATTACATGTATATCAAATATTATCTCATTAAAATTGCTACAAGTTATTTCAGCACTGTTTACCATTGAGTCTATAACCTAATTTCTCATTTTGAATTAATCTTGTATCTTCTAGTTTTATTTCATCATATATTAGCATGATACATTTGGTTATGGATTTATTATTTTTCAAATTTCAGTATGTCTCACGTATATCAGTGTTTTCCAGGTTTCCCAGTGTGTTTGATTTTCCACATGAAATTCAATGTCAACTCTGATAACTCCGTTACAGCTATTTGGTATGTTTATCAGAGCTGAAGCCATAAATCAATATATAAGAAAAACTGCCCTTTGTAATGCCGATTAGTCCCATTTCTTACTATATTATTGCTGTCATAAGAGAATACCATACTGAACATATTATAAAGAAAATAAGTTAAAATGTGGTATCTGGTGAGGATTATTTGAAGAGGTATAATATATTGTAAGAGCAAGCATATAATGGGTATTGCAATGTTACAGTGTTTATATATTAAACAACAGAGGTGACACTTCAGGATGGCATTTCAGAATTTTCCTTACATGAGAAATAATTTCAGTAGAAATATTTTTTTTTCATGAAGGAATAGGTTTGGCACTTTAGAAATATCCAGTGATAATTCATTAGTAATCGTACAATCTTACTCCTCACTTATGTCAATATCAAATACAGAACTCTCCAGTTTGACAGACCAAAATTAGTTTTATTAAGCACATTTTCTGCATTTGACAAAATATGATATCTAATTTTAGCGGAAAATGTACTTATTTCAAGAAGAAATCAGTTATGAAGCAATATAACTTGGAAAAAGAAGTGCTGAGCCTCTTTTAAATCTTGGTATTAAAAAAAATCAAATCAGAACAAATTAAAGAGCATTATTTCAAAGCTAGCTATTTAGTCCAGAAAAAGATAATATTTTGGGAAGTAAAATGACTTTGTCTGATCTAGTTGAAAAATGCTTCAATGGAGAAAATCTAGTTATGCTCTATTATTGTGGTGGTTTAGCTTCTCTCAATGAGTAGAAGTTATTAATTTTTTATATTTTGAGATTATAATACAATTGTAACATTTGCCCTCCACACTCATTCCTGCAATATACATATATAAGTAATTAATATGTATATATATGATATATATAAGCAACCTGCTTTAGAGAGAGATTGTTTTTAAAATTTATCTCAAATATTAACATTAAGAATGTTAATTCAAAACATGCTATGGTTTCCGTGAAAATTGTATTTCTTTTTTCAGAGAAAGAGATACAGAACAAACATAACTATTACAGAGCATAGCTGCCAGTTACCATGGTTAATGTGAAGATGCCCTTACACTCTCAAAACATCATTTCATACAACTAAGCAACATGATGCCTCCTCAGGAAAGACTATAGGTGTTCTCTATAGAAAATTGTTTATGGTGCCATAGATATATTTATAACTAAACTTTGATGTTTCGTTGATTGGTTTTTAAAATAAGTAATGGTAATAAATTTAGAATAATTTTTTCTCAAAATTGATATCAATGATGGTTTTTTTCCTAAAACTCAGTTAAAAAATCTCAGTGATTTACAAACATCTTAGACTAATGTGGGTTATAAGCTAAAATCATATAGTAATATCATTATTAAGTTTTAGATTACACACAATTTCCAAAAAAGAAAATGTATTCAGAATATGAAAGGGGAGACTTACAGGTTGCTTCCAATAGACATTGGAAATAAAGATTAAAAATAATCATAATCAACTAAATCAGGTGAAATTAAACTTGAGATAGTTAAAAAATAAAGGAAAAGGATAAAGAGAATAGATTCCAAATCAGAAAAAAAAACATAAAGATTCCTACTAAAATTATTAGAGTTACTATAGGTAGCTTCTGCATAGAATTTTAGGAATTTCCATGAACACAGTTCATGAATAAATAGCTAATTTTAAAGATAACAATGGGTGAATAAGCCCATAATTCTTGTCTGTGTTAGCCATGCGTCTTGGTACCTTTTTCAGCAAGGCAGTCACATCTTGCTTCCTCTGTGACTGGATCACAACTGCAGAGTGAAGCTTCCCTCTTCCCAGAATTCTCATTGCCTCACCTCTACTTCCTGCCTGGTCACTCCACCTATACTTCTCGCCTGTCTACTGGCCAATCAGCATTTTATTAAACATAATACAAGTAACATGATAAAAGACCACTCTCCCACAGCAATTGCCTATGATTTCTTTTATGGGATCAAATAGAAGGAAGAATTTGCTTACTAAGGGAAGAGTGAAGATGGTTCATATCATATAACATTTTTATAATATGCATTTCTTTTCCCATAATTCATCTTATATGCATGCCCAATCATATACAGGCATAGGAGGGTAAAATGGGATTCTCTCTAAGGTTCATTTAAAGATCTAGCTTGCCACACATGCACTTAGATACAGATTCTGGTTCAAGGTAGGTCACCCCTCCTATCTTCATGCATGGATATTTTGGTGATATGTTTGAATGGAAACTGTCCGTGTTTGATGACATTGAAGAAAAGAGAAATTTATCCCACTGTTCCTTTTATATACTACATACAGGTAATGTGCTAGTCTCCCAAGCACATAACTCAAACCAAGTAGAATCCTAGATTACTAAACACTCCCTTAGGCTCTCTTGCCTCACAGTAGGAAATAGCTTGTCATGATACAAAAAAGCCCTAAATATGTGTTAAACATTATTACCAAAATAATAAATACTTTCTAAACAGTATTACCACGATGAAAACTTTGATTAAATGCTGATAAATTCATGACACTACTGAGAGGAAATTGAGATGATGTTTTCAATTTATAATAAATATTTTCCCTTTCGCTACCACTCTTCATTTCAGTAGCCATAAAACTGGCTTACTCTAAGTTCAATTTGTATCTGGCTCATCTCTGTTTAAATTTGTTCATCACAGGTCATCTCCATCATCTCTATATATCAAGATACTAAGTACTGAATTTTATGCAGTCTGTGGTGTCAAATAGTGGCTGAAATGTAGTATATTTATTAGATGATAAGAGCACCAAGCATGTACACATTATACTGAGTTATTCAAGCGACTGATAGACAGGTCTTGACGTTCTTGGTTGAAACCTGTCATGCTAGGATGTTTGAATTACTTGCAATTTCAAAAATTGTGGATAAATGACTATCAGCAAGTCCACCTCATACAATATCTCTTCATCCATGTAGCCATTCCAGTTGCTGACAGGTGATCTATGATTTTATCTCAAGATGCTGCAGCAGCAGAGAGAAAATTGCTAGCTGAAGCAGTAGTCTCACGTGAAAGGAGAGAAAGGAAGTGGATATGCTTTGCCAGAAGTCAGGCTGTAATATCCATTCACCCCTCTAGACAAGAGACCCTGCCATTCAAGAAATACTCTCTCATACTTTTCACAACTCAAAGTTTCATGTCAGCTTGTAGTCCCTTTTAAGATCATGGCTTGCTTAACCCAATTTAATTGTCTATTAATAATTTTTCTTTTTATTTGAGACATTTGTGAAAGGAGCATTATTACCTAATAACCAATGTAGCATGCTGGACATGAATTACAGCAGCATAAATGGGAGTAATCCATACCTCCACTGTCATGTAATGTTTTAATCTTGTTTTATGTAAAAGTCTTTTTATTGGATTACTCTAATTCTTCCTCATGTAAATATTTTTAAATCTTTTAAATTATTTATGTATGTTAGAATCAATTTCTGAAGGGAATCACAAACACTATTGGAATCATTTGCATACAGATTATCACACAGTCTTATGTACTTATGTATATATGATAATGTTCCTGTTTTATATTTAAGGCTATAATGAAATATGAACATATTTTAAAAGTAATATTAGCAGCTCTTCTTTTAAAAATATTTGTTGCATCAAATCCAGAGGACAAAGAAATAGTAACAATATTAAGATATTGGGATAAAAATAACATTGTGCTTATGTTTGATCCCAGGTTCTAAGATTTCCGGGTGTGTGGTCCTTAGTTACTCATTCTGTGTGTGATCATTTTATTTGAAAGCCAAGTAGATAATATAGAAAAACTCCTTGGAGTTTATGATATACCTATAAGAATATTATCTAACATGTATATGCTTAGAAGCATTGTGACTTAACTCAATAAATTTACTTTTTATTAACATCACAAGTACTAAGGAAGGTATGATTGGAATTGGAAATAAAGAAGACTGAATAGAAAGTATGTATCTCAAGATTAATTTCTCTCAGGTAGCATATGGTGGCTAAGGATATAATTACTAACACTAAACAAAACTTTGTCTTTCTCTTTAGTACTATTCCCCACAATTTTTACATAAAGTAATTTAGGTTTGAAGTGCTATGAACTCTTCAATCTGTTGCAAACTGTCACAAAGTTAGCCATTGCTCATGGCGACTTCAGTGGCAACCACTTTCCTTAAAGTTTGAGTGAATAATTTGGCATTCTCATGTAAGAACATTTTATTTCTAAAGTTTAAGATCAATTGTGATGACGTCAAAAATTGAAGAGCAATTGGACTCCCCATGTCCAAAAGTGAAGCCTACTGCATATATTATGCAATTCTGAACGGGACCACAATCTGACACTGACACATAATGAACACAATGACACTGACAATGACACACAGTGAACACAATGACAGTGACAATAACACACAGTGAACACAATGACACTGACAATGACACACAGTGAACACAATGACAGTGACAATAACACACAGTGAACACAATGACACTGACAGTGACACACAATGACACTGACACACAATGGACAACACAATGACACTGAGACTGATACACAGTGAACACAATGACACTGACAATGACACACAATGACACTGACACACAATGGACAACACAATGACACTGAGACTGATACACAATGAACACAATGACAAAGATTCTGGCACTTTGTGAACATCAGCATCTTTATCCTGTAACACTTTTGTGTTAAAAAAGTGTATGTTAAACCCAACAATTGTAATAAAATTCTAATTTAAATGAAATGTTTACTCTAGAATTAATTTATACTTTAATGAGGACATATTTTGTCAGTAGAGACTATTTGAATTGCCTTCTCACTTATTAATGTGATATAAAACATTAATTGCAAGCTCCTGTAATGAATATATGTGTGTGTGTGTGTGTGTGTATAGTTAAACATCTGTAATTAAACTTATGAAGTTTTTACACTCATCAATAGTACTTACAGACCAATATATATAATTTATTCTTAAGCCATTTCAACATGTTTCCTTCACTTAGATTATTTTATGATGAATGTATTCACCCGCTTCTATACAAATTTTTCTATTTTCTATGAATGTTAAAAATTATTCTATGATTTTATCTTACCATGTTTTCTACAAATGTATTATCCGCATTTTTATTAGTGCTTTTAAAATTTGATATTAGGCCCAGAATAGACATTTGCTTGTATTCACAGGGCTCGTGAAGATAAAGCATGATATATCTTGATCCCAGAAGTTTATGCAGCCAGTGTAGGCAAGACAGCAAGATTCCACCTCAAAAGAGCAAATTTAACTAATAATAGCTATAAATATAAAAGCAAAATTAAAAATTTGTGGACTTCAATAATATATATTACTAATATCAATTAGTCATCCAAATTTTAAAATCTCTTACTGGTTTATAAACATAAATTTATATATTAAGACTGAATTAATTTTAAGTATAAGAGATCTTTGTATTCAATATATAAATAGAACTGAAAGCATTTCAATTGGCCTGAAAACTTAAAATCATTCCCACATACCAGTGAGGAATACAACAAGAAAAAAAATGGAAACAATCCCATTCATAATAGTTTTAAAATTAAATTAATATCTTGGAATAAATATAACTAAAAAGCACACATTACAAAGAGAACTTTAAAATATCAAAGAAAGATATTGAGGTAACCATTAGAAAGGAAGGTCTCCCATGATAATATATTAGAGTTGTGAAAAAGTCATCCTACTACAGATAGTTTTTTTTTTTTTTTGGATTTTCAAGACAGGGTTTCTCTGTGGCTTTGGAGCCTGTCCTGGAACTAGCTCTGTAGACCAGGCTGATCTCGAACTCACAGAGATCCGCCTGCTTCTGCCTCCCGAGTGCTGGGATTTCAATGTAATTTTGAACAAAATGCCAGTATTATTCTTTCTTTCTTTCTTTCTTTCTTTCTTTCTTTCTTTCTTTACTTATTTATTTATTCATTCAAAAATTTACACTTCCTCCCCTCCTCCCATTCCCCTCCTACTCCCCCACTCACCCTACTCCCTCCTCCTCTCTCCTTAAGAGAGGGTAGGGAACACTGCCCTGTGGGAAGTCCAAGGCCCTCCCACCTATATCCAGGACCACCCACTGAGACAGTGTGCCTGTTCTAATGGGAGCTCACCAAATCCAGCTGGACCAGGACTGAATGAGCATGAGATCAAACCGGACTCTCTGAATGTGGCTGAAAATGGGGGCTGACTGAGAAGCTATTGATAAAGGCACTGGGACTTGTTTCTACTGCATGTACTGGCTTTTTTGGATCCTAGTCTATTTGGATGTAGAGCTTCCTAGGCCAATATTATTCTTTACAAGAAGGGAAAAAGATAAAATTTGTGTGAAAGACAACAGAATCGTGAGCGAAAGAATGACACAGGAGGAATGTCCATGTTTCATTTGCCGTGTACTGGAGAAGCACAGACACAACACTGTCACAGCAGCACAAGGACAGTTACATCAGTAGAACAGCATAAGGAAGCGACGCAGCCTGCGGAGCTGTAGACATCTAGATTCTGAAGGCAAATGTCAGAAACAGACACTGGAGTGAAGTTACTCTCTTTACAGCCCTGCTTTGAAAACTGAATATCCACACGAAAATAAATAAAACTAGATTCTTATATCTTGTTCTACACACACACACACACACACACACACACACACACTCACCAATTCCAAAATGACCAGAAACCTTTCTGTAAGACTAGATAGTAAAATTTTAGATAAAAATAAGCCAGATAAAAGGCATAGGCAAGAACCTTCCCAGTAGGAAACTAGTTACTCAGGATATGTGTCCAACTCTTGACCAAGAGGAGTATAAAATTCGTAAAAAATAACATTTTAATAAATATTTTTACACTAAATAATTTTTTAGATTTTTATACATGAGTATCACAGTTACCTTTTCCAGTCATTCTCATTTAAAAATGTTTTGTTTGTTTTTTTATATTTATTTATTTATTATGCATACAATATTCTGTCTGTGTGTATGTCTGCAGGCCAGAAGAGGGCACCAGACCTCATTACAGATGGTTGTGAGCCACCATATGGTTGCTGGGAATTGAACTCAGGACCTTTGGAAGAGCAGGCAATGCTCTTAACCACTGAGCCATCTCTCCAGTCCAAATGTTTTGTTTTTAATACATCCAATTCATCTTATTTATTTGCTTCTTATTGATTGATAAAATGATGCATGTAAAGTCTGTATGAAGACACATTTCAATAAATACCAAAATATAATTTTCATTGCAGAATTCATAAAAGTAATTTAATTTACCTCAGAATCCATTCTCTCATCTATAGCAACTTTCTTTGCAAATTGGATATTAAAGAATAATGATTCCTAGCACTTAATTGGTAATAAGTAATATATAATCAAACCTCTAAAACAGTTAGTCCATTAGTTTATTCCCATTGATAGAATATTTTGCACAGCATAAAAAAATGAATAAAGAAATAGGTACAAAATGTTTATTACAAACCTGATTCTATATGCCCAAAGAAATTACATTTAATATTGAATTGGTAACAAAAAATAAGAATTGTCATAAGGGGTGAGATAATCACTTGTATTAATATTTTGTAATTTTTACTTTATTATTTTTTATTTATTATAAATACCAGTCACAGTTTCCTCTCCCTTCTCTCCTGTTCCTTCCCCCCTACCTCCTTTTTATTTCAACCCATCTACTGTTCCTCAGTCTCCATTCAGAAAGGGCAAGGCCTCAAATGGGAGTCACCAAAGCATCGTCTATTAAGCTGAGGCAGAACCAAGCTACACTCCCTCTGCATCAAGACTGGATGTATTCACCATAGGGAATAGGTTCTAAAAAACCAGTTCATGTGCCAGTGACAGGTCCCAGTCCAACTGATATGGGCCCCACAAATAGACTAAGCTACACAACAGTCACCCACATGCAGAGGGCCTAGGTTGGTCCAATGCAGTCTTGCTAGCTGTCAGTCTAGAGTCTGTGAGCTCCTGTGCGTTCCCAGTCATCATGATCTTGATCCCCCTTGCTCATCTGATCCTTCCCATCCTAGCTGGAATCCTGCAGCTTGGCCTGGTGCTTGGCTGTGGATCTCTGCATCTGCTTCCATTAGATACCATATGTAGGCTCTATGATGACGATTAGGGAAGTCACAAATCTGATTACAGGAGAGGGCCAGTTCAGGTACCCTCTTCACTATGGCTAGGAGTCTTAGATGAGGACATCCTTCTGAATTTCTTGAGTTTCCCTGCTTTCTCCCTAACAACATAATGACTCCCTCTATCAAGATTTCTCTTTCATTATTTTCCTTCTCAGTTCCTCCCCCAACTCTCTGTCCTGACCTCTCATGTTCCCATCCCCCATGCCCTCCCTTCAAGTCCTCCCAGTTTATTGTATTTAAAAATGACTTTCAAGTATGTTTGACATTTCAAGCACTATGCTGCATGTAGCTTGACACTTTATTTTAATCTATGAACTATTTCTAGATTTTTTTTTTATTTAGTGCATGTGTTTTTGATTGCTTCATTCAAGTGTTCAGTCCTATGGATGCAAATGTCAAGAAATAGTTATAGAGCATAAAACTCACTGTATTTATGCTGACTTAAAGGGAAAGTTATTAAAATACATAGTTCTTTAATGTTTTCTTTGTATCTAAGGACCATTCCAGATATCTATAAAGCCTAGAAAAATGTTCAAACTTGACAACATGTCTACTTTCCAGAGCAATCTGCTTCATATTCTGTTTGGTTGAAGAATGATAGTCATTACTATAGCAGTGCTACCAGGATCCTGGCCATTGCTGAACTCCTCCCAGGATGACTCCCTATCACCTTTTTTCATGATTTCTGCTCTACTTCTCTCTAGTATACAGAACAAGATGATGTGGGCATATGATAAAATCTATATTAACCATCTGATCTTAGATTTAAGAAAGTTGGGAATATGATCCTCTTTTATTATGGGGGAAACATGTCAAACTACTCTCCTGAAACGTAGAAAACCATTTTACACACACCATATGTGGTGACTTGAATAATAAATATCACCAATGAACTTCTATTTTTGAATACTTGGTGCCCAGTTGGTGGCACAATTTGGGAAGGTTATAGAATCCTTAAAATGTTGACCCTTGAGGGAGTATGGATGTTTGTGGGAAGGATTTCAGATTTTGTAACTCCAGTGAATATCATGTTCTTTTTCTTTGTTTCTTGTGTGTGGGTGAAATATGGTCATTTTGCTTCCTTATACCAGGTTGGTCTCGCTGTACTACTCTTATGTCTTCTTTCATGCTGAACTGTATCCCCTGCAACAATAAATTAGAGGAATCCTTGTCTTCCTCACAACTGCTATGGATCATAGTGTTTTATTACAGCAATATAAAAATAAGCAACATACCAGATAGTCTAAAACAGTGAGACGTTGCTAACATAATGGAAATGGGCAATAACATATTTTGAAATCAAACATGTTTCAAAAATATTGATGACACCCACCATGCTTTCACTCTCATAAAAGTGGAAGCAGTACTGCTTGTAGGATTATTGAATTGTGAGAATGTCATTTTGGTTGTTGTATATACTAAAACAATGACAGATAATGTCATTATTGATGGTCAAAAGATCTAGATAATAAATATGCTATACATGGACATTACTGGTTTCACCTGAGAAATTAATATCTTGGGCTTGATGCTGACCACTGCGACTCAGCCATGAAAAGACATAACGGCACTAACTTACTTACAGATGAGAGGATTGGTGACATTTTTATTAATATAAAGGAGTCTTCATGCTTTGGGCATGAAAAAGGTCATAGTTGCTCATCACATAGGCCATAACTGCTGCAGAAACAGTTATAAACACTTTACATATCAAGCATAACCACTACTATTAAAATGTATTTATTTTTGTTGACGAGGGAGTAAAAATGTGTGTGTACATAGTGAGTTTGTGTGTGTGTCTCCATATTCTCTTCTGTCACATTGTAGGTTACCTGCTTTTATGCAACTGTTTCCACTTGTAAAGCCATTTCCCCGGCCCCAGGTATAATTATTTCTTAATGAACGAATGGGGGACTTCCAAGGTAAGTTAACAGCATTTCAAAGATGTGAAGAAAGAACATTGCGTTCAAAAATGAATTTTTTTATTCCACATCTGAGGTCTGAAGTACACTTTAATCTTACTGTTTTCAAGTGGCTACATTTTAATATTCTGAGCAAAATCACTGTCATAAACCACAGGATTCAATTTGTGTATCTTAAAATTATTTAAAAGTTTCATACAAAATATATACCATTAATGCATCAGTCAAATTGTATATACAATTTTAGTGTCAAAAGAACAAATTGCACAACCCTATGGATAAAGTTGGGGGTGAAAAATGGACAATATTCCTTACACTCCCATAACTTTGTGTTCTCTTTCTCACTCTCTACGCTCTCATTAAAATTCCTGGGACAATTCCCAGCATCTCTCGTAAAATTTGAAAACATTGCATAAGTTAAAACTAAAGCCATAAAGAAGGAAAATGGCATTAGCCAAAGAAAACCTTGTTCTACATAGACCAGATGAGTAGAGAACACTTATGAATGCAAAGGTAATGGAACTACATTTCTACTTAATATAGAAAAGAACTATAAAAAATACAACAAGTAGCTTATGAGATTAATTCCTGGTAACTGGACATGGCTGCAGACCAGACACATCACTTAGAGTATTTAAGGAGATTTAAATTGTCAGTGATGTGGGCATCCTTTAGCATTTAACAGCAAGTGATTTCAGCCACTGTTGATGGCATAGTAAACTTCTACATCAATGACGAGTAAACTGGATTTATTTTTAACATTTCTTAATGTAATTCACTTTTTAAGACTCCAAGTGGGTAATAAACTCCAAACTGCCTTTACTAGAAGATGTGTATTTAATTGAAATTAAGCACATTTAAAACTAGCAATTAGCTGCTGATATGACTTGGAAACTAGAAGAACAATCTCACAATAGACATGTAAAAGTAGAGAGAAAAAAATCCATGAGTCTTCATCCCAACAAATAAACAAAAACAAAAAAAAATCCTATAAGCAACTAAAAAATAATGAAAATAGAGAAACAGTCTTCTCCAGGGAAAGAGACACCAATTGGTGATCTGATACAAAGCATCAGCCCTGAAAACATACATAAAGTAATATTATACAGAATGGTAAAATTGTATATATATATATATATATATTTATCAACAATTAATAAAGAAAATAAGCCATGAATTTGAAAGGGAAAAAGGAGGAATATATTAGCAGTTTTGAGGTAGATAATGAATCGGAAAAATAACTATGTTGTATTATAATCAAATAAAAATCCCAGTTATTATTGTCTTTTAAATGCTCATGAGAAAAATAAACCACAAACCAGGGAGAGGGAGGAAGTAGGCAGAATGCCAGGGCACTTCCCTAGGTAAATCACAGTGACTGTTAAAGTGTGTTTTTATTTGTATGCAAGATGTAAACAACACTAGAAAGCTAAGAATCAATGAAGCACAAAAGAATAACATTATTGATAAACTAATTCAGTAACTGCCTTTCTTTAATTAAGGAGGAAGTAGAAGCAGATGTGTCATGTACGAAGCTTACGATGCCTTTGCCTTTGTACGGCCATGTCTATTTTTCTTCTCTGACTGTGGTGAAGCTCTTTGCTTAAACAAACATAAAAAAAGATTTGGTGATGTGGGATTCCTCTCTGTTACCATTTGTTAATAAAGAAATTGGCTTGGCCTGATATGACAGAACAGAGCTAGGTTGGGAAAAATAAACTTAATGCTGGGAGAAAGGAGATGGAGTCAGAAGCCATGGAGGCGCTGCCAGAGACAGATGGGCTGAAACTTTGCTGGTAAGCCACGACCTCGTGGTGATGCACAGATTAATGGAGATGGGTTAAGTTAAGATGTAAGAGCTATCCAATAAGAAGCTAGAGCTAACAGGCCAAGCAATGATTTAATTAAAGTAATTTCTAAATGGTTATTTCAGGAGTCTGAGCAGTGGGGAAATGACAAGTGGCCTCCTTACTACAATTCTTATGGTAAATAATCTTGCATGCCCATGGTGCAACTATAGTGCTGTGCACTGCTTGAAGTAAAATATCTTATTTTATGTAAATGTAAGGAAATTATTTTAAGAGTAACATAGAAATGTGTCATAGAAACACAAAGGGGATGAAATATTTTGTGTTTTAACAACAACATTCATCAGTTTGAATTACAATAGTAGAATCTTATAACTTATTTTTCACTTCATAGAGCAAGTCTAATTTTGCTTTAAGTATATTTGAATTTAGCCCAGTGGTGGTGAAACAAGAATTTAATTTCAGCACTTGGAAAGTAAAGGCAGGTGGATCTTTGAGTTTGAGGACAGCCTAGTCTACAGTACAAGTTCACAGGCAGTTGTGGCTGTTGCACAGAGAAACCCTGTCCTGGAAAACCAAAACAAACAAAAAGAAAGCATTTCATTTTAATATTATTCTACAGTAGTTAAAATTTTTTCAGATAACTTCTTTATTCATAGTGATATTAATTATATCTTATTTCAGAAACATGTTTGTGTTTATAGAATTGTTAATTGTTATTATGCTGAATTGAAATAAGAAGTCAGGAAAATTATGTGTTTTTGTTCTTAAAGAATGGAAACTACTTATTGAAAAAGAGAAACACAGTATCTCTGACAGTTAGAGCTTAGTATATAATATTAATGACCAAAGATGCTAATTTATAGAAGCTGTTAATTTGTGTTTTACTGGTTCCTCATAAAGCAATACAATGGAGTCAATATTTTTTTTTAAAAAAAATTTGTTTTCAATAAGGAGAAATCATGTCAAAAATTCCCACAGAGACCATGATACTTAGATAAAAGAAATATACTCTATCTAGATAGTATGTTGCTTTATTATGATGCTGGGATTAAAATGAGACATTTTGGAAGAGAGAATAGAGAGTTGCCTGCTGAGATTTCCATGTTCCTGCTTAGACATAATTCCATCCAGGGTCAACAGCAGTACAAAATTGCTTTTCCTGTTTCTGAAGATGACCCTTCCTGTTACTTTTGGGTAGTATCCCCCAAATATTTGGAGTTAGCTTTAACTTAATAGGCTCTGAGGAAGAAAGAGGATTCAAAAACTAGTGGAACATATAGGAAAGTCTAGGCAAACAATATTATTTTGCTATTTGGTTTTCAGTAATTGAGCCTATTATTGTTGATATGTTCATCCTCACTAGTTCCAATGGGATCACATCAGTGCAAATTCCTACTCCTTCCTTTGAACTCATGAAAATACTTTATTTTATTATATTTTCCAAACACTGCCTGTCCCTTGAGGATGTATCCAAATTTCAATAAGGTTTATTTGTTGTTGTTGTTTGTTCTCTTTTGAGTGGGTCTTGGGTTTATAGTAAATTGTCTTACTGATTTAAACACTCTTATGTAAAATGCACTAGGGATACTGAGATACTTCAAAAGAAAATGTAACAACAGATAGAAGGTGCTCCATTCAGTTCTCCATCCACGTTCATCCTGGAAAATGTATATCTGCCTTTTGTAATAAAAGATAGACAGAAAATTGGTTTCAATCAAATCATGAAAAAGCTGTTACTGCAATGTAATTCTCTCCTTTTCAGTGTCATTAAGGTTTCAGAAGTAGACAGCATTTCTAAATGTTGTAGTCTTTTACTCTTTAATGCATTTTCTTCAAATGTGTGCTTTATTTGTTTATTCATTTATCAAAAGTTTAAAATATCTACATAGTCCCCACATGGAAAACATCATCCATCTTTCATATTTACCTTAGGAGTTCTGTTTGGATAAAATTGTGGAAAGTTTCAGGGAAACTTTTTTAAATTGTCAGAGAAAATTTGTTTATCTAAAAAAGAGAATGTCATTCTTATATTACAGATTTACATTGTGTGGTTATTACAATTAATAATTGCTTGAAACAATTGCAATGTTATGAGCTATTTTCTGAACAAAGGTGGAAAGGAGCAGCAATGTAGACCATCATACCTTACATTATGAGACTGATCTTACAGAAATAAAGCTTTCAAAGCAGAGGCAATCTGGAGCAAGGAAGTAGTTGGGGTCATCAAAGCTTATGAAGAGTCAAAGTATTCACACAATTGCTTTGGCCCTCCTGAATTATCCTTGTTGGCAGGCAATGAAAAATGAAAAGTATGTTTCAAATAAACAAAAGGCATGGGAGAGAAATGTTTTCTCTTTGTAGTTCAATACTATTACATCTCATCTCTAGGGCTGCAAGGTGACACCAACCATTATTCCATGAGAGTCTACAACAAAACTTCTTAGTTTTACCTAATGAACACAGGAAATAAAAACCTTATTCATGATCAATCTCCCTACCACTCTTCCACCAAACATGCTTCTCTAGATACTTAGATACTTAGATACTAACTTTCAAAAGAAAGTACAAATTTTAAGCTATATATCTGTCAATTCATATCTTTCATTTAAGGTATGACTGAAGATTTAGAATTTAGGGCTTTAGAAATTGAGATCCCATACAATCCTGTCTTTATTTCCACTCAAGGCTGCCACTCAATGGTTTTTAACTAGTTGCTTCACATCTTTAAGCCTGTAGTTTCTTTCTCTGAAGGAGACCGATAATCACAAGTTCACTAAGTGCATCGAGATGCATGAAGATTAAATTAGTTTAGTCTTAAAGCACTGATACACTGCAGACAATCACCATGTTTCCTCTCCCTGTATAACAATGTATATCCTCTAATCAAGTCTCCTCAAGTGCAAACTACAGAAAATTATAGTATATTTTAAGTTCATTATAAATGATAAATAAACATCACTTATCATTTCATTGGGCATCAGATTGGTAGTTATCACTTTCTTCATCCTTTAATGGATTGATTACTATAGCTAAAGGGATTTTTGAACTGATATTCAGAGATACTAACTACACTGGTCTGTTAAATTCTAAAATTAGACGTCGTGTTTTTAGCCTTTACCTTTTGCCTAACGACCTTTTAAAAATATTATCCCAAGTTTAAATAGGAAAGGAAGTCATGTTTATTAAATAGAATTCTCTTAAACCACAAACGACAGTAAGTCTACTAAATCCATAGATTGTAATAAAGGAAATAAAGATCTTTAAAATTGTTGGAATGTGTTCAAAGGACTATTATAACCAAGCAAGAAAGTGTCAGATAAAGGCAGACATAAGAACAAAAGATATAGCAGACTCTATCAAACTTTCTATTTATTTGTTCATATTGTTAAAGTTGTTCAGTTATTTCTGTGATGTTAAACAAAAATCATAGCAAAGGTTCCCATGCATGCTGCATTCCCATCTCCAAAGCTATTTCTTTTTAATATTATTTTATTTATTAGTATTGTATGACTTTGTGTGAGTGTTTGTATGTGCATTTGTGTTAGTGTGTGTCTGTGTGTGTGTATGTGTATGTGTGTGTGTGGCATTCCCTATAAATTTTGTAGAGAGGGCAACATGCAGGAGTTGATCTGTCTAATATGTGAACCCTGAAAACTGGGACACTCATCACTTTACCCTGCTGAGCTTATGTGCCCTATATTGTTTCCAATGACATGAACATTTTGCAGTATCCTTTAGTAGGAGAAACAATAAGTCACCTCAGTATAAAGTCATGTACTCCAATTAATATTCTTTTTAATATTCACTCCATGATCTCTTTGGAACTTACTATTAGAAATCTACAACAAGTTTCCTTTATTTTGGAAAAACAGATTCTTGTCTACAGCTATTGAGTCCTAGGGACTTCTAGCCCAGATACTCTCATAAGTGTGTGTAGTTAGTGATTTATAAAATATACCTAATATATAACACTTATGAAGTTCCATTTGAACTGAAGGTTTATATTTGATAGACTGAATTTGATTAGTAATCATAAAAAAAACACAATGACTAGGAAAAAATATAACCTGCTAGAAGGAAGCCCACTGCTTTATTCACTGGGAACCCAAATCTCGCTCAGGCTTCTGTGGAAGAGAAGGGGCAAACAGGACTGCCGCTGTTTAAATTCAGTGTTGGTTTGTGAGTTTTCTCTCGATTCAAATCCTAGAGATTTTCATTATGTGTAGAGCAGTTTAGGGTGGACTTTTGCAGCTCTGTATCATCAAATGAAGAAATTGCTCACTTTTAGTTACTGTGGCGACTTGTTGTAAACTAGACAACAAAAAGATGCATTTTACATTTTTCTATTTTCACTGACTCTACTATAATACGATTTCAGTGTTAAGAATCCACCCATGTGTATGTATTGATCTCTTAGAAATGAATTTACATTCAAATTTATTCAACTTGTTGGAGGGTTTCATTTTCTTCACAGATGACTGAATGTCTCACTGTGGTTGTTGGTTGTGGGCAGGAGGCTGACCAAGAATTGAAGGGATGCTCTGCTCCTGGAAGCTGCACCCTGTTGTTAGAAGTGTTCTAAAAGGTGCCATACTTCTCTGAAGTGGGCATCATTGTGGCTTTTCAGTATATCAAGCTAGTAGGGAGGATCTCTTTCTCACATCTGCTTCAGCAGTCTTGTAGAAATGATGGAGGACCACCGTGGTCACCTAAGGCTCCTTCATTATTTGCTATTTACAAACACAGTCTCCTACTCTGCAAGATATTGTATTTTCAACAATGCCTTCTGAATTTCCAAGTTGCTATACAAATTTATGGTCATTTACCATTTTTCTTTCATTTTCAAAGTTTCTAAGTTGGTATATATAGATAACTTTTAGTCATACCAAGGTGACAATGTTTATTTAATCCTGTGTGTTCTGATATTTATCCTTTGTGTTTTGTATTTAATCGCTTTCATGGAAAATTTAGACAGTTCTCTTTGTGTTCTTTTATGGCTAAACTTCAGGCCATTGCTTTGTACAGTGCTTCCTTTTTTACCCATTCCTATTATAGCTGTTTTCTTCTTCAGTTTATCTTGTGTGTGTGTGTGTGTGTGTGCGTGCATGTGTGAGTGTGTGTGTATGTGTGTGTCCATGGTGAGTGTTTGGGTGTGTGAAAAGAGCATTAAAATATCCTGCGTGTCCCATTGTAGTTCCCCTGTTCTTTTATAGACCTATTTTAAGTTACTTTCTTTTTTTAGATCTTAGTTGTTGAGTAAAAATAGATTAGTAGATCAGACCTTATGCTCTTCTGAGGAATACTGACCTCATTCTGACACAGTGTAGAAACTCAGTGTTCAGGTGTTTTACTCTTCTTTGTGATTTATTGGTATAGAATTATACCCTTACCCCAGCACTTCCCCATGGCATCACAGACTGTGTGGCTGGGATAGTTTAAAACTCCCTCCTCTTGAAATCTCGCTTCATCACTGGAAACGGCCAGTTCACGATATGTATCTGCTTTTTCTAGGAGTCTTAACTGGGGTCATCCTTGCAGATTACTGGGAGATTCCCTTGTGCCAGGTTTTTACCTGAGCTCAAAAACTCCTTCCTTTTCCCACTAGTCTCTTTCTGTGTTCTCCCCCATACGCTCTACCTTAATTCCCACACAGTCCACTCACAAAATCTCTTTTACTTCCCCTTCCCAAGGAGAGTTGGGCATCCCCACTGAAACCTCTCAGCCACTCTGGCTATAAATTTTAGCATGGTTATTCTCTATTTTAGAGATAATATCCCACTTTTAAGTGAGTTCATGCCATTTTTTTGGGGTTTTTGGACCTGGATTATCTCACTAAGGATGATCTATAATACTTATATTTAGTTTCTTGCAAATTTCATGATGTCATTGTTTTTAACAGCTGAGTAATAGGAGTATTTACCACATTTTATTCATCCATTCTTCAGGTGACAATTTGGTTGTTTTCAGGTTCATACTCTCATGAATAAAGCTGCTATAAACATAGTTCAGCAAGTTTCCTTATGGATTGAGCATCCTTTGACCATATGCCCAGTAGTGATATAACTGAGTCTTGAGGCAGATTGACTCCCAATTTTCTGAGAAACTATCATATTGATTTTTCAAAGTGACTATATAAGTTTTCGCTCCCACCAACAATGGAGAAATGTTCCCCTTGCTCCACATACTTACTTTCTAGTATAAGATGTCACTTGTGATTTTTATCTTACCCATTCTGACAGTTGTAAAATGAAATTTCGGAGTCATTTTTATTTGCATTTCCCTAATGGATAAGAATGTTGAGCATTTTAAAATATTTCTTTGTCATTTGAGATTCTTAGGTAGAGAATTCTCTGTTTAGATCTGTACCCTATTTTTAAGCTCAAATCACACTTTATATCATTATGCTATATTATTTTTTTATTAAAAATTTCTGCCTCCTCCCCGCCTCCCTTTTCCCTCCCCCTCCCCCCCACGCCCCACTCCCCTCCCCCTCCCTCTCCAGTCCAAAGAGCAGTCAGGGTTCCCTGCCCTATGGGCAGTCCAAAGTCCTCCCCACTCCATTCAGGTCTAGGAAGGTAAGCATCCAAACAGGCTAGGCTCCCACAAAGCCAGTGCATGCAGTAGGGTCATGAAGAAAGTGTGGAATATATACATATTAGAGTACTACTCCGCGGTAAAAACCATGACATCCTGCTTTCTCTTCTGTCTGGTTCTGTGAAACTGGGTTTCTATTGAGATCTTTGATCCACTAGGTTTGAGTTTTGTGCAGGGTAATAGATATGGATCTATTTTTATTCATCTACATGCAAATATTCAGTTATAGCAGCATCATTTTTTGAAGATGTTTTCTTTTTTTCTCATTGTATACTTTGTTAAAAATCAGGTATCCATAGGTGTGTGGACTTGTTGATCCACTTGTCTGTTTTTATGCCAATACCATGCAGTTTTTATTACTATATCTCTGTCTCTGTAGTAGAGCTTGATATCAGGAAGTTTTTCTTGTTTTTTTTTTTTTTTTTTTTTTTTTGTTTTTTTTTTTTTTGTACAGGATTGTTTTAACTATCTGAGGATTTTTTTTCTCTCTCTCTTATTTTTCTTTTGATTTTCCTTCTGAAGTTGAACACTGATTTTTCAAGGTAGGTAAAGTATTGTGGTGGTATTTTAATGGAGACTGCATTGAATATGTAGATTCCTTTTGGTAACATGACAATTTTCGCTATGTTAATCCTATTGGCCCATGAGAATGGGAAATCTTTCCATCTCCTGTAATCTTCTCCAATGTCTATTTTCAAAGACTTGAAGTTCTTCTCATATAGGTCTTTCACTTGCTTTGTTAGAGTCACACCAAGATATTTTATATTATTCATAACTATTACAAAGCATGTTGTTTGCCTTATTTCTTTTTAAGGATATTTATCATTTGTATATAGGAATACTACTGGGTTTTCAATTTAAGTTTGTATCCAGTCACTTCACTGAAAGTGTTTATCAGCTATACAATTTCTCTGGTGGAATTTTTGTAATAGATTCTGTATGTTATCATATCATCTGCAATTAGCAATATTTTGACTTCTTCCTTTGTATGGTGGTCTGATAAGTTACAGGGGTTATTTTAATTTTGTTTTGACTCTATTGAGACTTGCTTTGTGGCCAAATATGTGATCAATTTTGAAGAAGGTTTGATGAGGTGCTAAGAAAAAGGTATTTTTTTGTATTTGTATTTGGGTAAAATATTTTATAGATGCCTGTTAGAATTGTCATGACATCTGTTAGTCCCATTATTCTTTGCTTATTCTCTGTCTGGATGACCTCAACATTGCTGGAAGTGGGGTGTTGGATTCTCCCACTATTATTGTGTGGGGTTTGATGTGTGATTTAAACTTTACTAACATTTCTTCATCTCTTTGGGCTTCATCAGTTTGGGCTGATGTCTATTTTGTCAGGTTTTGGATAGCTGCACTATGTTCTTAGGTCTGTTTGATTGGAAAATGTTTTTCCAACCATTTACTCTGAGGAACTATCTCTTTGAATTTAAAGTATATTTCTAGTATGCAGCAAAAGATGGATCCTGGTTTTTTACTCATTCTATTATCCTGTGTGTCTCTATTGGCTAATTGAATCCATTAATATTGAAGTATATTAATGACCAATTATTGCTAATTCTTGCTATTTTGTTGGTAGTGGTGTTGATGGTGTGTGTGTGTGTGTGTGTGTGTTTTCCTTTCTTTGGGTTTTGCTGGTGTATGATTAGCTATTGTCTTTGTTTACATGAGTACATTTAACTTTGTGGTATTGCAATTTCCTTGCTAAAGGGTAGGGCTGGATTTATGTATAGTAACTTTAAATTTGAATTTGTAATGAAATGTCTTGCTTTCTCTGTCTATGGTGATTGAAAGTCTTTATGTGTATAGCAGTCTGGGCTAGCATCTGTTATCTCTTAAGAGTCTGAAATCCAGGGCCTTCTGGATTTTAGGATCTACATTGAGAAGTCAGCTTTATTCTAATAGAGCTGCCTTTATATGTTAAGTGGCCATTTTACTGATGTGGGATTCCCCTCTGTATGTTGTGAATCTGTTTCATTACCATTGGTTAATAAAGAAACTCTTTTAGCCTATGGCAGGAGAGGATATAGCAAGGCACAAAACCCAAGCAGAGATAGAGAAGAAAAGAAGGCAGAACCAGGAAGATGCCAAGTAGCTGTCTAAGGAGAAAGATGCCAGATCCTTACCAGTAGGCCACAGTCTCATGATGAAACAGAGATTAGTAGAAATGGGATAATTTAAGATATAAGAGCTAGCTAGAAATACACCTAAGTTATTGACCAAACAGGGTTGTAATTAATATAGATTTTATGTGATTACTAGATATGGCCTAGGCTCCAGTAAGACCAAAGACCTTTTTGAAGTTGCTGACCAAGATATGTACCTGGGAGGAAGGTACAGTCTATGATTGTTATTCAGGCTGAAAAAGATTGAGTGAGTAGAGCATGGGAATGGTGTCTTACCTCAGCTCTCTAGGACAGGTCTGGCTTCCGATAAAGCTATTGGAGCTGTGAGCCTTAGTATGTAGACCAGGGAGGGTTACAGTCTGGGGTCGTTTGGTAGGCTTTAGGGAATGTTAGTGGGTAGGTATCCTACCTGGGGTCCCTAAGACCATACTGTCTTGCACAAAAGCTTCCATGACTGTGGGTCCTAGTGTGGAGCCAAGAGGAAGGGGTTCAGTCTGGACTACTAAGTTCTTATTAACATAAAATATTAATTCATCATATAATATCTTTCATTATATAATTCATCATACAATATCTATATATCTCTCTGTTACTTATTAAATGAACTGATTGTTACTTTGTAGACTCCATTTTTAAATAACTTTTAATAATTGCTTGTGTAGTGCATGATATAAGGTATAAATTTGTACCAACTTATTAAAACAATTACATAGAAATTTATCTATTTGACTTTACTTTAACTTACTGCTTATTTGATACAAAATTTACTCTAGATAGTATGGTCTTATACACAATGTATGATTGCCTACACAGTTTAAAAATATCTGTAGTAATTTGATCTATATTGTGTTTCTCTACTTAGAATACAATTCTGTAGAATTGACTTTAATTCTACCTTTTGCGCTTTTACATTTTGTCTACCTTACTGTTAAATCAAATAACAAAATTTCTTTTTTAAATTTATCAAAAAGTAATAAAATACAAATAAGTATCTTTACAAGGGTATTGCAGAGTCTTTGATGTCATATTTATGAATTCTTTTGTATTTGTAAATTGCTGTCACTTTTTTGAACAAAGAATCATGAGAACATATTTCTATTCCATTATGATGATATATATATAAATATCCTTGGATATTTTGTTGATTTGTAAAATGTTCTAAATACATATAAATTTGAAGTTTCTTTAATTTCCATCTCTCATTGTACAACAATCCTATTTTAGCTTCCAAGTCTCTATTTATCCTCATAACATTTAATAAATTTGAAAGGACACAAATACATCTTTTTCCAGAGACCATTTATCTCTTCTCTGAACATTAAAATGCTTTAAAATATTTATTAGGTGTAAATTGGTCAATGGCCTAATAACCTATTCAGGAATTCAAAACTTGAAACATATTGCATGTGTGAAGTTCACAATACTTTTAAAATCAGTAAATACATTATATTTTAATCTACTTTTGAATATCTACTGTGATTCATGTCTGAAATTGATATGCATTATTGATGTCTGGCAATGACTGTGGAAGAGATTTTATTTAAATCCACATTCTTCACTATGAAACTTTATAATCATTTTTTGTGGCTGAATGATAAATTTTTTGGTATTCCTTTCCCACATTTATATGCCTAAAGCCTCCTCACCTCTTCCTTCTACAGACACCAAAACTTACTGTTTGGGTAACTGAACTCAGGAAATGTCCTCAGGGCACCAAAATGACAGGACATACTTAGGTTATTTTCAGCTTCTTTTCCAGTTTCTATTTCTGAGGATTTCCCTCAATGGTTGGCAAGGTCAGCTGTGCATTGGTAAAAAGCCTTTCTATATAATCTATTTCATTTTTTCTCAGATGTGCAGTCAGCACAGCTACTGGAAATAGAAAGCACAGTATGCTTTTAGCAGAAAGAAGAAAGGTTTTTTTTTTTTTTCAGAGTGCAAGAATTGGTATTTCCAAAATCTTGGAAATCCCAGTCTCAGAAACTAGATACTATCAGAAAGAAATATGCAGTGTGGATGATACCAATTATAGACATGCCCTTCACCTAGGCAGGATTTATATTCTGCAAATCTGAACAGTAGGTTAAAGTATTTTATATTGCTATTGTTCAAGAAGAAGTTTCCCAAGGCTACAGAGCATGCTGAGTGTTGGATAGAGATATAATTCTCTTTAACACTGTGTGTGTATGTTTACACATGTATCAAAAGATAACCCCAAATGTCATTCTTCAGGAATAAACCAATTTTTTTTTGTTTGAAATAGTGTCTCTTATTGACCTATAGTTTGTAGAGTAGGCTAAGCTAACAAGTCAGAGACCCAGAAATCCACCTCTCAGTCAACACAACAAATATATCTGCTTTGCAATTTCAAATTAATTCTGAAATTTTTTTTGACAGAGTCATCTTCCCAGTGATAACCATTAATAATTCACAGATCTTTAATTGTTTGATGTGGGATTCTCCTCTATATGCTGTGAATACCATTGGTGAATAAAGAAACTGCCTTGGCCTGCTGATATGGCAGAACTTGAGTATGTGGGGAAAACTAAACTGAATGCTGGGAGAAAAGAGGCAGAGTCAGAGAGAAGCCATGTAGCCCTGCCAGAGCCAGAAGAAACTTTACCTGGTAAGCCACAGCCATGTAGTGATACACAGATAACTAGAAATGAGTTAAATTAATATGTAGGAGTTAGACAATAAGAAGCTAGAGCTAAGGGGCCAAGCAGTGATTTAAATAACAGTTTCTGTGTGGTTATTTCAGGGCTGAGCAGCTGGGAACCAACAAGTAGCCTTTCTTCAACAAATTGGCGCACAAAGGTGGCTAAATAAATTAAAGTAAAACCTGAGAAAGCTTAAAAAGTAATCCTAGACATAAAAGAATAAAGTTAAGCACAGTTTGATAGTGTGGGAACTGCAGCCCCGAGCTGATATCCCTGCCCCCATTTGAGGTGCTTATCTGCAAGGAAAACATAATAAATTCCCTCTGTTCCTGGAGCAGGGAAGGAAGGAATTTTGAGTGATTGGTGACCAGTCCTTGATCCCTGACAGGGTCAGGTTACAATCCCTTCCCAGGCCCCTCCTCATTTGGTGCCATGGTATAAAGCCAGCCCCAGCAAGACCATAAAGGAAGCTGTTCCACCTCAACCTCTTGCTCTGTGTATTCATTCAACCTGGACACCCTCCGCTGAGACTCTTGGTTCCAGCTCGCGTTGGTGTGGCATGATAGCAGTATTTTCTTGGGTGGGCTCAGTTTGCTAGAAGCAAGCAGAAGCATGACTCCTTTAAGAGAGGATTTTCTAGTTCAGTGGTAGAAAAAAAAAAGTCGCAATTTTGAAGTGCTGGCTTTCTGGGCCATGCTAACAGCTTGACTTCTGGCTTTTTCAGGGGGCTGAGCATTTAAAGGGGTTTGTGAGCAACATACTACAACTTGCTTAATGACAACATAGACTGGCTGTGTGCCTAAAACTGGGACTGTGACCATGGCTCTCAAAGGCAAGTAACAGCTTTGCCATATTGGACTGGGTAGAGGAAGACGGCAGGATTGTACACCTAGGCTATTGCCAAAAGCCACACATCATAACCATATCCTGACCCACAATTCCAAAAGAATTCCCTTGCTCCACTTGGGGTCATGCTGGCACCCAGAACCTTAGGCCACTCTGGCCAGAAGACCAGAAGGAAACAGAAAACAAAGGTAAAAACACTCATCCAGCTAAGATAAATTCAGAGTTTGGCCCTTAGACCTATAATTATCCCAAACCCAGATGCCTAGGCTCTGGTGGAAGATCACAATCAACAACATTTGGGACAGCATGTCTCCACCTGAGCCCAACTATCCTATTAAAACAAATTGCAAAAGGGTATGGCCAAGTAATTAATATATGAAGGCAGACCGGTTAAAATTACACCTGACTTATCCATAGCGACTCTAAAACTCAGAAGGGCCTGGTGAGATGTCCTGCAGACTCTCAGATCTCACAAAAGTCATGCCAAAATACTATGCTCAGAAAAACTTTCACTCATTATAGATGGGGAAAACAAATTATTTCACAATAAAAACCAAATTTAAACAGTATCTATCCAAAAATCCATCCCTAGAGAATATAATAGAAGAAGAATCCAAACCTAAAGGGGTTATGTACACCTGTAAAAACATAGGAAATAAGTAATCTCCCACCAGCAAAACTAAAAGAAGAACACACACACACACTCCCACTACCACCACCACAAAGATAACAGGAATCAGCAATCATTAGTAACTGATGTCTCTCATTGTTCACTGAATGTCAATGGATTCAATTCCCAATTAAAAAAAAAAAAAGATACAGACTAATAGATGGATGAGAAAAATCTTTCTGCTGCTTAGAAGAGACCATCAACAATAGACATTACATCACAACAAAGGGTTGGAAAAGATTTTCAAAGCAAATGAAACTAAGAAACAGGCCAGAGTAGTCATTCTAATATCTAATGAAATAGAATTCATGCCAAAATTAATAAAAAAGAAACAGTAAATGATCCTTATACTCATCAAAGAAAAGATCCACCAAGATGATCTTTCAATTCTTAACATATATGCCCCAAATGCAAGGGCATCTTTTTATTGAAAGTGATGTGGGAATCTACTAAATCTTAAATCACTCATTGACCCTCATATATTGAGAGTAGACTTCAATGCTCAACTCTCATCAATGGGCAGGTCTTCTAGGAAAAACTAAAGAGAAAAATTAGAACTGACAGAGATTATGAACCAAACAGGCATAACTGATACAGAATATTTTATTCAGACACCAAAAAATACACTATTTTCTCAGCATCTTATGGAATATTTTCCAAAATTAACCATGTACTCTCTCACAACAGAAATCCAAATAGATAAAATAAAATTTAAATAAACCCCTGCATCCTATCAGACTATCTGTTATTAAAACTGGATTTCAACAAAAACAGATGCCCTATAAACTCATGGAAAATGAACAAATCACTGAAGGACTGCTTGGAGAAGTTTGAAATAAAGAAAGAAAATAAAGTCTTCCTATAATTCAATGAAAATGAATGCATAACCTGCCCAAATATTTGTGACATAATGAAAATCATGCTAAGAGGAAAGTTCACAGCATTAAGGGCCTTCATAAAGAAATTCCCAAGAACTCATACTAGCCATTGAACAACATACCTGGAATCTCTAGAACAAAAAGAAGCAAATGGCCAAAGAAAAGGGACTTTCTCTCCAGTAGCCATCAAGTGCCAGTAGCTGTTTAGCTAGATGTGCGGTCCCTGTATGCCCTGTACCATCAATGATGGAAATTTTAGAGGGCTTCATCATATGTAGGAACCACAGCAGATGTGAGTTCATGTGTGCAGCAGTCATGTCATGTCAAGAGAGTAGCAGTGTGCAGCGCTGCTCCCCATCTTCTGACTCCTACTGTCTTTCTCTTACTCTTCCATGAAGGTCCCTGATCCTTGATGTGATGGTTGATATAGATGTTCTGTCTATGGCTGAGCATTCACTGCAGTTTGGTCTCAGTGCTTTGAAAAATAAGGCATCTCTGTGCTAAACACTACCCACTGCAATACAAAGTTTCTCTGACTAAAGTTGGGAGCAACAACAGCTATGGATATAAACACAAATATTTTGAAGTCAGTTTGAGACCATGAGCATTAGAAAACAATAGATTCCCCCATAGGGCCAATGACCACCTCCCTAGTCATATTTTTGAACAAATTTACAATACTAGTCATGAAGTCCCATTTGTGGTACATTCTTCAGTTCAATCAGGAGTGATTGATTTCACCCAGACGATTTTAGCATTGAAAAATCTTACTTGGCAGGCCAGTATTATAGTATGCAGGGTCCCAGACTTTATAAGACCACTGCTATATTTATTTAGTCAGCAGCCTGCAATCACCTTCCCACACTATGAAAAACACCATTACGGAGGACAATACCTTGTTATTTAAGATTGATTTATCTATGTCCTATAACCAAGGTAGGTGGTGTCTTTATCTATAAAGTCTTACCATCTAATTAAATATCCTGCATTGTCTTGATTGCCCCTAGGCTTCCCAGACTAATAACTTTTACAGAGGTATCCAGTTTTTGGCACTGAGATTTTCTTTTAATAATTTATGTCTTCTGGAAGATATATATTTCTCAGTCTTGCAAAGTACTAATGCCCTAAATCCTGCTCTATCTCAGCTTAAACAGTTAGCACTCAGGACTGTACTCCATTCTTTCAGATCTTCTATCATATTTCTTTTGAGTTGCTAGGATAACATATAGCCATTTTTTTTGACAGAGTTACTGTGTAGCTTCGGAGCCTGTAATGTAACTTGCTCTATAGACCAGGCTGGCCTCGAACTCACTGAGATCTTCCTGCCTCTGCCTCCTGAGTGCTAGGATTAAAGGTGTGCCTTTAATTAAATAAATTAATAAGATAATAATTAATCTAAATAAATAATTAAAGTCTTTCATATACTTCATTTTAGCCAGATACTTCTCCACTCCCTCTCTTCTCTATCCTCATCGCTCCACTACCTGCTAAGCCATTCTATACTCAGTATTCCCTTCTCTACTTTCATTTGTCCTGTATTCTGTTATCCTTACTTTCTTAATACAATCTCCATGGCCCATAGGTAGTTTATTGGCTTTTGCATCAACTCGAAGTTAAACATGCAAAATGGCTATTTCAGACAGAACCCCTATATTAGAAAGCACGTAAGATGTTTGTCTTTTTAACCTGAGTGATTTATACTTGGTAAAATTCTTTTCTACATCCATCAACTGAACTGCCAATTTCAGAATTTCCCTTTTCTTTATTGCTGAGAAATATTCCTATTTCAAGCTTCTTATGCACTGTATTTTTATTTAAGATCTATTAAATGTGCAGAAATGTGAAAGACAATTTGACTAAAACTGATGTTGTCACAGATAGAGAACTGTGCACATCTTAGTAAAAAGGTTTCTACTGATTGTGATTCCAAGCTGAGTTTCCCAGTGGCATATAGTGCCATTAAGGAAAAAAAAATGAATACTTGCAACTGATTTAAGTGACTTTGACTTGAAAAACTTTTTACACTACAGATTAGCATAAAGATGCTCTGGGTGTTAGCATGTGCCATGATTAGAAGGATTTGGGGAAATGAGTCAGAGTCTTGTATATAGTACAAGTACTCAGTAATGAGTCAGAGTATGTATAGTACATAGAGTGTTCTACCTACTATAGACTGCACTAAGAAAGTAATGACTACCATCGTGGGAAGCCTCAAATGATCCCACAGGCAGTCTGAAGGGGAAGTATTTTCTACAGCATCTCCTGTAGCTGAAGGCAATCCATGTGAGTTGGAATCTGTACTACTCTAATAGAAATTTTCATGCCTTTTAGCCTCTCTCTATTATCTAGGTAAACTTCAAAGAATAACTGGTTAGTAAGAAAAAAAAAGAGTTCTCTGAAGAAATAACAAAGTAGTAAACTGTGACCTTCTTTTCCTGCTGCTGACAAAGTAGAATTGGAGGAAATTATTGCCTTCACAAAAAATCTTTACATTTCCCTCTTGAAAAGAGATTATGCCAGTGATCAGAAGTGACAGCAGGGATTTCTGTCATCTAAGCATGCCTGCATAAATTGTGGGACTTGCCCTAGATTTTATCACAAGTTCAGAATAGTGGATGCATAGAAAACATGTGCTTTTTAATTAAATTTTTTGACTTCTGCTATAAAGACTATTTCTGTAGTTCTATCATATAGCACACAATAAAACTTATAATAGGTACTTGAGAAATTATTTGTCAATAGAATCTTACTTATAGCTATAGAATTGATTACAAGTTTCATGTCAAACTGTAAAACTATTTTTAATTTAAGAAGTGTACTTAGGGCTTTACAGAAAAAAATGTTTTCTAAGAAGTTTATTTGATAACTTTTAATAAAGGAGAAAAATTAATTATTTTCATATACATTCTTAAAAACTACTACCCAAAGCAGTTATTGAACCCAGTTTTGGACATAAAGTTGATGATAGGTATTGAGAATACAGTATTAGATCTCTTCTTGATTAGAGTGTTGAACTAAGAAGATACTTATAAAAACATTCATAAAATACAGGTTCTGTTTTTTAGTATGCACTATGTTCAGTAGGGATATGTAAATAGAAATGATAAATTCTGTCTTGTATATTAGTATACAAAAGATGCCTCATAAGTTTGCTATATCTGATTAAAATATGATTAAGAGCATATAAAGTTGGCAGGAACTATGTGAGTTCTTTGGTGAACAAGGCTTCAGAAACAGCCTGAATGGTTCACCTTGTGACAAGATCCTAGAGACTCTAACCTACTTGACAAGAATCTGTGGACAAATCATAGCATGATTCTGGGCATGACCCCAGGAGGGTGTGGGCTATATGTTCTTCTTGTATTCATGATTCTAGCCATACTGCTGGCCTGAAAGAGTCACAAAAGATCATGAAGTTTAATGTCACATGTTTGCATAACTGTTCTGGAAAGAATGGTGTAAACCATAAGAGTTTTTTTTTTTTTTAATGCTATTAAATAGATGGTATCGGGAGTTAATGGGAACATTCAAGGAACAGGGAATGAAACAGAATCATAGAAACACAGTTCCCTCATTTCCAATGATGGTGCCAATACCCCAAGAAGTTAAGAAAGATGGACATAAGGATAAGGGACAAGCAGTGCCAACTATTAAGAGTAAGTTTGCAAGTTGTGCTGCCTATAGGATAAAAAAAAAAACAAAACAAAAAAAAAACAGGTATCCCCCAAGAGAAGAGTACTGTAAAATGAAGGATGGATGATCTAACTTTGACTGGTGAGTTGATTGTGATAGTCCAGATTCTACCAGATATAAATATTAACCACAAGAGACAAAATTGTCTCTCCCTTTGCATGACGTTGTAACATGTCTGTGCTGACTGTTGGGCACACTGATCTTCCTGTAGGTGTGCCTACTTAGCAAACTTTCTTTGAAGCTTGTAAAACTGCTTATGTTTCTAACAATAGAGATAGAGATCAAAAAGGCAATAGCTACTGGTGGGATATTGGGGAGACAGCAGGGGAAAGAAACAAGGAACAAACTGGTAATTATTATAAGCATTATTAGAAACTTAGGAAATAAAAGCTGGTTGTAAAATTATTCATGCAAATTATTGAAATTGTAAAAAAAAAAAAAGACAGTTCAAGTTATCCAGGGCTACTTGTCTGGATGCCAACAGGTGGTCACAATTTTTTCATGTTGCTAACTCCAGAGATCTGTCTCAGCCAAACAAATTCATTCGGAGCAAGGCCTCCAGCAGAAACTGTCAATAGAATACTGAAAGGGCACTGTAAAATGGATTAGCAGATACAGACTCTTGAAACCAAATATCATGTTCTGAGAATAATCTCTGAGACTTACAAGGTGAAGGAAAAGAATATACGCAAACTGTCCTCTGACCTCTGTCCATTCACACCATAGCATGGATACACAAATACACACAAATTAAAATAATAAATAAATGATTTAATAAAAATGTTTAAAGTTGGAAGAATATTTGCAACAAAGAATCCAATACAGAATTATATTTGCTTTAATTAAAACTCAGGAACTCTTGGGAGTATGCAGTATGTAAAGAATGAACAAGAAACAATCATATGGACCCAAGGATAATCTTCCTGAACAATTAAAGTGGGACATTGCTTCTGGGCAGCTGTGCAGGTAACCTGGTCATTTCATGTGTTATTACTATAAAATTGAACAATGTATTTTAAGCAAGCACCCTTTTAGTTAAAAGTATAAAAGCTAAATTACAGCTGCTGTGTGGATAAGGACTCTTGGCTCTAAACTAGATGACCTGAGTTTGATCTCTAGAACCAACTATCACAAGTTATTCTCTGACATTAACATGCAGGCTGTGAATATGTGTAATCACATACAGTCCTGTATCCATCCAACTATTCCCCACACATTAAATAAATAAAGAATTTTTAAACTGAAAATGAATATAAATCTCTGTAAATTAGGGCACTATTATTATTATGAAAAAAAGATTTTGGATAGAAAATAATATATAAAAATTTAGAAGGGTTCATAAGCTGGTGAAAAGCTACAAAAATGGGCTGGTGAATGATGACCCTAAGAGGAGAATATCAAAATACAGGTGAGATGAAATGGTAAATTAAATAGTGTGGAGGAAGTTATAACTAGGTAGAAGGAACGGAAGTCAATACAGGTGGAGAAGGATGATTAAGGGAAAATAACACACATACACACACACACACACACAATCTTCAAAGAAATTAAACCACATGGGCTAACAATGTTCCCTAAAACAACCATAAACTAACCAAACCCCCAGTACCATGAATAAAATATCTCCTTTAGACTATTTGGAGTAAGTAGGCCAAGTGACCCTTAGAGTAATGTGTATTATCCAGGTAGTCTCCTGCTGCATCTCAGGGCCTGGGGATGGGTTGGTAATTTTGAAAGTAGTTAGGATGCAGGACTAGCATGATCTGACCTGGATCTGACCTAAAAGTCTCTTTCCTATATTTTATGGTACCAGAAAATACAGCAAGCTACCAAGAGAGTCAATCTAGCTGCAACATTTATGAACCATGACAATGACTAATGTGGCAAAATATGAATAAAGATGGAAGAACTAGCACTTATTTATCAACAGCAATATCAACTCTCTAATTGCACCTAAAACCCCCCTCAACAGGAAGGAAATCTTGCCTGCTACTGGAAACCTAGCCAGCTTCCTGGGGATAGTGAGATCATGGATCTTCAAATCAACTATTGCCATGTTGCTAGATTAGCATAATTTCTTACTACATTCTGAATCCTAACCTTATGCCCACAGATAAGTGTAGCAACTACCATCAAAGTATCCTTTCTTTACAGAAAATTAAACACAACTGGACACAACAAAGAGATCAGCAATTCATGGTAATCTCAGTCTCTATGGACACATCCATATTATAGCTCCTGTGTCTATGGCTGAGGGCACACTGCAGAAAAGGGGACAAAATGGTTATAAGAGCAAGAGTGTCTGAAAGTCTGCTTTGAAATATTCTAGAAATGACTGCACAAACCAGGTTAAACAATGACAATAATAACAGACATATTAGCATGGGAGGAGAAATGATTCTCAAGGTCTAGATGTTCTTTGCAGAAATGGTAAATGCTTGTTGATCCAAAGTCTAAAATTTAAGGTGTGATATTGTATTAGTAACTTTTTTGCTGCTACGATAAAATAATCTGCCAGAAACAACTTAGTCAAGATGAGATTTATTGTGGTTTACTGTTTCTGATGGAACATATTCATAAGCTTCCCTAAAAGTTTAACCAACTGGGAGCATATGTGAGCCTATGCAGGACATTTTTCACTCAAATGTTAGCATTCTTCATGTTCTCAATAAGCTTGTCTAATTGTAATGATGTAGATTGTATTTAGTCTAATTTCAAAGATCCACATAATCATCAATAGTCAGAACACTGTTCAAAAGTCCAAAGGCCATATATATATATATATATATATAATATATTATGTGTATCGATGCCTTGCTTGCTTGTACATATGGAAGCCATATATGCATTGTTTGTCAAATCCAGAAAAGGATGCTGAATCTTGTGGAATCATAGTTGTAGACTGTTGTTAGCTTCTATGTGCACTCTCAGAATTGAAAAAGGGTGTTCTGGAAGAGTAACAAACGATTTTAACCAGTGAACCATCTCTCCAGGCAGCAAAATTTTCTTCTGAGACTCAAGACAATATATTAACTGTGACTCCCCATAAAACAAAAACCATATTGATTACTTATAACATGCAATGGTACAGCTCTCTGTGTGTGTGTGTGGTTTGTTACGTTACACACATTATGTCTACAGTTCACATTCAGAAGTCAGAAAGAGAACATCTGATGTCTTCCTCTATGACTCTCCACTTTATATTTGAAGACCGTGTGTTTTGCTAAGATGGAGGCTTGCTGCTTCATCTGGGGTAGATGGCTAGCTAGCTCCTGGATTAGCACGTTTCTAGTCCCCGGTGATGAAGACATGGTTACATTGATCTGTGCCCTGTGCTAGTCGGTTATAGGGATTTGAACTCATGTTCTCTTTCTTCCACAGCAAGTGTTTTTATACAATGTGCCATCTCTCAAGACCATCTTTTAGTACTTAATCAAAGGAATTTTAAAAATTTAAAAACATCCTAAAAGGACAGATATGTAGCAAAAATTTCAAAAGTGCGTTCCCTAGCAAGTAGTTCTGGATGCCAAAGGAACAGCCTAGGATTCCTTCTGCTTGCATAGCTGTGAGGGAATACAACATTGGCGTGCAAACCAAACATTTTAGAAACCTACCAAATAAAGAACAAAGCCAAAGAGTAACTTTCCGACAAACGAGAATTGGTAATCACATTCTTATTATGCTCACATGCTTTTCTCGGGTTAAGGAGAGCAGTCTGTTGAATGTTTGAAAACATATTTCTCTCCCAAATGTGACCACAATCAGTGTATGATCCTTTTCAAGCTCTCTGTTCATGCTCTGCTGTATATCTTCAATGAGCTTTCTTCTTGCTGGCTAAGGCAGAAGTTTCAAAAATAAAATTTATGAACTGGAATAGCGTCCTCCCTACAGTTATGTGTGTGTTTGTAGATGTGCATGTCTGAAATCTTAAGTCCAAAGTTATTTAAATATTAAAATGAAACATATGTATTTGCATTTTGGTTCCAAGTAATAAACATGACTAGTCATGGGTATCTTTTTTAAAGAAGAATAATCCCATTAATTTTATGTAAAAATTCACAAACTTATTATTGAATGCCACTTAATTTGCTGTAAATGTTAGTGCTTAGCATGCTTTTATTTTAAAGTTTTAGTTCAATGTCTATAACAGGTAATTGTTTTCAATTTCTATATTTATTGATTTTTCAGGGACAATTACCAAGAGAATACTGAAAAAATGATTCCATAAATAATATATAGTTTGATAATTTTTTTTTATTAAGCACAGTTTTTCACGTTGAGTTTTCAAGTTAACATTTTTCTTGTAGAACCAGTAGATATAAGGTGAGCAGAGGGCTGGACCGGTTAAATGCAGCTCTGAGGAGCAAAACCGAGATATGACTCACCTGAAATAAAAGGCTGACAGTGATGAAGCAATAATTACCATCAGAGATCTTTGCGACACTTTAGAAAGGGGCCGATTTAGTAGATTTTTTTATTTTTTTTATTTTTTAGTTTTTCGAGACAGGGTTTCTCTGTGGCTTTGGAGCCTGTCCTGGAACTAGCTCTGTAGACCAGGCTGGTCTCGAACTCACCCGATTTAGTAGGTTTTTTACTTCAGCAAAAAACAAGCTGTTCACTGAACACAAAATGAGCCGCTTTCCTTTGTGCTTAGGGAGACATCAAGCACACGCAGGAACATAACCGTGGCTCTTTGTATTTCAATTCTGGTGTCAGTGGTGAAAGTGGCAGGTTGTGAGAGTCAAAGACAGTTTGTACGGCAATTTTCAAATCTCAAGATTGACATTTTCGACATCCACATTGTTCTATACCACTGCTCATGAGTTGAAACTTCTATACTGTTCCTATTTTTTTCTTTTTTTATTTATTCATTTATTAAAGATTTCTGTCTCTTCCCCACTGCCGCCTCCCATTTCCCTCCCCCCTCCCCCAATTAAGTCTCCCTCCCTCTTCAGCCCAAAGAGCCATCAGGGTTCCCTGCCCTGTGGGAAGTCCAAGGACCACCCACCTCCATCGAGGTCTAGTAAGGTGAGTATCCAAACTGCCTAGGCTCCCACAAAGCCGATACGTGCAGTAGGATCAAAAACCCATTGCCATTGTTCTTGAGTTCTCAGTAGTCCTCATTGACTCTATGTTTTTTCCCAAGACCGGTTTTATCCCAGGCATTTTCAGACCCAGGCCAGCTGGCCTTGGTGAGTTCCCGATAGGACATCCCCATTGTCTCAGTGTGTGGGTGCACCCCTCGCAGTCCTGAGTCCCTTGCTCGTGCTCTCTCTCCATCTTCTCCTGATTTGGACCTTGAGATTTCAGTCCGGTGCTCCAGTGTGGGTCTCTGTCTCTGTCTCCTTTCATGCTCAACTTCCTTAGCGATCAGGGAAATGCAAATCAAGACAACTTTAAGATACCATCTTACACCTGTCAGAATGGCAAAAATAAAAAAACACCAATGATAGCCTTTGCTGGAGAGGGTGTGGAGAAAGAAGTACACTCATCCATTGCTGGTGGGAATGCAAACTTGTGCAACCACTTTGGAAAGCAGTGTGGAGGTTTCTCAGGAAATTCGGGATCAACCTACCCCTGGACCCAGCAATACCACTCTTGGGAATATACCCAAGAGAGGCCTTATCATACAACAAAAGTATTTGCTCTACTATGTTCATAGCAGCACTGTTTGTAATAGCCAGAACCTGGAAACAACCTAGATGCCCTTCATTGAAGAATGGATAAAGAAAGTATGGAATATATACATATTAGAGTACAACTCAGCAGTAAAAAACAAGGACTTCTTGAAGTTTGCAGGCAAATGGATGGAAATAGAGAACACTATCCTGAGTGAAGTAAGCCAGACCCAAAAAGAGGAACATGGGATGTACTCACTCATATTTGGTTTCTAGACATAAACAAAGGACATTGAGCCTATAATACGTGATCTTAGAGAAGCTAAATAAGAAGGAGAACCCAAAGAAAAACATATAGGCATCCTACTGAATATTACCCTTCATCAGGCGATGAAAGGAGACAGATACTGTTCCTATTTTTAAAAAAAGTATGGTGGTTATAAGATTAGGGAAACTAGAAAAGAGGTACACCAATTAGAAAGCAGAGGATGGACAGAGATGAATCAATGTGCATTTTGTGATGGTCTGAAATACGTCCTGTAATTGAAAGGGGGAGGTCTGCTCTATCTTCGTCCTCAGCTGACCTCAGACAGGTGTTTTTCCTGGTTTGCAACACTGAACATTAGGAGACCTGAAATGCCATACCTTAGAAACAATCTGTTCAGCAAAGCTGAAAAGTCATACTTTTTAGGGTACTAGACAAAGGACTAGCTAATAAAGGAACGTGTGGGCAGGAATTTAAATTAGCAAGCTGAGTATCAAAAATACTTGACACAGGCTGTCAGAGGGAAATGTGAAAGTTTTATTATCTTTTAAATAATGCATGTCTTTCAGATTTGTGCTTTTGCCATGAAATTTTATAAATATAGTAAAACTGAAACTATTAAGTGAATATTATGGTTAGAAAGTTGGAATTAAATGAGGAAAGAGATAAGGTTTCTTTGGTTTCCTGATATATATGAAATACATTAGTTGTAGCAATTACCTTATGAAATATGGACTCCAAAGAATGGTTTAAAACTGAAAAATTTGCCATACTTTTATCTTCTATTTAGTACTATATTAAATTTTTCTTTGGCACTTCCACATATGCAGGGTTTCATATGTATAAATAATATATGCCTACATCATTCTGATTACTCTTACCATACTAACTTCTCTAAGTTTCTCCCTACCCCTTTCAACACCACCCTCCAGGAAAAACCATTTCTTATCTTCATGTTTTTTTGCCCTATTTTGCCAACCCAGTGACCTTGATTTTGAAGATCATCATTGGAGACTGATGACTGGTTTGTAGGTAACTTTCTGAGAAGAAAACCCCCCTGAGTCACCAGGAATACATCAGTAGCCAGCATTTCAGCATGGATGGGTAGTCTTCATGCACTGTGTTTGTATACATGACTGACAGTTGAGAGGCACAGTCTTTAGCAGACCTATTGCAGGCAATTAAGACTTCTGTGAATTCAATATTTTAATGATTATTTTGTGCCCAGGTGATAGCATCTTAAAGTCATTCTTTTATGTGATTCTTATATACTTTCTGACCCCCACCTCTACAGTGTTCCATTTGAGAAGAAGATAGTATCAATGTCCTGTTTAGTGCTGAGCTCTCAACTGCCCCTTATTTTGAACAGTAACGGGTATTACTAAAACTTTTATAAGAACCTTCTAAAGATTGTGTTTAGAGATTAAATGTGATTCAAATCATGCAACGCTGACACCCTATTAGAGCCTTCTAATCTTTCCCATGGCATTCAATATTTACTCATGCTTCAATATGTGCAGTTGTGTACTAGAGTGAAAAACTCTTCCGTTATCCTTGGAAGATGATGCTACAATGGCAGAAACTGCCAAGGAATGATGCTCGCTAGCAAGAAATGAAAAATGGAGTTTGGAGTTGAGGATTTCTCTCGCATTAACAACACAGAGTTGACTCTAGCCTCAGACCAACTTACAGACGCTACTGACACCTTCCTAGTCTTCTTAAGACTGAACAAAGAGCGGCACACAGCAGGCTAATACTGAGTTCACAGAAGCAGAATAAATTGCTACTAGAGCTGCTGAGTTTGTGGCAATTTGTTATACATCAATAGAAAATGAATGCACAGAAAGAGCGAGAATAAAATCTTTTTTATAAGAAAGGTGTTCCCTGAGTGTGAGAGAATGACCTATGATCTAAACCTAAAGCATATTTTTTAATAGACGTAAATCTGTAAAATGGTCCAAACACAACGCAAATGATTATCACCATTTAATGTATTAGCATCAACCTAAACTCCAAGGACCTTTGACATGTCACTGAGCAAATCTGGAATCCAACCAGACAGGGTCCTGGGATCTGTGTGCTACATAGTTGTCAGTAAATTCTCTTCACAGAGCAGACTTGATCAGGGGCATGAGGTCATTTTTTAAAAGACCCATTCTGTATTAGGGTCTCGAAAGCACCTGAGGCAACCTTCCTTTTCTGCACGTTCTATCTGAAAACCCAGGACAAAAACTGAGGGACTAGCCACTGAAAATTGTCCTACAGAATACTATCATGTAAAGGGAATAATGTGTCAGAACATGGAGAGCTTTCTCTGGGATAAAAATCCAATCTGAGATTTAGACTCCAGGGAACTATACAGAGTTCATTCTGAGTATGACCCTACCCCAGGAACTGCATAGGAGTAGGCTCGTCCTCCAGTCTCATGACGGAAACCACAGAGGTAGACTCTGCTTTTGTCCATGTGAGGGGCCACAGGACTGATATACCACTGTCTATGCTCACCTTTATGCTATTTAATATTTATTTCAGTACAGATAATCTAAAGTGTGATGCTCTCATTTTCCTGTTTTCGATTTGTTGGTAGTTTTGTATTTGGTTTTGTTCTTATTTGCTTTGACTAGACTTTCTCATGGAACACATGCTGATCTGAAGCTGCCAGTTTCTCTGCCTCAGACTTCTGAGTTACCACATTGATTTCAGTAACATGAATGCATTTCTGACTTGGTATTGACTTTGCTTTTACATTGTTGAGATTTTTGACTGCTTTTTACTTTTAGCACTTTTAAAACTATTCTCTTAACTTTAAAAATTACAATGTAATTACATCATTTCTGCCATTCTCTTCCCTTAGCTCTTCTCTCTCTCTCTCTCTCTCTCTCTCTCACACACACACACACACACACACACACACACATCTGAAATTCTGCTTCAGTTGAAGCTGGCTTCTCTACTTATTTTTCACATCATACTTCATATGTTGTCTTTACATTTCTGCACTCAGAAGCTATTATCTCAGCAAACACCATGTACATTATGTTCTTATTTTGCCTCTACATCCCCCAAATTACTCAAGTTGAACAGTAATTGTTTTTGAGTGTCTCGTACATGTTTTCATTGTGGGCTTATCCATCAGTCTTGGTTGCCTCTGCTGTTGGCACTTTACTCTCAGAGCGATGCTGGAGTTGAGGAATGCTTCTCTGAGCAGATGTGCTGAGTATATTCATTATGATGCACCCCCAATCTGGTAGAAAGGAAACGATCCCTGAACTCACCTAAAGTCTAGTTCCGTTTAAACATTTCAAATACTGCAGCTGAAAGAACACAGTTGATTAAAACCACATCTGGTCAAGGACTTAGCCCCAGAAACACAAGTCTCAATACAAAGACATAAGAATAGGTGAAATAAAGGCAACAAACTCTCCAATTCTATAGTACTGCATTCCGATCAGAGTGAATGAGGTAAAGTCACAAATAATCTAGTGAATTATTATTAATATATTTAACAAAATCAAACAGGTCACAAACTCCTAAATGAATACAAGGAAAATACAAACACCTAAAAGAAACATTGAATAAGAAAACCAATACATTATGTGAAATTCAGTAAACAAGCAAAAATACTGTTAATTCAACTGTAAATTTGAAAATGAAATTTTTGTAGAATAAAATTCAACATAAACTTTAACATAAGGGACACAATATCTTCCCTTTCAGGAATTTACTTCTCTTCCTTTTATACTAGCCTTAATTATTTTTTTCCTCCTGGAGGAAGTAATAATGGTTCTAGACACCCAAAGTCCAAGTTTTCAACACAAATGGCAGGGTATAAGAGACAAAGGCAGGAGATAAAGGATGAGGAAGAAGGAGAAGGGAACAAGAGGATGGGGATATTTGTTCCAGGAAGCAAAGGGCTGCCTCTAGATAGAGAGGAAAAAGATGTGACTAATAGATAAATGGCAGTTTATAAAGGAGAAAACCTGTATTAACACGACTTGGTTAATTTTGATTGGTCAATTTAATTATATGAATCAAGGGAACTTTTAATTGCTGCACTTCAATACTTTGGCAGCTGTACTTTGATGGTAGCCATCAAGAGGAGGAAGTGGCAAAATAAGGGAGTAGACCTTGGGGACTAGTTTTAGGGATGTATCTCCTTTACCAAGGCAGAAAGAATGGGATAGAAGGGCAAGGCCACCAGAGCCATGTTTGCCTTGCTTGGGCTGACTAGAGTTCCTTCAATTCAACTCCTTTTCTATAGCATGGACAGAGGCCACTTGGTCATTCCTGGCTGCTCAGCCCTGAAGTAATCACACAGAAACTGTATTAATTAAATCACTGGTTGGCCCATTAGCTCTAGCTTCTTATTAGCTAACTCTTACATTTGAATTGAACCCATTTCTATTAATCTGTGTATGGCCAAGTGACAGTGGCTTATGGGCTAAAGTTCCCAGCATCTGTCTCAGTGGCTCCATCACTTCTCTCTGACTCTGCGTTCCTTCTCAAAGCATACAGTCTAGCTTTCCCACCTAGTTCTGTTCTGCCCCTGCCATGGGCTCAAAGCAGTTCTTTATTCATTAACCAATAAAAGCAACTCATAGACAGAAGGGCCTCCCACACCACTTTTCCTTTCCTCCCTTTTGTTGAAAATAAATTCTTCTCATGCAATATCCTGATTACATTTCCTTCACTTTGCTCCTCCCAGTTTTTTCTATCCTCCCCTCCCATCTGAACCCATTACCCAATAGAAACTTTGAGCTTTCTTTCTTATTTTTAAATTTCTACCTTTCTTTTGAGGCAGAAGAATTCACAAAATTTGGTGCTTGTGCAAATGCTCCAAAAATAGCTTATTCATATAAATTTTAAAAATCATCTATTATAATTATGTACTATTTTATAATCAGAAGAGATATTTGCACTGACCAAATAATATCTCTTCACTACTTGTGATACCTTTATTTGAAAAATAACCAGCAAACTACTCAATCAGAAAGCTAGCTTAGGTTTCCAGAGTCAAGGGGGACCTATTCTCTTATCAACAAAGTTCCAGCCACAGAAAATCCAGTATCAGTATGTGGATTTGGGATTTTGTCAGATCAGAGATGATCATGTGACAGAAAGAAGTTATTTTTGGAAGCATCCCAACTGCTTTATTGTACACTGTGTAGCCTTAACTTCTGTACTTACAATTTTGCTTGCAAATCTCTTTTTATAAATAAGAGGCACTTTGAAAAAATTGTCATGTTCTGAAAAGCAACAAATTCCCCAAATATTAATGCAGAGAACTTATTTCTTAGAAGCAGAAAGAGGCAGAAACAAAATTCTAGGCTTATTAAAGGCTTTAGTAAATCTATATCCTAGGCAGGTCTATCTTTTCTGTGATGAAACACTATGACACCATAATCATCATCATCATCTTCTTCTTCTGTTTCTCTTCTCCTTCTCCTCCTCCTCCTTCTTCTGTATTTACATTGACTCTTTGTGGATTTCAAATCAGGCATTTTGATCCACTTATCTCCCTTCATATCCACTCTCTGCCCTTACAACACGCGCCGCACGCGAGAGAGAGAGAGAGAGAGAGAGAGAGAGAGAGAGAGAGAGGATCTTGTGGAAGCTACAGGATAGTGAGTCACACAGTTTGGCATTTAGTCCATTCATTTTTACTTGCAAGTTTTCATTACCACAAGTCATTGAGAAGTTGGTCTGACTCAAGGCCTCTGGTTTCTGTTAAGCCACAAATAATGGGCTCTCACTGGGCCCCTTGTAGATATCCTGTTGTTGCCCTGTGTCTTAGAGATCCCGTTGTTTTGGATCCATGGGTTCATTTCTTCCACTTGCGGTAACAGTTCATTGACAGGGTGGATGTTGGGGTGAGCCATCTCATAGCCCTTGTTTTAGGCTTGAGTGGTAGCTGGACCATCAGTCCTCTGTGGAGGCCCAAAAATGGGAGCCTATTTTTCCCTTGTGTGATGGTCAGAGAATTGGATGTTGCTCTAAGTGACTGATAAGCATAATTGCATGTCCCAACTCAAGATATAATTAAAATAGCTCGTACAAGGAAGTCCATGCCATCCTGACAGGTGGTCAGGATATGCAAATGGACTTCTGCTACTTCTTTTGTTAAACCTTGGGAGTGGTTACCTTTGAGATAGGTGGTTCTGGGCAGCTCCACTGCCTAAACAACAGAATGATTTGATGTCTCAGAGTATTAAAGCGATTGACGAGTTGTTCTTTGTATCATATTAATAAAGTCTGTTTGTTACTTTCTCTCCCCCTCTACATTGGGTATAAAAGTCATGGAAAAATAAACATAGGGAATTTTCAGTATTCACTGGAATGTCCTCCAGGTACTATTCTATTGTTTCTGTCTTATTATTTTTCATGCATCTTCATATTCTTTACTAATTTCTAAATTCTCATACCCCTACCCTGAGAAGAGGTATTTTTGTCAAGGCCGGTTCTTGAAAGTCCTCCATCTTTCCCTCACCCATCACCACTATCCTGGGGAGCTCTCCCAGCACTGTATAGGTCTGTGGTCCTACTGCAGCAAAGCTTTGTAATCATATCCATGGCCCATGTTAGCACAGGATCATTGGAATCACATTGTGCTGAGTCAGCCCCACCTTTCCCTGGTGCTGGAATAGCTGGCCCTGCACCTCTTTGGATACTGAAACTGGGGAGCTTGTCTCACCCCAGCACTCAGGAAAGGTGGCTCCACCCTTTAGCACAGGTGTGTACCACACTTGGGCAGCACACTAGGGCTGACACTGTGGTCCTGGTTGCAGGTAAGCTGATCCTAAGAGCAGGAGAGCTGACACCAACCACCACCTGCCATGTGCTGATATGAGTGAGAAGAAGATGCCCTTCCTACCTTCGCCCATTACCACCTGCAGCAGGTGACAGAAATGGCTCTCGGGCCATAAGAGTGAAAGAACTGGCTGCAGCACGCAGAGTGAGCTCTTCACCACACCTGGGCAGCATATTTGATCTAGCAATGACCCTGTTGTCAGGGATAGAGGTGAGCTAGCTCTGAGGGCATGAGAACAAGAATGCTGACCCCACCTCACCCCCTCATATGTACCCTACAGGAAGCAGGAGAGGGCCCTGATACTTGCCTGAGGCAAAACGAGTAGAGCTGGCCCTGTAAGTGTGGGTGATCTAGATGTGAGGACCTGAGAGCAGAAGAATGTCCCTACTCCTTAATGTAGGGGGAATTGGGTGAGCTAGCCGAGTCAGTGGGCTATCATCTCCTCGATGCCTGTACTTTTCTGAAGAGGAAACAAAAGGGAAAACAGATCTGGGGAAGAGGGAGTGTGTGTGTGTGTGTGTGTGTGTGTGTGTGTGGTAGAACTAGGAAGAGTAGAGAAAAGGAAAACTGTGGTTGGAAAGTGTTGTGTGAGAGAAGAATTTATTTTCAAGGCGGGGGAAACTCCAGTTTGAAATATTTAGTTCTTTTTGAGAAAAAAAATGATGCTTATAAATGCTAACAGCATCATGAAGTGATTTGAAAACAAGATGTTTTAAGGCTGAGAAGGAAGAAAATACGTTATGCTGAAAATGAAACTGTGTGTGTAGGTCAGATTGGCTTCTGTCAGGAATACCTTTCCATCAGTCAGCAACACTTTACTTGGTATTTTTTGTTTTTCTTTTTCATTTTTTAAGATTAGGGCATATCTTCTTCCCTTCCATGCATCCAAATCCTCCCATGCAACCTTCCTTACTCTCCTTCAGATTCAATTGTTTAATGCAATGTGATCAGCTGTCACCTATAAGTTGTTGGAATACTAATAAATTTAATCATAGACTTAACTTTATAAGTCTATGATTTATGAAAGAAAGCATAAACATATGAAAGTAAAGCATTCTAGCTGGGTGGTTGTGGTGCACACCTTTTATCCCACCACTTGGGAGGCAGAGGCAGGCAGATCTCTGTGAGTTCAAGGCCAGCCTGGTCTACAAGCGCTAGTTCCAGGACAGTCATCAAAGCTACACAGAAACGCTGTCTCAAAAAAAAGCAAAACAACAACAAAGTAAAGCATTCTGTATATTAATGAAGTAACTTCATTTTATCTCAAGATTATACTTTAGTAATGATTAATGTGTTTTGATGAATCAGATGATTTCAAAACAAAAAACTAAAAATAATTCCTGCAAAATAAAATCAAAATAAAACAATAGACTCAAGATATTTTCCATTTTAATGTCTGTGTAAAAAATTTTAAGGATGTTGACAATAAAAACTTTTCATAGTGTGTCAAATTTTAAACTGCTTCAATTATTATAATATTGGAAGCCTAGTTGTACAACTATTAAAATATAATAGATGGCTATTAAGCGTTGTGCTTTTGAATATCTCCCACTAACTGATGTGGTATAATTAGTTTAGGTATAAAACTGGAGGAAAAGGAAATGTGGAAATCTGAGACTAATATTTATCTGGGTATAAACTAAGAAAATATAATTTCAGTGTTTTTGTAATAATTATTTCTGCTAGTTTCATTGCACTATTACAAAATGAAAGGATTTATGTCATAATCATGCATAGGCCCATGGGTTATGCTTGCATTTTAGTGAATTATATTTGAATGATTGAATAATAAAAGACATGTAGAGTAACATTACTGCCATATCCTTTTAATATTGATAAATCTGTTCCCCGTAGTTATAATGGATTTTCTTCTGGCAATTTGGCCTCAGACACTGACCATTAACTCCTAAATATTCCTACAAAGAATACCAAGAATAACTACTAAAATAGAATAAAACTACAAAATTTCAAATGAGGTTCCCTTCTTTATAAATTATTTTTCATTTTGGTAATAAGTTCTACTTATACCTTCATATTTCATTTGGTATCTACTTTTCTATCTCCTATAATATTTTAAAATAAGGAATCATGGCAAAGCTTTATCATAAATACTTTAACCATTTCTGAATTTAGATGCTGTCTAGATTCACAGCATGTCTGTAATACACATAATGTAAAGTATGGCTGGATAGTTGACCATTTATATTAACTGATGTGAACAATTGTAATGATTGCTTGAAGTAATGACTATGCACTAAGTTGTTGAAATGAGAGTGACTTGTTTGTTCCTGACTGCTCAGCCCCGAAATAATCACACAGAAACATTATTATATAAAACACTGCTTGGTCAATGACTCTAGTGTATTTCTGGCTAACTCATATACTAAACTAACTCATCTCCACTAATCTGTGTATCGCCGTATGACTATGGTTTATCGGGTAAAGTTCCATCAGGCCCCTGTCTCCAGCAGGGGCTACATGGCTTCTCTCTGACTCTGTCTCCTTTCCCCCAGTATTCAGTTTAGTTTTCCTTACCTAGCTAAGTTCTACCCTGCTCTAGGCTCAAAGCAGTTTCTTTATTAACCAGTGGTATTCACAGCATACCGAGGGGAATCCCAAATCACTGAATGAGAATAAAATAAACACCGTTAAAGCAAGAGGAGAGAAACTCACCCATCGTACTTCACACACACACACACACACACACACACACACACACACACAAAAAAATCAGAAATAATTCTGTAATAGAATTTAGAGAAAATCTATAGTTTGCTTTATATGGTCAGAGCAAGCACATTATTATGAACTTTAAAGGCAGATGGTGAAGGGTGTTCACAAAAGAACTCATAGGCATCAGCCACTGAGAACACTAATAATTATCCCCACATTTTCTGATGTTGAAGCAGAGTCTTTCTAGGTAACCAAGACTGGCCTTCAATTTCTGTTCCTCTGCCTCAGCCTCCTGAGTACTGAAATTATACACCAGCCTACATTCCGACATTGTACCTAAAAGCTGGACAAAGTATTGCTATAAAATTATTACTTAGAAGGCATTCTGCTTGAAGTGAGTGTAAGACATGTAAATCAGCTAGCATGGAAACATGAGCAAACTTATTTGATAACATATAATCTTTTCTTCTTTTTATCGAAACAACCAAAGTAGAATTTAGTTCACTGATTATTTGTATTTACCTATGCTTGGTAATTCACTTATAAAATACTATATAAGATATAAATAAAAATAATAATTAATATAATACAAAAAGATGATTCAGAAGTTGAAAGAGTTTGCTTGCAATAGTGATGACCTACAAGGAATTTTCTGGAAACTGCAAGGTTCCAGAAAGGAATTAATTCTTGAAAGTTGACATGTGACTTCCATATTCATTCTATGACAAGCTTGCACCTGCACAAGTTCATATTCACACAAGCATACATATGTACGCATACAGAACCAGTCATACAACTTTTTAAAATAAATTATTGAATTAACACAGTTGTTTAGAAATAAGAATGAATTTACTCATAAATTAACCATAAGATATTATTAATGTCTCACATATATCTACTACTGTCCTATAATCCCCACAATCACTGTGCTGTTAAAGCTGTAGTCCAGCCAGAGATCACCTTTTCCAGAAACATTAGACCTAGTTGTCTGAAATTACATTCAGTTTGTTTGAAATGTATTATTTGATATAATACATTCACACTTAAAAATCTCTAAAAAAATTAGTTTGAACAACTCTCAAACATTCTGTGAGTGAACATACACTAAGAAAGAGGTTTTCTCTACAGAGCAGCCCTTCAGAGCACAGGTACTCAATAATAGTAAACTGTATGTAGCTACAAAAAAAGATCTTTAAAAGAAAAAGATGTCATCAAACTGTTTCTTCTTGTGGATCAAAGGCACAACTGACAATATACAGATGTAAGAACAAACACACGCAAAGAGGGTAGAGAAAAATTCTTAAGGATTGATTGATTTGGAAACTTGCCTGCTGACACAGTATTTGCATTTTAACTATTTGTACATCCTTAGATAGTTATAAAGTCACAAGACACATAAGTAGCAGGATATATTTTTGAGAAATTGTTTCAGTGGATTATTTTATCATTATGCAAATGCCCGGCGACTCTCTGAAAATATAAATGTTCTAGCTTACTGTACGCTTAGCCTGCATAGTCTACTGCTGGCTGTTAGGCTACAAACTTTCTATGATACTGTACAGAATAAGCAACTGTTACTCAATGATGACTAGGTACCTAAGTGAAAGAGAAAAGAAAACACTGTAATTTCTGAAAATTTTTTGGAGGATGTTCAGTCATCAGGTGAAAATTAACCAATTTATTTCACATCTGTTGAAATTCTAATTTAACAAAAAGGTCAATGTTATTGCATGTTTATGGAGATTTTAATGATATTACTAGTAAAAAAGTTTGGAAGTACGTGAAATAAAGAAATGAGTTAAATATTTTGCTTAAATACACCAACATATTTAAAAACATTGCTGGCATACACACTCCAATTATTTAAACAAATACATGGACTTGCATTTTGTATGGAAGAAGATAAACTTTTATTTATTATATTTGATTTAGATAGTTGAATAAAAATATATAAATAATTTAAACATATTTGAAAGTTGTTATTTTCCTTAAATTTTAAAACTTAAAATAGGTAATATCCATAATGAAAATATGGTTATGATATAATTTTTGCTTACATATTTTTATTATTGATATAACTAAGTAGATATTATTACAATTATAGTGGCACTTAGTAAAAGTAAAATTTTTCACTGAGATAAAGTAAAATTTAGTAAAATATAAAGTCTAAAGTTTAGTTATTAATATTGTAGTAATTAAAACTGATAATTTTATGTGATTGTTTTTGATAGTTATATTATTACCTATCACCCGAAATATAACAATATATTAATATTGATTAACTTTAGAAATAAGAAAAGCACAAGAACATTTCCTAATTTATTTCTCTTTACAGGTAAGCTGCAGATTATGTATTTTCCAAGATACAACAAAATTGAATTAAACTAGAATTGAATATGAACTATTTTTGTATGTCATACAAATATATTCTTAAAAATCATATGGAAAAATGACTTTAAATTATTCATATTTAGCATAAATTACCCTATGGCCATGTCTAGAAACGTAAAGACACCTTATAAAGGTTTTTCCATATGGAGTAAATTTGGGAATATGAAACTAGTTTAGAATTAGTAAGAATTTGAGGGTGTGTTCTGGGACACAGGCTATTTAAATCATTGCAATTTTATAAAAAAATCTCTCTTTTTTTTTTCTGAAGCACAATCCACATGCATCGCATCATACACAGTGATACTGAGTCCTCATTGCCCTGTCTTGATTTAATTGTATGGACTTAGTGAGGGACCAATTTTCTTTTACGTGTTCGTAAGTAAAGATCTGAATATAAATTGCATTCTATTTCGGGAAATATAAGTAGATCTTTCAGAAAATAAAAGAAGCAGATCTTTCAAGAATTTTCAGCCACACATGTTGTAACAACCTATGACTCGGTCCTCAGAATGCGGATGGAGGATGTCAGGTCTGTCTATTGTGGCTGTTTGTGCTTACTCTTTGGGATCTGGGGGGACCCACCACCAATATCACAGATAAATCACAAGGTATCTTATTATTACTTATAAATGCCCTGCCTTACCTCTACTTATTTCTAGCCAGCTTTTCTTAAATTATCCTATCTACCTTTTTCCTGTAGGCTTTTATCTTTCTCTGTTCTGCATGCCTTCGTTTACTTCTTACTCTGTGGATTGCCCTATAGCTGAGTGACTGGCCCCTGGTGTCCTTTCCTTTTCCTGATCCTCCATCTTCTTCCAAAATTTCTCCTTCTATTTATTCTCTCTGCCTGCCAGTTCCACCTATTCTTTCTTTCTGTCCAGTTATTGGTCATTCCAGTCTTTATTAGACCATTTAGGTATTTTAGGCAGGCAAGACCTCACAGCTTCACACAGTTAAACAAATGTAACATAAAAGAACACAACATATCTTTGCATCATTAAAACAAATATTCCACAGCATAAACAAATGTAACTCATCTTACTTAAAATACTATTCTTCAACAACCTGTTTTATACAAGTAACTTGTAGCTGTTAGATACACATAGTGACAGTTTATCCAAAAAAAAAGTAACTTAAGAATTAGTCACATTAATGACTATACAGTTAGAATTACCATATTTTCACAAGATCTGAACAGTCCATTCAAAAATTATTATAGGGAAAGTATAACTCTAAAATTTTAACAATAACTGAAATCGATATTAATGTTGCTGTTTCCCAAATGATCAATATTAATCATTCAGTGATGGCTAGTTTTATGTTAGCCTGACATAAGGAAAAGTCATTTGGGAAGAAGGACTCAATTGATAACCTGCCTCCATAGGCAAGTTCGTCATTCATATTTTTAACTAATGATTGATGTGAGGACATAGACATTTGTGGACAGTGTCATTTCTCGTCTGGTGGTCATAGATGCTCTAAGAAAGCAAGATGAACAAAGTCAGCCAGTAATCAGCACTATCCATGGCCTCTGATTGAGTTCCTACACTGATTTTCCTCAATGATGGATTGTGATTTGCAAGTTCAGGCTGAAATAATAAAAAATAAATAAAAATGCAGGATATTTGATTGTACTGTGTGAAGATGCACTATTCTTTTACCTCATCTTCTGATTGGTTTAATAGAGAACTGGAGGGCCAATAACTAGGCAGGAGAGGACAGGTAGGACTTCCAGGCAAAGATAGGAACTCTGGGAAGAATCTGAGAGGTGAGTTATTTACCAGTAAGAAGCAGATGTCGGTCATACAGTACTGTGGGGAGGTAATGAGCAATGCGGCAGAACATTGATTAATATAAACAGATTAAGTTTGAAGAGCTAGCTGGGAATAAGCTTAAGCTAAAGCCAAGCTTTCATAATTAATAAGAAGTCTCGGTGTCATTATTTGGGAGCTCGTGGTTCAAAGAAAATCTGACTATAAAGAAATTTCTTCCTTAAGTTGCCTTTAGTCATAACATGTTATTAAAGCAATAGAAACCATGAATAAGATAAATTCCACAGCATCAACATCTCCGTATGCACAATCATTCATAATTCATTTTCTCAAAGTTTAAAAAATAATCCAAGGGAGATTTGAACAATTTCTACTAGCACTCATTCTATCAGTTTAATATAGATCAATGGGAAAATAAAGCTGAGTTTTAAATATATGCTATAAAAATACCATATTCTAGCCGGGCAGTGGTGGCACACACCTTTAATCCCAGCACTTTGGAGGCAGAGGTAGGTGAATCTCTGTGAGTTCGAGGCCAACCTGGTCTACAAGAGCTAGTTCCAGGACAACCTCTAAAGCTACAGAGAAACCCTGTCTCTAAAAACCAAAAAAAAAAAAAAAAAAAATACTATTTTCTTCTTATAAATAAAAGGGGTACCCTCATCCATTGCTGGTGGGAATGCAAACTTGTGCAACCACTTTAGAAAGCAGTGTGGCGGTTTCTCAGGAAATTTGGGATCAACCTACCCATGGACCCAGAAATGCCACTCTTGGGAATATACCCACGAGATGCCCGATCATATGACAAGGACATTTGTTCAACTATGTTCATAGCAGCATTATTTGTAATAGCCAGAACCTGGAAACAACCTAGATGCCCTTCAATGGAAGAATGGATGAAGAAAGTGTGGAATATATACACATTAGAATACTACTCAGCAGTAAAAAAACAATGACTTCTCGAATTTTGCATGCAAATGGATGGAAATAGAAAACACTATCCTGAGTGAGGTAACCCAGACCCAAAAAGATGAACATGGGATGTACTCACTCATAATTGGTTTCTAGAGATAAATAAAGGTCAGTGAGTCTATAATTTGATATCCTAAAGAAGCTAAATAAGAAGGTGAACCCAATAAAAAAAAGAAATATTCAGAACTGGAGTAATAGCACAGTAAAAAAAAAAGTGTCTGTCATACACTCGTGAGGACATGAGCTCATATCACCAGCACCTACATAAAGCCAACAAGGAAAACATTATGCCTTGTAGTTTTATGTCATCATGTGTCAATCATGCTGACATTCTCTGACCACCAGAGGGTTTATATATACCTGATCCTCAATTCCTGCCACCAGCAGCAATCAAGTGCTTCTGTGCTGGCTTCACACAATGATATATGTTTTATAATGTAGTGTTTCAGTGTTAACATCAGCAACATCCTGGCGTCTCCTCCACAACTTAAACTTCACACCTGTAGCTTCTTGTTCAGCTCTCAGGAGTTTCAGTCAGAGAATCAGCACATCGTATATATTGCTTGGTCTAAGGCACTTTCTGGACCTGGGTTCAAGCATCCATGATCCCACACCCCCCTATTTTTACATGCCTGCAAAACTAGTGCTATATGGAGGACAACATGTTCTGCTGCCAGCTAGAGACAAAACCTGACCCCATGCACTGTGCCTTTGGTGTCTGGAGCCTTCACAACTAAACCAGGGAAGTGTTTTCAAAGGTAGCAGAGACACTGTCTTGGAGCACTCTTTTATGGACATACACCTTTCAAGTGAATACTTTTTTTATTATTTGTTTATTTTTTAAATGTTACACCCTGTAACCCTGATGGCTAGTATCTTGACATCAAGACACCATTTCCACTACCAAGCACTAAGTGCAAAAGATTTTCATTTAATTACCTTAATCACTTTAACATTTACAGCTGCTGCTTTTTCATAATCACCAGGAATGTTGAGGGATTTCAATCCTTTAGAAATGGCTTTTGAGGGGTTATGAGCCCTAGAACATGGTCTTGTCTACATAAGTGACCACTTAAAGGCAGAGGGGAGGGCTCTTTTGCTCTCTAGCTCCTCACTCTCTCATTCTCACCATCTCTGGGGTGATCAGGGCCAGAGGAAGGAGCCAGTGGTTTAGCAGCAGGATGGGCAGGTATCTAATCTGTTCAATATTAGTGTCTACTTTAATAAATTTTTGAAACCTTTTTGACAGACTCAAATGGTTTCCTGCAACACTTGAGAATAATTTTTATTGGGTTTCAATCCTTCTTTCATCAAGCTGCACATTTTTTACAGCTTTTTGCTCCATTTTATAGAATGTCTACTAGTGAGTCAGGCTAAACTCAGTAAGCAGTTACCATGCTATGATGTGTATGCTGCCTTGTAATTGCCTTCACCAAACGTAAGAGGCCATTGTGTTCAATATCAGTCTTTCTTATGCATTCAGGAAGTGGGGCTGAAGGTGGCCAGATGCTTTGCTAAAATGTAAGTCAGAGGTCTCTCTTCCAATTCCAGATGAATTCCTGATTTTCTTAGAAACCCCGTAGTCACAACCTCTTCTGTTTGTGCTCTTAAGATCTGTCTGTTCTTCTGCATTCCCAGTGGCACAGATCATCTAGCTCCTTTTTCCACAGACACAAACTCGGTTTTTTTGTTTGTTTATTTGTTTTGGTTTTTCGAGACAGGTTTATGTGTGTAGATTTGGAGCCTGTCCTGACACTCACTTTGCAGACCAGGCTGACCTCAAACTCACAGAGATCTGTGCAGGGATTAAAGGTGTCTGCCACCACCACCTGGCTCACAGACACAAAGCCTTTGGTGTTTCTTAAACTCATTCCGTTGGCCTACACATCATTTTTGTAAGTTTATCCCCACAAAGTTGTTTCCCAGTATCATGTTTTTGTACTAATTCCTTTTCTTAATGCCGTGACCAAACTCCTGATGTATACATTGTAGGTGAAGCAGGATATTTGACTTACTTCTGAGGATAGGCTGTCCATCCTAGGACAGAATCCTATTGTACACTCTTTGTGTCCTAGACAGAGATGGCAACCTGGCACTGAATAGGAAGAAGAGTGCTGGGTCGGAACTGAGGTCAAACTGTTAAGACCTACTTTCCTCTCCTTAGCTGCTCCACTTTTTTCCAGTTCCACGCTACCTCTTAATGGTTCTATAACCTCTCTATGCAGTGCCAACAGCTGAGAAAGTAGTCTTCAAGCACATGAGCCTGGGGGGATATTACTGAAATTATAATAGGAAGCTACCCATATTTATCATAGTTCTTTCTAAATATCAAACGGTGATTTTACAACTTGAGCAAATGTCACCAGTTCTTAGTTGGATAAGACTCATCTGAAAGAAAGGTGAAACAACCTGATTATCTTTTCATATCAAGTAATACATTTCATAATCTGTCATAACAAAATTTTAGTATAATGTTTTATCAATTTTCAATGTTGTGTCCCACAATTTAAATCATATATTTCCATTATTTGTTACTTTATATTTTTGTACCAATTTATGAATGCTTCTGAAATATTAATAACAACATTTGTTCACTCACCTATTATATTTTACCAAGGTTTTAATTTCTTTTAAAACAATAAGCACAAAGATGTCAGGGAGTTTCACTCCCTTAATGAGCTCTGGTATAACTGAAAAATGATTTACACATTTCATTCATTTAAATTCTAAACTGTTTTTATAATTGATTCGCTATCATAAATGATGTAATATTCACCTAATTGTTGATATAGTCAACTTTAAATACCCATTCTTAATATTGCTAAAAATAGTATTTGGAATGCTTTGTATATACATTTTATTTTCTATTGCTCCAATAAACATAACTAAAAGCAACTTGAGGAAGAAATGGTTTCTTTCATCTTACACTTCATGGTACACCTTCAAAAGAAGTCTTGGCAGGAACTCAAGGCAGGAACATAGACAGGAACTGAATCAAGGATCATGAATACGTCATAATGACTTGCTTCCTCTGGCTTATTCAGTTATCTTCTGTCTTAGCTGGAGATTCTATTGCTGTGCCAAGACACCATAACTGTGGTGACTCTTATAAGGAAAACACCCAATTGTGGTAGCAGTTGACAGCTTCAGAGATCCAGTCCATTATCATCATGGCAGGGAGCATGGTGGCTAGAAGTATGGCAGTGTGCAGGCAGACATGGTGCTGGAGAAGATGCCGAGAATTCTTACATCTTGACTAACAAGCAACAGGAAGTGGTCTGTCTCACTGTGTATAGCTTGAGCGTATTTGAGGCTTCAAAGCCTCCCTCTGCAGTGACACACTTCCTCCAACAAAACCATTTTTACTATGTTGATCCTCCCAATCCAAGAGCAGGGGAGATCCTTCCATTTTCTGGTGTCCTCTTCAATTTCTTTCTTCAAAGACTTAAAGTTCTTGTCATATAGATCTTTCACTTCCTTGGTCAGAGTTACCCCAAGATATTTTATGCTATTTGTGGCTGTCGTGAAAGGTGATGCTTCTCTGATTTTCCTCTCTGGTTCCTTATCCTTAGTGTATAGGAAGGCCACTGATTTTTTGGAGTTGATCTTGTACCCTGCCACATTACTAAAGGTAATCAGCTTTATCAGCTGTAAGAGTTCTTTGGTAGAGTTTTTTTTGGGTCGCTTATGTATACTATCATATCATCTGCAAATAACGAAAGCTTAACTTCTTCCTTTCCAATTCGAATCCTCTTTATACCCTTATGTTGTCTTATTGTTATTGCTAGTACTTCAAGCCTATATTGAAGAGGTATGGAGAGAGTGGACATCCTTGTCATGTTCCTGAATTTAGTGGGATGGCTTTGAGTTTTTCTCCGTTTAATTTTCCAACAATGTCATACTTTCTAATAGTGCCAGTCCTTTTTGGGACCATTTTCTTTCAAACCCACCACAACTTACTTATAAAAACCAGGACTACCTGCTCAACAGTGTCACTGATTACAGTATGCTAGGCTCTATTAATCATTTTTCAGTCAAGAACCTGTCCTATACACATGCAAACAGGACAATCAGATAGAAGCAATTCTTCAAATAAATCTCCTCTTCCTTACTGCATCAAGTTGAGAAGGTTACCCACCTATATTTACAGTCTCTCTATGTAGCCATTAGGATGCTAAAATCTCTATTCCTGTTTCTAAAGCTAGCCTGTGATTTAGCCTACATTTTCCGGAGCTGCTCACCAGATTTATCAGTGCTCAGACATCTTATTTCCCAATATTCCAGGTATCTTACTTACAGAACCATTTCTTAGTGATTCCTGAAATTTTTCTGCTTCTCTATTGGAAGCTTTGTGAGGAGCCAGCTGCTCACCTAGATCTGGAAGGTTTAGTGCTCATGAAACTGTTGTAACAGGTTGCTATCAATATGAGTCTGGATCTAGCCCTCTTTTGTCAGGGGTTGAGGTTTTCTGCCACATCAGAGTTGAATCTGCTAGAAATTATTTATTACAAATTCAGGGAGGAGAGAGCGCAATTCATATATAAGACTGTTAGCTTGTCCTTCAACCACAACAACTTTTAGCACTAAGGACCATCTTAAAAGCTCACCCCCATTTTAGTATCATTTGTCTCCATGTTTTGTCCCTCATCTCATAAAATAGAGTGGTATTTCTTTATTCTTGCCCCTTTAAAAATTCTTTTCTAATATTATTTACTCAGATTAGAAAATAGGCCAAATACCATTGTGAACTATTTCAAACAGTATTTTCTGAAGAGATTTGTGAACCTAATTTATTTTCTAGGATTTTTATTTCAGAGAGTTGCATGGTAGTTGTGGATGTAAAGAATCTAACTTTACTGAATTGGTACTCATAAGTTTTCTTTTTTAAGGAAAAAGTCAAAATATGAAATATTGATGAAGAATAAAGAAATGACTTAAAATATAGAAAAGCAAGAGGAAGAGAGCAAAGAAGGGAAAGAAACTATTACTCATTAATTTGCTATGATGTTCTGGATAACTAAATGTAGTAGACTCTGAAAAATAATCATCCCTTAGTATCCACATTGACTTATCTCTAGGACTACTCCAACACACCCAACCCCACCACCAAAATACACAAGTCTATTGTTCCTTAAAGAAAAAAGCATGATATTTATATTTAACCTACATATCATTTCCACATATTTGTGTGGATAATATATGTATTACAGCTCTTTGCATCAAACCCATTCTTGTGAATTCTAGGCAAACCTTTATAGTTCTGTGAGCATTTTAAATTAGATTGTTTAAAAGGCAAAACATAAAGTAAATACAGTGAAAATGTTTGGTATAATTATTTACATAGGGAATAATGAAATTGAATAAAGACAAAACTTGTATGCTTGATTAGTATAGATGGAAGTGCTTGCAGTTCTGTGGGTAAAATTTAGGACCTTATGCATGAGAAACCAGTATCCTATCACTGATACAATCCTAGTCTATTCCCAAATATTTTTGTTCTACAGTAGATTAAATTCAGGATAACCTTTGCTTCTAAAGGACCACTGTATAATCAGTGTGACTTTAGCTCAATTCTCTACTACTGGTTTCTGCATGAATTTTTGCATAGGCACCTACCTATCTCTTCCTTTAAATGAGGCCAGCAGTGTCTTTGTGTTTTTTTTCTTCTCTCTTGGTCCCCTCAATATTGTAGCTAGCTCTTTGTCCAGTCAGCATTGTAGCAAGCTGTGTTTCAGAGTTTCACCAAGGTTACAGGAGGATAGGCAAGTTTGGGGGTGGGATTGGGCTATTAGTTTGCAGGGTTGGATGGATGGGTAGGGTAATGGGGAAGCCTACCTGCAGGGGACTCTCCTGGCTAGAAAAGCTGAGTGAGTTGGAGGAGGGGCCCAGGGTTTTGTCTCACTGTGGAGGTCCTAGAGAGTGGAGTGTCCAGCCATGTGGCCCTTCGCTCATCCCTTAAGTCCCCTCAGAATTGGAGCAAGCTGTGTTTCAGAGTTTCACTGAAGCTGCACCAAGATAGGTGAGTTTAGGGGTAGGGTAGGGCTAGTAACTTGGCAGGTCATATGGATGGGGATGGGTGATGGAGGGGTTTACCTGCAGGCAACTCTCTTGCTGGCTGGCTAGAAAAGTCAAGGGAGTTAGGGAGAGGGTCCAGGGGTTTTGTCCCACTGTGAAGATCCTAGAGAGCGAAGTGTCCAGCCATGTGGCTGTTTCCTCATCCTTTAATTCCCCTCAGTATTGGAACAAGCTATGTTTCCCACAGGCCATTTTTTAATCTTTGAAAGACGTCATTCTTTATTGCTAAACTTATTCCATTTCTTCTTTAAACACGTAATCAACTCTGCTTTACTTTTGTTGTCTTCCTTTCGTAAAGGTCCCCGGTTTATGAAGAAGCCCTACATTCTTGAATCACTTTATTGTTACCAGAATTTGTGCTCACAAAATCATCTGTGCAGACCTGCTCAGGTTGGAGCCTCTGTCAGTGATGTGGGCAGGTCATTCCCACTTTGCTTCCTTCCCACAAAAAATTTCTTAGGGATCTTATAGCTGCCCTGTTATCTCTTAAGGTTGGTTTTCAACAGCAACCCACATAATGTTGATTTACATTCACAAATTTCAAAGACACAATAGCTCTCAGGACCAAAAACAAAATCTTAAATATATAACTGAAAAAGAGAAAATAGATCTCAAGATAAAAAATCTTAGATATTAAATATATAACTGAAAAAAGTCTTTGCTTACAAATGATGCTCAGACAGTTTGTGTTCATCTACAACCAGATGGATTAGTTTGTGTTAGTGAAAATTGTACTTTTTGATCTTAAAATGTGACTGAAAAGAAAGCAAAAGGTTAGTAGATCCCATAGCTTTCATTAAGTAAGTGAGAAATCAAGTTCATTCAAATGTGAACTCTTGTAATTAACTCCACCTCCCCATGCTTACCATCAAAAGTTGGAGTATTGAAAGATAGAAACAGATTAAAAGAAAATGGTATATAAAGCTGTATTTCTCTTTTTTTGCTTAAAGGCTTTAAATTCTACACTTGCTAAATTTAAATTTTACACTTTAAATTCTATATTAGACCTAGTCTAATATGACTAACACAGAAAGACTGACTATCAGGCTAATCCATTAGGTCAACGTAGTTAGCTGTGGTCCAGATTGTATCTGGTTCAACACTAGGTTTATGTTCTGTCAGATTTAACAGCAGATGTTCTATACCCAGTTAGTACATGACATTCAGAAAGGGTCCTTCTCCTTCATCATTTTCTATCTTTAAAAGTTCTCTTTATCAGATTGCCCTTTGAGTCAGAGATCATTTTTTTCTCTACTAACTGGGGAAGAACTCATCAATTCTACCACCCGCAAATTTGTTCTGGATTTGTTTCGAAATACTGGGCACAACCCACACAGTGTGAACACTCATCAACTTAACCTTTGTTTGAATTTCCAGATTTCTGTTACTGTGTTTGATATTCTGACATATTAAAAATAAAGAAAGAGCACACAAGACTTTTATAGTTCATTTATCAATGATGAATCATATTTATCAAAGAGAACAAATAAATCAATAGCAAAAATTCATTTTTAAAATGTGAATTCAAAGATCTAATATTTTGTTCTTTTAAAAAGTCATCTCATGCAATGCTTTCTACAAAGCAACATGATATAACCCTCATCATTCATTCTGTCAAGAAAATAATAGCACATGCAGTGTTTTAGAATAAATAGCATTTGAGTTATGTTTATTATGATTGTTTAATGTCTCCTTAGAAATATGAATATATCTTTGTATTGCTGGGTTACAATGAATGGTAACAGTTCTCTTTCGTATATTTTCCTTTAATGGTGATCTCTCTACTCATATGTATATATGTGTATATAGCTTTTGTCTTTATAATTCTGATTGTTCCTAAAATAACTATAGGACATAAATTGTGTATGCTCTGTTTTTCAGATATGGAAACTATGACTAACAGAAGCCACGAAATTGATCAATGTAGCACAATCATTAAATGTTAAACATATAGATGAAAACCTGTCTTGATGCTCACTAATTACATCCATCCATGATAACATCTGTACTTTGGAAGGAAATATATTCCTTTATATTTATATGTCTTTATCTGCATCTATATGATTTTTAAACATAGAGAACATTTTCTTCTCCACAGCAATAAGAAACTCAACTAAGCAAATATTGGTTGATCTGAAGACTTGAATGAACTCAAAAATCCTAGTGAGCCTTAACAGCATAAAAATCAGGAGCCAAAGTCCTGGATTATGAATATCAGAAAGAAAAGATCTCATCAATACCATTACAGATTCCAAATGTAATACTAATAAAAGAAGAAATCCCATGGAAACTGTAGTACAGACTAATTTAGATGAACTCAGACCTTCCTTGTAGTATACCAACTCCAAAACTGATTTTAGAAAGGACCAAAGTAGATTCTCTCAGCAGCAGAGCTTCAAAATGAACTGTATTAGCAAGTAAATGCCTTTCAGCAGGCACGCAGCTTTAGTAGTAATCTCCTAGAGGTTTCCAAACAATTAATATAACCATTTTCACCAAAAATCAGAGACAAAGAAACAATTGCCCTGAATTCCATGATCAGCTAGTACTTTAGTACCAAAATTCAAAGACATCACAAGAGAAAAATAAGTTTTCAAATAAATATCTTTAAAGTATACAACTTCTCACCAATAAAAAAGAAACTACATATACTATAAAATATTAAAAAAATAAATAGAAAAAATAGTCATGTATATTTACTCCAGAAATTCAAGGTTGATTAAGTATATAAAGATCACTATAGTTCTTCATCAATTAATAAACAACAAATCTGTATTATTATGCACATAGTTTCCAAAGAAAATTTGACAAAAGTAAGTCCTATTAATAAGAACACCCCACACACCAGAACAGAGACTTTCTAATAAAATAACTAATATATATGAAAATTCCTCAACTAACAAAGCAAAGTTGATAATGATTTCTCCTTAGAGCTAGGGAAATGCTAAGAATGATGTTGCTTTGTGATTTCTGATCAGCTGATGTATTGAGAAATAACAAAATAATAATTAAAAAGAAGTTATTCGGATAGGATAAGAAGAACTAAAATGGTATCTTTTGGAGAATACAATGATTTCATACATATTCATTCCTAAAAGTATTAAATATTAGATTAATAATAGTAAATCAAATACAATGGAAAAAATAAAAATAAGACATTTTATTTAATTAAATTCTTTAGAATGCAGTTTCTAGTTTGTGTGGTATGTGCTTATTTAATTTTTGATAAGCTTGTTAACTATTTGGCCAGATACTTACAAAATGCTAGGCTAGTTCAAACTAAAGTTCTAGACAGTGGATAAAAGGCAATAATAAAATAAAACAGATAGTATTCTTCTTCTCAAATAATAATGAATCTTTTCTAGATGCATAAGCAATAATATTGTTAACAATAAACAAAATATTTAGATACATTTAAAATATTATCTCAAAATTGTAAAGATGAGAAAATAAGATTCTTGTGAAGTATATAGACAATGTTGACAACGTGTCTTTACTATTAAATTTCTTTTTTGACAATTTCACATATATATTGGACACTTTCTGACAATGTTCACCTCCTATCGTCTTTATCCTTCTCCCACCACTGTCAGTGACTCATCTCACCACAGGCCGTTCGTGAATGTTCATGTCATTTTGTTTGATTTTTGTAGGCTTTTGTGACCCTCTTCATTTAAGCAAGGTCATCTGTGGGACAATGGTTTTGGAGACATCCATTAGGGCCTGGTGGGCTCAGCAGTGGGTACATAACTGAAGATAATTACTCCCGTCCATACCCCTCAATCATCAATAGCTAATAGTTCATTCAGCAGGAAAAGGTGAAGCCCAATGAGCTCCTTCTGCGTCAATGGTTGATTGTTTGCAAGCTTAATTTTCTGAAAATCTAGTGCAGGCAATTGAAGCTTCTGCAGCTCATGAATGCAGTGGCTGGGTTATGATCAAAAAGCAGCATTTCATAGCCTACATTATGACTCTTACATTTTTTCTTCTTTTCTTTTTTCTTTTTTTTTTAATTTTCAAGACAGGGTTTCTCCGTAGCTTTTGGTTCCTGTCCTGGAACTAGCTCTTCTAGACCAGGCTGGCCTCGAACTCACAGAGATCCGCCTGCCTCTGCCTCCCGAGTGCTGGGATTAAAGGCGTGCACCACCACCGCCCGGCTCTTACATTTTTTCTACTCTTTACTTCAGTGTTTCCTAAATTTACAGCAGAAGGGTAAAGGCACTGTTGACAGAGTTAAGCACTCATTCAACCACATTTTAGCACCTTCAGTATTTCAGAGTCTGTGTATTCAAATATTCACTGGAAAGAAACACTTCTCTGACTAAGGCTAAGTGTAGTATTAAGCTACTGATTAAAACAATAAAGATTAAGCAGGCAGTTTGATAGCCTGTCTACTTAGCTGAAAAATAGTAAATACCTTTGGCCCCTTCCCAAGGTGGCATTTTTATTGATTTTACAGTACCAGAGATGGGCCCGTTCTTTGAAGTGGATTCTTATGTGGGATTTCCCTCTGTATGCTGTGATTATTATTGATAAATAAAGGAACTGCTTTGGGCCTATAACAGAGTCACAGGGCAACAGAACTACATGGGGAAAACTAGGCTGAATGCTGGGAGAAAGGAGGTGGAGTTAGAGAGAAGCCATGAGATGCCGGAACTTTATCCAGTAAGCCACAGCTTCAAGGCGATACACAGATTAATAAAAATAGATAAAATTAATATGTAAGCGTTAGCCAATAAGAAGCTAGAGCTAATGAGCCAAGCAGTGATTTAATTAACACATTTTCTGTAGGATTATTTGATTTTGGGCAGCTGGGACTATAAGCAGCTTCCCCCAACAGGACTCCAAATCCTGAGTGCAGCTGGCTGCCTCACAAAGGTTTTGCCACCATCCCGCAGTGCAGATGTCTTGTATTGTAGGTTGATATTGCAGTTGATGGAGTTGATGGCTTTGACAGGTTGGTAAGTCTGCAGATTTTTTTTTTTTCTTCCACAGTTGCCTGCACAGCACCTTCCAGAACTGTGAAAGGGAACTTGCCAGACCTGTTCTAGATTAATTTCTCTATATCAGGTTTTTAGGCTAATAGTGTCATAAAAGATGTGTTATATAAAAATTCTATAGAAACAAACCATCAGTATGTGTAAAAATAACTTTCCGGACACCGTTTATAAATGTAAAGGATAGCCTTTAAGAAGAAAACTGAGCAAAACATGCCTAACACCAATCACTATGCAGTACCTTTGCTGAAATGCCTTTCAGTGTCCTCTAAAAATTCCTTTTAATTGATGCTAGAATAGAGAAGAAAAATAGTGTGTCAAGAAAGAAATTAAAATATTAAATTTATTATCTTTACCACATTTTCTTTAAAAATTGAAGTAATAGTATAGCATTTTATTCTATATAGAAAAGGCCCATGAAAGGATTATATAATGTATGTATTTATGTATGTATATATACATATAAACAAATATATAGACTTGTATAGTGAGGCTATATATAAGATAGATAGATGATAGATAGATAGATAGATAGATAGATAGATAGATAGATAGATAGATGATGGGTAGAAAGAATTATGACTGTAATCACAGATAGTATTCCTGATAAACACAGTAAAATACTAAAAGAGAATAAGATCATGGTAAACCCAAATGATTTGAAATATAGCAGTAGTTTTATAGGCTATGTTTACCTTTGAGATGAATGAAGTTAAGATTCAACTGAAGAAGTCTCAGTATGGCTTCAAATATTTCTTTTGTTACTGGAGAGTTTACTGTAAAGCAATCATGAGTAACATTATACAAACTGAGAATATATTTGGAAATATATTAATATATATGCATGTAACAATGAGTAATTAAATAGGCCATAAATTTGAAATAGTGTGAGGATCAGGATTATTTAAAGGTTTAAAGGAAGCAGAAAAGAGAGAAATTATGTAATTATTTAAAGGCCATTGTATATTGAAAGTATGTAACTTTATTTTATATTAATTCACATACAGTTAAGAGATTGCCTTGAATTGAAGATTTGTACTTTGGATTATTCAACAGTGTGGGAACTGTTCAAGACTGTGGGGACTTTGAAACTGGAACTGATTGTGTTTTGCATTCTGAGATAACCATGAGACTCCAGGGACAAAAGGAGTCAGGTTATGGTTTAAGACTGAAACGTTTGGTGTCAAATAGATATAGAATTGTGATGGTTACTATTTCCTGCTAAACAGAACCTATAATCTCCAGAGAGGCAAGACACGGGGCACACCTGTGAGGGATTATTTAGATTAGATGAGCCTCCAGGCATACCTGCACAGGATATTCTAGAGGAGGTTAATTGAGGTGAGAAGATCCATTTTAACTGTGGCGCCATCACTCCATGAGCTGGGGTCTCTGATGGGATAAAATGAAGGAAGCAATCTGAGCATCAACATCTACTGCTTTCTATCTCTCGTCTATGGATGAAGTGTAACCACCTACTTCAAGTTTCTGTTACCCCTACTTCCCCATCACCAGAACTGTATTCTCAATATGTAAACCAAAATAAATGTTTCCTCTCTAAAAAAATAAATAAGTAAAAATTAAAAAAAATCAATGAAAATATTGAAAAAAATCTAACGAGAAAGTAGTGTCCCAGCACTGTGGTTCTAACCAAGATGATATAAAGGTCGGTTGTAGAGTACACATGCGACTAAAAAGCTTTTCTTTGTGGATGAAGTTCATAGGACAGTGTGTGCAAATATTCTTCACTCTCTTCAAAATAATTAACTCCTATATGATTACTTTAATTTCTTCAGCAAAAGGCCCCAACTTCTTTGCTATGATCTCTGCTATGCAGAAGTGTGTGTCAAAGACTGGTACATGAAAGTGCAACATTAGATAGACATGTGTGTTGTCAAGTTTCCACTTTGGAGGCATTCCCTCAGAGAATGAATATCCCTTCTTCTCCAGGCATGCATGACTGTAATAGAAGGAAATACACAGAGTACTGGGCATTATCAAATTAGATGTTTATGTCAGGATATTTCAAATAAATATATAACACCATTATTATAGATGAATCTATAATATTATTATGAGTCAGAATTTTCAGAAAGGAAATATGAGAAAGATCTTAAACCAGAAGAAATACTGGAAGAGAAGGTAGGAAAGGGACTGTCCTGCAGAGTGTCCTCTTAGAAATCATACCACAATAGTCACTCTGACCAGAAGCAGCATGATGTAGACAGAGATTAATTTCAAAAATATGTATTCAATACCTGTCATTCTCTTTTTGTTCTTTTCTGGGAAATAGCAGCACACACCATGCCTGTCAGCTTCCCATGATGAAGCAATTTCTGAAAAAAGAATAAAAACTCAGTTAAATGGAGAATGAGTCATGATTTTTTTAGAAGTTGTTTAACTAGCTAAATCACAAGCAGACTCTGGTTTTTATGTTAAAAATGTGATGCAAATTGAATGACTTCTAATACTTAAAATTTAAGAGTGTAGGTGAGTATGCACGGCAGTTATAACATAGGAAAGATTTAACAAAGGATTGTGAATTCACCTTGTTTGTGCATAATATTGCTGATTATGGAGGAATAATCCTTCAAGGGTTGACACAATAAAGACAAATAGAATGGATGATCAAATGGTAGGCACGTACTCTAAGTTGATCTGTTGGTGATGATGTATGAGGACCCTGTAACATTAGGACATGTGACATTCCATACAAGAATGGCCCTAACCACTGACTGTGTTTTTTATATATCACTTTGCTACCGTCTTAAGGATGCTTTAGCTTCTCACTTTTCTGCTGGCCGGATTAGCTTAACTCAATATTTAAATTTTATTTATTTATTCATTGCTTTCTTTGTCAATTTCCCAAAAGAATCACAGGTAGACTTAACTAGAATGTCCCTATCATAACATGGGTCTTGTTAGTGTTTCTGAATCACAGCTACACTTTTGTTTAAGATTTTATCATATTCTAGAATTTTGCATTTTATAAGAAGGCTTTGTATTTTTTATTCCACAACATTCTCTCTTTAAATCTACTTACAAATTTAACATTTTGCTTGCAATTTTGGATTTACATCTTTTGCATATCAATATTTATATTTGTTTGAATGTCCTTATTTCTCCACTTTCAAAAATAATGGAAAATGTTCTCTAAAATGACAGTCTTAAAATATATAATTTATTATTTAAAAAGAAGCTTATTTAGTGCATAAAGTAGCTTATATTTTAGAGACATTTCAGTGCAGTAAAAATAAACTTGTGTATGCCAAGAAGCATATAAAATTATCAACAATAAGTATCTGCCTGAGTTCAGATAAGTTGAAGCTGCTGAAACCACATTTCGATATTTTGTGTAGCAGTTTTAAAAAGAATTTTACACTCTTCTAACAAGCTTATTTAAATATGTATTGTTAAATGCAAAACTAGTTGGAGTTTGTTCCTTCTGAGAATTTGTCTTCTTAAGAGGTTCCCAGAATTAAATGCTTCAACATAAAACCTTAAGAAACCCTAATGGAACAGCTTGCGTGAATATTTATAACTCTCTAGACCTAGTATCTTTTCAATAAATAAGGTCATTAACAATTAATTCATTCTTAGTTTAGTTTTGCCATAATCTGTTACCACATCAGACTTTTCTAGTTCATTGGGTACTAAACTTGCTTGATTTTTGATATTCTGAACATGAAGTATTTTGCTTCTAAGATATGAACCATGGGAACAAGAATGGAAGCCTTCTTAAAACAAAACTCTGGTTTCTTCTTATCTGCATATGAAGAAATAAAATAATTTATGACAGGAAAACTATTATTTGCCAATATGTAAATTGGAGCAAAGGGCATGGCCCAGGGGATACACAGGCTTACTGTGGGAACATGAGAATACCAGTGTAATTCTCCAGTCATACATAGTGATACCTGCTTCTGTGACATCAACTATGGAGAGAGACTGGAGACTCTCTTGGGATGCTGACTGCCAGTCTAGATCCTTGTTCAACGAGAGACCTTGTCTCAAGGTATAAGATAGAGACATATACATCAGGGCACACAACATCTCCAATACACCACACAAACACACACACACTCAGAAAGAGAGAGGGAGAGACAGACAGACAGACAAAGAGAGAGAAACAGAGAGAAAGCAGATTAAAATATAGAAGAATTATAAAATTAAATATTCAGAACTCATTGAAGCTGTAATTTAAATGCAACATTTCTCTCCTCCCTTTCATTCATCCAAACCCTCCCATATACCTCTCACCATGTCCCTTTATATTCATGGCCTCTTTTTGCATTAATTGTTATTGCATGAATTAAAAATTTTTACATACAAATAATGCTAAGTATAATCTGTTGAGTAAATATAATGTTATTCACATGTATGTTTAAAGGGTTTACGGCTTAACAGGAGGAATACCATTCCTGTCACTGAAAACTTAACTAATAATCTGTGCTGATGAAACCATAGTTACGAAAGGAAAATCTACAGCCTCTAATTTACTAAACCAGCAGAGTATCTGACCATAATCTATAAAAAATTTTCATTATACCCACATATATTTGGAGTCTTCAACCTGCATCAATAAAACTTCTCTTTGTAACAGAGAGAGTTGTCTACAGAAACCACCACCAAACAAAATGCAGAGTTATGGATCCCAGTTGCCATGGATACATCCACAAAACACTCTTGCATTCATGGGACATTGCAGAATAGAGGGTTGTAAGCTTAGAAAAGACAGAGGATGAGAGAGTGTGTAGGGAGAGTGTGTCTCTGAGTAACATATGTGTCTATGCCCATAAATTCTCACCAATACCAACATGACTGCTCAAACATAAGCCAAACAAGGGTGATACCAGTGAAGATTCAAAACTTGATGAAGAAAAGCCCATGAGGCTTCAACACCCCATGACTAACTAGGAGCAGCAAGGTAAAGCTGGGAGTTAGAGAGCTGGTCCTCCCCAAGGAATAGCTCACCAGTTTGTTGTCTAGTTCCAAAGTATCAGTCCTGGCATTTTTTAAAATTTTTGCTGTTGTCTTCATTTCTCAAAAATGGCTTCTGTTTTGACAAGAAGACAGGATTCTTGGATTTATTGAACAATTTGAAAGGAGCCTGGTACAGTTTCACCATGAATACTATCAATCCTCTTCCACATGAAGGTCCAATATTGTCTCTACTGCTTAATTGATGGGCTTTAACTTTTTCCCTAATGTGTTTCATTCTACATATTACACTATATGTTTCTACTTAACCACATCAACCATAGCTGTCAATAAATAGATCTATTGTTTATTTTCCCATTGTTTACATATATATTAATTCATAATGTATGTGTAATATAAAATATCTATAGAAGTTGTTTAAGTAACAAACATTTCATTGAGGACCAGAATTTATTGTAATCATCTTAAATCTGTTTTGAATAAAATTATAATTTCCAATTTTCATATTCAAAACTCATAATGCATATTAGATTGATGTTGAGAAAAGAAAACACTTACTATAAATAAAAGCATCTATTAGAGATGATTATAAAGTATTTTAAAGGAGTCTCAGTGTGTTTGTATTAAATACTTTAATAACAGAAAAGGAACAACTCACAAATGTTAATAAATCTGGATTTATACATCAATAAACTTGTATGAAATTGACTGTTCTTGGCATTTGTCACGAAAATATTGTCTTGCCAAATAAATCCATGCTATTTGAAGAAACATGCTGTTCAGTATTCCAATTTTGAGTACAGGGGTCAAGATAGTTTTGTTACTTTGATAATAAATGCAAAAATTACTGGCAAATATCTGTATTTCCCTAGTATGGGAAACAGTTCAAATATTTTTGATGCAATTTAACATGCCACTTAAATCTTGGTGACTTAATAACAGCAGGATATTAAGCAGGGATTAAATATACTGGAAAAACTCTAGCTTTGTTGGAGTTACTTTAAATAAAATTTGCTTATTCAATTAATTTATTTTTTTAAAGTTGATATAAAGGATTCAACCCTGAAAATTATAATTCATGACTTATCTTTTAAAATTATTAATGCTCAGTTACATGAGTCCAAGTGCAGAAAATAGAGTTGCTTATTGTGGAAATGTTATGAAGATTAAATGACATGCATTGCTCAAATCTCCTTCAAGAGACTTCTTACAGAAGCCATTAAGACAGAGGCTACAACTCAGGAGGGTGCAGAGAATAAGGGAATTGCAAGCACTCTGTCCTAATTGGCTAGGGATTTTTTTAAGTGTACCAACTAAATGGTGAGGCTACAAAGAAGAAGCTGAAGAGTTTTCCTTTGCTCTCATAAATCAGCCGTTTTTCCTATATGTTATGTGTATAAATTTTTTTGTCTGTATGATCACTTCTCACATTTAAACTTTCTAATGCATGAACTTGACGCCTAATCAATTCAGTATTTCACAAAGATCATCTTCCATTATACTCAAGATTTGTTATTAAATTAAATCTGATGGTTTACCCAGTAGATTTATGCACTACAAATGGATAGTCGCTGTTTTTATTATATTTCTTTATGAAATGTCTTCTCATTATTGAATCCTCTGCGTCACTCACAATTAATATTGCTCACTTGAAAAATCACTGTAAAAGTGGGGAATTAAAAAGTATATTTTTAATGTCAATATACATGAAAACTATAAATGGACAGATTGTGATATCTGAATATTGATATAGATTTCAGAGTATAAAGTTTGGCTTCATAAGATGATATAAAATTTTTGAGAACATTTGCATGTTCATTTAGTTATGGAATAAATGTTATTTGTTAGTTCTGTCATAAGTGAAGCTGATATAAAATCATGATGTTTTGATATTTCAAAGAATTTTAAACTCAAAGGTGTAATGATAGGAGCTATATTTTGACTCTTGAGTAGAACATAAATGAGTTAAAGCCTTAGAATGAGAAGATTTAATGCTAATTAATGCCAAGCAATAACATTTATGAGAGAGATAAAATAATGCTAGTAATTGTACATAGTCAGAACTAAGGTGGCTATTAATGAATCTCATCTGAAACTGTATTTATTGATATAGGTCAGAGTTTTCATAGAGGAACACACACATTACTGAAGGAGCAGAAACAAAATTATACGTTTATTGGTATGTAAGGATATCTTTAGCACAGTTATTTGAGGTTTTGTACATATGTTTTCTGTGAGCTTTTGTTGAGTAAAAATTATTTCAGGGACTGTCCCTCCAGGCCTGTAGGACAGAGAAAAGCCTGGCTCGAATTGGAAGCCAAGAGAGGATGAAACAGCAAAAACTAGGTAGACACTCCTCCAGCCTGAAGGAGGGCTTGGCTGTCTCTCATTGACTGGAGGTACCCCCATATCACACCATGTCACTTAACCTTTATAAGCTGACACTCACAGTAATAAATGGAACTCTTGCTTTGACTTGACTCCCTATATCTCTCAACCCTCATCAGAGAAACTTTTTTTTGAAGTAGATCGTGATTAATACACAGACCCACAAGTAGCCAATAAGCAAAAAGCAGAAGACTGTTGAGTGGAGTTCTCAACTCTTAAGTGTCACATCCACACTACAGCCTTCTCTTCAATACTCAAAGATTATCATGGAAGAGAGGATGAAAATATTGTAGCATCCTAGATATTTTCAGGCAAACAGTATTTGCAGAACATGACAGGGACATTGCTCTCACTGAATGACTGTATATGTGAGAACTACACAAAAACAAACAAGTCAAATTCTTGCCTCAATCATGGAGAGACTCCTGAAGCTCCACCCCTTGTCTATGAGTTATTGTCTGAGATGACTGCTCAGGAAGAGAGGGTAGGCTTTCTTGTGGTAAGCACCTTCTGAAAGGCTACACAGGTACCACATATAATACTAAGTATATACAATGGATACCTTAAAAAGAAGAAAGGATGGAAAGAAAGAAGGAGTAAGGAAAAAAGAGAATGCATGAATTAGGAGGGAAAAGAAAGCTTAAGAAAGAAATAGAAAAGAGGGATCTAGAGATAGACTTGATATTCATGCATGAAATTGTCAACATTAAACAACAACAACAACAAAAAAGATGATACCAAGTAGGATTCCTCCTAAAAACAGTTAGGATTTACTGAACTTCTTTGTGATATTTTTTTTCTGAACTATTTTAATTAAGATACTATAGCATTGCAAATAAAAATAGATTATTTGTACTTCAGTGATTTCTTCTTAAATTGTCAAATGGCATATATTTATAAGTTGGTGGTAAAAAGATTATTTTTGAACTTTTCCACTTTTAGATGCTTATCTTTTGAAGGACTTTTCAACCTTGTCATCACTCATATTTTGGGGCAGAAATTTTGCTGTGGGAGGTCATCTAATGCATTACAAGATGTTTAGCAACAACCCTGACCTCAATATATTGAATGATAGTATCCACAGCAGAGATGGCAATCAAAATGTCTCTAGATAATACCCAATGTCCCTACAAGGGCAAATCTGCCTCTGTTCCCATTAACACCACTGTTATAGTGATTCTCAGGTAAACTTTCTCAATGAACAGTGAAAAAAGAAAGTCAAATATTAGTAAAGTTTTACATCACAGAAAAAATTGTACTCTAAAGTTGAAAAAACAATATTACAATTCATTTATGTAAACTTCTGTAATCTAACCTCTTAATTTTATAAATAGACTTAAATGAGATTTGTTTTAAAAAAACATGAAGGTCTAATTGATTTTAAGTAAACAATCTCTGAAATATATGTTACACATTAGAATCACCTAAACTCGCCATACTATTTATTTATTTATTTATTTATGGTGCTGTGAGAAAACATCAACAAAAAGCAATTTAGTAGAAGAAAGTGTTTGGCTTAAACCTCTGTGTCATACCCATCAATAAAATATGTTCAGTCAGGAACTGAAATAGAAACCATGGAGAAATGCTGCTCATTTATTCAAACACTGTTTCTTCTACAAACCTGGTCTTGTTGCATAGAAAGTGTACCACCACAGAAGCATAATCATCAGCCAAGACAATCTCTCACTGTCCAGTTGGTAATAAAAACTAGTGCACACAGTAAGCAGCTAGATCTCACCTTAAACAGAGGCTCAGAAGAAAAAGAATGATCTGTGTTGTTATAAGCTATAAATAAGTGAAGGAAGTATTTCATTGTCAAGAGAATGATGCTGGTTTTCAAATGACATAATAGATCATTGAATGTAAGGAAGTTCATCTCTAGAGTTAGCATTTGGAAATCTTTCATAGCAGTAAAATTTGATATTTTCACGTGACCAAAAGATCGATACAAGTAGGTTCATGAAAGAAACGGAGATTCTGTGTGTGTGTGTGTGTGTGTGTGTGTGTGTGCATGTGTGTGTGTAGGTGTGTATGTGGGTGTATGTGTGTGTTTGTGTGTATGTGTGTGTATTTGTAAGAGTATGTGGGTATGTAGGTGTATGTATGTAGGTATGTATGTATTTATATGTGTAAAATTTGAGTATTTTAGAGGAAAGAAAATGAAGTAAATAGTTCTTAGAAAGGAAGTGGATTGATTGTAATTATTCTTCAAGACAGAAGGAAAGCTGGCTCAAATAGATAGAAATGACTTTAAAATCAAAACAAAAAAATTAAGTAAGCTAGAATAATTATTCTGGAAAAAAATTAATTAAGATAAAATAATCGGACTCTCTTTCATCATGGAGTAATTTGGGCCAAAAGCAAGATACTGCCATGCTTAGTACTAAAAGAAACAGTATAAGGCTCAACTTCTGATAATTACTAGGAGGTGAGAGGACAAGAAGTAAAATCACTCTTCTGAATTGTTTTTCTGCTTTGGGCAAATGTTCTGTGTGCTCGTCAGTACAGAACAGGATGGCAGAGGCCTGAGGAGAAGTGGAATCAGAACTCGTGGTCTAGAAAGGAGAAAAGGGCTGATGAGAGAGGTTAACATCTGCCTGATAATGTTAATAGTTCTGTGAATGCTGAAGCCACAGTTCTGCTCGTCAGGAGCCACATGTGATTTCAATAAAACATATTTGGAGTAAATGAAATCAGAAAAAATTGAGAATTTAAGGTCATACTATTTACTGAAATTTACTTTTTTGCATGTCTATGTTTAATTGATCAAGAATTTAATTTTTTGGCTCAGCAGATCAAGATGCTTGTCATGAAATCCTGATTGCCAGAGTTTGACCCCTTAGTGGTGCTTTAAAAGCTGAGTGGTACACATATAGAGTTTCAGGGCTAATCACTTTGTATTATACAGCCATTTGAGGGCTCATCAATGGGAGAAGATAATTATCCATTTTTCAGCAAGCATTAGATTTCTGTAGTTCCTTTTTGGGGACCCCGTATGACTTCCACTCTCCCTGGCTAGCTTGTATACTGACATTTTCATTGTTAAAATTTAGTTTATACTAAAAAAATAAATGAATGAATAGGCTAAATTCTATGGTATGCCATTTAATCTCAGTGCTACTTTAGCAATATAGAAGGTGGACAGAGGATTATTCAAAAGCTACAGGAGTATAAGATAAAGTAGCTGGAAGAATGCACCAGGACAGAAGCAAAAAAGTCCCTGCCTATACAATGTGGAATGAGCACCTGTCTATATGTGCAGCAATGGCACTAATGTATGTGTAGGAACTCAATACATTTAGCCAATGAAATTTGGAGGTAACTTGCCATGAGTGTGGTTTCCTCTGATATATAACTAGATAAGAACTAAGATTATGGGTCTCTCTCTCTCTCATCTTTTTGGGGAGCATTGAAAAAGGGTTTATTTGTGCAACATACCTGGCTGTCCTGGAACTTGCTTTGTAGACCAGCCAGACTGATCTCAAACTCATAGAGACCCACCTGCCTCTGCCTCTTGAGTGCTAGGAATGAAAGGCCTGCAATACCAAGTTTCAACTCTATTCCTGCTTAAGATGATTTGTATATTGATACTACTTCGTTCAGTGAGAGGGTTTGGAAAGGAATTATAGACACTAAAAAGATACTAAAAACCAAATTTTAGCAACATCTGCATTTCTTTAAGGGAGGGTGGGCTCTGCTTGCTCTTGTCATGCTGCAGCTCCTTTAAGAGAGGTCTTCCTGATTCAGTGGTATCAAACAGTGTTGAAGATTAACTTTCTAACTGAAATGTATCGCTTATATCAGAAAACCTAACTAAAATAACTATAGATTATATAACTACCTATTAAACTACAATTTTAAATTACACATTATATTTTCAAATGAGCAAGAGTATAAATGTACATATAGCAAATTTGACCTTAAATTTGTACCACTTAAACAAATCCCATGCCAATATAAAGTACTCATTTCTATATCATATGCCCCTGTGTTTTTTAAAGAGACTTACTGTGACTGTTAACCACTTATAATCAACCCCCTTTATATTTATTACCTGCATATATTGCATATAGTTATTGCTCTTATTATACATAATTTTTCTTATATTAGTTATAGCCTCCATTTTATTTTAGACACAAAGGGGAACTGTATTGGCATTGCAATTGTATTTTAGTAAATATAGCTTTATATTTATATTAAATATAAATATATTTATATTACATAAATATAATTATTTATAATTATATTTATATTAAATAAATAAATAAATAATAGCCTTATAGCCAGGCAGTGGTAACACAGACCTTTAATCCCAATGGTGCATGCCTTTAATCCCAGACCTAGATAAGCCAATCACTCTGATCTTAAAGATATATAGCTTGACTATTTTGTAGGAAAAGAGGTTACAGCCTGAAGCTAAACTTCTTGGTTAAGTCTTGGCTATAAGGAAAGCCAAAATTTCCTATCTTCTTACAGTGAGGAATAAGGCCTCAATGTAGGAAAAAAAATGTCTCTTAAAGCTTAAATAATCAGGTTTTGGAGCTCTCTCTGACTTAAAAGGATTTATTTCCAAAACAAAGACTAATTAAGAAGTATATTTTGTTTTTTGTTTACTAAAGAAAAGTCAGGAACTGCCATCTCTTCTCTGTTTAAAAACAGAAAAGATGATATTTTTTTTCCCCTTCATTTATAGAGTATCTAACTACTTGGTCAAGATGACTAACTTGGCTCTCATCCTATTGGTATATGAGTAACATCAAGAGACTTGGAGTACCCAGACCTGTTTTGTGTTGTTTCCTTCTTTTAGCTTTTGGGGGGCTAGGCCACCTAGCTCCCAAATAAACCACAGTTGGTGGTTTATTCTTAGCTATGAATGCCCAACCTTAACTTGACTTGTGTCTTGTCAGCTTTTCTTTCTTTTTTTTTTTTTTCTTTTAAACACTGGTTGGCCCATTTCTATCTAGCCTCTTCTAGACTAATTCTCACACCTGGACTAGCCCATTTCTAATCAGGTTTGTAAGCACCCAAGGTGCGCTTACCGGGAAGATTCTAGCCTACGTCCATCCTGAGTCAGAGCTTCATATACAGTAATAGAGAAAGATAAATAGAGGCACAAGGTAATCTTTCTCTATTACTGTATACCTTACTTAACTTCTTTCTCTGTGGATTGCTTTGTAGGTGAGTGGTTGACCCCTGACATCTCCTCTCCCTGTTCTGTTGTTGCTCTTCTTTCTTCTCTACTCCCAGATATCTACTTCTACCATCTAGCCTCACCTATCCTTGCTCCTGACTTGCTATTGGCTGTTCATCTCTTTAATAGATGTTTAGACATCTCTAATAGGTGTTTAGACAGGCAAAGGAATCACAGATTCATGGAGTTAAACAAATGCAGTGTAAACAAAAGTCATACACCTGAAAATAATATTCTCCAACACAGACCTTCGTGTACTATAATATATTTTGGAATCTGTAGCTGATTCCTATCTCCTTAATTTAATAAAGTCATAATTAATTAAAATATATAAAAACTTACCACTTATAAATACATAGATTCTTTTGTAAACATTTATTAATTTTATGTGTATGAATGAGTGTTTTGCTTGCAGGTGCCTGGTGTCCTTTGAGATCAGAAGAGAGTACTGGATGAACTGGAGTTAGGGAAGGTTATGAGCTGGCATTCAGGGGCTGTGAATAACCCAAGCCTGTTCCAAGAACATCAAGTTCTCTGGATAACTGAGCCATCTTTCGAGGCCTAAAATACATGGATTCATTTTTAGTTTTTTCTCCTATAATATATTTTGATCATATTCTTTTCTAGTGTCCAACTGCTCTCAGGACCCACTGTGTCTGTCCCTAGTCACACAACTTTATCGCTGACTAGGTAACCACCCTCCAGCAAGGCTTAAAGGAATCAAGGGAGTCGGTGCTTACAATGACTTTTTTTTAATCTCAGGGGGTGGGAAAAAAGACATTCACACACTATTTTGGTGGTTCTTTTCAGACCTTTTTATTCTTCTTTTGTATTCTCCATTCTCTATTCTTATCTCTATCCAGAAATATCCCTTTTGTCTCTCTTGATATTTCCCTCCTAACTCTATCTTTATTCTTCCTCATTCTCTCATTCTTGATGCTTTCCTTCTATCATTTTTGATAATTTCATCCTAATTTTAATTCTATATTTATTTTTTCCTTTACAGCTTATATAACCCAGCAAAATATTTCAGACTCTATAAAAATTAAAATTTTTTAAAAGTTAAAAAAGTATAAAAATTACAATGTGGCTACATTCTGTTTTTCAAGTGAATGATTAAAATGGATACAAGTAAAAAAAAAAAGCACGTTTTCCATATCCCTTATATGATTAAACATTTTACATACCACAGGTGAAAAACAAATTATCCCAATAACTCACATACATTCAACTTGTATAGGCAAGCAAGATACTCTCCTCAGTCAGGTCTTTTACTAAAAGGCTATATTTTGCAGTTATAAGGAGTCAATTACTTTAATACTTATCATGAAAGATAATTTTATACTGAATCTTAAAAAAACAACAAACCTAAACTTTTATATATGAAAAGGAATCAGTCATCTCTACTTTAACCTTTAGGGTGCATACCGGCACATCAATAGTATCTTATATCAGCAGATCGAGAGCAAAAATAGGTATAAGAGATGAAACATCACCTTTGGTCATCAACAGACCCTAGGAAGGAAGTATATCAGGTAGTATCAACTGGACTGCTAGTATTTCTGCCCTTTGCTGTGTCCTTGTGAACTCTAAATTGTTTTCTAGGATTTCTCATCTCAAAGCTATTTGACAGAAACATCTCAGTCTAACTTTGTTATTTTCAAAGCTTTGTTTCAGCTATGATGCACCCTGAAACCTGTGACTACATCTCCTAACAAAAGATTGAAAGAATTCAAGCCAATCTGGCTACCGGGGAATCAATTGTTTTCCTTAGTCATTAACCCGAATGGTGATCTCTGCAGCTCCTTAGGTGAAACTTAAAGGTCCTAGCTGTGTCACACATCCTTGTATTTATTTTCATTCATTAAAACTCTGTGTAAACTAATGCTATTGTTATCAATTGATATACAGTTTAGAAAGAATTTATCTTCGTAATAATCCACAAGTAAAAATGCCCCGTAGAGTGGGATGTTTCCATGAGATAAACACGCTACATTACACGTAATGGGGATCTGCCCACTCCAGTTCGCACTCTGCCAGATACCGGAGAAAGATGGCAGCAGCAAACATGCAAAGGCACAGTGGAAACAAAAGATATTCTGGAGTATGTGATCTCGGGACCTTGCCTAGTGGACATTCATCCATCAGGAATTTCCCTTCTGGCAGGATGACACCTGAACTTCAATTGCCACCTACTGCTCCTCTGACATGATCAGCTGTACAACTTCTTGTTAATTCTCTTGCCAAAACAAAGAAAGAGAATAAAAAAGAAAATTAAAGAAGCAAAATTAATAGTTAAAAATACAAAAAAAAACACAACAAAGAGTGCAACAAAAAAATGAAGAAAAAGATAAATCAGTTTTTCCAACGGAATGGCATTAGATATACCAACCGCACTCTAAAGTAGTCCCCATGTCCAGGCCATGTTGAACACAAAACCAAATACATGAATTTTTACTTTGAATTTACATTCTTTTTCCTTTCTTGTCTCATCAAAAGAGAAACTGTTGTTAACAAAGACTCTCAATATAACATCTTCTAATAGAGTCTTCATCTGTGGCACCTTACCCTAATGGACTGTCTTTGCTTAAACCATTAAACGCAAGCCTTTACAGAAGTATTTGCCCTTATCAAATAATTCTAGTTTATGATGAAAGAAAGTAGTGTTGTTTATCCTGAATTTTGTAATCATTTATGTGAGAAAAATCAGAAACATTATAAGACAATAATAAAAGCTGTGATCCATGAATTTTGGAGGCACTATGTTTTACTATAGGAGTTGGCATGGATTAGTGAGGTCCATTGACCTTTACAGAGAACAGTTGGCTATCTATTGTTGGATATCATTCATTAATAATTGCATTAGATCTCCTTCTTTAATTTTGCCAACTGTCAGGAACATTTTCTCTGGACTTCTCTAAGTTAGAATTTTTTCCTGTTTGCTCTAGTAAAAGGCAAAGTAACAACCACAAATCTTCTCAATAAAACAAAATACATACATATTGGAGGGCAGCAGATGATTTAGGATAGCCAGGAAGTAATCCATTATTGACTACAGACAGCAGGCTTAGCTTCTGTCATGCTTGCTGTGCGACCAGACCAGCCTTTCTCTCTGTCATTGCTGAAAAATCAATCTACTTTGGAGATCTAACTGTAGGAGAGAAGTAGACATGATAAAATTGTGCTACACAGTTGACATGAGAGTTTGGAGCATCAGACCTCAACAGATCTTGTCACTACTATGGAAGCACAGTTTTATTTTAAAAGATACATACATATAGAACCAGAAGGAAAATGGAGGAAAAATAATAGGAAATAATAGGTGCACAAGTATATGCAAATTGACCAAAATTGTTTGAAAATATATAGTTTTAAGGACAATAAGTGAATTACTGTGGTCATGTATAGACTAATAGTAGTAAAAATCAGAAATAATTTCACCTGTAAGGTATATTTGTTGCAGGTTTACTAATAAATCATGAGTAGTCTACAATTGGTCAAGTTATGTAAAAGCAAGAAGTTGAAGAATATGTCTGAAGACATGGGGACATTTGGGCAAGCTGATAATCAGGACTGACACTTTCTAGCTGTCTTTTTACCCCATTCTCCTGAATATCGGTTTTACTTTCTAACATTCTTGATAGAAAAAGTAGTTTTAAAAAAAATTCTCTTGTACTTCCCAAATCAACATGGCCAAAGGAGTCTTTTGTGCCATAGGAGAAATTGAGGAATAAATATTTTTTATTGCAAATGTGTTATTTCTGATGAGAAATGATGTGTCAATACCAACAGTGTGAGAAAAAAAAAACAGAAAAATTGAAATAAAGAGAAAAGGAAACAAAAGAAAGAGAAAATTCCTAAGGAAAAATAGTTATCCTGTAAGATTCTCTGTTTTAGGTTTACCTTAGTTGTACACCTATGCAAATTTATTTTGTCACATTATATGGATGGATATTTCTAACTCTTTTGAAGGCATTTTGTATATTGATAAATTTTTATGAAATATTTATCATATTGCACTATTTCTATCTCTGATCAAGACTTATACATTGTTCACATTTTGAGGTCATTGTCCTCCTGTGCTACAAAGTTGTTTAAAGATTGTCTAATATGAAGCCTTAGTCCTTTAGCTATATAGGTATTAAGAATTATAGGACATTAGTCTTCCATTCTGTCATAATTATAGTTAGACTAATCAGGTTCTTTTGATACATCAAGACTGTATTCCGTATAGATAGGTAATCTTCAACCACTTCAAAGAACTGTAGAATATGATATTCTAATAACTTAGGGTTCTGTTGACAAGAAACAATTGTTTCTGGCAGCACCGATCTATTCCAAGAGAATGATGGGCACCGAAGGCATTCCACTTGGAGCTTGTTTTCTTCTTGGCAAAACTGGCCTTTGGGCAAAAAACTGCCCATGCCTCAACCACATCAAAATACATGATGTCCAGACTGGACAAGCAGTATATAAGTAAAAATAGTGCCAAACCTTGCTAAGACAGAGTAAGAAGGTTTTAAATTTTTTCCTGCTTCTAAAAATGGGCTGTCAGTTCTTCTAGGCCTTAAAAAATAGTTGGTTGCTCCAACATTGCAAATGAGACTTTGGATGATGGCTGAGGTAGTCAGTTGTCTCTGTCATTTATTGCACATTTTGGAAATTTTTTGATTGCACTTCCTATTTACTCAATTAATATTATTTCCCTTCTCAAGTCTTCAATAGGGTTGAAGACTGGATAGATGCAGTTACCTTCCTCTCATGACTTGGCCAAGCCATTTCTAATACAAGACTTAGATTCCTTAGGATATCAGTTCCTTCTATATTAACAGTATTTTTAGTATGATATATGCTTATTTATTTATACATTTTTTCTTATTAAAATATAAAGGGTCAATGGAGTTGTGTTTACTCAGAATTTCAGGATGCCTTTTTCAGGAGAGAAGAGCCCATTTGGATTGTGATTAAAAATACTTATTCAATTGTTGTCATTAGGGGAAGGGGAGAAGAGGAAAAAGGAAAACAAAACTGAAGAGGAATGGAAACACCCAAAACGAAAGTCAGCAGGCAGACAGAACTGCACAACTGAATTGGGCACGCTACTTGCTTCAGCTCCTGGATATGCCTGAAGTGGAGATAAAAAATTATATAACCATCTTCAAACTCACAAACTGTATTTTCAAAAGATTTGTCTGACTTAAAAAAACCACTATTAAGTGATTAAACCCACTTGGATATATGAACTACATCATCCTATAAGCAAATTAACATTTTGATTTAAAGTATTTTCAATATTAAAATTATTGTGTGCATATGTCATTAAATAATTGTTGCCTCTAATTAGGGTAACTGGGGAAATAGCTTATGTGTCAGCAATTTCCTGCCAAGTAGAAAGGACTGCCTTAGTGAAGTGTCATGCTGCCAAAGGACAAACTGACTGCACTGGACAAAACCTAGGCTGCTAAGACAGCATGTTCAAACAAAATGCAAAAGCATTGCAAAGTGCCTTAACAAGGTGAGAAGTCCAGGAGGATGAGGATGGCAGGTATGTGAACCCTAATGCTGTCCTGCTCCACATTGTATATTAATCAGCTAGATATTATGAGGCTTTATGTAATTCAACAAAATAAGTTAATCAATTTGTGCTTCTTAAAAGCTCTGTATTCCTCTTTTACTAGCTGGCTTCATGCTTAAATTATTTATGTAGTTATAATTTTTGTAAAATTACATACTTTATGAATATAGATACTATTTATAATATATGTATAATAAACCATCCCACCTATAATAGTGCTTGTTCTTAATTGAATACACAAATGCATTTTATACAAGATTCATGGTTGTCTCTTTGTAAATAATTTGTTAATGTTTGCAACTGTTTTCTCCAATGGTCAAGTAAATATTTCTCCATCCTCATTAATAAATATTTTTGGAGATCTGTTTTGAGATGATACTAATATCCCCATTATGCTTAAGGTGTCACTTACAGTATCTGTGCAGATTTATGCATCTGCTCTGCTGTGCCTACTAACACTGCTCCCTTGTGGCTATCTACCACCTCTGGCTCATATAATCTTAACACAAAGATCCATGAACCTTGAGCTTTAGGACATTATTAATACATCATTCAACCCTCCTCTTAGGACAGTTTTCTTGCAGCTGAAGATACTTAGTAGACACCCACAACTGGTCACTGTGCAGAAAATAAGAGACTGGGGGGTGCTAAGAAACACCTTTTTTCCCACAGTCATTATTTTCTTGAAGCATATTGAATTAAAGCAGAGAGAACAGAATGTCTGACTGAGAACTCTATTTCCAGCCTGTCTGGATAAGTCCCTTTGGTAAAAGGGACACCCCTAGGAGCCCATCTGAAGCCGTACTAGAGATAGGTGGACTGATTTGTTCCTTAATGAGATAGTGTCCTTTCCAGAATCCTTACATCCAATACAGAGCTTATGGGCCACAGCCACACATGACTTCTTCCTTCTCTCCTCCATTACCCTCTTCTGGGCAGCTTTCCTGCCCATTAGACACTACACCTAAATTTTGTCAGTGAAACTAAGAAACACAGAAGGGAGCCCAGTTTCCTCTGTGCCACTTAGGGGATGGATAAAATGCTATTCAACTTAATTACCTTTAAAGTGACATTGTCTTTACATGTTGATTTACATTCTAGCAACCTGTATGCTACAAGTATTTGAACAATGAACAGTAGAATGTCTACTGAATTTCTTTCATTCATTTTGGTAAAATATGACAATGATTATGTTTACTGTTACTCTGATCAATGTTTAGAAACAAACTTTCTTATCAGTTTTGCACAAAGATAACTTGGGAACCAAATAAATTTTAATCCTATGCAGAAGTGTGTACTCTAAAAAGTCTAATAAATTAATATTTCTAGTGATTTTATTATCTCTGAAGAATTCACTTTAATTACTTGGGTGTTACATAAAGGTCTGAATTCTTCATTAAAATATTTACTGATACTGAATAGAACTCAGATATTTTATTTTCACTTTGAACTAAATATCTCAAATAGTCAAATTACTTTATAAAAACCTATTATATTCCAATTCCCACAAACTAGTTTGAGTGAAAAATGATAAGCTTTGTCTTCAATAACTTAGCCACTATCTTTCATTTGCTTTATGAGAAAATAAAATGGAATTTTTAAAATCTGGCTGACATTGTATAATAGAGATGCTTAATAACATTAAATACACTGCACGGTTACAAGTCAAGAACTAAGAAAAAATAACTTTAATAATCCTTCTGTTATCTAGAGAGGCTGGCATGTTTCATTCCTAAAATGAAAATGTTAATCTATTATCATTATATTAAGTAATACTAATGCTTTTGTTATAGGCTAGCATTTCTCAACTTCAATTAAACTTCAATATGACTTTGGGGTATAAGGGCATTCATAAGAAAACTCAATTGTATATTTTTGTTAATTTCACAAGGTTCCACAATGTTATCACCAATAATTTTATGGTTGTAAAACAGGTTTCTAGGCCTGTGAGAGAGCACCTCTGTTGAAGACACTGTCATGCCTGAAGGCATGCTCTTGTACAAACTTCCTACTGCATGCACAAAATAAGCAAGTGTAATAAATCTTTGCAAAAGAACAAACATGTTCTTCAATGTTTACCTATCAATATATATTATTTTTGTTTCTTTACAAATGTATTATTTTTCTTATTGAATTTCATACATGTATACAAGAAAATATGATCATACACTCCTCACATAATTTCCTCCTCCTCCAATTTTCCATGTGTTCAAAGAAATATCCACCTTCCAACTTCATTTGGAAGGAGGATATTTGCAATTTATAATTTTTATAATTGCTAGGTCCAACCTGTACTGTCCGTACATGCATGTTTGTGGAAACGTGTACAAAAACATGGGCAAACTGCCAGTAGGAAAACACCTCAAAAGGAACATCCTACTTCTCCCAACAGCTACTTGCTAAAAATATCTCCTCAGGTAGGTTTGGGACCCAAGAAGGATCCTCCTTCTGTGCTACCATTTTTGGGGGCTTGACTCTGTGCACATCTTGTGTAAGTAACCACTTTAGCTGTGAGTTCACCAGTGTGATGGTCATGCTGTACTTCCCATCCCTCCACTCCACCCTCCTCCTTGCTCTTTCTGACTCCTTTATGCAAGGTTCTTGAGCCTCCACTAGAAGGGCATTGATTAAGATGTCCCAGTAAGTTGGAGGCTTCTTACTGAGAACAAGACATACTCTTATATGTCTCGCAACTGACTTCTGTCTACCGTAAGAAACTTACCTCACAAGGGCTGATAGCAACACAGATCTATTGGTATAAACATAATTATTTAGAAGACAATTTGACCAGATGACTATTTGGCAGATAATAATGAGCGGTATCTATGTATACACCTATTATTTATTCTATGACTTTGAAATAGAAATGGTTTCCACAGTCCAGGGCATTTGAATCCTCAGTCCCAATTTGCAGTCTTGTTTGTAGATGTGGAGTTCATGTAGACTTGTAGGAAGTAAATAACAAGGTAGACTTTGAATTTACTATTTCTGTTTTGTGTTTACATTTGAAGATATGAGAAATAAGCTTCTGGAGACAGTCCTGTTACCTGCTCCCCTGTCTTCTCTACATGATGGTCTCTTATACTTCTGGAATTATAAACCAAAGCAAACTCCTTCTTCCTTAAGTTATCTTGGTAATGAAATTTTATCATAGCAGCTAGAATATCTAGTATACTTCTCCAGTCATTAGCTTTTGATCAGGATTATAAGACCAAGCATGGGATTCCGTACAAGGCAGCAGGGCTCAAAACTGTTGAGAAAGTGGTTAGGTACTATGCCTCAGCTGCACAAGTGAACAGATCTTTTCTTGGGACGCATAGAGCCTCCAGCTCACAGAGGACCATTGATGTCTTTATTCACCAGCAGCATGTATAGTACTTCAATCAGAATGTAATAGGTTCAGACAGGATGTCACTAAGCCTCCCTGCCTCACTCTGTTTTTATTGCACTGATGTCCTCCTTGCCCCCAGAATTTCCAACTTAGTTTTTTTTATTGTTTCTCTGCTTCTTCTAATAAAGCATTTTTTATTGTTTTCAAGTTACATGGTCCCCTTTATAATTTCTGGGAACTTATACATAATATTTCTATCCCTGACACAAATATTTAACTGTTAGGAGCTAGGATCTGTATAGGAAAGAGGTAATGTAGTATTTGTCTTTGAGTCAGTTTTAACTCACATAACATAGTATATTCTATTTTCATCTATCTTCCTGAAAATGAAATCAAATGTAGTTCTGATGTGTATAATATTACTAAGAATAGGATCTAATCCCTGCCCATTTGTATTCGAATGTGAAGATAGAACAGTGCCATCCAAAATATTTAAACAATTTGGGCTAATGTCAGGGTTTACCAGATAAAGGCATTTATAGCAAAATCTGATGACTTGCAATCTGTTCCCGAAAGCCATATAGTGGAGGGAGAAAAATTAAAATTTTCTCTGACCTCTACTGGTATTTCATAGCATAAGAATGACCACATACATAGATTCATACATGTAAACACACAATAAATACATGTAAAGACTTTCAAAGGATTTTAAAGTTTGGTTATGCTGGAAATAATTGAAATTCATTCAAATTACTAACTATAAAACTATTTAAATTGAAACAAGTAATAATAATGGATAAATATGGAGCAAGTATTTCAAAATAACAAAGAGAAGTGTGATCTCCAAGCAGCACTGTCTTCTGACAATCCCTCTGATCACTTCTGAGTTTAAAAGACAAACTTAACTCTTACAGTTGAATTTTGGCTATAGCTGTGGCAGCGTTTAGTGCCATATTAAACCTTTCCCAGAAAGTAATTAACTCTGAACACCAATTTCCCAAGAAAGTAAGAATTAACACAAAAGGCAATGCTATATAATGTTACAGGAAAGGTTTCAGCTGCTTATTTTGAAAGAAAATTTCTATTCATGAAACATACATTTGCAGCAAAAGGCATCATAACTTGTTTATGCCAATATGCCTCTGGAATATTCTGTATTGTATGCTATTTTGTGAGATTTCTCATTGCTTTTTTGTTGTTTAGGTTGAAGAGAAAAACAAGAGTGTTCTTTTAGAATTATGTATAGTATGCCATTGAGCTATTTATATTTGTGCTCTATTTCTAAGAAAGACAATAACCAAAGACTTTCCATACTGTGAGGAAACTGAAAATATCACTATTATGTATAGCGTAGAGCTTGGGCTCTGAGCCCTGTCTGAGTTTTTACAATATAATGCCAACAGTATCATCCTTTATGTGAACGCTGGCATTGCTCTTCCTGTAAAGTGGGCTGTTTACCAAGTGGAACAAATTATTTCAGGACAGAAAAAGCATGTCTCTGAAAAGTTTGATATCAGCAAAGTACAGTGGCAATACTAGCATTTTTCCACTCTGTAGTAAGCACTGAATTGACCCTTTTTATACTTTATAATCCTCGACAGTAGTGTGGGTCCTGGGAGTACACATTTTATTGTTTTAAAACAATGCAAACACAGCATGTGCAAGGACTGATTTGTAAAATGAGATTTTGTGCCAGCTATAATACACATTTAAGTAAAACTAGTTATAACAAGATTTATTACACTTAACCATTATCAAAAGAGAAACAATAAACTCTACAAATTAAATTATGTCTGTTTCATTTCCTCAGTTAACCTCCAATTTTCTTTTTCCTTGTATTGGAAAAAAAAGAACCAACTTAAAGATGAGAGGGAATATATAAAATGTTGGAGTCTGCAAATGTGGATTTGTTCCACTTTGACCAAAGGTCAGAGAGTTCAGGCCTATTCTTCCTCCTTCGTGGTTATAGACAGAAGGTTTGACCCAGGATATGGATACTAACAGGATGTTTTGATCTAGGTTTTACTTACTTGCTGCTTTGTGTATTTGAGATGGTCACTTTGTATGTTCCTTGCATTTTGGTAAAAATGTCTTTTGTCTTCCCCCACCTCCTTATATTGGGATACGTGAAGCCTATATGTGGGTAAATTCAGTATTCACTGGGTTGACCTTTTGACTCTATCCTGTGTCTCTGTTTATTTCTTTTTGTCTCTGTTTTTTTTTTCTTCCTAACATTTCTAGTTCAAACACTCCTACTCTGGAATGTATGAACCCATCGAGGCTAGCCCCCCCAAAATAAGACTCAGAAAAAAACCCTAAAATTTAGTTTAAAAACAAGTGTTGAATATTATGTGTACATCACAAGATGTTGCCCTTCTGATATGTGATGTCAGAATTAAAACATCAGAAGCTGAATGCTACATGCATGCATTTGAATCCTGCCCTAGGATATCCTACACGTCCCCACTGTACTTGAAAATAAAAGATAAGCTCATATTTCCTGCACAGTAAAATGTTAATGGAAGATTTTGTATGAACCTGATTTTATTTAGTATGATTATACTTGAACATTGAAAATGTATTTGAAAACGTGAGATAATGAAATTCTACTACTCATAAACATTTTATTAAAACCAATGAAAAGACAGTAGATAATTTTAATCTTATCCTTTTTGTTCATCAGATTAATGTTGGATTTTTTTTCAAATAACTATATATTAATGAATCCTATTTCATCCTTCTATTATTTTGTTCTACCTGAAAATGACTAAATAATTTAACATATACCATAGTTTCTGAATGAAGTTGCATATGATGATTATTACTGGTGTTTAACTTACTGGGTGGTTATAGCTCCTACTATAGCTATCTTAACTGCTGATGGAAACACTTTCAGAAAAAGAACACTATGAGCAGGATTATATGAGAAATATAGTAACAGCATTGGGATATGAAATAGCCAGCACAGAAGTGCTTAGAACCCAAAGTGATTTCTTAATTGTGCTGTCTGTTTTTTTTTTTTCCAACTTGGTACACGTGAGAAGGAACCTCATATGCCTCAGAGTGTTTGTGAGCATGTCGTGGGGGAGTTTTCCTAATTGTGAACTGATCTGGGAGGGCCTACATTATTGTGGGTGGTATCATCCCTGTGCAGGTCATATTAGGTGTTTGTCAGTAAACCTGGAAGAGCAAGCCAATAAGCAGCGTTCCTCCATGCTTTCTTTTTCAGTTTTGCCTCCAAGTTTCTATCTTGCTTTCCCCTCCTAACTGTTTAGTGCAAGCTAAATGAATACTTTCTCCCTGCATTGCATTTTGTTGGCTTTTAGTCACACCCAATAAAAGCAAAATATGACATTATATTTGAAGTCAAGCAGTTAGTTTAACAATTAAAACCATTGATACGGAGGTTTCTTTAACAAGACATGCCTATTCCTTTCTGCCTTAGAATGTGAATTGTCACTCACTTTTGTTCTATGCAAAATGATTAATTCCTCCCAATAAAAACATATTTTCTTCACTATATTTACAGGCTAAATTTATTACAAAATTACTGACCAGGAGATTAGTTACTTGGGTTTCTCCTGATTTATTTTCTAATTTCCACTGGTAAATCTTTCTTAGAGATATTTCAGTTATTTAAATACAATAGAAACCCTGTACTTGGGGAATTTCAAAAATATCAATCAACACACTGTGAGTACCACAGTCAGTGAGCTACATAAGAACATCAGTTTAAGTACAGAATCTCAAATACCTAATTTTTAATCCTTGATTGTCACGTTGTGGTTTATAATAGCAAATGATTTAGTCTTTGTATGTTTCAGTATCTTCACCATAAAATTAAAGTAATAAAATCTTTTCTCAAATGCTTGTTAATGATAAATAAATAAGTTTTTAGTTTGGTAACAAGTACACATTGTGCGCCATGTCCATTTTCTAATCTTTTCTCTTATCTCTTTATTCTTGTGGCTGCAGGTGATCCTTAGTAGCTGCCAGGGATTTTTGTATGGTGTTTGACCCAGGAACTTAAGTTGCTACCCAGATTATCAAGTCTGTAAACAATTTTGCCAAATTAGAAGTGAACAGATGGAATACTCAAAGAATTGCCAAGTTCACGACTAGAGAAAATTGTGGGCATATGGAAGCATCCTCTATTTGCAAAAAATAATTGAAATTAAAAACGTGTCTCTCACCTGCCAGTTCCTGAATAACCACTCAGAGGCTTAATATTACTTATAAATGCTTGGTCAATGGTTCAGACTTATTATTAACTAGCTTTTACATTTAAATTAAGCCATATTTTATATCTATGCTTTGCCACATGGTTCATGGCTTGTTACCTCATTTTTTTTAACATGTCTTGTTTCCTGAGCAGCTGGCTGGCATGTCCTAGACTCTGCTTTCCTTCTTCTGTATCTCTGCATGGTTTTCCTGCCTGGCTCTATTCTGCCATTTCATAGGCCAATGCAGCTTTATTTATCAACCAATGAGAACAACACATATTCACAGCAAACAGAAAAACCATTCCATTGGATTTCCCCCTTTCTTTCTAATCAAAAATGAATATTTTCATTTTAACATAGTAAAATTACAGGTAAAAAAAATTTTGTCAAGCGAAAATCAGTTACAATAGTTAGTCTATTTGTATTTGGCAAAATTGAAGAAAATGTTCTATAATCTATCTTGTCTAGGTGATTCTAAAGTTTTATATCTAATTTATCTTTTATCATAGGCACAGAAAACTATAATTATAACTAGCTAGTCCTCAACTTAATCTGAGACCCAAAAATGATAGAATATTACCTGAATAAACAAAGTGCATTGTAAGCAACTTGAAAAACTCTAGAAATGACAGACATCTGGTTGTCTGGACACTCACCTGATGTAGGTGGGTCATCTGTCTATGTGTCACTTTCATTGGTTAATAAAGAGACTGCCTTGGCCTGATAGGGCAGAATTTAGATAGGCAGGGTAGACTGAGCAGAATGCTGGGAGAAAGAAGGCAGTGAGGCAGACATCATGATTCTTCCATCTGAGATGGATGTAGGCCAGAACCTTTCCCAGTAAGCCACCACCTTGTGGTGCTACACAGACTATTAGAAATGGGTTAATCAAGATGTGAGAGTTAGCCAGTAAGAGGCTAGAACTACTGGGCCAGGCAGTGTTTAAAAGAATACAATCTGTGTGTTGTTATTTCTGGTGTAAAGCTACCCATGTGGGAGTTAGGCAGGACGAAAAGCAGGCCTGCCTGCAGCTCTTTCTACACTCACCCAACATTCTTCTCTATTCAACATTGGGGTATCCATCTTCAGTATACAGGCCTCAAATATCTGGCAGACGTTTTAGCAAAGTAGGAATATTGAAAGACTATCTTGCCTATATTGTCAAAATTCATTAGTCATTTTCTTCTGAATCCTGCAGAATGCCTGGCCGTTTTTTTTTTTTTTCTTGTGTGAAATGAGAACCTGAAGGACCATCCTACCTTGTTTAGACAAAGTTTAGCAATCACCTCTCTGTGGGTCCTGCATGTCCAGTTTATACAGCATACCCTCATTCAATCCAGGCAAGATCAGGTTTTTGCTTAAAGGATTAGCTTTGCCACATTGAAAACTAATTCTATAAGGAGTTTCTCTGATGTCCATCATCCTCTTTGAAGCAAATGGTACTACCAGGAGCAGATTTGTCTCACTGTTGAGAAAAGTCCAAGTTCTTAAAACATTTTAATGTCATATTCTGTAGATGTTTCCAGTGTTTGAATATTACTTATTTAATTGAAATATATCTTTGTATACCTAAAATACCTAATATGACTATAAGTTTGATTATAATAGATGACTACTAATCCGTATTTATAATTAAATATTAAACTTTTAAATGAGCTGCATAAACACAATACCTAAAACAAGAGTCAAAATATCTACATTGCAACAAAACTGACCCTAAAATTACATCAACAGACTAAAATTTATACCAATATAAAATATTTTGAGATTAACAGTTGATTTTTTTTTTGGATAAAATCTACCATTTTCTCTCATCATTTCTACATAATACATTTCTACATTATATCCCCCTTTCTTGTTAGAAAGAGATTGACTGTGACAAATAACAATTTACAATCAATTCCCTCCTAAATAAAAAATATAAATAATATTTTGGGAATTTGGGTGTAGCTCTCCAGAATAATTCCTATTGATTGATGGGGAGCTACTGATACTATGGAGACCCTGAGAAAATAAGAGTTAATGGCCACTCCCTGGGATGACCAGTTATAACCTTTGTTAATAGATATCACCAGCAAGGTTCAGGAGAACTCCCATGATCAAATATGGTCCATCTTAACCTGGAAGAAATCCCTAGCCAATTGTTTCCTGCGGAAATTAGCAAAACTGCTTCTAAAATCAATGCATCTTTTAAACTCCATTTTGCAAATATATTTTTGACGTCTGTTTTACAGTTAACATATTTTTTTTAAATTTTAGGTTGGTTTATTTTATCAGTCTCTCTTTCAATGCAACATCTCCCAGCAGCAGTCTCTTGCTTTTCAGCCATCAAAACTTTCAAAATCAATACAATAATATATATAATTCAGAGTCCTTGTGTGTTTCCCAGCTCTATGTGGCATATTTTTTATTTTCTTTCTCTCTTTAAGGAATTTATTGTATTATGTTTAAAACTATTTACTCCTTTCTATAACTATAGATACTCCTTTTATTTATTTTTTTTTCTTAAACCTACACGCATTGTAAAACACACTGGATACTGTTTAGAGGTTTTCTGTCTGAACTCTGTTTACTGTGTGTCTTTTAGCTTTTTGACTGTGTGAGCAAAGCTAAATCTGCCACACAGCGCATGTCTGATTAGCCTCCGTACCTAGGCCTGTGTGAGAGTGGAAACCAGTTTCCTGCTTAGCTCCTAGCGGCTGGTGGTCTGCTCCATCTCGCAGGCTGCTGTTGGGAGATGTGTCTCTACACTACTCCTGACCAGAGACTGTGGGACTAGAAAGCCCAGGGCAGCTCCGTTTCTGTGCTTTCAGAATCTTTTTGACCTGTTCTCAGGTCTTATGTGGATCCATGCCAGACATCGGGTACCATTATGTAATTAAAGGTTTCTCTTCCACCTACCACTTTCCAAATAACCACTCAGTGGCTTGATATTATTTATGAATGCTTGGCCAATACAGGCTTACTATTAGCTAGTATTTATATTTTATTTTATCTATTCTGTGCCATGTGGTTTGTTACCTCATTTTTTTTTTTACATGTCTTGCTTCCTCAGTGACTGGCTGTTGTCTCTCAGACTTCACCCTTCTTCTCCTGTATCTCTGCTTGGTTTTCCTACCTGGGTCTATTCTGCCATTTCATATGCCAAAGCAACTTTATTTATAACCAATGAAGGCAACACATATTTACAGCATACAGAAACACCATTGCACAGCAAATATTTTCTAATATAACCTAATAATACTATTAGATACAGTAAAGCAAAATTCATTTGAGTACATAGTTTCTCACTAATGTACTGAGGGAAAAAACAGAGATTTATTTTAAACTGAGTTTGTATTTATGGAGATAACAATAGGTTTCCTTCCAATCAGAATCCACGAAGCATCATAAGATGTGAGCAATAGGACGGGCGGTGATGGCTCAGGCCTTTATTCCCAGTACTCATGGGAGGCGGAGGCAGGCTGATCTCTGAGTTCGAGGCTAGCCTGATCTACAAGACCCAGTTCCAGGACAGGTTACAAAGCTACAGACAAACCCTGTCTCGACAAACAAAATTTAAAAAAGATGTTATCAATATTATACATGGAATAGATGAATCAAGACTAAGTCAGTTTGAAGAAGAGACACAAAAAGCTCAATTTAGGACAAAATGAGTGTAAAAAGTCTCATTAGGCTTCGAAGTGAGGTGACTGAATCAGCAGTTTCCAAAATGAATTGCGAATATGAATTGTGTGGCAGTGTGACCTGAGGATACAAATGTAAGAAGTTTGTGGAATATGGTACTCAAAGTCATGAAATCACATGTCAAAGGCATGAACATAGGTACAAAGGAGGAGTACACAGTTTGAAAGCTCTACAAATTCCAGCTGGCCTCAATGTATCCCTGCCTAACTGTGTGAGTGCAGGTGATCAAAATAACATATGACAAGCAATGAGTTTTTAAATTACTGCCTCATTTGTAAGTAAAATTAAAGTTTATTTAGTGCTTATCCAGTGTAAAAATGGGTAATAAAGTCAAAACCACAGGTGTCAGTTAACTAGCTAAATATGTATAAAGTGAGAGAGAATGCAGGAATAAAATATTTAGGGTGTCTCATGAAAGCCTCCAAAAGGCTTTCCAAAAGAAACCCAAGTTTCTGCTTATCAAAAAATTGGCTATGGAGACTTTATTACATAACTTAAGTAAATACAAGGTTTTAAAGCTAAAAGGTGGATTGCTGAAAGACAAATATTCCTATGAAAATTCGAAATTCTCAAATCAAAGGAGTACAAACAGATGCCTTTTTAGCTCAATATTTTCATCACAAATATTTTACCACTTTTGTTAGTAACAGAAGTAAAAATCAAAAGGACATTTTATCTAATGTCAGAGGAAATGGTGCAGACAGAATTATATCCAATGACTGCCTATTTGAATTTTATAGAATATTTACTGAACATCTGGTAGATCCTTGTGTTTGAACGATTTTCTTTTTATTATCTTCAATGTTCTGTTCTAAAATATTTCATGTGTGAGTAAAATATAAAAGCCTCCGGATAAAAATTATTTTACACTTATATGGAAGTTTTCAGGATTAAGAATTCCAAAAGTATTTTGACAACCTCACAAATAAAGTCATTTCATGCAACACTGCATTTCTGTTTTTGTAAGGCATTATACATTTCCATTAGGAAACAATTTGAAGACTATAAAAATGAATAGAATGTTGTGTTTAATGAAATGGTTCCTAAAATAGTGACTATACTTGTAACTGTTTTTCAGTAATTTATTCTGAATAAATTATAGTGACTATCAACCTTCAAAGTTGATATTTGCTTTTAGACTAATGAGTTTGAAAATGGGAAATAATATAAAAGTATTTTTAAAAAACGCGAAACTCTTCACTCTGTGGTAATTTCGTCATCTTATCTTGTATCACACGCTTTTCATATGCTACACACTCGTACAAGTTTCTACATATTGTGCTCAAGACCAGTCATGAAATAATCAGAAAACTGTATGATAACTGTAAATAGCTCTAACTTGGGGGTATCTGGAACCATCCATCTTTTTCTTATTGCTGGTTATTTCTCTACCTCTTGAGAGCACAAAGTTTCTTGCACTTGCAGATAGGCACTAAGAAAACAAGGAGTGTTAAATAAACTGGGTTGTCTCTTTAAATTTAAAAGATATAAAACCTGTTTTCTGCCCCAAAGCCTGGCAATGCACTTTGTTAATAGATTGTGTGGCCTTTGAGCTATATGTAGGGCCAGACTGTCTCTGGTTCCCCCAAATTCAAACAATCAGGAAAGGAGGCAGTCTAGGCAACCTGTGCCCTATCTGTATGGCCAGGGCTCCCCCAAATTTCCCCATTAGGAGACAGTTAATACCCTTTGGCTTTCAGATGATACATGAAGGCTGTCTTTGGAACTCATCTTCATGGAAGAAGTGACATGCACTTTGAGAAGAGTTACAATGAAATTGTGCCTCACTGTGCTCAGAGAAGTTTTTTCTTGCACCATGAAATTTATTTACAAATTGTACTGTAATTAAATACACTGCCCACTGCCACACTCTTACTGAGTGCTGACTTAGGTTTCTTTTCTGTCTCACACAGATCATTACTCTGCCAGGTTTAGTGTTTGCAGACACTCCACTCCCATGCCTCACCCCAAGAACACTATTCACATAGCTTCTCTGAACCGGTAACATTTTTCACAGTTTCAAAACTCATTTTTTTATCATATTACTTCTACTTATAGTATCTATCATTATTTAAATCAAGTACGAAATTTATTGCATTCTTACTGAACCCTTATCTACTACATACTCTGATCCTTCCCCAAGGACTCTCACGGTACCTTTCTCACTGGCTGGTGACTCCTTTAATAAAATACCAGTTTATTGTCACTAAAATAAAATGAAGGAGGCAGTTGATCTGTTTTTAAAAAGAAAACAGAAAAGATTTGTTTTGTCTCAAAGTCCTAGAGGTTTGAGTGTTAGATCAAGTCACTTCTTCACTTTAGTTCACTGAGGAAGGCAGTATCTCCAGAGAAGGCTCCAGAGTGTGAAGCTCACCTCGCTATAGTAAAAGGGGAAGACCGATCTACACAGGCTTCATCACAGGAATTCTTCCCGTGAACTAAGAAAATCTAGGTAAGTCAGGATTCCTGAACATTTTGTCGTCTCTCAGAACGGCCATCCTGGGGGCCACGTCTTTAACTATAAACCTCTGTAATTCCAGTTCTCCAGATCATAAAATTTCATTACCAGTCTGAGTTTTTAGTAAGGTTATTGTGTATCATTCCATATTCTTATAAAATATATTCATCTTAGTGACCAAATTTCACCTGTCATTCCATTCAAAGGGATTGGCAGAAAATCTTTTTTTTTGTATTTTTTTTCTTTTTAATATTGATTTTCTGGAGCTTCTGAAGAATTGTGCAATTTTTAAAACGTCAATTTACTTCATATCAAATAGCACTTCATTCTTAAAATAATATTCAAAGTTCGAAAAAAATCGGTTTTGACAAGGATCCCAATTAGGGGCATTGGGTTTAGAAAAATAAGAAAACAAAGATGCAAAAGAAACTAATAAACAAAAGCATAGGATAATAATAATATTGGGAGGGAGTTCCAGGAAATATTGAAAATTGCCTGTATTTAATTTTCATTTGCTTAAGTACCTGAACCCCAAAGGTAGGGGCAAGATTAGTATAGTTACTAAGAGACACAATTTTAGTTTAAAATTATGATTAATTCATCTTTAACTATAATAAATAATTTAAAATATTAGAGATACTGAATCACACTATTCATACTTGAAATATAAAAAGATGTTTGGCTAGAATTTAGTTACTTTTCCCTGTCAGAGGAAACCTCAGTCAGTTCAGTATGGGAAAAATAATATAGTACTGAGTTTCAGTGTAAGAAAAACCAGTAAACATAACTGACAGAAAATTAAGTTAAAACACAGAGCAAGCTAAGATTTTATATGTATCTTAACAATAAGTTTTAACTTACCTCTCCAAAATTTAAGTTTCTGGCTTTTTGAATCCAGTCAATAACTGGTACATTTTAATGTTGAATGACATATATTGCTTTAATTCCCCAATCCATTTACTATATTGGCCTTGAACATTAGTAGCAGAAGTCACATAAATAGCACAGTGTAGCATAAGCAGTCCTATATATCATGAAACATTCCTGGGGAGAGACTAAGTCACATTCATAGAAGTTGGGTTTCTGAGTCATAGCATTTGCATAATTTCCATTCTGTGAGATAATGCCAAATTGCTTTCCAAAGTAGCTGAACAAATTTCCATTAAAGAAACATGAATATATACTTCCACATGGGCTTGGATACAAAATGGGTGCTACACTACACAGTTCATTTTTAAGCAATTAAATATTTCTCATAATGTTTCTGTTAATAAATACTTCAGAAATTGAAATAGCAAGGGAAGATTCTTTTAAAGTTCCCTATAATGTTACTAGAGATATTTGATCAATTCTACTGATGGAACCCTAACTTTATTTTTCAATTCTGTTTATGACCTCTTAAATTTAATACAGATTGATGAATGAGAACAATATATTCATAGAATATGGCATTTATATTGTTTCTCTTATTTTTGAAATTATAGCCTAATTATGTCATGTTTTCTTTTCCCTCTACCCTCTCTGATATATCCCTCTTTGAAATTACTGGAAGAAAAGAGATTGGGCAAATAACTTTTATAAGGTTCCCCAAAGCACAGGAAACACACCAAAAAGGAAAAACCTGTGCTCTGTGATCATGGTAAACCAAGCAAAGACAGCATTGAAGCACACACTTGTGTCCATCAGCTTCATCACGTCATCATGTAGTTTCCAGGCCCCAGCAAGAACAAGGATCCAGGTCAGTCTCAGAGACAAAGAACAGGAAGAGGAACCAGCACTGTCCTGGCCGACCAGAACATTGTTTCCAGGCTGTCTGGGGTCCCAGACTGACTTGAATATTTTCCGTCTTCTGTTCTCACCAGAAGGAAGGCTGGCCTAAAGAATCATAAAAATACAAATGGGGGTGAAGCAGCTCGTAGCTAATAAATAGCTAGCCTAATTAAATGTGAAAATCATAGGAGTAAACATTTTCCAAGGAAAGATCTGAAATAAGAAATCAGTTTATTTAAAAAGGGATTAGTATCACTAAATGCCAGTCAAATGCAAAAACAGTCACAATAAAATGTCAGCTCATCACAGTTGGAATGACTTTTAGGTTAGATGAAAACTAATAAATAATGGGAAAGATATGTTTAAAAAGAATAATATTTACTTACTGATGGTTGGGTAGAAATATCTACAGTAATATGGAAAATAAATGGATATTCAGCAAAATACTAAGAGTGTGTCTGTCATGTGACCGAGCAGGACATGTGTCTGAAGAAAATGATGTTTACATGTTAAAAGAAATATGCATGCAGAATCAATGTATATCCCTATCAATAGGGATTGGATAAATAAAATCTGGCTTTTGCATAATATGGAATATTATTCATCCATAAAATGGCACTCTATCATTTGTAGAAACCACGTGGTATCAGAGGATATTGTGTTAAACAAAGTCAGACACATATTGACAAATACCATGTGGTCTTCTATGTTGATGTTGGAGAACACTCATCTGTGTAGTGAATATCGGTATTAGACTGAGTAAAATAGGACTGGAGATTTATAGAAGAGGCAGAGGACAGTTACCTAGGAGTAATACGATCATCATTCAAGAGTACATTCGAATGGAAATGATTTGTGATTATCCACATTATAGCCTATGAATGACAAGAAGACTACCAACATAAATACATGATGTGGTCATGGACACACTGATTACCTTGATTTGATCTGCATGTGATCTTTACAACATGGATAGAAATTTCATAGTATGTCCCATAATTGTATACAAGTTTTACATGTTAATTTGTGTGTTTAAAAACTTTTAAAGGAGGGCCGGGCTGTGGTGGATGCACGCTTTTAATCCCAGCACTCTAGAGGCAGATGGATGTATGCATGTTTGAGGCTAGCCTGGTCTACAAAGCAAGTTCCAGGACAGGCTCCAAAGCTACAAAGAAGAACCCTGTCTCAAAAAAATGAAAGAAAAAAAAATATTTAAATGGAGGAATATAAAAACTAAATTAATTGATTTGCTTGCCACATCTGTAATATTAAAACACTATGGTTATAAAATTGAGCTGATAAAAGGTAAAACAAATTAACTTTCAATTAGTTTTTGTCCTTCTTTGTTGTGTGTTTGCAGGACGAGAAGCATATGAGTGCACAGATGCATACACTCAAGTCAGTGCGTGAAGAAATCAGGGGCAGGTGTCTCCCTCTCTCACCCTTCATCTTCCATATCTGAAACAGTGTCATTCATTCAGTCTGTATTATGTTGACCCCTACAGAAAGGCACCTGTGTAAGCCCATGGTATCGCGTTTCCCTCTCTGGGCTCTACTATGTTAAAGACATTTGCGACTGTGCTCAGTTTTTAACAGGGTTACAAAATTCATTTGTCCCTTGAGCTGGCTTCCCAGGTCTTGATTTATGTTTTAAGAAGAAATTATGCCATGTATTCATATTATTATATAGAAGCTATTATTAATAAAAGTAAGAATAGCTTGAACTTAAGAATTTTGACAAAGTGACAATCGAACTGATAAAGATTTTGTAAGTAGCTGGTGAGTGGGTAGCATGTAGATCAAGGGATGATGTTTGTTCTGGGCAGGATTCAGGAGGCTAGCACAGGACTCCATTCATATACTCAGATTTTTCTCACAATGTAAAACTCATATTTTTTATTGATTGGTCTATTTAACATTTTGAAATTTTTATAATTTCATACATGAGTACACTGTATTTACGTCATTTCCTTCTCTTCCACTCACAAACCCAAAGCCTCACAACTCCCCCTCCCCCCAGCTTCCTTGGCTTTCAGGCACTTTCTATATTTGCTTTATTATAATACTTACCATTTTTGAAAGCTGCTGTTTGCCAGAAAGAGAAACCACAGGAAGTGTTGCCCTCAAAGGGCATTTAATTGTTCATGCTCTAGTGTAGCTCATCTTCTCTATGAGAGGATATTTTTGCCTTCTTTTGTTTATTAATCTGGCAAAATAGGTCAGACCACAGACAACTGAGAATCCTTTAAACAGTTATACAGCTCTGCAATTTATACAGCTAGCACAAATTTGGGGTACTACTTTAATACTGGCCTTTATTTATGCAAGCATAACATAAAAGAAGGAATTAATGCTATCAGAGAATTTACTGGCATTAGACAGGAAAGCAATGGTAGGAAGAAAAGAGTAACAAAAGTATACTAAGTATATACTAAGTGTACTGTGTGTCTGTGTATGCTTTCTTTATATTCTTATTTTAAAAATTCTTTTTCATTTTACATATCAAACCCAGTTCCCCTTCCTCCCCTTCTGTTGCCCCTACCCTTCATCCCATTCCCATCCTCCTCAGAGTGGGTAAGGCCTCACTTGAGAAGTCAATAATGTCTGGCATACCAAGTTGGGGGAGGACCAAGCCCTGCCTCCTGTATAAAGACTGTGCAAAGTATCCCACCATAGGCAGTGAGCTCCAATACGTCACTCCATGCACACATGGTCCCACTGTCAGGAATCCCCCCTCAACAGATCAAGCCACATAACTGTTACCGACATTAGAGGGCCTACTCTGATCTCATGCAGATTCCCCAGCTGTCAGTTCCGAGTCCATGAGTTCTCACTAACTCGGATCAGCTGTCTCTGTGGTTAAAAGCTCATCCGTTGAAAGCTAGGATCACAACCAGATATATACATACCATTTTTATTATGATGGCTCTGTAATATATCTTGAGATCTGGAATGGTCATCTCTCCAGGACTTCTTTGGCTATCAGTGTCTGAAGGCTCAGCAGAGAGAGGAGTGGGGTACAGACTCTCTAGGATCAGTAAAATGGGACAAAAGTGGAGAGGAAGAAAAATGCAGAGCAAGGAGAGAGGAAGGAAAAACAACAGTTAGGATGTCTGAAAACTGTTATAAGGAATCATCCTATTAACTATCTACTACATCAATGCCCTATTATATACATACATCTGTGTATAAATATCCATATAGAGTTTTGATGGAATTCTCTTATGTGCTGTAAGAACATGAAATTTACTGTTTATGTTTACAAGTGAAAGAAGACATACACACACTTGCTATAATAGATATAAGTAAACATCACCAAAAAGATATGTAAAAATATGTAAGGCAGTTGCTTTCAAAACTAGTTTCTTCATATTAGGATTTTCCCATTTATAATATTCAGTTGTTAAAAAGATAATTTGTATATACAATGTTTCATTGTGTAGGACAAAGAAATGTTTACACTGAAAATTTGCTAAATTTTCCCTTAGTTTTCATTCCTACAATATGTTACAGAAGCTAGGAGAATGTGTGAACTTTAATTGATTTAAGTAGCAATACAGGCAAATCTGTTGTAGATAAAGTACTTGACCTAACAAAAAATAGCTATGCAAATTCATAAATAAATGATAGATTAAAACATCACTATGAATTATTTCTAAATCTTAATGTCATTTTGTCATTATTTTCATTGCTTTTTTAGCTTAATAAGACTAAGAGAACCTGAATTTTAATTGTGTCTAATATGATGAAATAAATCTGTATGTGGGAAAATCAAATTTTATAAATTACAAGTGTCATTTAATATTGATTATATTCTTTTATTTTGTTATTAGTGTTGTATTTAGTCAAATAACAAGATAAAACCAAATAGCAATAAACAAATCTGCCAAGAAATTCAGGTGATTTTGCTTCAAAGTAAAAGTCTCACATGTCAACGACAAAATGAGGCCAAAAAGTAAGTGAATTAAAATGTATTCCTTAGCTGAGTGTGGTGGACCGTGCCTGTAGTCCCAGTAATTAGTGAACAAAAATGTATTCCTTAGCTGAGTGTGGTGGACCATGCCTGTAATCCCAGTAATTAGGTGGGAGAGGAAAAATGACCAAGAATTAAAATGTGTCTTCAGCTGAAGAGTGAGTTCCTATTCGAGGCCAAACTTTGTGAAGTCTATGTAAAAAAGGCCAATAGAAACTACAATATTTTAAATATGTTTAAGGCCATCCTTAAACACCAAAGATGTAAGATGCATATACAGTTTACAGCTTCCCCATCTCATTGGACTGTGGGTAGCACAGAGCGTTATTAGTTTATGCCAACAGACGCTTGGCATTTTCAACACGAAAATCAGAAAGAAAATTATATATAAAAAATATATATATATATACTATTCCCTTACCAGAATAAAGATGAACTTTAAGTGAAAAATCTTGGCTCAGCTCTTTAAAGGTAAATGAGCTGCTAAAAATATGCTTCTTTCTACGCATAATTCCTGAGAGTGCAGAAAAGGTTTAAAAATAAAAATAGGAACGGGGCTTCCAGCACGTTTATCTGTGAAGTGTTTCACATGCACACACACACACACAAAATATGGTTGTTAGCTTCAATTACAGTGCTGTTAGGATTATTTTCCTCAGCAGACTATCTTTTTTATAAAAATCGAATATGTATTAGGATAAATCATTTTTCACACTAAGTTTTATGATATTTGTTTAATAGCACCTGCCCTATTTCTTTTTGAAGTCACGTTTTTTGAGCCGTGATTATATGTCACACAGTTCACCTACATATTTTAAAATCTAGTGGTTTACAGGCTCACATTTAGCAATGCCATCAAGATGTTTAGATTACCAATAAGACCTCTATAATTATAATTAGCAGCAATGCCTTATCTGAAAGTTCACCATTTATAACCTCCATCCAACCTCTAGTAACAGCCTATCTCTTCCATGGTAGCTCTACATGTTTGGAAACTCCAAACATGTAAAAATTACCTCTTCTCTAGAGTTGCAATCATCTATTAATTGATGAGAATTTCCTTCCTTTTGAAGTATGCCTAGTATTTCACTGTATATATTTTATTTTCTCTCTCTTTATTCATGTGTTGATGGATACATGTATTTACACTATTGTCTATTGTAAGTCATACTTACAATATGTACTTCAAACATGCTGACTCAATTTATTTTTTTCTGATTTATTTTCATTCAGACACACACATAATTGTGGAACTGGTGGATTTTCATGTTTTGAGCCACTTTCATTATTTCTATAAAGATTATGCTAATCTAAATTCATTTAAGCAGTCTGTGACAGTTTACTTTTTTAGGTATCATTTTCAAACTTAGTCTTTTGTGTAAAAAATATTCTAGAAGGTGTGTGTGTGTGTGTGTGAGAGAGAGAGAGAGAGAGAGAGAGAGAGAGAGAGAGACAGAGAGAGAGAGACAGAGAGAGACAGAGAGTGATCTCTTTATTTGACTTGTACTTCTTTGATTTTTATGTTGATCATGCTTCATAAAATGTTAGCATTTGTACGCCATCTTTATTCTTTTATCAATTTTAAAATTAAATGCTTGTTTCGTTGACATAGAGTTATGTGATCTTGTTATAAAGTTTTACATTAATTACTAATCCAATATATAGATTGAATTCTTCCCACCCTCTTTTCTTTTCTTGATTGTTTCCTTTGTTGTGCCTATATTTTTGTTTGATGTAATTTAATCTTTTAACTTTTTCCATTTTTTTAATTTTGTGACTCTATTCTAAAGATGCATCATTGAGTCCAACATCACGAAGGATTTTCCCTCTATTTTTATGAGTAGTTTTTGATATTTGTTCATTTTGAGTTGATTGTTATACTGGTGGTGAGACATACAGACTATTCCATTATCATTAATTGAAGAGACTGTCTTTTCTGCAAGATATGCCTGGGGCCTATCATTTAAAATAAATTATCTGCCAATATATGAGTTATTTTCTATCTCCTATTGTTGTACATTGACTTGTGGATCTCCTTTACGATAATATGGTATTCTTGGGTAGCCATAACTTCATATATATTTTGATGTACATATTGTGCTTTATTGTATCTAGACTTTCTATTCTTACTCAATATTGATTTATCTATTGGAGCCTGTTCTGGTTCTATATGAGTTCTAGAATTTCATTCTTTCTATTTCTGTAAATGATGTAATTGTATTTACAATATAAATTTCATTGACTCTATCATATGAGCATTTAAAAGTGTCACTTGATTAGATTTCTACTTGTAAAAATATCTAACAAATTAAGACTCTTTGCTGACTACCAAATTTTCCAAAGTTCTCTCTGTATACTTCAAATAATGTATTTCCACATACTATATTAACAAATACTGTGTATTTTTCTTTTTAAAATTATTTTTGTTTTTTTTCCTATTTGCTAAAATCAGGATATGACAGAGACTTGAAACAAAAGTCTCTTGAGATGACTAAATGGCATTGTAGAATTTATGTTGTAGAACATATATTAATTATTTTACAGTAAACAAGTGTTTTGTATATTTCATACAACAATATTTCATTTTAATCTGTGTTATTAAGAGGCCAATGTCAAAGCACCATCCTGTTGAAGAAGCTGTGCACTTCCCTTTTATTTATTTTACTAGTTACACTACCTAGTGTTGTACCTATACAGTCCTCAATAAAAGATATTGTTATTTAATAATTTTTGAGGATGCCATTTGTAAGATAAATTTAATGGCATTATTAAGCCCATGGATGACTGTTGTGTGGTGCAGGATAATTGTCTGTATTCTGTCAATCATGTTTTAAATAAATGCTAATTGGCCAGGTAGGAAGTATAGGCAGGTCAACCAGACAGACAGTAGAGGTGGGGCAATGAGAACAGGAGAATGCTAGGAAGGAGGAAGCCCATTCCTCCATTCCTGCCCAGACCACTGAAGAAGCAAGATGCAATCTACCTGGCTGAGAAAGACACCGAGCCATGTGGCTAACATAAAAAGGGTTAATATAAGCTACAAGAGCTAATAAGAAGACTGAGCTAATGGGCCAATCAGTTTTATTAACTTAGGGAGATCTCTGTGTGATTTTCTTTGGCGTTTGCTGGCTTTGAGGTACCAGGTAGAACAGAAACCCCAACAAGCCGGCCCTCATGTTACAGTTGTGGAATAATCTTTTTGTTCATGGTGACAATGTATCTCCATGATTGTTTAATAAAAATCTGAACAGCCAATATCTATGCAGAACTTCCAGGCACTGAGGACACTGGGAGAAACAGACCAAGCATCATGACATTACAAAGTAAAGGTAATCAAACCATGTAAAAGAATGTAGATTAATAGGTATGGATTACCTTAAGCTATAAGAGCTAGTGGGATTAGCCTAAACTAATGATTAAGCTTTTATAATTAATAAGAAGTCCTGTGTCACTATTTGTGCGCTAGTGTGGGGCCCAAAGAAAAATATAACTACAGACCACTGCAACCTATTTCACTATCAACTGTAAATTCTACACTTTACCTCTAGAAAGTAATACAGGATCTATTCTATTGGCTAAGGTAGACCAGAATGGAATCTACTACAGGCAATAGGTATTTCTTCAACATTTTTTATTCTTTCCTAATGGGAATGACCTTGCTTTGACAATGCTTTGATAATGAGATTTTAGCCTCATTATTAAATTTAAAAAGTTTTGGATCTTACGAATCAGTGACCTGAGGATAATATGTTAAATATCATTGTAATAGACAGAAATGGAAATATAAAAATCCTATAAAATAAGGGAAGAAACAAAAGAAACAGAGTGGTAATGGGAAAGAATATACCAGCATAAAACAGATTTCACTATATATTGAGTTGAAACAGGGAACTGGGAACTATAGCACAGTAGATAATTGCTAGCCGCCAAAAATATGAGGTTCTGAATTCAGATTCCTAGAATCCACCTAAAATGCCAAGCATGGTGGTGCATGGCTGCGATAGTAGTTTTGGAGAATCAGAGACAGAAGGGTCCAGTTAGGGTTGTCAAATTAATGAACTTCAGGTTTGGTAAAAGATGCTGTCAAGGAGAGGAGAGGAGAGGAGAGGAGAGGAGAGGAGAGGAGAGGAGAGGAGAGAGAGGAGAGGAGAGGAGAGGAGAGGAGAGGAGAGAGAGGAGAGGAGAGGAGAGGAGAGGAGAGGAGAGGAGGGGAAGAAGGGGAGGGAGGGAGGGAGGAGGGAAAGAGGAAAACGGATCAGTGAAATAAAGAAAGGAATGACGGAAAGAAGAAAGAAACCTAGTGTTAATCTTGTTCTTCTACATTGCCATGCACACCTAGGCATGTTTACCTACATGCACAACTGTAGAGAAAATTACAATGCACACATGTACAAAATAAATAAACAAGTAAAAACAAACTTTGAAAGAAGATAATACAGCAATATTGCCATTCCTCTTTTAGTCTAAAAACATGGCTTAGGTTACAGACTAAAGTTATTTTACTTTATCTCCTACCGTGAAGGGCAGAGGCCTAATCACCAAAGGCCATTCTCAACCCTAAATGTCCTGGAGATCATATCAGAGAAATTTACATCTATAAGCCTTTTGCCAGAAAGTTACCACTCACAGACGCTCATGCCCTTTTGATCTTGATAATTTCTTATTTTTTTTCACTTATAGTTAAAGGTGCTGTGTAACAAAACTCAAAGCTACCTTGTTTGAGAGATATTTCTGTTCTGGATTTCCACAAAACATGAAATTTGCATGTAAATAGACTTGTTTATTTTTCTAATGTCAGTCTATCTTTTGTACAAGAGACTTTTTTCAGCTTATTTATCAAAGATTTATCTAAATTTATTTAAAAGCAAAAAGCTTTTGAATTAACATATTTTTAAATTATTCTACTCTTATATATTACATCAACACCATAGTTTCTCTTTCCTCCTCTTCTCCCAGACCATCCCCACTTCAAACCACTCTTTCTCTGTTTCCTTTCAGCAACAAACAAAAAAAAAAAAACAGGGCTGTGAGGAATATAAATCAAACATATAAATCAAACATGCCATTTCAAGATGATTAAGACTGTGCAACTTCCTCATATTAAGGTTGGATGAGACAACCCAGTTCCTACTTAGGTCCAAATGCAGGAAAGATAATCAGAGATAAAGACTCTCCCACTGTTAAGAGTCCCACAAGAAGACCCAACTACACAATCATAACATATATGCAGATGTCAGACCCATGCAGGCTCCCTGATTGTCAGTTCAGGCCGATGAACCCATAAGAGCCCAGGTTAGTGGATTCTGTGGGTTTCCTTCTGATTTCCTTGATCGCACTGGCTTCAGTATTTCTTCCTACTTCTTCAGACTTCTCTAAAGCTATGTCTGTTGTTTGACCATGGGTTTCAGCATCTGTTCCCATCAGTTGCTGAATGAAGCCTCTCTATGACAATGGGGCTACAAACTATTCTATGAGCAGAGTGAGTATAGTAGAATATTGTTGGGCATCATTACACTATGATGTTTTTCTTCATGCTGTTTTTAGTTCTGTTCTAGGGAGGTCTCTAGATCATCTAGCTTGTGTTTCCTGGTACTCCATGCAGTGTCAGAGATGGACTCCCTCTCAAGACATCAGTCTCAAGCTGGACCAGTATTCGTGAGCCACTTCCACAGGTTCTGCACCACCTTTACCCCAGCACATCTTGCAGCCAGGACACATTGTAGGTTCTTGGTTTTGTGGCTGAGTTTGGGGTCCCAATCCCTCCACTGGAATTGTTGCCTGGTTACAGGAGGTGGCTGGTTCTGACTCCATAACCTTCATTACTAGGAATCTTAATGAGGATCACACTCATAGATTCCAGGGAGTTGCCACTGCACAAGATTTGTGCCTTGTTCCCCTCCAAAGTCCCCTAAATCCAGTTGTCTCTCCTAGTGTTCTCTCCCTTCATCCTCCCCCAACCAGATCTCTCCTTTTCCCATACCAAACCACTCACAGTTCACCTGCGATATTTATTCTACTTCTGCTTCCCAGGGAAATTCATGCAGTTCTCCCTTGTTCCTTAGCTTCTCTGGGTCTGTGGATCCTAGCATGGTTATCCAATACTTTACAGGTAATAGGCACTTGTAAGTGAGTCTATACCATGTTTGACTTTCTAGGTCAGGGATTCATTTTAACTAAGAATCTATGAAAGATTATTTTTTATCATGCAAACATAAATAAATGATATGCAGATAGTAAAAGAAAGTTGTGACAAATGGACTCTAATGGAAAGTTAAAACTTTGTTTTAATTTGAGGAACACTTGACATTCAGAATGTACCCTTTAGAGCAATTTAATAAGACCAACTTCTATGGGGTGAATTTCCACTGAGTGCCCCCTTTTCCCTCTAAATATAAAAACCTTTTATTAATATTTTCCTCAATAAATAAAAAATGGTAAGAACTATCTTTTGTGCTATTTCTAATACATTTGTCTGTTCACATTTATTTAGTTAGTTATTAATTAGTGCCACGGCTTGCATGCTTCTGATCTATAGATGGAAAGTTCATTGAGATAGAAGACCAGAAGCACCCCTGAGACTATCTGACTGCCAACCAGTTTTGTCGCTGATATGTGGGATGGGATGGAGGAAGTAGTGTGGGGTACAAAGAGCTTTTTAAACTGTGTACTCTGTCATGTTGAGAATATATGTTCTGTATTAAATCCAATCTACCAGTGATGACATAAGGTAATATCAAATACTGATTTCTAAGCCCCTCTACTCTCTAGCATATTAGCAGGAATAAGCCACAGTCTTTCTTACAAAATTGATTTTCAGATTGTGGCTGATACCTTCTGCCTCCCATTCAAAAGTTCTCCTCCCATCATCTTCACCCTCATCTTCCTGGTGAGATGAGAAAATATCATTTCCAAGAAGTTCTATGAGCTTTCTCCCCTTGTCCTTTATCAGGCCGTGTACTGTAATCAGCAGAACCAAGCAAAGTCAGCCAGAATGACTTGAAGGAAACTTGCAAGTTGCATATTTACTCTGCTTCTCCGACAGCATCAAGTCTAGATTATTACTGATGTTAGATTACTCTCTGTTGATGACACAATGCCATTGATAAATTTAAAATTGTGTTCATTGACTTATTTTTATTATTATTTTACATTTTGAAATTAAAATACAATAGCCCAATACCAAGTGGTAAATTCTGATATTGTAAAAATACATAACACACACAAACACACTCACAAACATATATGCAGGAAACATGTATGGACTAAGCAGAATGCATTTATATATTCAGGAATAAAGGAGCCATGACCCAGGACCTTTGTTTAAGGTACTACAATCTAGGAAACTATCTCTAAGCAAAATATCCTAAGTTTGTGAGGAATTCCTTCTGCTATGAAAAGAATCTTCTTTGAAAGCTTACTTTTCTGTGGATACAAGGATAAGTATTTAGAATGCACTTAGAAGTGATACTAGCTTTGGGGAAATAGCAGTTGTAGGTTCTTCTCATGGTTCCATGTTAGTTTTCTAGATATAGACAACCAAGCATGGATTCTTGCATTTGAACAGGACTTAAGTACACTTAGAAAGCTGTTTGTAACTCCCAGGATATAAGTGCCACTATTGCACCCTTTGGATCGTCTTGCCATTCTGGCATTGTTACAGTTCACTGACATTACTGCTGGATAGGACTATTTGTTGCTTCTCTGCTTTAGCAGCCTTCATGGCTCCTTCTAAGCCATGAGAGTTAGTCATTAGAGAAGAAGCTTACAGGTCAGATGCAAATCAATTACTCAAAACACTGACCCAATGTTTGTCTGCTTTCCACAATAGGGTCTCATATTCTTTCCCTGGAAGGTATGAAAGACAATGGTAATTGACTATATTGTTCTCTTGACTTTCCTGACCAACTTAAAACTAGGTTGCCCATGACTGGCACTGATTTCTTGTTAGATACTCTGGGGGGGGGATATTGTACCTTAATATATAATCAAAATTAAACTATATGCATATATATAGTATATATTATAAGCAATTTTGAGAATGTATAAAATGATACAATTCCCTTTGACATTTTAAAACATCCAAAGTTTTACTTTCTCTTCTACTTCCTTCTTCTGTCTTTGCTTCCTCTGCCCCCATAGCTAAGATTCTCCCCATTGTTTTTTCGGTTTTTTCTTCATAGCCATTATGTTCTCCTGTCCCCTGTAATTCCCACCCTCAATATATTTCATCCAATCCATTTGTGTTAAGTGTTAGATAACCATCTGAGTCTAGTTTTTCTTTGTGAAATAAAATAAACACTAGAAATATATTTTCATTAAAGCATAAGCAATTTGGCTTTTTATTTCTTTAGACATGGGCTATAGCAGATTTATCAAGCAATCTGACCATATAAATCTATTAGAATAAGAAATGTTAATTAGAATTTTTCTTTAACTTTTGAAGTTTTTATCCCTTCATCTTTTTTTCTTTCTCTCTTTGTCACACTCAGCTGTCTTTTCCATAAGCTTATCATTGAATTCTGTATTGTTATTACTTACTTTATTGATAACCACAATTTGCATTTTAACTTTTTAAGTTATCAATAGTGAGGATAGAAAATTAAATATTTGTGGACCAGAGATATGGTTTAGTGGTTGTACTATCTATGGGCATTGTAGAAGAACAAAAATTGGAGAATAAATTTATATACAGAAAGAGATAAAGAGGACTTTCTAGAATGACTTATAGGCTGTGTCCACAAACAACCAACTGTAAGTGTAGCACAAAGGAAATGTAAAGTCTTTGGCCTGCAAATGTACCTGTATTCCTGAGTACATACACACACACACAAATGCACATGTACAAATATTAAAACTAATAATAATCTTTAAAATATTTTTTCTTCTAAGGTTTTCCAGTTGTCTATTTCATTGATATATCATCCTCATTCATCTTGGGTTTTTTGTTAGTTTTTTTTATTTGTTTTGCTTTTTTCCTTTTTTATTACTTTATAAATAATACCAATAAAAGTTCCCACTTCCTCCCCTCCTCCCACTTCTCTGCCCTTTTTTTATTACTTTAAAAATAATACCAATCAGGGTTCCCTTTTGGACTGGGGAGGGAGGCGGATGGGAGGGAGGCGTGGGGACTGGGGGGAGGAGACGGAAATATTTAATTAAAAAATTTTTAATAAAAAAAAATAATACCAATCAAAATTCTCACTTCCTCCCCTCGTCTCACTTCCCTCCCGCTCCCCCACACACCCTCCCCTCATACCCTCCAGTCCTAAGAGAGAGCAAGGCACCCTGCCCTGTGGGAAGTCCAAGGCCCTTCCCCCCTCCATCCAGGCTTAGGAAGGTGTGCATCCAAATAGAATAGAATCCCAAAAGGCCAGTACATGCAGTAGAGACAAATCCCAGTGCCATTATAATTGGCCCCTCAGTCTTCCCCAATTGTCAACCACATTCAGAGGGTCCAGTTTGATCACATGCTCATTCATTCTCAGTCCAGCTGGAGCTGGTGAGCTCCCATTAGATCAGGCACGCTGTCTCAGTGGGTGGACCAACCCCTCGTGGTCCTGACATCCTTGCTCATCTTCTCCCTCCTTCTGCTCTTCATCTGGACCTTGGGAGCTCAGTCCAGCGCTCTGATGTGGGTCTCTGTCTCTATCTCCATCCATCGCAGGACGAAGGTGCTATGGTAATATTCAAGATAGCCATCAGTCTGACTAAGGAACAAATCCAGCTCAGGCACCCTCTCCTCCACTGCCCAGGGTCCTAGCTGGGGTTTTCCCCGTGGACTCCTGGGAACCCCTCCAGAGCCAAACCTCTTGTCAACCCCAAAATGGCTCCCTCAATTAAGATATCTTCTTCCTTACTCCCATATTCGTCCTTCCTCTATCTCAACCATCCCACTCCCCCAAGCTCTCCCCAACCCTCCCCTTCTCCCCTCTCTCTCCCCTCCTCACTATACCCCCCCCTCGCCCCCATGCTCCCAACTTTTGCCTGGTGATCTTGTCTGCTTCCAATTTTAAGAAGTATTTACATATTTTTTTTGTGGGGGGAGGGGGCCATCATAATACTTAGCTTCTCTAGGATCATGAACTATAGGCTCAGTGTCCTTTGTTTAAGGCTAGAATCTACTAATGAGTGAGTATATACCATATTCATATTTTTGAGTCTTGGTTATCTCACTCAGGATAATGTTTTGGCTCAGCCGTTAAATCCTAGGCTCACAACCAAAAATCATCTTGGGTTTTTATTTTCTGGCATTGTATTTATTTTTATTGTTTTAAACTGCAAATGGTTTTAATCTTCTGGTATAGAAATGAGCAAAGTTAATTCCATAGTAATTGAAATTAAATGTATGCAAACTTTATTATCTAATGTTTAAAAAGAAATGCTGTTAAAAGACATTCTGTACTTTTCAAAACAATTAATAGCCAACACTAGCTTAGATTAATTATTTAATATAAATTAAATAATAAAACAGAATGCAATATTGCCATATATAATTTAATTTATATTAGATAATATAGCAAAATGTAATACAGCCATATATATATGCCTATATTAAAATCTGTCTTACTCAATAATTCTCATTTCATTGACTTAATTTTAACTGTTATTATTGATATACATTTTTCTTGTCTTATTTTATCCTTTGTAATATACAAAGCACTCAGAACTCCCTCCTGACTGCTTGCTAGATTTACTATACATTTTAATTATATATGCACTATAATTAAGTGCTAAATATATAACTATTTTGCTTTCAAACTTCAATTTTCTTCACATGTAATAAAACATTAGGGAAAGAAAGGTCTATGGATTTACTTCTATTCATCTTGTAGCATCCTGTATTTCTTTGTAGAACCTGAGTTTCTGTTCACTGGCTAATCTATTCCCTGAAATACATTCAGTGGTATACTTTGGTCCAGTTCTAACAGTCAGCTGTTTCAAGTAGAAATCATAGGTGTGTTAGAGTTCTTGTTGCTGTCCCCTGCATCTCCTGCTCACTTCTATGGCAGTCTTAATGATTTTGTCATTTTCTTAGGGCATATGAAGTCTGTATAAAATTGCATTGCTCAAAATATATATCCAAATTCATGATTGTGAATATATCTTAGTTTGAGTATATCTAAATTCAGTACTGGGATATTTTGTGTTTTTAAATGTGTAAGTTTTCTATTGATTTTTCAAACTTTGTTAACCCCTTTCTCAAATCTAAAATGTCAGTTATGAGTATTAGACTTCTATAAGTCTACTTTTATTTGCATTCACTCTATTTCTGGAAGACAGACAAACAGACAAAGAGATCAACTTTGTATCTGCTGATTTCTGACTTTTTAAAAATCTCTCCTCTAAATTTCCTCATCTGCTTTTGTATGACACCATCATAATAACTCCAGTGGAATCTTTTAAATTGGTTATTTAAAATTATATCTGTACCATTGACATTTCTAGAAGGTCAACTCTAATTTATTTTCATATATCTAAATATTGAAGAGTGTGATGTGTGCATAATATATAAAAATCAAATCATTTACTGAGCTAGTATTGGTTATTAGTAGTTTTGACAAAGTGAAAATAGCATGTTAGCATAATTGCTTTGAAACACATATGTACTAAAAATTCTAATCATGAGACTTTAATTTATAAGAAGTAAAAATATAATTATATATTACTGACTTGACTATAATGTGTTTGTTTTTCTGTATATACTTAGTCTAGTTTTAAACAGACAACACTACTATGTATCACTTAATAAAATATGCCAGCAGAGAGAAATAGAATGGAATTAATTTAAATTTTTATCTCCTGGCTATAGACAACAAATTTAACTCTAAAGTGCTCAAAATGAAATGCATGTGATTTAACCTTGAGCTTTGAATTAGCCAAATTTTAGTAATATAGTCCTCACATATTTTACAGTTGTTGTATTGAAGAAAATAAATCGCTCCATTACTGTGCTCAGCTTTCCTTCCGATGGATATGCCTCTCCTCATAGCACCATGATTCTGTAATGCGGAAATGCCCTGAAGACAGAGGGCAATCTCTTCCATTTCTCCTCTCGGCACCTTGATTCTATAATGCGGAAATGCCCTGAAGACAGAGGGCATGGTCCTACATTTCTACCACTCTGAACTTTCAAATGTTGTTAAGCACGCAGCCTCGATTTTGAACATTTGTTTTACTTTTCCTCATAATAGAACGTTAAAATGAAAACTTCTCTTGAACACTAGATTTCTCATATTCGATATTTAATCTGTGAAATCATTTGAAAGCATTGCACACTAAAAATATGCCTTCTTGAGTCATCTAGCAATGCTTAGGAAGCTTAATATTCCAGAGTGAACCAAATATTTTATTCTGAAGGAATGCTTCCTAATTGTCCATAATTATCTAACTTATCATTTTTAGTTCTTATCTTTTTGCTGGGATAAAAAAATGAATTTTAGCAGTCCATCGCCTTAACCACTCGGCCACCTCGGCCAGCTGGACTGTGACTGATAAAGCATGGGATAAAACCGGACTCTCTGAATTTGGCGGACAATGAGGGCTGATGAGAAGCCAAAAACAATGGCACTGGGTTTTGATCCTACTTCATGTTCTGGCTTTGTGGGAGCCTAACCAGTTTGGATGTTCACCTTCCTAGACCAGGATGGAGGGGGGAGGACTTTGGACTTTCCACAGGGCAGGGAACCCTGACTGCTCTTTGGACTGGAGAGGGAGGGGGAGAAGTGGGGGGAGGGGGAGAGGAGTGGGAGGGAAATGGGAGGCAGGGAGGAGGCAGAAATTTTTTTTCAATAAAAAAAAACACCAACAAACAAAAAAAAATGATTTTTAGTATGGCAGTTACATATTTTTTTAGAAACCTCTGAAAGGTAATGCTACATAGAATATGGGCATGCTCATTTTAACATTAATTTCTTGAAATGATTAGTAATTTTTATTACTTTAGTTTTAATAGGTTAAAATTCAATATGGGCAGGGAGTACTAAGAATGTCATTTAAAATATGATTTTATCGGTTATGTGAACTCTTTTTTTTCCATGAAGCCATTGTTCTTTCAATCCTGAACATTCCATTTTTGCTACTTAGGAAGCCCTAAATATGAATGAGGAATTGCATTTGCGTACTATTAGCTGTGTAAATATGAAGAGGAGTACTTGAATACCATCTCAGGCTTCAACGCCAACTCCTGACTACAGGGATGTAACTAATGTTGATGAACTTAGAGCAAATGACAAAGTGACAATTGTCTTATAAGTTCTACAACAATTGTTAGCTAAGATTAAGTAAGCAGATACTTTTTAAGACCTGAGAAAACTCTAGAAATGCTAAAAGATGTGGTGACTTAAGGCACAACTGAATAAAATAAGGTGATTGAGTCCCAAAAGAAGTTAGATGAATTTTCACTGTTGCAAGCATTTTCATAATTATTGCTTTCTCTAAACTCCCAATGTTGACCTTCCCAGTAAATTAGCAATGTGAACACTCGTGACGGCTGGTGCTTATTTCTACCCGGAAATATGGAAAACATAGCTGCAGTCCTGACCCTCCTCTTGTAATGTCAGGCAGAAACTGTTCAGTGCAAACCCTTCTTTGTATGCTCCGTGGTCACTAAACTTTCTTGTCACCATTAGCCACACTCCTTTTCCTACCATTGTGGTTCATTTTAAAAATAGAAAAGAAATATAAAAGAAGTATTTTTTATGTTAAATAAATCTCAGCTTCAACTTCACACTTATGTTAAATGTCTCACAATTTTATGTATCTTAAAGGTTAGCAATTTCAAAAGACTTTTATGTTCTATTTGCTATAGCTATACATCCTACAGTTACTTACTGTAACTGAATATTATCCATCTTCTGTTAAGTAGCTTAGAAATTATTTATTTACTTTAATTTTATGTGTATGAATGTTTGCTTGTGTATAAACACACACACACACACACACACACACACACACACACCCCACATACTGGCCTGCTGCAAGGGGAGGCCAGAAAGGAACTTACTTTGCCCTGGACTTGCATTTCATACAGTTGTGTACGGCCATGTGGCTGCTGGGACTGAACTCAAGACAAACAAGAACCCTAAGTGTGTTTTAGAGCCTAGCCATCTCTTCATCCCCCATATGGAGATTTCATTTTTTCTTCTCCATTTATGTCTTACATGTACTACATTGTGTTTATAGGCTTCCCTCTCCCCAAATTCTCCCATATTCTTTCCACCTTCATACACTTTAAGTTGAGTTTCCTTTTTTATAAATCTTTGATTATATTAATGTCTTCTTTTCTATTTATTTGTCTAAAGCTTATTTGTGTCTCAAATTCTGATGTTTCTCTCAAATTGATATTTTAGAAGAAGTCTTCTGATCTCTACCTTAAAATTTGCATGCCATTTAGTAAACTCTTTGAATATGTTCATAAGATGCTTCTCTAGGCTGCTTCTCATAAATAAGTATCTACTTGATCCTCGTCAATTTTGCTGTGGTTTACTTACACAGCCATCAGAGTGTCCCTCACTCACTACTGAAACTGTTCCCAGGACCTGTAATTATATCCATTGTTATATAGCAACATGCATTTCACAGTAATGACATTAACAGTTAAATTTGCCCTTTTTTTTCTTCTGACACCGATTCACTAATTTCCAAAGATTAAAGTAGTTGAGAGATTCCTTTATATTGCCAATTAAGCTGGCTTAACACATATCACAATGATAGGAAATAAAAACTAAAAGGGAAAAACATAGAAAAACGATAGAATCAATGGCAGACATTTAGATTAAAAGCATAGAACTAGAATTTATGTCTTATGGAATTTGAAAGCAAGCAAGACATCTGCCTTTATTTAATTGTCGTAATGATGTTCCACTTTAAAGAAACACAAAGTCATGTTCACACAAACCACAAAAATGGGCTCGACAGATTGTGTGTGTATCTGTGTGTGTGTGTGTGTGTGTGTGCGTGCGTGCGTGCGTGCAGCAAATATAGTCAAAGAGAAAATGTTTATCAACTTGAGAGTAGAAGAGCATGGAAGAAGGTCTGGGAGGAACTGAAAGGAGGAAAAAATGTGGAAAAAATGAAATTCTATTTCAATTAGACATTATAAAAAGTGAGTGATTTTGAAATTGATGTGCTTAGAAAATATATATGTATAGTAAATGAGCGGATTTAATAGACTAAATAACCATGTAGATCTGCATGCTGTATTAGTGAAATATTTATTATCTGTGTTCATTGATAGACAATTAAGTAAGCTAAATAATTTGATAAACAGATAATAAAAGTATAAATACATACAATTTGATAAAAGATGTCCAGTATTATGGTTCAGTTTTCTCTCATCACACTTTGCGCTGTTATGCTGCCAGCTTGATCTTTCAATTTCATATCTTTCTTGAATAACGAGACACTTAGCTTTTCTAGATAAATGATGCAATCAGAGGTTGTTATTTCATGTCTAATCTATTTGTAGGGAATCTGAGCCACATGCAGAGCCTATGAGACCCACTGCTGAATTAGGTAAGAAGCTTGAAATGTCCCCGATTCTAAAAATCCTCTCCGAACTACTTGTGCTAGACCACAGGATAACTTTATGCAGTTACCTCAATGTATTTTTTAGACACAATGTTGATTTCTCCTCGAGTATGTTACTGTCATGCTCTGTCAGGGTTAAATCAACCTTAGAAGGTGTATTAATCTGCATTTCCATCATCTATTCCTCTTCATATTTTAGCATATTTTGCCCGTGGCATTTTCATAATGAGGTTAAAGTCTCTGTCAGATTAGAATAAATTGTTTAATTAATTTTCCTAACATCATTAAAAGTCATCAACTTCATTACTATTATTATGAATGAAAATATAAATACATCAGAAAAGTGAAACATTAATTGATCTTGTTATAGTAATGATTTTAATAAAATGCCTCAAATACTTAATTTGAACCTACTTACTGTGTAATTTCCAGGAGGCATTTAACCTAGAAAATTGTTACCTCAGTACTTATTTCGTTGTTTTTGCCTATTTAATAAGTACAAGTGCGAACATATAAAGTGCCATGGAAGAACAAGGAAATACAAAAAAGTTAAAGACAAGCGTAACAGACTACTTGAGACTGAGAAATCAGCAAGTTCTGGAAATTTTCAGTTTTAAAGAAGTATGGATCATTTTCGAAGCTGCTAGAAAAGAAAGTTCAATAAGGACAGTAGAATCCATGAACTCACAGAGAATCCTTGACTCCTGCTCAGTTATAATTACTTTAGTTACTAGACTGTTAATTTATCACTGTCAAACATTTTCATTAAAAATGAAGTAGTAGAGAACATGTTTATCAAATTACAGCTGAAATAATATGTATATCACCTATTCTGTTTCAAGCTCCATAGCTCATGTGTCCAGGAGGGTAGTAACAATCATAAGGTGGGGATGGAGATGACCAGCTAAAAAACCAGTCAAGAGGAACATAATTTGTATTTCAGACGGTTTTGCTTGTTTTTGACTGAATTAAAGTTGTCTTTTTTTATAAGTAATTTAAACTAACATAAACAGGAAATATTCCTGAATAAAGTTCCTTTCAATCATCTAGGATTTGGAATAGTACATCAAATAGGATTTTGGAAGATAAGGATATTATGAAACAGGTCTTGATTTAACCACAGTTCTGCAAAGGAAGACGGTGGTGCCGGCCACCATCACATTTAGTGAGAGACCTGCTTAAAAGATAGAGTACACTCGAGTATATACCAGTCATCTCCAATTCTAATAAACCTAATCATTAATATTACATGTAATATCCAAACTGCAGCCCTGAGAATACAAATATGAAATGTAAGAGCTATAATATGATTGCAGAAAAATAGAAAACAAATGAATGGCAAAATAAACACATGGGAGGCAATTTTCCTCTAATCTTTCAACTTTCTTTTCTTTTGTTTTGTTTTTGAGTCAGAGTTTTTCTACGTAGCCTAGTCTCACATTTTCTAATATCCAGCATTAGCAGTCAATTTTTCAGTTATATTTACATACTAGGATAACATGAAAACTTGGTTTTCTCTCAGCCATTCTTAATCATGACAGAAGACACATTCCTCGCTTCCTCAGATATATTCGCTGATCTTTTCCCCAGAAGGGATGACAGTTTAGTCTGCCATGAGTTCCCAGAGGCAGCCAGTCTCTCACCTGTGCTGCATCCATTGTATAAGGAGTCAATATCAGCTGTCTGTTTAATATCTTATACAATCTGCTGTTTCAGGAAGCTGTTAATTTGTTAGTATTGTTGCAGGCAATCTGTTGCCTAAATCCATTTTTGTTCCTTTCTTCTTATTTGACAAATCTATCAATTAGTACAAACCTAATCCAATAACCATCACAAAATTGCTATTAGGGCAAATTTTATTGCTTAATATAAATGGCACAGTAATATTTGAGAATTCTAAATATTCTGTTTTTGAAGGCAAAGATATTTGATTATCAGTTTATCTGTATGCATGTGTGGGGAGGTCTGTTTGCTGATGTGGGTGTCTTTTTGTATTTGTCTGTATTCCTTGCATATGTAGGCACAGGTATGTTTGTCTGTCCATTTTATTTATTTATTTATTTATTTATTTATTTATTTATTTATTTAAGATTTCTGTCTCTTCCCCACCGCAGCCTCCCATTTCCCTCCCCCTCCCCCAGTCAAGTCCCCCTCCCTCTTCAGCCCAAAGAGCTATCAGGGTTCCCTGCCCTGTGGGAAGTCCATGGACCACCCACCTCCATCCAGGCCTAGTAAGGTGAGCATCCAAACTGCCTAGGCTCCCACAAAGCCAATACGTGCAGTAGGATCAAAAACCCATTGCCATTGTTCTTGATGACTACAAGGGAATGACATTACTTATCTTCCTCTCTCAGTATATGCGTAGGCAGGAACTCTCATTGAACCTGAAGCTCTTGATTTCATATAGACCAAATGGCCAGTGAAAACACCTACAGGTCTCTGATTCCCAGTCCTGGGTACATCAGGTGTGCTTTATTGCCTTCTGATATGCATGAGAGCTGGGGATTTTTAATTTGGGTCCTCATGTTTAAATAGCAACTGCTTTTACTCATTGAGTTATTAGCAACCCTCCAAGTGATAAATTTTTAAGTATGTAAGTTAATGATGTGTTGCATATGTATTGCATTGGAACAGCATCCATAAGGACAACACAAAATTTTTATTAAATTCACAGTTCTCTATGCAACACTGCCCCTAACTGTTTAATATCTTGTCCCACTTTTGCCAAACACTAATTTGTTTCTGTCATTATCCCATATTCTATAGAATTATGTATTAATGGAATCATATAGTTTGTATAGTGTGCACTGTTCTGTTTTTGAGTCATTTTAGTTATCTTGATTTATATCCGGACATACCAGCCACTTTGCCCTTTATTTCTGGATTGTATTATGTTGTATTGATATACCACAGTTTACCTATGATTTCAAAGTTCAGAAATATTTGTGTTGTTTTAAGTTTTCAGTTAATATAAAAAAATCTTATATTAGAAGACAAACTTGTAAAGCCATATGACATTACTTTTCCTTAGAAAGCATATATCGGTTAGATGGTTATATGAGAATTGGATTTTTGAATATACATATCACAGATAAACCATTTACAAATTAGATGACTCACTGCATGACTACCACAATGTATGATAATTCCAATTAGTGCAACATCCTTGTCAACACTTGGTTTCTTCAGATGTTTGAAACTTAACTAATTAGTTATTTTAATAGATGCATGCTGACATCTTGTGATTTTAACTTGTTAGCAATTAAGCGGAACATACATTTCACCTGTTCATTTTCTGTCTGTACACCTATTTTGTAAAATTCTTATTGGATTATCTTTTGAGGGTTGTTCAAGATTTTAGAAAATAAATTTGTAATTCTTGACAACAATTCACACTATATTTTTAAACATTTTTAATTGTTTTTCATTCTGTGATCCTAATGATTCTCATATTTGACTATTTGAAATCCTTAAAATGTGGAGATGTTTAACCATTTTAAGTTTAAAATCTTGTTGTTGTTGTTGTTTATATTGTTATAGCTCATTGTTATTTGATTTTGTAGCTTGATTTTGACAACTTTAACTTATGCTTTTTTATTTAGTTAGTTGGAGGGAATGAGTTCTCACTTTGTAACCCATGCTAGCCTTGAATATTTACCTTCTTATTCTATACTCTAGAGCTATATTTCTTACTTCCAGGTACTCTAGAAGAACTAGACTGATAAAATCAATCTATACACATTAGATAGATAGATAGTTGATAGATAGATAGATAATGGATAGATAGATGAATAGATAGATAGATAGATAGATAGATAGATAGATGATAGATAGATAGATAGATAGATAGATAGATAGATAGATAGATAGATAGATATAGATAGATGATAGATAGATAGATAGATAGATAGATAGATAGATAGATAGATAGATAGATAGATAGATCTCCACAGCAACAAGTTCACCTGGTTGAGATAACATCATGATGCTGATAATGCTACTATAATACTGATTTTTGGGTACCAACTGCTGAAATGTTGCACCTTCTCACAAAACATGTCTTATAGTTGTGCTATCAGCATTATATCAACCAGGTGAAATTGTGGTGGGACCCCATCATCTTCCTGGAAATTTAAAAATTGCTGAAGGAAAATTCATTGTTTATTACGGAAAAATTAATACACACACACACACACACACAATGGAAGATATAATAGACACAAAAATAGTTTGAAGAAAAGTAAAATTCCCGATAGAACATCCCCATTGTCTCAGTGTATGGGTGCATCCCTAGCGGTCCTGAGTTCCTTGCTAGTGCTCTCTCTCCTTCTGCTCCTGATTTGGATCTTGGGGTTTCAGTACGGTGCTCCAATGTGGGACTCTGTCTCTGTCTCCTTTCATTGCCTGATGAAGATTAATATTCAGGAGGATGACCATATGTTTTTCTTTGGGTTCACCTTCTAATTTAGCTTCTCTAGGATCGCGAATTATTGGCTCAAGGTTCTTTATTTATGGCTAGAAACCAATTATGAGTGAGTACATCCCATGTTCCTCTTTTTGGGTCTGGCATACCTCACTCAGGATAGTGTTTTCTATTTCCATCCATTTGCATGCAAAATTCAAGAAGTTATTGTTTTTTACTGCTGCGTAGTACTCTAATATGTATATATTCCATACTTTCTTCATCCTATTCTCCCATTGAAGAGCATCTAGGTTGTTTCCAGGTTCAGGAACTCACCAAGGCCATTTGGACTGGGTCTGAAAAAGCATGGGGTGAAACCGGACTTGCTGAACATAGCGAACAATGAGGACTACTGAGAAGTCAAGAACAATGACACTAGGTTTTGATCCTACTGCACGGACTGGCTTTGTGGGAGCCTAGGCTGTTTGGATGCTCACCTTACTAGGCCTGGAAGGAGGTGGGTGGTCCTTGGACTCCCCACAGGGCAGGGAACCCTGACTGCTCTTCGGGCTGATGAGGGAGGGGGAAGGAAATGGGAGGCGGGGGCGGGGAGGAGACAGAAATCTTTAATAAATAAGTAAATAAAACTTTGTCTTATGGGGAAGACAAAGTAAAAGTCCATCAATCAAACTGTGTAATGTAAAATTCACATAATAAAACAGGATATTTTAACATTAAACAAAAAGAAAAGTAAATTTTTTTTCTAAATTCTTTTTTTCTTTCTGTCCCATACCAGACAGATCTTGACATGAGACAGAATCTGAATTTTTCTTTTAACAACATGCTTGCATGTAGAGAAGGACAGAGCCATTGTCCAACTCCAAAACTACCTCTCTATATTCAGATAGACAGATAAGATAATAGATAGATAGATAGATAGATAGATAGATAGATAGATAGATAATAGATAGATAGATAGACAGATAGATACATATGTTTGTGTGTGTTTAAATTTGTGTGTATCAGATACTTGAACTCATAAATCATATTCCTTTTTGTCAATGATCCTTAGTAGATAGTTATTTTTCCTTCTGTCAGCATTCAAACATCTAGGGTCTCTTGAACTTTTGAATATGAGTATTTTCCTGCAAAGAACAGAATCCTGCCCCAGCCCTATATGCTTTTAATTCTCTGAAAGCTTTTCAAGTCCTTATCACCATCTAAGGTTTTGTTTAAATTATTATTAATTGTTTAAATAAAAATTATTGTTAAATTATTAGGTCAGGTGTTATCCCAACAGCTGGTCATAGACTGGAAATATCTCCTAACAATCTTTGAAAGTCATTAGGAGTCCACAACCAGTCTCTCCTAATCTGTGCCTTTTCTGTTCTAATTTTCCGCAAACCTATTTTATAACCTAGGTAACTGACAGAATTTCCTCATTGAATCTATATAAGAACAATTTGTAATTCCTATTTAGGCAAACTTTCTTTTCTTCTTCAAACATCTTTTTGTAAACATCTGCATTTAAATCAGATAACGAAATGTCATTGATGCAATGATAGATTACAGACTTAGGAAATTGCTTACATAGTATTTCTGATAGCTAACTGACAAAGTATTGGCACAGGGTTGGACTATTGAGCATGCCCTATGGGAAAATGATATTGGTATCTCCTTGTAGGCTAATAATTATTATAATTAGGCACTATAAAGGTATTTTTTGTCTATCCTTTTCTTGTGGAGGTATAATGAAGAAATAATCCTTTAAATCAATAACTATGAGAGGCCACCATTTTGGTAACAGAGAAGGCAGAGAAATTCCAGATTATAGGGGGCCCATAGGTTAAACAATCCTCTCGATAACTCTAAGATCTGTCGCCATTCTCTATACAGGAGAATTCCAAAGGCTGGTAGATTCTTCAATATCGTGAGCATCTAGCTGCTCTTGTACTAGCTGTTCTAAACAGCTTTTCTTCTGTTAAAGGCCACTGTTTAACTCATATTGGTTTAAAGTTAACCATTTTAAAGGTAGGGCTGTTAGTACCGCTGAAGGTTTGTCAATTGCTTTGTGTTCTTGTACAGCCTGTGTGGCTGGCAACTTTTATCTATAATATGCTCTAATATCTTCCCCAGAAACATAATTTTCTGGGACTTCAGGAATGTTATTTTGGGTATTCCATTGCTGCAATAGGTCATGAGCCTATAAATTCACTGAAATATTAGCAACATATGGCTTCAGTTTTCCTCTCTGTCCTTCTATCCCTGTGCATTCAATCCATCTCTTTCTTTGTTTCACTTGAAATAGAGTTCAAATACCTAGGAACTGAATATCTTCCCCTTGAAAAAGCCCATTGGGATGCCAATATTCTGTAGTAATGATAGTTACATCTGCACCCATGTTTATCAAGCCTTCAATAACAATGCCATTTGTATACTCTTAGTTTTGGTCTTTGCTCATTTATAGAAGTCTGTCAAATTATACATTTCCTATTTCCTATTGCAGTTTTTAATTCATCCTCTACATCTATCCCATCATCCACACCAGAATGGTTTAAGTTATTTTATTTTCTAAGTAGGCACTGGATTTTTTTAAATTTTCCTAGTGAGAAATGTTCTCCACAGAAAATGGGAATGATTGGACAATGTTCATTATGGGGGCCTGCTAGAGGCCCCCCAAGAAGTTTCCTGATAATATCAATTTCTTTGTCTGTCTTTTGTTGACCTACATTGGTCCAATGTCAGCCTTTGCTACATCTCCAACATATTCCTGAAGACTGAGTCTGCCTATTCTTGCCATTCCCAAATGAGATATTATTCCTAGGAATTCCTCATCTACAGTCCCTTCTCAGATGTCCTATTCTACCACAATTAAAAAAATTGTTATGATTTCTGGTTGTGCAATAATTGTAATTACTAATACTAAGTGCATTAAGCAGTTTCCCTTGCATTTACTTGTGATACACTTGCAGTGATCAACTACAATAAGCTTCCCATTGTTTTTCTGAATTGCTTATGTAGTGTTGAAATTCAAGAAGATTTTGTGGGTTTTGGAACCATGTATTTTATCAGAACGCTGTTTTGCAAGTATCTTCTCCCAATACAGCTTTTCACTGTGCTAACAATATCTGTTGTGACTTGTTTTCTAGTTTTTATAAAAGGCTGTTTTATTCCATACTAAGCCTAGACTCTTTTGCACAGTATCAGCTGTTTATGTCTGTGTAGGTCTACTTCTTCTGCCTCATCCATTTATTAATGTCCCTTTCCCTCATGTACTTTTGGTAAATTGTGTTTGTTCTTTTGCTAATATTATCTACTTGCCTACTGTGTCATAATAATAACTTTTTAAATGATATAATATTGTTTCTACATATTCACTGTCTTGCTTGTAGCACGCTAGCAAATTTGGTTATTTTTGATGAACCATGATAGAATTGGATTTGATCCATAGGTCAAGATAGGAAGAACCAACAACTTAATATTAATAGACTTTAATTCATTACCATGAATAATCATTTCCCAATCATTTCTTAACTATTTCTGTGGGTATTTTCAAAAAATAAGTATGCAGTATTGGTTACAATACATTTGCACTCTTTAGTTTTAGCTCAGTTCTCCTATGGTCTTGGCCATACATTTTATGATTTCTGCAACATTCCATATTTTTCCTAAGTTATGATCTAGACTATATTTCAGTGGTTAAAGCTTCATTAGTGCTTGCAAATATTTTTAATATTGTTAAGATAAATTCTGAATTATATTGATTTATTTTATAAGATTCACAAAATTTCATTTTCTATGTTTTTTAGCTTTTATAGTACAATATCACTAGAATTAGAAGATTAAAGTTGTTGTGTATTTAATGTCATAGCATATATTATTATTATAAGATCAATTGAGATCTTAAAAGACAGAATATAATGTTTCATTTGAATGCATTTTAGAAATATTTATTCTAGTGTGTGTTAATGGAGTTCACAAGAAACACAGTAAATAAAAATGACAAAATTCCCTTATAAGATTTGGAGATAGACTGAGCACTTGACTGAGAGGCTGTGCTATGGGTTATTCAAGCTTCTCCACACTCCGAGAAAAGCACAGACAAGAAAGCAGCATTAAAAGTACATTAAGAGAAGTCTATTTCTTTCTGGTTAAGAGCACATCATCCCAGACCTGGATGGGACCTAACAGAGGAGGTAAGACAGAGCCATTGGCTATTTGGCTCTTTTGTGCCTTTGAGGCAGGATGTGGACGCATTGATAACATCTGTGACTAGAACCAGTGATTCCCTTTGACTGCTCTAAGCTGATGATGGAGTGTGATGCAACAGCAGGGAAGCTCAAGCCCAGAGAGTTCAAGTCTGTGTTGGAATGTGAATTGATTTGTTTTGTTTTTCATTTTGGTGGCAGAACTCCCAATTCAAGAAATTTAAATAAAGGAAAGGTTTATTTTGAGAAAAAAAAAGATTTGGAGATAAAAAATAAAGGAGATGTGGTAAGATAAAGATGGCATATCAATAGATGATGTGGGAGGTGATGTACGCTATGAATATTTCTTATTGCCATTGGTTAATAAAGAAGCTGTCGCTCTTATTGGCCAATGGCTTAACAGAGTAATGTCAGGCTGAAAGAAATATATAGAGTAGCCAGAGTCATAGAGAAGCCATGAAGCCCCACCAGAGGGAACATTACCTCATAAGCCACAGCCACATGGTGATACACAGATAAATGGACATGGGTTAGTTTGGCATATAAGAGCTAGCTAAAACTATGCTTAAACTATTGGCCAAAGAGTATTTTACAAATAGTATAGTTTCTGGGTAATTATTTTGATTCAAGGCAGTCGGAAACAAGCTAGCATCCTCTGCCAACAATAGTTATGGGGAAATTACAGAAAACACCCACTATAGTTTGAAAGTTATTTAAAAATCTATTGAGCAGTTCAGGAAACTCACAACATTAAAATGGTTGTGCTTGTCAAGCTCTTGAGGTCCATAGGAAAGTCATTTAAAGAACAAAAACATAACCAGGACCCATCTAGATGACCCCATTAGTCTTTTATAATGACAACTGAAGATTTCCTAATAATCCACCAACAGTTTTTAGACTGTTAAATGTGCCCTTTCATGAAATCCTCTCCTCCTTTCATGTCAATTTGAATATATATTAAACTATTAAATACTAGCCTCTCATTTGCTCTTCTGAATGTCAGCTACAAGATCCTTAAGTATCCAGAGGACATTAATGTTAAAAGAAACAAGTTCTTATAGTGATTCTATTTGAGGCAGATTTCTAAAAGTTGATTGCAAGATACTTAAATTTTCATGTGCCTTGCTTTGAAACGTATTTCACTTTTTTGTATTTTGTTCTTTCTTAAATTCATACAAAACATTTTTCCATATTTCAGATTTTACTATTTATATTTCAACTGTTCAGAAACAGTTTAGAAATACTTACCCTGGTTTATAGCTAGTGTGAATCTATTGTTTTTAAAAGGAAGAATGAAGTTTATCATAACTGGAAGTCTTTAAAAGATTATCATTAAAAACTACATATATACAAATATAAAAAAACAGACCTATAAATTTCTTGTTAGTAAGACAAGATGCATAAAATCTTAAAAAAAACACAAAGAAACAAAAATATTCTCATTCCTTTTATGCAGACCAAGTAAGGAAACTGTAATTTCAGTGATTCTTCCTGTTTTGAAATAAAGACAAAAAGGAATTTTCCAAGAATATCTAGAAGTTCATAATGGAAGTGATGTTTTATTCAAACACCTCATTTCCTTTGTGATGTCTTTGAGTATTGCTCATGTCATTAAGCTTGGCTTCTTTATTCAATTATCTTTCGGAGGAGAAGTGTTTGCCCAGCATTGAACTTGATCCCAGAATAGAACGTGGCTAAAGTTACCCCTGACGAATGTGACTATTGTTCTCCTTAAAACAACCCTCGGAATACTATTTTTTTCAAATTTATAGTTTTTCCCTTCAATATTACCAGTTCTTTAGTACTGATATCAATACTTTTGTGGAATCAGAATACAAAGTCAGATTTATTGACTTTATAAGAATCAAATATTGTCTCATAAAACTTAATGACTTATAAATTAGTATTTGCTTCTCAAACATTTTAGGTACTGTAACCTGTTTTTTTATCATTTTCATGTTACTCACTTGGTATAATAGGTCATATTCTGTGCTCCCACAGGCTTACATCAAACTTCAGTCTTAAATACCCTCTTTTACTGTCCATATCATTTTTGTGAAATAGATTATGTGCATAAATGAAAACATATGGTAACACTACCGTATGGTACCATGCTATTAGAATAGGATAAAACAGAAAATATTTCAATTTTTCAAAATATATGTCACAAGTATAAAAAATATTTAATATTTTCTTTATTTTGTAGAAATAAATTAGTCATCAATAATAATAATAATTGTGTATATTTACTGTCTCTATTAGACTTTCTATTGCTGTGAAGAGACACCATGACCATGGTAACTCTTATAAAGGGAAACATATAATTGGGCAGCTTATATTCAGAGGATCAGTCCATTATCATAGCGCTAAAACATGGCAGACCCAGGCAGACATAGCGCTGGAGAGGTAGCTCAGAGTTTACATCTTGTGACAGCAACATAAAGTTGTCAGTCTCACTAGGCATGCCTTATGCATATGTGAAACCTTAAAGTCCACCTCCACAATGACACTCTCCTTCCAGCAACACCACACCTACTAAAACAAGGGCACACCTCCAAATAATGTCACCCTCCTTGCAGGCCATTTCTTTCAAACCACCATATGTACTATATTTTTAGTGGTATTATTAAAAGCTGATAGACATTTAGGCTGATTAATAACACCACGAGATCTTATTTCCCTGCAAAGAAAAGCAAAGATATAAAATTTGCTCTCAAATGGCTTGGCTTGAATAAATTATATTCAGTAAAGTAACCCAAACGAATATCTTCCCTGTTATTTGTGGATCATTTATTTTTCTTTTGGAACGTGAGAAGCCATAGCCTTTTATTTTGGTAAGGACATGGAGGATCAGGGCTTCTACTCTATAAATTAGGGAAGGCTGAGGAATGCTTGCAAAAGCTTTGCACAAAGAAGTGCTGGTAGAGACTTTTATTTTGGTGGAAACACACACTCTGTCTCTGCACCATCATGAGGGCTGATGGCACCATGCCTGTGGCCACTTAAACCTCAATGGCGGGTGGTATCATGGTATCATGCTACCGGAGCCGCAGTGGCATACTCTCTGAAGAAGGTTGTTATGCTGATCCGGCTTGTGTGGTTGTGACTGTCCCATCAGTACTCCCAAGGATGTTTCTATCTCCTTGTGGACACAAGGTGTCCACACACCATGTCTGTTCTTCCTGTGTGGGTCTGGTCAGGGTCACTCTCAGAGCCCAGCATCATCTTCCTCCTCCTTCAGGTCTTACAGGATAAGACGGTCCAGGTCATCCAGGAGGCCGCCTTGCCTTAGGCCTGTGGCCACTGTGGAACTGCTGCTGATGTAAGGGCTGCTGGAGCGCTTCATCTAGGGAAATGGTTCTGCTTATGGCTCTTGGGGTGGGCACAGGAAGACCCCGGCACAGGGGTGCGCTCTCTGATTGGAGCAATCTGCAGCTGAAAAGGAGAGGGTATGTAAGCTACTCTGCTTCAAAACACGGTCCCAGCTTTGAGACAGGATCCGAGTGGGAAGCCGCACGCATAACAGGTGATGGGGATCCGATCTGTGCCCGGCCACGGAAGTTGTGTTGACACTTTGTTCAGCGGAACTCGGTCAACCCCACATCTTGTTGGTTCATAAAGCTTTTGACACTTGTGACACCTTGACACCTCCTGACTCTCTGACTTTGCGTGCTAAAGATGGAACACCTCTAGAAGTGTTGGGGGAGGCTGTTTTTCGTTTCCTGGCTGTGAATAATCACACAGAAATCTATATTAAATGACATGCTGTTTGGCCAATAGCATAAGCTATTTCGCGTGGTTTACTGGCAAAGTTTCAGCAGGCTCTGGTGGAAGCATCTGTCTGGAAGGATCTACATGGGTTCTCTCTGACTCCACCTACTTTCTCTCTCCATCTTTCTTTGGATTTCCCACCTGGCTTTTCTCTGTTAAGCCATTGGCCGAAAACAGCTTTATTTGTTAATAATTAAAAGCAACACATTTACTTCCCACACCATAGAAGCTAGGAAAATAGAAGAAGTCTTAGGGGATGAGAGATCATAAAATAAAGAGAGAATATAAAAATATGACCATCCTGGGATTGAGAATATTTAGTAAGGAAGAGGTAGGGATAAGGATGTAAGGAAGATGAGTCTATGGGGAAGGTAAACTATATTAAAAGCCCTATGCAAACCTACTCTTTTGCTACCACATTTAAAAATATATCTAATATTTAATAAAGGCAAATTTTATGAAAGATGCCCTTCATGGCTGGGAAAAGCTGCTCCCAGAAGTTACAGGTAATTAAAACAAAGACTCCATGTTTAGAGTGGGATAGACCTTTATGAATTATTGATCAAGTAGTTCCCAGGTTCCCCCAACGATATAGCCTGTTTTCATTTCTCTTGGTATCCCACTAAAATTAGATGATAATATATTATTGCTGAGGATACTATACTTTTTTATTTTTATAATATAGACAAAACAAGCTTAAATATAGTCTGACGTTAGCCTCGCTATTGACTATCTTTAATATTTTCAGAGGACACTTTGAAGAATTTTGGAAGACACTAATGATCTTGCCAAGATTTGTATTCATAAGACAAAGATTCCAGATACAAAGTGTCTACCTGTTTAATAAGAGCAATAGGCATGGGGATAACCAAATAGTCTCTGATTTGTCTTAAGTATGTGCCACAGGTGTGAATCTACGCTTTTAAGGAAATGAGTAATACTGTTTAACTAAATTGATGCAATGACAACCTGCCTTCAAAATATGATTACACGTAAACAAACGTGATCATTATTGATGAAAGAAAATTATCTTTCCAGTGAACAAGAGAATGAAGAAATATGTTGCTGTTCAAAGTACTGGAAATAGTCACGGGAATGAAAGAAAATAGTCATGGGCATAAAGAAATGTATGATTGCATGATGTATTAATAATAGTCACGGGAATGAAGGATTGTATGGCCTCGTGAGATACTGCGAACTGTCGTAGATAAGTTTTCAGTCCTAAACAAGACCTTTTGACCATCTCTACATTTCAGAAACTACTGCAGAAGAGGGAATTATTTTTAAAAAGTAAGAGATAGAAGATATAAAAAAAGGTTACATACACAATGTCATTTTGTAAGCAAGGCATGGCCAAGGCATTCATAATCTCACAGTATCTGCAGATTCATGCACAGGCTGTGCAGAAGAATTGGCCATTAGATATCAGGCATAGACAGAAAAGGGACTCTAGAGGTTCTACTCCTCACTGAAAGTTATTTCTTAATGATAGATTCAAAAAACATTGAAATTACCACCTTCATTTGTATTAATTGCTTTCTATTCTTGTCATTGCCATGACCAAAAGCAATTTATGGAGGAAAGTGTTTATTTCACCTGCTCGCATTCTTACAGAACCCAGAACCACCTGCCCAGGGTTAGCACCACCTCAAGTTGGAAAGAAAATATCTTACAGACTTACCTACAGGCTATCTAATGGAGTCCTCTAAATTGAGGTTCCTCTTCCCAGATAATTGTAGCTTGCATAAAGATAACAAAAAGAATCAATCAGCAAAGTTGTGAGCCCACTGGTGACACACACAGGGTTTAATGAACACTTTCCTTCCAATGCTCACACAGATCCGTGATTAAGTATTTGTCAAGGTCCCATTTATCTATTTGAAGGAACTGGTATTGAACCCAGGGCATCACACATGGTAAAAAATATTCTATCGTTGAACCACATTCCAATTTAATTGTCTTGATCAGAATCTTGCCCAATTGAAAAAAAAAGTGTTTTAAATTCCTGACATTTTGATTCTAAGTTTGTATATTTTCCTCCCCCAAGCTCATGGTTTTACAGGAAAGAATTTTTCTGATGAGATATATTGACCTGGAATATTTAACAAAATAAAATGTATAATGCATTTCTGATCACCAACTATAATGATGATTGCTGTGACACTATTGGGATGTGATCTAGAGTGACATTTGCTTCAGTGAATGGTAATGACCTACAGAGCCGCAACAAGACAACGAACGCATATGGGAGAAATAATAAGCTGTATGAACTTGGAAGTCAAGTGAGAGCATTTCCAGAAGGCCTTTTCTGCAATGTGTTTTTTGGGGTTTGAAAAGACATTCAATTATAGAAACTTAGCAAATGTTTAATGAGTGAAAAGATAAAAGTGAGTGTCAATTTGAAACAATGAACATAATTAGATTCTTAAGGTTGGGTTAATTGAATTTCCTTGGGCTATTAAGAAGAATCAGAATTCGGGAAATCAGAGGTTCAGTTCAAATTTAACTCATGTTTAGTTCATCAGGCACTGGCTGCCTCAAGTCACTTTTCCTCCAGAAGCCATTTTTCAAAAGTGAAGGATGGAGAAACAGATTTGAATATGAATTATTTCAAAATGTATTACCTATAAGTATATGTATTTCAACCTAATTGCTTACTTGAATATAAACATTATTGAAATTACAATCTGCTACAAAACAATTTAACAGAATGCTGCAGTAGTGTATACGAAGTCCCAGCTCTATATACTGGTAACAATCAGTGTGTATTGAAAGTATTTAACAGACCAACCATTTCCTTAACAATTTAAGAAACTATATTAGCTCTCATATTTTTCTATATATACAAAATATACATACATATTTGTCTATAAATATTATATCTGTAAATCTGAAAGTTCTAAACATGGCATAATTGATGGTAACATCATTTGAATTAAAATTAATAGTAGGGTGTTCTTTGTGTTTGTTTGTTGCTGTTAGACATGTGGGCTTTTGCAAGCTGTGGTAACAAAACAAATTAACTATCAGCACGAGAAAACAAAAATTACTGAAAAATTGTGAAAGTTATACACGCACTTAACTTTACATGTTTTGGTATAATGATATAAAATATATACTGGGAAACAATTGTTTTTGAAACATGTATACTTTGAGCATACATCCATTTACAAAATGCTATGAATGACTGCAATTTTGGAAAGATAAATTCATAGATAGTGTGTACCTTTGCTCATGGTTGAAAACTAATAATGTTTCAATAAAGATTCAAAAATAATCTCAACTCAGGGAAAAATAAATGACTTGGTCTGAAAATGTTATACAGCTAAGTTTTTCTTGTCTTTCTAGAGAGACAGTTAAAAACATTAAAACATAGAATTAAAGGTTATACTATAAATCAATAAATTTGGTTGCAATTATCAAATAATCACATAATCAAATATCGCATAATCAAAGGTCTCTAATAACAAAATTCAAAGGCTACAGAATTGGGAATATTACCAAAATACATAGTTCAGAATTTGTTCAAGGAAACATGTTTATCCTCTTATCCCGAAAAGGGCTTGGATGTCAACATAACTTTTGACATTTTTACTTTGGGAAAGTGGCATCACTGGACTTTCTTTGGGTCAGAAATTTTGTCAACTAACCTGTGGTTCAAATTCAAACCTATGATTCCCAGTTGGAAGATATCATATATTTTTAGCTGCTCTTAATTTTCTGACTTTAAGTATAATGAAGACAAGGTGGTATGTTCAAAGGATAAGCTATACTCTCATGGTGTATATGGTAATCTCACTGTTCCAGAATGATATAAATTCAAATTGTACAAGTTAATGATCCATACAGATTTATTGCTTTGGGATTTCTTTTTTGTTGTTGTTTTATTTTTAAAGGAATTTTTTAATATTTGTTTATTATGTATGCAATATTCTGTCTATGTGTATGTCTACATGCCAGAAGAGGGCACCAGATCTCATTACAGATGGTTGTGAGCCACCACTGAGCCATCTCTCCAGCTTCTCCATACAGATTTTTAATCTGCAAGCTGTGAACGAGCTGGCCTTTAGCAACCAATATCTTTGCAGACAGTGGTAGGCCTAAGGCAACTGCTAATAAAATGAAAATCTGTAGGCATCTATATTTTAGAAAAATTAACACTTTTTCTCTAAATAATGATTTTTGCAAACAGAAATAAAGGCAAAAATGTTAATTCATTATCAAAAGCTTTAAAAAATAAATTAATTAAAATACAAGAAGGATTTTGTTTTAAAAATTCAAAATCAACTAAAAATATATTATCAAATATCACAATCTAATTTTTGATTACTCATGTTATTGACTTAGGATTTGCATGATTTTTTTAAATTACTATAATTTATCAAGTTGTTAAACTTTAATTAATTTATTTATTTTAAATAAAAGTCTGTTGTAAAGAGCTTGCAAATAAAAAATATTCAGAGATAAGCTAGACAAATGAAGGCATTAATTTCTATGCTTTATTTTATTTTGTAACTATGGGGTTTATGTACTACATGTATACGGTATTCAAAGATGCCAGAAAATATCATGAGATCATCTGGGACTAGAGTTACAGATAGTTGTGAACCACCATGTGGGTGCTGGGAATTGAGTCCAGAATGTGGAAAGAGCAGTCAGTGCTCTTAATTGCTGAACCTCTATCACTGCTATTACCCCCAACTAAGAAATTTAATCAATATCTAATCAGTCTAATGTGATTGTTTACTTTCTCACTTTAATGAATTATTTTGATAAAATTAAATAATAAGAAAAATAAAAATAATAATGTAATGTAAGCTTAATAAGGTATCAAAAGAAAAACAGTTCTAATAACTGTGAGACTAACCACATAGTTGACTTTCCTCACTATTCTGTTACACTACCCCAGTCAGACCATGAATTGGGAAGCAAAAATGACAAGAGGGAGTCAATGGGGGTTCTAATTTCAGGAATATACACATAATAATTAATTTCCTTGCAATGTTCGGTAAGAGTGACTGTAAGCCTGTGTTTGCCTGAGATATTTCCTTTGCGCTAGCAGTGTAATTAACAATGTTTTACAGGGCCCAAATTTTTTCTTAAATTTTCTAAGTATCAAAAGTAAACTGCTAAGATACTTCATGAGACAAAATGATTGTATTTTTCTGTTACAAGCTTTTATTTCAACTGTAAAGAAAGAAAACATAAGTTAAAATTGAAGATCATATGTAGCACCTTCATTTTATAATTTATGAAATGACCACTATAATTTATGATATTGTGAAAGTACAATTAGTTATAATGACTATTTTATATGCATGTAGGTAGAAATTATTCAGTGATACTCTGGGTAATATTGGTTCTCTCTTGAACATCTTTCTTATACATCTTATACATAAAGGCAACACTCACTGACACACCTTCTTTTTTTTAAGTTAGTGATAAAACTAGTAGCACATATGTAATTACAGAACAAAGTTCACGAAAAAGACAAGTTCATCATTTCAGTAATTAAACTATATCACACTAAGAAAGTATGAATTTATGTCACTAACTGATTATATAATTTAAGGGTAAATGTCTAGTTGTGTGTGTACATGTATGTGTGTGTATGTGTGTATGCCTATATTAACAACCCTTATTCTATTATCTTATGGTCTGAATGCTTTTGTACAGAAGGATATTGTCAGAAATCCAGAAAAAAATCAACTTTTTTTTAAATTTTGGGACACAGGTTTATGTTGCGTTTTATACATCACAGACAGGAAATTTGAAAAGATTTTACCTTGAAGAAGTAAACAGGTCATGTTTATTATATATTTAACTATATGATATGTGTTAGTATATTCTTTTTGTATACTGTGTGAAGATATGCCTATGTTTTCCTCACTTACCTAAGGCACCTTCTGATTGGTTTATTACAGAACTGAATAGGCATTAACTAGGCAGAAAAAAGATAGATGAGAATTCCAGGAAGAAATAGGAACTCCAGGAAAGAATATGGGATGAAGGATTCACCAATCACACACAGAGGAAGCTGGAAATATATTACTGAGGAGGGGTAACAAACCATGTGACAAAATGTTGAGAACAAGCTTAAGCAAAAGCAAAGCTTTCAAAATTAATAACAAATCTTCATGTTATTATTTAGGAAAGAACTGGGTTTGCAACTCTTCCAAGTTGAGAACTCACATTTCAAAGGAGGAACAAGAATTAGCTAGGATGGACCAGCAGACACAGTACAGATCGCTTGAGATTAGGGTTTTATGCTCTTCCATTGGAGGAATGAGGGATAGAGTTCTAGGATTTAGGAGTACTTCATCAAAGAAGGAAAATAATAGGTTGGCTTTCTCCTACTGTGGTTTACAGCAACCAAGAGAGATGAAATTGACACACTGACCAAAATGGAAATACCTGAGTTGCAATAGGACAAAATGTCAGATGGGGTTAAGACAACTCAGAAAACTGATCTTGCAGAAAGAAATATCATGCTTGAGACAGTACAACTCATAGATTGTGTTCTGTTTCCCAAACAAGTACAAGGACAACACTAATTGGCATGCTAATCATATTGTTGGAAAATTTTTCAAAAAGTCCTCCCCATAGACCTGCAAATATTGTCTGCTGCAAGAGGGAGAATCAGTCTTCTCTAGGGACAAGCACCCTGATAGGTGCTTATGCAGTTCCAAATGATCAACCATAAATATATACTTATGAACAACAATAAATGTACTCAGGACATAGTATTTCCATATACATGTATGTATACATGCATACACACATACAAGTATAAAAATTATTATTACAAAATAAGAAATTATAAAGTTAATATAATAGAGGGTGATAGGTAGGACACAGGAGTATCTGAACTTGGGAAGTATGGCCGAAAATGTTTTTAAGACAGTACTCATGCATGACATTCTCAAAATTAATAAATAAATTAAAATCATGTTTAAATGTAAAATAGACTGCTTTGGAAAAACCAATACAGATATTTCAAGTTCCATTGTAATATATTTTCTTTTATTTTTATGAAGTGTATAACATTGCCAGGAGTAGCATGATTGTGAGTCCCTAGAAAAGCAAGTTATATTCCTCTTGTGACTGTAAGACATTGATTAATAATATTTTATTAATAAAATTAATAATCATATTCAATGATACATTTTGCCACTGTACTAATAGCCTAAACTGCCCTCAGTCAGTATTCCACCAGTTTTCCATATAGTCTCAGTTGAAGAAAGAAGGAAATAATAAATATAATCACTAACTTTTCTCCTTTCCTCTGTCTGCCACCAAAGAAGATGTCATCCATTTTTTCCCATTAGGAACAATTTTATTATCTGTGCTTCCACCAAACACATCGGTTTTGTCTTGCATTTGTTTCTGTTGTAGTCCTGAAAATAGAATGTTGCAGCATTTTGAAAGATGGAGATGGTTGAGTTATTCATAAGAACTCATATTCTTTGTCCTTTTTTGTTATTCTGACTGTCCCAGAGCTGTGCAGAAACATGTTTGTGACAGCAACATTCCTAACCTTATATGACCTCATATTAATTGGTTTGTTTGAGCCTCACAGTATTATCTGTAAAATGAGAAAATAAATAAAAAGCCACACTGATAAATCATGTGATGTTCATTTTGGATTAAATTTCATTTGACAAATAAAGTTCAAGCTATTATGCATTCATTTTGGTTATTTAGAGAATAACAACTTAATAATATGGTAATGATCCATTAGATTCCATTATATATTATGCCAGTAATATTAGAAAACATTGATACAATGGAAAGTGTTATTCTTTTTTTGTGTGTGTATGTATGTATTTATTTATTTATTAAAGATTTCTGTCTCTTCCCCACCGCCGCCTCCCATTTCCCTCCCCCTCCCCCAATCAAGTCCCCCTCCCTCGTCAGCCCAAAGAGCAATCAGGGTTCCCTGCCCTGTGGGAAATCCAAGGACCACCCACCTCCATCCAGGTCTAGTAAGGTGAGCATCCAAACTGCCTAGGCTCCCACAAAGCCAATACGTGCAGTAGGATCAAAAACCCATTGCCATTTTTCTTGAGATCTCAGTAGTCCCACATTGGAGCACCGGACTGAAATCTCAAGGTTCAAATCAGGAGCAGAAGGAGAGAGAGCACGAGCAAGGAACTCAGGACCACGAGGGGTGCACCCACACACTGAGACAATGGGGATGTTCTATTGGGAACTCACCAAGGCCAGCTGACCTGGGTCTAAAAAACCTGGGATAAAACCGATCTCGCTGAACATAGCGGAAAGTGTTATTCTTAAACCAATAGGAAGGTTTCTATATAACAATCCTGAAATATGTGCTAAAATTGATAAAATTTTATACTACAACTTGGGACAAATGTACTTTGCTACAGTCATAGGCATCTGCAATCACATCTGCACTCTGTGACGGATAAATAAAGGGGAAAGGTGCTGATGGGCAAAACTGCCCTTTAATGCTTAATGCGGGCAATTGTGGCCAGACTTCCGTTATTCTCATTTGTAATGCTTATAATTCTCAGTCATTTGTTTGTACAAATATTTCTTTGAGGAAAACAACACAAAAGGCTACGTTTTTTAAAAGAAAAAAATACAAGAAATATGGTGAAAATGATCTAACCTTGGGGTTCAGAAAAGTCTGAATAGCACCCAAACTAACATTACTTGTCAGCACATGATGGATGTTGAGAAGCACAGCCCTCTGAAGGTTTACTGATTTTGCACTTGGAGGTATGGTTTCAATTAAAAGCATATGAAATGATGTATTTTGTCAAAGGCTTTTTTATCATTTAATAAAATGATCATATGTTTTTTTTTTCTTTCAGGTTGTTTATATGGTGAATTACATTGACAGATTTTTGTATGTTGAACCATCCCTGCATCTCTGGGATGAAGCCTACTTGATCATGGTGGATGATTTTTCTAATGTGTTCTTAGATTCTGTTGCCAGTGTTTTCTTGAGTATTTATGTATCAATGTTCATGAGTGAGACTGATCTGCAATTCTCTTTCTTAGTAGTATCTGTGTGTGATTTGGGTATCAGGGTAACTGTTATCCTGGTTTAAAAAAATGTTTAGCAATATTCCTCCTTTTCCATTTTGTGGAACAATTTGAGGAGTATTGATATTAGTTTTTCTTGTAGAACATCTTGTAGAGTTCTGCACTGAAACCATTTGGTCCTGGACTTTTTTTTCTGGTTGAGAGAATTTTGATGACTGTTTTTATTTCCTTAGTGGATATAGATCTATTTAATTTGCTTATTTGGTCTTGGTTTAATATTGGTAAGTGATATTTATCCCAATAATAGTCTATTTCCTTTAAGTTTATAATGTTGTAGAATATAGTTTTTGAAGTATGACCTAAAAATTATCTGAATTTCATCTGTGTCTGTTTTCATTTCCCTCTCTTCATTTTTGATTTTGTTGAGTATTCTTTGTCCTCATTTTGATTAGTTTGGTTAAAGGTTTATCAATTTTGTTTATTTTCTTGACTAACCAACTGATGTGGGAGGTAATGTATGCTGTGAATATGTTTTATTGCCGTTGGTTAATGAAGAAGCTGCTTTCTTCCAATGGCTTAACAGAGTAAAGCCAGGCTTAAAGAGATATATATAGAGAGAATAGGCAGAATAGGGAGAAGTGGTGTTGCTGCCACAAGAGACAGATGCCTCTACTGGGCTCTGCCAAAACTTTGCCAGTAAGCTATGGTCTCATGGTGAAGTACAGATTAATGGTGATGGATTAGTTTAGGATATAAGAGCTAGCTAGGAATATGTTTAAGCTATTGGCCAAACAGTTGTACAAATATTATGGTTTCTCAGCGATTATTCCAGGTCTGGGAAGTTGGGAACAAAAAAGCTGTCTTCCCCAACAAACTGGCACACCAATGTGGTTGACTATATTAATATAAAACCTGAGAAAGTTTAAAAAGAAATTCTAGGCACACACACACACACACACACACAACAGAGCTAATCATGACTTTTTTGTAGCAACATTTTCTTTAGTGGACTCTGTTTCCTGTAAGCAAGCATAGGCATGGTTCTTTTAAGAGAAGGATTACTGACTCAGTAGTAGCAGCAAAAACTACACAGATCCTTTAAGAAGGCTTCCTGATTCATTCTAGTTGCATGAACAACTTTGACTTTTTTGGGTGGTCCAGTTATGGAACATTTAAATGGGGTCTGTTAGCAACTTAGACAACTTGCTAAATGGCAACACAGACCCTCTGTGACCCAACTCTGGATCTGGGACAGAGAGAATGACTCTCAGAGGCAGCGAACATTCCTTTGCCATGTGGGACTGGGTGAGGTCAACAGGCAGTGCCACGGAGTTGGTCCTAGCCATACCTACTTAGCATTAATAAAAACAAAAGATACTTCTAGTCAGAAAATAATTACAGATGCACAATAAAAACAGATTCAGATTTAAAAAAAAAAAGACCTCCAAATGGGTCACAGTGTTGGATAAATGGACATAGGCTTGGGAGAGGGAAGAAAAAGAGTACAGAGTTATAAAAAGAAATAAATCATTTTAAAAATAGTCTTTAAAGAGACAGTAAACTTGTAGAAAAAGTAACACAGGAAGAAAAATAGCCACATAAAGATGGAAAATACACAGAGAGTCTGGATTATGTATCCTATTGTATTTCTTTTAAATTACTTTAATGTGAATGAGTTAAGTACAGTACAGAGACATTTCATTGTATTTTTCTTTTGTTTCCACAGAGGATGAAAACATGTGGATTGCTTCCAGACTAATGTGGTTGTGTGGACCAAGACCCCGCTGAAAAGACACAATGAACACCCACAGAATTATTTCACCCAACAAAAATCAAGAAAAAGTTTGGAGAGAACTATGCCCAAATTCTCTAAATGATTGTTTATAAAAGTTTGTTTACATTTAAATAATGTAATTGGTATATGCTATAAATATTCATATGTTGCTTGGTGTAGATCTTGGTCTATTGGTACACATTTTAGGTCAATATTGTTATGTGTATATTTCTGTTCTTGATTAAGGTATTGTGTTTGTGCAGCTCATTTAAAAATGTAATGTAAGCCATGCAGTGGTGGCTCACGCCTTTAATCCCAGCACTTGTGAGGCAGTACAAGAGCTAGTTCCAGGACAGGCTCCAAAAAAAAAAAAAAAAAGCACAGAGAAACTCTGTCTTGAAAAACCAAAAAAAAAAATGTAATGTATAATTAAGAGATTACAGTTTAATAGATAATCATTTATAATAGTCAAGCTTTTAGTCATATTAGCTAGGTTTTCTCGATATATAGATATTCTTCAAATCTTTCAGAGACCTTCAGAATATGGCATTTAAAATGTTTTAAGGGCTTAAGACTTTTTATGACAATGAGACACATCTGCTCCTGGCAGCACCAACTAATTCAAGAGGATGATGGGCATCGAAGAAGCTCCCTTTGGAGTTTGTTAGCCATTTGGGCAAAAAATTGCTCTTGCCTGAACTGCTTGACTGGACTTGCAGGACCCACAGAAAAGTGGCTGCCGAAGCTGCCTAAAGAGGGTGAGATAGTTTCATGGTTCCTGCTTCATAAAAGAGTGTGCCAGACATTCTGCAGGACATAGGAGAATGTGACTGACAAATTGACAGTATAGGTGAAAATGTCTTTGAAATTTCCTGCTTCATGGAAAAGTCTGCCAGATACTATGCAGCTGTAGCGTGAAGATCAATGCCCCAATATTACAAAAGTAATTTGACAGCAAGATGTCTTTGTCAATTCTAGAGTTTTAGAAGTTGCTTACAATGCACTTCCTCTTAAGTTTGGTAATATTATTTCCTTCTGAAGTCTTTGATAAAGTTGAATAATAGATAGTTATAATTATAGTTTTCTTTAGTTATGATATAAGATAAAGTAAATATAAATATTGTAACTGTAATTCTTGCTTGATACCTGTTTTAGTATATGTAATCATTTTATCTTAAAATTAAAACCTTCCTTTTTACAGAAAAGGAGAAGTGATGTATGCTGTGAATGGGTTTTATTGCCAGTAGTCAGTAAAGAAGCTGCTTTCCACCAATGGCTTAACAGAGTAAAGCCAGGCTGAAAGATACATACATACATACATACATACATACATACATACATACATACATACGGGGGGGAGAGAGAGAGAGAGAGAGAGAGAGAGAGAGAGAGAGAGAGAGAGAGAGAGAGAGGATTAGTTCTATGAACTTTCCTTTTAACACAGCTTTCATTGTGTCCCACAAGTTTGAATATGTTATGTGGTGATTTTCATTGGATTTTAGGAACTTTTTAATTTCTTTCTTTATTCCTTCTTTGGTTCATTGGTGATTAAAGTGAGCATTGGTCATTTTTCATGTGTTTGTGGGTTTTCTAAAATTAGTGTTGCTTCTAAATTTAAGCCTTGTTGATCCAATAAGATACATGGGGTTATTCCATCTTTTTAAATATCTTTTGCGATTTGCTCTGTTACTGAGTATATGTTTAATAATAGAGAAGGTTCCATGAGGTTCTGAGAAAGTATCTTTTATGTTTGGAAGGAATTAATTTTACTCTTATAGGGGAATAAGAAACTGTTTTATATAAATATAACATATATAATGATATAAAGCATATATGTATTATATAATTATATTTGGAAATAAAATACTGAAGAAACTAGGAAAATACTATATAACTTCCTTTAGAAAAATGAAGTACACTACCAGAAGATTATTTTTATTAATTGTATATTACTATAGTGAAAGTAAGAATTTGTACCATAAAATGAATTAGATTTTTGCAGAGATTCAATCGAAGAAACAATATGAATATATGCTAGAAGAGTTAAGAGAGAAATTTATAGCTAGTTTTTAGAAAACATAATAGATGAGAGAAAACACCTTTGAAGGAACTTAGGCTCACTAAGATACCATCTTATGGCAAAGAATGCATGCCAAAAAGTAAGTTTAAAATTTATTTATCAAAAAAAATGGTTAATATTTTCCCCAAGGATCAAATTCAATTTGATAACCCAACTTAATTTTTCTTTAAACATTGGAAACCAGTAAAATATGGTCAACTAGAGCCAACTACCTAAGCTACTGACATTTGATGACTTCAAATAGCAGCTATTAAATATGACTTTTTGTGTTGATATCAAATAATTGGTTGTTTTGCCAAATATATTACATAATAAGATGTGAATAGGAATAGAAATGAGAGACAGAACCCTCAGAACACTTCATTTTTCTAAGAATACTCTAATTTCTAAGAATCAATGTGTATTATGTAGCCTCTATGCAAATTCAGGCTTTAATATTTGAGATATATTGTCCTTTCAATGATTCTGTTAGATACAGTATTGAATTGTCCTCTAAACTTTTACATTATAGAACACTGAAATTCCTAGTAGTTACATAAAATAAAGAGAGTATCTGGTCTTTGGATTCCATATTTTAATTACACTCATTATTTGAGAAACTAGTTATTGTTCAAGTTATTCCTGCATCCTACTTACGTAGTCATTTAAATAGAAGTGCAGATAACATTTTTTTATTTTTTATTATTAAAAATTTCCGCCTCCTCCCACCTCCTATTTCCATCCCCCTCCCCCTAATTCCCTCCCCCTCCCTTTCCAGTCCAAAGAGCAGTCAGGGTTCCCTGCCCTGTGGGAAGTCCAAGGTCCTCCCCCTTCATCTAGGTCCAGGAAGGTGCATATCTAAACAAACCAGGCTCCCTCCAAGCCAGTACGTGCAGTAGGATCAAAACCCAGTGCCATTGTCTTTGGCTTCTCATCAGCCCTCATTGTCAGCCATGTTCAGAGAGTCCGGTTTGATCCCATGCTTTTTGAGTTCCAGTCCAGCTGGCCTTGGTGAGCTCCCAATAGATCAGCCCCACTGTCTCCGTGGGTGGGTGCGCCTCTCAAGGTCCTGACTTCCTTGCTCATGTTCTCCCTCCTTCACCTCCTCATTTGGGCCTTGGGAGCTCAGAACATTACTCCAGTGTGGGTCTCTGTCTCTATCTCCATCCATCGCCAGATGAAGCTTCTATGGTGATATGCAAGATATTCATCAGTATGGCTATAGGATAGGGTCATTTCAGGTTCCCTCTCCTCAGCTGCCCAAGGAACTAACTGGGGATATCTCCATGGATACCTCGATTGCCAGGTAAAAATTGGTATCTTGGAGGTGGGCGTGGGGTAGGGGTAAGGGGAGATGAGGAGATAGGGAGAGAAAAGTGAGGAGGGGAGGATGGGGAGACCCTGGGGGAATGGGATGGTTGGGATGGAGGAAGAGTGGATATGGGAGCATGGAAGAAGATATCTTAATTAAGGGAGCCATTTTAGGGTTGGCAAGAGACTTGACTCTAGAGGGGTTCCCAGGTATTCATGCAGATAACTTTTTAAACAGTAATTCTCCACGTACATGCAAGCATACACTTTTCTTCCTCTGTTTGAGCAGACACTAAATTTTTCATGAACTCTAAAATATCTGGGGTTGTATAAAGTCATATATTAGCTAGATTATAATAAAATATTGGCTCTCTCACTTTATGATTTATATCACAAGTGGGATTTAACATATAAAGACACCATTAACATTTCCATCTGCTCTACACCACACATTATAACATCTAATTTTATTTTCATTTGTTTCCATTTCCAAGTTTTATATATCATCTGATATTTTTATACAGATTAAGCACTCTTTAAGGATGGAAACTACAGGAATCACTCTCTAGGACTTGATCCAGATTGACTGTCATGGTTTTAAAATGTTTTATTCCACCAACTCATAAAAAGACCTATTTTTCACCTCCTTTCTGAAATCATTTAATTTTTCTTTATTCAACAAAATTAATGTACACAGAAACTAATATTAATTTGTATTTAATAAGATGAATGTATGCTTCCTTTTGATCAAGACTAGTAATCTTTTATACTACTCTGTGTTTCTCAAGAATTATATAATTTACATATAAATAATCTGTTAAGTACCAGTTGCCTGCTGAAAAGCTAAAAATAAAGCACAGCTCTTGACCTCTGAATTCTTATGTTACAGTATGACATTTGTCAAAAGTTTGATGCAGAAGCAGTTATCATTATTAATAAAAACTTTAAAAAGAAATGATAAAATTCATTAATTCTATAAAAAGAAAATAATTTTATACTACTTTATATTCATGAATTTAATTTCATGGTGAACAAAAAGTTCAAAACTGTCAATGAAGAAATGTCTTCAACATAATTAATGTCAAGTTTTAAAAATGTGCAAACGAGGCCATGAAAAATGGTATTGCCAATTTAGAATAACAAAATTTAAGCCATGTAATATTTAAGAGACAGTTCTACTACCTATATTTTTCATGAAATGTTTGCCCAATACATATGAATCCAGTGCAGTCCAAATGCTATTTAGACAGCTGTATATGTTATTGTACCACTTCACACTCTGTGAGGACTCAGCCTGCCACTATTTACCATACTGGAAAATATAATAAATCACTGGTTGTTGGTTAGATGTGGTGATAATTTCTGTGTGAATTTACAGAAAATGTTATGCTTTTGACCAAAGGGTTATAAATCCATATGGATATTCAGTTCCTAACAATTTTTATTTCAAGTTCTTCCTTATAATCCAACAGAATTGTATGTGTGGAATCAGGGTCTCATCTTAAAAAACAATGTAATTTATAGAAGATTTAAAATTTGTATTCAACTATGCTTATCAAATGCGCTTTCCAGGTTACTAGAAAGCTCTCCATATTTTTTATCATTACTGTGTCAAAAATCTATACTTTCAGTTGAATTTTTTTACATTGGTCATATTTATATTTCTGATCTTATAGAAACTGCATCCTTCTACGTCTAGAATATAGAAATAAATGTCTCTGGCAGCACAATTTCATTAAATTCAAAACTCATACATTTAGTGAAGAATTATGTTTTGCTCTGGGGCTCAGTAATGAAACATCCTAATAAATTGTTTCCTGAATAGACAGAATAAGAGAAGGAAGAGGCATGGAAAACATCACGACTTGTCATTGTTAGCCAATACAGATATGAATTAGCAGTTAGGATAGTATTTGCTTTACAAGTATGTATAAAAGACAGACAATGCTACGTTTACTTAAAAGGCTAGATATTTGTATATTATTGATAATCATGTTATTGTTCCCTATATCTAAACATTGAGTGTGACCAAACTTGCTTGTCTTCCAAGTTAAATTGTCTCAACATCTTTTTTGTGTAAATCATACTTAACTTTAAACATATAATTCGAATTCTTAATGCTTTGCAGAGACAACACACTATACATTATAAAATAAGTGATTAAAGATGATTTCTTTGCTTGTTTAAAATGGAGAATCTCAATCCACATATTCTTAGCTATTTATGTTCTGAGGAAGAGATAGTTGCAGTTGAAGTAGAAATCACCACATATGCACCCTAGTTTCTTGTTACTAAAGGAAGCATCCTGAAGTCTGAGATCAGCTAACACATTTAATTTTAAGATTTTAAGATAATATGCCAAGAATTTAACTTTTGGTGTGAGAAAGATAAAATGATAATATGCCCTTAAACTGTTTCCCTTTACTCATTTTTGGGAATATTCTAAACCTTTTATTTTTAAGATATCAACCTGTATAGATGTCAAAATGCTATTAATTTTTATCTATGGCAGAAAATTTGCAGTTTCCTTGAGTATTATTTGATCATTTGGCAATCAATTAATCTGGTATAACGTACCAAATTCTCATAAGAACATTGCCACTATTTTAGAAAACTTTCTATGCCTTTTATCTTTTACTCTGCTCTATTTCTAGAAGAAATCTCACTTGCTTTTCTGGATGAAATAATAGTATAATCTCTATTTGGATTTCTTTTTTCTTCCCCCAATTTTCTCTATTTCATATTTAGATTATTAAGAATAAACTATATATGTATGTTTTAGTATATAGGAATACATGGAATCATGCCTATAATTAAATGAAACATATATTTTAATTTAATTTATTATATTATTTTAAGATTTTAATTAGCACATTCCTCATTTCTGTTTCCTTCCTCTAAAACCTTCCATATACCTTTTCCTGCTCTCTTTTAAATTCATGGTCTCTTTTTTCTCCATTGTTACTGTAGGCAGATCTGCATATGCATATACATATATATTCCTAAATATACCCTGCTCAGCCTGTATAATGCTAATTCCATGCTGTTTTAAGGGGTGCTTTGCTCCTTAAATAGCCAGTCAGTGTATTCTTCCCTGTGGAAGTCAACTTCCCCTGCTCTCAGCATTTCTTAGGTGTTTATAATTCTTTGTGTTGCATTTTTTCATCGTGCCTTTTGGTGTCAGCCTTCTTTGACCCATATTTATGCATTTGTGTTGGTGAAACTTCTTTATAGATGAAAATCTTTTAGTTTATTACTGACTAGTACACACAAAGAATAGCAGGCAACTAAAAATGGTTAAAGTAAGAGCAATAACTCTCCCTAGGGAAGAATTCTCCAGTTGATGACCCAGTAACAGGTGTTCAGCCCAGAAAACACATACATATAAGCAATATTATATGGTCTAAGAATGATGTTAGTTATAGATTTAGGAATATAACTATATTTTTGCATATGTGTTTGTGTGTGTGTGTGTGTGTGTGGTGTGTGTAAACATCAATTAAAGTAAAAATGGCCATCGCTTCTTGGCCTTTTGGCTAAGATCAGTTGTAGTATCTATTCTTATTAGTTTAATATCTGATATGTCCTCTATCCAAGGACAATATATTGAATGAATTTTTGGGAGTAAGACCTGGAATAGGAGCTTGTCCCATCCACTCCACTCATTGACCTGGTATTGCAGTACCTCCAGGAACAGTGCACCCTCTTTGGGGGTTTAAAAAATGAAGAAATAAGAAAAAAAGGTGAGCATGAATCTTAACAAGAACAAGTAAATTGGCAGGGTTGGAGGGAAGAAAGTGGTAAAATAATGAAATTTTATGTTAATTTCAAAATTAAAAAATATATATATAAGCACTACATATATTTAGGACAAAATATTTGTATGTTCTGCTTAAATCAGGTAAACATTTCTTTCTCCCCAACTATTTGCCATTTCTTCTTGAGTAAAATGTTCTTTTTTTCTGCCTTTTTGAAATACACAGTGCATGTTATTTTCTCTTGTCATCAGGATTTGCTATAGAACATGGCTACTTCTCACTGTTACTTATTTGTGAATTTGTACCTTTGGTCAACCTCTCAGCTTTACTCTTTCCCACTGTTCATTGCTGCTTCTGACAACCACCGTTCTACTCCCAACTTCTGTGAGACTCAGCCTTAGAGCCTCCTTATCAACTAGATTACGCAGTAGATTCTTTCCTTTGTCAGGGAAGTCTCTGTTAATACATTGTTCTGCACATCAGTCCATGTTCTCACAAGTGATGAATTTCATTTGTTTTCTCTTGTTGAATAATAACCTACAGTCTTTGTGAGTCAGCCTTCTAGAAATTGTTCAGAAATGGATATACTTTGGATCTTTAAAATGTTTTGCCTTTTGAATAGTCCTACATCTACTTAGATGACTGTGGCCACTTTCACACATTCCTTTTATTTTCTTCATCGAAGTAGTGATCCATGGAAAGCTGGATGGAATTGTAAATTGTTTGTCATTTCTGAGTAACCTCCATGCTGATTTCCATATAACTATGTTGATCTGCATTCTACCAACACTGTGGAAGGAATCTTTTTTCTCCAAGTCCTTGCCATTACTGGTTATATCCAGCCATTTTTGTTGTTGTTTTGCCATGCTGCATGATGTTTTATTATGATTCCACAGAGCATTTTACCCCTAATTAGTGATACTGACCATTTGTCAAGCACCAATTAGCCATTTTTTTAATGATTTGATATCAACTTAGATCTATTTCCACTTGAAAAGTTGGGGTTTTTCTATTGCATATACCAGGATTCTTTATGTACATTTGTGATTAACCCTTTGTAAGATGTCTATTTTCCAACCATTCTTTCTCATTCTTGGTGTGTCTGCTCTCCAGTTGTTTCTTTTATTACTAGAAGCATTTTAAATGCATGTAACTCCTTAGATGTAGTTTTTTATTTTCTTTGGAGTTCTTTGTAAACACCATTTCTACTTCAATACTCTGAATTAGTCTTCCATGTAGATTTTTTTGTCTTGTTTTAGTAATTTCATAGTTTCAAGTGCTATATGTAAATTTTTGGTCAACAGTGCATTAATTAATGAGAAATAGTGATTTATTTCATTCAATTTCATGTGAATACTCAACTTTTCCTTCAACATTTATTGAAAAAACTATCCATGTACTCAAATTGAGATAGTATATATGCAAAAATGTTTATTTAATGTATCCTCAGAATTATTTGATGTGGTGTCAGAATGCTTTTTTAACATGGTCACAGTCTGTAATAAATCCTTTCTGTATTATTCACTTTTCTCTTTGTTTTGACGAAATACTTGATGAAGGCAACTTCAAGAGAGAGTAGTCTGCTCTGGCTCCCAGTTTCACAGTGCAATTCACTATGTATGGGGAGGAAGGGTGGCAGGGGTATGGGCAGCTGGTCATGTCTTAAGTGTAATGAGGAAGCAAAGAACTATATATGCTGGTCACTTCCTTATTAGTTATAGGAGCTCCCTTATTCAGGGCTGGCCTTGCCTCATCAGTCAAGCCTTTCTGGAAACATCTTTACAGATATTCCCCACACCAGAACATCAATTCCATCCTATAAGTGATTCTGATTCCAGCCAAGCTGACAACAAAGATTAAGAACCACATTTCACTTGTAAGGAAAAGTTCTCATATACTATCAAATCATGGATTGTTTCAGATTTGGAATGCCCATCTATGTTAGACATTGAATAGTCTAACAGAGACTGCAGAAGACATGTGTGTTGGTCATCTTCTCATCACTATATCAAATACACAAGAAGAGTCAGCTTATTAAGGGGGCAACTTTGTTCTGGTTCACAGTTTTGAGGTAGAGTCCATGATGGATAAAATGAGTCTAACAGTTTCTTGGAATTGGTAAGTTGTACATGGAAATACTGATAGAGCAAAACTGCCTACCTCATGGTCAGAAGTGAAGGAATCTACAAAAACTATAAATGGAAGGCTGAAATAGTCCCACTAGGCCCCTCTGTCTAGTGGGCCACCACGTCTAGTACCATGGACCTATAAATAAGATTCTAACACATAGACCTTGGGCAGACGTTACTAACCCATCTGCAATAACAGAAGGGCTCATCAGTTTATCTGTGTTTTTCTTACCTGGTACATGTTTATAAAATATCTCTCATGTTTTACTAATGTCAAACAGATGTTTTAAGAGAATAGAAGGAATATGAAGTTATCTTAGATAGAAGATATTAGCTAAATATGTTTGTTTCATATAATTGCTTCAGAGAATGTGGTGTAAAAATTGATATTCAAGTGCAATGATTTTACTTTAGTGGTCTCAGATAGCTGTCCAAAAATATGGTGAATGTTTTATTTAGCAGGTCACTGAAATGTAAATCAAATTTACAAACAACTATTTACTCAAGGAAAATGCCCATGTAAGAACTTCCACAGGGAAAAAAAATGTCTATGTTGCTAGACATTTTAATCTTTTCCTAGTTGAATAATCTGTACAAAGGTCTTAAAATAACTTATGGTAAACATTATTCTTTCTAAGTGTTATCACTGGCCCCCAGCATCATATATATGACCATATACTACCTAAAACCCCAAAGCATAGTGCAGTGATTGTTGGAATCCGATCTGAAATATAGTACTCTGATCAGACTCACTGTGATTTTCAGAGAGCTGCACCTTGCAATCTGAGGCCAAGATTCATGAGATCCCTGATTTACCTGCTGTGATGTACAGTCAGAGGATTTGTCACTTAACCATCCTTCAGTAAAGTCAGGCTGCAGCCTAAAAAGGTCCCTCCTATTTAAGTGGCCCTAGAACAGACAATCTCATGGAATAGCAGCCCTTTCAGCTTCTTCTTACTCTACAACATCATGAGAAATAATGTGACAAGGTGAATTATACAGATACTATAATAATTTTATGCTGCAATCTAAAAATAGAGCTATTTAATCACAATGGATGAATGAATTCCAATTATTTCATATAACAGAATACATCTCAACAACACGTAAATGTAGTACCATGCCTCTTTCTCTAATACAGAATATTAATGAATGTAAATGTTTCCAAAATAGAATTAAGGAATACGGAATTCAGTAGCTATCCTTTTTTTACAGATAGACACATTAGTCTGTGTACAAAATAAGTACTTAGGATGTATGCATACCAAGGACAAGATGCTACCTGGTTGTGAAAGGCAGACTTGTTGCCCAACTATGAAACAAAATTAATGCATTCTGTTCCTGACATCGAACATGGAAATCATGGGAAAAGTGAATAATTGTATTTACTTTTTAAATCTAAGAGCAACCATATTTTCATCCTCTGGCAAGCAAAAAAAAAAGTACTTTCAAGATTTTTCAGAACATATGTCTGTTTTAAGTTGTGTTTCAAACAATAAGCACACTGTAGCAGAAACCACTACTTTTCCAATTAAATAATGTTTTAATCAAGGAAGTATACATTATTTTATTTTCTCTTAAATCATTATGCAATAAAGTCTTCTTGATATTTTCCATCTCACCCTGATATACATACTCAAATAAGCTTTTTCAGTTCTGTAGTGATGTTTTTACTCAGAATACCATTTTCTATGAATTCTATTCTACATAAGTAAGGCATTATACTACCCGAATATACCTAATCTCATGGTTCAGCAAACAGTTCACCAATTCCCATATGTACAACATTTTTTCTACCTTGGCTATAGGATCCTGGTATTGATAAAATGTTACAGTTTTATATTTATGTGAAATCATTGCTGTCAGCCTGTAATAAAGATTACTCTTTCAGTTATTTCTTAAATCTATGAATTCAATATGTTTTGTTGACTTTTCAACCAAATCTAATCTCTGATGCCATTCTGTTTCTCTGCCAGACTAAAAAGAAGCATGGAAAACTCATGCTAGGAAAACTGAGTTCTTTCTCTCACCATAAAATTCATTATTTCCTGTCTCTGTCTGTCTGTCTGTCTGTCTGTTTCTCTCTCATGTGTGTAATCATTTGTTTGTATGTGTATAAGTATATGGTGTGTGTGTGTGTGTGTCTGTGTGCATGTGTGTGTATATGGTGTGTGTGTGTGTGTAACATAATTTCAATGTGAAAGCTGCAAATGTATCTCCTGTTAAATCCAATAAAATCATACTAACAGATGGAATTGAAAATGTTCACTAAAACAAATACTTGTTTACTGTCATGGCACACTGCAAACCTTACAATTTGTGTAAATGATTCGATCTCTCAAATCTCTTATTAGAAGAATTGATTTACTCTGTACCTAGATGTTTCTCCACAGTAAGCATATTAGCATTGATGGAAAGTTGTATGCATCAACCCTTTCGTAGCGACTTTTATTTGGCAGACAGTCTGTTGATGGGTGAATGAACAAACTCATAGTTTCAAAAGCATTTTTGCAAGTTTGAGATAGATGAGTGTGCTCTTTTGTTTAAAAGAAAAGTGAGATTGCAAAATAAGTGTCTTGTAGGAGACATAACAGATTTACAAAAGCTATAATGATGACCATATGAAGTTACTTACTTTCTACATAATAACTTTAACTTGTGTGCTTATATATACATATGCACACATAAGGGACTATTCCTAGAATATTTTTTAAATACTGCAATCACATATACAAGTGACATTATACATACTGGACAGATAGTATTTAAGAATATATACGCATATACTATAAAAGGTCCAGACTTCTGCCGGTCATAGAGGCTGGGCATAAGATGAAGGAAAGGCAAGAAAAAAATACGGATTTCTTTTCTGAGGGATAAAAATTTATATTTCCTTTTATTATTCTTTTTGTTGTTTGTTCTACTTATTTCTTCTGGGGTTTTTCCTACTATATTTTTTTCATTCTGTTCTTTTCCCCTGATATTTCCCTTCTTTCTCTTTCCTGATGTCTTTGTTCTACATCTTTCCTGCTTTTTTCCTGCTACTGTGGTTTTAATTTCTCCCTTACACTTTATACCCCCAGCAGAATCTTTCAGTCAATATAAATTCGCAATGTGATTATATTCTATTTTTAAGTGAGTGATTACAATGAACACAAGAACAACATGTTTTCAATATCACTTAGAGGATTAAACATGAAAAAGTAGTTGTCCTAAGAACCCACATATATTCATGCCCAAGCAAGATATTATAGATGAACAGAGTGTGCCAGGTGGTGGTAGCACACACCTTTAATCCCAGCACTTGGGAGATAGAGGTAGGCGACTCTCAGTAGTTCACGGCCAGCCACAATTAAGGCTACACAGAAAAAAAAATGTCTGAATAAAACGAAAGAACAAAACAAAACAAAAATTAAGAGTGTAAGCAAACAAGGTAATTTTTCTCATCCAGTTATGTGCTGGAGGGTTGCATTTTGTTACAAAAAAAGGACCAATTTATTTATTATTGATCTCAAAAGATGGTATTATAAAATAATCTTAAAATATTCACAAATCTAAATTTTTATATATAAAAACTAACCAGTCAGCTCTACTTTAAATCCTCAAGGTATATGCCCATTCAACAATAACTTTTTATATTAGGAAGCTAAGGGCAAAAATATGGTAAAAATGAGGGCAAAATCTTTGCCTTTGATCACTAACCCATCCTAGCAAGAAAGGTACTTCAGCCATCAATAGTTAGTCTGACATTGTTCCTGTCCTTGACCTCAGTGAGTCCCTTGTTCACCTATTAAAAGTGTGTCTTAAAAAAATAGAGTACAGACCCACAAGAGACTTACATAGATCTAATCTACATGGGAAGTAGAAAAAGACAAGATCTCCTGAGTAAATTGGGAGCACGGGCACCTTGGGAGAGGGTTAAAAAGGTGAGGAGAGAGGCAGGGAGGGTAGAACAGAAAAATGTAGAGCTCAATAAAAATCAATAAATAATAGAACCAAAAATGTGTATATTTATAAACTTTGAATTGTTCCCCAAGATTTTGTACCTTAAATCCATTAACAAAAACATCTTAACCTAACATACTAACATTCTACATGTCTAAATTCTTTTTGGGGGTATTGGTTGAATCATTAAACTGTTCCAACAGAAAGGCTTGAAAAAGTCAATCAGTATTATTGCACATACCCATTACACTGCTTAGTGAGGTGTTAGAAACCCCCTGAAAGCTATCAGACAACCCATAGACTATGAAGGATGTGGTGGCCATGAAGGCAACAGAGTGATGCTAAATAACAGGTGCTCAGAGCACATAGTTTTAGGGGCTTTGCCTCTCTAAAGCTCACCCAGGCATGCTTTGCCAACCACACAGCCATGTTCCAAGAGTTCCAGTGCTGTCTTTTGGTTTCCTCACATGGTCCCTGACAATATACATATATGCACATATACATGTAACAACAATTAATTTTAAAAGAGAATATTAACTTGAAAGAAAGCATGAGGGATATATGAGAAGACTTGAGTAGAATGAAAGGGATGGGGAAAATGATGTGATAATATTATAATCTCAAAAATAAAAGAATAAAAATCCCTTAAATGAATAAAATTCAGGGTAATATTTTCATTTTTCAAGAGGAGACACATTTGTAAATTTTTCTCTCTGGTTGAACACATCACTGGTGATGTATATTAATTTTATTTTGTATTTTAAGTGTGTGGGTGTGTGCCTCTGTGCATGCATGCATGTGCACATGTGTACATGTGTGTATTTGCTTCTGTACATACTGGATGCCCATGTATAGTACAAAAGAAAAATCTGAATGGTTGTTCATCTTCTGCCATCTGGTGAGATGAGGGGATGAAGTACAGACTTCAGGCCTCCAGGTAAGTGTCTGTACCTGCTGAGTCTATGGTACTGTCTCTTTATCAGCTTTCTAAAGCACAAATGTACAAGCATAGTTTAGAAAAACTGGTATATATAAAACACTTATAATAAATAGACCAAACATTGAATTAATGCAAATGAATAAAATTTTCTCTAAGAGCTTCAATCATTTAAGATGTGGCATCAAATGATAAGTTCTTTTTCTTATGTAGCTGTGTCGCCGTTCATTTATGATTATTCTTGAGATTTTGATTGATAAGTTTCATATGTTTTAGAATATTTCCACCTCTTAGTCAGTAGATTATGGAAATAATTTTCTGGGTTTTGGGTAGAAATAACTGGGACTTTCTGTGTACCTTTTATACATTATTAGCTTCAAAATGCAAACCTGTTACAAGTTGTATATCACAGAGAGGCATGTGCCCCTCAATCAAGAAAAATAGCTCCCAACCCTTAGCTAAAATGAGATGAGCTTGCTTCTGTAGGACATTATATACCTCTAAGTGAATATTTAATTCATCAGAAAACTTGATCTTGAATGACCTTAGAGAAATTCTCAAGTTCTAGTAACTGCACTTATTTAATACATGAGCTTCTGTGATGTTAATTTGCCCATATACAGTATGGTCTACTAATTCATTACTTTTTATTGAAAGACTCTGTCATAGATGGATAATTTCCTCCTCCAACTTGCTGGAGGTGACAGAAAAGAACCACATGAATTTACCCCAGCCTTTGATCCATAACGGTAGGGCTAAATTAGTTTAGAAAAAGAATTATACTTGAGAAACACTGAGATGCAAATTGGTTTAAATATATTGTCTACTGCATGACTAGAGGTCTACATTAAAGTTTAAATTAATTTGCATATCCTCCTCAACAAATCTCCTCAAAGCATAAAATAAAAATTTCACATATAAATGCCAATGAAAATATTCACCACTGTGCAATTAATTCCTTGATCATATATGAACTAAAGGGAACATTTACTATAGCTTAGCATTAAAATTAAGATATAGAAGAAAACACTGAGGAAAAACAAAGCATTTAGAGTAATTCCCTTTATAATTGTTTCTTTTATAAATATGAAACTTCAACTGGTGGTCATTTTTGTGTCAATTTTGCTTTCAGTATCATATGTCTTGACATAAAATGATTACTAAATAAATAAATAAATTCCAAATTTAAGTTATACAAGAATGATAGTATTTTGGTTCTTTTTCTGACAATGTTTAACGGTGTTTTTTATGTGGACCTATTTTTTAAAATCGATACTGTTGTGTGTGTTTGCATAATTTTCAAATTGAAGCAGGAATTTAAACTGCAGAATCTCTGTTAAAAGATGCATAATTGTGACAGACTAATAACAGAAAATGCAAGGTAGAATGAGGTAGGCTTTGCTCTGGGCAGTTTGTAGTTACTGTTATCAGAGTCTTCCATGTGTAAACATGGTCTCCAATGCGGCTTTGTAAATACTTCTCACGTTACCATCTGCAAAATAATATTGTATTTTATTAGATAATTATGACTATACATAAAATGCTACAGAAGCTCATAGTTTTGTATGGAATGTGGTCTAAGGCATTTGGTATATGAATTTTTCAATGGTACATGCTTTCAAGAAAAATATTTTTTATTAATGTACTATAAAGTCTAGGTGCAATTAAGACAGCCAAATACCTTTCTAAATGAATTGATATCAGTTGCTCTTGTAGGAGTTTATATATCAGTTGCCATTTTTATTTTCCTAGAATCCCAGATGAATTTCACTATTACTAGAATAACTTTTATTTATGCTTTTACTTTTAACCTAGAAAAAGTGAGAGTTGGAAGTGGAGGGTATCACTTTACTATATGAGGAGGAAAGAAATGTTTTAAATGGTTTATTTTGTCTAATATCTTCTTAATACTATTGCAATAGTATTGTATTTGCAATGTAATTAAATGAATTTAAATGAAGACAACAAAACCATTTAAAGATATAATACTTTTCATTCCTATTATCCACATATATAATAAAACATTGAGATATTTTTGAGAAAAATGCATATTTATATAAGAAGAAAAAATCATTTGACATTATAAACTAATATCATGCCTGTTGCAATTTTTCAAATCTACCATTGTAATATTAAAAAGTAAATATAAAATATAAAAAGTAAAAACCAAAACTTAAGTGTATACAGCTGAGCACCTGTGAAATTTTATTTATAAAAGATTATGTGGCTGAGTTTAGTTCATCAACCATATTATGATAAACCTTGAGTAGGTAACAAATATTTCTATTTGTCTCATACACTTAATAAATGTCCCTAAATTTCCCTGAAAATGTAGAAAAAAATATATGTCTGCAAATTTTGTAATGAATGTGAAACTAAATATGTGTACATGTATATGTCTCTGTGTGTTTAGTTGATGTGTGAGAACAGGCAAGTAGGTTTCAGTGTGAGAGTACTTACCTAGAACTCTATTCTTTCTCATACTGGTAAAGGCAGCATTGGTAATTTAGTTTGAAGAATCTAAAATATAATAAGCATTGGTTAATCATGCAAATATCACTAAATTTGAAATGAAAGAATTTAGGTCATCTCTTCCTTTAGTTCATTCACTTTTCAGCAGAACAAAGATTTCTACATACCAAATGATTTAAAAATAACGTTCAGGCCCCCTTTTCATTTTATGCAAACATGAGTGTGAAAGGAAAATAGGAAGAACTCAGAGACGAAGGCCGATGTTACTTTGGGATAATTCTAAACTATGCCTGATATTTGAGAATTTAAGGTCAGTTTATTGAAAAAAAAAACAATTCTTCCTCTCTAACTAATTTTAACTACTAAATTTAACCTCAAGTCAGCAAAACTGCATGCGTGATGTTCAATTCCTTGTTTTGAATTCAAGCTACATTCTGGGACAAATTCTACACTTGCTACCTTAATTATTGTCTCCAGAAGTACAAAAATAGTACATGCACACCTTCAACTTAAGAATGAAATTGGAGCTTTTTGTGTCTTTTCAGGTTTTATCATTTCATCTAAAATAGAGTCACTAAATAATGCAGGTGTTGTTTTCTGGATATTAGCCAAAGTTCCTCTCCAGTGTGGTTGAATGGAGTAGGTTGTCACTGAAAGGCTTTTGCTTCTTATACTATTCCTGAAAAAAAAATGAAAATGAATCAGTATTGGTTTCATATTTTTTATTCCCCTTGGAAGTGATTTAGTTCTCTTTGCTTTGCATCTATAGACAGATTATATATAGTGTTGTTGGATGTTTGTACACTGTGTGAAGATGTATTGCTATGATTGGTGTAATACAGGCTGAATATCCAATAGCGAGGCAAAAGAGGATAGGAAAGAATTCTGGGGGAAAGAAAAGGAAGAGAGGGAATCTAGGAGCATGAATTTCTCCAGGAGATTTGGAACAACTCAAATGTACCACATTGAGGAAAGATAAAAGTCATGTAGCCAAAAGTAGATTGTTAAAAGCAGGTTAATTTGAGTTCTAAGTGCCTAAGCTAAAAACCAAGCTTTTATAATTAATAATACATCTTTGTCATTGCTCTGGGCTGGCAGTTGCTATGAAAAAGTATTACTACATATGGCATTCGACATGGAGGCTTGAATATCCATACATAGGGCCCAAGAAAGCTAAGAAAACTTCCGGACATGGACCTGGACATCATTTTCTAGTTCCACAGTCTCTCAGGTGGACCTATGCTCAGTATGTACAGTGATTTAGCTCCCAACTGTTACCTCTGGGCTTGAGTCATTTGCCAGTGTCATATGCTAAGCATAACTATGCTGGCAAACAGATTGGCCCTTTAAGAACTGGGTCACATGGTCAGAGAATTCTGCAGGTGTACAGAAAGCCAGATCCAGACACACACACACACACACAAAAAAAAAAAATCTGAAAATTTACAATATCCTTAAAAATGTGCTTAGGTGCTGAACAAAATGAGTATAGACAGTCACAAAAAATACAGTTTAAATATAATAAATAAATAAATAAATAAATAAAAGTCTTTAAAGAGAGAGTCAAGTAGTATAAAAAATATGCCATGTAAGGATGGAAAATAACATAACACAGAGATTTTGGGTTTTATATGGTGCTTTGTTAATTTTTAAAATTATAAATGCTGCTGAACAGAGAATGACAGATGCTGAGATACATTGAAGTGTGGAAGGTCCAGTTCAAGGGCAGAAGGAGGGAGAATACGAGCAAGGAAGTCAGGACCACGAGGGGTTGGTCCACCCACTGAGACAGTGTGCCTGTTCTAATGGGAGCTCACCAAATCCAGCTGGACTGGGACTGAACGAGCATGGGATCAAACTGGACCCTCTGAATGTGGCTCATAATTGAGGCAGACTGAGAAGCCAATAATAATGTCATTGGGATTTGTCTCTACTGCATGTACTGGCTTTTGGGGATCCTATTCTATTTGGATGTATACCTTCCTAAGCCTGGATGGGGGGGGGGAGCCTTGAACTTGCACAGGGCAGGGTACCCTGCCCTCTCTTAGGACTGGAGGGGGAAGGGCAAGGGTGAGTGGGGAGGGGGAGGAAAGTGGGAGGACAGGAGGAAGTGGAAATTTTGAATAGTAATAAAAATTATTAGAAAAAAAGATAATACAATGCACAGACATATCATAGGATCATGACCTCTTTGGCAAAGATCAAGAAGCAGAGGAGATTATAAGCTGTGTTCAGCAAGAAGGCTTAGAGGGACAGAAGAATCACATGGAAATTGAGAAAAAACAATAAAGGTGTTGTGGCAGTCTGCCTTCTATTTGATGACCCACAGCTACAGCTATGAAACAAATGTAACCAACTTTGACCTAATGGTCTCAAGGCTGACAAATGTCTTAAGATAAGAAAAACATGTGGGAAACACTTGGTTATCATTGTAGTTTATCAGCTTTTCCTGGGACCTCAGGAAGATAATTTATTTTGTTTGCTTCAGCTCTGCTTTAGGGAAATTTTCATTTCAATTCATAGTCCCCATTGACACATCACACATCATATTGGATGTGGTACATAAGGTTAAAAACCTCTTGTATATTATATACAGTGGTAGATGCTAAAAACAGTGGTATTTTACTTCACTAGTGAGTTAGTATTTACCTGCCACAAGTTCATATGTGTTGAAAGAAGACGTGAGCCCCCAGAGGCCATAAACGCTGCCTGTATGATGCACAACAATGCAGAAACAAAGCAGCAGGGTAGGAAACTGCTGCTTTATTAGAAACTTATTAGATAACCTCCTTCTTGCAGAAGTCACAGTCCTCTATATTAATCTGGTAGATGAAGAAAGTTCTTCACTACCCTGAGGAGACACTATCTTTCGCATCTAAGATTGTTTGCTATGCAAAATTCCTGAGAAAGATGGTGTAGACAAAATTCTGTCACTGAATCATTACGAGTCACAAAACATCACAAGAACTATCAAGGGCTACTATTATCACAAACAAGAATCATCTAGGGCTACTATTATCAAAAAAGTGCCCTTTTTCCAAGGACTTTTTCTAGTCATTGAGTCTGAAACCCTGAATATTTTTTCTTTTGGCCAACCTGTCATGTTTTCTAATGTCTACTCCCTTATGCCTTCTATTTTCTAATCGCAATAACTTATATTTCAGCTTTGTATAACTGAATTAATTATTATTGCATTAACATAACAAGTGACATAAATATCTCACAGAAATTGTAAAATACTTAAAATTTAATTTCAAAACTGTAACCTACCTTTATATTATAATTTTTGATAATAATTATATAATCTACTTTCTTGATTTAAGGGTGAGATTTACAAAAAATTATTCTACGACATTAATAACCCATTTGGGTTTGAATTAATTACCTCCTCAAGGACATTTGCATCTTAACAAGTAAACAGTCACAACTAAAGAAATTGTCCTTATTTCTTACAAGCAATAAAGGTTAATTGAAGAGTTATGTTGAGGCAGAAGAAAAGCCTTTTTCTAATTAAGGAAAGGATTCTGTCCTGTGGGAACGGCGCACGGAATACGTGTATGAAGCAAACCCGAGGGATTCAGATCTGCTCTACCCAAAGCCGCTCTGCTTTTGTCTGTCGTACATTGGATCATCACCAAAGATGTCATTGAATTAAGAGCTTTGTAGATAAGAAAGAGAAACGTCGCTGGCAACAAACAGCATCTGAAGGTCACTGGTCTAATTTATTTATGACTTGGACAGCCTATACTTTTCAGTTCTTTATTTCTCCTGTTGTTCATTTAAACGGTACTACTTGAGGAGGCAATACTTGACAAAGACTATTTATGAGTCCTGTTAACCACGGCACTATTTTCTCATTTAAACCTTTAAAAAAAAACTATAAATATACATGGAAAGCTAAGAAAAGCACATTAGTGCAAGTTGGATATGATTTTATAGAGAGAGAGCATAATCGCTATTTTTATCTTTTTTATTAAATTTCTTCATTGAAATTTTTATATGTGCATATAATGCCTTCTGAGTATTCTCCTCCACTTTCCTTTTTTTCCTTTGACCTCTAACACCTCCCAGTCCTCTATCTGCTCTATAAATTATTTTTCACATTCATGTGTTCTTGTTCAGTTTTGTAATTTATGGATTGTAAACAGGGTCATCTGTATGACCATGTTTTGGAATATCCATTGAATCCTGGTCGGCTCACACAGAAGAATTAACTGACTAATCTTCTATAAGTAGCCATTAGTTCACAAGGAGAAAGAGAGCCCAATAATCCTCTCCCTATCTCTGACTGTTGATAGTCCAATGTTACAAAAGTCCCATTCAGGTAACCAAAGCTGATATGAGATCATAATTGCAAAACCTGTGTCGAGTTCAGAAAACAGCATTTCATAGCTATTTCTCCATATTTTCTAACACATCCACTCTTCCCTGTCTTCCACAATGCTCCTGAGCCTGAGATGGGGAGATATAAATGCCTTATTCAGCAGCCGCAATTAAACCACTGACTGCAGATAAGCTCCACTGATTAAGGCAGAGAGTAACATTTGTCTCCTACAAACATAGCTATTTATAAGGAAGTTCGTTTATATCTAAGTCAATTTAGGTAAATAATAGCTATGAGTTACTCAATAGGGCTAAGGCTTTCCCAGACATGTTGAGGCAGAAAAAAAAGCTTCTTTTTTTTTTTATGCAATCATTTAATTCAGGAAAGAATTCTGTTTTATGGGAATGGTGCACAGAATCCAGTGTTTGTAACACTAGTTCTGGATTCCTTCCTGTAAGAATGTCTCATCTCTAACCAGAGAACAGTTGAATAACCCCATCACCACCAAGCAGCTATTGCCCAGCCCGCCCCATTCTATTGGGGAAGATGCTGTTATAATTGATAGAGATCGCAAATTAATGAGAGCATTGTCGTTTGTTTCTCCCATCATCTAAGCACCTTAATACATTGAAAGAGTTGCTAGTGGAAAATAATTATCCATCTAAGATCCAGCGTGATTTACCCATATTTTACAAGAAAGCTGTTTAATGTCTTTATCGATAGGATCGTATCATCTACTATGGTGGGCAACCAAGAGAAGTAGAAAGAACCTGGATTGTGTTGGAGGTCTTTTGTGTGTCCCTGACCAACAATTCAGAAGTGTCTCACACCTGGTACTGGGTTTTATTTATTTATTTATTTTTTGGTATCCTACAGGTTTCAGAAGCATTATCATCCATGTGGGCTATCTTCCATATAGATATTTCTTTACATTGCATTTTTAATTTTGTTATAAGCTACTTTGTTTCAGAAGGTATTTTAATACTCCCTTCAGTCTGGCTAATTACCTCCCTGCACATCCTCTTCCCTGTTCCTCTAACCCCCTCCTTGCTTAAACTCTTCTGCCTCTTGAATCCCTTTCCTCTACTTTCATTTTACATTTGTTATTCTTTGAGAGTCTGTAAATATTCCTAAAATATTCACATTACCTGAGAAGAATAATTCTTCCAACTTAAAGGAGCATTAACTTAGAAAAGTGAAATTTTCTATTTTGAGTTATGGAGTATAGAGGTGCTGAGGACTGAAAATATGTGGCAGTCTAAGAATGTGACTTTGATTTGCAGAGTGTAGTCAAATACCAGGAGAATAATCTGTAGACATTTGCATTATAATTTTCCTGGAAAATTGGCTCTTCTTTTTATAAACTTATTCCCATAATGACCAATTACTTCAACTTAACAAGAAAACCAAAGAACTTTTTACTTCTTTCTTTCTTAGTAAGTCAATCATTAAAACAGTATGACAGTGTCTTCTTTAAAATAGCCAATGGGGAATTAGTATTTCTTAAGTTGGAAATATATGCTAGTAATTCCCCGAAAATATTTCTTTTCCTTAAAATAAAATAAATAAATAAAACTGTAATTCTCCCTTAGCACCAACATTGCTATGTCTTAAAGCTAATTTTCATTTGATTTACCACTCTTCATAGTATTTTTTAACAATTATATTATGTCAGTGCTGGATCATTTTTTACAAGAAAGTATACAAAGCTTATATTGAATAATTATCCCTCATCTTCAGGGCATGACTTACCTTTTGTCTGTTTGATCTGTGAAAATTCCTCTAACTTGACAGGCAGCACTGAGTTCTCTCTGGGGATAGGCTGTATCCCACCAGGAGTTTCATAAATAAATCACTGTCACTTCTTCTATCCATTAAGCCTAGGGAATCAATACACTTCTATGTATAGACTTCTTTTAGGATATCTTACAAAACTTGTCAAATTTGTACTGCTTGTTAACTGAACGTTATACTTTTGAACACACTATAAAATAGCAAAATACAAATGCAAATTTTATGTGGGCAGTATTATAGGTATGCCCTAAAGTCAGGCACCAATACTACCTCTAAAATTTCTCCAGTTTTTAACAATGGCTATATTTCATTACTATTTGGATTTGAATGAAAAATATCGACCAAAATAAGCAGAAATAGTTTGTATTGTTCTGGGAGTCTCTATCACATCCCTCACAAAAAAAGTATTCCCAACTAGCACTGGGGTTGTGTTTGGTACCCTACAGGTTTCAGGTTCAGCATTATCAACAGCATGTGCTTGTGTACTTGAGCACTTGATATCAGTTGGTGGCACTGTTTGGAGAGGTCAAGGAACCTTTAGAAAGTGGAGTCTTGATGGATGAAGAGCATCACTGGGGGCCTCCTCAATTCCTGATCCTTCTCTTGGTTTCCTGGTGTGCCTATCACATGTCAAACAGCTTCCTTCTCTTGCTCCTTCCAGCTGCTGCCATGTCTTCCTCACCACTATGAACTCTAATCATCAGAACGGCAATTAAAAATAACCTCTTGCTATCATCACATCAACATAAAAATAATGATTTTACTTATGTGGTACCAGGCTGATGAATTTTATAAGTGTTAGATCAATGTTGGTTTACTTGGACTACATTAAATATTTTTGTATCTCAGTTTTACTGTAATTAATATAAAACAATACCCATTTTACAGTAAGTAACTTTTAACTATTTACAAACTTATTTCTGTTGTTGACTGAGCCACTTTTGTTCCTTAGAAACTAAGTTCATTGTATTTTTATTGTTCATTGATTCGCATATCTTGTTCTCATTTGCATAGGGAAAACTAAATCTAAATTCCTTTTATCAGTAGAATAAAATATTAAACTATGTTTTATTAGGAGGGATCTGGGAGAAACAGGAAGTGAGTATGCTTGTGGTGCATTTTATGAAAATCCCAAATAGTTAATAAAAATATTATATTGAAAAACAATACCAAAAAGTAGCAGTATACAAAGTTAAAAAGCAAAAAAAAAAGCTATAATCAAAAATTCAAAATTCTTTGGATGAATATAGGCACCCAAATAATATAAATTCTGTACAGTTTTATTAAAATTAATGAGGCCAAAGGAAAAATGATGGTATTAATCAATTAGGAAGTCATTATTACAAACATAAAATGAGGCATCATAAAACTGGAAGTTTTTCAATGTACAATAACTTTAAAAATCAGTAGGACAGAATATTAGCAAGTTGCTGTCATGTTTTATTTGACAAATTACTTTGTTTAATAAATCCTTTTTCAGTGAATTGTAGCGGTAACTCACTGTGCTGTTTAATATTGGCCATTTTACTGGATCTAGAATCACCTAGGAAAAAACCCTCTGGGTGTCTCCCACACGAGAGCTATATAATTGAGGTAAACAGGCTAAGCTTACCAGTGGGAGGCACCAGTCCATGGTTTTGAGTTCTAGATTGAATATAAAGAGTAAGCAAATGGAAGACCAGAATCCCTAACTGTGTGTCTGAACTTCAGCCCCATATGCCCAGCTGATTCCGGTGCCTGCTGCCACCAGTTCCATTATTAGACTGCACTCTGCCTGGGACTGTGAACCAAAAACTTTTTCTCATTTAAGACCCTTTGGGCAGCTATTTCGTTTCAGTAATAAGACAGCTATGGCAACACATATTATTTTTTGGTGTATACTATTCTATAATATTTTATCTTGTTCTTATTATACTTTACTATGAGAAATACACAATGAACTAAGGGAGAGAAAGAACAATCGCCACAGTGGGGGAAAGAGGATGCGGGAGCAGACTGAGACTCTACAGGAGTAATTAGATGATATTTGGAGTAATTTCCCTGAAATATGCATGGCATATAAATTCCAGCATATTAGCTTCCCTTTAGCAATCATTAAAAAGCACTGGGAGCTTAACTTCCTAAGAGTGTCTCCTAATGGTTTGTTTATTCATAGAAAAGTAACTGTAGCACTGATTTCCAGCCTGGGAAGTGGTGTTTACAGCTTTCACTGGCGAATAATAGTAGTTTTCTCTGTAAAGATCAACACATTTTTTTGTTTAGTTACCTAAAAATCAATAACAAGACGTAAAATATGTTTCAAGGAGATATCATGAAATCCTCAATATGATTTTTATTTATGTTTAATTTTTAAAAATTTAACATATTTGCCATCACAACTACTTTGGAAAATAAGGCCAGAGATTTCAGATGAAAAGACCTATGTGGGCTGTAGAGTAACTTCAAGATTCTGTCTTAAAAAAGTCCTAATAGTAACGTTGGTGGTGTACTTTTCAGTGAAGACAAGAATGAGGCACTGAAACCCTCAGGACTAAAAACAGAAAACCAAAAGAGAAAGTATAATTACTTTCAATAGGAGAAAGAACACTACTGTTTCAGTTCGCCTCTTGACAAATGGAGTAATGATTGCTACTAGATCCCACTGCAGTTCAACAACTGTTACATTACTCAGCATTACTTTCATGTTGCTGGGCAGTGGTAGCATACGCCTTTAATCCCAGCACTCGGGGCGCAGAGACAGGAGGATCTCTGTGAGTTTGGGGCCCACTTGTAATTCTTTAAACAGCAATTGTCGTTCCCACTTTACTTTTTCTTCCTCATCTCCCAAATACTAAAGCCACAAGTGTGAGCTACTACATGAGGGAACCTGAAAGGTTTTACTAATATATATTTTCAGTTTCTTAAAAACCTATTTAAAACAAAGTATTTATTTGAAGGAAAGAAAAGTTACACAGAAGACGTGTACATGTCAAATTCATTAGAAAGAAAGGAAGAAAGAAAAAAAAGAACCTAACATGCTATCCGATTTCAATTGGAAGGTACAGGCAAAACCCAGAACTCATCTTAGTCTTTTGTCTTCAGAAGAATTCAGTGTGTGTGTGTGTGTGTGTGTGTGTGTGTGTGTGTGTGTAGGATACTGCCATACCCTGATGACTTTCCCTCCTTCATATAACTTTCCCACGTGAGGATAGAAAAATCTAAGGTAATAAAAAAAACTTTACTGACAAGAGGAAATACCTTCACAAGACAGGAGAAATTAGTGACCACTTTGATTTAGGTGCATTCAAAAGTGAGCAAACTATAGTCACTTTTATTCTCTTCTCTTGAAAATTGCAGGACAAAGCATCCAGATTCTGGCAGAGCAGTTCAAAGTCAATAAATACCCCAAAGTCACTAATAACTGTCTTCACTTGCATTTTTAAAGCTGGCTTTCATTCACATGTCTCGTTCCTTTGTGCATTTATCGTGAGTGGCTGAAGTTGTGCTGGACTAACCTGTCCGGTCAGTTTTCTTTGGCTGCTGATAAGAACTAAAAGATCACAGCTACTGAAGCCTTTCCAGATCCCAGCCCCAGGTTCTAGTGGATTTTAAGGCGTCCTTGTGTTTGTCACCGGTGGAGAGAGGAGAGGTTAACGTGAGATGTCAGGGTCATTTCACTTGAAATGAGTAGTGTTTGGAAATTTGAATGACATTTCTTAAAATTTGCATACCAAACCATTTAGTATATCCTGTTCTTTTAGGATAATTTGCAAAATAATTTGAGAAAAATCAATGTTATTTATTCACATTTTATGTGTTCTGATAGAAGAATAAACACAAAGAGTCTCCATATCTGCTGCAAATTTATGTTTGCAGATCTTTCTGTCTTTTTCTTCCCATATAAATAATTATATCCTCAAATTCTGTGTTTATCTGACTCATTCACAAGTCAGAAGCACTTAGACAAATAGATATAATCATGAGTAAGGTATTTCAATTATTATCATTACAAGATGATTTATTTTAATAATAACTTGACAAAGATCATATCATTTAAGCAAGAGCTTCCATGATGAGTAACAACAAATAACTTGCCACTTCCTTGATTCTCTTAAAATATTCCTCAAAGGGGGCTGGAGAGATGGCTCAGAGGTTAAGAGCACTGCCTGATCTTCCAAAGGTCCTGAGTTCAATTCCCAGCACCCACATGGTGGCTCACAACCATCTATAATGAAATCTGGTGCCCTCTTATGGCCTGCAATCATACATGCAGGCAGAACACTGTATACACAATAAATAAATAATTAAAAAAAAGAATATTCCTCAGAAATTTACCACATTTGAAATGCTATAGTCATAGTTATCATATCTTTACTTTTTTGGAAAAAAATACCCTATTGTTTGCAGGTTCCACAGGAAAAAGACTTTTCAAAGTGAAACAGAACTAATCAAAAAAATTTAAATACGTTGGTAACACTACCTGTGAAACACACAAACTACAGCCATAACAAATGAATTTTGCAAACACTCTGGCTTTCTAGAAAGTAGTACAACAGCAAAAGTCAATGAAATTAGTACTAAGTGTGCTTTTTTTGGGAGAAAGACAGAGAAGTACTTTTAATATTAACTTAAAAAAAAGTATTTATATGAAATTTAGAAGCAGGTCCTTAATAAATAACAATGTCAATAAAACATACTTGCCCTTTTAACATAGATTCATATATTAAAAGGGACGATTCATTTGTTTTGCTGACCAGGACTTGGAATTTTTACATTAGAAGTAAGCAAAATGAGCCAATCAAAAAAAAAAAAATAATGTTGGGGACTTAGATGGTCACTTGGAAATTTAAGTTAATTATTATTTTCTTTGTTATCCATAGAATAACCTTATGAAGTTGCAAAGGCATTCCTTTGAATTTTTGTGCTGATCATTAAAAATCAGTGTTTTAAATCAACAAATTTAGTATTCACCACAATATGAAAATAAAATTGTACAAAATTTGTCTGTAGGCTATCTACCAGCATTTAAAGTCTTGTTTTCTTTGACTTATGAGACAAAGATAATGAGGTACAAACTGAAAAGATAGTTTACCCGCACATTTATGAGATTAATATCACCATTATTAAATTTGAATAGTGTAGAACTCATTAAATCCCCAGACAATTTTCAGTATATTTAATGCACATCACCTTCTACTGAGCTTGAGTCAAGTACGAATGTTCTCACTTATAAATGAATTCAAAACTTTGTGACATTCACCTCCCTTTAGAAAGTCTCGAAAGTTCATGCTGAGCACAGGGAAGAAATAAAATGACAGATGTCATAAAGGAAATGACACTTGCCATAGTCCCATTGAGTGGCAATCCTAAGGCTGTGACTCAGCTCACACTGAAACCTCGATACCACGATTTCCAGAAAAGACATTGGTTTAGTGGAAACAGGAGGAAATCCTAACCCATTGTTGAGTTAAGCAGAAGACTGATGCAGAATTAATAGACCATGAAAGGAATTACTGGGAAAAGAAACTTGTGAAGATAATTGATAGTTATTGAATTGACAGAGAAACCATTAATTTCCTAACAGAGTAAACAACACTGTATCCAACTAAAGAAAAATAGTTATATTGAGTGATAGAAATTCAGGTAGATGTAAGAAAGATCATTTTATATACAGCAATGGTGATATCAATTCCTGTTTTAATTTCACAAATATTTATTAATGTTTTTATTTTATAGTGCTAGAAAAGTAAATGCTATCATAGATATTTACTGTAAATATTAATTTAGAAAATGCATGCATTACTTCTTATATTCACCTCAAACCATAAATGGCACTGATTTGCCATGTATAGGATCTCTTAATCCTGGTTCTTTAGTATTTAAATTTTTCTACTGTTATATTTGGAATTCTTAAACTTATAATACATTTAGGTTATTCCTACTTCAAACTGCAAGACATGAGTTGTCATTGATGTAGAGATCCATTCACATTTGTTTCCAGAATGTTCAAGACATTCTTGAAATATAATGATAACTATCTTTAATGTTTAGAATATTATTCCACAAGTGCAATGATATTTTTGCTTTCACAGGCCCTACAAAATTTTTGGTATCATTCTAGAATATTTATGAAATCCAATCATCCACTTATAGCCTATGAACTCATTGAAGATGTAAGTTGTTGAAATCATAATCTGAGTTGAAACAAAATTAGTTCTGTATTCTGCTTATTTGACAATGTCACTTAAATGGGTACTTAATTGTGCCCATATCATCCGCTGCTTCTATGAACAGTATCAATAACCATTCCTTCCTTGTGTGGACATTGTGAAGATTACGTGTAAAGGCTCATTACATGTCTGATGCAAATTAAATCTATAATTTGTGGCAGAGCCTTTATGAGGACATTAATGTTGGTGACAGGAAAAAACTTTATCATCCCCACCTTTGAGAAATTCAGCTTTCATCCCAAAGCCTCGTATTTTTCTACTAGTTCACAGAAGGGTCAGCAATATTTTTCAATTTAGGTACAAGTATGCAAGGCTCAAAAAGCAGTAGGAAATATAAATAGTTACTCTCAGGACTGGCACTGTGGAAGAGTCAATTTATGGCCAGAGGGAAATAACATAAATTCCTTGTGATACATAAAATTCCTTGACACCTAATTCCAAATAACTTACTGCTTTGAAGAAATGTCATTCATTGAAAACGGGCATTGAAAACTAATGACTGTGAGAAACAATATAGTGTCGGATTTCAGGAAGGTGAAGTTGACTATGATAAAGATTAAGAAATAGAGAAAAAAATTATTGTAGGCTTGGAAAGGAATGCATTTTATGTAGAACTTATGCTATGAACACTTTATTTCTCACTCACTCAATCACTGAAACGTATTAAGAGATTCAAATATATTTAAACAAATTTCTGTAAAATTGAAGCTGTAGGTTGTTATTGACCGTCTTTGTCATCTTTGATTAATAATTACAAGCAAGAAAAATATGAATGGAGTCACAAGCTGGCCCTAACCACCTGTAACAAAGTAAGCACTGCTAAAGATTCTAAATGCTATAATCCTAAGAAAGGCATTCGTATATGATATACACAAAAAATTAAACTGACATTTTCTAACAACTGACATAGAGTAAGATAATATTCCCTTTATTAAAGTTCTAAACTGAAACTCTTGTCTCTCAGAAGTAAGCTTCTAAGATATTTTTAGAAAACCTTTCTCATAATCTTTTTTGAATTCACATAGGCAGTGATTCATCTTTGCTCCTTCCTTCTTTCTTGGGATCTTAATTCTAGTTTCATTATTTGCACAATAGTTGCTATGTAGAAATGCTCCCAAAGTATCTGGTTCTGATTTTCACAATTTTCTAGGTGTGTGTGTGTGTTGTGTTGTGTATGTACATTTCTCCTGCTTTTTGTCTGTTGTGTTATATTCTGTTTTGTTTGTCTTGCATTTTTGCTTTCTAAAGAGAGAGCATAACAGGAGTAGAGTTGGATTGGTGAGAGCATCTGGGAGAACATGAGGAATAGAAAACTGATTGGAATATATGGTAGGAATAATTTATTCCAATAAAAATTAAATAATTAAAATGTTAATTTTCTTTGCTCACCTCTAATCTTACATATAAAATTGTGTATTACATTCATATGCTTTGTCCATGACTAATACAAGCCAAGGAAGATGCTGAGTGACATTGAATATGAACACTTTATGACTGATTGTTTGCTATTCTTAAGTTCAGAATTCTATCATCCTCACACTGGGATCATTCTCCACTTCAGAGAGAAAAGATTTGTTTACTTGTCAACTTCTCACTTTCTGGGTGTCCCTTCAATTGGCATTTTTTTTTTCTTGTTTGTCCATTGTTACTATGGGAAAGAAAACTAATCTACAATTGCAATTTTATTCAATAATTGTATAACTCTATAATAACTGTAGTATAATCATTTCATCCTGTAATTACAAGATCAAATTCAAATTGCAGGCTATGCTCTGAATATAAAGAATATCTCCACTTCTAGGATTAACCATAACTGTGTTTTGCATACTATCTTGCAATCTAATAAGTCTTTTGAGTTTTTTAATGTCTAATTATGTTCATGTGACACTTCACTACATTTCCTACATTCTTACTTTTAGTTCCTATAAATTAAGAAATATTTTATCAGAATTATATCAACAATGAAAATATTTAAATACATACAAATCATTGGTTTACCTTCTTGGAAAGATGGAGAAATACCAAATGCAGAAAAACTTGACCAGGTATCCAGAAACTTAAGCTTGAATTCTGAGGTAGCCTTTCCTGTGACAATCAGATATCACCTTCATGAAGCAATATTGATTGGACATGACAGTCCAGTGTTTTGCACGTGGCCAATACCCTACCATAGGTGGGGAGGCTTTTATGATGTCCCACCCCATCTGAGGAGCTATTTGCAATTGTTGGTTGCCAAAGGAGGGCAAGTGCCTTTTTTTCAAGGTTGCAACCCTGAGGGGCCACAAATGCTCCGACGGATGATCGTTCGCCATGCCCCTATGGGCAGCACCACATAGACTCAATGGGGCTGCTCAAAAAAGCAAAGAAAGAAGACATGAAGTTGGAAGGGAAAGTGTAGGGGAGACTGAGGAACAATAATAGAGGAAATGAGGGTGGAATGGAACAAAACACATGATATTCTCAAATAATAGAATACAAATTATAGGAAAACTTCAACTTCTCAAATTATGAAGAGAACTATAAAATATAATTTTAACTGAGTCACCTATCTGAAATGGCTAAAGGGAATCAAAAATGACCAATAAAATGCTCAAGTATGTCTTCTTCTCTATATCAGTTCCTCCTATTTTGTAACAAAACCAAAAATAACAATTATGAAAACTTGAGTTCTTTGAGGATTCTAATTCTCCCTCAGGTTCTGGTTTATTTTACATTCCATGGCTGTTTTTTGAGGTGTTTCCCTCTGTGTCCGACTGTGGTGGGGGAGCAGAAACTAGAGGGGGCTGCGCCAACATTAGCTTGGGAAAGTAGACAGATGACAAATACACTGGAAATCCTTTTCCACCTGCCATACATGGAACAAACCGGGTACGTACAGAAAATCCCAGATACATGAAGGCAGGCAGAGGCGTGGGCCGTGCAAGTGACCTGTGGAGAAAGAAGGGTGTGCCCTGTGGTGCAGTGTTTGAGAGTCCTTGCTTTTCCCACTAACTACCCACTTCATTCTTCGGAGCTGTTATTCTTAATAAATCGTCCATGTTTATATTTTCCCACTACATATGCACCCCTGGTCCAACTATGGGTCCTGGGACATGAGAACACAGAGTTTTCAATGAGGGGTTCTCTCCAAACTCAGATCTGTGTCTGTAACACACACATATGTCGTTACTCTTAAAGAAGACCTTATATGATCGAAAGCACTTGTTTCACAAGCGCTGGTGTGCTGGAGCACACAGTTCCTTACTGGTCGCAATATATTGCATGGTTGGGAGATCATACAAGGCAGACCTCACTGTAGGAAGTGGGCCGTTGGGGACTAGTCTTGAGGCCCTACAGCCAGGCCCTGCTTTCTGTCTGCTCTCTGCTTCTTGACTGCTGACACAAAGTAACTCGATGCTTTGCTTCTGACACAGTAACTTCCCTGTCATGATGTGGGCCTTCTAAGATGTAAGACAAAATAAACGCTACACTCCTAATTGGTTCTTCTCAGGTGTTTGGTCACAGTAATGAGAACAGTCGTTAAGACCATAACTCTTGGACGCATCCCTGAATTCTCATTCTCAGTCTTCTGATTCAGTAATGCTTATTTCCTGGTTTTCATACTCTGGTTGCTCCTGTAACTGCAATGTTTTAATTGTCTGGTATAATTATACATTCACCTCGATATTCCCCAATAGACTAAACATTCTGAATAGGTTGCAGTGTTACCTATTCCATTGACTATTTTCCAAAAGTCCATCACCTAATACGCCACTTTCTTTTTACAAATATACAAAATGCAGTGACAACTCCAATAAAACACACAGTCTTTATTATCTTCAAAGAATGAGAGAGGGAAAAGGGCCCCCACTATCGGAGTTAATACTCTCATTAATAAAACAACTCAAGAATGGAATAAAAAGTAGTCAGGAACAATTTTATTAGTATTTAAAAGAAAATCCCCAGGGCAGGCGAGATGTAATTTCCACAGCTGTCCAGGGATGGAGGGGAGGGAGTAGACTTTATACACTTTAACAGGATGCCAAGCACATGGCTGACAAGCAGACACCTGGCAGAGAGGAAGCTTTGGGGAAAGAGTGAGGAAGCCAAAATGTTAAGAAAAAAACCAAGGAGATAAGGAAAGTGTAAAAAAGCAATAAAGGAAGAAAAAAGTTATAATATCTTAATAACTCAGAGAAGTAGGCAGAAATACAATCTACATGATAGTGGCTAGGTAACCTACTGCACCAGTGGTGGGGATTCTGGTTTTTCGAAGTGTCTGTTGCGGGAGGGCAGAGCCCATTGCAGCTGGGACCACCTCTGTGCTGGTAGTCCTCTGTTCTTTATGAAAACAAGCTGAGCAAGCCATGAGGAGCTAGCCAGCAAGCAGCGCCCATCCATGGCTTCTGCATCAGCTCCTGCCTCCAGCTTCCTGTTCTCTTTTTGCTCCTGCCATGATTTCCTTCAGACTGTGGGTGTAGAAGTGTATTTCCAATAAACCCTTTCCTTTCCCCCGCCCCAAAAATAGTGTAGTATCTCAGTAAATGCTAATTATTTCATCTTTGCTTTCGTTGAGCTAGTCTTCCTTACCCTGAGGGACTGGCCCAGACCAACTGGAAAGTTCATTCTCCACCTGGGCCAGATATTGGATTCTTTCATCCAGAAGAAGGTTTTGTTTTTTTTTTGTTGTTTTTTTTGTTGTTTGTTTTTTTTGTTTGTTTGTTTTTCTACTTTAACAATGGTAACTAGCTTGAGTTATAATTTAGAGTTTAGTTTATCCAAAGTGCAGGACTGACTAGATGTTTTGGTGGTTGGAGGTGCTTGTGCCTACGCCTGACAATACCCGGGACTCCTGGGAGGAGAGGAAACCAGCTCTCCAGTGTTCTTCTTTTACCTCCAGTCATGTGTCATGAAATGAACAGCTACACATTTCCATCAATCAATGTAATTCACTTTAAAAATAGATATAACTTTACAATCAAGAATTTGGATTTAGATAAACGCGTTTCTCTAAGTTTGTCATAGCATTTATTATGAACAAATTAACGGCAAAACAAAACAAAAAAGAGAGAAAAAAAAATGACTGACCAAGAAAGGCCTCCACACACAATTACTGAATGGTTATTAAAATTCTTTATTGTATTAGGAAACTTTATTAAGACTGTGTCTTGGATATTGTGCTATATCATCTATGTGTAAAATTCTAATGAGCTCAGTATGGACAGCCAGGTTAGTGCATACTCTGAATATCTTTCAGAATACGTACATTACACAGCCATCTGTGGGTCCTGAAGCAGAAGATCTGAAACCCTCTTCTGGCCTCTGTAGGCATCTTCACATAAATGTACAGACAGACACACAGAAATAAATAAATCTTTTATTTAAAAATGCAGTGGATGACTCTGCTCTATATGAAATCACCAACTGGGAAAGGGTTATGAGTTCAGTGATTATTTTAATCAAGATATCTTGGTTTGTCAGAGTCAGGCATAATTTAGCATGCAAGTATTTAATGATTAGAAGAAAAGACGCCTTTATTCAACAACATGGACAAAGCTCTGAAGAAAAAAATGTAGTCTTATACAACTATACTGAAAATCTGTCGCTTTTCTTTTCTTTTTCCTGTTGTTTGAGTCACAGTTGTGTTTCTTCCTGTAGGAATATGCATCTTTAATCATTTTGTTTCGTTTATGTTCACTGTGTTCTAAATTATAGTGTGTATAAAACCCCTTGCTGTTTTCTTTCTTTGAATTTATTGGGAGTGGAAAATATCTAGACCTAAGTTCCTTTGTGGTTATTGTTTTATTTTATTTCTTCCAAATTCTTCATCACCTAGATGCCCCACTCTATTATTTAATAATCACAGACAGGTCCAAAATCTAACGTTTCTTTTCTTTTCCTTGGTGAAAAAGATAATTTTTAAATAACCAATGAGCATGTGAAACATAGATATTAGCATACATTTCCAAGCTCATGACCATTCCATATATAGTATTTATGTGTTCTAAAGGTTTTCAAATGGTGTTGTAGAGTTGAATATTATGTATCAAGATAAATAAAATTTAGAACATAGCGCATTAGCTTTATCAGCACATTTCTTCATAATGAAAAGTCTACTTAATATTCTCCTTATAAAAATGATAAATATGTTAGTTTTTTGATTTTCCAAGTTTATTCAATTTTCAATATGGATATATACATATGGAGGAAGATAAGACCTACAAGGCTGAGAGATGCAACAACCTGGAGTGTGCCTGAGGGCCTAGCAACAGGGCTGTCAGAAATCTTGATCATGGCTAGCCAATGAGGGTGAAGGTCAATGGATTGGAGTGCAGCCTGGGTGTGCAGAGGATTGCATATAAGGTTTTCTCCATTGCTGTATAAAAGAGTCTGCTGAAGGCAGATCTCTGTGACTTTGAGGTCTACAAGAGCTAGTTCCAGGAGAGACTCCAAAGCTACAGAGAAACCTTGTCTCAAAAAAAAAAAAGAAAAAATAATAAATAAAAGTAAAAAATGAAGAGTCTGCTGTTTGTCTTTTACCTGACTCTCCTCTGTGCTGTTGACACCACACCTTCTCAACCTAGTGGGAGCTGTTAGAACCCAGCAACATACATACAAGCATTTTAGGGGCTGTGTAGACGCCATAAATACAGACATATATTTCAATATAAAAACCGGAGTTCGATTCCAGGAATCCATATTGTGGAAAGAACTTGCCGCTGAAGGTTATCCCCTAACCTCTACGTGTGTGCCATGGTAGTCACATGCCCATAGACATAAATACAGAACAGAAAACAAATAAGTAAAGAAATAAAATGGAAAAGAAAATAAATGGGTTGTACATGATACAGACGATTTTATTTGTCAGCTTCAATGGGCGCTATTTCAAAAGGATGAGGTTTTACACACATGATGAGCATGTTTGACATTGGTGGAGTTGTGGTACCTTTGGAAATGTGAGTTTTGAGTAGAATTAGACCAACATAAAATACTCATAAAGGACTCAAATGAGAGTTACAAGTGGAAATACATCATGAAGGTCACTGATATTCATATAATATTAAAACTGGAATTATCAAACAATAGATTTGTATAAAGAGAAAGCAAACAGTGAAGATCTATACCCACATGTTCTACAGTGATAAGTTGGGGAGCTTAGCAGCCACTATTGATATAGCAGAGAAAATAGCAAGTGTATTTCTGAAAATAAAAACTCAATCAATGAGTATACTGAAATAAAAATGAAAATGTACTCTGAAATAACTGAGCTGATTAAAGCATCAATACTTCTGAGAAATGAAAGATGATTGAAATTGAGAACTGCTGTTGAGTTGGAAATAGAGCAAGTGGGAGACTGAACACAAATATTTTGCGAGTGAAAAATCTTCTCTTGAAATGAGACTCGTAGAAGACAAACTACAAATAAATAAATAAACACCCTGAAAAATACATTTTAAATAAAAATGTAAGAGTTAGAGAGTAATACAGTCCAAATTGTTTGTGAATGTTTTCAAATATGTACATCACAAGTAGGCTGTACACTATGCAAAAGAAATTTCATCAGAATCGTGGCATTCTGTCTCATATCCATTGCCCCTTCTCACCAGCTCTGCTATGGTCTTCGAGAAAATGCCAACCTTGTTCACTCTTTCTACCCCAAGTGTCTAAGCATCAGTGACATGCAGGCTTCCGAATTTTACTTCTCTGGTGGTATGGTGGAGTCAAAATGACAAGTGTTTGAGTTAGATCTGAAATCAGACATTTTCTTTCAATGCTGAGATACAAACAATATTTCTCTCTCTCTCTCAAAACACTAAATTTATCACTGTGTATAATTTATATTAATATTTAATTAATTAAATATTTATACTATTATTATCTATGCTCTATTAATCTAGCACATGAAAGAAACTTTTTGGCTATCTAAATATATTTTAATAATTAATTTTTACTTCTCTTTTTTTATAATACACACAAACAGATATCTCTGAGGAGGTGTCTGACTAGATAATAATTTGGGACTTGGGGGTATATTAAACTAAAAATGAAGCTAGAATGTGCAATCTGTTTTATGCAATCTAGATCAACCTTTCAGTGCTTCTTGCAATTGTCAGCTACTACCATAAACAATGCTCTATATATGAGAAGGATGTGAGTAACAGAAACCTTCTGCAGAAATCCCTAGAATGTATTCATAAAGAGCTAGTCTTCTAGTGAAAAAATTGAGGCATATTGCATCATATCCATACTTGTCATGGCAGAGAGCTATTATTTATCTTGATTAACAAGTGCAAATTTGCAAGTAGGAAAATAAAAATTTCACCCCAGACAACCTAGAAATCACACATGAACTATCAAGCAAAAATACAACTCCATTGTTTATGAATGAAGATAAAAGACTGGAAAAAAGATATAGAATACCCAAAATATTGGTAGAAATTTTAAAATAAAAGAACTAGGAGAATGGTAGGTGACTATTAAATAGTCAAGACAATTGTCTATGTTAAAGAGAGGGAATCTACAGCTTGTAAGGCAAGGAGGCTACCAATGCTGCACTAGCTCTTATAGACTAGGCTGGCCTCGAACACACAGTGATCCACCTGCCTCTGCCTCCCGAGTGCTAGGATTAAAGGCGTGCACCACCACTGCCCAGCTCTTGCCCCTATTCTTAAGGGCAAGAATAGTATTCAGTACATGGCAGCTGTTAAAAAATAAACTGTTTTGATTTAATAAAATTGAAATTCTCTTCTGACTGATGGTGTAGAAGTTCCTTCTGTTTATGTATTGCTTTCATTGGTTAGTCAATAAAGAATCTGCTTAGCCTGGTAGAGCACAATGTAGGTAGGCAGAGAAGACAGAACTGAATTCTGGGAAAAAGAAAGCAGAGTGAGAGAACCTCCATGGAGACACCATTTCAGACATGCTGAATCTTTCCCAGTAAGCCACGACCTAGTGGTGATATGCAGATTAATAGAAATGGGTTAAATCAAGATGTGAGAGTTTGCCAATAAGAGGCTAGATTTAGTGGGCCAAGCAGTAATTCAATTAATACAGTTTCTATGTGGTTATTTCAGGTGTAAGCTAGCTACTCAGCTGGGAAAAACAAGCAAGCCCTCTCTCCATCAACAGACTAATGTCCACAAAATTAGCTATTAATAGCAATATAACACCAACAATATACATATATTATAAAACATATAATGTGTTGAAAACATAAACAAACACCATAGACTATGATGGTAAAATGATTTGTATATAATTTTTTTGGTTAATTTGGGTTGTTCTTTACAAAACATGGACATTGCACATAGTAGCTTCTTATTCTCCATCTATAAACTCACCTGGGTATTGCAGTGGAAGCTGTGTGCTTTATTTAGCCTATAGCCATGGATACAGTGGTTTGGGAAGGGTGTGGTAGTGAGGAAAGGTACTTTGCTGGCTCTGCTCTTTGTTGATAATCACACATGTCCTGTTGACTCTCTGAGCTAGAATGCTATCAGGATTAGAAAACTGAATGTTTTCTTTTCTGGGCTGAGAAAACTCATTGTATTTCTAAGTCATGATTTTTCTATTGATGACTACAGCATAAATATGGTTGCTATTTCTTAGACTCTAAGGCATTTTTACAGTTAATTTTATTCTCTGAAACTAATCGTCTGATATTGCAAATGTTAGGTTAAGATTGATGGAGGTGGCTCAGAAATAAGAGGGGAAAGAGGCCCATTCCTGCAAAAGAAGGTCTGCTCTCTAGAAGAACTAATGGAGGACACGCCTCACCAGGAGTGGAGACTGTGCACTAGAGTGCAGGAGGTCTGGGACTTATAGGGCAGAAGAGGAATCGTTGGAGAGAAAGTATTATCAGTAGATATATTATTTAGCGTTTCAAAGCCGAACGATGCTAGCAGATATTCTCATTACGGTGTTCGTTTTTTGTCAGGCAGGTGCTCTTAGAGTTATGCTGAATCCATAGTTTTTAGGTCATTAACTCTTAACGCACATTTTTAGTGGTCAAGGGAATGAAGACTGCTTTTTCACATCTCCTGCGATGACAATTAGTGAAAAAAAAAAGAGGCTAAGAACTTGAAGGAGAGCAATAAGGGGCATAAGGGTTCTAAGCAACTACTGGATTCTTGGATTTTCCTTTCGTAGCCAGCCATTTTGGGATTAGCTGGACACACAGCCTCTAAATCTTTCTAATAAATCTCATATATACATGGGTTTTATATATTTATATGTGCATATGCATGTGTGTATAGACTTAACTTATAGAATATATGTATTCTATGAGAGAGAGAGAAAGAGAGAGAGAGAGAGAGAGAGAGAGAGATCATTCTATAAATTCTAGTCTCTAGAACAGTGGTTCTCAACTTTCCTAGTGCTGTAATCTTTTCATGCAGTTCCTCATATTGTGGTGACCCCAATTATAAAATTACTATTAATTATAATATTAAAATTGTTTTCATTGATTCTTTATAAGTGTAAGCTTGCTACTGTTAAGAATTGTAATGTAAAGACCTGATACGCAGGATACCTAAGATGTGACCTCTCTAAAAGGGTCACAAGTTAAGAACCTCTGCTCTAAGGAACCCTAACTAATATGCATACCTAGCTGCTGAAGTCACCAAATTGTGACCAAGGGCTATAGGAAACTGAGAAAAGCTGGGAGCAGGAAAGGGGTCTTTCCCAGGGAAGAAAACAATTGTTTGTCAAGTACCAAATGGTCATCCTTGAAACTAGCCTCATATGACCTGAACAGGTTGTATTTAGGAATGTATGTTTTGGCATATACATATATAATTGCAATAGCAATTAACATATAGGCCACAAACTTGAAAGAGAACGGGAAAGGATGTATAACAACTTTTAGAGAGGAAATGGAATGGAGAAACCTTGTACTTGCAATCTAAAAAAACAAGATTTAAGAATATCTGTAAGATAATTTATCGGCTTGTATCATTTTAATTCATCATAAAGCTTATGTATGACATTTGCTTTAAAACATGCATTTAATATCATTAAACAGAACATTAAAATATATGTAAGAAGAATTTGAGATTTTGTTTGTTCCTAATCCTTTGGAATCACACTCCCCTAAGAGAACATAGAATGACAGAAACTGTACCATGGGAAAATGCAGGATGGATTTACTTTAAGCACAGAAGCAGACAAAGAAAGGAAGACATTGCACACGATTTTTTTGATTTGTTCAAGTGGAATTCTGATGAATAAATATATGTTTTCTGATAGGAATTGTTTAATTTGTTAAGGATCACATTGTTGTTTCAACAACCAAAATAACAGGAATGTTTCCCTCTCATTAACACGTTTATTTTTAGCAATTTCATCTAGTTTAATTTTCTGCCTAAACGGCCCTGTGCTCCCAGCAATCCTCTCCTTTGAAGCTAAGAACCTTGCTGTCTGACCTCCTGAAGCACACACAGCAGGCCATGGCAAGGGAGCAAGGCTTTCTGAGGTGGGGTTTTATTCACTTTATTCAGTATATTCTTAGAGGCCCTGCGCTGACCATTAAATTATTCTGAGATTTATAGCGCATTCCTTCCAAAAAGTAAATCTTTACTTTTTGCCACCATTTTCAAAAAATTCCAATTATTGAGACAAATCTTTGGTATTTTGATATTTTCCACATCAAGTCCCTGAACAATTTAAAATTAAGCGTGTGTTATGTTTATGTCCCTCTCTACTCGTCCTCCTAGAAGATGCTTAATGCAGATGTATGTGAACACTTAACAGAGTCACCGGCCTCATTCCCTGCAGTCGTAATTAGACGCCCTCCCTGGGCTTCTGATTTGTGCAGCCGAGCAATCCATGTTCACTCCTCTTTTATATAATTTTGATCAAATTAGTATGCATTCTGCCCAACAAAATCTAATAAGCCCATGTTGCATTGTGATGCTATGAGGAGCTTAGGCGGGGCTCTCTGGGCCATCCTCCAGTGAATGGTCACTCACAGTCATTCTTCTCTTTACTTGTGGTACAAACCTGCAAAGGACCAGTTGGAGGAAGACAAGAGAGGCAGAAAGGGCCTCCTGCCAAAAGTCAAATTACGGAGCTGGTTAAGTCACTACCTCTGCTTCAGCACGTTAACAGGACTTCGGCAGTGGTATTTCATTTGTATTTGAGTCAATAATGCTGCCTGAAGATCAGAGAGTAAAACAGCCACACTGGACATACAGACAAGGCAGTGGTGGCACACACCTTTAATCCCACACTAATTCACCATAGAAACCAGGTAGTAGTGGTGCATGCCTTTAATACAGAAAAGAGCATAAGGTGGAATGAGACAGGAACTTATTCTCTTTCATTCTGAGGATTTCTTAGAGGTAAAAGCTCTCTAGTGGCTTGGCTGCTTTGCTTTGCTGATCTTTGGGTTGAAACCCAATATTTGTCTCTGGGTTTTATCAATTGTGATACATTTGCGGAGTTCATAACTTATGAAAATAAGCATTATGATTATTTAATATATTTCTCAAGCACTTGGTTTTCTTTATTTATTATTTTATTATTCATTCAGAACAGTATTTATAAAAGTATGATTCTCTTTTGCTCTATATTTACACACTGTAGTTTATTTCAGTACTTCTAAATCCCCAGTAACAAGTCCTTTTGTGACTTTTGATATGTACTAGGTTAGAGTCTATCGTGTGGGAAACATTAGCAAGTGTATGTGGACACCAAATACCGAAGTGATGACAGATCAAAGTAATGATATTATCAAATTCTAACTGGCTGAACCATTGAGTTTATTTAGTATGTATACAGAAGTAAGGGCTTGCTTAAAGGGGCAAAGCTGACTCAGTGATGGTCTTATCACCAAAGTCAAGTCCAGCATGGGTGACGGCTCCAAATCTTTAGACAAATCAGCAGGTTGCAGCAGAACTTTCCAGATAGCTCAGTCAGCCGAAGCTTCTCTGGGCATCTTGCCTAGTCTGAGTGTCCGTCAACAGTCTTTACTTATATTCTTTGGAAGAAAGGGGTCTAGTTTATCTGGTCGGTTTCAGGAGAGATTCGGCTGCTATTTACTTCCTGAGATCAAAGCTTCCTCGCAGTACAGAATGTTTCATCTCTTGGGATATACAGTTATTTCACCTCCTTGTCAACTCTGGGTCTTAATCAGTGACCACTTTAGGACATCCTGCTTCTCAACTCCCCTTTAATGTTCTGTTTAAAAATATCCTGTTGCCGGGCGGTAGTGGCGCATGCCTTTAATCCCAGCACTCGGGAGGCAGAGGCAGGCGGATCTCTGTGAGTTGGAGGCCAGCCTGGTCTACAAGAGCTAGTTCCAGGACAGGAACCAAAAAAGCTACGGAGAAACCCTGTCTCAAAAAAATAAAAAAAATAGCTCTCTGACCCCCCGCCCCACCTTGAACCACACAACAGCTCCCAGCTCAGCCTGTTTGGGCGCTGGGACAGGGTCCGAATTGGGAGGGCAGCCAGGAGGGTAGTAGCTCCTTTGTCTAGGTGGCCTGCCTGCCCTGCGGCAGCGAGGTCAGCCCTTTGTTCGCGAGACACCCAAGCAGCACGGAGACCAGATCCCGGTACCAGAAGAGACATCACCAGGGTGGGTGAGTTTCTGACTGCAGCAGCAGCCCGGGACAGGGAACTCAGACGTTCCTCAATCCTCCTGCACTCCTAGGTCAGTCTGCAGGGGCTATACCGCCCGATACTTCCTCTCTATTCATATCCCACCCAGCTTGCATCCACGACCCTCCCCCACCTCCTCTGACCCCCCCCGCCCCGCCTTGAACCACACAACAGCTCCCAGCTCAGCCTGTTTGGGCGCTGGGACAGGGTCCAGGTGGGAGGGCAGCCAGGAGGGTAGTAGCTCCTTTGTCTAGGTGGCCTGCCTGCCCTGCGGCAGCGAGGTCGGCCCTTTGCTCGCGAGACACCCAAGCAGCAGGGAGATCAGATCCGGGTGCCAGGAGAGACATCACTGGGCAGTTCAAGCTCAGCAGGACGGACCTTGCTTCCACACTGAAGAGATACACCCAGAGGCTCAGTCACAGCAAAAACTGGACCAAGACACCAGGCCTCTCTTGGCTTCATTTGAAAGAGGAGATGGGAAGGCGCCAATGCAACAACCTGAAAGGCAACATGACATCACCAGAACCCAGGGATCCCGAAATAAGAAGAATTGTACACCCTACTCCAGAAGAAGTAGAAGAAATCGACCCAAAAGTGAATTTTTTGAAAATAATAGAAGACCTTAAACAGGAGGTGAAAAACTGCCATAAACAATTAGAGATTACAAACAAAAAGGTAGAGGAAATGAATAAATCGCTCAAAGATACCCAAGAAAACCAAGAGAAACAAGAAAATGCAATCAAACAGGTAAGGGAAATGGTTCAAGACCTGAAGAACGAAATGGAAGTAATGAAGAAAACACAAACCGAGGGAAGGTTGGAGATGGAAAATCTGGGTAAACGAACAGGAACTACAGAGACAAGTACTACCAACAGATTACAAGAGTTAGAAGAAAGAATGTCAGACACTGAAGATACCATAGAGAAAATTAACACACTGATCAAAGAAAACAGCAAAACCAACAAATTCTCATCACAAAACATTCAGGAAATATGGGACACAATAAAAAGACCAAACCTAAGAATAATTGGGATACAAGAAGGAGAGGAAGTACAGCTCAATGGTGCAGAAAATATATTTAATAAAATTATAGAAGAAAACTTTCCCAGCCTAAAGAAAGATATTCCTTTGAAGGTTCAAGAAGCATACAGAACACCGAATAGACTGGACCAGAAAAAAACATCTCCTCGCCACATAATAATCAGAACACAAAACATCCAGAATAAAGAAAGAATATTAAGAGCTGCAAAGGAAAAAGGTCAAGTTACTTATAAAGGTAAACCTATCAGACTTACTCCTGACTACTCTATGGAAACCATGAAAGCCAGAAGGTCCTGGATAGATGTACTGCAGAAGCTAAGAGAACATGGATGCAAGCCCAGACTACTATACCCAGCCAAGCTTTCGTTCACTATAAATGGAGAAAACAAAATTTTCCAGGATAAAAACAAATTTAAACAATACGTAGCCACAAATCCAGCCTTACAGAAAGTAATAGAAGGAAAATCACAAACCAAGGAGACCAACAATGACCACAATAACTCAAACTTCTAGACACCCTTTACCAGCGCAACTAAAAGAAAGCAAACACACAAACCCTATGACTAAAAAAGTGACCAGAGTTAGCAACCACTGGTCATTAATATCCCCTTAATGTCAATGGACTCAACTCACCTATAAAAAGACACAGGCTAAGAGATTGGATACGCAAACAGGATCCAACATTCTGCTGTTTACAAGAAACACACCTCAACCACAAAGATAGGCACCTACTTAGAGTAAAGGGATGGGAAAAGGTTTATCAAGCAAATGGACCTAAGAAACAAGCAGGTGTGGCCATACTAATTTCTAACAAAGTTGACTTCAAACTTAAATCAATCAGAAGAGATGGAGAGGGATATTTTATACTCATAACAGGAACAATTGATCAGGATGAGGTCTCAATCCTGAATATCTATGCCCCCTAATATAAAAGCACCCACATATGTAAAAGAAACATTACTAAAACTCAAAGACGCCATCAAACCGCACACACTAATAGTGGGAGATCTCAACACGCCTCTTTCACCAATGGACAGGTCAATCAGACAGAAACCTAACAGAGAAATAAGAGAATTAATGGAGGTATTGAACCAAATGGACTTAACAGACATCTATAGAACATTCCACCCAAATAGGAAAGAATATACCTTCTTCTCTGCAGCTCATGGAACCTTCTCAAAAATTGACCACATCCTCGGTAACAAAGCAAACTTCCACAGTTACAAAAAAATATCCATAACCACCTGTGTCTTATCAGATCACCACGGACTAAAGTTAGAATTCAACAACAATGCTACCCCAGAAAGCCTGCAAACTCATGGAAACTGAATAGTCAACTATTGACCCACACCTGGATTAAAGAAGAAATAAAGAAAGAAATTAAAGTCTTCCTTGAATTCAATGAAAATAAAGAATCAACATACTCAAACTTATGGGACACTTTGAAAGCAGTCCTAAGGGGAAAGTTCATAGCCCTTAGTGCCCACTTAAAGAAAACAGAGAAAGCATACATTGGAGACTTATCAGCCCACCTGAAAGCTCTAGAAAAAAAAGAAGCAGACTCACCTAGGAGGAGTAGAAGACTGGAAATAGTCAAACTGAGGGCTGAAATCAACAAAATAGAAACACAGAAAACAATCCAAGGAATCAATGAAACAAAAAGCTGGTTCCTGGAGAAAATCAACAAAATTGATAAACCCCTATCCAAACTAATCAAACGGCAGAGAGAGAATCTGCAAATTAATAAGATCAGAAATGAAAAGGGGGACATAACCACAGACATAGAGGAAATTCAGAGAATCATTAGATCTTACTACAAAAGCCTGTATGCCACAAAACTGGAAAATGTAAAAGAAATGGACACTTTTTTAGATAAATACCATATACCAAAGTTAAATCAGGACCAGGTGAGCAATCTAAATAGACCTGTCAGTCGCGAAGAATTAGAAGCTGTTATCAAAAACCTCCCTACCAAAAAAAAGCCCAGGACCAGACGGTTTCAATGCGGAATTCTACCAGAATTTCCAAGAAGACTTAATACCTATACTCCTTCAGGTATTTCACAATATAGAAACAGAAGAGTCATTGCCAAATTCCTTTTATGAAGCTACCATCACTCTGATACCAAAACCACACAAAGACTCAACCAAGAAAGAGAATTACAGGCCAATCTCACTCATGAACATCGACGCAAAAATCCTCAACAAAATACTGGCGAACCGTATCCAAGAATACATTAGAAACATTATCCATTATGATCAAGTAGGCTTCATACCAGAGATGCAAGGCTGGTTCAACATACGAAAATCTATCAATGTAATCCATCATATAAATAAACTGAAAGAAAAAAACCATATGATCATTTCATTAGATGCTGAAAAAGCTTTTGACAAAATTCAACATCCCTTTATGATAAAAGTCTTGGAGAGATTAGGGATACAAGGGTCATACTTAAATATAATAAAAGCTATTTACAGCAAACCGACAACTAACATCAAATTAAACGGAGAGAAACTCAAAGCCATCCCACTTAAATCAGGAACACGACAAGGCTGTCCACTCTCTCCATACCTCTTCAATATAGTGCTTGAAGTTTTAGCAATAGCAATAAGACAACATAAGGGGATCAAGGGGATTCGAATTGGAAAGGAAGAAGTTAAACTTTCGTTATTTGCAGATGATATGATAGTCTACATAAGCGACCCCAAAAACTCCACCAAAGAACTCCTACAGCTGATAAACACCTTTAGTAAGGTGGCCGGATACAAGATCAACTCCAAAAAAATCAGTCGCCCTCCTATACACAAAGGATATGGAAGCAGAGAGGGAAATCAGAGAAGCATCACCTTTCACGATAGCCACAAACAGCATAAAATATCTCGGGGTAACTCTAACCAAAGAAGTGAAGGATCTTTTGACAAGAACTTTAAGGCATTGAAGAAAGAAATTGAAGAGGATACCAGAAAATGGAAGGATCTCCCTTGCTCTTGGATTGGGAGGATCAACATAGTAAAAATGGCAATCCTACCAAAGGCAATTTATAGATTCAATGCAATCCCCATCAAGATCCCATTAAAATTCTTCACTGATCTTGAAAGGACAATAATCAACTTTATATGGAATAACAAAAAACCCAGGATAGCCAAAACAATCTTGTACAATAAAAGGTACTTCTGGAGGCATTACCATCCCTGACTTTAAACTCTACTATAGAGCTACAGTAATGAAAACAGTGTGGTATTGGCATAAAAATAGAGAAGTCGACCAATGGAATCGTGTAGAAGACCCGATCTTAACCCACAAACCTATGAACACCTCATTTTCGATAAAGGTGCTAAAAGTATACAATGGAAGAAAGAAAGCATCTTCAACAAATGGTGCTGGCACAACTGGATGTCACCTGTAGAAGAAAGAAAATTGACCCATATCTATCACCATGCACAAAACTCAAGTCCAAATGGATCAAAGACCTCAATATCAATCTGAACACACTGAACCTGATAGAAGAAAAGTGGGAAGTACCCTACACAGATGGGCACAGGCGATCGCTTCCTAGGTATAACCCCAGCAGCACAGTCATTAAGGGCAACATTGAATAAATGGGACCTACTGAAACTGAGAAGCTTCTGTAAAGCAAAAGACACTGTCACTAAGACAAAAAGGGAACCCACTGACTGGGAGAAGATCTTCACCAACCCCGCAACAGACAAAGGTCTGATCTCCAAAATATATAAAGAACTCAAGAAACTAGACTTTAAAATGCTAATTAACCCAATTAAAAAATGGGGCACTGATCTCAAGAGAGAATTCTCAACAGAAGAAGTTCAAATGGCCAAAAAGGCACTTAAGGTCATGCTCAGCCTCCTTAGCGATCAGGGAAATGCAAATCAAAACAACATTGAGATATCACCTTACACCTGTCAGAATGGCTAAAATCAAAAACACTAATGATAGCCTTTGCTGGAGAGGCTGTGGAGAAAGGGGGTACCCTCATCCATTGCTGGTGGGAATGCAAACTTGTGCAACCACTTTGGAAAGCAGTGTGGCGGTTTCTCAGGAAAATTGGGATCAACCTACCCATGGACCCAGCAATGCCACTCTTGGGAATATACCCACGAGATGCCCGATCATATGACAAGGACATTTGTTCAACTATGTTCATAGCAGCATTATTTGTAATAGCCGGAACCTGGAAACAACCTAGATGCCCTTCAATGGAAGAATGGATGAAGAAAGTATGGAATATATATACATTAGAATACTACTCAGCGGTAAAAAACAATGACTGCGAATTTTGCATGCAAATGGATGGAAATAGAAAACACTATCCTGAGTGAGGTAACCCAGACCCAAAAGGATGAACATGGGATGTACTCACTCTAATTGGTTTCTAGAGATAAATAAAGGTCAGTGAGTCTATAATTTGATATCCTAAAGAAACTAAATAAGAAGGTGAACCGAAAGAAAAACATATAGCTATCCTCCTGGTTATGGGAAGTAGACCAGATTGCCGGGCAAAAAATTTGGGATCTTGGGGGTGTGGTGGGAGGGGGTGAGGGAGAAGGGGAGAGAAATGTGAGAAGGGGAGGATGGGGGGGAACCTGGGGAAACGGGATGTTTGGGATAAAGGAAGGTTGGTTAGGGGAGCAGAGAAGCACACATCTTAATTAAGGGAGCCATCTTAGAATAGAAAAAAAAATAAAATAAAATAAAAAAACAGTTTCCAATAGAGAGAGCTTAAAGCTGCCTAACAGGTACTCAAACAGGTAAAATATAAATCAACAGGTAAAGTATACAATAATCAACAAACACAGCATATTAATTATAATGCAGCTATGGCAAGTGTGCATATTAAAATAAAACTTATTCTACAACATTTTTATAAAAAATGCTGCTTATGGCAAAATCTTCTCAAGTTTTGCCAATTAAGATATTAAACTCTTAATTTAAACCAGCAGCCTGTCTGGTACAAAAGGGCAGGATAAAAGCTAAAAAATGGCTTGATCCCCAGATGATTATTGCTACAATTCACACAACTGTATTTTGCTAATGTTATAGCAAAAAAAATCCCTTAAAGGATTTTATGTTAAATTTTACAAATGGCTCTTCCAATGGAGGAACTGCATATATGGCTAATAATAATAAAAAAAATATAATGGAGCATAATAAGGCTCCTTGTAAGCAGCTTATGAAACTTGCAAGTAGATCCAGATGCAAACGGATCTGACATGATAACACCAAGCTGACCTTTGCTAGGGCAAGGTGGAAAAGCCCTTGCAATGCATTATGAAAAAACCCGACCTATATATATTTGGGGTCGAGGATATGTTTATGCTTTTTTCACAGAAAGAAAATAAAAGCTGGGCCTGATGTCGAGAAGCTGCGCTGCGGACACAGAGGAGTCCCTGAGGCGATTGCAGAGAGGTCCTTAGTCTGGCTTTTTCCTGCCCCCCAAGGAGAGGAGTCCCTGATAACAGAACCTGCTGCTCCACTCTACAGGGTGTCAATTCTGCCTCCTGAGTCCAGGGAGACCCGGCTGAGATAATGCCAGGATGTGCTTCAGATAGCTGAATCCAGCTCACCTCACCCAGGAATTCCACCGGCCCTGAAGCACAAGTGCTAAACTGCTTCTGCAGCTTGAACTCTGGTCTGCTTTGGAGCTGAGATGCAGACTGGACATCAGACTGTTTTAATCTCTGGGACACAGAATTCATTTTAATTAAAATACTAACCTCTTCACTTAAGAAGGGGAAAGATTGGGGTTCCTGTGACTGTTGCTCAGAGTCCGGAAATGGTGGTATTTGACAACTATGTATGTCATTGTACTCTTACTGAAATTGATCTAATGATATTTGTAACTGCTTATAGATGTTGGGAAAGGTTTGACACATGCTGTAAAGTGTTTGGGTTTAATGCATATGTTAAGAATTTTAGATTTTGATCCCTTTTTCACCTCCCTAATTGATGGCAGGCAAGCACACGTAACTTTTTGTGGAGTAGGCATTTAGGAAGGAGGACATACCATGGGCCAGACTAAAAGGTGAATACTGGGTTTGGAAGGTGCCCCTTTCTTCTTGTCTGGAGATGGAGTTATTGGTGCCAAAATTATATCATATCTTTTGTTTAAGGAGCACCTCACAGATTTTTCATTAATGATAGATACAGGGGCCCAATGACGGGAGTTAGTGTGGATCCTCACCTAAATTTCAAACCATACAGAGGCCGTACAGGCCGGCTCAACATGGCATGGTTTTTTAGGTACGAGGGCTGCTCTCCACATAGCCTAAGACAGGGTGCCCTGTGATCTGCTTACTTTAATCCTACTAGATACCTTTTATTTGAGAAGCTCCAAGAAACTAATGCTACTCATAAGGCACCCCTCTGTTCCCAGGAGAGGTAAATTGCTTCACCAGTCGAGAGGAGGGTCTCTCCTTGTCCCAGTCCCCTTCTCCTTTAGATCTGACACCATGGTTGACTCTGTCTTGGTGCCCTCCACCTATAACTACTTGCCTTTATATAAGAAAGGAGGAATATGTTGGGAGCCGTTTCCCCCCCTAAAGATTGTTACAGAAACCATCACCTTGGGGAGCCTGCGGGAACCCCAAACCCATAATTATGTTAAGAATAGAAAAAAAAAAAAAAAAAATAATTAATTTTTTGTTTTTTTAATAAGTATTTTTTTGGAAAAAAAATAAAATAAAAATTACCAATTATACCCATCAAACTATTCTGTTATTTTACCTTCCCTGTAATATCCCCTGTCTTAGACTGTCCCTCCAAGATGGATAGATCTAATATCCAAGGAAACCAGTACACAGCAGATTCATAATTAATACTTTTTTGTTTACAACTCAAAGCACTTATTGAATGTTTCAATTGTCAATAATTTTGTCAAACTATACATACATGCAGAGTCTCGTGTAACCAAGATTAATTTCAAACTGGTTATAAAATTAAGAATGAACTGAACATGTAATCCTACTGCTTCTTTCCCCCAAATGTTAGAATTATATGGGGGGGGGGGCGTGTTCACTGTGCCTAGTTTAATTAGTCCATAGAATTGAACCCAGAACCATGTGTTGCAAAACCTCCTCTCCACCTTCTTCCATTTTGAGCCTCAATCAACCACTTGTTTAAATTTAACATTTGGAATGGCAGATCCTCTAGTGTATGTCTTCAAACTGTCAAAATTTAGAGATACAGCTTTGCCTCAGGAAATGTTAATGTTAATTATAAACAAGATTAAAGGTTCTAATAAAGCAGCTCCCAGTCTTGATGAGCACAGAATGCTGCAGACAGGAAAAATTGATACCATCTTCTTGGCGGACACGTGTTCATCTGATATGAGACTTTCAAATATTGAATATCAACCAAATGAATGCACTTAAAATGTTTATTTCAGAAATGTTCAAATTAGGAAATTATAAGAGGAATACTAAAAATAGTTGAAGAATAATCAATAACCATAGTTGGTAAAGGGTTAGACTTACAATCTACTTTATAAAATTAGCAAGTAATCCAAAGTGCAGTCTAAATCAGTACAGAGACTCAATCTTTCAGGTAAATATATCAAAATGAGGACATCCAACATAAATTAATGTCATTTCTATGAAACTTCATTAAACTTCAGACTTAATTAAAATAATGTTGATATATTAGCATTTGTCCTAAGTAGTGACTCACAAATATAGTGGCATTTACAGTGACTGGTTAGTGTTTTTTTTTGCTGAGCACTTAATGCCCTCCAAAGTCTCATTTGTCCTAGGCTTGGTCTCCATGGCAGCAGTTACTGGGAGATTAACAGGGCAGCTTTGGGATTTCTTTAGATTATTAGGGTCACTCCCTAGAATGGGACTTTGGTACCATGGCTTCTTCCTTTCCCATTCTCTCTCTTGTTTTTACCTCCTGGCTCATGACACCAGAATTTTCCTCTGCTGTCCATTCCCTCTTTTTCTAAGGCCCAAGTACACAAACCACTGTGAATGCCCGACGCTGAAAGGTCATTTCCAAAGCTGTGGACCAAAATAAAGTTAATTTATATTCTCTTCATATGTTATTTATATCAGGCATCTTCTTCATGTTACTAAAACCTAAATAATATAGATAAATTAATGACAATTCAAACTAAATCTAAAATGTGGCCAATATCATGCAGAATATTATCATAATGGTATAAACCCACTAATGGATTTTTTAAGTTTCGGGAACTTAAGTAGATGACAGAGTCTAAATGGACCTCAGAATGGTATAAAACCAAAACCAGCTAAACAATACTTTGGACAGGTGGCTCACTTCATTCATTCTCTAGAGTCATATCCAATGATTGAAATTCTATTATGAATACTTAATAGATAAATAATGAAACGTGTTCAAACATCCAAAACAATAGACAGTGTCAGGTAGAACTAACGTGGGGTGGGTTACTCAGTTCTGGAATATCAGAAGTAAGATGGCACAGGGACCTGATGAGTTCCATGCAAATTCTCAGGTTCTTAATGGAGTTTCTGAGGTCTGACATACCTGTGAGAAATTTGAGGATCTGGGCAAAATTTGGTTTTATGTAACAATCTCCTAGATTTTCATAGCTTTTTGTCACAAAGTAAACTCCCGCGTTTGTCCTCCAGTGTCTTCTATCAAGGTATGGTTGCCTTTGATTGTCACCTGCAGGTTACATACTAGAAAAATGGCAATGGTGGTTGTAAGGGATGGGGAGAATAGGGCAAACTCTTAAGATCAGATACTTTAACTAGAACGTTTACTTATGAAATGAATAGGGAAAGGTGTGAGAATGATTGGGAATAGGTGAGAGGCAGGAATATTAATATTCTGCGCAGTATTTCAGGTAAGCAGCTGTTAGTGAGAGAACCGGAGTGACACCAAAGTTCAGGTTTGAAGACATTCAGTAGAAGTTTCTACTTCACAAACTCAAATAGAAACCATTTTAAAGTAATTTCTTTTTTCTGGAGATAATGAAAAACTATTTTTTCATACAAGGTTTTGAAACAAATAGTTCTGAAAAACATGTCCATATCTGCTTAAACTGAATTTGATGAGAAGCGGCTCCTGGTGTTGTTAAATATACCAACCCAAGAAAGCACTAAAAATCTCTTTTAAAAGGAAATCATGGAAGTTGTGTAAGGATGGCACATTCTGTCAAGTAACAACCAATAGACATGCATTTAATTTAAGATTAATAGATGAAAACACCCAGTATTAATGACTGACCATGCTCAATGTTCTGACTTTAACCGCTCCAAAGCAAGTAAAATTTAAAGAATTTTCTTAAGAAGAAACTATTGCCACACCTAAATTTTAAAATAATATATCTTTAAAAAGAAAATCACAGAGCAAGAACTTAATTTACTTTTCAATAGCTAGTACTAAAAAACTAGCTATCTTATATAGCAAGAATATTTTCTTCATATTCTAGTTAATGGTACATATTACTAAGCCTTCTAAAATACATGACAATGTATTATGAATGAACTCAACTGACAAATCCAAATAAGACCTGTGAGACTCTTTATCCCTTTGCAGAGAATATTTTTTAGTAGTCAATATATCTTGTTTCTTGAAGTTAAAAACTAATGGGCAATTAATTACAAAGCAAAGCAGTGTCATTTTTGTAAATTTGAAACATTTAATAAGGTATAATGAAAATAATTAAGAACATACAGACTTCCATTTTCTTCCTTATCCACCTGCCTGTGAGATCCTTGTGAGTAATAAATTAGGTAAACAAACCTTATAGGAATATTGTTGTGACATATGCAAACAGATCCACTATGGTCACTTTCTTAACCAAGATTCAGTGTTATTGATAAACACTGAAATAATTCATAAACACTCAACTCAAAATATGACAACAGGTATATGTGCCTTATGGTCTGATTCCAACGTATTCTCCTTTTGTACATCCAAACATCTATCCCTGAGACACAGCCTTTCCCAGAATCCTTCAAATTCACAGCCTCTTTTTTCACTACTTTTACTAAATGCATGTCTATATAAATTTACATATATATTCCTAAATATAACTTGTTCCATCTGTATGATGGTGCTGGAGAAACCTATAGAATCCAAGAAGACTGATTTTACATGCTAAGATCTTCCATCATTTGAATCAGAGTAGAGTACCTAAGGCAGCTATTCTCACCCTTCTGCAGCATGCAGAACAGACCCTGTGACTCTCAGGTGGAAGATGCTGTCCTTCCAGCTGGAAAAGGTGACCTCCTTGTGCCTGAAGATGTATAGGTCAGTGAAAGGTCCGCATGAACAAGTCACGCAAGTTTCCCTCAGCTCCTTGACATTACCACAGACATCCTTTCATCTAATGTGTTTCTTCATGATTGTTTATATCAAAGCTACCACACAACTACAGAAACCAAAGTCAAAACTTTTATGACATAGGTCCCTATTTTTTAAACTTCTTAATGTGTATTTTACTGTAGACTCAGGAAAGCATAAGTCAAAATGACTCATAACTGACAGATACTGAAAATTACCAGAGACAACATTAAGCAGGTTATTATAACAGCAGCACATATGCTCAAAATGTTAAGTAGTCTCATGAGACCTATAAAAATGGCCCAAGTCTGCATTCAAAAATCAGGGGGAAAGAAGCAAGAGATGATACCCAGAATGAAACTGACAGCAGATTTGATACCTCCCAAGAGGGGATCAGTAAACATAAGGACACAGCAATGGAACCGATGGGAAGGACGCAGCAGGGAAGTACAATGAGTCAGCATCAAGCATCCAACACGTGATTGTGAGATTTAGAAAGTATGAGAAGGACTAAAGAGTAAACAGGCAGAAAACTGCATATTTAACGATTAAAGACTTCAGTTCATGCACCCAGGATAAGTCCTGGTCCAACTGCACCCCCTACCAACAGACCAAGCCACATAACTGGCACCCAAATTCAGAGGGCTTAGTTTGGTCCATGCAGGGTCTCTAGTTGTCAGTACAGAATCCAGTAGCTCCCCACTAACTCAAGTCAGCTGTCTCTGTGCTTTTATCCATTATGATCTTTACTCCCCTTTGCTTATATGATCACTTCTTCTTCTCTTCAACTTAACTCCAGGATCTCAGCCCAGTTCTTGCCTGTGGATCGCTGCATCTGCTTCCAACAGTTACTTTTCCCTATCGTGGGATACATTGCTCAACCTTCATACATGGGGAAAGTCTTGGTTCTGCCTCAACTTGGTATGTGAGACTTTGTTGACTTGTTGACTACCAAAGGGAGGACTTACCTCCTATGAGGAGCTGATGTAGGGTGGGATTGGGTGAGGTATGTGGGAGGTTGGAAAAAGGGGGAAGGAGAGGGAACTGGGGTTGGTCTGTAAAATGAAAAATAAAATAAAATAAAAAAAGAAATTATCCTAAAAGTTATAGACTCCCCGCCAAAATTTTGAGGACAACAATGAACTCTGCAAAGATACAAGCATGCCAAAAGAAGAAATTTTAACAAGAATTTAACAATCCAAATAAGATGCTTTGTTCAAAATCAATAATAAAGACACAATGTGAAGGAAGCTGGGGAAATAAAAACACTATATATAAAGTGAAGTTACATATGCCAGCAGATGGCTCACTGCTTAAAAAAACAAGTGAAGGAAGAATATAGCAGCATCCTGTCAGTCCATAATCATGAAGTGAGCAAACACACTGGAACACATAGGAGGATGAAGATGTTTTATGGATCCAAAAAGAAGCCTAAAAGAATTTTACTGAAAATAATTTTTTTTCACAAAGTATAACCTGATTACAGTTTCCATTTCCTCTACTCTTTTTGGTTCCTCCCCCATCTCCCCGCCCACTAAGTTCCACTCACTGTCTGTCTCTCATTAGAAAACCAACAAGTCTCTAAGGAATAATAATTAAAGATAAAACAAAAACTAATACATTGGAATTGGACAAAACAAACAGACTGAAGAATAGCAGCCCGAGAGAAAGTACAAGAAAAGAAAAGAGACCTGCTCCTTCACATACTTAGGAATTCCATAAAAACACTAAGCCAGAAGCCATAATATAGGCAAAAAGGACCTAATGCCAACTGCTGCAGGACCTGTGCGTGCTACTTCAGTATCGGTGAGTTCATATCAGCTTTGATCTGCATTAGAGGGCCTTGCTTTCTTGGTGTCCTCTATTCCTTTTGACTCTGACACCCCTTTTGCCTCCTCTTCCAAAGAGTTTCCTGAGCCCTAAGGAGAGGGATTTGATGAGGCTAGACTTCACCATGTTCAGTGAGTTGTGTAGGTGTTGTCTTCAGCAATAAGGAAATGGAGATCAATCTGTAACCATGATTGGGGATTCCCAGAGGACCCCTTTGTCCAACAACTCAGTTACAGGTACAATGTTCCTGGCACTGGAAACTGATTTGCTCAGAAAAGATGGCCATTTGGGGCTATGTCTCCCCCATTATTTTGCTGTTTAATTTAGATCACCTTTATATATGCATAAATTTTATAATTCTACTGTACTAGGTTTCCTTACTACCCCTTAAATGACCATGAATTTTAACTGTCTCGCTGTATTCACTTCCCCATCCCACTCGTTCCTCGGCATCTCCCCTTTTCAGCCTTCCCCATCCATACACAACTCTCAATTATATTTCTATTTCCTAGGGAGATAGATATCTCCTCTCCAATCAATGTTTTTATCAATTACACAGTATGTCTGTGTATGTGGATTTATGCTTCTGTGTGCATGTGCGCTCATCTTAAGATAACTCCAGACTAAAACAGCTTTGTCTGTAAAAATACATACATGTGGATAACCCCCATTTTTACCTCTCTGCCATCTTGGATAAGAGTACCCATGTGTGTTAAAATATTCTTTTTAATCTTCTTACTTTTACCCATTGGTAAACTATAACTAATTTGATAAAATATACATCAAAATCTAGCTTATATGCCCAGCTTAAAATAACAGGTAACGGTACCCTGACTCTCAAATGCCTTTACAGATCTGAGAATATGGCATTTAACAAAAGAGCTTCTAACACATACATGCCAGGCCTTGCCTATGTGTTTGCCAAACCCACCCACCTTTCACCTATTTAGCTTCCTGGAGGCTTCACCTGGGGAATGGATCTTCTCATCCTGCCAAGACAGGTAGACTAAATCTCCCCCCAGCAGGAAAAAGCTTTGGGCCTCTTACTCATCAGCTAATGGCAAGCACTGCTTCTAAGACTGGTGTTCTCCAAGGACTAAGGAGAGGATTTGGGATTTCTTGTGTAGCTAAAAAGCTGTCTCACTTTTGCTCATTTATCTCTCACAGATCTGTCTAATGGCATTTGATAACTTAGGTACTGTTAACTTATTACTTCACCCATGACATTTGATAAAGTTTCTTGCTAAAATACAGACAGGTGTGCCTCCTTAACAGGCTTCATAGTCCAGGATTAACAGGTTTCAGGTCTATCTTAAAAATCCGGAATTCCCAGTTCCCTTTAATTCATACCTTTTAACCCAAAGCAATAGCTTTTGCTAAGATATCAAGATGTAAATCTGTTACAGATACCTACAGGTTCCTGAAAAAAATTCTGCTGCTATATCAAAAAAAAAATCAGTCTGGTAAAATACTAAGTCTCTAGAGTCTATTTTAACCCCAGTCAGTTTCAAGCATATTTTACAGGTCACTCCTGCTGCCTGGGCCAAGACCAGCTCACAAAGCGCTCTCTAGATAATGCTGTACATCTGCAACAGCTCCTGGGACTTCACCATTAGTGCCAACTCTCCTGGATCAAGGACACCTACCAACTAAAATCTGGTTTTATATGCTATTGTGTCCTAATTATATACCTGAGCCTCACCTATACAACCAGGGCACCCCTCTGTCCCATTCTTTGTGGCAGTTAATGCCTTCCCATGGCTAGTCCCATTTTATAGGGCCAGTAGTAAAATTTTTATCCTATCCACCTTCCTTCTCATCTCCCTAAAAAAGCAGCTACCTGAGGACTCCAGGTGACAGTGAACCAGATGCTGCTCCAGCCGCACCTCTTGTATACAGTCAGCAACTGAGACAGGGCAGCTCCTTTGCCCATTGGCCGACTTTTCCACATGAACATTCTTTGATGCCTATCATTTGTTTTTGAAGTAAACTGGTGCTACTGGGAGCAGAGTTATATCACTGTCGTGAAAAGCCTTATATTATTAAAATATCTTAAATGTCATATTTTATAGGTCTCTAAAGTGTTTGAAGACTACCTATCTATGTAAAATAAGTCTTTTTATTCAAGAATACATACCTAACATAACTACAAGCTTTTTACTATCAATATTTTTATCAATATTTTATCGATTTTTTTAATTGATATTTTATATCAGCTTCTAATACTACAAATTCTGGTATCATTTAAAGTGAGCTAAAGAATATTTCAGAGAAAAAATTTTAAAATATTGAAAACACAATCAAAGACCATTAAAAATGTAATAAATAATTCAACTATTCCCTGGTAGTCTTTAAATCCAGTTCATAGTTTAAAATCACCCACCGTCGAAACTGGTAGCCTTAATGACTGGCTCTTTCTGACACAGAGGATAATCAGTGTCATTTCTACAATTTTTTTAGACATTTGAAGTGAGGAATCATTTTGTTACTCATCTTTGAGGTTAGTTTTGACAATATACATTGTAGAATATTTGAATATGTAAAAATATGTTGCATTTGTTGACACTGCAGTATATCGCTTTAACTATGTAAAGGTGTGTTACATTTGTTTATGCTGCATTTGTTTAATTATGTCAAGATGTGTTGTATTTGTTTCACCTTGCTTGCCTAGGCATCTGATTAATATAATAATGAGCTTAACAGCCAATAAGTAGGCAAAGAGATGGCTAGGCAGAATTGGTCAGCAGAGAGAACATTTGGAGAAGAAATAAAGGCTCAAGGGAAATGAGAAAAGAAGACAATGAGGGAGAAAGAGAGGAACACGCCCAGGACCAGAAGCCAGGCAGCCACCATCCAACCAGACAAGAGAAGCAGCCAAAGTAAGACATAGGAAAGAAAGGATAAAAGGCCATGAGGAAAAACATAGATAAAGAAAACCATGTTAAGTTATAAGAGCTAATGGGATGAGCATTCATAACAAATAATGGGATAAGGATGAGCATTCATAACAAATAAGATGTCTCCATGTTATGATTTGGGAGCTGGTTGGTGTTCCCTATAGAAAAGATTGCTACATCTACATAAAATATAGACACATAAATGTAGCATACAGATTAGGTTATGGCCAACCTACTTGCATTGTGAATTGATGAGCTGATTAGTTCTTCCTAAAATGACAGGAATAATTAAAATGTGCTAAGCATGTTAACAACACTACTCTGAATTCTGAATGTCTGTATTCAAAAGATCTCAAATTTTCTCTAATATTTGCTTTGCTCTTTGGGACTTCCTGCTAATAGCAGTTCTCAAAGTATGTTAGAGTAAATGTTCATTTTAAAAGGTGGAAGACCTTTCCTATGAGTGCTGTTTGCATGTGGAAGGTTTGTTCTTGAACACTTATGTATGCTAATACACTATAAAATCCGTTTGGATCATTTGGGTTTAAAGAGGTGTAATTATTTTTACTCTCACGGAATTCTTCAATCATATTTTATCTTAAATCCTAAATGACAAGATTTTTTTTTCCAGGAGAATTTTGGCTTTAATATAGAGAACAAAGATTAGCATACATATTAGTCTAAAGATAGAAAACTTTTCTTCATTTTAGCAAATCAAGAAAAAGAAAAATTATACTTGTGATATAGCCATATCATTGACACACACACACTCACATACACACACAATGTCTTAATAAGAGGGGGAGAGATACTGCATACACCACTCACCCCTCCCATGCTGGAGCAATCAGACTTATAACCAACTTGGGCATTAATTTTTTTTTAATTTCTCATTATTTTGTTTATAATAATAATTCTACTGTAATAGGCTAGCTTTATTTTTACTTATTTTGTTTATGGAATCTCATGTGGTTTAAAGAAGAAAGAAGTGTTCAAATGATGTTAAAAGGTTTATTTTTCCTACTCTTACATGCTTGAGGTTTTATTTTAACATTGCCTAGATACATTTGAGAAAATAAATATTTCCCCCTTTTAACACATCATCTTTACTATTTAGCTTCCAATTTAATGTTCTACTCAGTTCTTTTATCTAAGAAATATATACAATGATAGACCTAAAAATTTTTTATTCTGGTCTGTTATCATAATAAGTTATATTTGGTTTCACCTAAAATCTTTGTTTTCTTATAAATTGTTTAATTAATCCTCATTCACTAATGAAAATGTAGAATATCAGACTCACCTTCATGAGCCTCAGTACAGTCTTGTAATGACTCAAACTAGAAGGGAAGAAAATAGATCACTATCTTCTATTCTCAACTCAAAGAAACAAAATAAAAATAGGATAAACATTTGTTTCTATTTCCAGGACATCCAGGGTGTATGCTTTCCCAACACCCTCTTGCTCCTAGTGATGCTGCTTCTCCTCAAGAATATGGCCTTGGTCAGGTTTCTACCACAGGTTGCCACTGAAGACTGATGTATATTTGTTTTAATGTTCTGTGTAGGAGAAAGACTTTGTTGTGGGGTTTAACATGATCATGGTCATCTTTGGATGTGAAAACAACAACAACAACACCTGGTTCCAGACTACATAGCCTGACTTACCAACGTAATACAGTGTGCATCGATTCAGCATGTCAATTACAGTGCAATTCCCTACTGGAGAAGAGGTTGGGGCATTGGAAAACTTGCCCCTTTATTTTGTTTCCATCGTCTTTTTCCTGCAGTGTGAAATAAAGACATGAGGCCTTCATTAGTCTCCTTCTCTAAGGTTTCTAATTTCTACCGCCGATTCCCAGTGAGAGATTACCAGCCTTGAATGATCAATCCATGCTAAGTTTTCAATTGTGTGGAAATTATTGAGAAGCCTCATTCTAACTGTGTTCCTGAAAACTCGTTTTACTCTAGACAGGGAAAGCACAGCCCTGTTAATGACCTCAGTATATATAATTTAAATAGAATTCTTCACGTTCACTTATATTCTTGTATTTAGGCTACTTCTTAGAATCCAGGCATGTTCAAGAAAATAGACAATTATTTTCCTTCTATTTGTATAAATGTTCTTCTAAAGTGGTTTCTGAAGATAAAATAGGATCTAGTCTTAAAAAAAGATGACCAATATCTGTCTTAGAAAAGCAAGGCAGAGTTACCTGATAGAGGTGTCCTACCCCAACTTAATGTGCCAGACTTTGTGGACTCCACATGGGAGCCCTTACCCATTAGGAGTAATGACTGGCAAATGGGCTTTCGGGGAGCCAAATGAGTGTAGGAGGAGGCATAATACCATGGTTAAAATATAAACTGAAATCTAAATAAATAAATAAAATAAATAAAATTGAAAAAGTACTCATTGTAAAATAAGTTTCTTTAAACAAAAAAAATATTAAGTTACTTTGAAAATAAAGAAGTGAAGCCTCAGGACCACACCCTTGTTGATGATGAACTTTGACTGGGTTGAGTTTTCTGTGCATCTTGTACAGGTAATCATCACTGCTATGAGTTCCTGCCATAACCATGTCATTTCACAGATCTTCTCAACAACCAAAAACTATTACCACTCTTTCTCCCCACCCTTGAGAGAAGTCTCCTTAGCCTTGAGTGCTGGGAAGATGATGTACATGACCTATCTACAACTGGGTGTTCAGAGTTACTCATATCTGACACTTCGACTGATTATGGGTCTCTGATACTAATCAATACCTCTTGCAAAAAGAAGCTTGTCTAAAAAAAAGTTGAGACCAGTACAAGTCTATGTCTGTAAATTATTAACACAGTAGTCTGACAGCATGCCTAAATAACACAGTGGTTTTCAATCACCCTAATGCTGCGACACTTTAATACAGTTCCTCATGTTGTGGTGACCCCAACACCAAAAAATTATCTATTGCTACTTCATAACTGTAATTTTGCTACTATTATAAATCATAATGCAAATATCTGATGTTGGACCTGAGGAGGTCACAACCCAGGGGCTGAGAACTACGATATCAGAACAGCAACAGCACTAGATTTCATCCTTTTAGAGCATATGATATCTACAGACAATTGCTTTTGATGAAGCTTAATGAAGGACAAGGACAAACTCCACTTTGAGAAAGAACTCCATTATAGGATTTGACTTGGGGCTGAACTTGATTCCAACATAAACCACAGTTCGAAGAAAAACTACAAACTGCCAAGACCTGGGTCAAGGCGACCTCACTCAGGTGGGCCAACCAATGAGAAATTTCCATTAACAGCACCTGTGTCCTTATGATTTTATTGTTAGATTTGAAAACAAGTTCCCCTAGACCCAGCCAATAAATTTAAAAGTCACCTACCCCTATCTAATTTTTACCCAATCCAGAAATGCTAAGGCCTGTACCACCTTGCTTATGGTTTTCCCTTTAATATTCTCAACCCCAGAAGCTCAGGGTCTTTCTCCTCCATTTGCCATGTTGGAGTGTGGGATGATAGTCCGAGCTTAAGCTTGTAATCAATAAATCCGTGTGTTTGCATTGGATACTGGCTCTGTGGTGCTCTTGTTTGTGGATCTCATGACATGGACACAAAATTTGGGTGCCTGTTCGGGATCCTCCACAACCCCCAGACTGCAGCTCAAGATGTTCCTTGGTAAGTTTCTTTGTTTCTGTCTTTGTGTTTGCCTCTGTGTAACTCTGCACTTTCAGTTTCTCAGGCATGCTGAAGCTATAGTGCGGCCTGGTGATAGATTAGATGAGCTGGAGGACTTGGGTCAAGGATTCCAGAATATTCTGGAAACTGGAGAAGGAGACAGAAGGCCCCAATTATGTTTGCTCGAGGATGGAGAGCCTGGAGTCTGAAGGGTGTTTGCTATAGTTCAGGCTGAAGGATTGCTCCCTCAGCAAAGTATCAAGCCTTTCCTGTTTTGTTTTGTTTTAATTTTGTTAGTCATCTCATTGGGGCAAAGTCTTTTTGTGTGCCCTTGGTCTTGCTTGAACACTTAGGAAGATATCATTCTCCTCCTCCTTCCCCTAGACCTGTGCTGTTAGTCCAATTGGAGCCACCTACTGCTCTACTAGACCCTGTCTCAGAGGGAAGGGCAGTGTGAGTCACCTAGAGCCAGTAGGGAGGACCCCCCGAACCTGACACATGTCACCCTCCTCCTGAGGGCCTCTCGTTTCCCCGCCAAGATGAGAATCAACCTTTTCATTACTGACCCTTTGATGCTAGTGATCTTTCCAATTGGCAATCTGAGAATGTCCCCTTTTTCTGAGAAACCCTGAGGCCTGATTAATCTCCTTGTAAGTGTTACTTTTACCCAGCAGTCTACTTGGGATGAATGCCAACAGCTTTTACATGTTCTGTTCACTATGGAAGAGAGGGATCAGGATGGTTCAAATGGAAGCTCAGAAATTGGTTCTGGGCCCTACTGGGGAGCCAAGGGCCAACCAGGCTCTGATAGACACTGCATTCCCCTGACCCATCCAGAAATGGTTCCATAAGGTAATGTAAGGTAAGGGGAGGCTCCTGATCTTCCACCAGATTCAATCAACATTTGTCAAAGCAGCTGCACATCAGTCTGAGAATTTAAGCAAGGTTTATTATGTCAGGGAGGGACCAAATAGAAGTCCAGCTGCATTTTTGCAGTAATTGCAGAAGGCTTTCAGGAGACACATGATCCAGAGTCGCAAGAAAAGCAGTTGCCATGACCCTAGCATTCATTAATCAGGCAGCCTCATGTATAAAAAGAAAATTGCAGAAATTAGAGCGCTTAGGAGCAAAAAGCCTTAGAGATTTAGTTACAGTGCCGGAGAAAGTGTACAATGGAAGGGGAAGTGATGAGGAAAAGGAGATGAGGCAAGAAAGGCGCAAAATTCAGCATCTGGCTCGCTTCCTACGGGCTGCTACCACGGATTCCAAAGACCATAGAAAGGAACTGTGACAGCTGGTGGCCAGGGAATAGGAAGAAAAACCAAGAGGTGATAACGGGCAATGACTGGGAAAGAAATGATGCACATACCATAAGGAGGAATGAAACACAATTAATAAACACTCAGGGTCAGAAACTGGAGTTCAACCTGGAGATTTGAAAAACAAAACAATCCGCCACTGACTCTTGTGTTGACCTCAGTCTGAAATGGCCATCCTGCCTCCAGGAATCTCAGAATGAGACTGTGTACTGAGAGCTGTTTCCTCCGTTTTATAATCCTCTCTAGGGCTGGGATTAAAGGTGTGCACCTAGATGATTAAAGGTAGGCACTGCCCAGTTTCTATTGTGGCTACTGGGATTAAAGGTGTGTATTACCATTATCTGCTCTATAAGGCTGACCAGTGGGGCTTTTTACTCCCAGATCTTCAGGCAGGCTTTATTTATTAAAATACAGTTGAAATGTTGCTACAGAGGAAGGACACTGGGCTACAGAATGCCAATGAAAGGGGGCTAAGAACAACACCAAAGTCAAAAAGAAAGGGACATGGACAGTGATTTCGAGAGAAGTGGTTCAGCCCCCTGCCCAAACCAAGGGTAACCCTGAGTGTAGGGAAAGTTGATGGATTTCACAGTAGATACAGGAACTCAAAATTCAGTACCATTACGGGCCCATAACAAATAAAAGGACTGGGGACCAAGGGATCAAAGGGGCTAAGCCCTACTCATGCCCAAAGAACAATGGTTTTAGGAGCAGATCAGATAACCAACTCATTTCTAGTAATCCCAGGATGTCTGTATCCCTTATTGGGCATGATTTATTGGATAATATGAAGGCCTATAAACCTTTTTCTGATGAGGGGGCTAAATTGAACAACAAAGACTAGACACCTGTTCATGTACTGGTGACCAGCATCTTGACTGAAGAATATAGGCTGCACCGAGTGGCCACCAAGCATGACTCCCAGCTGGAGAGATAGCTTCAGGGGTTTCCATCAGTCTAGGCAGAAATGGGGGATAGGACTGGCAGCACTCCCCCACCTCCGTTTGTGTGGAAATCAAGTGGGGGGAAGACCCCGTTAAAGTCCACCAGAACCCCATGCCTTAGAGATCAAGAAGGGTATCACCCCTTACATTAGGTGCCTGCTGGACTTGGGAATACTCTGGCCTTCAATCAACCTGGAACACATCCTTGTTGCCTGTCAAGAAGCCTCAGATCAATGATTGTAGGCCAGTCCAGGATCTGAGGAAGCTCAACAGAAGACTTATTGACATATTCCCCACAGTGCGCAACCTGTATACCTTACTCAACAGATTGCCCCTGACCAGTAATGCTATCCTGTCTTGGACTTAAAAGATTCCTTTTTCAATCAGCCTCTGGCCCCCAAAAGCCAACAATACTTTTGAGTGGCATGACCCAGAGATTAGGATCAACGGGCAGCTAATGAATTTCTGCGTGAGAACCTAAGTGAGTACCGGGTACAGAACCCAGATAACAGTCAGTTGCAGTATGTTGAAAACTGCTGATTGCAGTGCAAACTGAGAGACCTTCCTGACTGGAACTGAGTGGTTATTGTGAATCCTCGGGGACCTAGGGTACTGTACCTCAGCCAAGAAACCAGTATCCACTACGCATTTTCCATAGCCCATGTACACGGGGCTATATAAAAAAGGGGGGTACTATTAAATTCTGAGGGAAAGACAATCAAAAATAAAAAAGAAGTTCTGTTTCTTCTCAAAGCCCTCTGAAAATCCAAGAAAGGGGTCATAATATATTTTCCAGGACACTGGAAGGGGAACGCACCTGTTACCAGGGCAATAATTTGGCAGACAAAACTGCCCGGAAGGTAGCCTTACAGACCAACCCAATTCTGGTGTGTCAGTCTTGGTAGATGCAGGAGCCCCTGTCTTACCTGAGATTCCAAGTATACCCAGGAGGACCTCGCCTGAATAAAATCCCTCTCCAATGTTCAATGCCTGGGAAGATGGTGGTGATCAGCAGGCAGCACAATTACTCTACCTGAGCGTCTGAGGCAGAAGCTGCTCCAGTTGATCCATTACCCCTCTCATATGGGGATCCACAGAATGCAAGACCTCTTGAAGCATTCTGGAGTTAAGATCAGAGATGGACGCAGAAAATTAGGATCAGAGTCTCCAAATATAAAACCTGACAACGAACCAATACTGACTGTTGCAAATCCCAGAAATCCTGGGACCAGACTCAGAGGGAAAATGCCTGGTGTGTATCGGGAAGCAAACTTTACTGAATTTAAATCTGGAAAGTATGAGGATAGATATCTATTAGTGTTTAGAGATGCATTCTCAGGATGGACAGAAGCATTCTCCACAAAACATGAGACAGTGCAGGTGGTAAAAAGAAACTACTAGAAGACATCCTACCCCTGTATGGATTCCCTACTATGATCAGACAGTGGATTACTTGTGTGTCCCAGGTGAGTCTGAATTTAGGCACTATCCTGAGGAATACTTGGAAATTACATTGTGCTTATAGACTTCAGAGTTCAGGATAGGGATACATGAATAGAACTCTAAAAGAGATCCCCTTCCCTAATTAGCCCTCGAGACCTGTGCACAGACTGGGAGATTTTCATCCCCTTTGCCTTGCTCAGGGTTAGAAAGTGTCCCTATCCAATGGGGTTGACACCCTTTGAGATTATGCTTGGTGCTCCACCCTTTATCATTTCCAGCCAACAGATAGATCTCCTCATGGAGCTAAATGACTGGGACCTCCTTGATGCCATACAGGGAGTCCAATGGGCACATAAGCATGTACGGCTAAAGCTTAGGACCCTTTATGAGTCTGGTGTCCATCCTGAACCCCAAAGGCTTTGGCCAGGGGACTGGCTCTACATTTAAAGGCATTGCCAAGAAATACTAGAGCCCAGGTGGAAGGGACCCAGCATCATCCTGCTGATGACATCCACCACTATTAAGGTTGACCACATGGCCTCCTGAATACACTATACCCATGCCAGGCCTGATGATCTATCTGTTCACTCCTGGGGAGGACTATAGAAGAGAAGGATAGACAGTTTCCAGATATTCAGTCAACTCACTCAAGCTCAAGTTAAGGCAAGGACCCAAAGGACAGGAATGACAACCTTGGCAATCCTAGTGACTGTATGTACTGTACTTGTGGGATGTACTTCAGGAGACTCACTGGCCTTCTGAAAATGGCCTACTCAAAACGGATTATATATATTTCCCTACCACCACCCCCATGTGATGACCAGCCAGTAACATGTGAAAATCACAAGGCAGAGTGCCAAAGACGCTGTAATACCATAAACATAACCTTTACCCAAGAGGGGCAAAAGAAGGGAATCAACTGGACTTGGGGGAAGTCCTGGGGAATCAGACACTATGTCAAAGCCCAATCTTCTGGGCGAGTAGCTGACCAAGGGGCCTTCTTCTTGCTAAGCCTCCTTGTCTGGCCAATAATAACTGAGGTGGTCAAGACCATTCCCAGACCCAAGTCCACCAGGCCTCCAATAGCAGTGGAGCCTAATAAAGGGCTTATTAAGCCTGCTCCTGTCCCAAACCCACCAGGTCTTCCATTAACACAACCTTTATGCCTTTCCTAACCTCTAGCATTGCCACCCCTTTGCTCTGTTCGGTTATTGGATCCCAGGGCTCCCCACCACCCTTGAGCTACAGAGCATCAGTGATCACTGAAGCAATGGCTATCCTGACCGTGGCCACCCTCCTAGCCATAATGGAGGAAGACCTCAACTCCACCGAGATCACCAACCACCCCAAGAGAGTGTCTAACTGAGGCAGACATACTCCTTGAGTTTATCCAGTGGTCCTTTTTGTCCTAGATTCTACCAAACCAGATGTAGCTTCCTCTTGCTAGTTCTTCTATGACATTGCACCCCCTTACTACAAAGGGATGGCCATTGAAGGAAATTATTTCATAAACACTGAATATGGTCAGTGCAACTGGTGATCTGAAGCTATCTTTGCACTCAAACAGATTACGGGGCAGGTACTTTCTATAGGGACCATTCCAGAGCAACAACAGGGCCTATATGAAAGGGACAAGGCTATCTCAACCCCCCCATGAGCACTTGATTCCCTACAATATTACATGGTAAACATGTTCCACTGGACTGACACCCTGTGTGCACACACAAGTCCTAAAACAAACTAAAGGCTTTTGTGTTATGGTAAAGCTAGTCCGTGTTGATATACCATACTGAGGAAGAACTATTTAACACATAGTGACCGTGGCCTAGGGGTGAGTTAAAAGAGAAGTGGCTACTCTCACTTTAAGTCTTTTGTTAGGAGCCAGTCTGGCTGGGTTAGGAATGGGGGCAGCTTCCCTAATCATTCAGAACCAACATTATCCCGACCTATTAAGCCGCCACACTGACTTAGATATAGAGTAACTTGAGAATGCTATTTCTCACCAGCAGGAGTCCTTAGCATCACTAGCTGAAGCTATCTTACAGAAGAGGTTTAGACCTGATCTTTCTTCAGCAAGGAGGATTCTGTGCTGCTTTGGGGGGAAGAATGTTGTTTCTATATACATCACTCAGAAATGGTGAAAGATTCAATATCCAAAGTGAGGAAGGGGCTATCAAAGCACAAAAGGGAATGCGAGACAGCCCAGGGATAGTTCGAATTACGGTTTAATGCCTCCTCCTGGATGACCACCCGAATTTCCACCTTACTGGGTCCTCTCCGTACATTACTTCTGCTCGTAACCCTTGGCCCTTGCATCTTAAACAGGCAGGTGCAACTTATAAAAGAGAGACTTGAGACTATTTATCAACCAGCGACAACAAACGCTTTAGGGGAAGCTTATTACCAACTCTGTTCGAGAGGGCTCTGAGGGCTGGGATAGAACCAAGACCCATGATTGGCCTCTCATGGGCACAAGAGTGAAGAGAATCACCAGGCATGCACCACCCTGCTTCTGGTTTTTCTCTTTAAAAACCCTCAAACCCGAGAGCTTGAGGCGGTTCCACCCGCTGCATCGGAGTGCTGGATGGTGGCCCGAGCTCAAGCTTGTAATCAATAAACTCCTGTGTGTTCCCGTTGGATATCAGCTCTACGGGAGTCTTGTTTGGGCATCTTGTGACATTGGCACTGTCAAGTTGGGAGCATAGGCCCCAGCCCCTCGCATCTATCCCAGCCCCCAGTCCTGGTCTGGACTACAGACCACTTCCCCAGGGTATTTAAATGATCTTCCAAAAGAGGAAGACATGGTCTCTTTTTCTTCCTCCTGGTAGTAGCATTTCCGCAGCTTCCTGCTTCCCCCTGGGGAATCAAGAGGTCCTTAAATTTGGCCAAATAAGCTCACAATTAATGAGGAATAGAGAGTTACCCTAAAATAAGAGGGAAAATTTAGAGAATCAAGGGTTAACTATAAGTTGCAATCTTCAGCAAATTGTGAAATTACATTTGCATGTTTTTGTTGAACTTGGGAATTAAAGCTATTTTTACATATAGGAAAGAACAGAAAAGGCCATAGATTTCCGGTGTCATGATGAGTAATCTAGCACCTCCTGCTGAGGGATTCTGCAAGCAGAGGTGGAGGAGGAGCACCAAGATGTTTCAACAGTTGTTTGTTTTATCATGGCGTATTTACATGACCTTCACCTTGATTTCTTTATCTTCAGAACAGAGGAAAATGAGTATTTATACTTAATAACTGTTCTTACAAGAAATAATGTAACCAGTGTCACTTAAATATTCAGTAAGTGTTAGTTATCGTTACTTCTATTTCAGTGAAAGAGTTTGCATGTTGTTCAGAACTGCTGATTACACAGGAAGATGGAGATGAGTCATAGCAAGTGGCCTATGGTAGGGCAAAATATTACAAAGATGGAAACCAAATTTCAAATTTTACCTTTTTGAGTCAGCATCTTTCTGTGATCCATGGTGACATTGAACTCAGCGTCCTCCTGGCTCAGTCTTGTAAGAGCTAAGATTAAGGCTAGCACAACGGCACTCAATGAATATTTCGGTTTAGATTTATTATCTTTTAATAGAAGGGGCCTGGCACCATTGTTCATATTGGTCTCCAAATCCTGTGTTCAAGCAACCCTGTCCCAGCCTCCCCATAGCTGGGGTAATGGGCATGCTATGGCACCTGTTAGATGATTTTTGAATAATGATTGGTCTTATTAAGGGGAAATTCTCTCATCTTTTTAAAATAAGATGATTGATAAAAATACAAAAAAGTAGGGAGATGATGCAATAATAGGAATAAAAAAATGGTAAAATCACAAACTCCAAATCAGCAGCTAAATTAAGGAAGCATGGGGAATTTACCTCAAAATCCTGAGAAATAGAAATGGGATGCATTCCTTCCCAGGGTGTTTGAAGTACTGCCCTTTCTAATAGTTTTCTCATCTAACATTTTATATGTAACAAAACAACCCCTCCATATGCCTTCACCTTAGGCAGCGAGCATTTCTGCCGGATGAAAAGAAAGTTTGTTTCTTTACCCAGTGATGGCATTAGAAAGATTAAGTATTTCAACAGCTGCCACACTGATAATTGAGTTTAGCGAAGGACAAGCAGCTTTGGGGCTTCATATTTAGTCCAAAGATAGGGAGGAAAATAGCCTGCAGATGTCAGTTCACACTTCAGCTGTACAATCAGGGTACTACAGACAGTCACGCTCATTACTTCATCAGTCCACTTTTTTAATAATAGGAATTGTTTAATCAAATTTGACTGTTAATATAATGAATAAGTAGCTAAAGGGAGACACAAATTGGTAAAATTCTTTTATAGCATAAGGCAGGGTTTTAATCCATTCCATAGGGGAAAGGAAGTTGGCATAAAGGAACACAGTAAAGATGGGGAATTAGGATGGCATTGAGTGTTGCCTTTACCCTCGCTGCCAAGCATAGTTCTGCCAAACTAAGAATCTACTATGTGACCTTACTGAACAGTTACAGACACCTGGAACGAGGCGCACAAAGCGTGCTGTGTTGTATCCACGTATTCGGGCTCCACAGAGCAATGTGATGTGGAAAAAAGCCCAGGGATGCCAGGAATGCACTACAGAAAATAACGATTTTAACAGTGTGAAATTCCAAGATACTCTTAAGTTGAGACACTACGAGTGACTTTTGCTTCAAAAAAAGGGATCGATTGATTGTAGAAAAGGAAATCATTCTGGGACTTTCTTGCCCTTTGTTTTGAATTTAAAATTTTAATTCTTCACTAATGTTACAAGGAGTATATTTAATTTTGCATATTGACTTGTGTCTTGGTATCTTCACAGAATTGGTATTTTGCTTTAGGAGTTATGTTACTACTTTTGCACATTTTTTGGAGATTTTGGCATTCAAAATCATGTTGTTCCAGAACGATGTCAACTCAGTTCTTCTTTATAATTTGCATATCACAGTTCCTTTTCTTGCCTTCTTCCTTTTTCTTGGAAGTCTAGTCTGATGTTGGATAAGACTAATGAGAGGGGACCACTTTGCTTTGTTCCTGATCTTAGAGAGAATCAAGGATGAGGTTAACTGTGAGATCTGTACTTGTCTCTAATAGGAAAGATTAGAGTTCCTTGTGCTCACAGATGAGCACTAAAGAAACCAGGAATATTAAACACCCACACACTGTTCCCCCCCACACACACGCAGAAGAGACCTGCACCTGTTTCCAACACAGAAGGCTGTGACGATAGCCCCGCGATCTGTGACATCTATAGGACCAAATCACACCTGCATCTCCCTGAACATTATGTTGGTCCCAAACTCTTCCATCCTAGATCTTTATCTTGAGTATTGTTTCTCGGTCAATAGAGCCTAATCTTAGTGGAGACTTGGAGACATCATACATCCTTTACATCTCTGTGACCTCTACACCATCTTTATGACCAAGAAAACACCAGATGCACCCTTGGCCCCTAAGTTACCAATCCTATCTTTGTGGAAGACGGCACATGTATTTTGCAAAAGAGTTTTAATGAAGTCATGTCTTTAGCTTTATTGTGCACCCAGGATTGAATTAATTGTTACCAGGTACATTTTTTTTTTCCAAAACTGTACTGTGCTTAAATATGCCTAAAATCAACTACATGGTGTCGGGATCTAGAAGTTTGAACCAACCCAGGCTACTGAGTCCTGCAAGAGTGGATTCCTGCTGTCTCATGCAGATCATTGCTCTCCTGGGCCTAGCGTTTGCAGACATGCCTACATCTCATCAATGGGAAGGTTACTTTTATTTTGAGCAAGTTAGTGGCTTAGTCACAGATTGGGGCTAAAATTTTGTGACTTTTTCTTTCTATGATCATATGTGGTCTTGCAATAGTTTCTAATTTAATCCATCTATGTAATGGATAACCTTAATCGATTTTCAAATGCTGAAATAAGTATCTATATAATACATATATTAATCATGCAAATTGGTGTGTGCATACATTTTATAAACTATTACAGAAAAAGTGTTAGTAATTTGTTAAAAACATTTAATCTTTAATCATGAGATGCATTTTCTGTAATTAGTCTATGTACAATGTGTTTGTTTTGTCCTTTCTCTTTTAGGCAGTTATTAACAAGTAATTCCATTTTCATTAAATATAGATTTAAAATGTCATGAATTTAAAGGCGAGAAGGAAGAAGTGTATGGAAGGGTTTGGAAAGGGAATAGAGAAATGTTGTAATAAGACAATCTCTAAAGTAAAAGAAATAGATAAAGAATTACTATATTATTTGTTTTTGTTTTCTTAGTTTCTTTGTTTGCTTGCGTTTTACCCTTCAAAGAATTGTTGCATTTCACCTCAGTTATCAAATATATTATCATCTGGAATGTAAGAATAAGCATAAGTCTTTCTGAAGCATTTTACCAACTTGAACTTTAACTTTTTGAAGATACGTGAAAAAATTTAGAATATTATCTGCTGGCAATATCAGTGAAATTCAAGATATCATATTATTAAACATTTGTATTCCCCATTACTTATCATTTCCCCATGAATTTTATGTTTAACATTTCATTTCTATTCTGTTTTGCATTCTTTTTGTGTTATAGGCATCATTGGCTTCCTATAGTTTTTCTTATACTAGGTAATTTCCCTCAATATTATTTATTGTACTTGTGGAACAATTAAATAAATTCAGGCCAAATTGTTTATCTAGCTGACATTGCTACCTAGCATCAATATATCTTTTTGAATTTTTATTTTTAATGTATGGCTTTTATCTGACACAGTTCAGTATCCGTTAAGAAGATTATATCTCTTATTAACAAATTTACCACTACGATATGTATGCAAATATTATTCCATCTATACATAATAATGAAAAGCAATTGTTTTACATCAAGTTTCATTTTTACTTTTATGAGGACCTGCATTAGTAATTTTCATAAAAGTTTGACCTGTTTACGTTGCAAATTATTTTATAATAATTCTGGTTGATACTGAAATAGTTTACTATTTTTCTAGATAATAATAATTATTTGGTTATGGTGATTTTGGGGGGGTTTAATTAAAAATTCATATTTATTGGTACCCATTAAAAATGCCATTCAATTAAAATGAAAAACTCATACATCAACATAATTATAACATGTTCTCAAAATATGAAATAATTTTGCCTATAATCATTAAGCCTTTCAGAGAGAGTTAGATTAATAAGCATTTAGGTGTGACAATGGGCAGCATTAGCCTTTCACACATCTCTTTGAGGAGAGCAGGTTACAGGTATCAAGGAAAGAAAAACACTTAATGACTCAGAAAATTTTATATTCTTCAAGCTTTCTCTTGTTAAATTATTTTATAATTCAAGTCTAGAGCTACTAGCAACAGTAACAATTGAAAACTAGTGTCACACATTAAATAATGCCAAACATTCACCTCTTTCTTTGTTAAATTCAAACTCTATACTATCTTATGAAATAAATCATTTGATTTATTTCTCGTTACCTTTTAACATGCCTTTGCTATAAAGATCCTTCCTTATGCACTAAAACATACACCCTCCATTTTATTACTAATTATTAACCTCAATTACTATCTTTAAGAATCAGCAGATTTGGTGTTTAGCTGCTGTGAGTCATCTACCTTGGGAAATTCAGAGATGCATGGAGATATTTTTGGCTGTCAAAACTAAGGATGGGGGATCTACACAAGAAAGACAAGAATATAGCTAAATATAACAGCCTCAGTCACAAAGTATTTAGTCCAAAATACTTTACTTATATTCCTATATACAAAACATTCATTTAAAGTAGTGCCATCTATTCTGGTAGCAACTGATTGATTATAAAGGAAACAATTTGACCAAATATGACAATAAAATGTAATATTACTTTTAAAGAGTTTCTTTATAAGTTTGAACAGAAATTACAAAGATGTTTATAGTATGTTAATTAAAAATATGTACATCAATAATAGTAGTGAGAATTATTTTCTTCTGGAGTTACACAAATGGATTGCAAAATTTAACTAAGAATAATATCCAAGGGTTCCTGGCAAAGAAGTATGTTGAGGTGAAGGATGATTGTACTCTAAGCACACACACACACACACACACACACACACACACACACATTAAAATATACTGCAGATCATCTATTAATGTACATGTGGAAAATTAGCACTGAATAACTCAAATGCAAAGATATAAAATCACTCATAAAATTTATCTAAAATTTTTACACATTTTGAGTCATTAGAAGAAATTGATGTTTCAATAAGTAGTGTAAGAAATCTGAGATGTTTATGTCTGCGATTATATAGAGATTAAAGGCAGCAGAACTTTTAATGAACTCACAGGAGTTTAGAAACAACAACTTGTTATGGATGCCTGATTTGGGGAAGTCAAGTGTCCTAAGTTAAATAACGTTCACAAATTTCAAACATAGGCTCCTTGCACATCACAGAGCAGACCATTAGGAGCTCATAGTGCTGACGACGAAATCACCAACAGTACTTATGACCAGAATTCCTGTATACTGTTGGGCTTCACATTAGGAGCAGGGTAACCCAGATTCAGACAGAATCATTATCTTAACTCAGTGAATTAAATCAATAAATACCTATTCATAAATTACATTATGACAGGCTTAGACTAGGTCAAAATTGAGTTATTTAAAGCTCTCATCTTGAGAGTAAGGCATTTCAAATACTGGAAAAAAAGATTTGCAATATATATATATATGTATATATATATATATATATATATATATATATATGACAAAGGTTCCTACTGAATAAAATAAATAGAATAAAATCAAGACAGTAAAAAATGAGCAAAAAAAAGAGTTCAATGAAATATTAAAAATTAATTCATGCAAAAATTCTTCAGTTTTTGGCAGTATATTCTATAATTAACAAATCTATCATCTACCACCAGCATTGCATTTTCAGTCATTAAATCAAGCCAAATGTGCATTTATTTACCAAAATCAATATTAGAAATATTTACTGCATCAATATTATCACTATTAATATAGAAAACTGGAAAGAACCTAAAACTTATGAACAACAGAGTAGGCAACTTTATTTGTAATTACTTATTCAATAAAGTACTATAATTAAGTTGCTTCATAAAGGTGTGATGTTAATACAGCAAACTGAATAAATCTCATCAAGATAATATATGGGATATCCTTCTGTATATGTGTTGCTTTTATTGGTTGATGAATAAAGCTGTTTCAGCCAATGGCTTAGCAGAGTAAATCCAGGAAGGAATTTCAAACAGAGACAGTAGTTGGAGTGAAGCAAACACCAGCCAGGCACTGAGGAAACAAGACATGTAGAAAATGAGGTAACATCATGGACATATGGCAATACATGGACTAATAGAAATGGGTAAATTTAAGTTGTAAGAACTAGCTAGCAATATGACTGAGCCATTGGCCAAACAGTGTTGTAGTTAATACAGATTCTGTGTGATTATTTGCATCTGGACCTCTGGAAAACGGAAGTGCAGTCTCAGATTACCTAATGACTTCCAGTGTTAGGTGACACACATTCACATAATGCCTTTCTAAGAAAGTAGTTTTGCTTTCGTTTCCATAGGAAACAAGAGGCTACGGATTCGTTCCAGATACTTAGCCTTCAGACAGCATAAAGCAATTGGAGAAAATGATGTCCGCATTCCCAAGACTTTTGGCGGTATGGTTGGTCATTGGTTATTTGGTAGGTTATGGATGCTTGTTATATTTAGGGGAATATAGGATAAAAAGACAACTATTTATCTCAGATATCTTGCATTGACTTGGATTTTGGAATAGTGATACAAATTTAATGTTAATTTTGTTATGCTACATATATATTTCTTTTTCTTTTTTTTTTTTTTTTTTTTTTTGATTTTCAAGACAGGGTTTCTCTGTAGCTTTTGGTTCCTGTCCTGGAACTAGCTCGTCTAGACCAGGCTGGCCTCAAACTCACAGAGATCCGCCTGCCTCTGCCTCCCAAGTGCTGGGATTAAAGGTGTGCGGCACCACTGCCTGGCTACATATGTGTTTCTATTCTTGTTTAAAGGACATTCTTAAATTGATACAAACAAGATTAATTTTATTATACTATATGCATATTCTTATTCTTGTTTAAGGTATTATGTTTATATAACTCATTTAAAAATTAATTGTATAATATAAAATATAGTTAAGAAATAAAAATTAATAGTCATAGATAATAGTCACACTTACAGTCATGCTACTTAGGTACTCTATATATGCAGAAATATTAGATGATAGGTAATCTTCAATTATATCAAATACCTACAGAATGTGGCATTTAAAATATTATAAGAACTTAGACTTTTCTCGAAAGTTTCTAAGAGACATGTCTGCTTCTGGCAACACCTATTACTTCAGAGACGTTGATGGACACCAAAATCTTGTTATAGAATTTTCCTTCAATGTCACAAGGCTAGCCTTTTGGGCAAGAGACTACTCTTACCTGGACTGCAATAGCAGTATATTGTATAAATTGGACATTCAGTACACAGAAAAATAACTGTTGACCTTGCCAAAAGAGAGGCAAAGGTGAGACAATCCTTCAGGGTTCCTGCTTCATGAAAGACTCTGACAGACATTCTGCAGTATACAGAACAAAGTGAATGACAAGCTGCCAAAATAGGCAAAAGAATCTTTTGAATTTTCTGCTTCATGGAAAAGTGTGCCAGATACTATAAGCCTGTAGGCTGAAGATGGATAGCTCAATGATACAGAAGAACTATGGGTAACTGTTAAGGCAACAAGATGTCCCCATCAATTCTAGAGATTTGAAAGTTGCTTACAATGCACTTCCTGTTTACTTAGGTAATATATCTTTCTTGGGCCTTTGATGTAATTGAAGACTAGATAGTTATAATTGTCCTTAGTTATGATAAAAAATAAATTAGATATAAAACTTTAGACTCACAAAGATAAGATAGATGATAGGGTATTTTCCTTAATTTCTCAATTGTAAATGTACCAAATAGTATAATTCTTGCTTGATAACTTTCATATATGTAATTTTATTATGTTAAAGTTAAAACCTTCCATTTGATTTAGACAGAAAAGTGGAGATAATGTGGGATTCCCCTCTGTATGCTGTGAATATGTTTTATTACTATTGATTAATAAAGAAGCTGCTTTAGCCAATGGCAGGGAAGAATTTAGCAAGGTGGGAAATCCAAGCAGAGATAGACAGAGAAATAAGGCAGAGTCAGAGAGTCACCACGTAGCTGCTGAAGGAGATATATGAGCCTTACCAGTAGGCCACAGTCTCATGGTGGTACACAGATTAATAAAAATGAGTTAGTTTAAGATGTAAGAGCTAGCTAGGAATATGCTTGAGCCATTGGACAAACAGTGTTACAATTACTATAGTTTCTGTGTGATTATTCAGGTTTGGGTGGCTGGGAAAACAAAGCAGAATCTCCGTGGACAGAGACAGTCCTGAAAAATGAGAGGGCCTTCTGTGTGTTCCCAGGAAAAACTTTCAGTAGCAGTAACTATTTTTTAATATGACTTCCTGGGATGCTGGCAGCATCAAAGTTTTTGTCTGGAGGCTGGTGAATGGATATGCTCATTTGGTGAATATTAATTAGATTATGACTCATGTTGTGTATTTGTGAGAAAAAGATGACTCTATTGCCTTAATGAGAATTACACTTACATTATTTAATGAAAAATCATATGTTTTTGTAAAAATAATAAATTAATTATACTAATTATTCTACAGCCAAGTTATTGCATGAAATTTTGGGAAACTTTCTATTGTATAACTCCTCAAGTACCTTGCACATACTTTGAAATATGAACAGTTATGGTAACCCCCTTCCAATCACTTAGTTGTCAGGATTTGTTTCAGGTCAAGTATTTAAAAGGAATATGTCTTTTAAATTGTGAACTATCTTATGGAATGGTGTGTGTGTGTGTGCGTCTGTGTGTCTGTGTGTATGTATGTACACATATATATGTGGTGTGATACCGTTTTGGTTTCTATTGTTGTGATAAAAATTCCATGAACAAACAACTGGAGGAGGAAAGGGTTAATTGGGTTACATATTCCAGGTCACAGTCCACTGAGATGTCAAGGCAGGAACTCAGGGAGGGTAGAACTGAAGCAGAAATCAATCCACAATCTTTCACTGTTATAAATTTCATTATCAGAACCATAAATCTTCACCAACAAAGCTATACTAAGACTCAAGCATTCAAAATAAATATATTTTTGTACAAAAGACACAGCAAGACTTTTGGAAATGTAACAAGCCAACCGAATAGGGCATACCTCTTGGTCACTATATAAAGAAATAACATCAAATGCAATATCAGTTACTTGGAAAAACGTGGATTTCCAGGGCAAATATTATTCATTCAGTACCATGCTGAAACATGGTGTCAAAGCCAACAGCATCCATCATTGTAAGAAAGTGCTCCTTTGAAGTGACCTAAGAGTCATGAAATTATATTCTGAGCCTGGTAGTCTGTGTTTCCATTTATTTGAAGTTAAAAATATCAAGCATAAGAAAAGTGAGGGGGAAAAGAAGTGAGTTTCTTTGAAGGAGACATAAGGACATTTTCTAGGATGCTGGTGTTCTTCTATTTCTGGTTCTGGGGGCATTTAAAATGATAAGAGCTTGCTGTTTATCCTCTTTCATAAATAAAACTTCTTATTTTATACATCTATTGTTGGAACAGCTCAGGCCTCTGTTTTTCTAGAACTCTGAAGGAAAAAGTAAGCCAGCACTAAGGTACTCTGTATCAATATAGCTTGTTAATTTTTGTGGAGATTTTATCAGAAAAAGAATTTATTTTGTCTGAAAGAAAAAAAAAACAAATTAAAAATGGTAACTGACTCTAAAGCAAAGATAAGATTCTCTGAGCTGATATGTCTTCCAATTGAATATGAAAATCAAACAGCTCCAGGCAAGAAAAGAGATGATTAGAGACAAGGAAATGAAATGAATAATGTGTTTAAGTAAGAAGGGGACATTGTTTTGCGTATGTATCTGTCCTCCCCCTAGCCATTCTAATCTTATGCCCATGAGACTAAGTAGCCAGACTTTCAGGGTGTTATTTATGCATTTCAATTTTCTATACTACTAGAAGATTTCACACACTAGACTTTGCCTACAAACATAAATATTTTAGGATGTAATTTCAACTGATTTGGATAAATTATTTATTTTGATTCACCCAGCTTATGAAAATTTGAGTGTGTTTTAGAATATAAGAGAAAGATACTAGGAAACAACTTTTAAAATATGTTATTTATCCACATACATGTGGACATAAAGAAAAATAAATTAAAAATTATTCTCCATACCAAGTGTCTGTGATATTTGCCCAATGAATGCAAATATCAGTCATTTGTTGAAATAGTAGAACTTTCTTAGAAAGTTAAATGCATGTTACCTTATAAATAATAAGCTTATCAAACTACAAACCATAGATAAATGTATTTTTACTTACAAATATAATAAAATTATCATTTTAAATTTTAATTTTTACTGTGCAAAAAGGGAAACTATACAAATGTTCATTCCTTCAACAGGTGATGAGATTACACACACTTATGTTACTTTATACCACCCTAAGTACAATAAGTATATGCCAGCATCTCTGTCTATGGGGTCAGAAGAGATTGTTGAATATGCTTGGACTGGACTCACAGATGGTTGTGAGCAACCATGTGGGTGGTCAGAATCGAACCTGGATCTTCTGAAAGATTAGCCTGTACTTTTACCTCTAGATCCATCTTTTTCTCCATCTTCTTTGGTTAGATAATAATATTCTGACTAGTAAAACATTGGCAAAGGTGTAGGAAGAAAACTTGAGATTTTTCTAGATTACACTACCAAATCCTAAGTCAAATGTACCTACAAAGCTAAAGAACTAAAAAATTAAATAAAATGAAGATAGGAAGTTAAGATTGATTTCTGATTTAGCAAGCAACTATTATTAAAATTTTCATTTAATGAAATGGCAAAATGATAAATCCTATTTTAATTTGTTTGAGAGAACATCTGAAGGGAAAAATTGGGAAAGCACTACCAGTATACAAGAATTTCCAGGAATTTGATTGAGCAGGAAAATTTACAACCAATTAAAAAATAACCAGAGATCAAAAACTTCTTATATTTGTGTTTTTTGTTTATACTGTCAAGAGGACATTTAATATGAACTCTAACCTATACATCTGTGACGTAGCCATCTTTATGTTGCTATCAAAACTGACTGTTGCTAGGAGCTTTATTTTAAAAAAAAAGAGAAAGAGATTTATTAAGCTCCCATTTGACAGTCCAAAAGCAGGGTGGAGCCTTTGGTTTCATGCAGGGTGGAAAACAGAAAGAAGAGAGAGAGAAATTTTTAAACAAAAAATATTTTTAGTGTTGACAATGTCCTAAAGATATTATTGTCTCTTATCTACTCATTGCAAATGAATATTCAGATTTTTATCCTTTCTTGACTATTGTGATTGTACATAATGAATAGTGAAGTACATGTATCTCTTTGCGATAGTAACATTATTTTTTAATTAATTTTTATTTTGAGATCATGATTATATCATTCTCCCTCACCTTTCCTCCCACCAAGCCTTATTACTGTCTTTCAATTCATTTGCCTCTTTTTTTTTTCATTAATTCTTGTGATATATATATTGGGAAGGGCTGATGTGGGATTTCCCTCTGTATGTTGTGAATATGTTTTGTTACCACTGGTTAGTAAAAAAAAAAATTGCTTTGGTCTATGGCAGGGCTGAATATAGCCAAGCTGAACAAGATATATATATATATATATATATATATATATATATATATATATATATAGAGAGAGAGAGAGAGAGAGAGAGAGAGAGAGTAATCAGAGTCAGGTAGACGCCAAGGAACTGCTGAAGGAGAAGGATACTATAACCTTACCGGTAGGCCACAGTCTCATGGTGATACACAGACTAATAGAAATGGTTAATTTAAGATAATAAAGTATAAAAGTTATACTTTTATTAGTGGCGTATGTGGACATTTCAAGTCCTTCACCTCAATGCTTGGACTTTGTTTTTATTTTGAGATGCCCATTCTAACAGTTGTAAGATGTGCTACTTGTACTTCCCAGATGATTGTTGACTTTGATACCTTTTTTTAAATTTATTTATTTATTAAAGATTTCTGTCTCTTCCCCGCCGCCACCTCCCATTTCATGGGGAAGACGTCTGTATATTGTGAAGAACTGTGACCCCAAGCTCACAGCCTGATGCGGTTGTCTTTGGCTTGCCTGCTGTGCTTGTCTGTTTCAACATCAACATTTGTCAGACATAGTATTTAAAAATATTACTACTGTTCCATAAGTTGCCATTTCAAAATTTTATTTTATGCTGTGTGCTAAAGCATTTTAGTTTGTTGCAGTCTAGTGATTAATTTTGGTTTTGATTCTTGTTGCTTCCGTGTCATAGCTAAGACAGGATCATCAACAACGAAGTTAATAAAACTTCTCTTCAGTATTTTCTTCTAGAAAGTTTGTGTTTTCAGGTCCCATAGATTAGCTTTTAACCAGTGAAAACTGACTTTTGAACTATATGTTAAAGGTACAATTTCAGTCTTTTGCATGTTGATATCTAATTTTAGCAGGACAGTTTTAGAGAAGATTCTTCTCTATCAACTATGAACTCTTGAAATTCTGTGGAAAGAAATTTATTATGTATTTAAGGTTTTAGTTCTCGGCTATCTATTCTACTACATTATTCTCTACAGTTTATGTAATTGTTATAGTGTTTTAATTACTATAGCTTTCTAATATGTTGACTTCGAGCAGAATGATATCATTTTCTTCTTGATCAATTAGCAGTGCTGAGGAGATGACTTAATTGATAAAATTTTGGCTGTGCAAGCATGAGGACCTTACCTGGGTTTGGATCCCAAGTATCCATTCTTAAAAAAAAAAGCAAGATGTGGCAAACACATTCGTATTTCCTGCTCAGAAGTGTAAAAGACAAAATTATCCCAGTGGTTTGGGCCACAATCAGGGAACAACAGATGAAGAAGCCACCTTATGACATCATATTCTGGCCTCAGTGTGTGGATCCTAAAAATATTTATACTCATGTACATGTAAGAACACACATGATCATGTATACACACATGTATATCACACGTACATGAAAAATGATTGCTTAAGCTATTTAGGATGCTTTGAGTTTCAAGTGAATTTGAATCCTGGCATAGAGATACTTCAAGAGGAAGTGCCAGGATCCTGCCCCAACAAGATTCAGGTCCTGAGTCAGGGAAGGGGCAATGCTGCCCAAAAATCTCTGCCCCCCGAGATGGATTTCATACAAGTTATAGCCCTAAATAGCTCGAGGTATAGGATATATATACATCAAAAAAAAAACCATGTTTGTCCCACTCTCCAATAGTAAACCCCAACATGTTTTCCCCAACTTTTAAATCAAAACAGCTTTTAAACTAGAGTAAAAACTCAGCATTTTGCTAGCATGGCTAAATACTGAACCAGGCACATTCTGTCCTTACAACACTCACGGGTGAGAGACAAAGGCACACGTTCTCAAGAACAACAATATTGTTCACAACTTAACAAAGCATGTTAACAAAAATAGAGGTGGTTCACCATATCCTGCGTGCATACAGTTAGCTTGTATTTTTCTAACTGTTCTCTTGTCCTAAATAAGGGTAGGAAATGCCTAAGTCGCTCTATAAAGGACAAACTTGAGTAAGGACTCTTTACATCACGTCACATCATCCTTAATACATTTTTTTTTTTTTTAAATCAGAATCAGGAAATGTAGTTAATATTTCCGTGTTTCTTCCTTGTACGTGTTCATTAGCTTTTATTGCCTCTGATTCTGTCAGCGCTGAGTCAGAAAGTTTCCAGGGTCTGGAGTGACAGCTGGTATTTCCCGATAAGAAACCTGAGAAGCTTCGGTTCCCAAAGAATTTTAGAAGAAATATACGTGAGAAAAAAATGGGGTTTCTGAGAATAATTATATCTGTCCCATGCATGACTGACAAAGCAAAATTAAAAAAATGGCCAGGTGGTTCTCTTAGAGAAGAGAGTGTGCAGAACAGGTGATTCCAACAGTATTCTGCGCTGTCCCGAGGTGACTGGTTCTTGCCCAGTGACAGACTGTCTTCAAGAGCTTTGCCTCAAAGAGACCTATTAAAAAAGCATTCTTACGCTGATCTGAAACTACATCACAGGGCTCTAAGCAAGCAAAGTACACAATAATCTCCATCATGAACACATGAAAAAATTCTTAACAAAGTACTGTCAAACTACTGAGCAGCACAGTAAGGTGCCCACAATAATCAACAAGGAAGGTATATCTCTTAGATATAGGAATGGCTTGACAGACTAAAATTGTCAAGCGTGATATACCATGTTAACAGTTTGTAGGATGAAAATTAATTATCATACCAACGGTTGCAAACTAAGTAACCAAGCTACAAAAGCCAACTCCATTTGTTACAAAAAAAAAAAAAAAAAAAAAAAGCCAAAAATCTTAAAACCCCTCAAGGAACAAAATTATAAAAAAAAAAAAGTATATGTTACAAAATAAAAGCCATGGATAATATCAAATTCAGTGGGGTGAAAAACAAATATTGTCTTCTAATACCAAAACTTGAAGAGGTTAGCTATACCCTACTGTTTCTGTTCAGCACAGAAAGTATATCCAGTCTAACCAGACCAACAAAAGGAATCTACCCCTAACTAATTAAAATCAGTTCTCCGTACTAGGATAGTGTATGTACAATATCTTATTTATTTATTTATTCTTTTTTTTTGTTAGTTTGTTTGTTTTTTTGTTTTTCGAGACAGGGTTTCTCTGAAGCTTTGGAGCCTGTCCTGGAACTAGCTCTGTAGACCAGGCTGGTCTCGAACTCACAGAGATCCGCCTGCCTCTGCCTCCCGAGTGCTGGGATTAAAGGCGTGCGCCACCACCGCCCGGCTTATTTATTTATTCTTCACTCATATAATACATTCTTACCACAGCCTCTTTTCTCTCCATTACTCCCAATCCCCTCCCCTCTCCCCTAGATCCACTCCTTCCTTCAAAAAAGAGCAGGCCTCCCAGGGATATCAACTGAACTTGGCATAACAAGATGCAATAAAACTAGGCACATCATCTCATTATTAAGGCTCACAAGACAATCCAGTAAAAAGAAAAGAATCCTAAGAGCAGACAAAAGAGTCAGAAACACCCTCAGTTGTACTGTTAGGAGTCCCATGAAATCTCCAAGCTAAACAACCACAGCTTGTATTCAGGGGACCTAGTGCAAACCCATGCAGTGTTTGTTGCTTTAGTCTCTGTGAGCTTCTGTGAGTTAATACTGTGGGTCATATTCGCCTGGAATCTTACACCCCTCTGGCTCCTACAGTCCTGTCTCCACTTCTGTGGGGTTCCCTGAGCTCTGTCCAATGTGTGGTTGGGGCTCTCTGCATCTGCTTCCCTTAGCAGCTGGAAGAAGTTCTCTGATGACTATTGGGGTAGGCACTATGAGTATAAGAGAATATCATTAGGAATCATTCCATCAACTCTTTTTCAGTTGTATTTTGTTCTATCCTGAGTGTCTGGCCATCCTGACTGCTAGGCACTGTGGGCACGGGCTCCCTCTCATGGTATGGTGTGGGCTTCAAGTTTGACCAGTCCTTGGTTAACCACTCCCACAGGCTCTCAATCAACATTACCCCAGCACATCTTGCAGGCAGAACGATTGTAGGTTGAAGGTTTAAGGCTAGGTTGCTGTTCCAGTCCCACCACTGGAAGCTTTGCCTGATTACAGAATGGCCAGTTCAGGTTCCGTATCCCCCATTACTAGAAGGAATTTTTTCCTAGCTGCATCCATCTGCTGGCAGATTTCATGATGTCATTTTTCAACACCTAAGTAATACTCCGCTGTGCAACTGTACCACATTTTCTTTACCATTCTTCTGTTGAGAGACATCTAGGTTGTTTTCAGGTTCTGGCTATTATGAATATGTACATATTTGAGCAAGTGTCCTTTAGGTAGGATGGAACATCTTTTGGCTATGCTCAAAAGTTGTATAGATGGGTCTTGAGGTAGATCAATACTACTGCCATATTTATTTCCAAAATGGCTATGTATATACAATATCTTAAAGAAAATTTTTAAATGATTTAAGAAAGAATTAAATACAATGATTTTTCTAAATACAAATTCAGAAAACAAAACTTGTGCTTCAGTATATTAATTATAATATATTTTAAAACTTACTAAGAATGTGATTTCATTTCTAAAGACATCAAATGAACAAAATAATTTGGAATAATTTAACCAAGATGTCACATCTTTATCACACAGATGAATGGCTAGCTGTCTGCCTTGAAGGCAAAGTGTCTCTCTGAACCACGTACTCTAGAAATCTTCAGCTGGTGGAAAAGTAAAGGCTACTTTTCTGAAATCTGTTCTCCGTCTGTCTCTGCATTTGTGTGTTTCTCAGTCTGTGTGTCTTTCTCTCTCAGTTTGTGTGTCTTTATCTGTGTGTGTGTGTGTGTTGTTTAAATCTGTCTGTGGGTCTTTGTATGTGTCTTTCTCTGTATCTGTGTCTCTGTCTCTTTGTCTCTCTGTCTATTCCTATGTATCTTTGTCTCTCTCTGTCTCCCTTTTCTTTCTGTCTCTCTCAACTCCCCTCTGTCTCACTAACTCTGTCCTGTTTTTATTTTCTGTATTTCTCCTAATATTGCTCTTGTAGACTATCCTTCCCTATAAACACAGGTTGGCCTTGATTTACAAACCTCCAGCCAGCAACCTCCTCAATGCATGCTTTTTTTTAAAAAAAAAAAAAGATTTCTTTATTACATTCTTTTACATCTTTTCCTCTTCATTCTTTTAGATGGAGGTGCCTTATTCCCTTGTGTGCCCTTATTAATTTTCTTTGTATTTGCTTGTCTATTTTTGTTGTTCTACATTAATCGCTAATATTACACTACTTGCTTCTTTCACATTTACGTTCTCGGTAGCTAACAATTCAGCACACATAGTACTGTTACTACTCCTTTACCACCCCACGCCCCAAGTACTGAGGTTGAATAGCATTGTTTATAGTTGACTATTAATGGGTCTATCCATCAGTTGTGATTGTTTCTGTAGATAGTATTTTAGCTTCAAAGTAGTACCGGCAATTAAGTCTGATGTCTTAAGAATGTGGCCTAGCATCTACCCACGATTCCCCCTCCCATCCCAGCACAGAGAAATGGCGCCTCAGCCTTATGCCAAACCATCCCCACAGGATCATTTCAAACAGATCCACTAGAGTTCTCAGTAGTCCTCATTGCCCGCTATGTTCAGCGAGTCCGGTTTTATCCCATGCTTTTTCAGACCTGGGCCAGCTGAACTCAAGAACAATGGCAATAGGTTTTGATCCTATTGTATGTACTGGCTTGGTGGGAGCCTAGGCAGTTTGGATGCTCACCTTACTAGACCTGGATGGAGGTGGGTGGTCCTTGGACTTCCCGCAGGGCAGGGAACCCTGATTGCTCTTCAGGCTGACGAGGGAGGGGGACTTGATTAGGGGAGGGGGAGGGAAATGGGAGGCGGTGGCAGGGAGGAGGCAGAAATCTTTAGTAAATAAATAAAAAATAATAATAATAAAAATAGATCCACTAGAAAAATTGGAAAAACGCTAGTTTTAACAATTTACATCTGCAGAAATTTAATATTTGAAATACAAAATGAATTGGGAAAAGAAACAGAAACACTTTTTTTTTTCAAAAAAAATTGAGGAAAAAAATACCCTGATTAATAAATGGGCTAATGTAAGTAACATAGTTCTCAAGAGATGATGTACAAATGTTGATAGGCATAAGAAAAGATGATTCAACTTCCTCAGTTGTCAAGAAAATGTAAATTAAAATCATGCTGAGATTTCTTCTCAAACCAAATAGAATGACTATGGTTAGAAAACAACAAATGCTGGAGAGCTTGGGGGTGGGGGACCCTCACATATGGCTGGTATGGGAGTGCAAATTGATCCAGCCATTGTGAAAAATCAGTATGCAAACTCTTCAAAATACTTATAACAGAAATGCCTTATCACCCAGTTACACCACTCTGGGCTGTGTTAGTTAACACACCAAAGATAACCTCAAAGGCACCAAAATGTATCACTGTGGCATTAAGCAATGAAACACAGCACTTCTTCATGGGGGTGAACTGAACAAAAGAGAGCCCAATGTTAATAATTGTCCATTGCTTGCCCCATATATTCTGTCTATCTTTAGGTTGTGATTGCTGGCTCGTCTTTGCTTTTCTGTGGTAAAAGGACGAAGAAAAGACTTCTGGAATTCTTTTGCCTGACAGTCTGGCCTCATCATAAGCTCTAGACCAATGAAAAGCTTTGTCTTTAAGAAACTGAACTTCATACATGAGAATGACACATGAGCATGTTCTCTAGCTTAAAGGTGCATGCAAACACACAGTCATGTTCAAACATGCTCCCCACACAGGCTCAATCTCCAGAATCTTCCAACATACATGCTTTAAAAAAGAAATAAATAATATAAAGTCATTGGAATAACTAATGGATGGTTAAATTTAATGATTTGGAGAAAAGAGCACAGTTAATGAAACTATATCATTAGGGGAGACAGGGAAGAAGGATTCTAATAAGCACAGAGCTGGCTTCCCTACACCCTTGTAAGCAGATTGTCCATAATGAAAAGATGAGCACACTGTGGTACACTAATAGCATATATGCTACTGAGATATATGTGTATCACATATTTTATACATATTGTATGTATATGTATATATATGTGTGTGTGTGTGTGTGTGTGTGTATACATATCTTCAGGAAACAAACAAAAGGTGTGAAACTAAGAATATATTGTATGTATGAAAGAATCCAATTTTTCTTTAAAAGCTGTGATCATGAAATGCAAGGAAAGATTTTTAATTGTGGTATAACTTGATATTTGTAGGTAGTAAGGATTGACTATGGTAGGTGACAATGAGGAGAACACATGGGCCATATAATTAAACATGTTTCCCAAAGAGTGGAATATGAAGTCTGATATTTTAAGATAAAGCTGAATTTAAAAAAAAAAAAAAGAACAATGAGAACCTTTAGAAATATCTCGGCATCAGCAAGCCTGGTTATATTTTATGCTTAGGTTATCTCTGATGTTTTTTAATATATTCTCTGATATTACTTTAGCATCATATAAGAATTCTGATTGTGAAATTCACATATGAATTTGGGAGTGTGGCTCAATGGAAACATGTTCCGAGCAAGAAAAAAATAGTTCTGGGTTCAATCTCTATCTCAGCAAAATCAAAGAGAAAAGCAAACCTCCTCCTAGAGTTTGTTCCATGTGACTATTTCCTTTTACAAACAGTGCTTTTCTTGGATTCCATGAGAGGTAACACTTGCTAATGGTGCAGAAATGAAGTATTGTTTCAATGGGCTTCTGGCCAAATAGACCGTTATTACTTGTGAATAATGTTTAAATGCATTTATTAATATTTGCAATGTATACACACATATTGCTCAGTGGAACTATTTCTCTGATATTTTTGACTCAGTCAGTGTTCTATTGCTGTGGAGAGACACCATGACCATGGTAACTCTTGTATAAAGGAATACATGTAACTGGGGCTTCCTTATAGCTTCAGAGGTTTCATTTATTCTCAATGGTGGGGAATATGACAGCATACAGGCAGATATGGTGCTGGAGAAGGAACAGAGAGGTCTACATCTGGATCCCCAATAAGCAGGAAGAGAGAGCTACTAGACCTGTTGGGGTTGGAAACTTCAAAGCCCATGCCTGTCCCAGTGACACCCTTCCTCCAAGAAGGCACACCTCCTAATTCTTTCAATAGTGCTATTCTCTAAGCATTCAAATGGCCACCTATGGAACCATTCTTATTCAAACCAGCACAGATATGCTTAGCACATTTTTTTTATTTAAAGCAGTTTTATTAATCGTTTTTAGTTGATAATCAGTTAGTAGATTACTGGTAGTCCAGCATCTCATTTATCTACTGAGAAAGAATTCACAGTCAATAAGTAAGTAAATATAGTTTCTATTAACAGACTCAAGGGAAAACATGTAGTCCATTCTTAGTCCAGAACATAGTAGTAAATAATTAGCTAATGCATTTGCTTCATGAAAATGAAGTTATATCTGTTCCTCTTGCTGATTAAGTAAAACATTAGTGTAAAAATCACATCTGCTTTTCCTTGATTCGTGTCTGCATATCACATCTCCACTGCAGAACTGCTGCCTTAGAATTTGCAACATGGTCATAAAATGTCTAAACATAGGCATCAACTTTCTGCTTGCACAGCATGCATGCTTGCAAATTCCATATATAAGCTGTTGAAGTTTGGAAATGATGTGGTAATTACAACCTCACCAGAGACCAGAGAGAAATGTTTATCTGAAAAATACAGTAAATCACATTTTGATATAAGAAGCTCTTACTACAGTCAGATCACTTAATTACTTCCTGCCTGTCTGCCTACCTGCAGATAAAACCTCTATCTAGGTCAGTAGGAATTATTTGGAGTAAAGGGAAAGAAAAATCACAACCCAGCAACTGCCATCACAACACAAGAAGACAGGAAAAAGCCAAATTTAAAAAAGACAACAAAAGAGCTAGTTTTTAAAAAAAAAATTCACACAAGTAGAATAAGATGTCTTATTTTGAAAATCCTTCTTAGCTCTACAACATTGAATAGTAAACTATTTAAAATATGTGACTTGAATAATTACATTTCAATTAAAGAAAAAAATTCTACAGAGATGGATTTTTTTAACCTAAGATCAAGGAGTTTTTGTCACTTCCCCTTTCTAGGAGCAGTAACCTTGAATTCCAAGAATGAAGAGAGAGAATTTCACATTCCCACAGGAAAGGGTTCCTCTATCTTCATACAGTGTATAAATCAAAATCCTAAGACCCAGACTCATGATCTCAGAATGGGACATTTCGTTTTCTCTGAGTATGATTGGACAAACAGAAAGGAGCTCTTGAGTACAGTAAAGAATAAAATCTGTAAACTCACTCCTTGGATGATCATGGACTGCAGTGGGCAATATTCCGTCTTGATCACACTCAAATAGAGATCTGCAAATGCTGTAAACAGAGCGCTAGTGCATTAGTTCCTTTTTCTAACAAGTGTGAAGCAGCTGCTGTTGCAAGTCTGGGTTTGACATAACAAAAAACAAACAAACAAACAAACAAAAAAAAAAAGGCAGTCCCAGGAAGTTGAAGTCACTTGTGGAAATCATTCTGGAACTGAATAGCTGGGCTGAGTGAGGGTCAGCCCCAAACTGATGTATTTTTAGAATTATAGAAATCCTTTAAATCTCAAACTCATACAAAATTCTGATTTTCCCTCTTTACATAACATCACAGCAATTGTAGAGTTAACCAGAATAATATCAACTACTAAAATCTCTCTCTTGCATCCTTAAAAAGACACAAAAGATCTGAGAGGATTAGAAAATGATGTTTTGTTTGTGCTTCAGGATCCTTGAGGCAGCGATCAAAGGACAGGGGAAAAAAAAAAACCTGTATTCTAGGTCATCTGCCTCAAACAATTTTATGCACATTGAAAACTTGACAAAACCAAAACCCAAATTGCCCCAGCATATTTTATCCATTTATTCTTTAAAGAAAAATGTATTTCTAGACAATTGAAATCTTCACTTGTCTAATTCAACTTATCAAAATGTTGCTGAGGGCTGTATATTGTTATGAAATGTGTCTGATGATTCTTTAAGGAAATAAATGTATTGGTTTTAAGAAAATCCGAAGACACAGAAAAGTGATTTACCTGTGCTCATACACAGTCTAATGTTTGGAATCTGATCTCATAAACAAAAGTAGCTATGTATAATTTGTGACAAATTTACCAATTAATAGCTATGCTATTAATAGTGACCAATTTTAGTTAAATACTAATCATGTATAATATATATATATTATCACTAATTGTAAGATTTCTAAGACCTTTGTTTCTGTACATCCTTTAAATTTGTATTGTGGGTATCCAATTTTATAACACTTCAGAAACATATTTAGTAGGTTAAATATAAAATTTTATGATGGTTAATATTGACTTGTTTAATGACTTGTTTAAACTTATGAGTTCTACACATACATTCAGTACTATATTTCACTAAAATAATTTCTCCCCATGAATATAAAGAATTGATCATTGCCTGTTTAAGTACCATGTGATTTATACATTGCATACAGAATACCTTCAAACTCAGGAGGACTGGCTTGAGGAACTAATTTTTCATTTGCACAGTAATTCCGTGTTTACCTTTACAATGGTGCTTACTATTTGACCAAAAATGACAGTGGGTAAGGAAACAGATATCATTAGTGCCTTCAAAATAATTAACCTCTGTTTGGAGAGGAAAATACTTGGGAAATGAATAATTAAGAATATTCTATTTTATAAGGCAAATCCCGTGGAAGATAAGTTAGAACAGTTTAACTTATGTTAAGCGACTCTGGTCTTCATAGGTGTACTGTCCCATGTTCTCTCCTGCTCCATGGGCGATGCGGTCTTGCTTTTATGCCCTGTATCCTCGTTTTTTTCTTCTCTTGGTAAAAGCCCTAAGATGTCATTTTACCCACTAAAATTCAGAAAAATGCAAGCTAGCATAACATTGAAGTCTCCTGGAATAATTTTAATTGAACGTAGCCTTCTTCTCACTCAGCTCTATGAACATAAGGATGACCCCCAATAGGGAACCCAGCAGTAAGCAGTGACATCTAGCTGTAGGTAAAGCATCTTAGAACTCAGCCACCTGCATCTTCAGGAGACTCCTGTCCCATTACCGTGTTACCACAATGACAGAGAGACCTTGACACAAAAGCATCCAGTGTTTCATATCCATCTTCCCCCTTCTCCTCTGGTATCATACTACCTTTGCATTATTCTGTAGGTTCTAACGGTTGGAAAGCCAGTTACTGTTTTAAGAGATGAAACTGTATCCACTAAGCTTGTGTTAGTTAAACACAGAATTCAATGGTTCCAATAACTGAAATGGTATTTATTTATATATCACCCAACTCCAAGCACAGAGGTGATTTTAAGAATATAATCTTGTTCTTTCAAACCCCCTATGTCTTTGGTGTTATGCCTATTCTGTTTTAATTCATACCTTATTTCACAGGCTCACCCTGCCAACTCTGGCTCAAAATCTAAGAGTGGCTTTCCAACTCCCACAGGTAAGACTCTTTCTACTTTCCAGTACTTTCATCCAAAATTCCTGGTTGTTTTTTCTGACTCGGTTCGAGAAATAAGCTTGTGCATCCCTGTTACAACGTCTAGGTAAGCTTGCCCAAACTATGTCCTATGCCATAGAGAGTCACATAAATATTCAAACAGTCTTTCTGGCTAGATAAGTAAATAGCAATCTGGAAAATATACTGGAAGTACAGAAAAATTAAGTCAGTATTTTGTGAAGGGCATAAAGGTGTTCAAATAATACAGGTATGCAGTAAATATTTGCACTTATTTACACTAAAGTAGTTTCAGTGTTATCTGATATTCAAATTTAATTAAACATCGAATCATACTATTTGATAAATATGGTAACATTGCTAAAGATAATATTTTCCTCTGTGATGAGTTATTCTTCCCAAATATACTAATGGGCATGTTGTAAATAGATATTCGTAATTAAAATGATTATAAGTAAATATTGACCAGCAATAGTATAAATGACATTTTATATTATTGTAACTATCCATTTAAACTTTTTATTCTCTTGAACTGAATTGTATATATGGTATGAAGTAAAGTCTAACTCATTTATAACTCTGAGACTCTCAAGCAGCTTTTCTAATAGAACACTGGATATCAATGGTTGCAGTAGTATTGTCCAGAGGGTAAAATACTACAGTTTATTTCATTTCAGATGGATAGGCAGGAGGATTTCAAGATACCTACTAGATCTGCAAGGTAGTGATTACAGTGAACACAAATATATTGTATTCTTTAAAATGCTAGAAGGATAGATGCTAGATATTCTTACCACTAAAAAGTTCCCTAGATAAAGTTTTTTACTATGTAGCTCGGTTTAGTGAATGCACTGTTGTAGTTGGAATGAGAATGGTCCCCCAGAGCCTAATGTATTTTCATTCTTAGTCCCCAGATGATGAACTGTTTGGAGGTATGGCCCTGTTGGAGGACATATGTCACTGGGAGGGGACTTTGAGGTTTCCAAAGCTCATGGCAGGGCCAGTGTGTCTTGCTTTCTGCCAACTGCCTGTGTATCAGGATACAGCTTTCAGCTACTTCTCCAGCAGTCTGCCTGCCTGCCTGCCTGCTATCATGCTGCCTACCATGATGATGAGTAACTAACCTGCTGAAGTTATTAGTCAGCCCTCAACTAAATGCTGTCTTTTTAAGGAGTTGCCTTGATAATTGTGTCTTCTCCCAGCAATAGAACCATAGCTAAGATATTCACTATGTGGTTGTATTTCAGAATATATACCACCGAAGTACACTCCATTTTACCAGCTAACTAAAATATGAAATGAAAATATTCACCAATATTTTTATATAAAATCTCATTTAATTTTATAAAGCATTTTGACATTAAATAGTTTCACTATCCTTACAGAAAAGAGTAAATTTGGATAACTACTAAGTTAAACATGATACAGTGAAAGAGATTTAAGCTTATGTTGGACCAGGGTCTGTGTTTCTTGAAACCCCTTCCAGCTAACTATTTTCTAGTTTGGTGTCTACCATATTTCACGGGTAGCAAAGCCTTTCTCTTATGGAATACTTTTTACTTTTCATTTTGCTTATATTTTCCAAACATACTTCCCGGGCGCTCAACTTAAATATATACTTGTTCCATTCTCCCTCTCCTCCCCTGGATTCCTGGAGCTTGGCCTGGTGCTAGGTTGTGAATCTCTGCATCTGGTTCCATCAGTTACTGGATAAAGGGTATATGATGACAGTATTCGCCAATCTGATGACAGGGAAAGTTGAGTAGAGAATGTATGAGTCAGAGAGGTCAGGTCATGAAGAGGAAATCTACAGAGACAGCTAGACCAAGCTCATGGGAACTCATGAACCCTAGACTGACAACTGTGGAGCCTCCAAGGGACTGAAATAGGCCCTCGGCACATGAAGACAGTTGTGTAGCTTGGTCTGTCTGAGGAGGTCCCTGGAAGGAGGAGCAGGGTTTATCTCTAGTGCCTGAGGTAGCTTGTTGGAGCCCATTCCCTACGCCAGGATATCATGTTCAGCCTTAATGCAGAGGGGAAGGACTTGGCTCTCCCTCAACTTAATAGACCAGGTTTACTGATTCCCCATGGGAGTCCTTACCCTTTGGGAGGAGAAGATGGGTGATCTGGGAGGGAAGTGAGGAGGAGCAGGGGGGTTGGAGTGGGAGTAGAAGCTGTGATTGGAATTTAAAATGAAATTTAAAATACACACACACACAAATATATATATTCAACTTCAAAGAACAATTATTGAATTCCAAATGTAGCAGTCTTTCCAAATACGTTAACAAAATGCATGTTCCTTGCTTGTGAAGAATACAATATCTCTCTTATGTTCACAGAACATACCAAAAAGACAGCAAATCTAGATTTAGCATTGGAGGGTCTTCCTCATCAACTTTCAATAACATTTGCTTATTGCTGTCGTACTATGGCACTAGCCCTATCATGGTGGGGTCAGATGTTTTGTGCTGTTTCAAAAGTGTCTACTGTGGCTCTATTTACATGCAGAGAGAGTCTTGTGCTTCTAAAAAGAAAGAGTTAAAATTATCCACAGGCTCTCCTCAGTGAGGTATCAATGCTCTGACTCTTGGTCAAAAAGAGGAATTGTCTCTGAGAGACAAAGTATATACACTGGACTCACACAGAAAGATGAGAAAATGTAAATCAATTTCCGACAACAGTTTTTGTTTGAATATTCCAGTAGATGAGTTAGATTTTTTTCTTTGTCACTGTTCAAATGCTATGTATTCTAGAAATATTACAGACAAGGGATTTTAAAGAACATTTCACTTCATTTAAATTTAATTTTCCTTTTAATCGGGAACATCTTGATTCTAATTCTGGACTCTCCAGGGAGTGTACTTATAAAAACTATTTCTGAAGTTTGGTGGTCAACAGAATTACAGTTGAAAGTTTTGGACTAGATATTTTTGCATTTTCCAAATTGAGTTTGACATTTCTTTTCTGCTCGTTAAATCTTGCTGAAATATGTATAACCTCCTCACAGACTTCCAACCTGTATGCTGAAAGAAAGGTAAGGTAAGTTATTCTAACTTAGATAGATGCATTATGATTTAGAAGTATTTGAAAAAAGCATGTACAGTATATATATATATAATATATGTTTATTATGGTCAATATATATGTCAAATGTACATACTTATATTTAAACCCAAAATAACATTTTAACTCATTAGACAAAAGTGACTAGTGCAACTTAACAAACGAAACTGAAAAAAGTACATTTATTGCAATGTGGCATATGTATTCAGTTTGTCAGTTCTCCCCTTAGAACCAGTATTATCTTCACAACACAGAAGATCATACCTTTGACAAAATGTTCAAACAGAAAAAGAAGACACTCATGCTCTCTTTGATGGGGAATGTTCCAAGATAAACCTGCATTCCAGAATTTGTCCCTGGCCTTGTTAGGGGAGCAAGCACAGGACTCCATTGTAGTAGACTTTGTTTACCATCCACCAGGGTTCTTTTCCAGGACCTCAGCTTACTCCTCAAGGTCAGATTGACAGAAAATAAAAAGAATGGGAAGTTATTTGATATACACAACGAAGAATGAAGAAACGTGTGAGGATATTATTTGTGTTACTTATGTATTTGTTTCCTCGCTTGTTTGTGTGTTTGTTGGGATACAGGAAATTACAAGACATTTTAGACACTTGATAATTGCTAAAGCACAGAACTATAGAGATACATCCAGCTTTCATTATTAGTATTTTATTATTTATTAATCAGACAGGAAATTTCTAAGTTCCTTGAGTTATTGTTTACCCTCCCATCTCGGTGTCCAGATTCAATGGAGAACATACAAGTAAATACAACATTCCATTGTAAGCACATGATAACTATGATGAAGCCCCTGACTCCTTGCATTGTGATCACCATGCTACTTTGTTAAAAAAAAAAAAAGGTTTTGTGCCCTCTCTGTATGAACTGTCTTATGTATTATTGAATACAGCAGAGAAAAGAATTTAACTGAGTTTTTTGTGAACACAGTTTTGTGTCCATTTGCATGACAGTGAAGCAGTAAATGGTATTTATAATCCTAGCTTATTTTCCTGAAGGATAATGCTTAAGAACTCAACACATACCATCAGATACACATGAGTTTGAGTCCAGACATGGTCAAGTTCTATGAATTAAAACAATCTTCATGTATTAGTCAGTTAAATGGACACTATTAAATAAAATGATAGATTAGCTATTTTCATCACATATGACATTTTATAAGTCATTAATAAAATAAAAGCTTTGATTTGTAAGAAAGCATATCAAATAAACATATTACTAGGAAAATTCAGAATGGACATTAATTCTATTATGAAACAGACTTACATAAACGTTTCATTTAAAGTTTGTCTTTCTGGCTATTTCTCCATCTGTTCTACTTACAGTTGCTATTCCTTAGAAAGTTTAGGAAATTCCGAAAAAAGAAAACTTGACTCTATTTTTCCTCGAAGTATTTTTATTATCTAGTCTTTGCAGTCTTGCTATTATAAGTTTTGCCATCATCTTGTTCTTGAATGATGTTGTTAAAACCCAGAGTAAATCAGGTCTGATAAAATGGTTAGTGATCACTGTTATGTGACTAAAAACAAACAAACACACAAACAAACAACACTGACAGAAATGAATTCAGGGAGGAAAGAATTTCACTGGAAAATTTACCATTCGTCATGAAGAGGAGTCAGAGCAGGAAATCATATAGAAACTGAAGCAAAACATACAGAGGAATGTTGCTTACTGGCTTGCTACCCTGGCTTGGTCAACTATTTTTATACTTCTCATGCCCAAACGCAGACCAATGGTTCCACCACAGTTGTTGGGGCTCTCCTGTAAAAATTAACAATGAGCAAAATGCATATAGACATTGTCACAGGCCCAAACCGTCTGGAAAATTTCTCAGTGGATGTTCCTCATTATAAATGACTCAAGGTCTCTGTATTGAAAGATAAAACCATGACAATACCTAAACTTCAAATTGAGAAACCAAAATGTCTAATACCTCATTCAAACCAGGACAAATAAAGACCTAATAGCATGCAAAATATTATTTTTGGAATAAGAAACCTATTTTTTAAATTGTAAAATACTGAATAGCCAAAAATATTGTGAAAACTTTTTAAATTAATTGACTTTGTCCTTAGATAATTTCGCACATGGACACAATGTATATGTGATGTTCTACATGGTATTTATAATCCTATCACATCTTCCTGATGGATAATTCTTAAGAACTGATCAGATACAGCCAGATACCCATGCGTTTAAGACTTGACCTGGTCACTTATGACACGTCCATGAGTTAATAAACTCTTCATTGGTCAGTTATTAGTTAAATTGGCAATACTGAAAAAAATTATTTACATTATATAAACTAAATGCATTTACTATTTGTTTATTATAAATTATCTTATTTAATTTGTTATACATTATATAATACTATTTTCATTGTCTATGGCATTCGCATCCCTATCCTCTGTTATTTTCCTATCAGCCCTGTTCACACCTCATCGTCCAACAGATCTTTCTCTCATGCTCATGTGTATTTGCTGTGTAACAAGTTTAATTTAACAAGGGTTATCTGTGTGACCACGCATTTGGACCTATCTGTTGGTGACTAGTGCACACAGTGGTGGATATACTATAGCAGCAGGTACACAACAGTAGCCAATATTGAAACATTAAAGAATCTATCTCTGTGACTCCCTACTTGTCCTGACTCACTGTTGACAGGGCTGGTCTTTTGTGGGTCCAGGGTAGTAATCAGCCTTTCTGTGATGTAATGACTCTAATAGTTGTATCAAGTCTACAAAATGGCAGTTTTCAGCCTTTCACCATTACATCTAGTATGAATTTCCCACCCCTTTTTCAACAATGGTCCCTGAACCTTAGAAGATATTCTATAAATATCTTGTTTAGACTCAGCCCTCAATAGTCAATATCAGCAGCTTGGATGGCCATGAATTCCTGCATTCACCCCCAATTTCATATAAACAGGGGTTTTTCTGATTAAGTCTGGCAAAACTTGTGTATATGATATAATATTTAAAAGACATTTGATGATCTTTAAGTTTATCTCAACAACTATAAGAGGCAACATTTTATTTAAGATGAAAAACTTTACTTTCAGATATTCTTTTTTAATGTATTAGAAGCAAAATCTGTTCTGCCATCTGAATTAATACAGAGAGAGGAATCAAAGGTTACTAGAAAGGGCATTGGCTCAGAGCAAAAAGACTTTCATAATTCAAATGTTAATGGCAGTAGGTTATACTATAATTAAATGAAGGGTCCTAGAACCTTCACTATCTATTGCCTAATATTTTGCAGATTCATTCCCACTAGGGATTTAACCTGGTTTTTAGCACTAACAAATTGAAATCTATTAGCCAAGGCTTTTTTTTGTGGCTGACAAGACACCGTCAGCTCCAAAGTGATCCCCTTAGTCAACATATTGCTTCCTTTACCAAAATTTTTGTACCACAAAAATATACTGTAAGATATTTCTTAGATGTGTTAGTATATTAACTTACACAGATTGTAAAATATGTATAGATTTCTATGCCTAAGAAATTTTCTCTTTCTGTGTTTTTCCATATGCATTCATCTTTGATGTTGTAATAAAGGACAACGACATTTTATTAGTTCATGTAGGGGTGCACCTTGATATAATCTCAATTCCAAATTTTGAAAATAACACAGATGTTAATGTCACAGGAGTCACAGAATCTTCTATGTAAAGGATTCATTGGCAAAATAATTTTAAAATAGATTAGGAAGGATTGATGAATGCAATTTTACAGAGGTGCTTGAAATTTATCGCTTTTAGTTACTTGATCTCTTTTCTGCCAGGCTATCACTGACCACTGATCATAACATTTATCTCAGAGGAAGCTGACATTTTGATATTCATATATACGTCCCTACTGGTCCCTAGAGAGCCTAAGGCTGCTTAGGGCCCATCATTTCCATTCTTCTTCACTAGCACTCTCTGTCACTAAGAACATAATAAATTCTTCTCACTAGAGATTCTGATTGCAACTGTTCCTGAAGTTCAATGGGTAAACCTACTCTGGGTTTTTCTTATACATTTTAATCCAATTATGATATTTCCATGACTTTTACTATGGAGATAAAAGATTCTACTAAAGCAAGAAGTATATCCTTTGAATGCCAAGAATAGTTATACAACAACTGTGGAAGAAAATGTTCATTTTCAAGAACATGGAAAGGTTCATGTCAAATTGTGATCTGAAACTACAAGTTACTTAACTGTTTTTTTTTTATTTTTATACTCTATTGGTTATCCTCAAGCCAAAAAGTTACATACCTTATATCACATTAATATTTTCTTTGAGCTTGAATTCTTATTTTGCTCTTTGTACCACTAGTGTTTTATAACTCTAACTGTATAGTAGGTTTCATGTAAACAGGGATTTGTTTTACCTTTATCAAAAAATGATACAGTTGTCAGCATACCTTGAGGAATTTTGCATCAAGCATCTCACTGAAAACTTGAAGCAAAATGTTACCTATACTACCTATATTCTCAAGAAATGTCCATTATCAAGTGGACACAGTCATGCAAATAGTGTACTTGATTGTGACATTTAGTCTTCATTGTCAACTGCCTAGATATGTCTGTGAGGATGTTTCCACAGAAGATTGAAGAAGAAATGCCAACCCCTGAATGTATGTGCTAGACACCCTGGGCTAGGGTCCTAATCTAAGTAAACCCAAGAGATTAAAGTGCACACCAATACTCATCTCTCTTTGCTATGAATGCAAAGGGTACAACTACTTCATTTTCCTGTTGTCACTCTGACAACACCTTAGCCACCACACCTTCCCTACTGAAATGCACTATGCCATCAAAATTTGATCCTCAACAAGCCCTCCTTCCTTAAGTCACTGATGTCGGTCACTTTGTCACAACAATAACAAAAGTGCTCAGTGTCACAGGTAAGATGACAGAGTAGAGCTTGGTATTTAGTGCTAGCTTCAGGGCTCTTTCTCTACCTCATAGCTGTGAAGTCACTCAGAAAATTTAAGTTTCTCATTTGTAAAACAGGTAAAAATGTAATGTGTGTGATAGTTATAAAAATGAGATAAAATATTAACTTTTAAGTAATGGACAGGGTATCTTGGAAAATATTCACTTTGATTATTGGGAGATTGAAGACCATCATGGAAGAGGGTGCTCAAAGATTCAGACCTAGAGGTGGAAAATAACTAAAAGGCAACAGCGTCTTGTGAAGACAACAGGGCGGTTGCACATATGGATTCAGTTGTGACAGTATGCACAGGATCTGTGGAATCTGAAGCCTGAGAAGATCTAAGCATGGAAGTAGGGAGGTGAACGCATAGTCCACCCCTGGCTGAAGTGTTACTAGTGTTAGTAATACATGATAGCTGCTGAAGAAGGAGATTCAGTCTTGTCAGCCAAACTCCAATGAAGGCTCTAAAACTCAAGATTATTTGGGAATCACATATTGAATTTGGTGGATTTAAAACATACATACATACACACACACATATGCACACACACGAAGTGGGGGTGGGAATTGGGTAGGTAGCAAGAATGAGTGTGGAAGCAATTAAATATGATTAAATAGCCTGTAAGACATTCTCAAAGAATTAATAAATTTTTATTTATTAATATTAAATTAATATTTATTACCTCTGTCTTTCTGCCTGTGACTTGATACCTAAGAAGTGCTTGTTTTAAAAATTGGGGTGCAACTAAATTTGGGGTGTATATGTTTAGAACCATAATTATATGATATTTGTGTGTGGTGCATTGTTTACTAGGTCAGAATGAAATGCCCTGAAATCTATGTTGTCAGATATTCAGGGTGGAACAATTACTTGTTCCCATCTTATTTTCTTGGAATAGTTTCCATTCAGTCACTCTAAATGTACTATTTATTGGAGAGGGGGGTGAGTTCTCTATCATATTGACCACAATGAGACAGAATTTTTTCTCTATTCCAATCATTTAATTTGTGTATTTGTTTGAACTGAGTGCATTACTATTAAGAGTTATTATTGAACATTTTCTCCAACATTTTCTCTAGGGATATCTTGGAGGTTATAAATTCTGTTAAGCTGCTTTCATCATGGAAAACTTCTCCTTCTCTGCCAATTATTGTGGATAGATTTTCTGGATAAAATAGCCTGGATTGGCATCTGTGGTCTTTCTGAATTTGAATCACTTGGCTCCATGATCTGGCCTTTAAGCTTTCTACTGAGAAGTTGGCTCTTCTATCAATACACTGTATTTATGCACAGCGTGGACCTGTTCTTTTGCAGATTCCAATATCCTTTATCTTATATTTAGTGGTTTCCTTATATAATTAATATGAAGAGTTTACTTTATGGTTCTACCTATCCTGTATTTGATGTGTCTCTTGAACTTGGATGAGCATCTCTTTCGCCAGATTTGGAAAATTTTCTTCTGTGATTTTGTTGGAAATTTTCTCTATGTCTTTAACATAGAATTCGTCTCATGTTTCTAAACCCTCAATTCATACATTTAGTCATAGCGTGCCCTACATTCTACCTACCCCATTCATCATTTTATAAAACTTATCATATTTAAATTGATGATCAAATTCTTTGACACTGTTTTCAAGCTCTGATGTTCTGCCTTCCTCGAGGCCTCATTCTGTTGGTGAGTTTTTTTGATGAGCTTTTTCTTTGACTTACTGAAATGCTAATTTTCAATTTTCACTTCATCTTTTTATTTATTTAGTATTTCTCTTTATTGAAATCTCTTTTCATATCCTGAATTGTCATCCTGCTTCTGTGTGTGTGTGTGTGGACTTTAATCTGGGGTTTACTCCTACCCTTTTAGATTCTTTTGGGAGTTTATTTTAGTCTTTTGTTTTCCTGGAGGAGGAAAGAGCCATGCAGTATTTTAGGGAGTCCTGAGCAAGCATGACTGAGAATAAGAGAAACAAGGGTATTATATGGTCCTGTGCAATTTCTACAGGTTCATGGAAGGGCTGCAAGTGAAATTTATGAGTCTTCCTAGGGAAAAGTCTGAGAAGAACAACAGCAGAGGTACTTACTGCACTCCTTGTAGCTGCTTGAGGATCCCTCAAGAGCAGTGGGCAGTTTAAGAGAATCCCAAGAGAAAGGAATTAAAAGACCTGGAACAGATGGGTTGCTGAGGCATAATGTGGTATGTCATTAGTCAGTCCACTTATTTTGAGACAGTTTGTCACTGAATAGAACTTGCCAAGTTACCTAGGCATGCCAGCCGGTGGAACTCAGAGATCCATCTATCTTTTGCATCACCAGCACTGCAATAATTAGTGCATGGCACCAATCTGTGTTAACACAACCAGCTTTTAAGATGTGAGCAATACAAGGGAAACACTTCACTGAGCTTTCTGCCCAGTTCTATCTCTGAGACTTTTAAAATATTATAGTCTCCCCAAATAAGTTTTTTCCATTTCTAGGCTCAAAAATTATTTAGCTTGAAATTCCCTTTCCCTTTCTTTTCTAGAATTTGCAAGTAAGTAGACCTTTTCTTAGATTCAAACCTGTTTTTGTGATGTTATCTCCTCTTCCTAGAGTTAGGGCATTGACCTATAGAAGAGATCTTTGTATTTTTGACTCAGCTCCAAAATAGCAATTAGTGGTTTGTTGAATTTCCTCTTCTAATTTACGAATGTACTCTTTGTTTCTTTAGTCTTGCTTTTAAGCTTTCTCTCTCTTTCTATTAAATACCAAGATAGTAAGCAAAATGCACCATTATTTAAACATCACAATTTCAACCATTCAAATAGCAGTCGTTATTGGTACAATGATACTGCCACAAAACTTGTTTCAACACAAAATTCTACTGTATGGCTCACTCAAGAGAAATTGGATAGATAGAAAATTATTTATTTTAGTCCACTTAAATGTCTATTTTATTCTTGCTGTTGAAAGTAATCTGATCTACCAATAATTCATCAATACTTGAGTTCTGTATTTTAAATATAAGGTCTTAGATGAAATAGCTTATAATTTAAGGAATATATTTACAAAACCAAGAATATTTAGATATTTTTAATACATTAAAATACACATTAACAGTTTTTATGTAAAACCTAGTTAATAACCACAATTCTAAAGAGGATGAGTTTTTTAATTAATTATTATTCTTTGTTTAATTAATACATAAATACAATGCATTTAGATCATACCCACCCAATTTATTCTTTCCAACATCTCAGGAACTTCTCTATAATCTTCCCAACTTTAAAGCAACAATTTATTTTTCTTCTTTCTCTTTCTTTCTTCTTGTTCTTTTCTATAAATTACTGAATATAATTAATGATGCTGTGCTACTGGCTAGATTGATGTCAACTTGATCCAAACTGTAGTCATCTGAAATGAAGGGACTGTGGTTGAGAAAATGTCTCCCTAAGATTAGGCTGTAGACCAGCCTGTGGATTGATGTAGTGATTGATGGGGGATGGTACAGCCCCTTGAGGGTGGGGCTAACCTAGGCTGGTGGTCCTGGGTTCTATAAGAAAGTAATCTGAAAGAAAGCCATGTGGAGCATATCAGTAAACACCACCCCTCTATAGCCGCTGCATAAACTCTAGGTTCTTGACATGTTTGAGTTCCTGTCGTGGCTTCCATCGGTAATGGACTACAATGTGGAAGCCCAATAAACACTTTCCTCCCCAACCAGCTTTTTCATCATGGCATCTCATTGAAGCAATAGAAACCCTAACTAAGACAAATGTCCATATATTCATGGGTATAAGGTCATTTAATAGAACTTGGGAAATATATCATGCGACACACGAGTGAAGAAAACTGACTTTCACTCCCTCTGCAGTCATCACCTGCCTGAATCACATTCACAGTGGAAGGATCTCATTAGTCTTTTCCATGCCTCTGTTGATAGAATCATCTGTCTTAATCCTGAACAGACTTTGTGCAGTTAACCAATAAAGCCATGAATACAAGAATGAGACTGTCCTGTCATGTCTAGTAGACACTATTTTACCCCAATCCACCCCCAAGATCTGGCTCTTACAGTTTTTCTACACTCTTTTCAGTGATATTCCACAAATCTTACTGGGGAGTGGCATAATAAAAATCTCTCCTTTGGTACTGAGAACTCCACAGTCACTTATTCTCAACATTGTCACACACTGCGTTTTTATTAACTGCCATTTAATAACTCTAATAAGGAGTGAGAATCGTACTTATCTATGAGTGCAAGGATATGTACTTTGAAGGCAGTTTGATACTATGCACTTTTGTCAAAAGAATTGGAGCATGATTTCTTTTAGAGACTCAACCTCATGGCTTCTTAGCCAACACTAAAGCACCAGGAGTATGTTCTATCTTATATAGTGGGTATATGTCTATTAGAAAATTGTTGGTTACTTTCATAAAATCCATACTACTGTTATACCAATTGGCTGCCTTGTCATGTTAATCTTTCTTATAGTTCACCAATTTCATAACATGGTAAGACCATTAATGACTTCTTTTCTCCAGCAGTCAAAAATCTTACCATCAAGTTCTCGTGGATAACTAAGAGTTATATCAATACCCTCTACTGTTTTAGTATAAATTTTAAGGAAATACTTAATTTTATTCAGCCATAAAAAATGAACTGATGAAACTTGTGATAAAATGGACACAACATAAAAATATTACACCAAGTGATGTAACTCACAGTCAGAAAACAAATTAAAATGAATCACATCTTAAGATCTATTCTAGTAATCTGAGCCAGGGTATAAATTATTACATGACAAAACTGGAATAAAATCCTTTAAGAGGTCTTCCCTGATCACTATTCAAACTCAGATTTCTAAGTTCATACTTGGTATGACTTATATTTAGACATGTAGGAAGATTCAGTATTCTATCCTAAAGAAATAGACTTTTTTTTCAGTTCCTGCCTATTCTGTGAATTGATGTAGAATTAGCCAAAATAGTTAAAATAGGGTGAAAATTGGAAATCATGGTATGTGCTAATAAAATTATGCATATTAATATTTCTAAACACAAAAAGAGACTATTTAATTAACTCTATTAATTCACACTTAAGGTTGAATTCATTTATTAGTTTGATGTGGGAGTCCCTCTGTGTGGTGTGATTAATATTAATGAATAAAGAAACTGTTTGGGACCTATAGCAAGGCAAGATTAACTAGGCAGGGAAAACTAAACTGAATGCTGGAAGGAGGAAGGCAGAGTCAGGGAGAAGTCATGTAGCCCTGCCAGAGACAGACACCAGAACTTTAGCCAATTAACCACAGCCATGTGGCAATACACAGAATACTAGAAATGGGTTAATATGTAAGAGAAAGCAAATAATGGGACAAGCAGTGTTTTAAATAATATTGCTTCTGTGGGTTTATTTTGGGTCTGAGCTTCCGAGCAGCCAGGAACCAAGAAGCGGCCCTCCTGCAAACATTAGTTCATTTGAATTGTTTTACTAATTAAGTAACAAAACAAACAGATAAAACTGGTGAAGTAATAGATAAATTAGAGAAGTCATGTTACCCATTACTATTCAATGGAAACAATTCTTTTTCTTACTAAAAACAGAACCACCTGTCTTCAGTCCTTGGTCTCTGTGATAATGAAAGAAGGAGTACACTCAGCAATGGAAATAAGCTTTGGATGAGCCAATGAGCACACTTGGTAGCAAGACTACAGACCCAAGTTGGATCCTCAGGAACCACATGGTGGAAAAAGAGAACCAAACCAAGTGCTTTGCATTGACCACTTGTCTCCATCTATACACTACGGTACAAATGCATGGACACACACACACACACACACACACTAACTTAATAATTTAATTAATATAAAATTAAATTACACCGCTAAGATCAAACAGAAAACTCCATTCCTGAACAAATTACACGCCCTACAAATACTATAAGCTTGGAAAACCACAGAAGTTTTTATGTTTGTCTAACTAGATAATAGATATATGGATGCATGTAGAAGCAAGGGAAAATGAGGAAATCAGCTTGCAACTTTCAAAAATCTCATTAAACCGGAGCTAAAGCCATCATACTAATCTGCATTGTTCAAGAAATGGCATATCTAAGCTTCAGATTTCATTGTTTGACATGGTGCATCACACACCATTTAGGAAATGCCTGGAGAATCGTGAGATAAAATGCTTTTGGCATTGGTTATTTATTAGTGGACAGTAATTGCAGAGAATAAAGAGAAGGTGTCCTAGTCTTTGATTACAGAAAGGATTTGGTTCAAGAACGGACTAAGGGCTTGCTCCTTATCCACTCCTGTCTTGCCCTGACATCATAAATTCCTTGAAGCAGGGTCTATTCACAGGTGTCTTTTTGTTCTCAGCACATCACTCAGAGAGTGGAAAGGAGATGATTGTAAGCACAGTGAAAGCTGTCTGAATTAAATGGATGAGTAAATGGGATTAGCTTCCACAAAATTTGGCTGAGTTTACTTATATCTTACTCTCAGGTCACTGAAATAATAAACGTCCTTCAGATGTTCACTTGAAAAATTCTGACTAAACTGCAGAACTGCATATTTTATCTCACGGTGACAGCATTCGCTGTCACCTGGGACATGACCATTTAGGATAATGCTGCTATTTAAAAATCATCCTACCAAGAATGGAGCTGTCCATTAAAGAGTCATCTAATCTGCACCCACCATTCCAGACATGTGCTAAATACATATGCAAATAGATGTCCTTCCAGGCAACTTGTCCAGAATGAAACTCACCTAAATTAGGTTAGTTAACAAATATGCTAAATAGACCATCAATGTTTGTAACCAACAATGTGTTATCATACATTTCAATTTCTTTTAGTTTTTCCTCTTTTTGGAAATTGTCAAAATATGTGAATTTTCTAAAATAAAACAGGTACTTTTCAAAGAAACTTCTTTGTAAATCGAGTTTTTGTTTTTTACAACTTATGGAAAATGAAATAAATGCAAAGCATATTACTGAAATATATAAATCACTATTCATAATTGTAAGTATTTCAAGATATTAGAAAGAAATCATTTGGAATTTTGGAGGTAAGATTAAATTCAGTACGAGAGAACTCAGAGTGCCCTTGGACCTCAAGTTTCTTGTTCTCAGGATAGAGCCAAGCCAGCACGTAAAGACAGCAAACAATTGCCCTTAAAATGAAAAATCAAAGCTTTTTGCATTTACTAAAAGAAACGAGCTAACCTAAACCACTTAGTTAGTCTCCTTAGACCAATTGTCTCAGTTTGGATTTTACAGGGCAGAGTGAAAGCGAAGATGGGGAAAGCAAGTTTCTAATAGGTTTGATTGTTTTTGTTACTTATACTTGCATGACTTCCATTGTTCAAAATAGCTTCTGAATAGCATCCTTAGCTTGAATTTAGAGTCACCTTCTGTCTTAGGTGAGAAACCACACAAACACGTATATTTTACTTCAATTCCATTGTCTGAGAAACTCTGTGTCACCAATTGTGTCCCTCATGTATTGAACAATTAGTTAAGTACATAATTATGCTAAGTGTAGAAATAAAATTTATCAGATTTGTTATGGATTTAGCATTAGCAAAGCATAAAAATGTTTCTTTTAAACTTGCCAAATGTCTTTTTAACAATTTAATTTTTGTCATAGAAATAAAGGTGACAATAGTTTTTATTTAAATCTATTACAGTGTATTTTCTAAAGGAAGTTTAGATTTGTAGGTCATCTATAATGTCATACTATTGTTTTAATGGTTATGAAACCTACACTGATGAACCTCTCTAATTCTTTTTTTTTATTGAAAAAATTTCTGCCTCCTCCCCGCCTCCCATTTCCCTCCCCCTCCGTTCATTCATCCCCCCCTTCCCCCTCCCCCTCTAGTCCAATGATCAGTCAGGGTTCCCTGCCCTGTGGAAAGTCCAAGGTCCTCCCCCCTCCATCCAGGTCTAGGAAGGTGAGCATCCAAACAGTGCATGCAGTAGGATCAAAACCCAGTGCCATTGATGCTGCTAATTTGTCCTGTTTTTTATTTACTATAGCTGGAGCTTAAGAAGATGTGGTTTAGCCGGGCGGTGGTGGCGCACGCCTTTAATCCCAGCACTCGGGAGGCAGAGGCAGGCGGATCTCTGTGAGTTCGAGACCAGCCTGGTCTACAAAGCTAGTTCCAGGACAGGCTCCAAAGCCACAGTGAAACCCTGTCTCGAAAAAACCAAAAAAAAAAAAAAAAAAAAAAAAAGAAGATGTGGTTTTTCGTTTGCTTGTTTGCTTTTAGGATAGAAAAGGTTTCATTTTAATTCTCAGCTCCACATTATAATCCATCATTGCTGGGAAATCACACCAAGACCTTAAGACATCTGGTCTCATCTTGAAACACCTGTTCTCAATGCAACCACCTCAACCGTCAGGAGAAAAAAAGGCAGGGGAAAAAATGAACTATTACACGAACGCTTGTCCTCAGTTGCCTCTCTCCACTTAACAGTTCAGAATCGCCTACATTGGGAATATGCCACCAACAGTGTGCAGGTCTTTCCACTTCAAATAATTCAAGTCAATCCCTTATGCGTATGCTTACAGGCTGGTCAGATGGAGACAATGTCTGAGACTCCTTTCCGGGTGATTGTATCCAGAAGAATGTGTGGATTTTGAGTAAGCACAGTTACAGATTTGTTAATTGCTATGTTGATGTGGGAGTGTCATATATCAATCTGTTGATTTCATTGGTTAAAATAAAGAAACTGCTTGGCTGGTCCTATAGGTTAGAACATAGGTGGGTGGAGTAAACAGAACTGGGCGGAAGAGGAAGTGAGGTCAGAAATCATGCAGCTCTGCTCAGAGACAGCAGGCTCCTCTCTCGCGGGTGGACAGGATAGCCCGGCTCTCTGAGGCATGCTCGCAATGAAGCTCCAACCCAGGATGAAAGGCCAGAATCTCCCCGGTAAGCGCACCTTGGGATGCTAACACAGAATATTAGAAATGGGTTAGACCAGGTGCGAGAGTTAGCCCATAAGAGGCTAGAGCTAGTGGGTCAAGCAGTGTTTAAATGAATACAGTTTGTGTGTTGTTATTTTGGGCATAAGCAAGCCAGGCAGCTGGGGTGTTGGGGACACAACCCGGCGCCCCCCAATTTCAACACTGTGTTGCTTATCTCATCCTGTTTCAGTTGATGTGTTCACCAGCCCCGTTGTGTCCAGAAGTCCTTGATCTCATGGTACTATTGATCTCCTCTGAGAGTATACATAGCTTAAAAGACCTTGGAACACTCAGCTTTAAAGGGTTGGCTCCATTTAATCCCTCCTCTCAGTGCTCAGGAACTCTGTGGTTTTGTATTTGCTCCCATCTGGTGCAGAAGGAAACTTCTCTTATGCTGGCTGGGCAATGCGCTGCTGTATCCATAGCTGGATGTCAGTAGAAATCATTTTATTGGTATGTTCCTTTCCCAAAACAGTAGTATTTGGTTTTCCATAGATCCCTGATCTGTCTAACCTTAGGTTCTTGACCACAGAAGCAATGTTGAGTATGGGCTCCATCTTGTGGAATGGGCCTTAGTTCGAACCAGATATTAGGAGGTTCCTCCCGCAAACATTAAGCCACCTTTGTACTAAGTACATTGCTGGCAGGACACCATTGTAGATTGAAGGAGTTGTAGTTGGGTTATTGTTTAGTTTTCTCCTTTGGTAGAACTCAGAGTATCTTCTGGTATCATGAGCCCATAGGGGTAAAGGATTCAGATAGGCACCAATTCTATTTCTCCATATCTAATTAATTATATAGGTGTTATCTTCACCAATAGGTCCTTGTGAAGAATAAGCTAAGTTGTGGCAACACCCTGGACTGTTTGAGGGTTCCCATGGGAACTGTTCAGCTGAAAACTAAATTAGATATAACCCATTTCCAGTACCAGAAACTTTATTTAGTAATAATTGTTGTCCAGTTGGGGCTTTGTCTTAATCATTGCTTGGTGATTTCATTTAAATCACCTTTATATATATTATATATTAGGAAGCTTCTACTGTATTAGGTTTTCATATGACCACACAAATGGCTCTTAATTTTAGTTGTTTTTCCCCTATTCTTATCTTCTCTTTCTTTACCCACCTTCTTCACAAACTGTTTCTCTCATTCCAGCTGCCTCCATCCATCTATAACTCTCCTATTTCCCTTGCCTAGAAAGACGGATACCACCCCATCTAGTACCTTACTCTACACCTACTATCTAAAGTTCTGTAGATTGTAGCTTGCTTATCATTGAATTAACAGCTAAGGTCCACATATAAGCAAATACATACTATATTTGTCTTTATGGGTCTAGGGTACATCACTCAGAGATTTTTTTCCCACTTGCTTCAATTTTCCTTAAAATTTCATAATTACATTTTTTTAAAGTTGAAGAGTAATCAATTGCATAAATGTACCACATCTCCATTAACGATTTTTCGGTTGGTTATCAGAAGTTTGTTTCCAATTTCTGCCTAATATAAATAAAACGTGAATGAACATGATTGAGCAAGCATCTTTATAGTACAATTAAGTGGTTTTTTGGAATATGCCCAAGAGTGATATAGTTGGTTTTGAAGGCAAATCAATTTCCATCTTCCTAAGAAGCTACTACACTGATTTCCAAGAGGCTAAGCAAGTTTACACTCCCACCAGAAGTGAACGAGTTACTCCCCATCCTAAACAACATGAGCTGTCTTTTGTTTTCCTGTTCTTGGTTATTCTGCCTGGTGTCATATGAAATTTCAAAGGAATTTAGATTTACATTTTTCTGATGACTAAAGATGTTGAAAATTTCTTTAGGTATTTCTCATTCATTTGAGTTCTCTCTTTTGAAAACTCTCTGTTTAGACCCAGACAAAATTTTTAATTGGGTTATTTGTTATCTCAGTTTTCAGCATTTTACACACACACACACACACACACACACACACACACACACACACACATATATAATGAATATATATGAATATGATTTTATTTATTCATTATATGTAGTTTGCCTGCATGCCAGAAGAGGGCACCAGATCTCATCATAATGTTTGTGAGCCACCATGTGGTTGCTGGGAAATTAAACTCAACACCTCTGGAAGAACAGTGTTCTAAACCTCTGAGCCATCTCTCCAGCTAGTTATATATTTTTGATATTAGCCCTATATCAAATGTGAGGATGGCAAAAATTATCATTCTGTAGGCTATCTCTTTGAATTATGAAGTCCTTTGCCAGACAGAAGCTTCTCAGTTTCATCTGCTTCCATTTATTAATTGCTGATCTTAGTGCTTCTGCTATTAATGTTCTACATAGAAAGTCTTTTCCTGTGCCAATGAATTCAAGACTGTTCCTCAGTTTCTCTTCTACATAATTCAGCATATCTAGTATTATGTTAAGGTCTTTGTTCCATTTGCAGTTGAGTTTTGTGCAGGGTGTTAAATAGAACCTATTTGGATTCTGTTACATTCAGTTTAACCAGAACCATTTATTGAATATGCCACTCTTTTTCCAGTGTGTATTTCGGTCTTCTTAATCAAAAGTCAGATGACCAAACGTGTGTATACTAATATATGGGTCTTCATCTTGATTCCATTGATCAGCACATCTGTTTTCAAGCCAATATTATGGCACCTTTGTTGCTATAGTTCTGTACTACAGAGATCAGAGATGGTGATCCCTCCAGCAGTTCTCGTATGTTAAAAATTGTTTTAGCTGTGTTTGTTAGTTTCTTTGCTTACTTTATTGCTTGCTCGCTTGCTTGCTTGTTCCATATGAAGCTGAAAATTGCCCTTTCAAGATCTATGAAGAGTTGTGTTGAAATTTTGGTGCAGATTGCATTGAATATGTTGATTGCTTTTTGTAGACTAGTCATTTTACTATATTAATCCCATCAATCCATGAACGTGGGAGATCTTTCTATCTTGTGGTATCTTACTATTTCTTTCCCCAATAACTTGAATATTTTATATCTTAAAGACTCACTTGCTTGGTTAGAATTATACCAATATATTTTCTATTTTTGAAGCTATTGTGAATGTTTTGCTGATTTCTCTCCCAGTCATTTGTTTACAGAAAAATTACTGGGCTTTCTTGGTTCATTTTGTATCCAGCTACTTTTCTCAAAGTGTTCATCAGTTCTAGGAGTTTCCCAGTGAAACTTTTAAGGTCATTAATGTTTGTTATCATATTGCCTGCAAATAATGATACTTTGAATTTTTTTCTTTTCTTATTTGTAGCCACTTAATAGTCATCCTATTATCCAAGCTAAGACTTCAAGTACTATATTAAATAGGTGTAGGAAGGGTGAACAATTTTTTTTTCATTCCTGATTTTAGAAGAAATGTTTTGAGTTTCTCTCCATTTAAGTTGTTGTTGGTTATTGCTTTAGCTAATTTGCCTTTATTATGTGGGAGAACGTCTCTTGCATCCCTAATCTCTCTGTGACTTTTATGCAGAAGATGTGTTGAATATTTTTCAAAGGCCTTTTCTGATTCCAGTGAGATGATCATGCGTTTTCTGTTTTTTACTTTGTTTAAATGGTGGATTACGTTTATTGATTTGCATATGCTGAAATATTCCTGAATCTCTGAAATAAAGTCTACTTGATCATGGTGGATGATCTTGTTAATGTGTACTTGGATTCAGCTTGCAAGTTTTTTATTGAAATTTTTTTTGCGCTGATAGTCATTGATAGGAAAATTGATTTATAAATTTCTTTCCTTGTTGTGTATTTAGTGGATCAAATATAAGCATAATGTGGCCTCATACAAAGGATTAAGAAACGACCCTTTTGTATCTGTCTTATGGAATAAATTGAGCCATTAAGTCTTTGACTGTTAAGTAGAATTCTGGCCTAAAACAATATGGTCCTGGGACTCATTTGCTTGCTAGACTTTTAGTTCCTTTTTCTATTTCACTAGAGTTTACGTGTTTATTCGAATCACTTGACTATTGCTGATTTAATTTTGGTAAATGTTATATATCAATAAAATTATATATTTATTTTAGATTTTCCAATTGGGTGGGTTACAGGTTTTTAAAGTATGTGCTTTGATTCCCTGGATTTCCCAGTGTTTGTTGTTATACCTCATTTTTTATCTCCAGTTATGCTAACTTGGATCTTTTCCTTCAGCCTTTCGTTAAACTGATTTTTGTCAATTTTACTGATTTTCTCAAAGAACAAACTCATTATTATATCGTGTTTTTCTCATTTCTTTGTTGCTGATTTATTGAGTTCATCTCTGAGTTTGATTATCTCTTGCCATTTACCTCTTTGGGATTTTATTTCTTCTTTTTTTTTTTTTGTTCTATAACTATGAGGTGTTTTAGTATGAAATCATTCTTTTAGGGTGGATAGGCTTTTTGATTTTTGATTTTTTGTTTGTTTTGCTTAGTTTTTTTGATTTTTTATTGTTGTTGTTGTGTAAGTTGTATAATTAAGTATTGTGAATTTGCTTAGAACTTGTTTCATTGGTTGTATAAGTCTGGGTCTTTTCTGTTTTTATTTTTATTTAATTTTAGAATGTTTTTTAATTTCTTCATTAATTTTTGGCTTGATTTATTTTTTATTCAGTGATTAGTTGTTCAGTGTCCTTGAGTTTGTAAGCTTTCTGTTGTTCCTTTTTTTGGTATTTGTTTCTTTTGATATGTAGTCACAATATGTAGTAATCAGATATCAATATTCTAAACTGTTGAGACTTGATTTGTGTCTAAATATATGATCAAAATTGGAGAAGATTTCACGACCTACTACGAAGGCGTGTCTTTTATGTTTGGGTGAAATGTTCTGTAAATATCTCTTAGGTCCATTTGATTTATGATGTCAGTTCGTTTCAAATTTCTCTGTTTAAGTGTTTATCTGGATGACCTGTCTATAGACACAAGAGGGGTGTAGAAGTTCCCACTATCAGTGTGTGGGTGTTAATATGATTGAAGCTATAGTAGTGTTTCTTTTATAAACTTGGGTATCCTTGTGTTTGGAGCATAAATGTTAAGTATTTCCATCTTATTGTTTGGTTTTTCCTTTGATGAGCATGTAGTATTCTTCCCTATCTCTTCTAATTAGTTGTGATTTGAAATCTATTTTTTCATCTATGGAAATGGCTACACCAGCTTGCTTCGTAGGTCCACTTGCTTGAACTAACTTTTGCCATCTTTTTACTTTTTCTTAGCCTTAGTTTAATATGGGTTTCTTGGATGCAGAAGAGGCATAGATCCTATTTTTAATCCATTATATTAGTCTGGGTCTTTTTATTGGGAAGGACAGGCCATTAATATTTAGAGTTATCATTGAGCAGTATTTGCTGATTCCTATTTTGTTATCGCTTTTGTTATTTTGATATGTTTCCCCTTTTTATTTGCTTGTTTGGGATGATTTATTTCTTGTGTTTTCTTGGGCAGATAATTTCTTCAGGTTGACGGTTTCTTCTAGCACCTCCTGCAGGATATGTAGATAGATACAGCTTGAATTTGTTTTTTGTTTCTTTTTCTTTTTTGAAATACGTTTCTTTCTCCATCCATTGTGATAGCAAGTTTTGCAAGTAGTCTAGGTTGGCCTCGGTTGTCTCTTAGAGTTACAGAACGTCCATCCATGTCTTTCTGTCTTTTACATACTCCATTGAGAAGTCAGGTGTTCTTCTAAAAGGTCTGTTTTAATGTTTCTTGTTTAATATGTTTATTTTTCCCATGCAGCTTTTAAAAAGTCTTCTTTGTTCTGTGCATTTAGTGTTTTGATTATTGTGTGGCATTGGGAATTTTTTTTACTGATCTAGTCTCTTCAATGTTCTGTATGTTTCTTGTACCTTGATAGGTACCTCCGCTTTAGTCAGGAAAACTGTCTTCTATGATTTTATTGGAAATGCTTTCTATGCTTTTGACCTCGGTTTATTCTCTTTCTCCTATTCCATTATAGGCAGACGTGGTCTTCTCATAGTGTCTCAGATTATTTCCTGGATGTTTTATGACTGAATTCTGGATTTAACATTTTCTTTAACCGAGGCCTCCATTTCTTCCATGGTGTCTTCCTTGCCTGAGGTTCTTTCTTCTATCTTTTGTATTCTGTTGGCAAGTCTTGTCTCTTAGGTTCCTGGTCTCATTCTTAAAATTTTCTTTTCCAGTTTTTTTTTTCTCAGTTTGTGCTGTCTTTATTGATTCTATTTCCACTTTTATGTCTTGAACTCTTTTATTGACTTTATTCCACTGTTTATGTTTTCATAAATGTTTAATGGTCTATAACATTCATAAGGTGATTCTGAAGTCCTTATTTTGTGCTTCTGCTATGTTGTGTTTTAAGGCCCTATTGTAGTAGAGTTGCTGGACTCTAGTAGAGACATACTGCTCTGACTGTTATTGATTGTACTTTTACATGAGCATTTACGTTTCAATGTAAATGTAGGTGCTGATATCTGGTTTTGTCTTTGTTAGGTAGGTGATTCTTTCCTTTGTTTGCCCCCTCTACTTCTTGATAGACTATGGTGGTTGTCTGCTGAAAATGGAACCCACACTAGCTCAGTATTGCGTATAATAAAGTGTTATTTATTTAGGGGTAGACTCACAGATCACAGTCCTCTGCACAAACGAGGAACAAGAACCCATTCCAGAAGCCTGGAGAGAGGGAGGGAGAGAGAGAGAGAGAGAGAGAGAGAGAGAGAGAGAGAGAGAGAGAGAGAGAGAGAGAGAGAGTGCATTTTACATCAGCATTTATAGTGTAAGAGGCCATGCCATATATAGTGTAAAGGCTACTTAGTGGCTAAAGGAATTCCTACAGCAGTGTGCTGCTTAGTAAAGAATCTTCTGGGATCCTTCCATGTGCAGTCACTTGGGGTTCCAGGTAGAAGTGTTTTCAGGTGTTGGGACTTGACACTTAAGAGTGGTGATGGGGTAGGAGATGGGCAGTGGTGGGTTCACAGGAGGGAGGAAGTCAGGGTTTTTCCACCAGGGTAAGTTTAGTCCCTGAGGGATGGACACAGAGGGCAGAGAGGCCACTGCAGTAGAGCTGAGTATAAGACCGGAAATCAGAATCCGAAGCAATGAAAGAGTGGAAATGTGAAGATCGTTTACTTGTTTCCCTGTTCTGCTGCTTCTCCGGCAGGGGTGGCTGGAGTGTTTCCAGACAATGCTTGCCAGAGTTGAGGGCTCAGAGAAAGGGCTAGGTGTAGAGAAAGGTTGTATGAGAATATCTGCACGTTCCACTGGAGTTCAGGGCAGAGGAAAAGTGGGGGGACCCTTTTTAATACAAGGAAAACGTGGAGGAATAAGAAAAAGCTGCCATCCTAACTTCCTTGAAATCTATGAGGGTGACCCTGTCAAAGACTCCCAGTAATGTAGGCTATAAAGCCTGAACCGGCCATCTTCCATAACCAGACAAGGCTTCCAGTGGAGCAACTGGGACATGAAACCAGAGGGAAACCTTCAACCTACATTTTTCCTGCCTGCAAGATGTATTGGGGTAGAGGTGGCACAGAACTTGTGGGAATGGCTTGTCCAACTTAAGAGGGAGCCCACTCCTGGCACTGCCTGAATGGTCAGGAATCAGAAGCAGGACAGCTAGAGACCTAAGATAAAACCAAACAGGACTGTCAAACAAACAAACAAAAAAACCTTCAATGAAATGATTTACGTTTGTAAAGAGAAAGTAAATAGATATGATAAATTTAGACCACTTGATAAATTGTGTGTGTTTGGTGGGGGGTTGTTTGAAACTTCTCAGGACTTAAAGGGACTTTGAAAATGATCTAGATTAGCAATGTACCTTATAGTTGATGGAGTTATTGAACTATGACTAAAAACCTTCCTAAAATATTCTTCTCTCAGAAGCCAATCCAGCTCCTCTAGTCATCCCTGTTTCTTTTCAGAATAAAGAAGCAATGTGTTGGTTGCAGTATGCACACACTTACTCACTGTCAAATAGACAGATACTGAATGTTTGTTAATCAGAGTGCACTGCTGGCTCAAGAACAAGTTTTTATCAGAAAAATTCATTTTAATATGACCTTTTAAATATACGAATATTGAGTGATATTTTCAGAACCTGTTTAGCATGCAAGCACACTTAGTTTTTTGAGAGAAAATAAAATTTAAGGATTTACTAAGAATTTGAAATTTTTGTTTTCATAACAGTGTGGCACCTCAATGAGACTGATTTTCTTAAACCTACCATCTCATTTGTTAAATTACTTTTTTTTAATTTTCATTCTTTAGGAATTACCAGAAAGATACTAGTTTCCAACACCATGATTTAAAAGTTAAATAAAGGCTAATGTGACATTTGTAATCTTAAAATAAAAATATATGAATTTGATATTAGTATTTTAAGGTGAAGGAGCCTTGTCATGCTTCAGGAGGGACTCAGATACTTAGCATTCTCGCCTTCTACTAGAGTGCTGAGTGCTGATTGGCTGCGCATACTTCTTCATTCTGAATGACCTGCCTCCGCATTTAATTTGAATAATGGTCTGACAGGTTTAATCAACCACAAAATGTTACCAACAGAAAACATACTGAAGCCTTCAGATAGTTCTTGTAAGTATCCAATCCTGGCATAAACAATAAGCGTTGTCTGACACGTTCACTCTCGCCCTACCTGGACCCTGCTTGTGCCTTTCAACTAAAGTCAAGCTACACAATAAAAACCTTGCTTGAATATGATTAATTAACATCCACTTTCCCCAACAAAAGGCTCTTTCTATTCAGAAATGGAAAACAAGAGGGAAATAGCTTTGCAAAATAAATTAAGCCAGAGAATCTCTTCCACTAAATAATAAAAAAGTTCTAAAAGTTTAGCATTCATGAATTCAAATGGAAAATATATCCTGCCGATATACTGCCTACTCCAATGAAATACTCATACAAAAGCAATAGTAATAAAATATTTGGTGTAAATCCAATTATATTTTATTTCCATAAAGCCAGTTAATTAAGTGTACTTGACACGGGTGTACCTGTATGGGCTTTATCTACATACCAGGTTGTTAACTGTCACACATGTGACAAGTTTTCAAATTCCTATGTTCTAGTGAGAAATTTTTAAATCTTTCAGTAATTTAACATTGGAAGAACAATTCATTGGTAGAATGCTCACAAAAGAATAAGGTAAACTCTCTCTCTGCTATTCTAAGACCAATTCTGAAAATTCATCACTGTTGACAGCTGATCCTTGGCATCAAATATAATAGCAGAGAATTCAGAGGCAGTGAGTTTTTTTTAAATATTTATTTATTCACTTATTATGTATATAATATTCTGTCTGCATGTATGCCTGCAGGCCAGAAGAGGGCACCAGACCTCATTACAGATGGTTGTGAGCCACCATGTGGTTGCCGGGAATTGAACTCAGGACCTTTGGAAGAGCAGGCAATGCTCTTAACCACTGAGCCATCTCTCCAGCCCCAAGGCAGTGAGTTTGGAAGCAAGGGAAAATGGAAGTGAATTTTGTTGTGTAGGGGCAAGTAAGCTGGTAAGCAGACAAAGTCGGTCTGATTCAGAAGCAAAAAGGCAGGTATTATTCAGGTTTTTCCAGAAAGACAGAGACTTTGTACCTGTGTGTACCCTAAGGGGCTTGACCTCAGCGCAGACCTCTCTGTTTCCCAATACTGAACACAATTCTTGGTCCAATACATTTTTAGCTTTAGTGACATTTCCAAATACCACATATGTCTTATTTAGTAATAAAACATTCATGATAGATGAATTGATTTCTGACTTATATGCAAATAGTTTAATAACCCAGTCTTTTATTTTATATCCTTATTGTAAAATATTTAAAAATGGGTTATACGAATTCTATGATATGAGAAAAGATAAAGGCATAACAATGCACTAGACTCATCACTGAACGACTGTAGGAAAAATGTATACAAAAATGAAAAACTCTTTTCAGTGACAGAGGTTTTCTATTGGATACAGGATGAAGGATGTTTTTTATCTGCATTAGTCTTATTTCATCACTAATAATAGTCCAGCTTATACCTTAACATCTAACACCTACTCATTTGCATTAGTAGGAGAGACATGAATATCAGTAAAAGACAATTTATATTGCTTTAGTTTTTCTTTTAAACTTTCTCAACTATATTTTAAATCAGTGTGTCTAATGAAAATTACAGTAATATTGTTTCTGATTTAGTTAAGACCAGTCTTGAACTATACACTATAGAGCTGACTCTGAGTTTATATGGGGATTTAAAAAAAAAAAAAAGAAAATAAGAGATTAAAGGTCAACTGTAATACTATCTCAAACGTAATCATTAAAATTATTAGTAAACTAATAGATACATTTTATAAATCAGTGCCTATAAAAATGATCAGTACATTGGATATAAAACATATACTCTAAATCATGCTTAATGTTAACAGACTGCATTTTCAGATTAAAAAGCATGATTTTCACATTAAAAATAAATCCTGAATAAAATTTCTTCTCATTAAACATCTTGAAATAACATTACTTTTAATAGTAAATTAAGTTCTTTATATCAATATGTGTACTTTGCATAATCAATGAAATATAGAAAATGATACACTGTGTTAAAGAACTTAACAGATATAAAAATCAAAATAATGTTGATAGGTCACATAGGATTTGAGAGGGAATCTGAATTCAAAATTTGCTTTCTGTTTGGATAAAGATTTGATGATATAGAAATAAAATATTCTGATTGGGTCAGTTTGACCCCCATCTTGGCAAAGTACAATACTCATACCTTGCTTAAAAGTCCTGTTTTCCCATTAATTTTCTAAAATGAGGTGAAAAAAGAGACTATTTTTGAATCAGCACAGAAGTATTATATGGTAAAAAGAAGGTTTGTTATTATCCATCAGATTCTTTATCTTTTTTTATTATGAAAGAAATTAAGAAGGAAAATTCAGCTTTATTTTATTTTATACCTTTGGCTACTTTACCAGTGAAAACTTTAAGACAATGAAGAAAGAAACTTGAGAATCTAACAGACTTTAAGACAATGAAGAAAGAAACTTAAGAATCTAACAGAAGATGGAAATACCACCGGTGCTCATGGTTTGGTAGAATTAATATTATGATACGACTGTCCTATCAAAAGCAATACACAGGTTGAATCTAATAGCCATAAAATTCCAATTCAAATTTTTACACAATTTGAAAAAATATGCTTAAAATTCATATGGGAACACAGAAGACCAAGAATATCTAAAACAATTTTATACAATAAAAATGATGATAAAGAATTCACTATCACTGATTTCAACTAATGCTACAGAATATAAAAATAAAACTGACATTTAGATACTCATCAATAGAAAGGAAGTGGGGATAGAGACAAAAGTCTGTGCCTCTACAGCCTCCCAAATTTTAGCACAGGCTAAAATGACACACTTGAGAGAAGACAAATAGTAATGGTAGTTACATGTAGAAGAATAAAACTAAAGAGCTTTGAAATAGGAACTGATATTCTGAATCTGATAAGAGGAGAGAGTAGGGGCTGTGCTTGAACTCACTGGCATAGGAGGAGACCTTCTGAGAAGGACCCTTATTGTACAGGTATGGAGACCAACATTGAAAAAAGTGAGACCACATGAAACTAAAAGCATCTGTACAGAAGCAACACCATCAATGAAGTGAAAAGAATGCCTACAGTAGGGGGAAATGCCTTTACCAGTTGCTATGAGACTTCCTTTTCCAGAACAGTTAAGTAGATTGTTGTCGGATACAAACTGTTATTTATACTTACACAGACTTTCCCATGGATGCTGTTTGTCTATTAACTTTATTAACATACTGTGTTATTTCTCTGAAAGATTATCACAAAACATTATATATTAGACATGTACATATCTATTATAATAATTAAGAATATGTCCTGTTCTTCAATAAAAATATTTGTGTGAGTATTTCTGATACTTACTATATACCTACCTCTGGAGTTTTTCTTAAGTCTATCTTCATGTGCAGCCTGACAGTTGCTCATTATTTTTATTCTAATATTCTCAATTATTTCTGTACAATCATGTAAATTGGAAGAAGAATCATGGGGGAAGTATAGTTAGCATAAACCAACCTGGTAGAGTTTGAGTCAGTAAGTTTGTGCAGATACTGATAAAGCAAGTTACAGTACATAAGAGACTAATTTCTAATAATATCATTTTGAGAATAAATGCAAAAGAACAAACTTTCAATTTGAAGTCCAACAAAAATAAATTTAATTTCTCTGTCTCAGCATTTAAACACCCCCCAGTGGGCTTTTCACAGTATCCATCAACACTGTAGAATAGCCTTCAATTTATAAACCAGAAACTTTTGCCATCACAAAAACTCTATATTGTAAGAATAAATTGCATTTGGGGACATAAGAACATTTTTTTGCAATTAAAAAAAATTATAACTACATCCCTTTTCTCTGTAATCCCCCTTGCTCTCTTTCAACTGTTACAAACATACATGCAAACAGATAAACTGGAGAGAGAGAGAGAGAGAGAGAGAGAGAGAGAGAGAGAGAGAGAGAGATTTTATAAAGATAAATATTCTTTAATTGTTTGCCTTCTGGATTTTTCTCTAGATTCAGTTCCATCCATTCAGCCAAAAACCACTTCTGATCACCGTGGATGACTCTTTGTATTCCTTGATTCTAAATTTAGCTGAGTCAGCACCACAGCTTCTATCAGTATAGCACCTACTAAACCTGGATCTAGATTGAATTTATCATTCATTTTTGATACATCATTTCTTTCTGCTTTGTTTGCCCACAGATACTTTGCATACGCAAAATGTGTGTTTAATTTATTTTAGTCTCTCAATAGAGTGTGTGTGCGTGTGTGTTTGAAAGTACTAAATAGTAACTTTCTAAAATAATGACCACTAGATACAAAAATTCTGTAAGTGATAAGAAAAGCTTGAAATCTTGTTTTCTGGAAGGGTTTGTAGAGGAGAGGATGGGAGGTAGATTTGATCAAAGCATATTGTAGATATATATAAAATTCTCAAACAATACATTAAAAACGGGTTTTTTATAAGAATGACTAGGATTTTAAGCCATAGTATTATAAGAAATTTGAGAAAAATAAGTGTCCTTTATAGTATTTTTCACTGACGGGTTATTAGGATTAAGATTCAAGAATTAATACAGTAGCTGAGACAAGCAAACCATGTCCAGATATTGTCATGCACTCCCTGATGATACAGTCATTTCCCAGTTGATAATTTCTGCTGCAATCCTGAAAAGCATGTGAGCTTGGTAGCAATAGTGGCAAGTATTTGAGAATGAACCAAAATCTTGTTGCTTAAGACATTCAAAATATTCTCATGTTTCCCCATGTAGGAAACCCATAAATTCCCAAACTGGAAGCCATAGTACATACACAAAGGATCCATAAGGTTCCTGTGCACTGACACAACATGAGACAAAATCATCTCTAAAGACAGCATTGTGTTCATTTTGTGCTGGACATAGAGTCTACCCTTAAGAGTGGTTTCTTTCCCCAGTGAGATTCCATTGGGGAAAATTTTATTTTCAAGTGTAGAAAGTGTCCATGTCTCCTTGCAGCTGTGGAATCAAGTCTGTTGCAGACAATGTCCAGGACCTGTGATGATTCTTACACTTTTTCAGCCTCCTGTCTTCCAAAGAGTTTTCTGAAAAGGATTTGGTGAAGATGTCTCATTTGGACTTGAACCTTGCAAGGTCCTCTACTCTCTGCACACTGGTTGTGGGATTCTGTATTTGCTCTCACCTACTGCAGGAGGAAGCTTCTCTGACAATGGTTGCGAAAGGCACTCATCTATGTGTAAGCAAACTTTTTCATAGTGACTGGGATTTTTCTTTGGACCATCAGCTCACAAAAAAAAATGACCCAGAGACTTATTATTAATTATGATATCTCATCCAATAGCTTAGGCTTTCTTTAATAGTTTTTTTAATTAATTAATTTATTTATTAAAGATTTCTGTCTCTTCCCCACCGCCGCCTCCCATTTCCCTCCCCCTTCCCCAATCAAGTCCCCCTCCCTCATCAGCCCAAAGAGCAATCAGGGTTCCCTGCCCTGTGGGAAGTCCAAGGACCACCCACCTCCATCCAGGTCTAGTAAGGTGAGCATCCAAACTGCCTAGGCTCCCACAAAGCCAATACGTGCAGTAGGATCAAAAACCCATTGCCATTGTTCTTGAGTTCTCAGTAGTCCTCCTTGTCCGCTATGTTCAGCGAGACCGGTTTTATCCCGGGCTTTTTTCAGAGCCAGGCCAGCTGGCCTTGGTGAGTTCCCGATAGAACATCCCCATTGTCTAAGTGTGTGGGTGCACCCCTTGCGGTGCTGAGTTCCTTGCTCGTGCTCTCTCTCTCCTTCTGCTCCTGATTTGGACCTTAAGATTTCACTCCGAGCCGGGCGGTGGTGGCGCATGCCTTTAATCCCAGCACTCGGGAGGCAGAGGCAGGTGGATCTCTGTGAGTTCGAGGCCAGCCTGGTCTACAAGAGCTAGTTCCGGGACCGGCACCAAAGCTACAGAGAAACCCTGTCTCGAAAAAAAAAAAAAAAGATTTCACTCCGGTGCTCCAATGTGGGTCTCTGTCTCCTTTCATTGCCTGATGAAGGTTAATATTCAGGAGGATGCCTATATGTTTTTCATTGGGTTCTCCTTCTTATTTAGCTTCTCTAAGATCACGAATTATAGGCTCAATACCTTTTATTTATGGCTAGAAACCAAATATGAGTGAGTACATCCCATGTTCCTCTTTTTGGGTCTGGCTTACCTCACTCAGGATAGTGTTTTCTATTTCCATCCATTTGCCTGCAAACTTCAAGAAGTCCTTGTTTTTTACTGCTGAGTAGTACTCTTTAATAGTTTGTATAACTTAAATTAATCCCTACCTTTTAATCCATGCTTTTTTATATGACTTGGTAACCTTTATTCTGTACTGCTCATGCTTCTTCCTCAATATCTAGCCGGTGACTCCTTTCTTCTTCCCAGAACTCTCTCTGTCTGGAATAGGTAGGCATACCTTATGCCTAGCTATTGACCACCTCGCTTTTTATTAAACCAATCACAGTAACACATTTTCACACAATGTAAAGAAATATTCCACAACGTCTTTGAATATAACAGAATTTCATTAGGAGTCATTTTATGGCTACATACCTTTAGTTTATCAGTAGTATGTGGTTTTCTTCTAGGTCCATGGCCTGTATAGTTTTTGGTTCTTCGAAAGTCAAACAGTATGAAATATAGGTTACATCTCAAAAAGTAAGCCTTAAGTCAAATCATATATGGGTTGGGTACTACCACAAACTTTGTGCCTCCATTGCAACAGCATATTTTGAAGTTTAGTACACTCTTTTAGATTTAAAAGTTTAGAGCCTGGCAGTGGTGGTTCACGCCTTTAGTCCCAGCACTCGGGAGGTAGAGCCAGGTGGATCTCTTTGAGTTTGAGGCTAGCCTGGTATACAAGAACTGGTTTCAGGAAAGGCTCCAAAGCTACAGAGAAACCCTGTCTCTGTAAGAAGGAAAGGTTTGCGTTTGAGTTGGTTGATTACGTTTCTCATTTGGGAGCACACAGAGTTAAGTATCTTACAGAACCATCACCATTAGTCCATAGAATGAAAGCTCTATGGAGGAAACAGTTCAACATCTTCATCTTCAATAAGTTCTATAGGTGTTGTCTTCAATGATACGCTTTGCTGCCAGTTTATGGAGAAAAAAAAAATGATAGCCTTGGCAACAGCATGGTTTGTTTGGGGAATCCCATGAGACCCATTTAGCCAAAAGTTCAACTGGATGTAACCCATTCCCAGTACTTGAGGCTTCATTTGGTGATCAGAGATGTCCAGCTAGGGCTCTATCACCCTGTTACTTGGAAATTTCATTGAGATCAATTTCATGTCTGCATATATTTTATGAATTCTCTATGTATTGTTTCCATAAGATACCCTCAAGTGTCTCTTATTGTAAGCTATTGATCACTGTATTCCATACCTCGTGCCCCTCTTCTCTCCCCTCCTTATATGGCCCTCCCATTCCAGTTTGACCCCATCCATCCATAACTATCTACCCTATTTCCCCTTACTAGAAACCTATCACTGTCTCATCCAATTCTTTACTCTGTATTTAACCTCTGTGGTTATATAGTGTAGCTTTATTAACAATTATAAAACAGCTAACGTTCATATGTAAGTGAATATGTACCATATCTGATTGGAGGGCGGCTGGGTTACCTCAGTCTGAATACTTTTCTAGCTCCATACATTTGTATGTGAATTCCACGATTTCATATTTCTAATGGAAGAGTAATATTCTATTATGCAAATTTACTATATATTATTTACATTTTCATTCACTGATGAACATCTAGGATGTTTCTATTTCCAGGTACTAAGAATAAAGCAGCAATTAACACGGTTGACTAAGTGTCCTGTAGTAGGATGAGTCATCCTTTGCTTCTATGCCCAACATTGGTATCACTGGATCTTGAGGTAGACTGATTCCCAGCTTCTTGACGAACTGCCACACTGACTTCCATTGTGGCTGTACAGGTCTGCACTCCTACCAGTATGGATGAGTGTTCCCCTTACACCACATCGCAACCACATGAACTGTCATTTGTTGTATTGCTATTGGCCATCCAATAGATATAAAATGAAATCTCAAAGTAATGTAGATTTTTATTTCCCTGATGAGCAAAGATTTTGACATTTCTTTTTCTTTTTTTAGAAAGTGACTTTATTTATTTATTTATTAAAGATTTCTGCCTTCTCTCCGCCACCGCCTCCCATTTCCCTCCTCCTCCCCCAATCAACTCCCCCTCCCTCATCAGCCCGAAGCCTGTGGGAAGTCCAAGGATCTCCCACCTCTTTCCAGGTCTAGTAAGGTGAGCATCCAAACTGCCTAGGCTCCCACAAGCCAGTACATGCAGTAGGATCAAAACCCAGTGCCATTGTTCTTGACTTTTCAGCAGTCCTCACTGTCCGCTATGTTCAGTGAGTCCGGTTTTATCCCATGCTTTTTCAGACCCAGTTGACATTTCTTTAAGTGTTTCTCAGTCACCTGAATTTCTTCTATTGAGAATTCTCTTTTTATAACTGTACATCATTTTGTTTTTTGAAAATAGATTATTCTCCCATTCAATATATACCAACAACAGTTCCCCCTCCCTCACCTCCTTCTAGCTCCCTCTCATTTCTATTTCCTCTACAGAAATGGTCAGGTCTCTAAGAGATTATAGCAGGACAGAAGAAAACAAGCTACAACAAGACAAGGTGAGGGTCTTCATATAGAGGCTGGGCAATGCAAGCCAATAGGAGTAGGAGTCTCAAGACTAGGTAAAGAGTCTGAAATATACCTGTTTCCACTATTTAAAATTGCACAAGAATACAAACTAACATCTATAACATATACAGAGAGGACAAGGTCCAGACCCATGCAGGTGCCATGCTTGCAGTTTCAGCCTCTTTGAGTCCATATTTTGCAACCTGGGAGCCAACATCCAAGCAGAAAAGGACTCACAGAAAAAGTCACAGAATTAGTGTGAACTAGCTTTTTTATCTGAGGAAGTTAGGGAAAATTATGGTCACACTCTCTTGATGGTTCCCTTCTTTCAGTATCCTCTACTCTTGCATTCTCTGTTCCTTCTTTATTTTTGATGTCTTCTTTCTAACTCCATTTTTACTCTTGATGTTTGACTTCTAATTCACTCATTCTTGGTATTTTATTTCTCACTCTCTCATTCATTAGTGCAGTGGATTCACCTAATCTACTGCTGTGTCAGCTACTAACTGTGGTTCCACAGTCACCACCCCCCTGCTCAAATCAAGGCTTGGGACTTCTGTCAGAACCACCTCTGCTGCTGCAGCAAAACAGTTTGTTTTTGTTGTTGTTTTAACCAAGTCTCTATTGTTCTATTTTACCAATAAACACTCTGGAGTCAGATACTGGGATGAAAACCTGCTAGCTCAGAGGCCAAGAGAAATCAGCTGACCTTCCTCCTTAACCAACAACCCAGCCTAAAGGACTCTCTTTGGCCATCCCAAATGAAAATAGATCACCACACTTAAAGTCCCTCCCTACTACTTCCGGTGTGTTTCTCTATCCATTTTCTGAACTCCCTCTAACATTCTATAATGACTTCCTGTCAACAAGTTACTGGCTCCACCTCTTGACTCAAGGTTTCATTTAATTAATCCGAATTCAGGGTTCACAGAAATAAACATTCTGCAACATGTATGTGTCTATGTGTATGTGTGTGTGAAAGAGAGAGATTTCATAGATTGAAAAGCAACATAATTTCAAAAAGATTGTACTCTTTATTTCATATGCAACTTCACAAATATGTTGGTGCACAAAACACTCATGCCCAGATATGTAGTAATGGCCAGTTTCTTGGTAATTAGTTTTGTACTGTGACTTTTAAAATATCCTGTTGTTGGTTGAACTTTTGATTATTTCCATAACTGTTAAACCCACTTTTCTTTAGTTCTCTGAAGGTCAGACCCACAGATGCTTAGTGTTTCCAACCCAAGTAATTTGAAAAATGCTTCAAAATTGTTGTAATGGTAAACATCATTATAAAATAACTTTTCTGTAATTAAGTGGAATGTGGATAGAGAAGAGATCGTTCTTTTCTTTATTACTGAAATAATTATGGAGCAATCTTAGGAGAACATGATTAAAATAGCTCAGTCGTATCACTTTTAGGGGGTTCTAAAGTTCTTCAAAATTGAAAATCAAAATACAACAGCACTTGACTTGGAAGGCTGAAGCAAATAGAATGTAACAACACCCTGGGCTACACTTGAAGATCCTGGAGAGGGGATGGGAGAAGAGGAAAAGAAGAAAGAAGAGGAGAGAGAGAGAAAGAAAGGGGAAGGGGAAAGGGGGGAGAGGGAGAGAGGGAGAGGGGGGAAGGAAGGAAGGAAGGAAGGAAGGAAGGAAGGAAGGAAGGAAGGAAGGAAGGAAGGAAGGAAGGACTTGTACAACAAGGTAGCTATTAAAACTAAAGTGTTTCTGGAACCACAAATGAGCCCCCCACTGTGCTTTAGCATTAGAACAGCAACTTTCTGAGGAGCATTTGAAAACAAATGTCAAGAAGCTGCTAAGCTATAGCATATAGACTTTTACTTTAAGGGAGAACAAGGATAAGGGTTTCATGTAAGTGATTCATATATTTTCAATGTAAAATCAGAACTAACCTTCACTCCAGTAATAACAATGTATGCAAATTGATGATTGTGTCTGAATTCATATACTATACATTAAATTGTGTAAAGAACAACTCAGCTAATACTTCCCATGCATTGAGAAATAGAACTTGAAGAGTAAAAGTAAAACCTTAACAACTAACGTCAACTGCATTCATCATCCCATACCTGGAAACTGAGCTATAGACAACTGACACCTTTATTCCTTCAAGATGTGTAAGTATCTCAAGGCATTTGTGCACTCATACGACCATATTATCTGTATCACTATATTTATTGTGCATCGTAAGTATTGTACCATTTCATTAAACTTATTATATTCTCACTATTTGAAATTATTGAGTTGTTGTCTTTCTCATCAATTCTCTGTCATATCTACTGAAAATTAAACTTCATGCACAATTAAATTCATATGTAAAACTGCACCACATGTAAAACCTGGACAAAAAGATGTGTGAAAGAACTAAAATAAACATTTCTTAATGAAAACTATAAGTACATTTGCAATTTGATATATAAAAGATATTTAAATATGCTGTAGCTAGTACTCGAGCATGCTGTAAGAACCAAAATATTGACATTTTTAGATATTATTTATTTTACTTTATAGATGAGTAAATTATAAAGTAAAAACTAATATACACTATTTTGGAAAGTATCATTCTTATTTAATAACAATTATCATTAAGAATCCATTGTACCATTATTCATCTAATATCATTCAGAAACAAAATGTCAATTGATTGAATTTATTTACATGTTTAGTTACAAACTACTCTAAAACAAGGATTCAGATATACTGTACTTCTCCAGGGATTTATCCACTTACATACCAATTTTGTAAAATCATATTGTGGATATAATTCTGATAAGCTTTAGATCCTAAACAATCATTGTCTAACATTCACAAGTAGCATCTTTCATTGACCTAAGCTTTTAAGTATCTTTATCCAGAGTTGATAGCTACTATGCTTACTATTATACTGATCACATAATTATTGGCTTATTAGAAGATTAATTCTAGTGTAACTTTCAGAACAATGTAATCAGTATACTTTATTCAAGCTTAGCAATACAATGACACCATTATTGTACTAAGATTCAAACCATGAGAATGAAAGCAGACTATCATCAATTAACAATGACTTTAAGTTTCTCACTTAATTTCTTTCTTATAAAGTTACTTGACATAGAAGAGAAAGAATTCAGACAGCCTATTAAAACTTATGCATTTAAGTAATATTCATTGTTCAATTTCATGAGAGTCGCTAGGTTATTTTTAAGCTCTTTGACATAAATGAACAAAAGCAGAAAAATGTTCATTGAGCAAAAGTACATTAAAATTTAATATCATAAAATGTCAGGTTTCTTTTAACAGAAATCAAATGCTTTTAAGTTTTAAAGAGATGGAAGGACAGGGATGGTTTTTGAGCCAGACAATTGTCATTCAATTAGTTTGCATTCTAATCATGAATACAGCCCAGGCATTCATCTTCTGCCCCCTTTCACATAAGTGACAAGGGACAAGATCCTATGGAACAACATGTGGAACGTGTACTACTTAACAGAAATTTCGCATGGATTTGAGGTCAGAAGGATCTGTAAAACAAGAACAGAGACAAAATTTGCATCATCGTGAGTACAAAGTGATGGAGTTCAGTAGAAACTGAATTGCAGCAAAATCACAAAGAGCGAGAATTTCCTGGCTCTGCTCTCATCTCTGAAGACTATATTCACAATCATGAGACCAGAAGAATGGAGCAGAATAGAGCATAAGAAGAGACAACTAAGTGACACCATCTTCAGACTGCTGTCACCATCTGTAAGTTTGCAAAACACTGTCCGTGATAAGAAATGTCTGTCAAGAAGTTACAAAATGAAGGCCATGTGTTAGTTGTGAATATTTTATTTTCTTAATCTGATAGTGTTAATTCATTTTTGTTCTCTCTATTGATGAGGTATCAAAACCAGAGCCTTTGTTTGTTCATTCTATGCAAATGAATTACCAATGACCTATAGCTTCAGCCCTTAAAGTGTGTTTTTAAGACAAAATTTGAAAAGTTAACCCTAGTATTTTTTGTCCCTAATGTCAATTGTGCACAAAATAGTCAGATGGGAAGAAAAGCAGCTCAAGGTCATGAAACAGCCAGTGGGTAAAAGTGTTCGCTGCACGAGCTTGAGGACTCGAGGTCAGATGCCCAGAGTTCACATGAAAAGCCAGGTATGACTGCAGACCTGTGACTCCAGCATTATGGGGGAGAAAGACAACGGAATCACTAAGGTTTCCTGGTCTCCAGTCTAGCTCCAAGTTCAGTGAGAGATCCCATTTCAAGAGAATAGGCAGAAAATGATATATCCAGACATTTAATATCCTCATTTTTTCTTTGTGCACACACATGGGCAAGTGCACCTGCCGACACACACACACATACATACAGCACTACCTACCTTCACACACATGAAATCAGTTCTATTTCAAATTCTTATATTTTTTCAACATACAAAAATATTTTGCATGTAAAGTTTAGCTTTTAGATTTGAGTTTTTAGAAGTTGTCTCAGTTTGTTAGTTTAGGAACCAGATAGCTCTAGAATGTTAACTTAAGTTATGCTTGAAGTAAGAATAACTTCATGCTCAGAGAGAACTATATTGCATCAGTAGCTGTCTGTCTTTAAGTTGTTATGTCAACAAGAGACTATGTGAGGTAGGTGGAAGCCACTCGTGGTGCCCTTGGGTGTGTGTTTACTTTGGTGAAGGTTCGTAACCTTGGAGACAGGAGATGAACTGCTGGTAAAGTGCTTGCTGTGCAAGCCTGAAGATCAAAGTCTAAATCCCCAACAGCACATAGAAAGCCAGGCTTGGTGAGATGATGCATGTCTGGGGAGAAGCACTGGGGAGAAGAAGGCAAGCAGATCCTGGGAACAATTGCCATGTTTGTCCAGCTGAATCGGTGAAGTTCAGATTCAGCAAGAATCTTTGTTTCAAAAATTATGGTTCCAGCATAAAAGAGGAAGATATTTAGACATACAAAGACAAACATATGCACAAACTTACGTATACAAAAAATATTTAAATCTGGTATGTACAGTTGAATATCAAGATTTTTCATATAGGAAATGCTTTAGAATGTTGGAACACAGTAGCATTATTTTAGACATGACCCTAAAGCTCAAATAACAAAACTAAAACTAGACAAAATGAAGTATACTTCCCTAAAATATTTCTAAAACCAATTTTTATCATCGTTACTAAATAAACAGACAGCAAACTTAATGAAAAATATTAATAAGCCATATGTCTGACACAAGGAGTTAGTATATGAACTACAAAAGGAATTTGAGAAATCAATAGCAAAATACAGAAAAGAAAAAAATCTAAAAATGGTTAGTAAGCTTCAGAAGAATTTTCATAAAAGAAGACACAGAGATGTCAGTAAACATGAAAAAAGTCTCAACATCACTCATCATAGGAGAAATTGAAAACCACATAGAACTTTCACTTCACTCCTTTTAAAAGTTTTTAGAATAGACTAAAGATTGTAAGTGATAGCAAGAATATAGAAAAACTTGATCCTGACATGGTAAATATGCACTGATACTATGAAAACAAAATCGATTCTATCAACACAACTAGAACTAGAATAACTGTGTAACTAGAATCCTATCGAGTATGTATACCACTTCTCAAAAAACACCTTACAAAAACAAAAGAAGCCACATATTCAAAGAAATGCAAAATTGAGCCCAATACCTGTGATGCCAACACTCATGCCTGACATAGCAGTGTTGAGAGTTCTAGGCTAACTTAGGCTATAAAGAATGCGGAGAAAGAATAAAAGCCAATCACATTTGTTTTACATGCAAAATCTCACCTCCGCAAAGAGCACAGAAAATAGTATATTAGAAGACACCCTGAATTTAGTAATCAACAGGGAAATGTCAACTAAATAGCATGACATGGCTAGGCAACTTTTATAATAACAGGCTTTTTTTTTTATTTTTTAGCTTTGTTAGCAATGGTATACATTAACAGAGCCCTTAGCTGGAGGGACTGTAAAACTGTATGGATATTTTTAAGAAAGTTTCTTACCATTTCACAATGCCAGACATCATACCAGATATCCAATTTCTAAACTTAATTGTTAGAAAAATAATATGGTAATTATAACCCTTTATTAGTAGCAGTATTATGTATGCTGACCAAAAGTGGTATGAAGCCAAGACACTTTGATTTTTCAGTAGGTGAAAGGAAATGATGAATAAATTAAAATGATAAAATAGAACACATGAGTCATACCTAGAACAACAATGTAAAGGCTTGTTTGTCTAACATCACTGACTCTACCTTCCTGAGGACTTTAACACAGGTGTTTTGGTTGATGACTAAAATAGGATAAACATTTAGCACCTGTGCCTTCACACTGAGACTGTCTCATTTGATCATAAGATGACCAAAGATAAAGTTCACCTGAGTATCAACTATTTGAGGAACATTTGTCTAAAACCTTTTAAAAAATTAATTATTTGTTTACTTTTTAAAAACTATTTTTGATATGGAAAGTCCTTCTGTATATGTGTTTCTTTTATTGGTTAATGAATAAATAACCTGAAGAAAAAGATGCTTCTAGTCAGAAAATAATTACAGAAACACAATAAAGACAGATTCAGATTAAAAAAATTCTAAACTGGTCAAAGTGTTGGATAAATGTATGTATGTTTGGGAGAGAGAAGAAAAAGAGTATAGAGAGTAATAACAATAAGCAAATCATTTTAAAAAATACAAGTCTTTAAAGAGACAGAGTAAACTTGTAGAAAAAGTAATAGAGAAATAAAAATAAAACACATAAAGATGGAATATGCACAGAGAGTCTGTATTATTGTATTTTCTTTAAATTTTTTGACTGTGAAGGAGCTAAGTACAGAAAGACATTTCACTGTATGGGCTACTAAGTTAAACCAACATATGTATTTTAAAGGTATTTTCTGTCTAAGGAGTTGTTGCTTTGGAAAAGAAGTTCTTCTTTTGTTTCCACAGAGGATGAGGACCTGTGGATTGCTTCCAGACTAATGTGGTTTGATGGAGCAAGAACCCCTGAAAGGTCATCATGAACACTCCCAAAATTACTTCACCCAACAAAAAGCACACACACAAAAAAAGGTTGGAAATAACTATGCCCAAATTCTCTAAATGATTGCTTATAAATGTTTGTTTACATTTAAAGGTGAATATGCTATAGATATGAGTACTTTGCATTAGTATGAACCTTGGTGTATTGATGTAAGTCTAAGATCAATTTTGTTGTATATATTTTTGGTCTTGAAGTATTGTATTTGTGCAGCTCACTTAAAAATGTAATGTATAATTATAAAATATAGGTAAATAGATAATCATCTATAATAGTCAAACTTGTAGTCATGTTAGTTAGGTTTTCTAGATGTTACTTCAGATGAATAGATATTCTTCAGATCTTTCAAGACTATATGGCATTTAAAATGATTAAGAACTTAGGACTTTCGATGACAATGAGACTCATCTGCTCCCGGCAGCACCAATCTACTTCAAGAGGATGATGGGCATCGAAGATATTCCTTATGGAGTTTGCTAGTTATTTGGGTAAGAAACTGCTCTTGCCTAGACTGCTTGATGTTATGTTGTATGAACTGGACTTGCAGGACCCACAGAAATATAACTGCTGAACTTGTCTAAAGTTGAGACTGTCCTTCCTGCTTTATGAAAGAGTTGCCAGGCATTCTGTAGGACACGGATGAAAGCAACTGATGGATTTTGCCATCACAAGATGAACAAATCTTTGGTTTCTTGCTTCATGGAAAAGTCTGCTGGAAACTATGGGCCTGTAGGCTGAAAATTGGATGCTCCAATGTTACAGAAGAACTTTGGGTGACTCTCCAGGCAATGAGATGTCTCTATAAATTCTAGAGTTTTGGAAGTTCTTACAATGCATTTCCTGTTTGCTTAGGTAATATTATATCCTTTCGGAGTTTTTGATGGAGTTGAAGTATAGATAATATAGTTTTCCTTAGTGATAATAAAAGATAAGGTAGATATAAATATATAAATATAGTAACTTTAATTCTTGCTTGATATCTATTGTGCTACCATGTTAACGTTAAAACCTTTTTTTATTTAGACAGAAAGGGGGAGATAATGTGGGAAGTCTTTATGTATAGGTGTTGCTTTTATTGGTTAATGAATAAAGACGCTGCTTTGGTTTGTCATAAGGCAGAGTAGAGCTAGGCAGGAAAACTAAACTGAAAGCTGGAAGAAGGTGAAGTCAGGAGAAGCCATGGAGTCGGAGAAAAAAGTTGTGAGCTGCTAGCTGCAAGCTTGCCAATAGGTAATATTAAATAATATAAATGGGTTAATTTAAGATGTAAGATCTTGCTAGGCATCCATTAAGTCATTGACCAAGCAGTGTTGAAAATAATATAGTTTCTGAGTATTTATTTCAGGTCTGGGTGGTCAGGAAATGAAGGACAGCCTCCACTACATGTCTTTTCTCATTTTAGATACTCATCCCAGTCCTACTTCCTTTCCTCCTTTTCCTCCTTCCACCTTCCCCACCATCCTACCCCCATTCAATCCTCAGAGAAGGTAAGGCTTCCTTCCCATGCGGAGCCAACAAAGTCTAGCACATTGCTTTGAAGCAGGACCAGGCCCCTCCCCCCATATCTAGGCTGAAGAAGGTATCCCTTGAAAGAGAATGGGTTCCAAAAAGCCAGTACAAGCAGTAGGGATAAATCCTGGTACCACTGCTAGTGGCCCCACAGTCTTCTTCAGCTATGCAACTGTCACCCACATTCAGAGTCCTATGCTGGTTCCTTCCCTGTCCAGCTGGAGTCAGTGAGCTCCCATTAGTTAAGGTAAGCTGTTTCAGTGGGTGTACCCATCATAGTCTTGACCTCTTTGTTCGTATTCTCACTCCTCCCATTCTTCAAGTGGATTGTGGGGTGGGAGCTTAGCCCAGTGCTCTGCTGTGGGTCTCTGCCTCTGTTTCCATCAGTTGCTGGATGAAGGTTTTGATGAAATTTAAGATAGTCATCAATCTGACTACAGGGCAAGGCCAGTTCAGGCACCCTCTCTACTATTACTTAGTCATCTTATCAGGGGTCATCCTGTGGATTCCTGGAAATTTCTCTAATGCTATGTTTCTTTCTAGCCCCACAATGGCTCCCTTAACCAAGACATCTCTTTCCTTGCTCTCTGTTTCTGTCCTTTCCCGATCTCGACCACGCTCTCCCCTCAAGTTCTCCTCCCTCTCCCTTTCTCCCCTTCCCCTTCCCTTACACCCTCCCTTCTCCTCCACCCCCACACTATCAATTTTCTCAAGAGATCTTGTATATTTCCCCTTCCCTGGGTATCTATATATGTTTCTCATAGTGTTTACTTTGCTACTTAGCTTCTCAGGGAACATAAGCTGTACATTCAATATCCTTTGCTTTACAGCTAGTATCATCTTAGAGTGAGTACATACCATGTTCATCTGTTGGGTCTGGGTTCCTCTCTCAGGATGTTTTTTTTCTAGTTCCATCCATTTGCATGCAAATTTCAAGATGTCATTATTCTTTACCACTGAATAGTACTCTGTTTTGTATATGTACTACATTTTTTTTATCCGTTCTTCCTTTGAAGGGCGTCTAGGTCATTTCCAGGTTCTGTGTATTATAAATAATGCTGCTAATCGTAATGAAAACAGCTTGGTATTGGCATAAAAATAGAGTTGATTAATGGAATAGAATCAGACCCAGATATTAATCCACACACCTTTGAACACCTGATTTTTGGTAAAGAAGCTAAAATTATACAGTCAAAAAAAAAAGCATCTTCAACAAATGGTGCTGACATAACTGGATATCAGCATGTAGAAGAAAGCAAACAGATCCATATCTATCCTGATGCACAAACACAATTCCAATTGGATTAATGATCTCAATATAAGTCTGACCACACTGAATCTAATAGAAAAGAAAGTAGGAAGTAGCCTTCAATGTATGAGCACAGGAGACCACTTACTAAAAATAACACCAGTAGCACAGACACACTTAGAGTAACGATAAATAAATGGCACCTCCTAAAACTGAGAAGCTTCTGTAAAACAGAGGACATAGTCAATAACACAAAAAGGCAACCTATTAAGTGAGAAAAGATCTTCCCCACCAGATAGAGGACTGGTCTCCAAAATATATAAAGAACTCAAGAATTTAGGCATCAAAATACCAAATAATCCAACTTTAAAAATGGGGTACAGATCTAAATAGAGAATCCACATCAAAGAATCTCAAAGGCTGAAAGACATGCAAGGAAATGTTCAACATCCTTAGCCATCGGCAAATAAAAACAATTCTGAGATACCATCTTATACCAGTCAGAATGGCTAAGAACAATGCCAATGGCACCTTATGTAGGTGAGGATGCAGAGTAAAGGAACACTCCTCCATTGCTGGTGGAAATGCAAACTTGTACAATCACTTTGGAAATCAGCATGATGATTTCCCAGAAAATTGGTAATCAACCAACCTCAGGACCTAGCAATACCTCACTTTGGCATATACCTAAAGGATGCTCAATCATACTACAAGAACATTTGTTGAACTAAAACCCTTTCTCTAACATAGCTTGTTTATAAACACCCAGATATTCAAACTCCTGATACAGATCAACAACAAGGAGTCTTCTAGACATCATCTTCCAAAAGTAGAAACCAGTCCTTGCCCTAACTAACTGATCTGGTCTATATGGTCCATCTGTTCTCTAGCGCATTCTTTCTAGAAGTCTCCTTGAATTCTGGGGAAATCAGATATGATAGTCAAACTTCCCGTGACAGGAATCCGAACTGTAAATATTGTCATCATCTTTCTTAGGAAGATACAGACAACGTATAGCAGTGAAAGAGACTGGACAGGTTAGGAAAAGACATACGGGCTTCAGTCCATAGCATTGCTGCTTGAGAATAAAAAATTCTCCTATGACAGCTACCTCTCTAAGAAAAGAATTTCTTAAAATAAATGTATATAAATATATACATATTATCTCAATTAAATTAAAATATTAATATTAAAAGAAATATGTTTATATTCTGGGAGCAACAAAACACCAAACTATTCCCCCCAAGAAGGAACAGCAAGTTTCATCTCATTAACAAGCCTTGACATGAGAAAAGATGAGGTATTTTCCTGGTGTCCATACCTTGCCAAGGTTGCTACCATGCAATCTTCTCATCCTCGCACTGTACTTTCTCTATCATGACATCAAGACCTTATCTTTTCTCATTTTAAGAAAGATAAACTAAATTGGGAAGATAGACTTGGCCTGGCCATTGAACATTTTTCTCCTTGCTGTGTCCACACTGAGAAATAAATAAATAAAATTTAATAATGTATTTTATTTGAACAAATGTATCCAATTTAACACATTTTTTTTTTCGAGACAGGGTTTCTCTGTGGCTTTGGAGCCTGTCCTGGAACTAGCTCTGTAGACCAGGCTGGTCTTGAACCAATTTAACACTTTAACATGTAGTCACTACAAAAACTATATTAAGGTATTATTCTATGTTATTTTCTTCACATTTGCAAAGAAAAGAAAAGTCTGTTGAGGAGTACCACTGTCATAAAAATAGTCACAAAATGATTTACACATGGAATTCTGACATATTTAAGAGAGAAAAGAGGACAGAGTCAATATAAAAGCAGAGATGCCAGGCTTGTATCTCCTTTTAATCAGCCACCAGGTGCCTTGTTGGCCCAAGGAAAGGACAATCGGTGTTTCTAATCAAGGCAGACTCAAAGCCTCTATTACAAAGGTTGGGACTAGAGGCCAAGTTCAGAGAGCAGCAGAGGATGGGAGAAGAGACTATGGCAGAGGCAGTGATGGGCACCCACTGTGGCCTTCTCTGCCAAGACGGGGAAACTCGAGCCCCAAGAGCAATGAGAGTTGTGACAACAGCTGTCAAGACAACAGAAGAATCTACAAAGGGAATAAGGGACATGAATTTCATAAAAGTGCTTTGTTTTCAACTAAGATGGGAAAGTCAAAACTGCAAGAAGACACCTCTGAAGATTATTACACCTGTGGACAGCCAGAAACTTCTTACCAGTTTGACAATTCTTCCCTAACAAGTTCTAAACCTCACCTCATTTGTGTGCTTACTGACAGCCAATCAAGGCCCAATTGGTCTCTCACAAATTGCAAGAGAGCCTGAGGCATCAATCCCTTTTACACTGTGGAAATTCAGATCCGGACTCCTGGCTCTGGCTGGGAAATTTACCCTCAATGGTACTCTGCCTGAGGCTTTTTTCCCTGCTGCAAAGAGTTCACAGGAGATGGACACTAAAGTTCCCTAAGCCAGGGGCTTGTGATGCAGGCAGGGAATCCTCTAGAGCCAGCCTCTGGGAAGCTGCTCTCAGCTACAGGCAGAGGGATTAATTCCAGGGACTTGTAACTTCAGCCTTCATGACCTGCTGGTATCAAGAGACCTGGCCTTGCAACTCCCATCAGTGAGTGTAGATTATACAGCTGTCACTCCAAACTCTTTCTCTTCAACCTCTCAGTTAGGCATTGAGCTGGGCAAGGATGTAGATACACACAGCTAGTATAAAATACAACTATGTTTTATTATGCTGAGGGTCATCACACAAAGTTTACACTCTGAATTCCTAACTATGGTCCTAAGCCCTTCTCCCCAAGGCTGCTCACCTGGGCAATGTATCTTAGCTGAAGATCATGTCCACTCTCTAACAGAAGTCTCTGAGTCAAGGGTCAGGATCTTGGGGGAGACTCTCCAGTCACAGGGCAGATAGGGTGATGTCTGTCCTGATGTGCAGAGCAGAGCATTCATTGCTCTTGGTCTCTGCTTATATTCTGTTAATTGGGCATAGTGGGGTCTAGGTTTGTATCTGGTTATATTGAGCGAGTGATGTCGCCCAGTTATGGTTATCAAGTCAACCTTGGCTGTAGTGGAGCTGCCTAAGTTATTTTTACATATATAAGGGGCATTTTCATTACAATTATTATCGTGTGTATGCCTGTGTGTGCACATGTGGGTACGAGGGTATTCTTAAGCATATGTCTGCATAATGCTACCTTCTTCTTCTATTGTTCTCCATTTTATTTTTTGAGGTAATATCTTCCACTGGACTTAGAGTTCACTGTTTTGGCTACACTGATATGGAAGACTCTGGAATCAACCCATCTCCACCATCCAAGCAATGAGGTTGTGACTGAATATTACTTGACCCAGCAGCTTACATGAGTGTTATAGATGCTGTGTACTCATATGTGGGGTAAGCACTTGGCCCACTGAGCCAAGCCCAAGCCCCCAGTTTTGCTTTATTAAAGTGGTTAATTTAATTTAGTACTTTTGCAGTCATCACCATCCTCGTAATTATTAGAACGTGCTTTTAAATGCTTGCCTCCATCATTTTTCTACAAGAGTATGCCTTTTATAGTTTCTTTGAATAAAGATTATGCATTCTCTGAGTTTATCCTTTTGAAATATATTTCAATTTGATTTCCAATGCTTTTTTTAACATACAGAAATACTTGCTTCCGAACTTTGAATTCTCTTTGAAGTACTGATTTGCGATTTCTTTTGTTCCTTTCTTTTTTGTATGTTTGCTTTGATATTTAAGTTGTTGCAACATATTTAAGTTGCATACAATATTTTATACAAAATTTGGCAACAAAAGTCTCTGTTTTAGTGATTTTACTTTTTTCATGTTCAATTTTAAGAATATCTGAGTATCAAACATGATCCTTTAATGACCCCATTTCTGTCCATCTAATGAAGAATTCTTAGCATAGATTTTTTCTTTCTTTCTTTTTTGACTGATTAACTGATTAGCTGAGATAATAGATGAGGGATTGTTATTTCTTAAATTTTACATCTCTTTGAATGTTGTGTGTCCCCCTTGAATTGTTAAAATTCTTATTTTCTTTTGACCATTTTCCTCCCCAGATGATAAGTGTTTGGGCCTTTGATTGTTTTTGTTTAAATTTTTGTTTGTGTCTTAAGTCAGATTCACCTATTAAAGAGTTTGCCTCTTTCAGATAAATCCTTAAAATGGATCTGTCTCTAAATACTAACCTGGTGCTTGTCCTTTAAGAGCCCATACTCTAAAGTCCCTTCCAGCAGGGCAGTGTGTTAACTGCTTTATTTTTCTTTTTCTCAGCATCATCAAATTTATTGTGAGTTTAGTCTTTTTGGCAGTTATTTCACCACACCCTCAGGCTCCTTACTGTCTCTCTGAATTTCTTGAAGCTTTTCCTTGTGCCTGCTTGGCACAGTGTCTGAGATGAACAAAGACGCTGGGCTGTGTAATACCACAGCAGTGATGTGCACTGTGTTTTCTATGTAGCAATTTAAATGTGTTAGGTAAAGTTGAGGCTGTGGCTACGCCTGAGCAGTTCATGACGTGTGCACTACAGGTTTCTATGAAGATATTCAAAGGTATTTGGGGTCATGTTGCGGGAGTTGTTGTGGCTTTTTTCCCTTCTTCATTGTCTCTGTTCCCTATCAGAATCTTTTTTTTTAATAGAAAGCTTTACTGTAAGATATGACAATTTGGCATCTTTATTAAGAATATAGATCTCTCACTGGTGTAGAGGACTCTCAAACAGCTGTGGTTTTCCCATTATCCCAGACCACCAGAGGCATCTTTCCCCCTTCCCTCACACAAACCAACAAGGGAACAAAACACCTAACACTCCCAGAGAGTGAGATGATCCAGTTATGATTAGTTTGTAACAATGATTTTATCCTTTTTCAATTGTTTTTATTAAGCTATATATTTTTCTCTGCTCATCTCCCTTCCAATCTGCTCCCATTTTACTCTCTCCTATGATCCCCACCATTCCAATTTATTCAAGAGAACTTGTCTTTTTCTACTTGCCTTGCAGTACAGGGTCCTCTTTGCTGTCTAGGTTCTCTCGGATTGTGAATTGTAGGCTGGTTTCCCTTTGCTTTATTTCTAAAAGTCCTTTGTGAGTGTGTATGTCTTACACACTCTCACTGGACAGGTCTGCCAGAGAGAAAAATTAACCCTTTCAGAATCTTGATATTCCTTTCTAATGCATTCCTTTCTCTTTATTTGGCAATATGATAGCAGTACTAAAATTGATCAGGTGCCCGTACATACATCTACTTTCAGCCAGCTGAATTTTGATTTCTTAGGCTTCTCTAAAGAGCTGGTCTTGTTAAAGGAATACATGCTGGCTCTGCCCTTTCTTTGGTTTTGTGATACCTGATTCACTTCATACAAGTGAGAAACTTTCTACCTCTTTGCTGACCAATTCTAATTAAAATATTGTGACTTTCGCTGGGATCAGAACCTCTCCAGCCTCTCCAGTTCCTTAATGTATGTCTCTTGCTCTTTCCCCTGTGCTGGGTGAGTGACCCAGCTTCTTCTTGTTTTGCTCCTTTTTTTCCCCTGCATTATTAGATTTATGCAGCCTTGCTCAGTGACACTAATGCTCTGATTTTTAAAAAATCATTTCTGGTAGTTTTGAACTCCCAGCTGTATGGTTGGTGACAGTTTTGTCATGTGTTTTCCCACCACAAACAATAGATAGCTACTTTTGTATACTTCATTGTTAGCCCTGTGACACTGTGAACAGTTCTGCAAATTATAGCGTATAGGAAAAATTAGGGTATTGTCCTGTCTTTATGAATAAAGTATGATTGGATAACAGCCATTTAGTACTTTATGCATTGTCTACAGCTGAGCAATATATAGCCATCAAAGCACAAAATACTTTTAAGGCAGACCCTAAATTAAACTAAGCAAACCTTTAATTAAAAAAATATCTTGAAATATTTGACTGGGCATTTTCCAATTATATTTTCAGCTATTTAACATTCGTTGCCACTGGGTTTCTGAAAAATTCTCTGAATAAAGAACTATGGAATCTCAACTTTCCCTTCATGTGATTTGAAGCTTTGGAATTATTCAGTGCCAGCCATGTATAGGAGAGAAAATAAAAGGGGGGAAAGAACATAAGAGACAGATGGGGATCCTCTTAAAATATGTTATTTACGTGTGTGTGTGTGTGTGTGTGTGTGTGTGTGTGTATTTGTCTCTATGTGCACTATTGGGATGATGTACCCACTGTGGCCTGTAGGTGGTGAGAGATTCACCTGAGAAGGGGGTTGTGGGTAGCATGATGTCTGAACTAAACCCTGGCCCTTTCCGAAAGTAGTAAGTGTTCTTACCCACTGGGCTATACTCTCTCCAGCCTCAATAGCTAATCATTTTAGGATTGCAAATATGCCCATTACTTTTATTCGTATTCTACTGACGAGCAACATCACAGTACTGTCATTCTTGCAAATGAAAACTGAATGTACGCTATGATTTTCCTTGTTTCCTTGAAAGGCAACATGTTCTGGAAAATTTCCTCTCTTTCTCTGCTTTAAGATTGTCCTTGATTACAGCCTGAGGAAAGTTGGCAGACCCTGTGATATGATCAGCTATGCATTTCAGGGTCTGCTTGTTCGGTGATTTTAAAACAATGCTATACAATTTTTACATTTTAAAAAAGGTGGATCTTAGCTTCATCCTTTCTCTTTCTGGTTACAAACACTATTCCAGCTGTCCTCAAATGTTGAATAGTGTCTCATGTATAGCAGGTGTTTCCTGATATTGAAGGAGAAAAGAGAATAATTTCACATAATGTATTTTTGGAAAACTATACTACATCGGTATCTCAGAGTAAACCTCAAATTTTTACAGATGTAAGCTAAGAAAACGCTGAGATTATGGAGGATTAAAAGCAAAGTAAATGCAGAATTTTATGATGATAGGAAGAAGAAAATCATAAAAATGAGACCAAAAAAAAATCCAGGGGGGAAAACATTTAAAGCAACAGAGAAAGAGGGTATTTCCTTAAGGCTGAATGAAAAATAATATTCTCACATAACCACGAAGGAGAAAGTATTGGTATAGGACACAGTTATAGTTTTATACCTATCACTGTTAATTAGGCTCAACTTAAGTACCTTTTCTATGACACCTGAGTTGAACCCACAATACTTTTATATTAGTTTGTTGTCAGTATAGAGCAAAATTTAATATTTTAAGAAAGATATTGTGTACAATAGATCAAAACTATTTTTTATTATTTGAAAATTACATACAAATCAACTACCTTTACCTTGTCTCCAATTCGTCCATATTTTTCATCAACTTTCCCCTCTCCCCTTCATGTATTCTCTTTTGAAAAACAAGCAAACAAACAAACGAAAACTACTGAGTTCACTTAATGCTGTCTGTGCATGGGTGTAAGGCTATTGGCCGAGGCTGCTCATTCGTTCACGGCAACCCAGATCCGAAATAATCACAGAGAAACTATATTAATTAAAATTAGTTAAATATAATTAAAATAAAAAGAAAATTAATTAAAACACTGCTTGGCCAATCACTTAGACATATTGCTATCTAGCTCTTATGTCTTAAATTAATCCTTTTTATTATTTTATATTTTACCACGAGGCTCATGGTTTACCTGTACTAGTGTGCAGGCATCTTTCTCCTCTGGTGGCTACAGGGCATCTCTGCGATTCTGACTACTCTCTCTGTATGTCTTTTCAAGCCTGGCTATGTTCTGTTAAGCCATTGACTGAAAGCAGCTTCTTTACCAATGGCAATAAAACATATTCGTAGTATACAGAGGGGAATCCCACATCATATGGTCAGCTGTATTGAGCATGGACAGTCTCTCAGTGGCTGCATTCATGAAGAAAACTAATGCTTGACTCTGGAAAACAATCACCAATAGCTCCTCAGCTATGGGTGGAAATTTGTGACTCCCTCCAACATCCATGCTGGGATTTTTCTTGGCTTGCTTTTGTGCACATCAAAGATATTTGTCAGAAACTGACTGGATAAAGAGTCTCTTCAAAGCTACTATAAATAGATTATATCTGGAAACAGAGGGCTAAGATTGGTAAGGACCTGTAAAACAAAACAGTGTTCTCAACAAAGTAGGGTAGTGTCCAAAGTGTTTGCAATAAGAGCATATTTGACACTCAAGGGTAAATGAAGATGCCAAATAAATGGATAGAAACAGAAATTGATAGAGAGTGAAGTCAGTAAGAGAACAAGAACTATTTCTTATAAATGAGGGGGAAATTTTAGCTGTCAGCAAGAAGAAAAATTTTCAAAAAGAAAGAAAATATTTGGAGTAATGAAGGAAAAAATTTTGGTTTGATTTTAAACGATATTTTATTGTCCCATGAATACTGCAAGAGGGCATCAGAGTACATTAAAACTGTCCATTTAATAGCAGACAATAGCTTCTGCCAAGGAGAGAGTGGCAAGTCAAGAAAGAATCAAATTACTATGGCCTGTGTCATTGTATAGGATGCTACTTCATCTTATTCTAAAATTCACCATTCATAGGTAAAATGCATCACCAATAGACTGAAGGCATTCCTGCAACATGAATATTTATTGTAATCTATGATGTCTTCAATAACATGAATAGAATAAATGAATGGCTGAAAGAATGAATAAGTGAATATCACAAATTAACCTTGTCATAATTACTGATAAATTTTACATATTCTTGTCTAACGCCACTAAAAATTATTGACATGCATTTATCTATGCTTTGCATTCTGCATTTGTATTTTCTCACTGGCTTCAGAGTAAAAGGCTATAATGTATTTTGATTAAAAAGAAATTTAAGCTTCACAGGCTTAAAATCACTACATTTAAGTAATTTTTCTCTACCTCTCTGTAACTAATGAACACCCATAATATGATATCATAATATGAATTGTATGTAAGTCTTCCTTTTCTTTTTATGCCCTCATGTGTCATCATGCTGGATTCCCTGAACTCATTCAATAAACAAAGCCAAGTATAAGTCAGGTCACAGTAAAGTAATGACACCTGCTTAGTTAATGGGTTCACTCAGAAGTGGATCCTATGTAAACACTACTGAGTCTGTATCTTGAAACATTTGGTGATTTATAATTAGTCATACTTGTTCGTAATTCACATAAATTCAACCCTGCTGATCATCCTGCTTGTTTGACATAGCATGCTTTGCGTTGATGCTATATTCTTTTGAAAGGTCCCGAAGATGTTCTTAAAAATTAATATCAAGTCACAACATGGAAATCTGTAGATACAAAATGATAGACTAGTTAGTTCTTTTTATTGAAATTGATGCTTCCCCTTGGTCTAGTAATAAAATCACGCCTTGGAGTACAGTGCCTGTGAAAAGCTGAAGCTTGTTTCAAGGAGAGAGTAGTTTCTTTTATGACCTAGATTTGCTGTTACCACTTTTTAAAGATGTCAGATCACAAGAGATCTGTTAGAGTGAAAGTGATCCTGGAACTTAAGTTAATATAGAGTCAGCTATACAAAAGAGAGGAATTATCATTACTTTAATTATACCAATCCCCCTTATGACTTACATGCTAGGCCCCTGGGCAGTGGAGGAGAGGGTGCCTGAACAGACTGATTCAGACTGATGACTATCTTGAATATCACCATAGAACCTTCGTCCTGTGACAGATCGAGATAGATACAGAGACCCACATTGGAGCACTGGACTGAGCTCCCAAGGTCCAGATGAGGAGCAGAAAGAGGGAGAAGATGACCAAGGAAGTCAGGACCAGGAGGGGTGCGTCCACCCCCTGAGACAGTGTGCCTGAGCTAATGGGAGCTCACCAAAGACGGCTGGACTGGGACTGAACGAGCATGGGATCAAATTGGGACCCTCTGAATGTAGCTTACAATTGGGGCAGACTGAGAAGCCAACGATAATGGTCCTGGAATTTGTATCTACTGCATGTACTGGCTTTTTGGGATTTTAGTCTATTTGTATGCATACCTTCCTAGGCCTGGTTGTAATGGGGAGGGTCTTGGACTTCCCATAGGGCAGAGTACCTTGCCCTCTCTCAGGACTGGAGGGGGATGAGGGAGGGTATGTAGGGGAGCAGGAGGGAAGTGGGAGGAGGAGAGGAAGTGGAAACTTTGATTGGTATTATTTATAAAGTAATAAAAATGATATATTTCCAAACCAAAAATAATAATAATAAATTTCTATGGCGCTAATCTGACCGAGATTTGATTTAAGAGAGATAAATTATCTTTTCCAAAAAAAATTTTAGATAGACGTACCCATAGTTGTAATATGACAGGGTCCTGTTTGTTGTTGGGGTTTTTTGTCCTGCCCAGTAACCCACTACTGTTTAGCCCTAAAGAAAATCACACATAGGTCTCCATAAATTATAAGCTGATTGGCCCATTAGCTCTAGCCTCTCACTGGCTAACTCTCACATCTTGATTAACCCATTTTACTGATCTAAGTTAGCCATGTGGCTCAGTACCTTTTTCAGTGAGGCAGATCACATCCTGCTGCTTCGGTGGTCTGGGCAGGAGTGGGAGGAATCAACTTCATCCTTCCCAGAATTCTCCTGTTCTCATTACATTATTTCTACTTTCTGTCTGGTTTTCCCACCTATATTTCCTGACATGACAATCAGAGTTTATTTAAAACATGATTGACAGATTACAGACAATTCTCCTGTACCACTTCCCCCTCTATTTAAAAAAAAAGCCAGACCCCCCTCATGTTACACATAGCTAACAATTATATTTAAAATATTCTCTGCAATAATAAAAACACTATCTCATAAAAGTTTAGTATTTTTTTGGGGAGGTGCCTACTTTGCTGTAGAGCAGAGGAAGTTTGCTCATATAAAGCTGGGTGAGCACTTCCCAGTAATTAGAAGTTGAAGAGCTTTGTAGGGAAGCAGACTTCTACTTGGTGGACCGAGTCCAGAATTCAAAAAGCAAAAGCCGTGCCCAATCCAAAGAACCAGTGGGACAAATTGTAAAAGGAATTTGCTATTGTAACCCATATTAGACAGCATGGGGTTATGTTCTAGCCATTACATCATACATGGACTGGAACCTGTTGTGCAGAAGCAAATGACTACCATGTGCTTATTTGATAGGAACAATGAGAGAGATTATAAAACCTTGTATTTTGATTTTTAATTTTTTTTTTTTTGGTTTTTCGAGACAGGGTTTCTCTGTAGCTTTGGTGCCTGTCCTGGAACTAGCTCTTGTAGACCAGGCTGGCCTCGAACTCCCAGAGATCTGCCTGCCTCTGCCTCCCGAGTGCTGGGATTAAAGGCGTGCGCCACCACCGCCCGGCTGATTTTTAAATTTTTAAATAAGAAATATCACGTATTTAATTAAACTAAAATGCAAATAATTTTTGGACAGGTTTATTTAGTATCGGTTCTGGATACTAAATAAAACTGCAGTCATAAAAGAAAGTATAAGAAAATTATCATAGAATCAAAACATATTGATGCAAACTCTGCACGTGCAAAATATTTTTTAAGATTCAAAGTTATGTACCATAATGTTAGTTAACTGATATTGTCTCTCTTTGTGGCAAGTCAATTAAAATTCAATACAGGAGAATCTATTTGTGGTATATGATCAGATGTTTCAAGAAAGCTATTGTCTATAACAAAGCATTATATTTTAAAGACTTTGTCATGATTTATCTGAGAGTTAAGATTTCTGACATGCTAAATAAGCATGGGGACAATTTAGTTTAACAACACCCTCTGAAGGACTTTTAAGAATAACATTCAGTGCTGCTCCTGTCGCTCTTACGGCGCCTGTGCACACTAATAAAATCTGGCTTATCTCTTCATCCCTCTCCTGTCCCCTGGCAGGAGCCCTGTGGACAGGGAATGGACCTGACTGATCTGAAGATGTTCAGTGTTCTTCTCACCCTCCTGGAAAATTACAGTATCAAGGCATATAGATTAGTGTCATGAGTACTGAAAACCGAATTTAATATAAGTAACTGGTATGTTTCTCAGAGTTGATGTCAAATTTTAGGTCAGCAAAATTCTTCTTATAAAGTTTTCTTGCTTTCCTTATTTAAGTAAGGTGTTCCCTATCTCTATTCCTTTTATGAATAGTATGAGAGTCCGAAAGTCTTTATTATGCTTCTATTGTGTTGTGATCTTATGACAACTGTCTGTATAGTAAATGACCACAGCTCTCTTGAAACAAAAGCCACTGGAGACTGCCCTACTCAGTTGCATACTTTAAACCTTCTGAGGGGTCCCTGCAAGTACAGGCCTCTGCTCAGAGGGGAAAAAAACTACGGGAATTTGATGGCAGTGGAATTTAAACTGCAAAGGCAGTGTGATTGATTTCCACTGCCCAGAGCAAGGAAGGTCATGATCCAAGGCTGTAGATATTCAGTTAGTATGGAAAAGGTCCCTCTACCCCACCAGAATGCTATAGATATTCAATCAGCACAGAAAAGTCACCCCTGCCCCACCAGAGTGCCTCACTTCCAACACCGGATATGGTCACCTTGTTTGTGATAACTCAAGCCTTCCCTGATTAAAGTATGTTATATTTAAGTGATCCTTCATGAGAATATCCTAGAAATCCATAAGTAAAGTCTACATATTGTTAAAATTTGTTCAGGGGAGGTTAGGCTGATCAGACAGTGGAGAATAGTTGTCTGATGTGGGAGTGTCATATATCAATCTGTTGATTTCATTGGTTCAATAAAGAAACTGCCTGGGCCCTGATAGGACAGAAAATTAGGTAGGCGGAGTAGACAGAGAGGATGCTGGGAAAGAGAAGCTGAGTCAAGGAGTTGCCATGATGTTCCCACTCCAGAGAGACGCAGGCTAGAATCTCCCCGGTAAGCACACCATGGGGTGCTACACAGATTATCAGAAATGGGCTAGTCTAGGTGCAAGAGTTAGCCAAGAAGAGCTAGCTAATAATGGGCCAGGCAGTGTTTAAATGAGTACAGTTTGTGTGTTGTTATTTCAGGCATAAGCTAAGCCATGCAGGCGGCCAGGTACAGGGTCACAGCCGTGCCGCTCCTTCGTACTACAGTTGTCTTACTAAATACCTTTTATACAAATAATACTTTGAGGGCCAAGTATCTGGTTCCCTTGCTAGATGGCTCATCATCCCTCAGTGTTCATTTTGACTTCTCTTTCCATTTGATAAGCATGTGATTTTTTAACACTCAAATTCCTCAATAAAACTAATAAACTTTGCTCAGAAAGTCACCACATATGTTTGTAATAAATGCCCACAAATCTGTTTCCCAACTTAGATGTCCAGCTGTATTCAGTCAGCATAGAATTCTGTCTAATTATGAACAGGCAGAAGCATACATGCTTAAGGAAATTTGTTAGTAACTTGGCAGGCCAGGGTGTCAGCCAGACTTCCCAATCTTCATTTACATTGGTTCACACTTCCTCATGCACGCATAAACCAATGAACTTCATTATAGGAGAATTATGTTGAGCCCAGTGTCACTCCTCTCAGAATTCAAGCTGGAAAAGACACTAGAGTCAGTTATAAATATATAACCCTGTGCTTCCCAGGCATATAAAATATGGCCTAATATTTTGTGGCATACATATATATATGACACAAAATTTCATATATATATGAAACGATATGCTAAGAAATTTTGAGGATTAGTGAAGTATTCTTTAAATAACCTGAACTAAAAAATAATGTAAAAATCTAAGCACCTTTATTATGGTTTCTTGATTGAATTGGTTTTCAGTAAAAATGATCTAGAAGTAGCATTACTCTGATGTCTAAGAAACAAGTTGACTATAGGGGTGGGCAGTAGAGTGACAGAGAAGGAGGCAACTCAGAGGAGAAAAGACATCCATCGTAACATCCCTAAATTTGGATGTATGGGGGTTAGAAGAAGGGCAGTGAAAAAAAAAAGTTCAGCAAGGGTGGAACGGAGTCAATTGCTCAAGAAGAAAATATGCAAGGATTGTAGCAGCAGGTGTGTCAAAGCAAACATCACGTCACAGCAAACAATGCAATATGCAGTAGGGGTGGGAGGTAAAGTCAGTCCCAGGAGAGCAGAGAGCCCACTACTAAGAAAAGCTGCAGCTCCACACTTAGGTGGTTGCACATGAATTGTAAAATAATAAGTACAGACAAAAGAAAAGAGTGCTTAAATTTTTATCATCAATTTCCTTGGAAAAGGACTTTTATGTTTACATATGAAAGAAATTTGTAGGAAGAAGTATTTACTGAGAAGGTTGAAATAAGGAATATCTAGAAACATCTACATAAGTACAGACATATACAGCTGTGTTTGTCTATATATAGACAGTGCAGAACCATGGTATAAACCCTAGCCATTTTCTGAAATCAGTTTTATGAACTAAAAGGAAAAGCTTGGAGAGATATTTTGTTCCCACAAATGCCAGAGGCTAAGTATCTGGACTGCTGGTAAGCCATCAGGACACATGGCACGTGTGGTGTCTGGAGCCACAGAGGTTACTAAATCCTGGGACTGTTTACATCGCACACCAACCACTTGCTGTGAGAGTAAGCATAGACTATTTGTCCTCACTTTACCTAGTGAAGCTGCTATGAATCGCCAGCACATGCCCTTGCCAGTGTGTACACTTCCAGTTAGGAGTAGCAAGACTATGGTAAGTTCACAAATAAAGGGCATTGAGCCTATAATTCGTGATCTTAGAGAAGCTAAATAAGAAGGAGAACCCAAAGAAAAACATATAGTCATCCTCCTGAATATTAACCTTCATCAGGCGATGAAAGGAGACAGAGACAGAGACCCACATTGGAGCACCGGACTGAAATCTCAAGGTCCAAATCAGGAGCAGAAGGAGAGAGAGCACGAGCAAGGAACTCAGGACCGCGAGGGGTGCACCCACACACTGAGACAATGGGGATATGGGGATGTTCTATTGGGAATTCACCAAGGCCAGCTGACCTGGGTCTGAAAAAGCCTGGGATAAAACCGGTCTTGGGGAAAAAAAACAAAACAAAACAAAACAAAAAAAAACAAAACATAGAGACAATGAGGACTACTGAGAACTCAAGAACAATGGCAATGAGTTTTTGATCCTACTGCACGTATTGGCTTTGTGGGAGCCTAGGCAGTTTGGATGCTCACCTTACTAGACCTGGATGGAGGTGGGTGGTCCTTGGACTTCCCACAGAGCAGGGAACCCTGATGGCTCTTTGGGCTGAAGAGGGAGGGGGACTTGATTGGGGGAGGGGGAGGGAAATGGGAGGCAGCGGTGGGGAAGAGACAGAAATCTTTAATAAATAAATAAGAAAGAAAGAAAGAAAGAAAGAAAGAAAGAAAGAAAGAAAGAAAGCCTGCAATACTTGCCTTCATGGGACCGATTTATTTCATTTAACATAGTGATCTCTGGGTCCATTCATTTTCCTACAAATGAATCAATTTCCTTCTTTCTTGTGACCAAATAAAACCCTTTTGTATAAAAAAATAAATTCACAAATTCTACTTTAGGTATGTAGTAGTTACACTTCCCCCTTACCTCCAGATAATCCAGTTAAGACTTTGCATATTAGATGTAAAAAGAACTATGAGAAACTGAAATATATAAATAGTTCAAGTTAGAAGTTTCAAGTGTCTAAGGGATACTACAGTATAAAGGTGCTTTTGGTGAAGACCCAGTGAAGAGCTGAAATCACCTTTCCATCAATAGTGGTAAAGCCTTCGAATCCTTCAATGTCAGCAAAACCCACATGGGACTTAAGTTTATTGCAGAAAGAAGGTGATACCCTCCCTTATCTTTCTGAGATGGAAAGGCAACTAAAATAAGTCCTCAAAAGTCCGTGGGTCCATCCCACCATACGTGTGATGGCCTGGGCTGTCTGAATGCCACTCATTATACCAAGAACCAAGAGGATGGAAATGAAAAGCAACTAGGCAATCTATAGATATCAATTTGAAAATTATAGGAAAATTAATAGAAAGATTTAAAAACAACTGAAGTAAGATAATCCACCAATTTTGTACTCCCATAATGAAAGATAAAAATCAACAATACACAAAACAATTGATGAACAATTAGAGAAACTTGATTTTTAATAGACTGATAAGCATCTAAAACTACACAGTCATTGTGGGAATGGGTTTGCAGCCTGGTACAAATTAAACAATTAACAGCATATGGCCTGGCAGTCATACTTCCGGGAAACTCTCCTTTGGGAAATAAAAACTTATGACTCTACAGAAATGCATACCTATGTATATAGCAGCTCAAAACTAGAATAAACAAAATCTTTTACAAAAATGTGAATAGTTAGCAAACATTTGGTACATATAGAATTTGAACTACTTCATAGCAGTAACGAGGAGCAATGATATGTGTGTTATTTTGTACTGGTCTTTTGAGCACAATGGCAAAAACAATCTCTAGTGGACCTGCACTGTATGGCTCCATGCAATCCCATTCTTCTAATGACAAAATGACAGAAGGATTACCAGATTTTGGCATGGGAGGTGGAAGAAGCTGAGCACGCCTGTAAGTGAGAGGAGGAGACTTGGCATGCTGGAGTATGTCTGTATTTCCACCGCAGCAACAGTTAAAAAGATCCGCGAAAATGTGAAAAAGTTGCCCCAAACCCTACGTACATTGATTGTGCCTTAGTGGGATTGTACCAATGGTACAATCATCTTGGTACACAATGTATGTGGGGGATTGTGTAATTTTGCATGGCTGTTTTCACTTGACGTTATACTGTACCATGGGTACCAAAGACACAGCCCATGAGTTGCTTGGTGACACAGTAACACAGTTCTCTGTACTGTAATAACATCTTTGTAAGACTCTAAATTATTTCAAAATAAATATGTATTTTATCTTAGGGTTTCTATTGCTGTGAAGAGACAACTCATAGACAGGAAAACCTTTAATTGGGGCTGGCTTACAGTTTCATAGCTTTAGTCCATTATTGTCAATGCAGGAAGCTTGGAGCAAGGTTATTGTACTTTTACCTCAAAAAAGGTCTCACCTAGTTGTAAATCAGAGAGTTCTGCTCTCTCGAGTCGATTGTCAACAGGTGTGGCTAGTTGCCAGATCTCCTGCTCCTGAAATAGGGAAGTAGTTGGTTCCTACCTAAAACAAAAGTCTAAGGATCCAACTAAGTTCCCATTCCCTTTATAGAAATAACTTGGCAAGGTTCCAGTGCATCTATCTCCAGTAGTAGCTACATGGATTCTCAGTGACTCTGCCTTCTTCCTCCCGGCATTCAGTTTAGTTTTCCTGCCAAGCTCTACTCTGCCCGATCACAAATCAAGGCAGCATCTTTATTTATTAATCAATAAAAACAACACATATACAGAAGGACTCCCCATGTTATCTCCCCCTTTCTATCTAAATAAGAAGGAAGGTTTTAACTTTAACATGGTAAAATTACATACAACAAAAGAATTATCAAGCAAAAATTATAGTTACAATATTAATATCTACTTCATCTTTTATCATAACTAAGGAAAACTATAACTATTATTCAATTCCATCAAAGACACCAGAGGATATAATATTACCCAAGTAAACAGGAAATGCATTTTAAGCAACTTCCAAAACTCTAGAATTGACAGAGGCATCTTTCTGCCTAGATAGTCATCCAAAGTTCTTCTGTATTGTTGTGGGAACCCATTTTCAGCCGACTGAACCATAGTATCTGGCAGATATGGTTTCAGATACTGAACCATAGTATCTGGCAGACTTTTTCAAGAAGCAGGAAATTTCAAAGACAGTTCATTCACTTTCTCCTATGCCATGCAGAATGTCTCGCAGACTCTTTCATGAAGCAGGAACCCCAAAGGACTGTCTCACCTTCTTTAGGCAAGTTCAGAGTCATTTTTCTGTGGGTCCTGAAAGTCCAGTTATGCATTTTAGGCAAGAGTAGTTTCTTGCCGAAATGGTTAACAAACTCCACGGGAAGACTTTTTGATGCCCATCATCCTCTTGAAGTAAATTGGTACTGCCAGGAGCAGATGTGTTTCACTGTCATGAAAAGTCCTAAGTTCTTAAAACATTTTAAAGGCCATGTTCTGTAGTTTTTTAAAAGATTTAAAGAATATCTATACATCTGAAATACATCTCTGTACATCTAGAGAACCTAATGAATATGACTACAAGCTTGACGATTAAAAATGACTATTATCCTGCCTTTCTTAATTATCCATTACATTTTTAAATGAGCTGCACAAACACAATACCTTAACCAAGAACATATATATATATATATATATATATATATATATATATATATGAATTGATCTTAAATTTGTATCAATAAACCAAGATCCATACCAATGCAAATCTCTATAGCATATCTTCTTTTCAATGTAAACAAATTTTTATAAACAATATTTGGGAATTTGGGCATAGTTCTTGCCAAACTGCTTCCTCATTTTTGATTGGCAAAGTAATTTTTTGGGGGTGTTCACAGCAACCTCCTGGAGGTCTTGGTCCATCAAATAGTCTGGAAGCAATCCACAAGTACTCATCCTCTGTTGAAACAAAAGAAGAACCTCTTTCAAAGCAACAAATCCTTAGACAGAAATTTTGAAGTCAAAACGCCTTTAAAGCATATATGTTGGTTTAGTTTAGCAGTTCATACAATGAAATGTCTCTCTGTACTTAGCTCTTTCACAGTCAAAAAGTTCAAAGAAAACACAATAATATACATAACCCAGAGTCTCTCTGTATATCTTTATGTGGCTTGTTTTTCTTACTCTATTACTTTTTCTACAAGCTCACACTTTAAAGACTTTGTTTTATTTTTTTTAAAAACCACTTACTTCCTTTTATAATGATCTATATTCTTTTTCTTCTCTCTGCCAAGCCTACATGCATTATCCAACACTGTGACCCATTTAGAGGTCTTTGTTCTTAATCTCAATCTGTCTTTATTGCATATCTGTAATCCTTTTCTGACCAGGATCACTTTTTAAAATGCAAAGCAGCATGACTAGGACTAACATTGCTTTGCCTTCTGTCTCTGCGCCATGGCAGAAGTCCATTCACTGCCTCTGAGGCTGCCAGGTGGGAGCCATGCTCATCACTTCAACTCTGGTATTCAGTTGGACCATGCTGCCACCAAGTAACTTGCAGCACACTGCCCACTAAACGTATTCAAGTGCATGGTCTCCTGAAAGAGCCAGAGTTCATGCTGGTAGCATGAACCAGGAAGCTGCTGTTTATTAAAGAAATTGCACAGTTTTTACTGCACCTCTCTCAAAGGAGCCACAGTGCCCCTGCTCACTGTGAAAAAATTGAGAAAAAAAATTGTAGCTAACAAGAAAGTGTGCTAAACTCTGTTTATTTTGTTTCTAGAAATTTAACCAAGCTCTCTCAGGTTTTACATGGATATAGTTGGTCACATTGATGCCAATCTGTTTGTTCTTTCCCGGCCACCCAGACCAGAAATAATCACACAGAAACATATAGTATATAGAATTAAATCACTGCTTAGCCAGTCACTTAAGCACACTGATAGCTAGCTCTTATTCTTAAATTAACCCATTTCAATTATTTTATACTTTACCATGAGGCTCATGGTTTACTGGCAAGGTTCTGGTGTTTCTGTCTACAGTGGTGGCTACATGGCATCTCACTGACTCCACCTTCTTTCTCCAAGCATTCAGTTTAGTTTTCCTAACTCCACTCTGCCCTATCACAGACTAAAACAGCCTCTATATTTATTAACCAATAAAAGCAACACATATAGAGAAGGACTTCCCAAATCATCCAGATGGGTGCCACATACCAAAATGAAATCAAGACCAGGTTAACTATTTAAATAGAACTATAATCTGCAAGGAAATAAAAGCCATCATCAAAAGCTTCCCAACTGAAAAAAGCCCAGGGCTGGAAAGAAGAGTTAATACCTGTACTCCTCAATTTCATACACACACACACACACAAAAAAAAAAAACCAGAAGGGACATTGCCAAACTCTTTTTATGAGGCTACAGTTACCATGAAACCAAAACCACACAAAGATTCAAACAAGGAAGAGAATTACAGACCATTCTCACTCATGATAGAGATGCGAACAAACTCAATAAAATACTGACAAACCAAATCCAAGAACACATCAAAAACTTATTTACCGTGATTAGGTCAGTTTGATCTCAGAGATGCAGGGATGGTTCAATATGCAAAAATCTATCAATGTAACTCACTATATAAATAAACTGAAAGAAAAAAACATATTATCATCTCACTAGAAACTAAAAAGGCATTCAACAAAATCCAACATTATTTAATGATAAAAGTCTTGAAGAGATCAGGGATACATACATACATACATACATATATATACATACATAATAAAAACAATATACGGCAAGCCGATAGCCAACATCAATTAAATGGAGAGAAACTCAAACAAATTCCACTGAAATCAGTAACAAGATAAGGCTGTACACTCTCTCCATCTGTTCAACATAGTTCTTGAAGTCCTAACTAACTAGAGCAGTAAGACAACATAAGGAGATCAAGGGGATTCAAATTGGAAAGGAAGAATTCAAACTTCTGCTATCTGCAGACGATATGTTAGTATATATAAGTGACCCCCAAAACTCTACCAGAGAATTCCTACAGCTGATAAATACCTTCAGTAATGTGGCAGGATATAAGGTCAACTCAAAAAAATCAGTAGCTTTCCTATATACTAATGATAAAGAAACTGAGAAAGAAAGAAGAGAAACATCACCCTTCACAATAACCACAAATAACATAAAATATCTTGCGGTAACACTAACCAAAGAAGTCAAAGACCTGTTTGACAAGAACTTTAAGTCTTTAAAGAAAAAATTGGGGTTCCGGAAAATGAAAAGATTTCCTATGCTCTTGGTTAGGTAGGATCAACATAATAAAAATGGCAATCCTACCAAAATCAATCTATAGATTCTATGCAATCCCCATCAAAAACCCAACACAATTCTTCACAGTCCTTGAAAGGACAAAATTCAAATTAATATAGAAAAAACCAGGATAGCCAAAACAATTCTGCACAATAAAGGAACTTCTGCAGGCACCACCATCCCTGACATCAAGTGCTCTTATAGAGTTACAGTAATGAAAACAGCCTGGTATTAGCATAAAAACAGATAGGTTGACCAATGGAATCAAGTCAAAGACCTGGATATTAAGCCATACACCTATGAATACCTAACTTTTGGCAAAGAAGCTAAAATTATACAGTGGAAAAAATAAAGTATCTTTAACAAATGGTGCTGTCATAACTGGATGTCAACCTGCAGAAGAATGCAAATAGATCCATATCTATCACCATGCATAAAACTCAAGTCCAAATGGATTAAAGACCTCAATATAAATCTGACCACACTGAACCTGATAGTTCAGTGTGAACTGAAGAGAAAGTAGGAAGTAGCCTTCAATGTATGGGCACAGGAGACCACTTCCTCAATTATAACCCCAGTAGCACAGACAATAAGAGTAAAGAATAAATAAATGGGACCTTCTGAAACTGAGAAGCTTCTGTAAAGCAAAGGACACAGTCATTAAGACAAGAAGGCAGCCTACTGAATGGGAAAAGATCTTCACCCTCAACTAAAGAATGAATAACAAAAATATGGTTCATTTATACAGTGGTAAAAAAAAACAATGACATCTTGAAATTAGCATGCAAATGGGTGAAACTAGAAAAAAACATCCTGAGTGAGGAAACCCAACCCCGGAAAGGTAAACTTGGTATGTATTTACTCATAAGTGGACACTAGCTGTAAAGCAAAGGATAACGAGTCCTTGACCCCAAAGAAGCTAAGTAACAAGGAGAGCCCTAAGAGAAATATACATAGATTCCCCTGGGAAAGGGAAATAGACCAGATCTTTTGAAAAAAAAAAAAACTGGTAATGGGGGAGAAGAAGGGAGGGTGGAAGTGGAGGAGAAGAGGAGAAAAGAGGGGGAGGAGAACTTGAGGGAACAGGATGGTCAAGATGGGCGAAAGACAGAGACAGAGAGAAAGGAAAGAGATATCTTAATTGAGGGAGCCATGATGGGGCTAGAAAGAAACCTGGCACTAGAGGAATTCCCAGGAATCCACAAGGATGACATCAATTAAGACCCTGAGCAATAGTGGAGAGGATGCCTGAACTGGCCTTACCTTGTAGTCAGATTGATGACTATCTGACTACATAGAACCTTCATCCAACAACTTATAGAAACAGAGGCAGAGACCCACAGCAGAGCATCGGGATGAGATCCCAAAGGTCAGCTGAAGAGTGGAAAGAGTGAGACTATGAGCAAAAAGTTCAAGACTATGATGGGTTCACCTACTGAAACAGTTTACCTTAGCTAATGGGAGCTCACCAACTCCATCTGGATAGGGAAGGAACCAGCATACAACCAGGTTAAATCCTCTGAATGTGGGTGACAGTTGTATGTCTGGGGAAGACTGTGAAGCCACTGGCAGTGGTACCAGGATTTATCCCTATTGCTTGTACTGGTTTTTTGGATCCCTTTCTCTTTGGTTTCTTACTCAGCCTAGATATGGTGGGGAGGGCCTTGGACCTGCCTCAGAGCAATGTGCCTTCCTCTCTCTTAGCAGTTGGTGGGGTGGAATGGGGAGAAAGTAGACAGAATCAAAGAAGGGGAAGGAGTTTGAACTGGGATTGAAAAGTAAAATGAAAACAGAGTTTTTCTTTAAAAAAAAAACTAAAAAATAGGCATGATAATGAAAGCCTATAATTATAAACATAAACAGGATTTATACTTTTGTCTTTAACACAGTGGATAATTTTTATTATTTGTGAGCTATTTATTAGCTTGGTTTTCTTTGGTGTGTGTGTGTGTGTGTGTGTGATTTGTTTTTGGCTGTTGTATTAGTCACCGTTCCTCTTTATTTAGATAACCAAAAAGTAAAAGTAAAATACAACATGAATGCTCACATTTATAATTTTGAAATAAAAACTTCAAAATAAAGTTAAATAACTCAACCTCCCCTGATAACTATTAACTGCCAATAGCTTTTACAGATTAGCTGAACCCCATGAGCCCCTCCCCACTCCATGCAGAACACTGACTTGCCTTGTCTATACCTAACCTGTACATGTGTATGCATGTGTTTTGAGCTCATGAACGCTGTTGTCCTATTATGCTTAGAAAACAGCACTTCACAATGCTCCTTCCCAGTCTTTGGCTCTTAGATTCTTCTTTCAGTCCCCTTTTCTACAATGGTCCTGGAGTTTTGGAAGGGATGATATGAATATTTTATTGAGGTCTAAATGTGCAGCAGTCATTTCCTCTTAGGTCTTTGGCTGTAAACAAGTCTTTGCACTAACGAAAGCTGTGGATGAGATAGATTCCCTGCTGAAGCAGATAGCTCAACTGCAATAGAATATTTGTACACTGTGGAAAGGTGTGTTGCTGTGATTGGTTTAATAAAGAGAGGAATGGCAAATAGATAGGCAGATGACATTGAATTTCTGAGGAGACAGAGAAAGAGGAAGTAGAATCTAGAGATTCAGAGAGCAGAATATATAGTATGGAGATGAGGTAATGAGTGTCACATGACAGAATATAGATTTGAAGATATGGGCTAGTTAAGTTATAAGAAGTTGAAAACAAGTATAAGCAAAACTCAAATTTTCATAATTAATAAGTCTCTGGAATGTTTACTTTGGTGGGATGAGTCAAACATAGTCTAACAAGAAAGCTTGCTACATTCCACAACATGGCTATCCTGGTTATACTCTGTGGGTCACAAAATAAGAATAAATACAAACTAAAAGAAATAATAGGAGGAAGGAGAAAGAGGTGAATAGGATGAAGTAATATGGAGGTGTAGAAATGACCATAATATATTATATACGTGCTTTGAAATTGTCAATGAATAGTGATAACCTTTTAAAATGTGAAAGCTGGAAAGTATTCTTGAATCCCTGGTTGAGGGAGGCTTTCCTCCACCAATGCAATAAGCCACATTCAGATGAATTAATAAGGCCAGGTTGCAATAAACAGAGCAAAGCAACCCCCTGGTGACGCTCAGAGAGGCAGGAGGGAGATCGTGTGGCAGGTCTAGGGTTCAGGTGTTAAAGACCCTGTAGCCATGGTCTTGAACATCTCAGGGAGTGGGAAGACCCATTTTTATTCTTCCTGAGGGGTGGGGTATGGAGAGGGAGGAGGAGGGCAAGGAAGAAATTTTGTTCACCTAAACAAAAATTTCACAGATGTTTGATAGAGCTTCACATTCTATTTCACTTGTTATCTGATAGAATAAGGAAACAAAAAGTCTGGATAATGAAACTGATAACATTAGATTCATATTCAAACATCATTTACTGAGAAATAATAATGAGATCGCTTTTGTATTGAACTCATCATATAAAAATAAATAATTCTCACACAATACATGTGAAGCTCTTCTACTAGAACCCTAATGTTAAAGAAAAAGAAACAAATGTAGAAGGGAGAAATAAAGGCTAAATATTTTCCATGTATAAAAAATGTGATATTTCTGGAATTGTATGAATTAAATTTCCCAGAATAAAATCACATCTTACCTAAGTGAGGCTTCTGCAAAGCTTACTAAGTGGTTAGAATTTCAGTGATTCTGGACAGCATGGAATGTTACAGAACTAGAAATTAATCACGATTCATCTCTTAAGCTATCTTAGCATCTATTTCTCAATGTGACCATTCCAATATTCTTTGTAATATTCAAGTATACCCCTTGTCTTCACAAGCCGAGAAGCTAAACAAGTTCTCAGATAACATTTGAGGCCTACAACTGAGATTTTTCTCTCTTTGTTGCAATTCATCTACCCAATGATTTTTCATCAGTGTTTTGGAAAACTGTGTTGATTTATGATTCTCTTTGTTATAAATCTTCATGAAACAATTACGAAATTGGAACATGACATTTGAGGAAACCTGAATCTCTATTCTGGTCAAGGTCACTCATATTTGGCTCAAGAATAAATTGTCTCTTATCCTCAGTAGAATGAGTGATGTGGGATTCCCCTCTGTATGCTTTGAATGTTATGGTTAATAAAGAAACTGCTTTGGGCCTATAGCAGAACTACAGGGGAACAGAGGTAGGCAGGGAAAACTAAACAAAATGCTTGGAGAAAGAAGGTAGAGTCAGAGAGAAGCCATGTAGCCCTGCCAGAGCCAGAGGGAATTCTAAGCGGTAAGCCACAGCCATGTGGCAATACACAGATTAATAAAAATGGGTTAAATTGATATGTAAGAGTTAGTCAATAAGAAGCTAGAGCTAATAGGACAAGCAGTGATTTAATTAGTACAGTTTCTGTGTGATTATTTCGGGGCTGACCAACCGGAAACAACCAAGCTGCCCTTCCTCCAACAAATGAGAATTTTAACTTTCTCAGGGACAGTAGTGATTCTTGGAATATGTTTGGTTGCATGCTCATGTAAATGTCAAATGTTTATATTATTCACAATACAGTTGTTACAATTTATAGAGACTGATTTGTGTCTGCTGGACATAGAAATCTGCTATTTCATATCTAAACCGAAAAATGATAAAAGTATATGCTTCCTTAGATTTGATAAATGATTTAGTCATAAAAAGGAGTTCCATAAATACCACGTTGTCTGTCTCTGTGCACAATGACCTGGCTTTAACACCTCTCTGCAAATTCATGTGGATTTCTTTGTAGTTGGAGATGGCTGTCTTGTTTCAATTTTCAGGTTAACTGTGGACTGCTTTTTCATTTTGGATTGGTCTGTTAAAATCACCCCTAGACATTATTCTAAACTTTAGAGTGTGCAATACATCCATTTCTTGCACGTCTGAAGCCTCCTTTCAGGCCATTTCCACCTCCTTTACCTCTGCACACTCCCCAGGCTTTCTTTAAGTTCTGATTTAAGACCATCCTACAAGCCTTAATTTAAAGTCAAACTTGTGTCTGATTAAGTTTAACAATGACTTTTCTTTAGCAAAACAGATAACCTGTGAAAGTAGTTTAAAAAGCTAGATGGAATTTAGTATAAAGTACCATTGTTGACATTTGATAGAAATATAAATTCAATAGAAAAAGTACTTGAAGTTCTTTTGATAAAGATTGATGAAAATGTCAAATAAAGAGTTTGGAAGGTTATTTATAAAGAATGAATTGTACAAAATGACTCTCAAAACATACAGCTATTCATTCATATCAACTGAGTGGTTAGTTTTCTTAAGAAATATAAAACACAATAGAATTTGTAGCTTTAAAATATAATAGAATAAGTTTAATTCTTATGACTTTTAAAGTACCAGATACAAATATTTTTGTCAGGTAAGGTATTGAATGTCTATAATCCCCATACATGTGGAGGAAGGAAAAGCAGGAGTTCAAGAAAAACCTGGGCTACAAGAGCTATATGACACACCATCAAAAACAAACAAAAATACATCATCCTTGTTGGGCATAGAGCTCACTGATAACAGTATTTTCCCAGGTACAAACTTTACAAAAAGAAACACGCGTGCATACATACACACAACATTATCTAATCATCAAGTAACAAATTATCTAATTTTTAGGCTTTATTTCCAGTTCTCTTTCATCCTGAGGATGTTTAGGTTTGTTTTCAAGTATATCCCAGAATTCTTAGATATCTACTGGTCATGTTCACTAAATGTCACTTTGATGGGTCTATACCAGTGGTTCACAGCCTTCCTAATGAGAAGGCTGAAAACCTTAATACGGTTCTTCATGTTGTTGTAACCCCTCAACCATAAAACCATTTTGTTTCTACCTTATAAGTATAATTTCACTACAGTTATGAATCACAATATAAATATTTTTGGAGGTAGAGGTTTACCAAAAGGGTCATGATGCACAGGTTGAAAACGTCTAGACTCTATACTCTTGCCTTACATCCTTGATATTCAACATTATGCCATATCCTGTATCTCAATGTGCCTTTTCTTTGCATGTTTTAAAATCTTGTTTGATTCCACTATTTGCAGAATACTTGTTCACAGTCTTAGTTACTAAATTTTTCTTCCTTGTTTTTGACTGTCTTCAAATAACTGTTTAAGCATCTTAGTAACATTCTTGTCAAGATCTTAATTCATTCACCTGCATATTTGAGTTTTTTAGATGGTAATTGATCTTTTTTTGAAAGATTTGAATATTTCTGTCTTCTCAGTCATCTCATTATTTTGGGTTTCTAACAATGAGAAGTTGTAAGATTATGGATTGGCACTTTCTAAAAGTTGAGAAGAGAAGGAGAAGGCTGTGAAAAGGCTCTCATCATAGATGCAAAAAAACAACAAGCACAAGCTGTAGTGTGCTTTTGCACAGGAGAATGACTGCATATAAGAACTGCCTTCGGTGTCTTATGCAGAATGGGGCCAGAAGTATAGATCGGCGGGAAAGGCACCCATCACCAAATCTGAGAACTTGAGTTCAAATCCTCCCCCCTTCACTGGATTGTTTTCTCACTCTCTAATTTATGCAAGTGCTCCATGGCATAAGGCCTCCACTACAAGCACACAAATTAAACAAATAAAAATGCATTTTTACATTACATTGATAATATGAAGAAAGTTACAAAAAAAGATCTTAATTATTTGTAAATCAAAAAGATAATGTTTTAAAGGAGATGAATTATTTCACCTGATTAAATACTATATAATACATGCATTGAACTAGCACGTAATACATCATTAATGTTTTAAATCGTACACTTCAGTTAAAACTTCAGTGATAAAGTCTGCAAATTGACAGTTACAGAGAATTAAAACATACTTCGCTACCACTATATTTAAGCTTCGTCATTATTTTTGTTTAGTTAAACAACAAAACTTGCCAAAATAAACTGTTGAAAAAATTAACACATGCAATCATTATACATGTTGCTGAAAATATATAAAATAGCTCGGATTCTGATGTTTCTGGTCATAATAATAGTAACATCTTGAGAAACATTTACAAATATTGAAGAACAAATAAGTAGTTTATAACATAATTATGCAGATTCTATAGAAGCAATTAACCAAGATTATAAGACAATTATATTCAACAACAGCAGTAAATCTCACTAGCACAATATTGAGAAACATAATCCAGATGTGAAGGGATATGTGATGTAGTATTCTTTTAAAACTTTAAAAACCATCAAAACAATTTCTTTTTATACATTATTAATTTTCAAATTCAGGGTAGTAAACAATCCTAGAGGAAAGAGAAATGGAGTTTGTAACAATAGAGGAAGAGGCAAGGGCTCTAACGATGTGGCAGTATAGTTCTATTAGGTAATGGGAAACTGGTTGTAGGTATTTTATATATAGATATTTCTAAATATAATGTTATGTGTAAATATGAATAAATCAAAATGTAATTTAATTTCTCTCTGCCTGTTGGATCAGGATGTAAAGCTCTCAGCTATGGCCTTATCGCCATGACTATCTGCTTTCTGCCATGATGATCATGAACTACCCTCTGAAACTATATACAAGTTCCAGTTATTGTTTCCTCTTGTAAGAGTTCTCTTGGTCGTGGTGTCTCTTCATAGTAACAGAACAGTAGCTAAGACATAGTTAAATACACATATTATATAATAACTCAAACAAGCCTATGTAGGAAGTATGACATAGGGAAGAACATTTTTCAAATTAAAAGCAACAATTCTTGAAAGTTCCAAAGAAATCCATAGCCTTGACTTCCTTTTAAGTTGAAGAATCTGGTTATGAAAAGACTCATCAATTTTGTCACTCTTACTTCTAAAACATTTGATTTTTTCTTTAGCTTTATTATCAATTATGCTATTTTAAAATTAATTTTATAGTACTCTATTAATACCAAAGATATGCATAGTTTTTGGATATTGCTGTGTGACAATCCTTCTGTACAGTGTGAATATGTTTTACTCTCATTTGTTAAACACAAAGCTGATTTGGTCTTTAACGGGGCAGGACAAGGCTAGGTGGGAAAGTCAAACTGAAAATACAGAAAGGAAAAAGGTGGAGTCAGGGAGTTGCAAGCCAGCTGCCAGAGGAGTGAAACATGCTTTAGGACAAGTAAAGTCACAAACCATGTGGCAAAACATAGACTAATAGAAATGGGTTAACTTAAGTTGTAAGAATTAGTTAGCAACAATCCTGAGCTATAGGTTGATGATTTTATAATTTATATAAGCTTATGTGTGTTTATTTGAGAATGATGGTCAGGAAAAAAGAAAAATTCCACATTCATTTACAGAATAGTTTGAAAACGTTTGTGAGAAATTATGTATTTTTACCTTTAGCATTATTTTAGAATTCTTGATTTACGTTCAAAATTTCAATAAAAATAAAGACTAAATGTATATCATAAATATTTGAATGGCTATGCTAAAAAACATATACATATCACACACACACACTATATATATATATATAACAGTGTTGGTAACCCCTATATCTTCCTATACAAGATATGGTATCTTAATGTTTCCCAGATTGTACTGGCTAGCCTTTTGTCAATTTGACACGGACTAGAGCTACCTGAAAGGAGAGAATCTCAATTGAGACAATCTCTAATAAGATACAAAAATATTAGATTCTCCTAACTAGTGATTGATTGGGAGGGCACAGTCTGTTGTGGGTGGTGCCATCCCTGGGTTTGTCCTGGGTTCTGTAAGAAATCAAGTTGAGCAAGCCAAGGGAAGAAGCCAGTAAGAAGGCCCCATCCATGGCCTCGGCACTAACTCCTGCCTCTAGGTTCCTGCCCTATTTGAGTTCCTGTCCTGATTTTATTCAATGGTAGACTACAATGCAGAAACATAAGTCAAATAAACTCTTTCTCCATAACTTGCTTTTTAGTCATGGTTTTTCAATACAACAATGGAAACTCACATTTTTAACTCACAGATTATCTAATGGTAAATTGTAACAATGTTAAAAAGCAAAGTATTCATTATTAGTACAAAAGCAAAAGAAAGAAAACTATACTTGCTACATTTCAGAAGATTTTTTTCCTCACATACAATTTAAATCTGTAGAGAAAATATGTAGCATTAACTACATGAATCAGGTGGTTAGATAAAAAGACAAACAAGTCAAGTTTGACTCGGCTTTAAACTATGGCCTTGATTTTTGCCAAGTAGGCCAAGCACATTCTAGATTCTGGATTCATATTCTGATGGTGTTTTCCGTCTTTGCATATTTAGATTTCGATTTGGTTTAAAAAATTACACATTGGATATTTGGTGGGTGAGGTTATCATTGCTACTATATTGGCATTTTTGTGATATGGTTAAGGAAGATGCAGAGAAATTTAGACATGCAATAAAATGCATTCCCAAGTAGTAAGACTTTGGCATATGATCCAGATGACTTCTGGGAATCAGGAAAATGCTTTTCATTTCTGCTTTAGTGTTAAACTAGCACAGTCTCTCTCTCTCTCTCTCTCTCTCTCTCTCTCTCTCTCTCTCTCTCTCTCTCACACACACACACACACACACACACACACACACACACACACATACACACACACTTCATAAAAGCTTGAGGGGAAAGCTTCCACTTGGGTTCAGGGCTGTCAGTCTTCTTTTCAAGCTTCAGAAGTGTCAGAGCTTTCTTTGTTCCACAAGAGGCTTACTGGAACCACTGCACACTGTGTCAACTCCAGCCGCAGCCTTTATCAGCACATCCTTTTGAAACTGTCATTGAACCGCAAGGACCTAAGGAGTGATAAGCATTAATAAAACTCTGTCCCTTTTATCCCTCAGATTTATTGCTGGATTCTTTATCTAAACTTGGGTTTTAAAGTCTAGACAAATGAAATTCTTGCCTTGAAAAGTACTGCTAAACCCAGCTTGTAGTGAGATGTGTCAGTTTCTTTAATCATTTATTATTTGAATTAATCAATATTTTCTTGTAAGTGACTCTGGGCTGAAATTGGAAAGATTCAGCATCCAAGCATCCAGTAACAAGTGTTAGAAAATATCCTTTATGAAACACATGATAAAAAAGGTATTGATACATGCCTAAGTTGTATATTTTAAATTATTTTTAAAATTGTTTTTATATGTGAATAATACATGTATATATACATATTTATAGGTTCACTAATATTAAGCAAAAATAAGTGATAACGCTTAAATGGGTAGAAAAGTCTTTTAATTTATTTTGTTAAATGAGAATTTCAATATAACTTTTTATTCTTTTCAATATCTCTGTTTAAACACCTTAAATATAATATATATATATATATGTGTGCATGTCCTTGGCTGTAGACCAAGCCTGGGTGTCTCTAGGCCACCCTGATTGGGATAGTTCCTTCTGTGGTACAATCCTCAGGTACCAATGGCCACATGTGGTGACTTAGACTCTTGACCTTACGGCCATTGTTGGTAATAGGAGCCATGGACATCAACAAAGACAAGGCTGCAGCAGAACCATGGACCCAGACACGGCCCTTGACTACAGTCCAGGCCTAGATGACACCATGACCTCAGGTAGTAAGCAGGCCTCCCACATCATCCTGTTCCTCACACGACCTTCACCTCTTCAGATCTGCCTCTCTCCACAGGACAAGAACCATTCTCTCTGTCTCTCTCTCTCTCTCTGTCTCTCTCTCTCTCTCTCTCTCTCTCTCTCTCTCTCTCTCTCTCTCTCTCTCTCTCTCTCTCCCCACCACATATTTCCTCATCATAAAGGTACCTAACCACTAACAACCCCAGGCAGGTATGTGTGTGTGTGTGTTCTGTGTGTTCTCTGTGTGTTCTGTTTGTGTGTTTGTGTCTGTCTGTCTCCACTCACCTGGTCCTAATGGCACCCAGCATTTCCATGGATTCTTCTCTCCTACCTAGGGTAAATGGTCCCAGGTAGGCATATGTGTGTTCATCTCTATCTGCCCATTCCTAATAACATCTTTATTTTTCAAATAATTTCTTCTTTAGTCCCATTCTTGTTCATTTTTGCGCGTGATTCAATATTTCTCTTCTCAATGCCTATTATGAATTTTTTCAGTTTTCCTACTTACTACAAATGCCGAACTCCTTGAAGTCTTCTCTCTAAGTCTACCAACTTCAAACTGCTTTGATAACATTATCAATGCCCTCCTTTATATCACTTATATCTTCTGACCTCTGGGGTGGCCTTCAACTCAGTTAATCACACACAAAAAGACAATTTTATGTTTTTCTTGATTTTAGCATAAAGTAAAACATATTTATAGATTTGAATTGTAAAATATGAATATAAACATATTAATAATAATAATAAAAATGTATTAAACTATCAGTAATATTAATATACAGCACTGATCCACTACCTCTAGGTATTACAATCTTTTCATCTCTTTTCCAAGGCAATCCTTGATCCTTTGTAGGAGGTATGACATATACATCCCATTTAGGGCTGAGCACTCCACAGTTTTTTATTTTATGCCTGATGATCAGTTGTAGTTTTTTGTGCTAATTGTCATCTACTGCAAAAAGAAGCTTTTCTAATGAGGGTTGATGCATGCGATAACCTATGAGGATAATGATAAGTCATTAGCAGTAGGTTGAACCTTATCTCCATTTAGCAGAGTCAGCTTGGTAAGTTCTGATATTAGATGTGGTAATGCATGCCTTTACACCTGGCACTTGGGAGGCAGACACATGTGGCATTCTATAAGTTCAAGATTTCAAAGAGAATTCCATTCCAGTCAGTACTTCCTTGTGAGATCCTGTCCAACAACAAATAAGTAAAAATGATTAAATTATTCTCTAGTATCTTTGTCCTATGCAGTCATGGGCTCTTCGTCCAATTTAAGGTGTTAAGTATGACTTCTGTTTTGTGCACAGTGCCTTAAATCTCATTAGAAAGCAGTTACTGACTTCCACAACATCCACGCCACAATTGTATATAGGTGGCCATGTTTTGCCAGGTTACTCATTATTGTAGCTAGCAGGGTTCATAGATGGGCAAGACTATTGAATCCTTCACCTATCCAGTAGCACTGGATGACAGCTACACACACAAACATGTAACTGTATGTACAAGATTGTACAAGATCAAGTCATACAAGAGCCAAGCATGGATTTTGGAGAGACACACGAAGTCCTGCTCTTGACTGAATGTCTATGACAGCTTATGACTGATGTAGAAGTGGAGAGCCACTTGGCTTCATGGCTGTGCCTTCTGAGAGTCTACCCACATTCCAGTGTATGCCTCAACACTGATGTATAGATAGGAAAAACTAGGTGAACTCAGTGAATCTAATTAAATATCATGGGGAACTGGGACAAAACACTAATTGGGGAGCAAGAGCAGAACTGAAGGGAAGAGAATTGGGTTATGATTAGATCAAAAGATACTATATGCATGTATAAATTCTGAAACAAAAAGAAAAAATAAACTAAGATAGAGAAGAGTTCTATCACCCCTAAAGTTCCTGTCCTTGTGTTCAATGTACTTTCCTGACTCCATTCCAAAAATCCACTGGGCTGCTGCTGTCACTATAGTTCTGCTTTTTCTAGAACTTCCTGTTCAATATGACTGAACAAAACACCATAAAGGTTACCATCTTGGGTCTGTCTCCTGAACGTTTTTCCTTTCAACATGTTGTGATGTATGTTTCGTTTCATTTTACTGAATTGTAAACTTGCATCTTATGGGTGTCAAAACTCGTCACCTATTTGTCCTCATTTCTGGTTTATTGCAATTATAAATAATATTGCTGTGATCATTCCTGTTCAAGTCTTTATGTCTAGATGTATTTTCACATCTCTTGATTTTGATGTAGAATTTCTGGGACATATAGGTACAAATTTAACTTTATAAGACATCCTCACAGTGTTTTGTCATGTGCATGTATCATTTGCCTTCTCAGGAGTGTTGCTTGCACTTGCACTACACCAAGATTCTCAGACCCAGCACTCTTGACATACTGAGCTGAAAAGCTCTTGCTTGTAGAAACTTCCTTGTGTAGTTTATGTGAGTCACAGCATCTCTGTGTCCTCACACTGTAGACATAAAAAGAGAAGTGCAGTGGTGTCACACGCCTTTAATCCTAGCACTCGGGAAGCAGAGGCAGGCAGACCTCTGTGAGTTCAAGACCAGCCTGGTGCACAGAGATAGTTTCAGGACAGACAGAGCTATAGAGTAAAACCCTGTCTTGAAAACAAACAAACAAACAAAAACCCCAAAAAATTAAAGAAAAAACGAGAGAAAGAGAGAAATTGATGAATTTTCTCCACTTATAGAAAATCTACTTCAAGAGGATGTCACACACTCCCCAGAGGCAATAGTTTTCCCAATCAGAAGATGACCCTTCTTCATCTCCACCAATACTTAGACTTCATAGCCATTTAATTTTTCCAATTAAGTGTGGAAATGGTGATATATTATTGTGGTGTTTGTCACAGTTTGGGTATGGCGTTTTCCGTAAAAGTCTGTGTACAAACACTTGCCTTCCAGAATGGTACTACTGGGAGACTATGGGAAATGTAAGGAGTACGGCCTAGTAAGAGGTATTTAGGTCATAAAGGCTATACCTTTGAATGACAGGCCAGGACCACAGTGAACAGTTGATAGGTAGACATCATTTCACGTCTGTAAGCAGGTTCCTGTCACTCCCTTCATTCCGAGTGTAGAGGAAAAGCAGAGCTAATTTCACTGACCATGAAGGAATAACTATTTGAATGAGAAAGCTCTCTGCAGCCCTTTGTGCTGAGGGGGGGGATACCTAATGGGGTGCCTGGTAAGTATCCCAGCTCTAAGTACTCAAAATGTTTGCTGGTGCATGTAATGATCCTAGTAAAAACTGCCTATTAGACAGTTAAAACAGCCTAGTCAGGATCCCTACTAAACTCAAGGTTGCACCTGAAAACTGGAACTTTGTGACATCACTCATTCAAGATAACTAGACATAGTCCTAGATCCTATGAGGACCACTGGACAGTACATAAGCAGAGACCAAGAGCAATGCTCTGCTCTGCATATCTGTAGACACACCACCTTGATCTACCCTGTGGCTGGACAGTCTCCTCTAGGATCTGACCCTCAAATCAGAGACTTCTGTTAGAGATCTGACCTGACCTATCAGCTAAGATAGATCACGAGAGGAGCAACCTTGGGGAGATGGGCTTAGCACCATAATTAGGAATTTAGAGTGGGAGCCTAGTTTGATGACTCTAGCATAATAAAATATAACATTTGTTATACTAACAACATGTATCTACCTCTTTGCTTGCAACAATAATGATGATAAATAATAATAATAATAGTAGTAATAAACACAAATACCGGAAGAAGGGAGAGAAAAGCACAAGAACTTAACTGCTGTAAAGTATGTGTAACAAAACATCCAAAGCCATTAAACTTTCAGCCTTAAAATAAATATAAATGGACTTAATCCCAGTCCATTAAAAGAAAATGTAATTTCAGTTCTGCATACATAGGTAAAGACATGGTCACAGGTTAATCATGCAGTAGAATGTTCATGGGAGTTTATTTATGCAGTGTTTCCAAGCTAATAAAGTAGCTATCACTTTCAACTGGTCATCGCATCTTTTGGGTGACTGACACTTTGGCTGTATTGAAATGTGTTTGCCTGTCTCTGTGAGGTTCAGTTTTCATATCCATTTTGTCTCTCCCATGAGTATCATACCAATCAAAAATGCTCTGTCTTAACTATTTCTCCATCATCAAAGCATATATAAATTTTCCTCTGTCATTAAAACAGTCAAGCAAACTTCAGTAGTGTCTGGAACCCACAATGGTATGTAATCATTCTGATTTTCTTTCGCTAAACTTTCAGAAAATAAGATTACAGTATCCCCGGTGTTACAAAAGCAAGCTAGCATTTCTCTAAAAAAAGAAAGTAGTTACTCCACAGGCAAAATCAAAGAACATCAGCCACCCTTGGCATTTGCAACTACAAAAGTTGCTACCTTAACATGGCAGTATTTAATATTGGTTATTGTTACAGTGAACTTTGAACCATAGCTGCTACAATAATCACATTTATGTAATGGCAACCCAGGATTGCGATCGCAAAGGGTTGATAACACAAAAGCTGTCTATTTACCACTCAGAGCAGAGTAAGAAGCTTCTAAAGAGGAATAAATTAAGAAGGAAAAAAAATCATGCAAAGACCCAAATAACAAATTTCCCAGGGATTAGGTATTACTTCCTATTGAAAGTAAGTCTGCAAGAAAGCAAATGGGAAATGCCCTTTCAAATACTACCCTGGGATCTTTAGGAGAAGCCACATGAGTGAATACAACTTTAACAGACTGCAACATGAGAACTGAGCCAGACATTTGCTTTGCACCCAGAGCCCTGGTGAGAGGTGAGAGGCTGGCATAGAATGCTCCCAGCTGGTCTTGATCTCCCTGTTACTCAGGTGCTAGGAGTTGGCAAGAGCATTAAAGGGGAGCTCAGCAGCAGCCAAGTGCTTTCTAGAAGGGACAACGGGACTGCCTATCCATGGTGGTAGGTGGCTCAGCCTCCACGGTGCCCATACAAAGCTACAGCTGCTCGCAGAGAGCTTATCATACTCTAACCTCCCAAACCTCCCCTGTGACATTTCTTTTCAATTTTCAGACTCGTGAAATAAAAGTGCCAGCATTTTTTCTCCTTGTCTGGATATAAATAAGCAACCCTTCTTGGCAAAATGTTTCTTCAAGTTGATTCAAATTCGAAAATACATTTCAGGACACAGGGTAGAGGCATCATGGGAAGATCTGGGCAGGGCATCAAGTTCTGTCTGATGAGAACCTGATGGCTTCCCGGAATCTCAGAGGAAGTCAGTGGCATGTCAGTGGTTTGGAATGAGATGTCTAATGAACCTGTCAGTACAGCTGCCAGATGAATATGCAGGTTTTCCTGGAGCTGCCTGCTTTCTGATGTACATGTATATGCATTCTCTCATTCCAGACTAAAGGGACATAGTTTATGAGTTAATTACAGTGCATTTGGGGTCCATACGGTTACTGGAGTAAGAAAAGTAATCAAATCAGAAAACCTTGGGTGCCACAGCTGACTTACAAAAAGTGCCCATTAATTTCTTCGTTTACTCCTGTGCTCTCTCTTTCCACATGGAGGGTATTCTTTCATTCTTTCTATCACCTGTCCCTTTTTTAGTTGAAACAAACAAACAAACCAAACAGAAGCCACAATTTTCTCGTATTGATGAAATAGTCTTGTCCCTGATTGATATGCTAATCCTCCTAACTGTGGAGTTAATCTGTAATTTTTACAAACCCTCTGCAGGTGTTGAATCTTTTCCCCCAGCAGTTGCAGTTAACCTGAGGCCTCAGCCACACAGTATTTTTATAAAAAAAACTAATTTTCATATTGTGTGAAAATATTTCCCTGCAAAGACATTTCTCCCTTTGGGAAGAGTGAAAGATCCACAGAAAATACAAAAAAAGAAAGAAGGAAAGACTGATGAAGATAAAAGCATCAGGTCGGGGCCAGCACTGCTGCACAGACCGCAGGAACCTTTGTCAGAGGGCACCTGTAATCTGAACTTATCTATGTTTTCGCGCAAAGAGGGCCTACAACAGAACTCTAAAGCAAAAGCGTCCTTTGAGCATGTTTATCAAAATTGCTACCCATCTGCCAGAAGGGAAGCTTCATTTCTGAATGGGTACAAAGCGATAGTGCTCTCCGGTGCAGGTTATCCTCCCCCTCTGCTGACAGCAAACAGAAGCAGATCTGCTGAATGCCTGTTAACAAAAGGCAACTCATTCCGCTCTGCTTGTTAATGATACATGCATTTAGCTCTCTTTGTCTCGTTTCTCCTGGATTTAATTTTATTTTTTTATTTTTATTTTTATTGAACTACATATTTTTCTCAGCTCTCCTCCCTTCCTGCCCCCTCCTCTTCTATTCTCTCCCATGATCCCCACACTCCCTATTTACTCGGGAGATCTTGTCTTTTTCTACTTCCCGTGTAGATTAGATCCTTGTATGTTTCTCTTAGGGTCTTCTTTGCTGTCGAGGTTCTCTGGGGTTGTGAATTGTAGGCTGGTTTTTCTTTATGTCTAAAAGCCACTTATGAGTGAGTACATATTGTGTTTGTCTTTCTGGGTCTGGGTTACCTCACTCAATATAATGTTTTCTAGATTCATCTATTTGCTTGCAAATTTCAAGATGTTGTTTTTGTTTTGTACCACTGTGGAGTACTCCATTGTGTAAACATACCACATTTTCTTTATCTGTTCTTTGGTTGAGGGGCATTTAGGTTGTTACCAGGTTCTGACAATGACAATGCTGGTATGAACATAGTTAACACATGTTCTTATGGTGTAATTGAGCATCCCTTGGATATATACTCAAAAGTGATATTGCTGGGTCTTGAGATATGTTGTTTCCTAATTTTCTGAGAAATTGCCATACTGATTTACAAAGTGGATGTACCAGTTCGCACACCCCAGCAATGCAGAAGTGTTCCCTTTACCTCACACCCTCACTAGCATAAGCTGTCATCAGTGTTTTTGATTTTGCTCATTCTGACAGATGTAAGATGGAATCTCAGAGTTGTTTTGGTTTGCATTTCTCTCATGGTTGAGTATGTTGTTCATTTCCTTAAGCATCTTTCAGCCTCTTTAGATTCTTCTGTTGAGAGCTCCCTGTTTAGGTTTTACCCCATTTTTCATTGGATTATTTTTTTGTTTTGATGGCCAGTTTCTTGAGTTCTTTGTATATTTTGGAGATCAGCCCTCTGTCCAATGTGGGGAAAATCTTTTCTCATTCTCTAGGCTGCCATTTTGTCTTGTTGACTGTGTCCTTCGCTTTACAGAAACACCTCAGTTTCATGAGGTCCCATTTATTAATTGTTGCCCTAAGTGATTGTGCTACTGGGATTATATTTAGGAAATCATCCTCTGTTCCAATGCATTCAAGTGTACTTCTCACTTTCTCTTCTACGAGGTTCAATGTGCTTGGTTTTATGTTGAGGTTTTTGATTCATCTGGAGAGATGATTTGTGAGTTAAAAGCACTGGCTGTTCTTCCAGAGGACCTGAGTTCAACATACAGCACCCACATGGCAGCTTACAAGTGTCTGTAACTTCACTTCTAGGGGATCTAATGACTTCACACCAATTCTGGGTTTTAAAAGGTGAGTCGTGGTGCTGTCCACATGAGATGGTTTTTGACATGAGTTAATACACCCAGAGTATCTAAATTGTTACCTCACAAAAAATGAATGTCATTGAAGATTTTCTCTGCCCTGCTGTTACTCCTGGGCTGGTTTCTTTCCCACTCACAGGTCCCCACAACTGCTTATGCAATAATGACCCAGAGGTTCATTATCAATTACAGTTGTCTAGCCAATGGCTCGGGCTTCTTACTGGCTAGTTCTACCTATAAATCAACCCATTTCTATTAATCTGTGTATCACCACGTGGCTCTGGTTTACTAATAATGCCCTGCTAGGTTACTCCTTAGGTGGCTACATGGTGCCTCCTTTACTCCACCTTCCTTCTCTCTGCATCTTTGTTTTGATGTCCTGCCTACCTATACTCCTTCCATTGACTAAAATAACTTTATTCATCAATCAATAAAAGCAACGCATTTGCAGCAAACAGAAGGACAGATACATCCCACATCATGTCATAAAACATTAGTTTTCTTTTTTTTTCATTGAGACAGAATTTCTTTGTGTAATAGCTTTAGCTGTCCTGGAACTTGTTTTGTAGACCAGGTGGCCTTGAACACTTAGAGATCCTCCTTCCTCTGCCTCCTGAGTGCTGGAGTTAATGGTGTATGTCATCAGGACCCGATAGAAGTAAAGAATAAATAAAGTACAATGGGATGTTGAATACTATCCCAAAATCTAAGAAGGAGAACCAATGTTTCCAATTGAAACTTTCTTGCGTGTTACATGTAAACAATCTTTGCATGATTTATAATAAATAAAATCAAATATATATTAACAAAGACATGAATATCTAGTTTTCTATGTAATAGAAATACATCATGAATAAACATGCATTTGTTTTGCTTTGTTTTACTTCACTCTGAGTCACAGTTTTCCCCAGTTCCTTTTGCTTGAAAATAATGATATTATTGTTGATATTCCAATTTTCCAGCTAGGAGCCACCCGTGATGTCATGAATAGAATAGATGTTTTTCCCTCTGCAAAGCAGCAGTTAGGATAGAATAGTCTGAGCCATGTAAATATTGCACAGAGATGGCCCACTTACCTAGGGCAATATAGAAGTGACGAAAGTGGGAGAGCACCAAATATAAACTTTATGGGATCAACATACCCATGGACCCAGCAATGCCACTCTTGGGAATATACCCACGAGATGCCCGATCATATGACAAGGACATTTGTTCAACTATGTTCATTGCAGCATTATTTGTAATAGCCAGAACCTGGAAACAACCTAGATGCCCTTCAATGGAAGAATGGATGAAGAAAGTATGGAATATATATTCATTAGAATACTACTCAGCGGTAAAAAACAATGACTTCGCGAATTTTGCATGCAAATGGATGGAAATAGAAAACACTATCCTGAGTGAGGTAACCCAGACCCAAAAGGATGAGCATGGGATGTACTCACTTATAATTGGTTTCTAGAGATAAATAAAGGTCAGTGAGTTGATGTGGGAGTGTCCTATATCAGTCTGTTGATTTCATTGGCTAAAATAAAGAAACTGCCTGAGCCCATTGATAGGCCAACCCTTAGGTGGGTGGAGTAGACAGAAGAGGATTCTGGGAAAGAGAAGCTGAGTGAGGAATCGCCATGATGTTCCCACTGCAGAGAGACACAGGCTAGAATCTCCCCGGTAAGCACACCATGGGGTGCTACACAGATTATCAGAAATGGGCTAGTCCAGGTGCAAGAGCTAGCCAATAAGGGGTTGGAGCTAGTGGGCCAGGCGGTGTTTAAAGGAATGCAGTTTCCGTGTGATTGTTTCGGGGCATGAGCTGGGCCATGCAGGCGGCCGGGTACAGGGACACAGCCTTGCCGCTCCGTACTTCAACAAATTGGCGCCCAACGTGGGGCTAAATCCACTTAAAAACCTGAGAGAGCTTAATTCTAAACAGAGAAAAAACAGTTTAACACAGAGTTTTGTTCTTTGTTGGTGGCGTGCCGTAGAGAGATTTCCTGATTCAGCAATAGCAGCAGAAAAAAAGCTGCGTCATTTTAAAGTGCGGCTTTCTGGGCTGTGCCGCCATTGCAATCTCTGTCTGGCTCCTGTGAGAGACAGAGCTTTTGTATGGAGCATTTGGAGTAAAGTGCTATGGCTTGCTTGATGGCAATGTGGACTGCTGTGTGTCTGGAACGCTGGGCGGCTCAGGGACACCAAATGGCTCTGAGCCAGGAGTGGCTCAGCTCCGCCATGCTGAACTGAGCTGGTCTCAAGCAGCAACTACCGTAATTACCTTAATGACAGCGCACTTAAGGTTTCTACTGGGCAGAATACAGGCGGTACCATATTAACTGTACAAGAAACAACTTAAGTCTTTAAGAAGTGCTTAACATTTTAAGAAATGCTCCTGGATAGTAAAAAAATTACAGATTCACAATAAAACAGATTCAGACAGACCACTAAATGAGTCACAATGTTGGATAAATGTACGTGGGCTTGAGATAGAAAAAAATATATATAGAGAGAGCGAATAAAGTTAATGCCTTTAAAATTAAAAAGGTAAAGTCTTTAAAGAGACAGAGTACAGATAGCTAAGAGAGTAAAAGAAATAAAGAAAAATAAGCCACGTAAAAATGGAAAATTCACAGAGAGTCTGGATTATGTACATTGTGTTTTCTTTAAAATTTTTGACTGTGAAGGAGCTAAGTACAAAAAGGCATTTCATTATATGGGCTGCCAAGTGGAACCAGAATGGATATCATGAGGGTATGACTTCAAAATTTGGGTCTAAGGATATGATGCTTCGGAAAGGGTCTTCTTTTGTTTTCACAGAGGACCAGACCCTATGGATTGCATCTATTCCGATTTGGTATGATAGACCACGCCCTCCTGAAAGGTTGCTGTGAACACCCTCAAAAAAAATTACTTCACTCAACTGCCAACTGAGATGACCCTGGCACACAGGTTACACCATGAAAGACCTAATTAACGACGCCCCCGTTCAGCAGGAAGCAGTTTGGAGAGAAAACTGTGCCCATGTTCCCAAATAGGGTTTATAAACGTTTTTTTATATTTAAAGGGGGATATGATATAGATATGAATAATTTGCATTGGTGTGGATTTTAAAGTCAATTTTGTTATATGTATATGTATTTCTGATCTTGATTAAGGTATTGTGATTGTGTAGTTCATTTAAAATGTAATGTATAATAGGAAATATAGGTTGCTAATGGATAATCATAAATAATAGTCAAGCTTATAGTCATGTTAGATTTTCTAGATATATAGAGATATATTTCAGTTAGATAGGCATTCTTCATATCTTTCAAGGACTGCAGAATATGGCATTTAATGTTTTACTAATTTAGGGCTTTTCATGACAATGAGACACGTCTGCTCCTGGCAGCACCAATCTACTTCAAGAGGAAGATGGGCATCGAAGAGGATCCTTATGGAGTTTGATAGCCATTTGGGCAAGAGACTGTTCTTGCCTGGACTATTGCATAAACTGGACACAAAGAACCCGCAGAGAGAGGACTACTGAACTTGCCTAAAGGTGAGATGATCTTTCAGGGTTCCTGATTCATAAAAGAGTCTACAAGACATTCTGCAGGATGCAGGACACAGCAGAAAGTGACTGAACTGTCTTTGGAATTTCCTGCTTCATGGAACTGTCTGCTGGATACTATGGGCCTGAAGGCCAAAGATGGATGCCCCAACGGTACAGAGGAACTTTGGGTGACTGTCCAGGCAGTGAGTTGTCTCTGTCATTTCTAGAGATTTCTTATTTCTTGTTTAGTATTATATCCTTCTGGAGTCTTTGATGGAGTTGAAGAATGGATACATAGTTGTAGTTTTCCTTAGTTATGATAAAAGATAAAATAGATATAAATATTGTAACTGTAATTCTTACTTGATAACTGTTTTGCTATATGTAATTTTACTATGTTAAAATGAAAGCCTTCCTTTTTGTTTAAACAGAAAAAGGGGAAGTGATGTGGGAGTGTCCTATATCAGTCTGTTGATTTCATTGGCTAAAATAAAGAAACTGCCTGAGCCCATTGATAGGCCAACCCTTAGGTGGGTGGAGTAGACAGAAGAGGATTCTGGGAAAGAGAAGCTGAGTGAGGAATCGCCATGATGTTCCCACTGCAGAGAGACACAGGCTAGAATCTCCCCGGTAAGCACACCATGGGGTGCTACACAGATTATCAGAAATGGGCTAGTCCAGGTGCAAGAGCTAGCCAATAAGGGGTTGGAGCTAGTGGGCCAGGCGGTGTTTAAAGAAATGCAGTTTCCGTGTGATTGTTTCGGGGCATGAGCTGGGCCATGCAGGCGGCCGGGTACAGGGACACAGCCTTGCCGCTCCGTACTTCAACAGTGAGTCTATAATTTGATACCCTAAAGAAACTAATTAAGAAGGTGAACCCAAAGAAAAGCATACAGCTATCCTCTGGGTTATGGGAAGTAGACCAGATTGCCGGGCAAAAATTTGGGATCTTGGGGGGGGTGGTGGGAGGGGGGATAAGGGGAGAAGGGGAGAGAAATGTGAGAAGGGGAGGGTGGGGGGAACTTGGGGCAACGGGATGATTGGGATAAAGGAAGGTTGCTTAGGGGAGCAGAGAAGCACACATCTTAATTAAGGGAGCCATCTTAGGGATGGCAAGAGACTTGGATCTAGAGGGGCTCCCAGGTGCCCAGGGTGATGTCCCCAGTTAGTTCCTGGGGCAGCTGTGGATAGGGAACTTGAAATGACTCTATCCTATAGCCATACTGATGAATATATTACATATCACCATAGAAACTTCACCTGGCGATCGATGGAGATAGAGACAGAGACCCACACTGGAGCACTGGACTGAGCTCCCAAAGTCCCAATGAGGAGCAGAAGGAGGGAGAATATGAGCAAAGAAGTCAGGACCACAAGGGGTGCGCCCACCCGTGGAGACAGTGGGGGCTGAGTCTTTGGGAGCTCACCAAGGCCAGCTGGACTCTGACTGAAAAAGCATGGGATAAAACCGGACTCTCTGAATTTGGCGGACAATGAGGGCTGCTGAGAAGCCAAGGACCATGGCACCGGGTTTTGATCCTACTTCATGTTCTGGCTTTGTGGGAGCCTATCCAGTTTGGACGTTCACCTTCCTAGACCAGGATCGAGGGGGGAGGACTTTGGACTTTCCACAGGAACCCTGACTGCTCTTCAGGCTGGAGAGGGAGGGGGAGGAGTGGGGGGAGGGGAGGAGGGGAGGGAGGAGTGGGAAGGAAATGGGAGGCGGGGAGGAGGCAGAAATTTTTTTTTTCCAATAAAAAAAAAAAAGTACTTTTACAAACCTGCGGAGACTTTTTTCTCACTAAATCTTGCTTGACTTGAACATTATATTACAATCCAAAGTGAACATAGCTTCATGGTGACTTACATTCCACAATGTATTCTGAGTATTTTATATTACACGGGACCCTAGAGATCAAAATTTGTGTTGTTCTACTTATTAAAATACACTTAGGAATGCAATATTTGAGGTCAAAATTAACCAAATTTTTACTAGAATACTTTTATGCCTTTCTATTTCATCAATATTTTCTCCTTTCTAGATGCCTTAAAGTCTATTTTAACAAATTATTTTTTAGCTAGAAAATTTTATTTATTTATTTATTTATTTATTTATTTATTTATTTTTTTTGGTTTTTCGAGACAGGGTTCTGTTAGCTTTGGTGCCTGTCCTGGCACTAGCTCTTGTAGACCAGGCTGGCCTCGAACTCCCAGAGATCCGCCTGCCTCTGCCTCCCGAGTGCTGGGATTAAAGGCGTACGCCACCACCGCCCGGCTTAGAAAATTTTAAAATCTTTGATATTCAGGTAGTTGAAATATAAGTAGCACTGTAAATGTAAGAAGCCATTCTCAAGTTAGATTTGCATTGGAAATAAGCTATTAGCTTACATTTTATAAAACTTACATTGAGCATGTGGTGGATATAGAGACATTTCATAAAGGAGCTGCAGAATAGTTCAAGCAAATGGAAGCTATTGTACATCTCAGTTGGCTGGATTCCGTAGTACACATCCTAAATACGTCATTTTTTTCTGCATCTTGAGCTTGCTTTCTCAATATTATACACATGACCATAAATATATAATTAAATAATTATGGATGATTCATTACAATAAAGTATGTGTATAACAGGAATTCAAATATTGATTCAAAAGCTGAATGCATTTGTGAAGAATGAATAAAACCACAACTTCCCCATTTGGAATTTACCTGAAAAGAGATTTAAAACTATTGTTTCCTCAGAATCACTAACAGATTCCCTTACTAAATAACAAGTATTTTAAGTTTTGTTTTGCAAAAAAAAAAATAAACAAAACTTGATTTGATAAAGAAGATGTACAAACTAACAAAATTAGAGCAGCAACTGTATGGCATGAACAACTACAATATCCTACTGAAACATTCCCACCACTAAAAACATGCTGAAATGTTCCATGCTCATAGATAAGTATCACCACAGTGCCATTTTATTTTACTCTTCCATGAATCCCTCCTATGTATGTACATGTGTATGTTCAAGCACAAAAAAAAAAGACTTTGCTGAGTCTGATTTGCTATTTGTATGTCATGGAACAACCAATAAAGGGACTATCCTTCGGGGAAGCTAATGTTTTATTTTTTTCCTCAAATTATTAGTTGCCCGTGGTTTTTTTTCAAAGGTAGAATCAAATATTTTCCTCCAACAGACACATCTATGTGACAGGCCCTGCATCTAGGGCTCAGGGAACTTGAACAAGAGGGGAGAAATATCATAAGAGCCAGACAGTTATGAAGTCTGTTGTGAAACCATCTATTATAGAAATGGCTACATGAACAACACTGAAACAGTTGTTGTTGTTGTTTTAAAAGTTTTAAAACGTAGCAGTAAGGATTAGAAAGATGACTAGGTAATTAAGAGTATTTACTGTTCTTGAAAAGAACCCCAGCTCAGTTCATAGCACCCACATCAAGGAACTCAAAACATTCCATAGCTTCAACTCTGGGTGATTTGAAATCTAGTCTCTATGGTTACCTGCACCATGTAACACACACTCACACATGATAAAAAATAAATAATTTTTTTCTTTCTTTTTTTAAAATTTGTTTTTTGGAGACAGAGTTTCTTTGTGTAACAGCCTTGGCTGTTTTGGAACTCACTTTGTAGACCAGGCTGGCTTCAGACTCATAGAAATCTATCTGCCTCTGCTTCCCAAGTGCTGTTCTACCATACCTGGCTTAAAAATGAATATTTTAAAAATTCCACAACAATATATGGACAAAATATGGGAACAGAAATGTAACTAAAGAGATACAAGGATGGTAGACCAGTGATAAGAACAATAGGGGACATAAAAATTATTAGGAAATTGCCAAAGAAATAATGAGGTAACATTGCAAGGTATAAAATATAAAATACTGACAATGCCACATGCGACTGGTACATGGAACATGTGACCTTTCATTCACTGCTAAATACAGCATATCTTAGGAGAGAGTGTGACAACCTCTTAACACAGTCAAATCATTTAGTCCAACAGGCATTGCCCTGCAACTGCCCAGAGAAGTATTGTCCACATAGACCTTAGTAGACAGATGTTTAGAGTAATTGTCATTTCAAGGTCTGTGAAAAGCTGTGTTGGGGTATTGATGGAGATAGCAAAGAATCTGAAGATTACTTTTGGTAGGAAGGCCAATTTTTACTGTTAAATCTACTGGCCCCATGCACATGGGAGATCTTTTCATCTTCTGATATCTTCTTCGATTTCTTTCTTCAAAGAATCAAAGTTTTTATCCTACAATTATTTCACTTGCTTGGTTAGAATTAACACCCAAGATATTTCATATGATTTGAAGGTCTTGTTAAAGGTATTGTTTTCCTGATTCCTTTCATAGTCCATTTGTCATTTTTATATAGGAGGGGTGTATTGATTTTTGTGGGTTGAATTTGTATTCAGCTATTTGTTGAAATTGTTTATCACTTATAGGAGTTCCCTGGTGAATCTTTTAGGGTCAGTTATGTATACTATCATATCATCTGCAAATAAAAATATTTTGATTTATTTTTTTCAATTTGCATACCCCTGATCTCCCTCACTTGTCTTATTCCTCTAGCCAGTTCTTAAAGAGCTAAAGTGAATAGTTATGGAGAGAATGGAAAACTTTGTCTTGCTCCTGCTTTTAGTGCAATTGCTTTGAATTTGTGTCTATTTAATTTGATGTTACTGCTGGTTTGCTGTAAATTACCTTCATTCTGTTTATGTATGTTATGTGTATCCCTAATCTCTCCAGCATTTTTATCATGGAAGGGTGATGGATTTTGTACAAAGATTTTCTTCCAGCTAATAAGATGATTCTGTGTTATTTTAGTTTATTTGGCATATGACATTTATTGAATTTTTTATATTGAAACATTCCTGCATCTCTGGGACAATTTTGATGTATTCTTGAATTCAGTGTGCAAGTATTCTATAGAGTATTTTTGCATCTATGTTTATAAGGGAAATTAGTCTGTACTTCTATTTCTTTGTTTAGTCTTTATGAAGCTTAGGTATCAGGGTAAATGGGGCCTCATAAAATTAATGGGTAATATTCCTTCTGCTTCTCTTTTGTTGAATAAGTTGAAAAGTACTGGTGTTAACTCATCTATGAATGTCTGATGGAATTCTGTATTAAAACCATATGGCCCTGATTTTTTTTTTGGTTGGGAGATTTTTAAAATCTGCTTCTATTTCACTAAGGGTTTAGGGCTGGTTAAATTGTCTGTCTGATCTTCATGTACCATTGGCTAAAAACTGCTGAGAAATATATATTTCCTGTAGATTTTTATAATAATGTGGAGTAAAGGTTTTCTAAAGATGCCCTTAAGATTCTCTGAATTTATTCACTTTCTGGTGTTATGATGACCTTTTTAAAAAACATATTTCTTTATTGATTCTTTGGGAATTTTACGTCATGCACACAAATCCAACTCACCGCCAGTACCTTCACACCCCTCCTCATCCCTACAGCCAAGACCCCAAAAGAAAAGTCTTGCAAATTAATTGAAAACAAAACAAAACAAAATTCGCCTTTCTCCTCCATCTTTTCACCATCTCTTCATTCATCTTAGTGGCATTGGGAGGCTGTCACGCAGTGCAGTGTACCCTTTTGTACAATCAACCCTCCCCACAAACTGTTTATAGCAATGAGTCATCAGTCTAGTTCAAGGCCTCCAGGAAGCCACCATCACCAGACCCTCAGGACTCTCAGAAATCCTGCTGTTGCCCTGAGTCATGGGACTCCTACAGCTTTTGTTCTGTGAAACTAGTCTCTTCAAGTGCTCCACCAGGTTGTAGATAGGGTAGACATTAAGGTGTGGAAACCTAAGGCCTAGGATATGGGTCTGGGTAGTAGTTGAGCTGGTTGTTACAGTTCACTAGAACTACCCCTCAAACCAGCTCTCCTAAGCCCATACCATAAGGACCAGCTCTCCCACTCCCCTGGTGAGGGGTAGGACCATCTCTCCTGAATGCTTGGGGGTCAGGTTGGGGGACAGCTCTCCCATGACAGGTAGGTCCAACTTTAATGCTGGTGATGCCAACTAGCCTAGGGCCAGTGAGTAGTGTGGCCAGCTCAGCAAGGGCTTTGGATTTTGATAGGCAGGATTCCTATGACCTTTTGTAGTAACACGGGACATGGACACCAACATTGATCTCAGCTATAGCAGGAACACAGACCCAGACATGGCCTTTGGTAGCAGCTTGTGCCTGTATGCCACTAAGGCCCTAATGGCAGAAAAGCTGTTGGGCACTAACATAATCTCAAGGGACTGAACAGATCCCAGGTGTCTGTACATTCTTCCATGATAACAGGAGCCACAGACATCAATTTAAACCCTGGCCCCTGCAGGGTCACAGACCCAGACATGGCCCCTGGCAGCTGCCCAGGCCCAAACAACACCATGGCCCCATGTGATAACACAGGCCTCCCAGATAAGCATGGCCCTTAAACACCAACATGGCCTCAGTCAGTGGCCTAGACCCAGGGCATCCTTGTGGCCTTTGATGGTACCATGGGTTAAGATATCATCACAGACCCTGGCTGTGGTAGGACCACACAACCAGACATGGTCCTAGGCAGCAGCTTAGGCCAAGACAACACCATGGCCCCACGTGGCAGAACAGGCCACTCACAACAGCATGGCTGCAGTGGCAGTGTGGCTTGCAGACACCAACATGGCCCCAGGTGGTGACCCAGACCCCTGGCATGGGCAAGGACTTAGAATGTAGGAGCCATGGACATGAGGACAGACCCTGGCTGCAGTAGATCCACAGACCCAGACACAGCTCTCAGCTGCAGCACAAGCCTGTAGATTACTATGACACCTTGTGGCAGTACAGGGTACTCTGATGTGTAGGACCCTAGATGTAGTATTACCTGTGGTTCTTACACCAGGCCTCAGGTGACAGTCCAGACCCCAGGTATTTGCATTGCATTCAGTGGTAACAGGAACTACAGACATCAATAAATCTTGGTTGCGGTAGGGCCAAGGACCCCGACATGACCCATGCTATAGCATAGGTTGGTACCTCAACATGGTCCTGGGTGACAGCACAGGTCACAGGTCACTCCAATTGGCATCTGAGGGCATCATGACTTTTGGACACCAACATGGACTCAGGTGTCTGACCAAACCCCAGTCATCTGCACAGCCTTCAGTAGTGATTGAAGCCATGACATCAATAAACCTTGGTTGGTATAGGGTCATGGACATAGACATGGCTTTTGGGAGCAGCTCAGGCCCAGATGTTCCCTAATGTCAGCATAAGTCACTCAGATCAGCATGGGCCCAGCAGTGGTAAGGCCTTCAGACACCAAAGTTGCCACAGGCACTGGGTGGGCCTATAGATCCCACCGAGACTGGTCCACATTTTTGTTTCTGATTTTGTTAATTTGGATATTTTCTCTCAGCCTTTTAGTTAGTTTAGATAAATGTTTGTCTATCCTATTGATTTTCTCAGTAATTCTTAGTTTCCTTGATAACTTATTTCTTTTTTCTAAAGCTTTAAAGTGTGCTGCTAAGTTCGGTTTTTTGTTTTGTTTTGTTTTTTTCTTGTGTGTTTGTTTTTATGTAGGAATTTAATGCTACATACTTCCTCTAAGAACTATTTTCTTTGTTTCCCATAAGTTTAGGTATGTTGCATATTCATTTGTATTGAATTATAGAAAGTCTTTAATTAATTAATCAATTTATGTCTTGACCCATTTTTCATTCAGTATAAAGATATTAATTTTCTATGTTTACAAGTTATATACAGCTTCTGGTGCTTATATCCAGCTCTAATCCATGGGTGTCTGCTAGAATACAAGGTGCCATTTAATTTTTTTTGTATCTGTTGAGACTTGCTTTGTACCCCACCATGTGATCAATTTCAGAGTAAGTTCTCTGAGGTACAGAGGAGCAAATAGTGTGAAGAAATTAATAAATCCCTTAAAGAAAATGCAAACAAAGAGTGCCAAGACTTAATAAAATGGTTCAAGCCCTGAAAATGGAGATGGAAGAAAGAAAGATAATGAAACTGAGATAATTTTAAAAATGAAAAATTTAGGAATTTGAACAGGAACTACAGAGGCAGGCTTCACCAACAATAAACAAGAGATGGAAGAGTGAGTCTCAGGTGTTGAAGATACAACAGGAGAAATGGATCCATGAGTCAGAAAAAATGCTAAATCTAAAATATTTCTGATACAAAACACCCAGGAATCTGGGACACTACTTAAAAAAAAACAAACTTCAGAATAATAGACATAGAAGAAGAATAATCCCAGTTCAAAGGCCCAGAAAATACTTTCAACAAAATCATAGAAGATTTTTCTAAAGAAGCAGATGTTTGTAAAGGTATAAGATGCTTACAGAACACCAAATCAATTGGACCAGTTAACGATGTCCCCAAACACACAATAATCAAAACACTAAACATACAAAATAAAGAAAGACAATTAAAAGTTGCAGTGGGAAATACCACGTACCATATAAAAGCAGACTTAATCAGAATTACACTGACTCCTCAATGGAAACTTTAAAAGCCAAAAGGGCCAGGACAGATGTGCTGCAGATGCTAAGAGATCCCAGATGCCAGCACAGACCAATACACTCAGCAAGATTCTCAGGTGCCATATATTGAGAAAGTAAAGCATTCCATGGTAAATCCAAACTCAAACAATATCCTATCTACAAATCTAGTCCTGGAGAAGGTTTAAAAGGAAAACTCACACCTAAGGAAGTTAACTATATCCATGAAAACATAGGGAATAAATAATATTACACCAACAACGTAAAAAATGGAAGACATACTCACACTACCACCACCACTAATAACAACAACAGCAAATTAAGAGCAATCAACAATCATTGGTCATCGATAGCTCTCAATATTAATGATCAATTCCCAAATAAAAAGGCATTTAACAGAATGGATGTGAAAGCAGGATGCATCCTTCCGCTGCATCCAAGAAACACACCTTCAACATCAAGGATAGACATTACCTCAAGGGGGATTTTTAAAAAGTTATTATAAGCAAATGGACCATAGAAGCAAGCTGGTGTACCTATTTCAAAAGATAAAAAATAATCTTCAATGGAAAACCAACCAAAAGAATTTAGGAAAAAGCCTACATACTCATCAAAGAAAAAAAAAATCCACCAAGAAGACATTTCAGTTCTTAACATTATGCTCCAAACACAAGGGCACCCACGTTTGTAAAAGAAATATCACTGCAGCTTAAATATGATAGTGCCCCTCACACAGTGATAATGAGAGACTTCAGTACTCTTACCAAGAGACAGGTTATCCAGACAAAGGCTAGGCAGAGAAATACTGGAGCTAACAGTATTATAAACCAAATGGACCTTACAGATATTTACATACTATTTCCCCCAAACACAAAAGACTGGGGATAAATGAGCATGAAGGAATCACAAAGTGGATCAAACAAACTTGCCGCATGAAGAATAACTTTCTCTTTGAAAGTGGCCTAGTCTCATAGATGTCCACATACATTAAAACTTATCAAATGATTCCATGTAGTTATATACAGTTTGTGGTATGTCAATTATAACTAATTATGTCTTAATAAAAATTAGTAAAATAAAATAATAAATAGTTTTAAAACAAAACTGAGGAAAAGTTCTTTATCCTTAGTGTAAGCATTTGTCTTTCTTTTATTTTGCTTATTTTAAGACAAGGTCTTACTCTATAGCCCAAGATGGTGTACAAAATATACAGCCTCCTGCCTCAACCTCCCAAGTGCTAGAATATCTTACCAATCATGTTTCCTAAACAATTACTCTTATACATTTTTCCCGTAGTCATTCTTTATAACTGCAACTTCATTTAATTCTGCAAACCTTTTCGTAACATTAATCTTGGCACACCCAAATGCCAAATTTTCTTCTCTGAGTAAGATTTTAGGTGTCATTGTGTCTGGGGAGGGTGTTTTTTTTTTTTTTTTTTTTAGCACAATAGCTAAGAGCATTAAATTTACAGACCACCTGCTGGTTCTCTCCCCGCACCATCTCCATCATCACTTGAATAATCATGTATCCATTATCAAATTATCTGAGACTCAGGTTGATCTACTAGCTAATAAGCACAAACAAGATAATATATTCAAAGCAATGTTTGAGCATGGTATGCGTTCAATAGCTTTTATTACTGTTATATTACTAATAATGAAATAGTGTTCCCCACTGTATCACTAGGGCTATGGAAAATAACAGAAAAAAATTATTTAGACTGTATTGAAGCATTTTATACTCATAATTCTAGCGCACTTGCTACAATCATTTATCAGTCTAAAAATACTCTGTCTGGAAACCTTCTGGCTTTAAAATCCCATTTTTCAATAGTTGAAGAAACCCAAGATTTTTTTAAAATATCAAAAAAGTACACTTGAAACCAGCTAATGTCGTCTCAGTTAGCAAACCGCGATTCAATTATCCACATGCAGGCAAAGGAAAATAAAAGTCTATGACCCGTTTTAAAGGCCCTTGTAAGCAGCAGCAGAGAGCCTGTGCTGTTTGAAAGCTATGACTCAGGCAAAACTTCAGATGCCTTTCAGACGCCTTGCTCCACAGTGGACAGACTCCACTGGCAGAGCTTTGTCAAGAATGTCTACACTTGAAGGCACACTTGATTGCATTTCTGATCCTTACCTTTAGGGACGAGGTAAAGCGAGGCGAAAAAAAACAGACGGGTGAATTACATCTTCCTTTGAGGTCTGTTTGTCTTTGAGAACTTGGGGAAGCAATACCTGTGAAACATCCAAACTCCCCAGCTCGTGCCAGCTTCCCTGTGTTTGGGATGCCTGAGCTGATCACCCGTGTAAGTGGTTAAGACAGACTACAATCAGGTAAACTCGCTGACTGAAGATAAATGATTTCTATGAAAACCTATGTTATTCACCACAGAGTCTAGGGACTGCAGAAAAAAAAACCAATAAATTGGTATTTCACAGCTGAATCCCTTCTGAATGCTCCATCATTATGCCACCATCTTGTATCACAGCTGGAGCATGAACAGTACCTGGCATTCTAATTTCTGATTCTTCTTTTATGTATCTTACTAGGACACTCGTCAAGTCAACACATTAGCTGGCAGGTATATCATTCATTTGAAATTTACCAAGAAAAATGGCAGGTGCTGTGGACTTATTTTTGCTAAACTGCATTGATGCCATTGATAAAGATGATGAAATGTACAAAGTAGCTATCAAGTATTTTAAAACTATAAAGCCAGAGAGTCCCTTTGATCATCTATAAGGGTCTTGCCATCTGTATTAGGGATACAGAAAATAAATAATTCAATCTCGGGGAAAGATAAGGCTAGGGTAAGAGTTGAATACTGAGCTTCGGAAGATTGATATCAGCATCTTCTTGGAAAGACCGAGAGTTTGACACACATGGTATAGATACATGTAGGAGAAGTACTTTAATATATTAGGCATTCTGGATTCTTCTATAATGTCTGGGCCAGAAGAAATGGTTAACTTTTTCCATTAAGAACTAGAATCACCCCATACTGAAGGTCAATGTATATGTCTCTCACCTTCATTGCCTCTGAGTTTCCCCTCCAGACCTCCCCATCCCACTCCTGATCTCTAGGATTGTAACCGTGGTCAAGTGGCATCAAAGACCAATGGGGACACATGGGGCTCAGTAGAGGTAATTAATTAATATAAATAAAAAAAATTGTGAGTTTTTTTTTGCCATATGCTTGTTTCAGTGCTTGTTCAAGTTATCTAAAATGCAATATATATCAGTAAATACCAAAAAACAAATAGAAGGCCTATGGAGGGAGTAATGAAAAGGTCTCAGGTACTTAACATTCTCAAATGATAATGCTATATATGTTCAGATCACTCACTAGATGTCTTGGGTCTGCAGAAGGACACAGAACCCCAAGAAATGCTGCCAGAATGAAGCATACTGACTTGAAGAACTGTCTAGTGAATTTTGTCAGTAGATCAGAGCTGAAGACAAGAGAGACCTTTGGAGAACATGGATTTCTTTTAGCAATGGGTACCAGAGGATTTTGTAACAGTATAGGTCAGCTGCAGCCTCCAGCCAGTACCTGAAATATAAAAAAGTGAATACACTGATAGACCATAGTAACACTATGAAATAAAACTTAAACATGCAATAAGAACATTCCTCATACTGGATAAGAATGGACATCTGTGGGTCTAAGATTGCTCACTCCAGTAAAATGCCTTCAGGTTTTTCCTGACTAACAGACCCAACTCACCTTCTAAAATGGAAATTATTTGCTTAACTAAAAACGTGTTGTTACCTAGAACCCATTGTCTCTGCCCTCCAAAGGACACTTTAAAGCCCATAGCAAATATACCTGCCGGCAATTCCTCAGTCTTTCCCAGAAATATTATTTCCTATTTAATCAAGTACTTCTCCATATAGCTAGGAAGATAAGATGCTCATACATTTCCAGGAATACAAGAATCAAGGTGTAAATCCCCAGAAAACCTGTGTCACCATGGCCCTGCTTCCGTTATGGATGTGTGTGAAGGCGTGAAAATGGACCTCTAACTTTTCTCCTGGTTCCAAAATTGTTAGGTGTTATTGACTCACTTGACAGCTGTTGCATCTTCTACAGTGTGACTTGGGATGGAAATGTCAATAAAGGAAAATACAAGTGTAAGCCTCTGAGCTGCATTCAACAAAAATAAGAAAAATAAGACCATATTCTGGTAGCGATGAGGGGCAGTCCCATACGTCGAGACATCGACAGTACTGATAGTGTATTAACCCACCCTCATGACTTCATTTCACCGCTAGGTTTGTATTTTCTTTAATTTATCTTTATAACTACCAACCTCTGATTTCTTTCCATTTTCCTGATTTTGGAAACCAGACAGACATTTTCTAGATTCCATGATTTTAAAAATGCTGTCAGCTTTATCTCTGAAGTTCTATTGCACACGTTTGCATTTTGACATGCGTATCTCTTAATTCTCCATGAGTTTTGATCACTTCTTGTATTTTTTCTTGCTGATGATATGCCCTAAATGAATGTGCAAATAATATGATTCTGTTTATGATTTTCCTGTCTCATGTCCAGTCTAGAGCTTCTCTTGCCTCCTGATATTTTTTTCTATGAGTCTGCTGGCTTATTCCCAGTTATTTTCTTCTTCACATGCTCACCTTTTCTTATTTCATTTTTTCCCATTTAATTTCCAGTTTTATTTTTTTAAATATTTTTTTTAAATTTTATTTATTTATTATGTATACAATGTTCTGTCTGTGTGTATGTTTGCAGGCCAGAAAAGGGCACCAGACCTCATTCCAGATGGTTGTGAGCCACCATGTGGTTGCTGGGAATTGAACTCAGGACCTTTGGAAGAGCGGGCAATGCTCTTAACCGCTGAGCCATCTCTCCAGCCCTAATTTCCAGTTTTAAAATGTGACTTCTTCATAACATTTCTCCTGTTCATTTAAGAGGCTAAACATCTCATTCTAAATTGAACCCAAAATACCGTTTTGAAGACTGATCCTACTTAGAGTGAAATATTTTTCTTTTGGATATTGCTTTAAACTTTCTTGTGACATTGTTTCTTCATAGTTTTTCCTATATTAATCTACTAATTTAACATTATATTTCGACTTCATGAAGTTAGAATTGTTTCCTTCTTTCTAATGTTCTCACTTCATTCCCGATAGTCTCCCATACTAAAAAAAAGAGGGTCTTCAGATAGATTTAAGGTGCCTGTGTAGACTTGAGCATACAGATCTACCCGATCTGGCTTCATGAAATGAGTTACACACATGTGCTGCCACTCACAATCAAGAGATGAATTCTGAGACCACACTGGCCATTTGTTGACCTGGAGTCAAGCAAGCCCATGATGGCACAGTATCACCACCTCCTTCATTACATTGATTTTGATTCCACCATGAGCTTGTGAACTGTTTGGGGGTGGGGAGTGTCCTTTGGTTTCTATATTTTAAGTCACAGGCAATTGAAGGAAGCAAAGACAGAGCTGAAGCAGAAGCCATAGAGGAACACTGATTATTGGTTTGCTCCTCCTGGCTTACTCAGTTTATTTGGTTTCTTTTATTTTATTTTATTGAAATAGATTTTACTCTCATATAATGTATCCAGATTATGACTTCCCCTCCCTATATTCCTCATGGTTCCCCTTCACTTCCAGACCCACCCTCTTTCTGTCTCACATGAAAAACCAACAGACTTTTAAGAGATAGCAATGCTATAAAAATGATAAAACAAAACTAACACATAAGAATAGAACTGAGCAAACAGAGGGGAAAGGACCCAAGAAAAGGCACAAGAAAAGAGACTCTCTTGTTTACACACTCAGGAATCTCATAAGAACACTAACCTGCAAGTCATAAACCCTATACAGAGAGCAACTGTAGGGTAAATAAGAGAGAAGAAAAAAAATATTAAAAAGATAAAAAAATAGTGAGATAAAATAAAAATTAAGAAATGGAAGAGCCCTAACATTAATTGTGAGACAAGGAACCTCAAAGGAAATCACTGAGTTAATTTTTTTTTCTGCTGGTCGTCTACTACTGGGTACACAGACTTCATTATTAGATGAGGAAACTTGGGTGACATTCATCCAAACCAGGCATTCAGAGGATAGGAAAAGTGACCACAAGACAGAGGTAGGGAAGGGTAGGGGAAAAAAGGAAGAAGGAAGGTAGATATGAATGAAGGTCAGAAGAGGATAGAGTGAATAAGCAACTCCATGCACCTTGAAGACTGTAAGACATTAATAAAAGACTTCATTCCCTGGGGATGACTCAGAAAAAAGCATAAGCAACTTTCATCCTCATCCAGTTGAAACATAAGTAAACAGCAAGCTTAGCTGAGGAACTAAGTTATTGAAGTTCCATCTAGCTCAGTCATTTTGTACCATGCCTTGGAGCAAGCCATCATGCCTCATAAGAGTTCTTTCAACTTCTGCATATTCTAGGCATGAAAGTTGGGACAAGTTTTGCTGAGATTCACACTTCAGTATTACTGATCTAAGAGGTTTGTGAGCACAAATAAACTTTTGGGTACTGATTTAAACTGCACTCTAGGGCTTCTGGGATTGCCTGCTACTTAATTAGACCTTCCACACAGGAAAAGAACAATGACTTAGTGTCCCATCTCCAACAGATGCCCATACCAGCTGCTCAGACAAATACACACTTCATTTCCTCTAATGTCATCTACTGCTCATTTTTATACTTCAAAAAAAGACTTTTTAAGAATACTTTCAAAAGGCAAAACAAAAAAAACAAATAGAATATAAAAAGAAAAAGAATCACTATTTTACTATTTTCTCATATGCCTTCTTATGAATATTTTTCTCTTTTGTTGATCTGTTCTGGAATTTCAAGTTCTATTTAATTCTTTTTGGCTATTCTAATTCTAATTTGTCTTAATATGTAACAAACAGGACCCCGATTATTAACACTATCCCAGAGCAGTGGCTGATTTTTGAAATTCTGGGGTCAGAAATAAATTTTTCTACCTCAAGGAAAGTTCTGCTAAAGGCCTAGTGTTACCAGCCTTGGCACTTGTAAAGGAAGAGAAAAAGAGATTAATTATATTCATAATAGATTTGAGAATTTTGAAGGAAACATAAGGCCACTCATAAATTGCATCCATCATGGTATTATGTTCAATAAGTCTTTTCCCATGTCTCAGGACATGGCAGAGCATTCATGAGAAGATGTCCATCCAAACAGCAAGCCTACCTTCAGAATTACCAGACTCTGAATTAAGGATTCAGAATTCAGAATATCACTAACATCACTACTGGTTTTCTGATTTTCCATTTGATATAAGAGCATTTCTGAGAAAATCTAGAATTTAGTGAGTTCCTATTCTGGTTGACCTGCCTATACTTTCTGCCTGGTTATTGGCCAATCAGTGTTTTATAAACCAATATGAATAAAAAATATATACAGTATATAAGAGCATTATGCCACAGAATCTTATATTCACAATGAAGTACAATAGAAAAAATGAAATCTCTATAGGGTAGAAATCCATTTTTTATTACTAGCTACTTACTTAGTACCCCTTCAATTCCTTTAAGTATTGGACATGTGGATATTTTAACAGATAATTGACAGAGGCCATCCAAGTTCAAATAGTATATTGTATTTAGCATACAACAAGGTACTTACCAACAAATGTTTCATTAGTAGATGTTAGTTCCCTGCCATTGTCCCCACAGCCATCACAAGTTTCCCCACTCCCCAGTGGTTATTTTTTCACAAGGTCTATGCTCTGTGTTTATCTCTTTGTACTATGCCATGGATACAAACTAAGGACCTCTTGCCTTAGGGTACTCTGATATTACCTTAATCATCAGTCTCATGTTTTATGTGAAACAAAATGTTTCCTCCAAAATTCTGACAAAGTTACAAAAACTTTCTGTGATAGATTTGTTTGTCTTAAACTTGACACCACAAACAATTATCATAGCCCCTTTCATCTCACCATCTGCTGCCCTTCGTTAATATCTTCTCAATACTTACCCACTGGTGCAGGATAATTGTATTCTGTCAATCATGTTTTAAATAAATGCTGACTGGCCAGGCAGGAAGTTTAGGCAAGAAAACCAGACAGGAAGTAGAAATGATACAATGAGAACAGGAGAATTCTGGGAAGGAGGAAGTTGATTCCTCCCACTCTTGCCCAGACCACCAAGGCAGTAAGATGTGATCTACCCCACTAAAAAAGATACCAAGCCACATGGCTAACAGATCAGAATAATAGGTTAATATAAGATACAAGAGCTAATAAGTAGCCTGACCTAATGAGCTAATCAGCTTTATAACTTATAGAGATCTCTGTGTGATTTTCTTTTGCACTAAACAGCTGTGGGGAACCTGGCAGGACAGAAAACACAAACAAACAGGCTCCTCGTATTACAAGCAGCCCAGCCCGCTTATATTACAACCCACATACCAAGCAAATTCTTCCTTTCCTTTTTACCAATAGGCAAATATATAAGCCAAAGAAATGCAAATTTCATAGCTGGCAGGACTTAAGAAACACACACACTCACACACATATAGACACATACATATATCTACATCTATATAGAGTTAATATTGTATGCCAGCTTGATTGACTCTTGATGTATTCAAATAGTGACTTAAACACTATTTTGGGGTATGTCCATGTTGTTTCCAGACTGTATTAGTATTTGAATTTAGACTCAAAAATGTAGAAACCCTTTCCCAGTGTGGATGGGCATTTACCAGTTCATTTAGTGGGTGAGAAAGGCAAAAACAAAGAGTAAATAGAATGAATTTGCCCCCTTACCTGTCTTATTGTTTGTGCTGGAACATTTCATCATTTTCTGCACTGGGATTAGAGTGCATCATTGATTTCCCTTGATTCTTTCTGGACACATATCAGTTAACAGCACTATCTTTCCAAGATTTTCAGTTGGCCAGTTTCGCATAGCAAACTTCTGCTCTTTCATTGTCATAAACCACTACATCATTTTTAAAACAATCTACCTTTAATACTATTACATATCTATCAACTATCCTTCTGCCTGTCTGTCACTTATCTATCTAGTATCTTATTTGTCTATTCATCTGGCACCCATCTATCTATTTATGTACACATAACTCTGTAATCTATCATCTGTTTAGTATCTATCTTTCTATCTATCTATCTATCTATCTATCTATCTATCTATCTATCTATCTATCTATCTATCATTGCATCTAATTATCTGTTTCTGTTTCCATGAAGAACCCTAGTCCTCCATCTCTTTTACCCTCTCAAAAGCCCGAAATTTCTAACTGAATAGCTTTCTTCTCAATGTTGATCTTCTAATACTCTTGTTTTTGTTTCATTCTCCTACCAATCTCTCTTTAGTATCATCTTTAGTTTCTCTCTCACCACTGAACTTATGCCCATTCTTTGCTATTAATTTATTTTTCTGGACTCTCAGCATAAGAGAGAATGCTCCTCCAGAAACTCACCTCCTATCCCTATTAACTCAGTAAAATATATGCAATTTATTCATTTAGAGAGACTTGACTCCAAATATTGAAGTTGTGTTTTATGTCACTATATGAAAACTGAATATATTTATTAACATTGGGGTATATTAAAAATAATTCTTTTGCAAAAATCTGATTGATTGAAAATGTGAAGAGAAAACTCATATTACTTTTAAACCTGTGTGTGTGTGTGTGCGCGCGCGCGCGTGTGTTACATGAGCATGTGCAGTTATGAGTGCTCATGAGTCAGGAAGAACAGGTGCTGTGGCATATATATAGAAATCAGAGGGTGGGCCGGGCGGTGGTGGCGCACGCCTTTAATCCCAGCACTCGGGAGGCAGAGGCAGGCGGATCTCTGTGAGTTCGAGACCAGCCTGGTCTACAGAGCTAGTTCCAGGACAGGCTCCAAAGCCACAGAGAAACCCTGTCTCGAAAAACCAAAAAAAAAAAAAAAAAAAAAAAAGAAAAAAAAAAGAAATCAGAGGGTAACCTCAGTCTTTATCCTTATATTCTACTTTGTTTCAGATAGGGTACTGTATTGTTTACTGCTGAAAATGCCAGATCAATTGTCATAAACTTTCAGAGATTCTCTGTCTCTACCTCCCACCTCACTGTATGACTGCAGGGATTTTAGAAGCATGTGACCAGTTTTATGTGATAGCCAAAATTCCAAACTCAGTTCCTCACACTTGCATGGAAAGTGGTTTACCAACCGAGTCGTTTCCTCAGCCCCTGAAATGATTTCTCTGTAAGTGAATGACTCCCCCCCCCCCCATTGTTTTCTACTTATACCTGCAGCACACTGGTAGATTTTTATTGTTGGCTTTCAGACTTTGACTATTTTGCTTTCCACCCTATATCTTTGATTGAGAATGAATAAACTCAACTTTATTGTCAAAGTCAGTATTTGTTTAAAGATGCTAAATTCAATTCTGAATATCTGGTGTAGACATGTCTTCATTTACATACTTTCAAACCTACTGATGCTCAAAACAGTAAGTCAAAGGAGCAGGATAAATCCTTTTCACAAGTTCTTGGTCATGACATCATCAATTGTCTTTTGGGGTACTTCTAAATTCCGGGAACACAGCCAGTGAGCTTATGTGGTGGTGACTGTGGTGGGTGGTGGTGGTTGTGCTGGTGGTGGTTTGTGTGTGTAGTGTATGATGCAAATGTGGTCTATGTATGATGCAGAGTCTTTGAATCATCTTTCTTTCTGCACATAAATACTAATATAGTGTTCTGGTTATCTATTATAACATCACAAGCAGGATCTTAATTAGCATGATTTAATTTATAAAAATGTTTCCTATACTACCATATGCACTATAGATTAAGTGAGCTCAGTTCAACCTTTCCTGCCTTCAAAGAAAATATTATCAATATAATACCACTGTACAATGAAGACAGGATCCAGAATTATCTGGTCTCAACTGAAATGTATGTGCAATACAGTCTCTTCCTTCACACGTCTGGTTCTTTAATTCTCCTCCATGTGAGCTGGAACTCTATAAGGAATATTTAACATTTTTATTATACATTACTATTTAACAAACAACCTTTTACAAATTATGACTTAGCAGAAAGACTATTTCTTATGGGGCTAAGTAGCTCAGTTCAATATTTCTTGCTTGATAGAAAAGCTGGATCAAGATGATTGGGTCACACAATAATGACTGAGGCTATTGTCTAAAGATCAGACTTCTTTTTTGAGATGTAGTTCAATATTATGAAGGAATAAGGAATGGAGACACTGTGCTTTGAAAATCCAGAAACAGGCAGCATAAATCAAATTCAGCCCCGGAAAAATTGCTCATAAAAGTCACAGGTTTGTTGCCCAGATACAAAGAAAAGGAATTATGCCTCACTTTTCAATGGACTAAGTATTTAAAAACTTGTGTTCATCTTTGTTCACCACGCACATGTACACACACACACACACACACACACACACAGCCTTTAGTAAACAAATATTGGGGTCTATGCAACACCAAACATATCCATTCAGTCAGTGCCCATAAATCCTCACTGAGGTGGGAACTATTATGACCATGTTTGCCCACGCAGTAACTGTGAAGTAGGCTATTGGTCAGAGGTTCTGACTGACGCTGATACTCTTGTTCTTTATCCCTTTGACACCTAAGCCCAGATTTAGCTCAGGAAAAGATTCTACCTGGAAGATTTATCTCCATTCATGCTCCAGTGCATAGCCAGCTCAGGAGATGCATTATGTATTGCTGAAATTCTCATGCCTTTGTGTTTGCAAAGATAACATGAAATTACAGTTCAGCTTCCAATGAAGCAATTTTTCTTTCAGTCCATTGCCAACAGATTTCATGAACCCACTAATAAGGCTCAAAATTATTGTTTAGCCACAGTTGCTTTTAAAAAAATAAGGACTGTCTTTGTTTGCGTTGGTGGATTTTGAATTTTGCAGTCTACTGATTTGGGGTCATGAGGCAGAGACAAAGCTCAGTGCTTTCTGATAACCTAGGAAAGCATGTTAGACTGTTAACTGAAAAACTTATTATGCTTTTCAATGACCCATGAGAGAAAATAATACTCCTGACTTTTAACCCAGCCCTAAATCATGAAAATTTATGATTAATGCATAAACAATAATTAAAGAAATACTATAGTAAACTTGTTTTTGATGTTTGTTTTGTTGTGGCTATCATTTTTCTTGTTGCAATTTATTTTAATAAAAAATCTTTAGAGTAATTAATAGTAGCCCATATGGTAAAGAAAGCACCATTATTTCTTTGCATTAAGCTTTGCTACTAAGTATAGGTTTTTTTATTGAAAGCATCATTTTGTAGACATTTAAGTTTTCTCTGTTCTCATTTTTATCAAAAAAATACTTTTGAAAACAAATAATTTTCCAAATCTGTGAAATTTGACATTATGAATTTCATATATCCAATGATTTATTTTCTTTTCATCCTTAAGTTTTTTATAATGCTGGGAACTCAGTATGATTTAAACGTTATCACAGATTGGTCTTAACTTTAACTCCCAAGTGAATTTGCTTAAAAGAAAAAAATATATTCCCCTGCCATTCCCCTAGACCACACCACATGTCTCTGTATTTGTTTCAGTATATTGTGTCTTAGAAAAGCAGGTCTGCATTTCATATTTCCCAGGGGACTCTGGTGGAGGAAACTCAAATGAGGATGGGAACTTTCAGTTTAAAGTTTAAAACAAAATGATAACCCATAATCATTATTACTTCTGATTTCTTTCCCCCACTTTCTAATTAATCCTCTTTAGAGACTAAAGGAAGGGAATGGGACTTGGAATTATAATAGCTTGTGGCATAATCATATAAATAGGACAGTCAGTCTAAAAGCTTAAGTTCATTTCCTGGCTTGTTTCTCCTCACTGATTTAAAGTTTAAGTGTGTGTGTGTGTGTGTGTGTGTATGCGTGTGTGTGTGTGCATGCGTGTGTGTGTGTGTGTGTAGGGGAATGTTAGATGCATAAAAAAATCTAGAATATATGTTAATGTACTTTCCAAGCAAAAAAATTTTTATTCTGGAGATTAAAGTTGGCACCAACATTAAATACAAACATTGCAATGAATTTTACTCAGAAGGATTATATACTTTTCTAACCACAGTTAGGAACCAAGACAGTCTATGAATAATAATGAATACTTTCTAAAGATAATTTCTGAAATATGGTTAAAACATAAGAATCAGGGATCAGTTTTAATTCTACTAACAATTAGCTTGATATCTAAGCTATCAAAGTTCTCCGCAAACCATTTTCTATGAGTTCATTGAATGGCATTGAGCAATGTTGATGAACATGGTGTTAAACAGAAGCAAATTCCTGCTGTGAGAAAGCAAGCAAAGAGGGGACATTTCTCCTTCATTGAATAATTTATTAAAATACCCAAAAGGGATGACAAGTAATGTATGTCGAAACTCTGCCATTTTCATTGCTAGAAAATAGACTTCTCTGCTCCTGCAAGCCTATGAAACTCTAATTTACTGGAGGAGAATATGCAGTGCTCTATTGATCTGTAAGAAGTAAAAGACAATCAATTCATAATGGCCCACTTAGGAATAATGAATGTCTTTCTTTCTCAATTCAATGTAGAGGAGAAAATGAGGGTATAGACAGGATAACAATAAAGAAAATGGACTTTTGAAAAAAAAAAGTCATCCTTCAATTAGTTTCCATGACAAAGCTCCCCCAGAATATTTTCGTGAGCAAAAGGTAATCAGGGTGGCATACTTGCTTCTGACTGGGACTGACTAATATATTATGAAAGGAATATTCCACAATCACTACTAGGAATTTAATCTTGCTTAAAATGTCATTTTTGGACACATTTCGCACATTACAATAATGACACAGTTCTTCAGAGAGAACAGCATTTCAGTTGAACCCCGTCTGTTCTCCTCAACCACGATGCAGTTAGGCTTAGTGTCAATCAGATTGACACTAAAGACAGCGCATTGTTTACTAAATAGACTCAAAGCACATTGTGAGGAAGCTCCTGTTTAATAAACCTTTAATTTGATGATAATTGTTCTAATTGCACAATGAGAATTTCACACACATCAATATTTATGCCAAAAAAGGATTTGGTTTATATCTACAAACAGAGAACAATACTATCTCCTAAAATTTGAGTGTGAAAGATGAGCAAGAGAACTGAAGAATCACTAAAATCTCAGACATTCCAATCCTGAAAAGTATAGCTCACCCACTAGTCAATCCTACACCATGATGATTCCTCAGCTCTCCGAACAGCTTTGGTAGACAATGAAACGTTTAATATTCTAATGTGCTCATGTACAATGATAATCGTAAATGCCCTCAATGAAGTAATAGCAAAGTTAAAATATAGGTAGCTAAGTAGTTCAAACCATAGCTCAAAATTCAGAAGTGATAAATATTTACCATAGCACATAAAACTTTATCTTGTGTTCACAAAAGTTGCTAGCAAACTCATGACCCACAAAACCATGTTATTACCCAAAATAATGTTATAACTAAAATGGGACTGGAAGCAAATAGTCCAGTAAACTGAAGTTCTAGGAAGCATGCAGCAATATTTGTTCCCATTCGAATCCTCAGTTGGTGATAACTTCTAAAATATACTCTCCAGATATGCAAGAAATATTACAGTCATGCTATCTCCCCAAGCATATTTTATTGCTTCCTTTTCATTTCCTACATTTTTGTTCTTTTAAATACTGCTACATTTTAACTCATTAAGGTTATTTCCTTTTGCACATATATTTTATTTTGTAAAGGTTTGATAGTTTTATAACTTTTTCATGACTATGTAAAGTCCTGTTCATCCAACAGAGTTCAAATTATATTTTTCTAGCTAAGAGAATGAGAAAGAAAGAGAGGATGGAAGAAGGAAACTGAGATGTGTAAATCAAAAAAGAAAGAAAGAAAAAACTATCATTTAATCCAAGAGAAAAAAATGATCGTTAATAATATTTTGGGTACAAGTAGGAATGTATATTATTCAAAATTTTTGAAGAAAAATAAAGGTAATTCTAAATCTTTAATTTATTTTCTGACATAACGTGAAACTTTTTTGTATTTATTTTTTAGAATCAAATATGCAGTTTCCCCTTTCTCCTCTCCCCCCAATCCCTGCCCTACACCTCCCTTCTCCCCACCCCACATCCAATCTGCCTTTACTTCTCTTCAGACAAGGGGAGAACTCTTAAGGATATCAACCAGCCATAGAAAATCAAGTTGTAGTGAGACTAGGCAAGTCCTGTCCTATTAAGACTAAACAAATCAACGTGGTAGGAGGAAAGGGTCCCAGAAGTATTATTCCAAATATTATTGAACAAGAAAGAAAAGCACTCAGGGAAAACTGAGACTCTCATGTGGATTTTAGAGAATCTATTGGAATCTTTGAAAAATCTATTCTATACATGAAAAAAAAATATTTCTTTGAGCAGAAGTTAGAGCTGGGGTAGTGTTCAAGGCTCTCAGAGGCAGCTTACATGCTTCTGCCATGATATACTGGGCAGAGCCAACAGGCAGGACTGTGGAGTTGGTCCTAGCCATATTGGCTTTTAGTTAAAAAGCAATTGCATAGTTTGGATTTACTAAAGCTAATTAATGAATTCAAGAATCATTAGTCAAGTGTGCTGAACAGACTAAACTTCCTAATACAAAAATAAAGTTAGATATTAGGAGCAAATCATTTAAAACATAAGCATTGAATCATGTTAGTCTCTTCTAAAACATGTTCACAGTTTCATGGCTGTTCTTTAAAGTCAGGTTACCCTGAAAATCAATTAGTACTATAATCACATCTTTTATCTCCGGTATGTAAATATACTTAGAAAGTTTTACTTACTGTTGAGTTAAAAAGTAGAATAAGAACTAGTTTACCTAAAATTGTGAAGAATTGAACATAAATTTTTATCCTTTTCTAAATACAAAATGCTCTCTCATGCTCAGACATAAATGTGTCTTCCAGTTATCCCACAGATCGTTATAACAAATGCCATTTGCACTGAGGTCAACTCATGTCAGCTACAATTTCCATTAAATGTGAACCCAAACAGTTTGAAGACCATAAGTGGAATTGAAGATAGCATATCAGCTTTTTATTTAGAATAAGAAACTCAAATTCAAACTTGACTTTCTCTTAAAGACATAGAACAGGTAAAATATATATCCCCATTACCTACAAAGTCTTCTTACCTGGAAAATAAAAGACCTGCATTTATTGGTAGATTTTAGTTCTCTGGAACCTAAGATGGCACAAAAGGAAATCCAAGCAGGATTAACCCCCTGGAGGTAAGAAATTGAAAAACTGCAAAGCCAAGTTAGTCTTACCAGCACACAAATTTCAAAACATGTAGATATGGGTCACATATCCACAAAGAAGGAAAAATGCGGTGACAATATTCCAGCAAAATTGATTTCAATCAGAGCATACCTACTTCATGATGTCATACCTCCAAATAGTGCCATTCTCTTTGGGGTTGACATTTTCTCTCAAGCCACCACAATTTCTGTTTTGATTTTTCAGATCTTGAACAATTTTATTTGTTTCTTTCAACTGTTTGTTTTTTCTTGTCTTTATTTATGGGATTAGACATTTTCTTCGATTGTTTGTTATCCCAGTTTTCTTTATGAGATTTACTCACTTCCTCCATTTTTTGTTTGTGTTTTCCTGGATTTCTTTAAGGAGACTTCCAATATCTCCTTTGATTTCTTTCTTCGATTTGTTAAAGATTTTGTTATATAAATCTTCTTAGTTAGAGTTATCCAAAATATTTCCTTATTGGGGTGCTTTTTTGAAATGCATTGTTTCCCCGATTTTTTATCAATCTATTTATCATTTGTGTATATGAAGTCTACTGATTTTTGTGTATCACTTTGTGTATCCTGCTACTTTGCTGAAAGTGTGTATAAACTGTCTAGGAGAGTTAAGGGTCATTTATATATGCAATCATACTTCCTGCAGATAAAGACACAAGTGTGGCTTTACACATTATGAGGAAACACAATCTCAAAGTTAGGTCCCTGATCTTCTGGCTTTTACAATCTTTCCATGCCCTCTTTCATAATGTTTTCTCAACTTCCAGTACATAACTGTTTTTATAGATGTCCCATTAGATTTCAGTTCCAAAACTCTGCATTTTGAGCCGTTGTAGTTTTCTGTAGTGTTCTCTGTCTTCTTCAATAGAAGTCACCTGAGTGAGTGATTAAGACTAAGCTTATCTGTGGGTTAAAGGACAAAGGTTTAGATAGTTGTTAGGAATCATGCAGGTTTAGGAAGGTAAGGTGATGTGGGATTTCCCTCTGTATTCTGTGAGTGCCATTGGTTAATAAAGAAGCAGTTTGGGGCCTATTGTAGTGCAGATTAGGGCAAGGTGGGAATTCCAAGCAGAGAGAGAAAAGAGAGTAGGCAGACTCAGAGGAGAAGCCAAGTAACTGCCTCTGCATGTCTGTCTGTCCAAGACAGACACTGGATGCCAGATAGACCTTACCGGTAGTCCACACAAACATGGTGATACACAGATTTATAGAAATTGTTTAATTTAGGTATAAGAAGCATGAGTTAATAAGGCAGGCAGTGTTATAATAGGATGGCAGGGAAATAAACAAGCAGCCTCCACTGACAAATTGGTGCAAACGTGCTTGACTACATCCATGTAAAACCTGAGACAGCTTGGAAAGGAATTCTAGAAACACATACATAAAAAAGTGGAGTTTAGCACAGATTCTTGGTAGATAGCATATTTTTTTTTCAGATGGGCTGTGTTTGCTGGCATCAAGCAGGAGCACCGAGGCTCCTTTATGCAAAGACTTTCCGACTCACCATGAACTCTTACTCTTCCAAAAGGCTAAGCACTTAAATAGGGTTTGTGAGCAGCATGCTACAAGTTGTTTAATGGAGACATAGACCTGCTGTGACCCTGGAGCTGGGGCAGTGTTCAAGGCTCTCAGAGGCAACTTACATGCTTCTGCCATGATATACAGGGCAGAGCCAACAGGCAGGACTGTGGAGTTGGTCCTCGCCATATTGGCTTATTATTAAAAAAATTCCTGGTCATAAATAATTACAGATATGCATGCAATAAAGACAAATTAAGATGGAAAAGACTTCTAAGGGTACCAGTGTTAGATAAATGTATGTAGACTTGAGAGAGAGGAAAAAAAGTACAGGCATTTATGATATGAAAGAGTACAGCCAGTCATAGATTAAAGGAGCAAAGATAATAAATATTAAAATGGTAGAAAAAGTAATAAAGAAAAACAAGTCACGTAATGATGGAATATACACAGAGAGTCTGGATTATCATTCCCATCAAGAGTAAAACACAACTCAAAATATTTCTGATATTTTATTTCACTCCTGTCTGAATGCCAAAGATCAACAAAACAATGAAAAATAAATGCTGGAGGTGATGTCAGGAAATGGAATTCTTATCCACTGTTGGTGGAATTGTTAAGCTGGTACAGTCACTGCGGAGTAAGTGTGGAGAAACCTCAAACAGTAAGAATAAATCTACTCTATGACTTAGCTATCTTGCCTTTTAAGAAATAAAGAGCCAAACAATTAGGTGTCTCCAGTTCTGAATTGACAGAATGTTGACTACTATAACTAGAACAATAGGTGTTTTAATAATACAGCAGTTATATGTTCAAATAGTTGGTAAATTGCTTGCAGATATCCTCATCACTTCTCACCATAAAACAGTATACTTTTATAGATCTAGTAATATGCTTTTTAAGGAGATGACCAAATTAACACCAGTAAATTGAAATTATTACATACACATATTGAGGTACATACAACAGTGTAATAATGTATCACTCATTTACTTTTAAGATATGTAAATATATACATGGTAAAGTATATACATACTTTATCCCACATGCCCTTCAAATTGTGATAAAAACAGGAAAGTCAAATATAATTTAATAATAAATACCTTAATATTAGCATTTAAATTAAAATTTCTCTCCCACATTTATATATCTGGGTTTTTTTTTTTTTTGCAAACTTATTTTAGTGACTGAATTTGACCCTCACAATCTGTAACTCATTTTGATTTAAAAATAACTAATGGGCACAAGAGCTGTAACCTTCTAAGGTCACCTGGGTAACAACCATGAGAAGAAAAAGAACACAAATGTCCTGAGCTTGAAATAAGAAGTGTGCCCCCAAATTCAGGACAGGAATTAAAACGTTAGATTTTGTTTCCCGTTATTTCCAATAAATATGTTTGATATTAGGGTATTCAAAATAAAGTAAAATTTTATTATCTCTGCCAAAGACAAAACTGCAGCAAAAAATTCCACTTGAATTATTTTGTGTTTCTAGGCAGCATACAGAGACATGGGAGAAATCTCCGAGGTTGGCAGCAGTTTTATGTTTGGGTTTCATTTGCATGGACACCAACCGTATGATCACTGCAGATTATTTTGCCAAATTATTCTTGGTACCCATGGCACAAATGCTCTTCACTGAAAAGTTAATAAATGCTCATTTCATTTCTGTTCTAAAATTTTATCCTTCTGTTAACTCTGTTTTGGTGATACTATTTAACTTCATTATTTTATACCCCTTGTAAACATTGACTGTCCTTTGTGTCATAGACAACTGAACACATCCAACATGAACTTATAATCTCCTTCAGTATCTTTCTCCTCCTGTATTTTCCTATTTTAGTAAATTAGAGTCAGTTCTGAGCTAGAATTGGCTTTCTAAAATCCTGTTTTCCAGGCTGTCCTTCCCATAGCATTTATCTAGGTCTTAAGTTTTAGCGTCCACAGCTAGACATACTTCGTGTGCTCACACTACAAACTATTAGGTGTCAACAGTTCTGAATTAGCATGTGATGACTACCGTAAATAGTTATATAGCTGTTTTCATTAGATAGCACTATGTGTTTAAATGGCTGGTAAGTTCTAGCTGTAGTTTCCATGAACACAGGGAATTAGAAATTGCTTTATCTCTCTTCATAATTTTTTATCCATTTCCATCCTTTCCAAAAAGAATTAATAGTTTTTCCTAAGACGCAGATTGAGTGCAATCTCTTTTAGGAATAAAACTACAGAAAAATCTCTACTTCATTTTCTTACCAATGAAAAAACTATAATCAAAATTAGGGTGATTGAGAGAACATAGTTGAAATGCTGCTACTGGCCTGGTTTCCCTTCCTGGGTACTTGCAATTTTAATGGTTTGTATTCAGTTGAAGTAATTTTTCTTTAGCCAAGTGCCTTGTTAATACCATGAATTTGCTGGAAAATAATAAAATTCATACCACATAACAAGTACTACATAAAGTTTTCCAAAGCATAATTTCACTCCTTACACAAATTATAGAATAGTTCTATAAATTTCTAGTTTCCAATGCCTAAGTATTAAGAAAAATGTTGATAATAATAACATCAAAGAGAAGTGTCTCTGTGTGGAGCTGTGACTCCCTCTTGAAGGTCCACACACCTCTGTGCTGTCCCAAGATTGCATCCTAGCCTCTCTTCATTCTCTGCATCAAGGTCAATTTCAGCAAATTTCCTTTCAAAGTGACTGTTAGAGCACTTTTCTTCTCTGGTATGCACTCCAGAACATCTGGCTTGTATTCCTGAGGATGGGGACTGATTTCTTTCCATTTGGGAGAACTTGAATTGCCCTGACTGTTAGGGCATCATGTTCTCTCACAATCTCCAACTGGGCGGTATGATCTCCTTCTTGTGTTGGGAAGCAGTAACTACTGAGTATGACTGTTAACTATAGGATATCATCAACAGAAATGTGAAATTCATAGTGTTTTGGGTATAACACCATTGATAACAAACTCAAATTCAGGAACACAGTTTATAAATGATACTAGGTTTTCTATTTAACATCAGAAAACCTTGAAGGATATATTTTGTGTCAGGGAGATATAATTTTTAAAGCCCCGACATTTGAAAAATCAAATCATCAAGCATCTTCAATGAAGGCTACATACTACAAAAACATTAAATCACGGAACAAATGAAGGATCTTCAATGAAGGCTACATACTACAAAAACATTAAATCACGGAACAAATGAAGGAGCTTTTATAAGAAGAACATGTATAGTAATATTTCACACAATAGAAAGTGAAGTAAATTTTACTTCTTGTGCTTATCAGCGCTCTTTACATACTTTGGTTTTCTGTTTAAACTTTAAAATTGACCTGTTTAACATTTATTGTCAATTTCCATTAAGAATTGTGTGACCTTTTACTTTGCAAAACCAATAACAAACTTCAGGTTGTTTTAATACAAAAATAAATTGTCCCTGACCATGGATGCACTTACACAAGCATACTGTCCACCTTAGTCAATGCCAAAAGATGTCCATACTTGCTGATGGCTTAAAAATAGGTGTCTATTTACCCTTGACAACTGAACTCTTAGCAGCATGTGCTACATTTGATAACAAATGTCTTTTTGCAGAACAAAGTAGTGACTTTCAACCAACACCACAATGTTTTTTTTAATACATTAGAGAGAAGAGTATTTTGATGAAAAAACTGTTATGTAACACACACACACACACACACACACTAGACCTACTTAAACTTGCTTAATTTTGCTCAAAGTTGGGACTCTTTAGTCCCAACTAAAGAGTTGGGACTCTTTAGACCAAGTTTACATCAACAATTTCAATGTAGAATATTTCACATTTATTCATGAAGTTATTTTGGCAATCATAAATTTATTTATTTTTCTATGACCAGATTTCCCTATGGAATAATACACCATATCTCAAAGATGAAGGAAGATGACAATTAGTTTTTGAAACTATAGCAGGTCAGTGGTGGTGTATATCTTTAATGCTAGCTCTCAGGAGGCAGAGGAAAGTAGATTTCTGTGAGTTTGAGGATAGCCTGGTTATCAAAGGTGTTCTAGGACAGCTAGGGCTAATGCCCAGATAAACTGTGTAGATAAATAAATAAATGAATAAATGAAAATATGTAGCTTATTAAATAAATCACATGTATAATTTGACTAACCTGATGTTATATTTATATTTTTCACTGTGATTTTCATGTTTATTCATATTTAAGCAATATTGATAAATAATATATATTTATATATTTATATTATAACATACATATGACTTAGTATATAATGTTAGCTATAACCTGTTTTAGTAAACAAAATTTTGTCTTTTTATTTCAATGTTGTAGCTATGTTTAAATTTCAGAGGTTAAATCTCTTTTGAATAATTATTTCTAAGACTTTGAAAAACAGCATTCTAAAACTATATACACATTTTCAAACGTTGAAAATAAATCTACCACATGATGTAGCTATCACTCGGGCATATACCTAAAGGATTTTGCATTTTACTAAGAGATACTTGTTCATACACTGCTGTTCTATCTCCAATAGTCAGGAAATTAAAACATATTTCTATCAACTCATGAATGGATAATGAAAATGTGGTACATTTGCACATTGGTATATTAATCATCTATAAAGAAAACTGAATCGTTTAAAACTCACAGGTAAACGTATGGAACTAGGGCAATCGTACTAGATGCAACCCAGACTCAGAAAAACAAAAATTGCATGTTTTTTCTCATATGTGAATGCTAGCTTTGAGAGAGAGAGAGAGAGAGAGAGAGAGAGAGAGAGAGAGAGAGTTTAAATATGTGTATCTCGTTTGAAACAACCATAGAAATTAGCAAACTAATAAGGCACTATGGGTGAGGAGGAGCTCTTGCAAGAGAGAGAACATAGAATGCAGTAATACAAAGGAAGAAAAGCAAGCACAGAAAAAGAAGGATTGAAAGATGGAAGCTAAAGTGGCAGGGTAGAGATGGGAATATAACTGCGAGATAACTAACGCCAAAGAACTTTTAAAATCTCCATATGGGAACCTGATACTGTAGAGCTTCTGAGAGAGAGAGAACTTAAATGGAGTTTTCCTACAATGGAGAGACTATACCCCACCAGATACCCCATGTTAGCAAATGAAAATCTCAGTATCAAGAAGGGATTACATTTTTTGAGTGATTATCTAATATGGTGTCACAGACCTTAAACAATATAGGCTACTTACAATGCTTTGTAACATGAGGGGCCCTGTTTGTTTGTTGGGTTTCTGTCGGCCTGGTTTCCCAGCTATTTAGTCCCAGAGAAAAATCACACATAGATCTCTATAAATTATAAGTTGATTGGCCCATTAGCTCTAGCCTCTCATTGGCTAACTCTCACATCATGATTAACCCATTTTTCTGATCTATGTTAGCCATGTGGCTCAGTACCTTTTTTTAGTGGGGCAGCTCACATCCTGCTGCTTTGGTGATCTGGGCAGGAGTGGGAGGAATCAACTTCCTCCTTCCCAAAATTCTCCTGTTCTCATTACATCATTTTTACTTCCTACCTGGTTTTTCTACCTACATTTTCTGTCTGGCTAATCAGCGTTTATTTAAAACATGATTAACAAAATACAGACAATTATCCTGCAATGCTTCTTTATTAATTCCCAAAACCAGAAAGTAAGATTCTATTGCTAGAGACACCATACCTGAGTCATAGAAAAGAGAGAAATTAAGCCAATATTCATTTGAAAGCTTCATTTGTATTATCAAGATTTCATAGTTATACACACTGTTAGGAGAGAAAAAGTTCTCACCTTATTGTAAACCTTTAAATTACAACAATGACTATCCTGACAAAATATGCTCAAATGGTAGAGTAGTTGCACCAATGTTACGGGAGTAACAAACCACTTTCTGGTTGCATGAGACAGAATCCATGCCTGTCATTAGTAAACAGATCAAGAACCTATAGCTAGATAGATCATACATTTTGTGGGGGAACCTACTGCTAACTCTGGTTTAGAATCATAGTATTAAACTGATTCCTAGTGGTTTATCTCAGTAGCCACAGGTTGTTGCATCTCTCAACCTTCATCAGAGATGCAGAGACACAGAACTGGTCCAAAGAGAATAAATGACTGTGGAATGTTCAGACTTAAAGGGTGTGTATATACCCCTTGAGAGAGAGAGAGAGAGAGAGGTATGTATCACAACCCTTCCCACAAGACTATCAGTCTTCATGGAAGAGGTTATGGAAAGATTGTAAGAGATAAAGTTAGTGGAAAAATTCAAAGAAACAGTTATTTACCAAGCACAAGAGTGCAGTTGCATATATGAATTCACAGCTATTGTGACGGTATTCTCAAGAGTAGTATAAGCTCAAACCAGACAAGATCCTAGCATGGACAGAAGAAAGTTGACATTAAATTCTACCACTAGTTAAGGTCATGTTTACATTTGACAGCTGATGAGAGTGGAAGAATTCAGTTTCTTGAATGATTTGACCCCTGATAAATTGTTTATACTCCAGGGCAGGCCCCACCTCCAAGAGTAGTTAGGCAACCGAAATTCGGCTGTATAGGCTAACAGACAAAGAGGTAAAAAGAGAGACAGAGTCAGAGAGGAAGAGAGACAGACAGAGAGTATTCAAAGTTGGGTGATGAGGGTTATTTGGGAGGAGGAAGAAGAGAAGGTAAATAAAGATGACTAGAATATATTTATAATTTCTTCATTAATAAAAATAGTTTTAGAAAACAATAAACCTTGAAAACATGGAACAATGAATAAAATAAAAATTATAACAAGGCATGAATCATGGTAGAAAAACAGTTCAGAGAGCCGAGAATAGTGGATTTACTGGAATAAACATGTTACATTGAGCCAGAAAACTCACCAGAAGACTTTACTTTATATAACAGGCATAGAGAGTACAAAAATTACAAGAAAGATAAGTAATGTGTTCGTGAGCACAGCAGCAGCATTATTAAGACTCTCAGTGGTGGCCGTCCTCTATAAAGACAGCAGTAGGAGATGCTCTTATACAAATGCTTTCCCTAAAAGCAATGGAAATGACACAATTCCAAAGTCGCAAAGGCCATATGGTGTTACTTAACTATCAGAAATAAACTGAAAGCAATTATCCTAAAGAAAGCAAGGTCAGACTGGTAAGTAAGGTGCCCGACCAACAATAGTTCAGAGAACTCAGGGTCCTGCAGTCATGTATTGATCAATTAGTCAAAAGATAAAGGTTGCATGAGCAAAAGGCTCAGGGTCCCAATCAGATTCATCATCTTTCTGAGTACACAAGCGTGAGCTGATTCTCGGATGCAGAGCTCTGAAGACAAGCAGACATCCAGAAAGGAAATACTAACCACAGCAAGAATAAATTCTAAAATTTCTCCCAATATTTTTTCAACATGATCTGTAGATATTCAGGAAAATAAGTTTACAATAAAGAAAAAGAATAGGTAAGATTTTATTGCTTTTGATATGATATCTGACTTCATATTGAAGTGTCAACTCTTCCAGCTCCTACCACAGATCTCTTAAGTAAACAATATTCTGTTTTGTCCCAAGGACACCCAGTAAGGGCATATAGCCTATATAATAGACTACAGTATCTGTAGGTCTCAACTGAGCTCATTGAATTTACACACGTGTGCTAATCCCCTGGTGCATGAGAACACAGCAGGAGTGAATATATAATACAGATATAAGAATTTCAGGCTGAATCTATAGTATTTGAGGACTATGTGTTTATAGTGGGGAAAGTCACTTAGAGACCTCTAAAACAAACTCACTCTCAGCCAAGATGTAAAATAAAAAGTGTTGTATTTCCATTTTAGACAGAAACAGCCAAATATTTAAACTTAAGCGCTGACGGTACCCACCCACTGCAATCATTTTCCAATTTGGTTATTATATATATATATAGCAACAATTATGACCAGCAATTTCAGATTCAACCAACTTGTAATTTAACTGCTGTTGTCAAGATGTTTGTGCATATGTATGTATATATATACATATATGTATATATAATTTTGATTAGAAAATATTAGTAGGCTTTATGCTACTGCTGCTGTACAACTTTTTATGGGAAATGAAAATATGCTTTTGTATCTAGATAGAAATCTATTAACATACTAAATAAATGACTTAACCTGTCTAGTTTAGTGAGTTTATTATAGCTATGGGAGTATGGGTAAGGTGTCATATATATGAAGCATGGACTATTTTAAAGCATCTATGTCATTGAGAAGTGTATCTCAGAATGATCAGCTGCACACCCAAGTTGCATCCTTGGTGTTCCCTGCATGAGTTGGAGGCAGATCAGCCTACTAGAGGGAGGCAGTTGGGCTGACATGAGAGTCTCGTTTCTCCAGGTATTGATATTGCTGATAAATTCTTGTAGGGTTCAACAGATTCCTAAAGCCTGTGATTTTTTTCTTTATCAGTGTAAGTCCAGTTTCTTTCCTGTGTCTTTAGGAGCCTTCATTCTGAGCACAGGGTTTCAACTTAAGGAAACTGCATGCAACCAGTACTATTTGCTATAATTTTTATACAGATCAGAAAGTGTTTTACATTTACGTGAAAATGACAACAAATCTAGTTTACCATCTGTCAATCAGACAGGAGATTGCCTCAAGTAGTTACCATATTTATATAAATTCAAAATTTTCATGAAACTGTGTATTTGTGAAAGCATGTCAATGAACCAAAAATCCATCAGTTTTGTCAATCAAACCAATTACTTACATGCCAAGTCAACTAAAGTCAATTATGCGACAAATGTGTTAGAGCGTTTACAGATAGGTATAGCCAACCGAAAAGAGATTATATCAGTGAAGTTTGTATATGATGTATTGTCTGGGTCATGAAAGGCCTTATACTCTCTAAAGAATAAATCAACTATCCCACAATTAAGGAGAATCCCTGGCTAGAGTCCTACAGATTGGAAGGAGTCAACTGAATATTTTGTTCCAGTGTTTTTACTGTATTACACAAAATGTGGCTGGCCTAAAGGAGAAAATCATCAGTCCGGGATTCAGTATGAGAAGCACTGCCTCTGTCGCCACATAACTCAATAGGCTCTGTGATTAAAGGTATAGTCAATGTGAAACATGAAAATGTGAAGAAAACATCCCATTGACTCCTTAGACTCTTTATTTTATTAACAAATAATTGTACATATTAATGAAGTGTAAAATGATGTTTTAATGCATGAATATATTGGATAATTATCCAACCACGATAAATATAGTAACCATCTCTTTAAACACATATCTGATTTTTGTGGCAAGAGCATTCAAAATACTCTCTTGTGGCTGGTTTTGATTTTGTTTTTAGATTTTGGTTTTTGGTTTTTCAAGCCAAGTTTCTCTATGTAGCCATGACTGTCTTGGAACTCACTCTGTAGACCAGGCTGGCCTCAAACTCCAAGAACGGCCTGCCTCTGCTCCTGAGTGCTTGATTTTAAGATGAGCGCCACCACCACCATTCACCATTCTTGTGACTGTTTTAAATATGCATTGCTGTAACTGTAGTCACCCTACTGTGCACTACAGCACCATATCATGTCCCTCCTATCTAACTATAACTTTGATCTATTGATCAACTTCTCTGCTTCCCTTTATTCTCCACTCCTATACCCTCTGTTATCATCTTTATCCTCTTCATGTACCAGAAGAACTTCAATGAAAACACATGAGTGAAATTACATATATTTGTCCTTCACTCAATACAAGGTTACCCAATTATATGCTTGTTGTCATAAATGCCATGATTTCTTCTTCATTTAAGCTCCTGGTTATTATTAGTTTTATATGCCTCATATTTTTACTTCTACTGACACAAAACCATGAGTGTTGTGCATAAAGGCAGTAGTAGACATATGGTTTCATATATGTCTTTGATATACTAATGTCATTCCTTTGGCTATTACACTCAGGGGAAGATTATTTGGCCTACTTTTTCCCTTTTTTATTTTTTGTCTTTTTGGGGATACTTTTATGATACTTTCCATAATGGCTGCATTCATTTACATTCCAATTTGTATTGTGCAAAAGGTCATTTCTCTCTTGTCATGCCTTATCTAACTGTAGTGAACATGTTGCCTCATTTGGGTTTTAATATGAAATTCTATGATCACTAATTATGTTGGGATTTTTGGTTTCTCCAGCCTTTGGCCATTGGCCATTTATGTTCATTACTTTCTTTTCTTTTCTTTTTTTTTTTTGAAGAATAGTCACTCAAATCCCAAAACTAACTTTATTCAGGTTATGTATTTTGTCTAATATTAAAATATTAACCCAATATTTAATATATGGTTTGCAAATATTTCTCTCATTCCACAGGTGGCCTTTTCATGGTGTTGAATTTATTTGCTTTGTAGATAGATTTTAATTTGATATAATCCTGTATGTGTAATTTGGCATTGTTGTCTAAGCTTTTGGAGTAATGTCTATGGAATCATTGTCAAAGTAAATATTTGTCAATTTTGTTGCTATGCTTTCTTCTAGAAATTTCAAATTTTCCAATTTTACACATAAAATGCATTAATTGATCTGTTTGGTGTGTGATATAAATGTAAAGTTTTAAACATGAGTTTTCAGTTTTTCAAAACTCTTTTTTAAATAGATTGTCTTTTCCACAATGTATGTGCTTTTTGGATTATTAATCAAATCCATACTGTCAGAAGTATCAATTTAATAATATCTGAAAAGCAGCCTTAAATGTTCTTTAAGGCCTTAATGTAGAAGGACAGAAATAAATATAAGCTTGGCAGACAGGGTGTGTTAATTAATCATACATCCAGTGTATCCCATAATGAGTTGATTTACCTAAACCAGTAATCCTTTGTGTGGTCGAATGGACAGTGTGCAATATGGAATGATATAAAAGTCTATTTGCAAACAGATGAGGTCAATTTAGATTACTCTCCTCCAGCTCACAATGTTGGTTGTATGTTGAGGTGGCTGCCTTATGACTAGACAGCAGTGGGAACAAAATGCCAAACACACTCATGGGTCTTCATCTTAATGTATAAGCTTGAGAGAAAAAGAGGATAATAACCATGGATCAAGTTTCCCCAAGAGCTGTCTATGAAAGTCACTCAAAGAGAAAATATCTTTATACTGTGTAAGGCACCTATAGTCTACACAAATCATAGAGGCATGCAATACAAATATTTATACTATTATAAATGATAATGAGTTGGCTGGATATTGAGTCATAGGCATAGAAAAGGAAATATTTGAAGACGAGGTAATGTAGGGCAAAGGTATGTTCATTTATCTATGAACTATGGACACTTTTGTAAGCTTTTGAAAGTTAATATGCAGCTGAGAGTATATACAACAAAGGCAGCAATAATAACATAAATAAAATAACTCTGCTACGTGACATCAGTCAGATCGTGTTATTAGCTATCTGTCTCAATGGGGATCATGATCAGTAACTTTTTTTTTTAAGTAGACTATGTATAACACAAGCAGCATAGGGTCTTATCCACTCAGGTAATTGTCTAAAGTTTCCATCACAGAGAACTCAGCTCCCCCAAACACAGTAAAATATTGGCAAATGTTGAGTACTTGTTTATCCAGGAAATATCCATGATTTCTTTGATTTTAAAAGCTCCAACATGATAAACTTTAATTTTGTAGCCTAACATTGCTGACCACAGAGTTGTGACGAGATGCACACAATCAGCACTTGGAAGCCAAGCCAGATCTATTGAACAACTGCCTGTATAGCACCATCGCTTCAAAAAAGTGAGTAAAATAGCAGGAGCTTTACATTGGATGCTTTGTGTCTCAGTTGGAATCCATATATAATGAAAACATAGCGGCATCTCCTGTCATAGAGCTTCAGCAACTACTATACTCTTAAGGTGAATGGGAAGAACGCTTGTTCTTCTGTTGTGGAACTTCCCAAATAGCATACAGAATAAGTTACTCTCTCCAAAACAGAAAGGTGTTTGTGGCAGCATGATCATGAGCTGACTACCATACCACACAGAAGCTGCTATATAGAGGACCAATTAAGTACACATTTTGGAAAAAGGCAGAAAGGTTTCATTCACTTTCTAGCCCTGATATAATCTGAAACTGGCTGTGTAGACCAAAGTAATTTGAACTCACAGGTATCCACCAGTGTCTGCATTCTGTGTGCTAAAATTAAAGCTACACACAAACCATAACAGGCCACACATACATTCATGATGGCATCAGCTTAGAAAGGATGAAGTGAGCACCCTCTGGCTCAGAACATTGTCCAGATAAATAATAATTGTGTTTTCTTAATTAGATGAATATATGGCACCAAAATTTTTGATGAGAAAAATAATGCTTTCAAATAATTGATATTCCTTTTTAGGAACTTAGGGCTGCTGATTCTTGCAATTTTAGACTCTGTTTTAGATTATTTTATTTTCATAAAAAGTGAACATTTTTAAATGGGATGCTCAGCAGAAACTCCATTGAAATGCAAGATTTTATTCCCTATTTACAAAAACTATAGCCCACTGAGAAGTTATAGCCAGATTAACCTCTGAAGATTAATGTTTTATCCCCATGAATTTCCTGCATGAAATATCGTGAGCACCCTACTTCAATGCAACATTTAAGACCCATCCTACATCTAGAGACCCACTCATGTTGGACAACCCACTTGAGTCAGACAAGGCCTTTAGCAATTGTGTCCCAGTTCAGGTAATTCCTTTCTGTAAACATGGTCCTTCATAAATCTTCACCCAAAAAGCTCTTCTTCCTAAACTTGTTATGAACGTCGATTTTGGCATCAGCTTCCGAATAAACACAGAGCTTACTAGCCACCATCTCAAATTCATCTTCAGAAACTTGCTTCAAAAAAATATTTGACCCTGCATTTGTTTTCTTGCTTCAAACCAAAGCTTAAGATTTTATTTTCTGTCCTTACTTGCTCTTACATTTATTAATGCTGGAAGCAGTGTTCATGCAATCTGACTTTCAATTTTTAGAACGCACTTGTTATACGTGCAGAAAAATGGCCAATTCACAAAGGGCAAATATCCTACTCTGAATTAAATTACCCCATTCCCCTGCCATCTTGTTATCTACAGACTTGGTCTGCCTTTTCCATAAACCAGTTACAAAAATTGAAGTTTTTAGAAGCAAAATAATCATGAAACTACCATTCAATTTTAAACAAAAGTCATGTTTCCTAGATAAGTTTTTGATGCCTTTTCTTGGTACTTAATTGCATCACTATAAAAAGTAGTTTGCTCTTTTTCTACAACTACATTCAAGACTGATGCATAGGTTTTCTTAGAATCTTAGCGATGGAGAGGTGGTGAGAATTTCTCTCCTTCCCAGCTTCAAAGACCCCCTGGTGATTACTTGGATTCCTAGCAGAACAACATCTAGATATGGCCAACATTGTGTTAAATCTTTACATACTTTTGAAACTTTCTGAAAAACTCTACTGAGTTTTTAATCCATTCAGGATAAGTGGTGCTAAGATAAATAGGGTGTTAAGATAAGAGTTCTAATTAAAACATTGCATAGGTGAGATAAACATTTCTGCCAGGAAAAGTCTGTCGTTTAAATTGTCCTTTATTTTTCAAGCCTCTTGCTTTTTGTTATTAGAGGTGTCTAGTAATGTGGAATTTCACATATCACAGGTACCAGATTAGATATCTCTTCCATTTTCTTATTACTTAAAAAATGCTTCCATGAAAGAGAGGAAATAGAACCTAGTAGCACAGACACTGAGAGAAACAATTAATAAATGGGACCTCCTGAAACTAAGAAGCTTCACAGTCAACAAGACAAAATGGCAGCCTACAGAATTTGAAAAGATCTTCACCAACCTCACACTGGACAGAGAGCTAATCCCCAAAATATACAAAGAACTCAATAAACTGGTCATCAAAAGAACAAATAACCCAATAAAAAAATGGGGTACATACCTAAACACAGAACTCTCAACAGAAAATTCTAAAATGGCTGAAAGACACTTAATGAAATGCTCAATATCCTTAGCCATCAGAAAAACACAAATCTAAACAACTCTGAGATTCCATCTTACACTTGTCAGAATGACAACACTGATGACAGCTTATGCTGGTGAGCGTGTGAGGTAAAGAAAACACTCCGCCATTGCTGGTGGAAGTGCAAACTGGTATAGGTGCTTTGGAAATCAGTATGGGAATTTCTCAGAAAATCAGGAAACAATCTACCTCAAGACCCAGCAATACCACTTTTGGGTATATAATCAAAGGATGCTCAATTGTACCACAAGGGCATTTGCTCAGTTTTGTTCATAGCACCATTATTTGTCATAGCCAGAACCTGAAAACAGCATAAGTGCCATTCGATCAAAGAACAGATAAAGAAAATGTGGTCCATTTACACAATGGAGCACACACAGTGAAAAAAAACTAATGATATCTTGAAATTTGCAGGCAAATGGATGACTCTAAAAAAAATCAGACCTATAAAAGAAAATATAATATATACTCACTCATAAGTGAATTTTTAGACACAAATCAAAGAAAAAAATCCTACAATTCACAATCCCAGAGAATCTAGACAGGAAAGAGGATCCTAAGAGAGACATACATGGATCTAAAGTACATGAGAAGTAGAAAAAGACAAGATCACCTGAGTAAATTAGAAACGTGGCAATTATTGAAGATGGTAGAAGGCGAGTGAAGAGGAAGGGAGAGGAATGGAGAAAAATACATAGCTCAATAAAAACAATAAAAAATCCTTCCAGAGCAAAGGACTAATGTATTTGTATGACTTCAAAATAGTGCGTTGTAAAGTAATTTGGAAAGCTGTAAGTGATTAATAAGTCTATTACTATATATGTTGGATTCTGGAAAATAAAAGGATATTTTCTTTGACAAACTAATCTCTAATGCATGAACAAAGAATATAACATGACAGTATCAATTTCATTCCAAATCGTGCATTTCAATATCAATGTCTTGCATCAGCATCTATCCATTTTTAACCTTATCATTTTAAAGACTTACTTTTTTCTTTTAAATGTTGTGATTTTTTTGTGTCCATCTGTGTGTGGGTATGTGCACATGAGTACACGTGAGCACATATGCTCTTTGGGTGCAGAAGAAGGTATTGGATCCATTGGAACTGGAGTTACAGGTGGTTGTGACACACACAACATAGGTGGTAGGAATCTAACTTGGATCCTCTGAAACGGTGGCAGTCACTATTTAACTACTAATCCATCTCTCCGCCCCCAGCTTATTTTTAAGTATTTCAACACTAAGACTAAACAAACCCCTTTATCAAAAGAATCACAGAATTCATCTTCTATTACTTCTCCCAAAAATTCAAATAGTTTCCTACCATCTTTGTGATTGGTATGTCACTTTACAAATATGAAAATTACCTTAACATATAGTGCCTAAAACATAGTCTCATTTCCCTTGGTATAAAATAAGTATTCAAAACATACTTGATTAAGTATAGGGAATACTTATTTTAAATTATTGAGAGAACCTGGGAATCTGGGCCTGAAGAGATGGCCCAGTGGTTAAGAGCATGCATGTATTATTCTTGCAAAAGGCATGAGCTGGGTTCCTAGAACCTATGTCCGAAGGCATTCATCTACTTGTAACTTCAGCTCTGAGTGATCTGACATCCTCTTCTGGCCTTTACATGTATTACATTAATACATACAACCTACCTCCACACATATTAGAAATAAAATTAAAATCTAAAAACATTAAAAAACCTATAGTAGATTAGAATTTACAATTCATGATTCAAAATTGATTTTTACAGTATCTGTTCCTCTCTCTCTCTGCAGATTTGGTATTTCCTTTAGGATATCAAAATATAGCACTTCAAAATTCTTGTAGAAGTCTTTCAACAAGAAATCAATGATTGATTGAATTTAAAATAGGTTATATAAATATGTCTGCATCAGCACAAAAAAGGCCTATTTCACAAACAAAATCAAATAAGTCCATCTACTGTATTGTATGACTGTCACACAAATGGAATATTTCAGGGCTCACAGAGTAAAAGATGATATACATCAAAATTTTCAGGAATTCTTTAGAAACGAAAGCGTATACATCACTAACATAAGATGAGTTTTGGGAGAAGTTTTGTCATCTTGTTCTTGTGATTAGAACCTTATAAAATAATAGTCTCATCCAAATTAGATCAATAATGTATATTTCTTATATAATGAAGACTCAAACTGGCACTTCCAAATATATAGTTCAAAATATACAGCCCTTGACTTTGAAGCTGGTGATAACAAGAAATTCGGGGTATCTATCGCTCAGAATCACTGCGGCACAGTCCCTGAATCCCAGTGCGGATTGAGTAGAACTAGGAAAGTGGCAGGAAAACAACTCCAGCATTGAAAAGCAAAAGCTTCAAGTCACAGCACGCTGAGCTCTGTAATAGATTTCTCATGGTGCATGACCATGAGGGAGGGTCCTGTGCTCAAGAACCAGGATGGTTGCTGTTGACAAGGCATTTAAAGGTTACATCTTGTGTTACAAGGCCAAAGAATTCAGTGTTCTGTTCGCTAAACGAGAAAACCGTATTTATGCTGCTTGAGTCATATTATTTATAATCTAGTGATAGCTTCAACTTGCTGATCATAAGAGGGATACATTTTGTAAAAGTTGGAGACTATCTATAGTAGCTATAAGATGCCATCATTCTTTACAATGTCAAGGATACTGGTAGTCCTTGCAACAACCTTGCAGCATATTCTATAACCAGGGATGCTGTTATAATAGTTCCTTTTCTGCCTTTTCATACCTAACATAAATTCTGAAAGTTAAGTAATAAATTAGCTTATTTTCAAGGACTCACAGATGTTGATGGTGAAAAAACTCATGAATGGTTTCTAAGCCTCTCTTCCTCTTTGAATTGTACTTAGACTAACCTCAAGTTGAGGACCATCAGTAGTATGCCTTTTGCCTATAAACTATTGAATCAAAAGATTATCTAAGAAATCTGGTCCACCATCTGCATTTGTCCTCAGTAAATTAACCCACATATTTATCTTAGCCAGTTCCAATCTTAAACATCCTCAATTATCTACCATTCAGACATCATTTTCTACACATTTCTCAAGCAGAGAGTTATGTAAATTCTGGCTTAGAGATAACTCCTGTCACAGCTACTTCTGGTTTCTCTGATCCATCCTCTTTGTGAGCAATTAAATCATCTACTAAAGCACAAGTGCAAACATGTTTAATTTGTGTGCTATAGAAAGATTTCCTCAGATTTGGAGTGAAATTCAGTCAGTAAGATGAAATGCAAGTAGACCTGCAGACCGGTGCTGACAGACCCCATCTCTAGACACTACATCTGCCTCAAATGCTTTTACAAGCTGCCCTTTCCCCATGTCTATCAGATCAATTGTCTATTCCTGATCAATTTCTCATAGGAATATGAACACACTATATAGCCCTTGAGAAGCTATACTTTTGCTTCCTGCCTCTCAACACTAGCAGATTTCAACCACTAATGGTCCAGTTTATTGTTTAATGTCTGCTTCTCCAAGGGTTTTGGATATATTATGCACATTTAATTCCCATAGAGTCTCAAGTTTTACCTTCGTTTTGGATTATATTTGGGACAATGTCTCATTATGTGGCCCAGGCTAGCTTTGAACTCAGAATCCCACCTCAGTTTCTCAGGTGCTAAAAATACAGATGGCTGAAAAGGCTTGTTATGTTTAAATTCACAAATATGATCTACTAAGATTTAATATTATAAGCAAAATCATATGTTTAAAGAACAATACTACATGATCTCACTTATATGTGCACTCAAAAAGAATTAAATACATAGATATTAACTGGAGGTGGGAAAGGGGAGCAAATGCAGAAATGTAGGTCCAAGGGCACACTTGCCATTATATACGGTGAGTAAGTTTGCAGCTTAGATGCATAGTAGAACAGCAATAGTTAATATTATACTCATTATTAGAATTTGCTAAGAAGGTAAAATTTTGTAACCCTCACCACAAATAAAAGGAAGAAGTAACTCTATGAAACAATGCAATGTAATATGCCTAAAGATATTCTGCTATGTTCATGGATGGATGCCTATGTACTATCCTTTAATCTCTTCTAGAACTATTTTATTTTATGTGTATGAGTGTTTTACCACCATAAATGTTGTTTCTGGGTCCTTTGAGGGCAGAGCAAGGCATTGGATTGTCTAGAATTGAAGTTACAGTTTGTTCATTTAAGTGCTGAAATTGAACCTGGGTATTATGCAAGAACAAAAGTACTCATAGTCACTGAGACATCTCTTCAACCCCCTTTAAAATATTTTAATGAACTGTAAAATCTTCAATAAGAAATATTAATCATGACTGTTTCAGTAACAATATGACTGCGCAAACAAGACCTAAGCCAGGACACCACAATTAGATTTGGTAACATAAAAGGGGAAAATCTCATGTGAACCCACCCTACATAAAGAAGTTCAGGCAGCTAAGGAATACTAAAATAAAGAGAGGTATGATTTTTCCAGAAATATTGGTTACCTAATACCAATTGATCAATTTTGATTGGTATTTGAAATCATACACATACAAATATCACTAAACAGTACTTGTTTATTTATGTATATATATTTTATATGTAAACATTTGAAGAAAAATAAACAGATCAATGAGGAAGGCAAAGGGATAAGGGGGAAGTGGGAAATAATGAAATTATATTTTAATTTCAAACCCAAAATAATGTATTCCTCTAAATACTTGTATATCTAATAAAATTGCCATAAAGTATGTTTTAGAAATAAAAACTTCAATGAGTGTCATTATTTTTTTCAAGTGTTATCTTAGAGAGAATATGGTGATGTCTCATCTCCACAAACATTGTAACTGCTGGTTTGGGAATATAGCATTGCATCTGGACTCCATGCCATGCAAGACTTAGACCTGAGTTGAGATCTCCAGGATGTGGAAAAGGTATAGCAGACCTGTTTTCCACCTTGGAAGTCAAAAGCAGAGAAACGGGATCCACAGCGCAGGCAGGTCAGTGAGGCTAGAGATTTCAGTAAACTCTGGATTCTATGAGCCATCTTCCACCAGTAAAAAAGGTAGAAGAGCAGTCATGAAATATTTCTTGTCAGGAGTGTTTGTCATGAGCTGTGATGACTCATTACACAATTGTAGTTTATAGCAATGATAATTCAGGTGTCAATCTATGAGAGGAAGTATTCCCTGATGGGTACCCCATCAGCAAGGTTTGAGGACCACTGACTCTCTAAACTGTTGCTTTCATCTGTAATTTCACTTCTGCAATAACACCTATGATATTTCTCCATTGTCTTGCATTTTCATGTAATGTGTCTATGTAATCTAATGATTACATGTATCTGTTGGTGGTCAGAATGGTAACTTTTCACTTGGTTGTATTAATTTTGATCTATAGAATATATATTAGGATATGCTTTGTAACCAGATCTACTTGTCCCATGAGAATTACAGACACTTAAAAACCTGCCTTCTTTGTTTTGTTAAGACACATAATAATTAGCTCACTTTTACCTCAGAGCAAGTTCAAACTACACTAAAGGCTTTTTGTAGACAAATTATAACTTTAAAACTTTATAGCCATCCACAAGGTCAGAGCCACAGAAGTCCAATCAAGGTTATTACACAAAGCACCCCAACAAGCTGGGCAATGGTGGCGCAGGCCTTTAATACCAGCATTCAGGAGGCAGAGGCAGGCAGATCTCTGTGAGTCCAAGGTCAGCATGGTCTACAAGAGCTAGTTCCAAGCTACAGGCTTGTAGTTACAGGCTCCAAAGCCACAGAGAAACCTTGTCTCAAAACAACAACAACAAAACAACAAAAAAGCAAAACAAACTAACTAACAAAAACACACTCTAAGAAAAGCATGCCAATTCTTCACTTGCCAGTTTGCTGACAATAGACCTATGTCTTAAAGTTTGTCACTGGCTGCTGTGCCCCGCCCCCCTGCCCCAGGTCTAGCCACAGTCTTAGTCTTAAAACGTTGAAAGCCTTGTGTTGCTATGGCAAATGGCCCAGATGCCTACCGCTTACCAGGGGAACATGCTTTTGACAATGAGAGGTGACTCCTGGGAGTTTTTCTCTGCTGCAAGGCTCTGGGAGGAGGGCATGCAAACTAGAATAAGAGCGAGGAGGAAGTAGAAGACTTCCAATTGAGAGAGCACAGCCAGGAGACTGATTCAGAAAAGCACATGTGACAGAGTCCGTTCACGTTCAGATACCCAAAGAAAAAATCCTTTTCACTTCTTGTAGCTTCCAATCTGAACCCAGAAGACAGTCTTGGAGCTGGACAGCAAAGACTCTTGTTATTTCCAGACATAAACCTACACATGCATAAACACAAATATTCATACACAATGACACGCATGTCTTCCCACACATATGCCTAACACACACCCACACACACACACACACACACACACACACACACACAAAGGAAAAGAATGATAGTTGAGGGAATATCTCTCTTAATAAGCTAGATTTCAACATTCCATATTGCTTCAAAACATCATATTTGTTTAATAAATATCTATACCTTGTCTGAACACCTAAGTAAACAAATTTGAAGAAAAATACTTTTGCTTCATCATAAAAATGGTTACAGCTCTTTCACCAAGGCTATCCACCCAGAGCGGGGAGTGCCTGCCTTCCAGGCAGGTCTCAAGGTTCCCAGTAAGGGAGCTTGGGCACCTACAGCTGGTGCTCCAGGATCTCCAGTGTTCTCCTGCACCCCGTGCTGCCTCCCACCTCCTTCTTCTTGTCCCTGGATCTGTGAGCTACCAGGCAGCCCTGGTTAGGTGCTGAGGAATTCCATCTGGACGGGTGAGTGTCTACTATCCAGGCGCCTTGTGCCTCAGAAGCTAGCACAAACCCCCCTCCCCCAGCTCCTTCTGCAGGGCTGCCTTTCTTAGGCACGACCCAATCCCCCCCGCACCCCACCCCCAACCCTGCCCTGTGGTTTGCTAGGACCAGTGCTCAGACCGGTTTTAAGCTCTTTCACTAAGGCTATCCACCCAGAGCGGGGAGTGCCTGCCTTCCAGGCAGGTCTCAAGGTTCCCAGTAAGGGAGCTTGGGCACCTACAGCTGGTGCTCCAGGGTTGCCATCTGAGTTGTGCTGAGGAGTTCCATCTGGACGGGTTGGTTCCTGTTTCTACACTGAAGAGATACACCCAGAGAGTCAGTCACAGCAAAGACTGGACCAAGACACCAGGCCTCTCCTGGCTCCATTTGAAGCAAGAGATGGGAAGGCGCCAATACAAGAATTCCTCCAACAACCTGAAAGGCAACATGACATCACCAGAACCCAGGGATCCCGAAATAAGAAGAATTGTACACCCTACTCCAGAAGAATTAGAAGAAATCGACTCAAAAATGAATTATATGAAAATAATAGAGGACCTTAAACAGGAGGTGAAAAACTGCCATAAACAATTAGAGATGACAAACAAAAAAGTAGAGGAAATGAATAAATCGCTCAAAGATACCCAAGAAAACCAAGAGAAGCAAGAAAAAGCAATCAAACAGATAAGGGAAGCGGTTCAAGACTTAAAGAATGAAATGGAAGTAACGAAGAAAACACAAACCGAGGGAAGGATGGAGATGGAAAACCTGGGTAAACGAACAGGAACCACAGAGACAAGTACTACCAACAGATTACAAGAGATAGAAGAAATAATGTCAGACACTGAAGATACCATAGAGAAAATAAACACACTGATCAAAGAAAATAGCAAAACCAACAAATTCTCATCACAAAACATTCAGGAAATATGGGACACAATAAAAAGACCAAACCTAAGAATAATTGGGATAGAAGAAGGAGAGGAAGTACAGCTCAATGGTCCAGAAAATATATTTAATAAAATTATAGAAGAAAACTTTCCCAACCTAAAGAAAGATATTCCTTTGAAGGTTCAAGAAGCATACAGAACACCAAATAGACTGGACCAAAAAAAACCATCTCCTCGCCATATAATAATCAAAACACAAAACATACAGAATAAAGAAAGAATATTAAGAGCTGCAAAGGAAAAAGGTCAAGTTACTTATAAAGGAAAACCTATCAGACTTACACCTGACTACTCTATGGAAACCATGAAAGCCAGAAGGTCCTGGATAGATGTACTGCAGAAGCTAAGAGAACATGGATGCAAGCCCAGACTACTATACCCAGCCAAGCTATCGTTCACTATAAATGGAGAAAACAAAATTTTCCAGGATAAAAACAAATTTAAACAATACGTAGCCACAAATCCAGCCTTACAGAAGGTAATAGAAGGAAAATCACAAACCAAGGAGTCCAACAATGACCACAATAACTCAAACATCTAGAAACCCTTCACCAGTGCAACCCAAAGAAGGCAAACACACAAACTCTATGACTAAAAAACTGACTGGAGTTAACAACCACTGGTCATTATTATCCCTTAATGTCAATGGACTCAACTCACCTATAAAACGGCATAGGCTAAGAGACTGGATACGCAAACAGGATCCAACATTCTGCTGTTTACAAGAAACACACCTCAACCACAAAGACAGGCACCTACTTAGAGTAAAGGGATGTGAAAAGGTTTATCAAGCAAATGGACCTAAGAAACAAGCAGGTGTGGCCATACTAATTTCTAACAAAGTTGACTTCAAACTTAAATCAATCAGAAGAGATGGAGAGGGACATTTTATATTCATAACAGGAACAATTCATCAGGATGAAGTCTCAATCCTGAATATCTATGCCCCTAATATAAAAGCACCCACATACGTAAAAGAAACATTACTAAAATTCAAGGATGCCATCAAACCGCACACGCTAATAGTAGGAGATTTCAACACTCCTCTTTCACCAATGGACAGGTCAATCAGACAGAAACCTAACAGAGAAATTAGAGAATTAATGGAGGTAATGAATCAATTGGACTTAATAGGCATCTATAGAATATTCCACCCAAATAGGAAAGAATACACCTTCTTCTCTGCAGCTCATGGAACCTTCTCGAAAATTGACCACATCCTCGGTAACAAAGCAAACTACCACAGTTACAAAAAAATATCCATAACCACCTGTGTCTTATCAGATCACCATGGACTAAAGTTAGAATTCAACAACAATGCTACCCCCAGAAAGCCTATAAACTCATGGAAACTGAACAGTCAACTATTGACCCACACCTGGATCAAAGAAGAAATAAAGAAAGAAATTAAAGTCTTCCTTGAATTCAATGAAAATAAAGAAACAACATACTCAAACTTATGGGACACTTTGAAAGCTGTCCTAAGGGGAAAGTTCATAGCCCTTAGTGCCCACTTAAAGAAAACAGAGAAAGCATACATTGGAGTCTTAACAGCCCACCTGAAAGCTCTAGAAAAAAAGAAGCACACTCACCTAGGAGGAGTAGAAGACTGGAAATAGTCAAATTGAGGGCTGAAATCAACAAAATAGAAACACAGAAAACAATCCAAAGAATCAATGAAACAAAAAGCTGGTTCCTGGAAAAAAATCAACAAAATTGATAAACCCCTATCCAAACTAATCAAATGGCAGAGAGAGAATTTGCAAATTAATAAGATCAGAAATGAAAAGGGGGGACATAACCACAGACATAGAGGAAATTCAGAGAATCATTAGATCTTACTACAAAAGCCTGTATGCCACAAAACTGGAAAATGTAAAAGAAATGGACACTTTTTTAGATAAATACCATATACCAAAGTTAAATCAGGACCAGGTGAACAATCTAAATAGACCTGTCAGTCGCGAAGAATTAGAAGCTGTTATCAAAAACCTCCCTACCAAAAAAAGCCCAGGACCAGACGGTTTCATTGCGGAATTCTACCAGAATTTCCAAGAAGACCTAATACCTATACTCCTTAAGGTATTTCACAATATAGAAACAGAAGAGTCATTGCCAAATTCCTTTTATGAAGCTACAGTCACTCTGATACCAAAACCACACAAAGACTCAACCAAGAAAGAGAATTACAGGCCAATCTCACTCATGAACATCGACGCAAAAATCCTCAACAAAATACTGGCAAACCGTATCCAAGAACACATTAGAAAAATTATCCATTTTGATCAAGTAGGCTTCATCCCAGAGATGCAAGGCTGATTCAACATACGAAAATCTATCAATGTAATCCATCATATAAATAAACTGAAAGAAAAAAACCATATGATCATTTCATTAGATGCTGAAAAAGCTTTTGACAAAATTCAACATCCCTTTATGATAAAAGTCTTGGAGAGATTAGGGATACAAGGATCATACCTAAATATAATAAAAGCTATTTACAGCAAACCGACAGCTAACATCAAACTAAACGGAGAGAAACTCAAAGCCATCCCACTTAAATCAGGAACATGACAAGGCTGTCCACTCTCTCCATACCTCTTCAATATAGTACTTGAAGTTTTAGCAATAGCAATAAGACAACACAAGGGGATCAAGGGGATTCGAATTGGAAAGGAAGAAGTTAAACTTTCGTTATTTGCAGATGATATGATAGTGTACATAAGCGACCCCCAAAATTCCACCAAAGAACTCCTACAGCTGATAAACACCTTTAGTAATGTGGCCGGATACAAGATCAACTCCAAAAAATCAGTCGCCCTCCTATACACAAAGGATATGGAAGCAGAGAGGGAATTCAGAGAAGCATCACCTTTCACGGTAGCCACAAACAGCATAAAATATCTCGGGATAACGCTAACCAAAGAAGTGAAGGATCTATTTGACAAGAACTTTAAGGCATTGAAGAAAGAAATTGAAGAGGATACCAGAAAATGGAAGGATCTCCCTTGCTCGTGGATTGGGAGGATCAACATAGTAAAAATGGCAATCCTACCAAAGGCAATTTATAGATTCAATGCAATCCCCATCAAGATCCCATTAAAATTCTTCACTGATCTTGAAAGGACAATAATCAACTTTATAAGGAATAACAAAAAACCCAGGATAGCCAAAACAATCTTATACAGTAAAGGAACTTCTGGAAGCATTACCATCCCTGACTTTAAACACTATTACAGAGCTACAGTAATGAGAACAGGGTGGTATTGGCATAAAAATAGAGATGTCGACCAATGGAATCGTATAGAAGACCCGGATTTTAACACACAAACCTATGAACACCTCATTTTCGATAAAGGTGCTAAAAAGTATTCAATGGAAGAAAGAAAGCATCTTCAACAAATGGTGCTGGCACAACTGGATGTCAACCTGTAGAAGAATGAAAATAGACCCATATCTATCACCATGCACAAAACTCAAGTCCAAATGGATCAAAGACCTCAATATCAATCTGAACACACTGAACCTGATAGAAGAGAAAGTGGGAAGTACCCTACAACAGATGGGCACAGGCGATCGCTTCCTAGGTATAACCCCAGCAGCACAGTCATTAAGGGCAACATTGAATAAATGGGACCTACTGAAACTGAGAAGCTTCTGTAAAGCAAAAGACACTGTCACTAAGACAAAAAGGCAACCCACTGACTGGGAGAAGATCTTCACCAACCCCGCAACAGACAAAGGTCTGATCTCCAAAATATATAAAGAACTCAAGAAACTAGACTTTAAAATGCTAATTAACCCAATTAGAAAATGGGGCACTGATCTGAAGAGAGAATTCTCAACAGAAGAAGTTCAAATGGCCAAAAGGCACTTAAGGTCATGCTCAGCCTCCTTAGCGATCAGGGAAATGCAAATCAAAACAACATTGAGATATCACCTTACACCTGTCAGAATGGCTAAAATCAAAAACACCAATGATAACCTTTGCTGGAGAGGCTGTGGAGAAAGGGGTACCCTCATCCATTGCTGGTGGGAGTGCAGACTTGTGCAGCCACTTTGGAGAGCAGTGTGGCGGTTTCTCAGGAAAATTGGGATCAACATACCCATGGACCCAGCAATGCCACTCTTGGGAATATACCCACGAGATGCCCAATCATATGACAAGGACATTTGTTCAACTATGTTCATAGCAGCATTGTTTGTAATAGCCAGAACCTGGAAACAACCTAGATGCCCGTCAATGGAAGAATGGATGAAGAAAGTATGGAATATATATACATTAGAATACTACTCAGCGGTAAAAAACAACGACTTCGTGAAGTTTGCATGCAAATGGATGGAAATAGAAAACACTATCCTGAGAGAGGTAACCCAGACCCAAAAGGATGAACATGGGATGTACTCACTCATAATTGGTTTCTAGAGATAAATAAAGGTCAGTGAGTCTATAATTTGATATCCTAAAGAAACTAAATAAGAAGGTGAACCCAAAGAAAAGCATATAGCTATCCTCCTGGTTATGGGAAGTAGACCAGATTGCCGGGCAAAAATTTGGGATCTTGGGGGTGTGGTGGGAGGGGGGGGTAAGGGGGAGAAGGGGAGAGAAATGTGAGAAGGGGAGGGTGGGGGGAACTTGGGGAAACGGGATGATTGGGATAAAGGAATGTGGGTAGGGGAGCAGAGAAGCACACATCTTAATTAAGGGAGCCATCTTAGGGTTGTCAAGAGACTTGGATCTAGAGGGGCTCCCAGGTGCCCAGGGCGATGTCCCCAGTTAGCTCCTGGGGCAGCTGTGGATAGGGAACCTGAAATGACTCTATCTCATAACCATACTGATGAATATCTTGCATATCACCATAGAAATTTCATCTGGCGATGGATGGAGATAGAGACAGAGACCCACACTGGAGCACTGGACTGAGCTCCCAAAGTCCCAGTGAGGAGCAGAAGGAGGGAGAATATGAGCAAAGAAGTCAGGACCACAAGGGGTGCACCCACCCGTGGAGACAGTGGGGCTGATTCTTTGGGAGCTCACCAAGGCCAGCTGGACTGTGACTGAAATAGCATGGGATAAAACCGGACTCTCTGAATTTGGCGGACAATGAGGGCTGCTGAGAAGCCGAGGACCATGGCACCGGGTTTTGATCCTACTTCATGCTCTGGCTTTGTGGGAGCCTACCCAGTTTGGATGTTCACCTTCCTAGACCAGGATTGAGGGGGGAGGACTTTGGACTTTCCTCAGGGCAGGGAAGCCTGACTGCTCTTCAGGCTGGAGAGGGAGGGGGGAGGAGTGGGGGGAGGGGGAGGAGGAGAGGGAGGAGTGGGAGGGAAATGGGAGGCGGGGAGGAGGCAGAAATTGCTTTTTTTTTTTCCAATAAAATAAAAAAAAGAAGTTAAAAAAATGGTTACAAAGCAAAATTTTAGTTGTATCAAGAGGACGATTTGCATATTGAATGTAGGTATTAAATGGGGTATTAGAAACAGAAGCCAGTGTGTAGGCAGTTTATGAATAGGTAGAAGGTAGAGCTTGGAGATGTACCTTAGAAATTCCTCTGACCAACGTAGCTCAAGCACACTGAAGAGAAGGGGATGAAGGCTGATGAAGACTGTAAAGGAAGGAAGGATTTTCCTTGCATGAGAGTCCGAAGAATTAGAGATAGTGTTTAAGGTTGCTGCAGAGAAACTATTAACAAAAGCAGTTGTACTGAAAGAGACGGTCATCAGGGACACTGAAGTGTCAGAAAGAAGTGGAATAACATGTACGCCAGTCCCTTTTCTAGGTAATGACATGGAGAAATACTGGAGAAGAGTTTGAGTTTGGTTATGAGGAGTTAGAAGTGAAAGATGGACTGGGAAGTGGAAAATTCCTAGAGATGTTAAAATATTGGTATGAAATGGACAGAAGGCCACAGCTGACCTTTTACAAATCACATATATTGATTTCTGAAGCAAACCGACCGACCAAAAGCTATAAAATTGTTCCCAGGAGCACAAGGCAGAGAACTGCACACAAAATCTTCCAACCTGGTTTCCAAATAGCATTTTAATATGATTTTAGCAAATATCCTTGACAAAAACACCAGACCAAATAAAATTAATTTCACGTCTTTGAAAAGAGTGAATGTCATATAGCTGCACCCCTGATAATGAGCCGGATAACCTACAAGCCATGCAAATGTGCAAGTCCTGCAGAGGAGTCACGGTGAATCTCTGAGAGGAAGGAACAGAGATGGAGAGACTAGGTAACAAGGAGCAGGGAGATACGGGGAGGGGAGGAGGGAAAGAACATGAAGGAGCCTTTTAAAACTGGATATTCTTTTGTTCTGATCACCCATTCCTTTGAAATTAATTTTCCTTTTGCTATATTTCCTTGACGATTTCCTAAGAAAGTATCTTCACTTTTTGTGACTATTTTAATATTAATTATACGTGGATTACAATGCAAATGGGAATCTCAGCAAAAGTCCTTGTTTATATATAAACGGTGAATCTGTAGAAAGACACAAGCAGGAAAAAAAAATGCAGTAAATTGCTTTGATGGGATGTTGCTTCAAAGAGCTGAGCATCATTTGTAATTAAACTACCTCTTCTAACAAGTAGAAGGTAGTTTGAAAGGTAGCTTAATTAGAATGATGCTGAGTTCTATATCTGGAATCCGTAAGGCAGTAGGAGCAAAGCGATTCCAGCAAGTTGTTCTCTGACCTTCATGTGCACAGCATGGAGATTTCCTTTTCCTAAGAAAAGTGCAGCGCTGGTAGAGACGGTGGGAGTGATCACACACTCCTTACAGGTATTTCAGTTGGCGGAACATAGCATCTTTAAAATACTTCATTTTATTGAATGCTCCTAAGCCATTTTGACTTTATTCTACCAGGAACACAATAAAAATAAATGTAAATGGCCACACAGGCTATTCATTTTCCTGAAATGGTATCTATTTGCAATACCAAAAGCCATTGATAGATCAATGTACAAAGGATTTCCACAATAAGGCACTCGGCATTCTGAGAACATTTTGTTTTCCTTTTTAACTCACCCATTTAAATAAGAAAAGCACAGCGTGTCACTGACATAGGGAGAACTACACTAAACAAGCAAACAAAAAAACTTTCTGTGCATCCTCAACACTTCAAACGTTGCCAAAAGATATTGCCTCGGATGCCTCGACTTCAAAGTTCATGGCCATTTGCAGGCTTCCTGTTACCTTTGTGGTCCAAACACATCACTTGAATTTATCCTAGGTATTTGGATTAGAAATGGACCCATTTGGGACTTGTAGAAATTATCTATGCAATTAGCAGCTGGCAGCCAGGGGCAACACTTGCACATAGCTCTCAGCGGGGCTGTATGAGTTGCATCAATGGCCTAGATCTAGGATGGGGAGTAACAGGCACATGAGGAAAATACACCCTTGTAATAGAAACTACCCAGTCACAGAGATTTAACCTGAACAGAAACTTCTGTGCTTCTCTTGCTTTGGCTTGAATTTTCTTTGTATCTCTAGTTATACCTCCAGAACTATGAACTTTTATCCCCTTTTTTAAAAAAATGCTAATTAACATGGACAGAAAAGAATGGCTTATTTGAAAAGCACCATGTTGACAAGTACACGGTTTCTGGAGACTTAATTGACTGGGAGAAATATATACTTGAGGAAGAGTTATCTTCTAGTATAAGGAAATAAACAGACTGGCTCGGACAGTCACGCCAGGTGTACAACATGCTGACAAAATAGTGTGGAAACCGAGTTCTGAAACCTCAGCTTCATTTTATACCTTCATGCTCAATTAAGAGGTAACCATGGTACATAGCAGAGGCACCCTAAAAGGCAAATATTCTGTAACCTATAGTGATGTTTCTTAGCCACTTATAGTTGGGGATGAGGAAAAACCTGAGTCTGGACAGTGGATGAGAGAAAAGCACATTATGACCTGGGAGACTAGAAAACAGGACCTGAGCAAGTCATTCAAAATGGGAAAAACATATATGCAATTAACATTACATAGACTGAGCAGATTGTATTTATATATTTATGAATATATAGCTATACATATGAGATAACAATCAAAGAAAAATGACTATGAAATTGTAAAAGAGCAAACAGGGATATATGGGAGGGTTTGGAGCTTAGGGAAGAAAAAATGACATAATTTAATTATAATCTCAAAAGATGGAAGAAGTATTTTAAATGAGTAAAATTGATTTTCTTCACAGATGACTACCAAGTCAAAATTGATGCTTAAATTATTTATTTAACAAGTATAATATTTCAATATATTTTGCATTGTTAAAGGTAAATGTTTGTACATGCATGCATGCATGTGTGATCTGTTGTGTATATATTTTGTTCATGTGTGTGAGAGTGGGCATGAACTTCCACAGCTGGCATGTAGAATCCAGAGACCAACCTTGGCTGCTGGTTCACATGTTCTCCTAGTTTAAGATAGTGTTTCCTCTTGTTCACTGATGCACAGGACACAGGATCTGACCAGCAAGGTTCCAAGGATTATTCTGTCCCTATCTCCAATCTCCTAGTAGGAGTGCAGAGGTTAGACAAGCATGCGGCTGTGCCAAACTCTATCTGTGTTCTTGGAATCCAAACTCGGTTTTTCAAACCTGAACAGCCAGTGCTTAATCCACTGAGCCATCTCCCCAGCTCGTAAGTAATATTGGTTATAATGCTTTCTTTTCCCGTAGCCTCTTAATTTTCACCTTCTTAGAGGGATTTTTCTATTTTAAATAATATCTCTTTCCAGTGAGACCTCACTAATCTTTTGGTTTGTTTTCCTCATCATTGTTCCTTTGTTGAATTGGGTTTTGTGCCTTCAGTGATGTAAACTTGATGCAAACAGACACCACCTGCTCATCTTATCCATCTAAACAACACAACCCATAAAAGAAGATCTGACACATAGGTGATACCCGAGTCTTTGTGTAGTATCAAAAGGCTACTTTTGAGTAAGTTTAACAAAATTCAGACAAAATTTTCAAATGTATATTTTCATTTTCATTGAAAAAAAACTTATTTTAACTTCTCTCAAAATATAAGCCATAATAATAATCAAAAGAAAAATTAAAAGTACATTATTTCAACACCAGAGTTAAGTATTCCTTTATGCCCAGTCCTAAACATAGGTTAGTGACAAAGATCAAACCCAGACCTTCAGTCGTGGTGGAAATCACTCTACTTCTGATCTACCTGGCAGCTCTATGCCCAATACCTCACTTGATTGAATCGATCATTTGCTTGGGGTACAGGGCACAAAGGTCTACTTTTCATGTATTTGCAGAATAAGGCAATACTGTCGTATGTTACTAGAAACAATGGAAACTGATACTCTCTAATACTTAATAGTACCTAAATCTATAGAGGGGATATTCATCATAATTATTTTCACTAGAACACTGACATGGAACGCATTAATAGGATGGAAATGAAACAGTAAAATAAGTAAAACTTCAATCTGATATTTTCATTAACTCGTGATATCATAAGTTTCAAGATTTCTGCTAATGATTCCACCTAGAATTTCTCATAAATATTTTTATAAGCTTAAATGATTAACTCAGCAAAAGAAATCATTTCAATGATTTGCATTTTTGGTTTATATATGTATTATATATGACTATAAACTTAAACATACGTGATGCAGTACACACATGAAGGTCATATATATTGTATATGCACACACATGTTCAAAGATTCACGCTGCAGTATACATATAAAGATCAGAGAAAAACTTACAGGGTCAATACCTTATTTTACTATATGGGCTCCCTACCTGCAAAGCCAACTTGAAAGTCAAAAAATAGTTTAAATTTTGTCAAATTTACATCTGATTTGTAAATGCATTAATGTTTAGTGATTATGATGGCTTTAATGTCAATGTAATAATAAAATTATCAAATACTAGAGCGGGAAAGATGGCTCAGTGAATGTGTAAAGGACTTGCTATGTGAGTATAAAGATCTGGATATAATGGCATGTCAGAACAAGACAAGCCACCTGTGTCCATAACTCCAGAGAAAGGTAGATTTGGCAAGCTTCCTGGCTAGACAGCCTAATCAAAACTATGTTTTGTATTCACTGCAGATATGATACCTCTAATAATATTTATTATTAATAATTATTTTCATTATTGTTAATATTATTATTAGGAGTGCCATCGGTGAAGTCACTTGATAATGACTATTGGCCTCCACATGTACCCACAAGTGCATGCACCAGCTCACGTACACATACACAAATGTGAATACATGTGTTTACACACAACCCCACACCCTACAAACACATATACAAATTTCCCAATACAATCAGAATTTATCTGCAAAGACCTCCTTTTTTCTACTCAACTGCTCACCTTTGTCATAGAAAGAAATAAAAAATTATAATGGAGAAAGGAAGGTAGGAAAAGATAGCAGATTAACTAAGCTGTTATAGAACCAGTCACAAAGCACACAGGAGTAGAAGTGACCATGGACTGAGTGAGGCTGATTTCATGGAAGGTCCTGATATATAAAATCCCCATATCAATGTCCTATCTATATTTTGATACTAGCATTTCCATTTTTATCAAATTGTTCTGTATTATATTAATAAATACACATGTGGAATTTATAATTTGACATATAAACTTATTTGAGGAGGAAGAAAGAATGAATGAGAGAAACTTAGAAGAAGCAAGTGTGGGCTGAGGAGATGGCTCAGGAGGTAGAGTGTTAGGCATGCAAACATAAGGACCTGATTTTGTATTCCCAGCACCCAAGTGAAGACAACACAGTAAGTAAACCCAATGTTCGACAGTAAGACTCCAGATGTGCCCACCAAGTTGACTGATATATAGAGCAGCACAAGATGTCCTGTCTCAAAGTTCTCAGAGTGGACTGTGAGTACCAATATCCAAGGTTGATCTTTGACCTCCATATGTGTGCTGTGATATTGAATAGTTGTAGTATGCTCAAAAATATGCAACAGAAACATCATCCATACACACATTGTGTGGGGGGAGAGAGAAAGAGATGGAGGGAGGAGAGGGAGAGAAAGAGGGAGGGAGGGGAGAGGGAGAGAGAGAGAGAGAGAGAGAGAGAAGATTATATTTCTGGGCTTTGGTGGTGGCCTTCAAAGGTGCCTCAAGTTAATCCTCTGGAGCAGAAGCAACCCAATAGATCATTTAATTTCATAACTCATCTTCTAAGACCATAGAAAATATTTGGTAGATATTATCAAGGGGATTTTATACATGTCGCTTTATGTAATTTCCACAGTGAACTTTCAAGGCAAGTGTCCATGTTCATATCACAGAGGACGAAGCTCTAAGTGTCACTTCTGAGAACCCTGCTTCTAAGTAATAGCTATGCACTCAGAAACTGTTTTATTATTGCTATTGATCTGTTCTGTTTTGATTTTCAGCTTTAAAACCTGTGTCTTTTTGACAAATAAGAAGAGGAAGAACTATTTGAAAGCTGAGAGAAGGGAATTGGACAAAAATAAAAGAAGTAACAGAAGCCATGTATACAGATTGAGTGCACTATTACATACTTGTATGGAAATGCCATAATGATCCCCTTTATTCTGATAACCAGTATACACTAATGAAAAAAGAATGAGAAAAAAATAAAATCCATGCCTTTTCAGCACATTTCTCCCCCTCTCCTGAAAGTTGTACAGCAATTGTATTGAATTAACTGGCTCCACCTTGGCCTGGATAATACGAACTTAGTATAGTCTCTCTTGGGGGAGTGCACAAGTATACGCAGGGGACAGTCCTAACCAACGAAGGATTTCTGAAGTAGGTATCTAGGATAAGCATTTTTCTGGCAGAGTGATTTTGAGGCTGAATGCCCTGTTGCCTTGATTTTGTGGTTCACGGTTCTCAAATAGTCAAACTTATTTAATCCAGGCAAACAACTAAGAGTGTGCAACCCAGTATTTTCCGTAATTCCTACTGGGAGATATTGAGACAGTTGTGACCACATGTTAGAACTCTGCTTCCTGGAAGAATTTGGATTAGCTCTTCACAGGTTCATTTATGATGCTCTCTTCCTGTGTGTGCACTCTTTAAATGCTGTTGCTTGTAAGGTCTAAACCAAGACAAAGTAAGTTTGAAATTATTGTCTTTCTTGTTTCCTATGGGACTTCTCTAGGAAGAAACCAACATTGGTTTCTAGCATAATAGACATTCACAATTGAAATAATTTAGTTACATGACATAAAATAGTACAGTAACCTAGCGCTATGAGTTAATGTTCTCATCCACAAATGATTTCAATCCCAGCTTCACATAAACTCTACAGTGTACAAATGCTATAGCTAACTTTCTTGAGCCTGGATAGCCTTCTGTTAACTAGGAACTCATCAACTTCTCTCTCTTGGATTTTATTTGTATACGTAAGGTGCAAATACAGATCCCATCTCATTTCCTTTAAGATTAAATGAGGAATACGTAGGAAATATATAAAGCAGTACCTGCTGATACATTGGCTTAACTGTATGTGACATCTTTGTAATTCACTCGACAGTTTGAAATGTGATGTTATTGTGTTGTATCACATATAGCATAAAAGAATTCATTGTCCCGTTTTTCAATATATGAGACATTAGAATCCATGCTAGATCAACAAAATGGACATGTCTTCGACACTGTATTCTATTCTTGCATGAAAAAGGAAAGAGTGTTCACCGTCTGCTAATTCCTGAGAAAAGAGAAGCTTGAGCCACAGCCATGGAGGCAGCATGACTTTTGGCATGCTTACTCAGAATCAAAGAAGATTAAATCCATAAAAGCTAAGGAAGAAAATAAACTTTTAAAAATGCTCAAAGGCAATTACAAATGGCGGGTCATAACGGCATGTAAGAAAATCAAGAAAATCTAAAATACAAAAGTAACAAAGGTAAAATCTGGAAATTATTACAGATAAAGTGGAGCATATGACCACATTTGCATTGCTGCTTCATGTCAGATTAACCATGCATTATAATAATGGCTGTAAATTTTTAAGTCCCAAACTAATCTTTAAAGGTGATTGTCAGTTCTTTAGGTGTGTTGAGACATGATCAATAAAATCAGTAATAACCCTTTTTTTCCATTGAGGATAAATTCATATGCAGGAGCTAGAGAAGAAAGTCTAAATACTAAAGAAAACCAGTGGGAGAACATATGGGGCAGGTTCAGATACAAGTTCATTTATACACATGAAAGTATCTGTGTTTGTTCTATCCAAAATCCACCTGCCACAAATCCCTTGAGCCGCTGTGTGGCTGAAACTTCAAAACACTCCAATATGAATGTTAATGACATGATGCTTTTAACTCATAGCTACATTTTAAAATGAAATTAAACAGGGAAAATTAAAAATCAGGAACACCAGGCCAGGTGGCTATGGAGAGAGGTCCCCATTCCAAGACAAACTACATGTTTACCCTCAGCCCTAAAAGCATTTTCCAAGATGAATTTCACAGACTAATATAGTCTGTTATATCATCTGAATATTTGCACTTACAAATTAATTTGAAATATTAAACATCTCCTCCTAAAACTGGAAATGCCTCAGGGACTATAAGGAAATTTGCCTCCTAAACATTTAGCAAAGATGAACTGTGCTTTTTTCAGATTGGGGTTTTATTAAAGCGCCATACTGGAAAATAACTGTGAAGTAAGAAAAATTCTAAGAAGCAGGTCAGACTTCAAAGTGGGTGGCCACAGGGACAGAGAACATCATGAGTAGAGGCCTGGGAATCTAAAAGAACAGAAGCAGAAGGAAAATAGGTAATTTTCATGACTTAATTTTGACTTAAATGTAATTTTTAGCTGCTTCATTACTGTCCTAAGACAGTATTCCTGAAAGACCTGCAGACTATCTAAAAAAAAAAAATCCCAGTGCCAAGCGTGGATCCTTTACAGTTGTTTGTCAGAAGATTCCAGATGACTCTAAAACAATATAGGTTATTATCAATCCCTTAGCTGCCTCCCAGATACTGAAGGTTAAGACTTTATTGCTGAAGATATCACAAATTTTGGACACAGGACTTGTAGAATCTGAGTTAAAATTGGCCTGGGAGGCTCTTTCTGAGAGATAGTTCTCACAGTAACAGAAGGAGCTATGTAAGCTGCCAAGAAAGGAAAACCACCAATAGTTAACCCAGTTGTGGTATGAAAACAATGACCAGAGTGGCAAGGTGTCCTGAAAGATGCAAGGATGGCACTAATATCCTGGGAGCAACCAAAAACTATCGAATTGTACTTAATACCTGGACAGTAGGTAAAAATTCATGCTTAGTACTTTAAACCTGGTCTACTGCTCATGAGGCTACTGATGAGGATACAGCTCCCTGAAGATAATCCACTACTGCACTTCCAGGATAACTCCTAACTGTATTCCCAGCACCTTCCCTTAGACCCACAGGTAAGTGTAGCCCTCACTCCTCATCATGTATGTGTATGTATGTCTTTTTATGTTTTATTCTAATTTTTATTTTAGTTACATATTTTTCTTTTCACTTTTTAATTCTACAACAATTGCTCACAACCTGGAGGTTGTAACCCGTTTGGAGTGGTGGAAAGATTCTTTCACGTGTATCACGGATCAGATATCCTAGATATCAGATATTTACACTACACTTCATAACAGTAGCAAAATTACAGTTATGAAGTAGCAATGGTTTTATGGTTGAGGGGCTCCACAATATGAAGAACTGTATTAAAGGCTTGCAGCACTAGGAAGGTTGAGAACCCTTCTCCTTTGTGTCTGATTTATGGCCTCCAGTTAAATGTTTTCGTGGGATTCCTGTGTGTGCGAGCATGTGGGTCTCTGTTTCTTGTGCTCTTTTCCTTCTGTTTCTTTGTTTTGTCCATTCTGATGGGCTAGTCTTTGTTTATCTTATTGTACCTTGTTTTGCTTTTCTCTTTCTCATTAGAAAAGAACAGGTAGTGGGAAGGGAAGTGGGGAGGTGGAAAGGAACTGGGAGGAGTGGAGGGATGAGAAACCATAATCAGAATGCATTACCTGAGAAAAAAAATCTATTTTCAATTTAAAAAGCATAAAGGATAAGATATTTGAGGTCATAACTACTCATAACTAGTTAAGTTACAACTTAACTCAAATATCTTATCCTTTATGCTTACTTATTATTATTACAATTTAACTAGTTATGACTCATTCAGACGACCAACATAAACGTTTTTACCTCCTTTAGTGGATACAAAATAAACTTTTTCTATGTTAAGGAAACACATAAATAGGAATATTTGTACAAAGTCCCAAGGATTTTCAAATGGATGCAATACAATGCAAAGTCCCTTCAGTTAGCTCTGCAGGTGATTTTCCCATTTGCTTTAGGGAACAAAAAAAGGAATGCTGGAAGTAACATGATCCAGGAGCATAAAGCCTGACTTAACTGGTGTGCACGTCAATTGCTTGTGATGGTAGGCTCTGGGAAGGGACCTGTGGACGGTTGCTCTTCAGTCATAAAATAATTCTTCGCACAGCGTTCGCTGTACACACATGCCACGTTCACAGAGTATCACCTGTAAACAAGGGCATATCTAACGCACCTAACTGGCAAGTGTTCATTCTGCTTTCACGTGCGCTCTGTAAATGCCAGCCTTCTGTGAGCACTCTTACCCATTAACATGCACCAGTACTCTCAGACTCCACTCTTTGCATCTGTTATCTTAGATAGATTGAACCTACAGGGCGTAATGAGAATGAGGAGACATAGGGAAAGGCTCCCAAATGTCACTGCACTGAAAAGCTTGCAAAGCTACACTGTTCCCTCTGTATAAACATACTTGTTTGGGAGGAAAATCATATTCAAGTGAAAAGAGACTCAATTATTATTAAAATCATCAGCTGTTTTATTCAAAAGGTTAAAATCCTAGCCTGTAAAGGCACTCAATCCTGGTTATATTTTTTTTCTTTTTTCTTTTTTTTTTTTGTCCTGAACAAATAAAAGCAATCTACATTCTTTCTGTGAACTAGTACTTGTTCAAACTGCCCATCCTTCTGTCCCTACATCAGTAATGATGACACTTAACTTTCCTTAGTGGAATGTGTAGTGACGCTGTATCTAGTGAATAATAAGTGTACATGGCAAGGACTTGAAAATTTCGGAAAAAATATGAATAAGGAAGTTTTGTCAAAAACATGGAATGTTAGGGTTTTAAATTTTTTATTCCATTTAATATTATTTACAAAAGAATGAGTACTTTATAAAGCATTTCATTTATAGTTAGGATTTTAAAGGCGTGATAAGAGGACCTTCCACCATGCTTGCCTGTAATCCAGCGAACCTCAACTTTTACAAAGAAATCACTACAAATGAATTATATTAGCAACCTGTTTCATGTATATGTATTACTTTCTACATTTATGCATAAAAATTGAAGACATAAAAATATCACAGAACAATTTTATATAATGATAATAATTTTAGTTTTAAATTAATAATTTATTCATGACTTGACTTTGAGAATTATAATCCTTTTTCTTCATCCGTTGATTTCTAACATCCCCTGGACTACTTAAACTAAAACCTCATAACCTACTACCACCGTACTGTTAAATGGGCATAGTATTAAGCTGACTCCTTATGACTTATTGTCATACCCACAGACAATTGCATCCCTCATCCCACAACTGAGAACTTTCTGTTTGTAATAGATAGTGATTAACACAGAGATCCACAATTTGTCGAGGCACGGAACACTCATCCCTGAAGGGATTATAAATCACAACACCACCACCAAGGTGCAGTGATTACTACAGAATAGTGGAGGGAGGAGAGGGTGAGAGCCAGAGGTTGGCAATGGCTATAAGGAAGCATTATCTTCTGGACACAGCTGGGCAGCTGCACATACAAATCCACAGCAAATGTGAAAACATAAACAAAACCCATGCAAGCACAGGCCGGACCAATTCTCATGAAGGAGAGGAGAACTTGGCACACAGTCTCACCCCAAACCATGTGGATCTTGGCAATCAATAGTTTCAAAGGAAGGAGACGCTGCTTTCTCTAGGAGTCTAGCCTATGGTAAGGTAAATATTATTTGACTTTGTGCAAATATACAAGGTCAAATATATTTCATGTATTACTTCTACTAAGGGAAATAGTAAAATATATGAAATAGATATCCCCATGCATTATTTCTACTAATGTGAAGTAATAAATTATATGAAATAGATATCCCCATGCATTTACTTCTACTCATGGGAAATAGTAAAATATATGAAATGAAATAGATATCTTCATGCATTACTTCCACTAATATGAAATAGTAAAATATATAAAATAGATATTACCATGCATTACTTCTCCTGAAGTGAAATAGTAAAATATATGCCAATTGCTGATAAAGCACGATTGACAAAACTGTGCACATCTGTATCATTTAATGCAGTAATTGCACTCCTAATATTGACAAAAAGTGTATATCAGCAAAGCATTTAAAAAGATATACATACCTTCATATAGCAACTACCAAACAACAGATTGATTAAATAAATTACAGCTTGTTGTCGTACAAGAAATATCTACCTGACAGTGGTGGCACGCACCTTTAATCCCAGCACTTGGGAGGCAGAGGCAGGTGGAACTCTGTGAGTTCAAGGCCAGCCTGGTTTACCAGAGCTAGTTCCAGGACAGGCACCAAAGCTACGCAGAGAAACCCTGTCTCGAAAAGGGCAAACAAAAACAAAACAAAACTTATATAGTTTGTTGTTTTATAAGAAATATCTTGTAAGGAAATACCTTTACTGTAACTAAGTGATTTACAAAACGACTGTATATAAAATGGGGTATTTATTAAGATTGGTATCTAAAAGGGGATAAAATGTATACAAATTTGACTGTAATTAAATATTTAACTGCATTTGTAGGAGAATTCCAGGGGGAGATTTTGTAAATACAATGCTCATATATAAAATTGTCAAAAAGTAAAAAATTAATATAGGAAATATATAAAATACAAAACAGAAACAAATTTATATATTTGTCAATACATAGTCTTTTTATTTAAATTTAGAATTTTTGTATCCTTGTACCTTAAGTTAATGCCACAATCATAAAAAACAAATTATCACATGCTACTTCAAAACAGAAATTCCACATATTCCAAATGAGCTATGTGATGAGCCAAAAAATAAAGTAGATGGTCACAACATTTTTCTTATCTTTGTGTGCTGTTGAATATTTAGGGGAATAGTTAAAAAAATAAATCCAGATTCTTTGACGTCTTAGATTGTATGCATTAAATATGGAGCAATGAGTTGGTGAGGTAAGTGAAACTGTAGACTTAGAGTGTATTGAATTATTGGTATATCAGTATAGGAAAATATCATTAGGAGTCAATATCACTTTTTTTAATAGACCAGTCATATTTAGTTTTACCATAGGTTTTGAGCTATCTTGTCTCTGGTTCTTGGCCCTCAAACACTGTCATTATGGGCTCCATCTCGTGAAGTGGGCCTTAAGTCAAATCAGACTTTGTTTGGCTACTCCTACAAGCTTTGTGGCTCCATTTCCCTAGCATATTTTTCAGGCAGGACAGCATTGTATATCAAAGGTTTTGTGCCTGGACTGGTATTTACAGTTCACTTTTGGTAGCCTTACCGATTACCTTCCCATACTAAAGACACTAGGATATGCCTTATTTAGCCATCATCAAAGAAGTTTCCTCCTACAGCAGATGAAAACAAATACAGAGACCCACAGCCAAGAGAGAGAGAGAGAGAGAGCACTCTTGGAAAACACAGCTCTAAATGGGATGTCTCCATCAAACCCTTCCCATGAGAGATAGGGGAGCACTAAGGAAGAGGAGGCAGAAAGATCCTAAGAGCCAGAAAGTATGGAGGACACTAGGAGAACTAGAGGCCCATTGAATCAGCTGAGCAAGGTGCGTACGAGCTCACAGAGACTGAAACAGCAAGCACAGGGCCAGCATGGGACCAGTACCAAGTCCTCCCCATATATATTATAGTTTTCTGTTTGTTATTTCTATAGGACTCCTGAGTGTGTTAATGAGGAGGTCACTGATTCTTGTGCCTTCTCTTAGGCTGTTTTCCTCCTGTTGGTTTGCCTTGTCCAACTCTGATGTGATGGTTTATATTTTATATCACTATATTTTATTTTGTTATGTTTTGTTATCATTTTAGATGCCTGTTCTTTTCTAATGAGAGACAGAAAGGGAGTGGATTGGGATGGTGGGGAAAATTTGGAGGAGTAGAGGAAGAGGCAACCGTAATCAGAATATTGTATGAGAAAAGAATCTATACTCAGTAAAAAATATTTTCAAAGTATTATCATAATTTATAATGCTGGTCTTTACAAACAACGTTTCTCAGATTGGAAAGGCCTAGAAACAATGGCTACCAGTAGTGAATCCGGTCTTCATCACCTGGCTGAAAACAATTTCCTGCTAAAAACAACTGCTCTTCTAGAAAACAAGACTGATTTACAATCTAAGATAGGAAATGGGCAAAATTTCCCTGGAAGCACTTACCGTGGTAGACAGCAAAAGCTAGCAGTGACTACAAGAACTTGACAACTGGACCAACCAGCAGGCAGCAGAAAGGACTCCCATCACAGAACAAACTGAGCATCAGTAAGATTGAAAACTAGAGCAAATTGAAATCTAAGTGTATTTAAATATGGAACCCCTGAGAACTACTGGAGGGTTGGCCATGATTGACAGGTGCTACTTTTAAATCTAGTCAATAATGGAAAATGTATAAAGCCTTTATCTGTTCCTTGGGGGGGTAACCACATATTGATGAAAGTGAATGAATTTCCTCTTTATCTAAATATTCTAACCATTAAAGTAAAAAATGGAATTAAAATACCTTCATTCTGCAACCACAAAGGAAATAACGGATCTGTGTGATGATCTTAATGACTACTAAAGTTATATAAAATGGTCAAAAAGCATAGTGTGCATGTATAATAATTCTATTATACACATGTATGAAATACATTTGCTGAAATATGCAAACCCAAATTGCATTATGTTCTAGCATACATACACACACACACACACACACACACACACACACACACACACACATAGATATTTCCAAATATATACATGCGGGTAATGTATACAGTTCTTAGAGGGCTGTCTAGTGTAAGGATATTCATAAAACTTATTCTTTGCACGTCACACTATGGCTTTCATTTTTTTTCTTTTTTTTCATTCAAATATGCTTTATTAATTTTAAAGGTAAAATAACATTTACACATACCCCAGGATAGTTGCTACATTGCAAATAATTTTTTTTTTTTTTTTTTTTTTTTAGGGAGACTTTTTAGTTCACATTTGTAACTTACAATCCATCTCTTTTGGAGATGACAAGGCAACAGGATGTTAAAACAACTAGTCAGGTCCTAGACACAGTCAAGGGAGACAGGAATAAATAAAAACATACATGGTCTTTAGCTTGCATTCTCTAATCTTACATAGAACAATAAGCAACACCAGGGAATGGAACCACCCACTTTCATTTTGGGTCTCCTCAAATCAATTAAGTCAATGATGTTGAAGGAGGCCCCTTGTTTGTCCTGGTCTCCCAGAACCGAAATAACAACACAGAAACTGTATTAATTAAATCACTGTTTGGTTCATTAGATCTAACTTCTTATTGGCTAATTCTTACATATTGATTTAGCCTATATCTATTTTTTTTTTTGTCAAAGCCTCCGTTTATTAGGGACAGGGTAACAACTTATATACCCCCTGAATGAGGGCTTGGGGAGCAGGGGCACAGGAGCATGGAATCTGGCCGCGTGGTCCCAGTCACGTAACCTACATCCGGTCAGGTAGGCCAAGAAGTCAGGAGTTGCCACACCTAGTTCCCTGGATAGCTGGAATTTAAGGCAGTTCCGCTATCAGATTAGGTTCGTTAGCAATTAGCGAATAGCTAATTGGGTGTGGGGAAGGTTTTGCCAATAGGACTATTCTTAACATAATTATGGGTTTGGGGTTCCCTGCAGGCTCCCCAAGGTGATGGTTTCTGTAACAATCTTTAGGGGGGGAAACGGCTCCCAACATATTCCTCCTTTCTTATATAAAGGCAAGTAGTTATAGGTGGAGGGCACCAAGACAGAGTCAACCATGGTGTCAGATCTAAAGGAGAAGGGACTGGGACAAGGAGAGACCCTCCTCTCGACTGGTGAAGCAATTTACCTCTCCTGGGAACAGAGGGGTGCCTTATGAGTAGCATTAGTTTCTTGGAGCTTCTCAAATAAAAGGTATCTAGTAGGATTAAAGTAAGCAGATCACAGGGCACCCTGTCTTAGGCTATGTGGAGAGCGCCCTCGTACCTAAAAACCATGCCATGTTGAGCCGGCCTGTACGGCCTCTGTATGGTTTGAAATTTAGGTGAGGATCCACACTAACTCCCGTCATTGGGCCCCTGTATCTATCATTAATGAAAAATCTGTGAGGTGCTCCTTAAACAAAAGATATGATATAATTTTGGCACCAATAACTCCATCTCCAGACAAGAAGAAAGGGGCACCTTCCAAACCCAGTATTCACCTTTTAGTCTGGCCCATAGTATGTCCTCCTTCCTAAATGCCTACTCCACAAAAAGTTACGTGTGCTTGCCTGCCATCAATTAGGGAGGTGAAAAAGAGATCAAAATCTAAAATTCTTAACATATGCATTAAACCCAAACACTTTACAGCATGTGTCAAACCTTTCCCAACATCTATAAGCAGTTACAAATATCATTAGATCAATTTCAGTAAAAGTACAATGACATACATTGTTGTCAAATACCACCATTTCCAGACTCTGAGCAACAGTCTCAGGAACCCCAATCTTTCCCCTTCTTAAGTGAAGAGGTTAGTATTTTAATTAAAATGAGTTCTGTGTCCCAAAGATTAAAACAGTCTGATGTCCAGTCTGCATCTCAGCTCCAAAGCAGACTAGAGTTCAAGCTGCAGAAGCAGTTTAGCACTTGTGCTTCAGGGCCGGTGGGATTCCTGGGTGAGGTGAGCTGGATTCAGCTATCTGAAGCACATCCTGGCATTATCTCAGCCGGGTCTCCCTGGACTCAGGAGGCAGAATTGACACCCTGTAGAGTGGAGCAGCAGGTTCTGTTATCAGGGACTCCTCTCCTTGGGGGCAGGAAAAGCCCGACTAAGGACCTCTCTGCAATCGCCTCAGGAACTCCTCTGTGTCCGCAGCGCAGCCTCAACATCAGGCCCAGCTTTCATTTTCTTTCTGTGAAAAAAGCATAAACATATCCTCGACCCCAAATATATATAGGTCGGGTTTTTTTCATAATCCATTGCAAGGGCTTTTCCACCTTGCCCTAGCAAAGGTCAGCTTGGTGTTATCATGTCAGATCCGTTTGCATCTGGATCTACTTGCAAGTTTCATAAGCTGCTTACAAGGAGCCTTATTATGCTCCATAATATTTTTTTTTATTATTATTAGCCATATATGCAGTTCCTCCATTGGAAGAGCCATTTGTAAAATTTAGCATAAAATCCTTTAAGGGATTTTTTTTTGCTATAACATTAGCAAAATACAGTTGTGTGAATTGTAGCAATAATCATCTGGGGATCAAGCCATTTTTTAGCTTTTATCCTGCCCTTTTGTACCAGACAGGCTACTGGTTTAAATTAAGAGTTTAATATCTTAATTGGCAAAACTTGAGAAGATTTTGCCATAAACAGCATTTTTTTATAAAAATGTTGTAGAATAAGTTTTATATTTAATATGCACACTTGCCATAGCTGCATTATAATTAATATACTGTATTTGTTGATTATTGTATACTTTACCTGTTGATTTATATTTTACCTGTTTGAGTACCTGTTAGGCAGCTTTAAGCTCTCTTTATTGGAAACTGTTTTTTTTTTATTTTTTTTTCTATTCTAAGATGGCTCCCTTAATTAAGATGTGTGCTTCTCTGCTCCCCTAACCAACCTTCCTTTATCCCAAACATCCCGTTTCCCCAGGTTCCCCCCATCCTCCCCTTCTCAGATTTCTCTCCCCTTCTCCCCTCACCCCCCTCCCACCACACCCCCAAGATCCCAAATTTTTGCCCGGCAATCTGGTCTACTTCCCATAACCAGGAGGATAGCTATATGTTTTTCTTTCGGTTCACCTTCTTATTTAGTTTCTTTAGGATATCAAATTATAGACTCACTGACCTTTATTTATCTCTAGAAACCAATTATGAGTGAGTACATCCCATGTTCATCCTTTTGGGTCTGGGTTACCTCACTCAGGATAGTGTTTTCTATTTCCATCCATTTGCATGCAAAATTCGCGAAGTCATTGTTTTTTACCGCTGAGTAGTATTCTAATGTATATATATTCCATACTTTCTTCATCCATTCTTCCATTGAAGGGCATCTAGGTTGTTTCCAGGTTCCGGCTATTACAAATAATGCTGCTATGAACATAGTTGAACAAATGTCCTTGTCATATGATCGGGCATCTCGTGGGTATAATCCCAAGAGTGGCATTGCTGGGTCCATGGGTAGGTTGATCCCAAATTTCCTGAGAAAGAGCCACACTGCTTTCCAAAGTGGTTGCACAAGTTTGCATTCCCACCAGCAATGGATGAGGGTACCCCTTTCTCCACAGCCTCTCCAGCAAAGGCTATCATTAGTGTTTTTGATTTTAGCCATTCTGACAGGTGTAAGGTGATATCTCAGTGTTGTTTTGATTTGCATTTCCCTGATCGCTAAGGAGGCTGAGCATGACCTTAAGTGCCTTTTGGCCATTTGAACTTCTTCTGTTGAGAATTCTCTCTTCAGATCAGTGCCCCATTTTTTAATTGGGTTAATTAGCATTTTAAAGTCTAGTTTCTTGAGTTCTTTATATATTTTGGAGATCAGACCTTTGTCTGTTGCGGGGTTGGTGAAGATCTTCTCCCAGTCAGTGGGTTCCCTTTTTGTCTTAGTGACAGTGTCTTTTGCTTTACAGAAGCTTCTCAGTTTCAGTAGGTCCCATTTATTCAATGTTGCCCTTAATGACTGTGCTGCTGGGGTTATACCTAGGAAGCGATCGCCTGTGCCCATCTGTTGTAGGGTACTTCCCACTTTCTCTTCTATCAGGTTCAGTGTGTTCAGATTGATATTGAGGTCTTTGATCCATTTGGACTTGAGTTTTGTGCATGGTGATAGATATGGGTCAATTTTCTTTCTTCTACAGGTTAACATCCAGTTGTGCCAGCACCATTTGTTGAAGATGCTTTCTTTCTTCCATTGTATACTTTTAGCACCTTTATCGAAAATGAGGTGTTCATAGGTTTGTGGGTTAAGATCCGGGTCTTCTACACGATTCCATTGGTCAACTTCTCTATTTTTATGCCAATACCACACTGTTTTCATTACTGTAGCTCTATAGTAGAGTTTAAAGTCAGGGATGGTAATGCCTCCAGAAGTACCTTTATTGTACAAGATTGTTTTGGCTATCCTGGGTTTTTTGTTATTCCATATAAAGTTGATTATTGTCCTTTCAAGATCAGTGAAGAATTTTAATGGGATCTTGATGGGGATTGCATTGAATCTATAAATTGCCTTTGGTAGGATTGCCATTTTTACTATGTTGATCCTCCCAATCCAAGAGCAAGGGAGATCCTTCCATTTTCTGGTATCCTCTTCAATTTCTTTCTTCAATGCCTTAAAGTTCTTGTCAAATAGATCCTTCACTTCTTTGGTTAGAGTTACCCCGAGATATTTTATGCTGTTTGTGGCTATCGTGAAAGGTGATGCTTCTCTGATTTCCCTCTCTGCTTCCATATCCTTTGTGTATAGGAGGGCGACTGATTTTTTGGAGTTGATCTTGTATCCGGCCACATTACTAAAGGTGTTTATCAGCTGTAGGAGTTCTTTGGTGGAGTTTTTTGGGGTCGCTTATGTAGACTATCATATCATCTGCAAATAACGAAAGTTTAACTTCTTCCTTTCCAATTCGGATCCCCTTGATCCCCTTATGTTGTCTTATTGCTATTGCTAAAACTTCAAGCACTATATTGAAGAGGTATGGAGAGAGTGGACAGCCTTGTCGTGTTCCTGATTTAAGTGGGATGGCTTTGAGTTTCTCTCCGTTTAATTTGATGTTAGCTGTCGGTTTGCTGTAAATAGCTTTTATTATATTTAAGTATGACCCTTGTATCCCTAATCTCTCCAAGACTTTTATCATAAAGGGATGTTGAATTTTGTCAAAAGCTTTTTCAGCATCTAAGGAAATGATCATATGGTTTTTTTCTTTCAGTTTATTTATATGATGGATTACATTGATAGATTTTCGTATGTTGAACCAGCCTTGCATCTCTGGTATGAAGCCTACTTGATCATAATGGATAATGTTTCTAATGTATTCTTGGATACGGTTCGCCAGTATTTTGTTGAGGATTTTTGCGTCGATGTTCATGAGTGAGATTGGCCTGTAATTCTCTTTCTTGGTTGAGTCTTTGTGTGGTTTTGGTATCAGAGTGATGGTAGCTTCATAAAAGGAATTTGGCAATGACTCTTCTGTTTCTATATTGTGAAATACCTTAAGGAGTATAGGTATTAGGTCTTCTTGGAAATTCTGGTAGAATTCCGCATTGAAACCGTCTGGTCCTGGGCTTTTTTTTGGTAGGGAGGTTTTTGATAACAGCTTCTAATTCTTCACGACTGACAGGTCTATTTAGATTGCTCACCTGGTCCTGATTTAACTTTGGTATATGGTATTTATCTAAAAAAGTGTCCATTTCTTTTACATTTTCCAGTTTTGTGGCATACAGGCTTTTGTAGTAAGATCTAATGATTCTCTGAATTTCCTCTATGTCTGTGGTTATGTCCCCCCTTTTCATTTCTGATCTTATTAATTTGCAGATTCTCTCTCTGCCGTTTGATTAGTTTGGATAGGGGTTTATCAATTTTGTTGATTTTCTCCAGGAACCAGCTTTTTGTTTCATTGATTCTTTGGATTGTTTTCTGTGTTTCTATTTTGTTGATTTCAGCCCTCAGTTTGACTATTTCCAGTCTTCTACTCCTCCTAGGTGAGTCTGCTTCTTTTTTTCTAGAGCTTTCAGGTGGGCTGTTAAGTCTCCAATGTATGCTTTCTCTGTTTTCTTTAAGTGGGCACTAAGGGCTATGAACTTTCCCCTTAGGACTGCTTTCAAAGTGTCCCATAAGTTTGAGTATGTTGATTCTTTATTTTCATTGAATTCAAGGAAGACTTTAATTTCTTTCTTTATTTCTTCTTTAATCCAGGTGTGGGTCAATAGTTGACTATTCAGTTTCCATGAGTTTGCAGGCTTTCTGGGGGTAGCATTGTTGTTGAATTCTAACTTTAGTCCATGGTGATCTGATAAGACACAGGTGGTTATGGATATTTTTTTGTAACTGTGGAAGTTTGCTTTGTTACCGAGGATGTGGTCAATTTTCGAGAAGGTTCCATGAGCTGCAGAGAAGAAGGTATATTCTTTCCTATTTGGGTGGAATGTTCTATAGATGTCTGTTAAGTCCATTTGATTCAATACCTCCATTAATTCTCTTATTTCTCTGTTAGGTTTCTGTCTGATTGACCTGTCCATTGGTGAAAGAGGAGTGTTGAGATCTCCTACTATTAGTGTGTGCGGTTTGATGGCGTCTTTGAGTTTTAGTAATGTTTCTTTTACATATGTGGGTGCTTTTATATTAGGGGCATAGATATTCAGGATTGAGACCTCATCCTGATCAATTGTTCCTGTTATGAGTATAAAATATCCCTCTCCATCTCTTCTGATTGATTTAAGTTTGAAGTCAACTTTGTTAGAAATTAGTATGGCCACACCTGCTTGTTTCTTAGGTCCATTTGCTTGATAAACCTTTTCCCATCCCTTTACTCTAAGTAGGTGCCTATCTTTGTGGTTGAGGTGTGTTTCTTGTAAACAGCAGAATGTTGGATCATGTTTGCGTATCCAATCTCTTAGCCTGTGTCTTTTTATAGGTGAGTTGAGTCCATTGACATTAAGGGATATTAATGACCAGTGGTTGCTAACTCTGGTCACTTTTTTAGTCATAGGGTTTGTGTGTTTGCTTTCTTTTAGTTGCGCTGGTAATGGGTGTCTAGAAGTTTGAGTTATTGTGGTCATTGTTGGTCTCCTTGGTTTGTGATTTTCCTTCTATTACTTTCTGTAAGGCTGGATTTGTGGCTACGTATTGTTTAAATTTGTTTTTATCCTGGAAAATTTTGTTTTCTCCATTTATAGTGAACGAAAGCTTGGCTGGGTATAGTAGTCTGGGCTTGCATCCATGTTCTCTTAGCTTCTGCAGTACATCTATCCAGGACCTTCTGGCTTTCATGGTTTCCATAGAGTAGTCAGGAGTAAGTCTGATAGGTTTACCTTTATAAGTAACTTGACCTTTTTCCTTTGCAGCTCTTAATATTCTTTCTTTATTCTGGATGTTTTGTGTTCTGATTATTATGTGGCGAGGAGATGTTTTTTTCTGGTCCAGTCTATTCGGTGTTCTGTATGCTTCTTGAACCTTCAAAGGAATATCTTTCTTTAGGCTGGGAAAGTTTTCTTCTATAATTTTATTAAATATATTTTCTGAACCATTGAGCTGTACTTCTTCTCCTTCTTGTATCCCAATTATTCTTAGGTTTGGTCTTTTTATTGTGTCCCATATTTCCTGAATGTTTTGTGATGAGAATTTGTTGGTTTTGCTGTTTTCTTTGATCAGTGTGTTAATTTTCTCTATGGTATCTTCAGTGTCTGACATTCTTTCTTCTAACTCTTGTAATCTGTTGGTAGTACTTGTCTCTGTAGTTCCTGTTCGTTTACCCAGATTTTCCATCTCCAACCTTCCCTCGGTTTGTGTTTTCTTCATTACTTCCATTTCATTCTTCAGGTCTTGAACCATTTCCCTTACCTGTTTGATTGCATTTTCTTGTTTCTCTTGGTTTTCTTGGGTATCTTTGAGCGATTTATTCATTTCCTCTACCTTTTTGTTTGTAATCTCTAATTGTTTATGGCAGTTTTTCACCTCCTGTTTAAGGTCTTCTATTATTTTCAAAAAATTCACGTTTGGGTCGATTTCTTCTACTTCTTCTGGAGTAGGGTGTACAATTCTTCTTATTTCGGGATCCCTGGGTTCTGGTGATGTCATGTTGCCTTTCAGGTTGTTGGAGGAATTCTTGCATTGGCGCCTTCCCATCTCCTCTTTCAAATGAAGCCAAGAGAGGCCTGGTGTCTTGGTCCTGTCTTTGCTGTGCCTGTGTCTCTGGGTGTATCTCTTCAGTGTAGAAGCAGGGACCGTCCCCAGCGATGGCCCTCCTGGTACCCGGATCCGATCTCCCTGCTGCCTGGGCGTCCCGCGAACAAAGGGCCGGCCCCGCTTGGTGCAGGCTGGCCACCTAGACAAAGGAGCCACCACCCTCCCGAATGTCCTCCCAATTCGGACCCTGTCCCAGCGCCCAAACAGGCTGAGCTGGGAGCTGTTGTGTGGTTCAAAGAGGGGAGGGAGGTCAGAGGTAGTGGGGGAGGGCCTTGGGTGCAAGCTGTGTGGGACAGGAATGGAGAAGAGGTATCAAGGAGTACAGCCCCCGCAGACTGACCAGGAAGTGCAGGAGGGGTGGGGGAACGTCTGAGCTCCCTGTCCCGGGCTGCCGCGCAGCCAGAAACTCACTCACCCCAGCGATGGCCCTCCTGGCACCCGGATCCGATCTCCCCGCTGCCTGGGCGTCCCACGAACAAAGGGCCGGCCCCGCTTGGTGCAGGCCGGCCACCTAGACAAAGGAGCCACCACCCTCCCGAATGTCCTCCCAATTCGGACCCTGTCCCCCGCGCCGAAACAGGCTGAGCTGGGAGCTGTTGTGTGGTTCAAAGAGGGGAGGTGGCTTTCATTTTTAAACCAGAGTCTTTGTATACACACAGTGACAAAGAGAAATGGCCACGAGTAATGGTATGTGCTGTTGGTCGTGTAGAGAAGAACAGAATATTTTTTTACCTGAAACTTTTAAAGACAAGAACCAGTTCTCATCAAACACATTGTTAAGGTTTACATTTTGAATGTCTTTAAATATGTATTTGTTAATGAGTCAGTCACTTGCCCATGCTGTTATCAGAGAGTGGAAAACTTGAAAGGGTGTAGCGTCAGGAGAAAACTTTAGGTCACTGAGGCATGCCCTTGAAGGTGTTAGTGTGCTCTTGTTCCTTTCCTCTCTCTTGGCTGAAGTTCTATCTCACAAAGGCCCCAGTTAGTTGAACCCCGAGACCAAGAACATTAACGTCTAAAGCAAAGAGCCAAAGAAATCAGCTGGTCAGTTTTTCAGGTGTTTCTTCATAGCAAAACATGATGACTAGGTCAACATGGCCTGGGACCCTGTCTGAGTCAGTAGACTGTGTCTGGAATGTGATCAATGATGCTGCTAGGCAGGTAATACTTTGTAGACTTTTAGTTTACAAAGCACTGAGATTTCTATGGAGAATCATATCAAGTGCATACACTCTAATAAGGGCTTTCATGTAGTTGCCCTTCAGTAACATAGAATGAGAAATTAGAAGAGCCAATACAAAGGACTTCCATGTCATTGCATTGTATTTTGAAGTCACGTAGTCATGTGTACAATTACGCTTCTGTATTCCTTATACTGAAAGGTTCGTTTATTTATTATTTAGTAACAGGAAAGAAGACCTTTATATACTGTGAGAAACACATTACAGCAGTCCAGAAAGATGGTCAGAGGTTAAGAGTTCTTTCTGCCTCCAGAAGACCCAAGTTTGGTTCCCAACACCCATACCAGATGGCTCACCCTAGCCTGTAACCACAGTTTCTAGAAATCTGACTTCCTATCCTGGCCTCTTTAGGAACCTACATGCTTGACATACACTCACACAGACAAACATGCATATTCACAGAAAAAAATAAAGCCTACTATCCCAAAACCCAACTTAAAAAAAAAAAACTAATTGGTGAGATGGTAGAGCATTTGTGAACTAGAAGGCAGATGGGAATACAATGATGTTCTTAATCTCATGCAAATGCTGGGATGAAGATGGGCACAGAGAGAGAAAACAGGTCTTGGGAAGGTTGAGCCAGACTAAAAATTTATGAAAATGTATTATGGAAAGCCACTAGTTAGTAGGCTAACTTAAAAATACATCTTGAAATAGAGAGAGAGGGTGTGGGGATATGGAACAGAATCACCCCACAATAACTCTCCCAGATGACATGTATTATTAGGGACACCTCCCTACAAGTTAATGATCAGCAAGTCCTTAGGGGTCTTCAAAGTAACACAGAAAATGTTTAGCCCACCAGAACTACATATTAACACCCTATCACTTAACTTGTTACATTCTTTGACAACAGGACATAGAGAATTAAATCTAAAACTGATCCAGAAATTACTGCTGGATAATTTTCATAGTACTGGAGGGTACTATGCAGGCTTCTGGGGGAGAAAAGATATCAATGGATTTACCCCGCCCTGGGATCTATGTGTTGCAGCTTGCAGCTGCCAGGAAAGATGGGGCCAACTGGTGGCGTGACTCTAATGGAATAATTAACCACTGGATTTTAGGTCTGCTCCACAGAAGGTGATTTTATGCACTGCATGGCTGGGACACCATAGGCCAAGAGCAGAATCGGCTAAAGCATCGACCTCTTACAGTTATTCTTAATATTTATGCTTATTTCCATAGACTTCAGCGGCTTTCATCATTGTTCAGAGAAGCTTCTTTTTGCAGTGGACAGCAGTCAAGGAAGAAATGTAGAACCAAGCCAAGTGCTAAGAATAAGAGACACGGTGCTCAGGCCAAGTGGGTACCTGTATTGTGCCTTCTATCCCTAAGGCTCAGGGAGCATCATGGGAGAAGATGTAGAAAGAATTTAAGACTGAGCAAAAGTATTGCAAAACATTCTCACTTGTAACATGGCTCTACACTCCTGAATTCTCAGGATCTCTGGTTATTGGTACCAGATCAATCCAGCCAACATCCTAGCATAGGCTGGGTTGATGCTCTCCAGGTCTCGGGCTTTGCACAAGAGCAATTTTTAGTTGACAGTTTCTGGGAATAAGAATCCTCTTTTCTGGGTGTGTCGCCACTATTGGTAGGTTTCCCATGCTCCTGTAACTGGCTTCACACCTATATTTACACGTGAGCAGCATTAACTACAGTTAGTAGGACATGAAAAAATAGTAATGAATTTGAAAGGGGGCATACTTGAGGTTTATAGGGAATATGAGGGAAGGTATATAATATTTCATATATAGTCTATGAAATCCTCAAAAACAAAAAAAAATAAGACTTTCAAAAAAATTGAAATCTGACTGGTGATGGTGGTGCACACCTTTAAAACCAGCAGTTGGAAGGCAGAAGCAGATGGATCTCTGTGAGTTTGAAACCAGCCTGGTATCAGAGTGGGTTTCAGGACAGGCTCCAAAGCTACACAAGAAAACCCTGTCTCAAAATACAAAACAAACAAACAAAAAAAAATCTTTAAATCACAGAAACTAGCTTATTGTTCAGAAGCCGAGAACTCAAATATACAAGGATTTCAAAGTTATTATTTACCAAAGAAGACTGTTATAGAATTATATATGTACCAATATATGGTCAATTTGTTAATATTTTATTATGATTTTGTTTTTTTGTTTTGTTTTGTTTTGTTTTTCGAGACAGGGTTTCTCTGTGGTTTTGGAGCCTGTCCTGGCACTAGCTCTTGTAGACCAGGCTGGTCTCAAACTCACAGAGATCCGCCTGCCTCTGCCTCCCAAGTGCTGGGATTAAAGGCGTGCGCCACCACCGCCCGGCTTTTATTATGATTTTGAAATGAACAAGTGGAGAGGGAACCCATAGAAGAATATGTTTCTATCAAGTTTTTATACTTTTTGCCTCAGTTTAAGAGAAGTGTCACAGAGTAAGGAAGTAAAAGAGAAAAGGGAGGGAGGAAAGAAGAATGAAGAAAAAGAAACAGAGCCTTAGAGAACTCCCTAGAGAACAATGAACTTTAATTCTACCTTGAGTAATCTTTTCATAAAAGGAGTCCTATGTCTTAATTATGCACATCCAACCAGAAGTCCTAAACTACAAGAGGCAACAGGGCAAAGGTAGTAACAAGCTTCTGTGAAAGAGTTTAGGGTTCCCAATGGTTTCTACTTCATTTTTATTCATGTGCAACTTGAAAATCACAAACAGTAGTTGCCTGTTGCTTTGGGATTCTAATATTTGAAGTGGTCCATTCGTGTGTAATGTTTATGTGGTGCATGCATTATTTTACTTCGATGAGTCCAAAACTCTCTCCATCAATACAAATGTCATTATAATAGTTTTCATATGACTTATGGTCAGTAGCAAAGCAATCTGTAAGGATTCACCCAAGGTTCTAACAAAGAGATCGGTTCTAGAGCAAGCTTGGCCCTCACCTGGTGCTGCCAGACACTGATTGTGTCTTTGGAGTGTTAATTACGTTATCACTGTGCAATGATACAAACCCAGAATGAGGAAGTGATTGTATCACCAGAAGATCTTGTTTAGGTACAGCTAGTCAATGAACAAAGTTGATCAATGTACCATTCACTAAGAGAGACAAAGTAGACAATCTCCATATTAAACATAGAGGCTGCCTAAATTTAACCCTACATTTGCGTTACATTGAAAAACAAACATTGCACTATTTACTCTTAGCAGCCTGTTCTCAACACTAGTTCGTCCCACAATGGCAAATCTGTACTGTGGCATGCTTGACAAGAATAAGAAAATCCAGCATATCTCCTGTTAGTGTATCTAGTTGGTAGATTAGACAAGAAAATCCATTCTAAGAATTCGCTGACAAAATATCATTAGACTCATCATGTTCTGCTATGATGATGGACCATATTGTGATGGATTCATTCTATGTTAGCAGCAGAAAAAATATGCAAAAAAGAAATTAGATTGACATGTTAAATTATTTTTTTAAGCTCTAAGTTAGGAGTTAATTATACGAAAATGTGTCTGTTCATGTGCTTTCACTGCAGTGCAATCAGAGAAATAATTTAGGATATATGTCCATGTAATATTCATTCCATAGCATATGTCCATTGGAGTAAGTGGGAAGAAGAATAGAGTCCACTAAAGGTTCTGAGCTTTAATGTCAGACTAAAGCCAAGATGCTCCGAGTAAGAGTTGACTGAAGGTTTCTGGGGTTCAGCTTTTGGATGTTGCCAGTGAATCCGGTGCAGTTCTGCCACCTGGTGGTTGCTTTCTCACACGTGACTTGGCGGGTTTCGAGTGCCTTCATATCTGCAAAGAAAACGAAGCTGGGACTGGCCAGTAGGTGCTCAGCAAAAAAAGTTGTCTACCTCATGAATAAAGAAATTATGTCTTAATTGTATTAGCATACAACATTGAAGAAGTTGGTGACCTTTGCATCCTGGTCCATTTCTGCTTCACTGTCTAACCTACCATGCATCACATCGTCCATACACAACTTCCTGTTACTCTAACAAACCTACGCTGAGATACTCTTCTCTGGATACATAATTCCTCATTCAGTGGACCACACAAGCTCTCTCGCTTTAGATTCACAATTACATCCCTGCAAATACTGCATGGGTTCTGAATCAATTGTCCTCCCTCAGTACTTCGTCCTAAGTGTCCTTCAGTAACGCAACTCTACCTTGTAAAAAAAGAAGCCCTTTGATGGCAAGAAATTTGCCATTACATCTTGCATTGCTTCAGCACTTAACACTGTGCCTTTGACCTATAATTATATGATGTGCCTGTAGAGGTATGTGACCCTTTAAAAGGAGTATTTAATTGTCAATTGAGCAAAATAATCATTCTATCAAAATAAGACAATTATTGAAAGTCACTGTTTTTAAGGCTTGGTCTCAAATGTTTGCCAAACCAAAGTTCCCAGTATTTTCACATGATTTATGGATGCTTGTGTCAGATATATGACAAATGTTTATCTTTGGTAATTCAGGTAATGGAATCTTTAGTAGTGATAGAAAAATATTAGAGCTTTGCTTTAAAAATTAAAATCGTAAGCATTGCTTCACACATCATTCTGTCTGATGAAATTCTGTCATTAAGAAATTTTAAGCTACAATATGTGTATTTTATTTGGAAACGTACATGTCTTTGAACATTTTTCAACTTGTAAAAAACATTTAATATAAGGTATACTAGAAAAATGTATGCTATTTAGAAGGGCAATTATGTAAAGACACATTTTACTTAACTTGGCTCATCCTAGCCTATCTTCAGGCTGTACCTGCTTGCTGCACTGACCAAAATAAACATGAACTCGATTTGATATTATGTAACTGAAATAGTTACAGAAGATCCAGGCTTGATTTTTTTTTTCATTATCTCTAAGCAAATAGCTAATCCTGCTTTAGAATTTATCGTCATGAATCGTATTATAAAGGATACTTGTGTGCTGAGTGTGAAATTCACAGAACTACTCACTACAAAGGGAAATCAGTCTTGTATGGAGACAAACATTGAATGTAAGGGAGTGCACTCACCAAAGGTTCACATGACTGTGACCAATGCCTAAGAAAGGCACTGCTCAGCAAGCATTTGATTGTAACCCATCATCAGAAGTTTATGTGAGCATCCCCTGCCATTTGTCATATCTTAGCTATCTAGTTTGCAGATAACTTTGATAAATTTAAAATAAAAGAACCATTTTGCTATGATGATTTTGCCAAAGGTTTTTAAGTGGTAGATAATAAAAGCATAGTAATTAAAAAACACCATGCTATTTCCACTCATATGTGAAATCTTAGCAGTGATTTTCACTAGTTCTTAAGGACATATAAAACCCAAAACACTGCTATCTTTCTTTAGAAGGGAATGGGTAAATATAAGCGCCGTATTTTTTCAGCTAATCCAAATCAGATGAACCCTTATTTTCCCAAGAGCCAGATCTATTCACTGTGTTCTTCTTCATATCACAGAGTTGCTTTATTGTCTAATTATTCTGAGTTTTCAAACCTAGAAAAAAAAACACTGTATGCCTTATATAAATAGAATAAAACATTAACTCTGAGGGAAAAGATGTCATATTATCACATGTGAAAAACAGCCACCTTGACCACAACTGAGCCGAGAAGAAGCAGCATCTCCACTGCAAAAACTGGGATCTGTCTTTGTCAAAAGTTGTTCCCGGAGTTCCTACAGATCTCATTTTGCACCAAGGAAGATACTCGTATCTGATTCTCTAAGTGAAGTCTGCTGTCGGCTTTCCTCAGAAGAGTGATGGGAGCATTGCCTGTGATCCATTAACAATGAAGACTTCACAGTCTACTCCAGGTGATGTAAGAGGGGCCGCCTTCTTAATATGGAGGGAATGTTTTAAGATACTTTACATAATAATGACACATGATAGTCATGAAACTTAATCTTTTATTCTTTGTATTTTTCATTTCTGCTGACTTTGTGAGACAGGAATCTTTGGGTGATCCAGCATTCTGCACTTCACAAGCCAGGAGGGGATGCTGAGTCATTTGGAAGGCACAGGGAGGAAACATCAGCTGACAGGTGAGCTTCTGTCAAATGCTCACTGCTTTTGAGAAAATATAAGCAAGACCCGAGACTTTTTGCACAGGACAATATACTAATTCCGTGATGTCTTTCCTTGGATTTGCCTAGAGAAGTCAACAAGCTGTAACTTGTTCTTTCCACTTACAACAGTTACTTCCTTCAGATAATCAGTGCAAATTTTCTATGACTACTGAGAAAGCATTATCTCTCTGATAAATAGGTCTCTGAAAACCTTTCATGAAATTTAGAGATCTGAACTTAGGTAAAAAATTTAGAGCCACAGTTTCTACCACTGGTAATATTTTTTTCTAAGGCAAATAAATTATGCCTGGAAAAACAAACAGGATATCTTCACGTGATAAAACAAGAGATTTTTTTTTATTCACAGTTTTTCTGGATAGTAACATAATATAACATAAATATAGGAAAGGGTTTTATGGTACAGTCTTATATAAAACTACTCCCAAAGTGCCAATCTTCTCATTTTTCTGTTAGACTAATTCTTTCTATCCTCTATTATCTATCTATCCTATCTATCTATCTATCTATCTATCTAACATCTATCTATCTATCTGTCTATCTATCTATCTATCTATCTATCTGCCTGTCTCTGTCTGTCTATCTATCTTATAGTTATAATATCCTACCTAAAACTATTTCTAGATAGATATCCTACCATGACTACTATAAATGTATATGGCTATGTATAAACTATAATAGTTCATTGCATATGCACACACTACATACACTATCCACATAGAGTATGTAGTGTGTTTGTGTGTGTAAATGTGTGTGTCTTCCATATAGAGATAGACATTTCTTAGGTAAGGAAAAAGTACGGATTGACTTCTCTATTGTGTTAAATTTCACTGCAAGAAGAGATTTTAAAAAGTAGCACATGGAATTTCTAACCATGATCATAAAATTGGAAAACCAATGGATCTGTTCTGAGGACATTGATTTATGGGGTATACAAATTAAGTAGAATTAAAATGGATTCAGTATAGTACATGGACAATATCCAGGGTTAATTGTTTTCTGGCACCAGAAAACTTGAATTCACTATTCCTTGAACCATAAAATAAATTACTACAACCAGAATCTCAAGGGCTCGTGTTTTTAAATACCCTATCAACATTTAAAATGAGTCATTTATTTTTCTAGACATCCGATTTCGGCTAAACTATTGATTGCTATGAACATTTTCTGGGTAATAAGTACAAATTGCTCCACAACATTCTGAATGCCAGATATCTCATGTTTCTTTATTATTTTCAATCAAATTAAAATCAGGTTTCTGGCTGCCAATAATTATAGTTGACAAAGCCAATATCAATTCAGTTTAAATCCACATTCTGATGTTTATACAAGTCATAGAAAGGAGGGTCTTATTTACTGTATGGTTTGTGTTGACTTTTGGAGCCAGTAGCCTTAGTTAGCCCAGGTCTAAAGAACACTGGTTCCAGGTAAAGACAAGGGAACAAGCCTCTAAATACAGCTGTCCGGAGACCTGCCATTTCATAACACAGAGACTAATTCATTCCGTGTATCTCACCTTGGGGCTCAGTGGGTAAGACCTCTAGTTGTGCAAGTGGAAGTGCACACACAGAACACACACGCACATACACAGTCTTATCACCTGCCACCACCCTTGTCACAAGGTCCCGGATTCAGGGACTAGCATTGTTACTGCTTGGAACACAAGTACCTCTGAGTCTCCCTCTTCCTCTTGCTTAACACACAACGAAGATGAGTAATGCATACAACCTTTTAAATAAGGAAAAAATCATGGAAATAAGGGACCCAGGATTTTCTGGGTCTCCCTCTTCTATCACATAGAAAGCCTTTCTCTCTCCTTTCAATTTCAAAAGCTGGGGCTGACAAGAGACTGCCATGGTTCAGAGCACTGTCCATCAGTGGGACCAAGTCCTGTTCTCATGACCCACATCAGTGGCGCCCAACCACCTGGAACTCCAACTCCAGGGCACGTGACACTCTTTCTAGCTTCCAAGAGCACACACATATCAAAGGAAAAATCTTGAAAACTTACTTTTCCAGGAGCACACACAGTTTTAATTGTGTGTCTCTGGCCCCTCTGAAGCATCTATAGCAAAGAGTAACTGCTCATCCATCAGTTAAACATGAAAAGTCAAATATAACACTTCAATATATTAATATCTCACATATGTCCTTTAATTTCTCAAAAGCAATTTCTAGGTCTTGAAACACAAATATAGCTAAGAAAAGTAATTGAATTATTCCCTCACCAAACTTAAGGCCATCACAACTTCTCACAGAGAAACTCACATAAAAACAAATTGGAATTAGAAGTGGCATATTTATCCTTAAGAGGGGACAATTTTTTGAATAAAGTTTAAGAATGTTTGTATGTATCCACCATGCCCAGCCTTGTTCGTTAACACGAACACATGAGGTTACCAGTTCTCTAAGTTGGTATTGAGGACAGAAGTCTTTCTGGTCTAGAAAAAAAAATCTACCAAAACTGCATGTGCACTAATAAAAAAGATACCTGCACTTCGAAGCTGATTGGACAGAGGACAAATCAGGAACAACTGAAGTGCCTGACTGTCTGGATTGTAGGAGTGGGGGAACCTACTGAATTCGGTTGCACAAATGAAACATCAAGGTTCTTTGGAAACACAGCTCAGAGGGCTTAAAGCAAGTATCTTTAGTTTTGGATCTCAGTGGAGACACTGGCCATTAAAACTTTGACTATGAATAAAAATTTCCAGCTTTCAATATCTATTTTAAAATAGATATTTTAAATTAAAATTTAAATTAAAATTTAAAATAGAAATTTTAAATCATACCTTTATTTCATTATATTAACTAATATAGTGTTTTATTAATTGATTAATAATTGATTAGTTATATTTTTCACCTTACAATTAAAACCTTCTCTTTCCTCTCTGCATACTAAGCTCAGAATTTATATTTTGCTTTTCTAGGAGAGGGCTTCCTTTGAGTAAAATTTATATTTCAGGAGCAAAGGGAGAGACTGATCATGAACATTAATGTGAAGTGATGTCTATGTTTTAAGTAAATTTTAAGAGTAGAATCCTTTTATTTGCAATCAAGCTGAAGAGAAAATGCTACTTTATGGTCTTAATTATAATTTCAAGTATCCAAAGGAGACCATATTTGATACAACTAATTGGTAAAGGACTCAAAGGTTCCAAGAGATGTCCACAGGCCATCCTGATCCGTCAAAAGCAGCTTGATATCAAGAGATGCTTCCCTCGTTTTTTCTTCCAGGAATGAGATCACCATGTGTGCAGTCTATTCAGGGTACATTAGCTTAATGCCTGTAAATCCTCTCCTCTCCACTTCTACAAATCCATTCATCCACCCAAGTTTGTAAGTCCATTCTGCAGGCTCCGGGTTGGACTTTGCTGCTAATAAGAAACAAACTTTGGTGTGTTCAGTGTCTTCCTGTTTAATGTCCAGAGTCAATCTTCTTTTTGATCTCAGTTTTCTTCAGTGTCCACCTTTCAGTCTCCATGATATTATCTTGGAAAACATTAGAGAAATCATTTAGCTTTTGTAAAGAATGTTTTCTTCACCTGCCTTTTCACCTGTGTGGAATCCTGCAACACAGTCTACTCCAGTGTTGAGGGGACCCAGGAGCCAGCAGGAAGTATTTCTGCTGTTGAGATTTCTTTCCCCCAACCCACCCTGCCCTCAAGCCTGCTTTTTGCCTGCAAGGTCCTTGGAACTCTGCAACACAGCCTATTCCAGTGCTGAGGGGACTGGAGAGGTGATTCCACATTGCCAGATCTATGCAATGGATTGTGAGTCTGGTGGATATAAATAAGTTTCCTCACTTGATGGGAAGCATGCATTGAAAACTCAAACATGGTTTCCCATTAATTATTTTGCAGTTTTTCATTGTTATTGTGGCTATAGTTTAGAAACAAAGAGTTAAAGGAACAAGGAAAAGTGTTGAGGTTGTTACATAGCCACTAGGGACCAGGAACCAGTTCACTGTGGCTTACAAGAGCCTCGCCAATGCTCTGTGTTCCAGTTTGACACTTTTACATATGACTTCTTTCACTTTAAATAGTCATCACTACCTGATATACATATAGAAACCAGTTGTGTTTCTTTGACAGATCAAATGTACTCCCTTTATGGTGTTTATCCTGATTAGCTTTACCTGTCAACTTGACACAACCTTCATTGGCTGTTGTGGGTAAGGGGGGAGGTGCAAGGTGTGCAGCAGAGGAATCTTCAACATAGATTACCCTGGGCATAGCTGTGGAGATGTTCTTGATTTGTAATTGATGGAGGAAGACCCACTATAACTCTGTGAGTGTTGTCATCCTAGTAGGTGATCCTGAACTGTATAAGGAAGCTGCCCATGTATAAGCTAGCCTGTGGGCCAGACACAGGATCTTTCTATTCTCTTCAGCTGTTTAGTGAGCTCCTTCGTCAGAGGCAATGCTATGTGGAATAATAAGCAGGCCTGCCTTCAAGTTCATCAACAGTGAAATGTGATCTACAATTTCAAGGTCAAATAAATCCATCCTTTCTGTGTCTAAATTATTTTGATCATGATGTTTTATCACAATAATGAAAGTAGAAAATGCCATACCAAGGTCTAAACCAAAGTCCACACAGTGCCCTAACAGACCCAGTATAATCCACACAATCAGTGTTCACTCTTCTCTACACATATTCCCCTTGAATCTTCATATAGTTTTGCATGGATGCAAATTTCTTCCTTGACAATGTTTATATACTTACTTTCTGTGTCTTTCAGATTTCTCTTTCTGCTCATATAAATTACTATAATTATTAACAATATTGATATAAACGCATCATTCTTTTTTGTAGGTCACCAGTTAAGGACTGTCTTGACTGTAAGAGAATCATGAGCAGTTACCCTTTTATTGTCCAGCATTTCTGTCTGTACTTACTACCATTTGTCATAATGCAAGTCAGCTTAATTATTCATTCATCTACTTCAAGACTGAGTGTGAGATGCCTGAGAACTGGAGAAGCGTATATTTCCTTTATTGTTCTTATTAACAAAAAATAATAAAAAATAAACCACACTCAGTAATGCTTACAACTTCTTCAAGTGAATGTGATGTTATTTTTTCAGTGAACTACTGACTACCACTGAGGAGTTTTTGGCCAAAATAATGCCTACACTTTCCCACGTTCATTTTTCGTTAGTGATGATTCTTGTTTTTCTCACACTGGAGCTTCAGGTGCAGTGAGCTATCCAAAGGAAGACATCTGCTTCCTGAGATTCCGCACCTTTGTCACCTCAATGCTGTGGAATACACAGACTGCTGGAAAAAAAAATGGGAATAAGTTCAATTTACTTAGCAAAAACCTTAGATTTGAATGGTGATTATTTCAGAGGACATGAAAAGAAAAGAACGCTGAAAAGCCTAATTAGTGGAGATACCTGAGATTCTCCCAGAATAATTAACAAGAAGTAGGCCCGAAAATGCCCAGAGAAGAGATAGACAATGTACAAATGAGTTTCCATGAAGCAAGTTCTACATAAGACGGTTCGGAGTTCTGTTGCGCAAAGAAAACTAAAGCAACTTGACACCTGCAAACTTCCTGGGGCACTTGCAGCTGCTTATTAAGCACATAAGCATTCTTGGGAAATCTTGGGAGTATTTTGCATGAACGTCTCCCATTAGCTTCTGAGATGTATAACTATTTGGCCAAACTTTATAAACAACAAATATCTCACTAAGGTGTAATACCTTGTTCAGGTTGTACCGGTTTGGTTTTTGTTTTTTGTTTTTGTTTTGTTTTGTTTTGTTTTCGAGATAGGGTTTCTCTGTGGTTTTGGAGCCTGTCCTGGAACTAGCTCTTGTAGACCAGGCTGGTCTCGAACTCACAAAGATCCGCCTGCCTCTGCCTCCCGAGTGCTGGGATTAAAGGCGTGCGCCACCACCACCCGGCTTCCGGTTTGGTATTTTATAAGACCCTAAATACTCTTTATGGCCTTGAATTAATTTAAGCAATATATATGGCCGATCGGTTTATTTATGCATAAACAGGATATGGCTGAAAATGTATAACCCATACAATAGAACCTGATTAATAGGTTAAAATAAGTAAGAGATTTCTTATTAAAATGTATACTCCAAGGAAACTCTTGCAATATTTAGTTTACTCTAGAACAATTTAGTCGCTAGAAGTGTGTCGTCACAGAGAAACTATTGGCAAAAAGTATGCACTTGTCATGCATGGGCGCCAGAAAATCCCAGACCTAACCATTGAGGTCAGATTGTTCCATTATTTTCTACAGGTTCATGCTCTCGATGAATCAATCCATTAGAAGAACAGACCACAAATGTCCTTCGAAAAACAAAACGCTGGCAGGAATCCCTGAAACAGCACTATCCCAGAATTGAAATTATTGACTGAACTTACCTCTCCCCTCCCCACTGTGTGTGTGTTAGCAGAAAATACATCCAGTCTTAAAGTGTGCATGAAATATCCCTGAGTGCCATCAATTCCACTTAATAGTCACATAGATTGTTAATTGTGTATGCTTTATTTTCCTTCACCAATTGAGAGACTGTAAATAGATATAAATCCTAATCTCCTTCTGTAAGACACTGAAGAATGGACAGTTCTGAAGACTAGAACCAAAAGGAAGAAAATTGTATGCACGTGAAAGTCAAATGGATTGGAAAGTTAGGCAGTTGCAAGACCTTACCTAATGAGTTAAATTCCCAAAAGGAGACTTTTGCTGACTCATACCCTGAATGTTGTTCTTCATTTAAGTGGAGATTTATAGACAGACAGAAACTTCCTCTCGATGACTCAGAAGGAGCCAAGCCCAGGATTTACTTAGGGATTAAAAGAATGAGAATGACCAGTGTGATGGGCAGATGACAAAATGACCCCATAATCACCCATCCCTAATATATATGCCACCATGCAGAATTTCCCATATATCGAAGGATAATCCTGGTACATTTGTGATTATAATTTCTATGATTAGATCATAGAGGATTTATGTCTATTTTGCTACACTTTTTCTTTTGCTTTGTTAATTACAAAACTTTGAATTAAACAGCTGCTATATTGGGCAGTTCATGTGAGAAATACAAATGGTAATACCAAGAGCAACCTGCTGGAAGCCTGTGGCACTGATGTCATTGACCTCATTCATGCTTTTTGACATAAGAAACTGCAAAATCCTTGTTTTAAGTTTTCAGTACCGGGTCAGGTAGTGCACAGGCATGGATGACTCTTACAGTCCATATGGCTAGGTGCAATAATTGTTTACGTGGTGTTTTGCTATTTTAAAGGACTGTCCCACACAGTGTTATTTGGTTTGTTCTCAAGCTTGAGGAGTCAAACTCTTACCCTGTAGATCAGGCATTGATGAGATTTTATGGAGTATGCTGAGTATCAAACCGCTAGCAGCTGCTTTATCTTCAGGTCTATGTTCCCTTCATTCCAACACCCAGGGGGATGGAAACAGAAAGTCTGAAAGGTTTAGCATATACGAGGATTAATAGTCCCTTAAATGTGGACGAGCAGAAATGGCAAGTGACTGTACACAAGGGGACAGGTTTCCTATTTATCTTTACTTTTTGAACTCTCTGAATCTAAATGTTTTATAAATAAATCTTCTACTGAATTTTATAGCTTTGTTTAGGTGTCTTTTTACTTCTCCCTAAGTATGTCACCAAAATGTCAAAGCGTTTTGACATTTTGGTTGTTTTCAAATGGTCTTTGATTTAAAAAGAGAAGAAGACATCTGATGTGCAAACAGGTATTTCATATGGTATATAACATACACACATACCATACTGTGCCTTGTTCACTGACTTATGGTTCATCTCCCAAGTACTCTGACAATCAAAGCATCTTCCTGTCAGCATGAATGCATATTGATAACACTGTTATAGAGCAATGAATGTGTATCTTTTCTCATGGATGAAATATATAGAACAAAATCTTTTAAAATGAGTTAATATGATCTGATGGTTTCTACTTAAACATTGTAATACTCTCAATACTACTAAATATTTCAGGAATACGTAGCATTTTTAATTCCAAAAATGCCTTAGATATTCATGACTCTTAAATATGGAATAGCTTTATTAATTTTTTATTCTTAGTTCTTAGCATCAACTTGCCAAACATAAGTTCATTGGCATTGATGGTTTATTTAATTGGCTCCTTTCATTTCTAATAATTGCTTTTCCTATGGGGGAAAAACAAGAAAATGATCAGCAAATTGTGATGGTGGTGTTTAAAATCACACTAACCATGCCTTACATGGAAATTTAAATAAATATTGCTGGCTAGAGCAATATTTACAGTGGACGGTATGCATGTATTTGAAGTACTCGGTGGTTAGAAACCATTAGAAAAAGCAGATGCTTAATTCTTAAAACATTTGTACTTCTGATGGTGGCTCCCATCATAACAAGTTATACAGATTACATAATTAACAGTTAGTTTCTTTTTGTTTGATACAGGTGCTCTTGTAGTGTTACCTTAAACCCCAGCTCCTTCGGCTTTCCAGCTGCTGAGTGATGGGATTATGGGAATGCACTATCGTGTCTAACTTGTAAGGTAATGTTTTTAAAGTAAAAATATGAAATCCTCCAGGCGAGTGTAGATTCCTAAGTGATTCAAATGCACAGTTAGTCTTCAAAATTCAGTCATCACACAGGTTCCACATTCTAATCAAATCTTAGAAAAGCTAAGGTTTGAGTCTTCACATTTAAGAAAACTTCCATAGCATATGGATTTGGTTCTAGTTCCCAGAACCAATTTTCAGTGACTTCCAACTGCCTGTGACTCCAAGATCTTTGACACTCTCTTCTGCTCTCTGGGGTAATTCACGTACATATATACACAGACACAGACACACAGGCAGGCACACATTAAACAGAAAGTAAATCTTAAAACAACCACAAAACAGCTGAGACTTAGCCCCTGTGCTAAGATCTTACTTTTCCCGTTTTCAAATGCTGCTGAAAATGACAGTCCACATACTGCATGTTCAAGGTCAGATGTCCCAGTACATCTCAGGTAATTAGTATCAAGTGACAGGGAGTCTATGTGCTTAGCAAAGATTCTAGAAAGATTCTGCTTCTTGTTGGCTCTAGTGTCCGGCCTCCATCTGCACCCCTTCATTATTGGCTCTTTCTTGGCTGCTTTCAAAGCCAGGAGAGGTGAGCTCATCGAAGTTCACAAGTGTTAAGAACTTAAAAAGGGATCTTTGGGCGTCTATTAAAGCTTTCTGGTATAAATACACTGATCAAAGAAATCAGCAAAGCCAACAAATACTCATCACAAAACACTCAGGAAATATGGGACACAATAAAAAGACCAAACGTAAGAATACTAGGGATAGAAGAAGGAGAAGAGTCACAGCTCAAAGGCCCAGAAAATATTTTTAACAAAATTATGGAAGAAAACTTTCCCAACATAAAGAAAGATATTCCTTTGAATATCCAAGAAGCATACAGAACACCAAACAGACTGGATCAAAGAAAAACATCCCCTCGCCATATAATAATCAAAACACAAAATATATAGGTTAAAGAAAGAATATTAAGAGCTGCAAAGGAAAAGGGGCAAGTAACTTATAAAGGTAAACCTATCAGACTTACACCAGACTTCTCTATGGAAACTATGAAAGCCAGAAGGTCCTGGATAGAGGTTCTGCAAAAACTAAGGGATCATGGATGCAAACCCAAACTACTATACCCAGCCAAGCTATTGTTCACTATCAATGGAGAAAACAAGACTTTCCAAGATAAAAACAAATTTAAACAATATGTAGCCACAAACCCAGCCCTACAGAAAATAATAGAAGGAAAATCACAACCTAAGGAATCCAGCATTGCCAACACTGCCTACAATAACTCAGGCATCTAGCGAACCTTCACCTGCACACCTCAAAGAAGGGAGACACACAAACGCTACTACCAAAACCAATAATAATAACCGGAGTAAACAACCACTGGTCATTAGTATCACTTAATATTAATGGCCTCAATTCACCCATAAAAAGGCACAGGCTAAGGGATTGGATACGAAAACAGGACCCAACATTCTGCTGTTTGCAAGAAACACATCTCAACCACAAAGACAGGCATCTACTCAGAGTAAAGGGTTGGGAAAAGGTGTTTCAAGCAAATGGTCCTGAGAAAAAAGCAGGTGTGGCCATACTAATTTCTAACAAAACTGAATTCAAACTAAAGTCAATCAGAAGAGATCGAGATGGACACTTTATACTCATAACAGGAACAATTCATCAGGATGAAGTCTCAATCCTGAATATCTATGCCCCTAACATAAAAGCACCCACCTATGTAAAAGAAATATTACTAGAACTCAAGGCAGACATCAAACCACACACACTAGTAATAGGAGACTTCAATACACCTCTTTCTCCAATGGACAGGTCAATCAGACAGAAACCTAATAGAGAATTAAGAGAATTATTGGAGGTAATGAAGCAAATGGACTTAACAGACATCTATAGAACATTCCACCCAAAAAGGAAAGAATATGCCTTCTTCTCTGCAGCTCATGGAACCTTCTCAAAAATTGACCACATACTCGGAAACAAAGGAAACCTCCACAGATACAAAAAAATATCAGTGTCCACCTGTGTCTTATCAGATCACCACGGACTAAAGCTAGAAGGCAATAACAATGCTTCCCCCAGAAAGCTGACAAACTCATGGAAACTGAACAGTCAACTACTGAACCACACATGGGTCAGGGAAGAAATTAAGAAAGAAATTAAAGTCTTCCTTGAATTTAATGAAAGTAAAGAGACAACATACTCAAACCTATGGGACACGTTGAAAGCAGTGCTAAGAGGAAATTTCATAGCACTAAGTGCCCACTTAAAGAAAACAGAGAAAGCATACATTGAGGACTTAACAGCACACCTGAAAGCTCTAGAAAAAAAAAAAAGAAGCAGATGCGCCCAGGAGGAGTAGAAGACTGGAAATAATCAAACTGAGGGCAGAAATCAACAAAATAGAAACACAGAAAACAGTCCAAAGAATCAATGAAATAAAAAGTTGGTTCTTGAGAAAATCAACAAGATTGACAAACCCCTATCCAAACTAATTAAACAACAGAGAGAGAACACGCAAAAAAATAAGATCAGCAATGAAAAGGGGGACATAACCACAGACACAGAGGAAATTCAGAGAATCATTAGATCTTACTACAAAAGCCTGTATGCCACAAAACTGGAAAATGCAAAAGAAATGGACAGTTTTTTTAGATAAGTACCACATACCAAAGCTAAACCAAGACCAGGTGAACGATCTAAATAGACCTGTTAGTCGTGAAGAACTAGAAACTGTTATCAAAAATCTCCCTACCAAAAAAGCCCAGGACCAGATGGTTTCAATGCAGAATTCTACCAGAACTTCCAAGAAGAGCTAATACCTATACTCCTTAATGTATTTCACAATATAGAAACAGAAGAGTCATTGCCAAATTCCTTTTATGAAGCCACAGTTACCCTGATACCAAAACCACACAAAGACCCAACCAAGAAAGAGAATTATAGGCCTATTTCACTCATGAATATCGATGCAAAAATTCTCAATAAAATACTGGCAAACCGAATCCAAGAACACATTAGAAAAATTATCCATTATGATCAAGTAGGCTTCATCCCAGAGATGCAGGGCTGGTTCAACATACGCAAATCTATCAATGTAATCCACCATATAAATAAACTGAAAGAAAAAAACCATATGATCATTTCATTAGATGCTGAAAAAGCATTCGACAAAATTCAACACCCCTTTATGATAAAAGTCTTGGAGAGATTAGGGATACAAGGGTCATACCTAAATATAATAAAAGCTATTTACAGCAAGCCGACAGCTAACATTAAATTGAATGGAGAAAAACTCAAAGCCATCCCACTAAAATCAGGAACAAGACAAGGATGTCCACTCTCTCCATACCTCTTCAATATAGTGCTTGAAGTTCTAGCAATAGCAATTAGACAACATAAGATGATCAAGGGGATTCGTATTGGAAAGGAAGAAGTTAAGCTTTCGTTATTTGCAGATGATATGATAGTATACATAAGCGACCCCAAAAACTCTACCCAAGAACTCCTACATCTGATAAACGCCTTTAGTAATGTGGCAGGATACAAGATCAACTCCAAAAAGTCAGTGGCCTTCCTATACACTAAGGATAAGGAAGCAGAGAGGGAAATCAGAGAAGCATCACCTTTCATGATAGCCACAAATAGCATAAAATATCTAGGGGTAACCCTAACCAAGGAAGTGAAAGATCTATTTGACAAGAACTTTAAGTCTTTGAAGAAAGAAATTGAAGATGACACCAGAAAATGGAAGGATCTCCCTTGCTCTTGGATTGGGAGGATCAACATAATAAAAATGGCAATTCTACCAAAAGCAATTTATAGATTCAATGCAATCCCCATCAAAATACCATCAAAATTCTTCACAGATCTGGAGAAGACAATAATCAACTTTATATGGAAAAACAAAAAACCCAGGATAGCCAAAGCGATCTTATACAATACAGGTACATCTGGAGGCATTACCATCCCTGACTTCAAACTCTATTACAGAGCTACAGTATTGAAAACAGCTTGGTATTGGCATAAAAACAGAGAAGTCGACCAATGGAATCGAATAGAAGACCCTGACTTTAACCCACAAACCTATGAACACCTGATTTTTGATAAAGGAGCTAAAAGTATACAATGGAAAAAAGAGAGCATCTTCAATAAATTGTGCTGGCAAAACTGGATGTCAATCTGTAGAAGAATGAAAATAGATCCATATCTATCACCATGCACAAAACTCAAGTCCAAGTGGATTAAAGACCTCAATATCAGTCCGAACACGCTGAACCTGATAGAGGAGAAAGTGGGAAGTACTCTACAACAAGTGGGCACAGGAGACCACTTCCTACGTATAACCCCAGCAGCACAGACAGTAAGGGCCTCATTGAATAAATGGGACCTACTGAGACTGAGAAGCTTCTGTAAAGCAAAGGACACTGTTGCTAAGACAGAAAGGCAACCCACTGACTGGGAGAAGATCTTCACCAACCCCGCAACTGACAAAGGTCTGATCTCCAAAATATATAAAGAACTCAAGAAACTAGACCGTAAAAGGCTAATCAACCCATTTATAAAATGGGGCACTGAGCTGAACAGAGATCTCTCAACAGAAGAAGTTCAAATGGCCAAAAGACACCTAAGGTCATGCTCAACTTCCTTAGCGATCAGGGAAATGCAAATCAAGACAACTTTAAGATACCATCTTACACCTGTCAGAATGGCGGAAATAAAAAACACCAATGATAGCCTTTGCTGGAGAGGGTGTGAAGAAAGGGGTACACTCATCCATTGCTGGTGGGAATGCAAACTTGTGCAACCACTTTGGAAAGCAGTGTGGAGGTTTCTCAGGAAATTCGGGATCAACCTACCCCTGGATCCAGCAATACCACTCTTGGGAATATACCCAAGAGAGGCCTTATCATACAACAAAAGTATATGCTCTACTATGTTCATAGCAGCACTGTTTGTAATAGCCAGAACATGGAAACAACGTAGATGTCCTTCAATTGAAGAATGGATGAAGAAAGTATGGAATATATACATATTAGAGTACTACTCAGCAATAAAAAACAAGGACTTCTTGAAGTTTGCAGGCAAATGGATGGAAATAGAGAACACAATCCTGAGTGAGGTAAGCCAGACCCAAAAAGAGGAACATGGGATGTACTCACTCATATTTGGTTTCTAGACATAAACAAAGGACATCGAGCCTCTAATATGTGATCTTAGAGAAGCTAAATAAGAAGGAGAACCCAAAGAAAAACATATAGGCATCCTCCTGAATATCAACCTTCATCAGGCGATGAAAGGAGACAGAGACAGAGACCCACATTGGAGCACCGGACAGTAATCTCAAGGTCCAAATCAGGAGAAGAAGGAGAGTGAGCACGAGCAAGGAACCCAGGAACGCGAGGGGTGCACCCACACACCGAGACAATGGGGATTTTCTACCAGGAACTCACCAAGGCCAGCTGACCTGGGTTTGAAAAAGCCTGGGATAAAACCGTCTTGGGAAAAAACATAGAGACAATGAGGACTACTGAGATCTCAAGAGCAATGGCAATGGGTTTTTGATCCTACTGCACGTATTGGCTTTGTGGGAGCCTAGGCAGTTTGGATGCTCACCTTACTAGACCTGGATGGAGGTGGGTGGTCCATGGACTTCCCACAGGGCAGGGAACCCTGATAGCTCTTTGGGCTGATGAGGGAGGGGGACTTGACTGGGGGAGGGGGAGGGAAATGGGAGGCTGAGGTGGGGAAAAGACAGAAATCTTAAATAAATAAATAAATTAAAAAAAAATCTAAGCAGGGACAGAAAAATCAGAAATCTAGGATTAGCCGGTTCAGTTTCAGGAACTAGCTGAAGATAAAGTTAGATTGTAATCTTGAGAATAATCTTGAGAAACAGGGAGTTGCCCCCTTGTGATTATCACTGGTATTTTTGGAATTTTCTATGACGCCCTCCCTACACCTTTGGATTACTGGGCTGTGGTTTCTTCCCTTAAAAAACCCCTTCTCCCAGTTAGGGGTCGAACTCCTCCCCTGCGTGGGTTATGAGTCTCGGCCCCAGTGCACTGGTTCCTGTCTTGTCCTTGTCGAATAAACCTCGAGTGATTGCAAAAAAAAAAAAAAAAAAAAAAAAGCTTTCTGGTTACTCTAAATGCCCAGGCTTCAAACAATACCTGATTGCTCTTAGAACAGATATGGTTCAAAAAGTGTCTGGTGATTCCTAGCATCTGATCTCATTTGGAGACAACTGATGCCAATATTCTCTTGTTACACTGAGGATATTTCCCTATGAAATTTTCAATAATGGTCAAATTAGGCGCAGTGGGTATTTAATTCAAATCATTAGATATTAAAGAAAGTACTAAGCTCACTAACAAAGAAATAGATTCAATTTATTTAACTAGGCTTTCAAACTATTAGAATGATAGTTATTAAAAGCTCAATAAATTATTTTTCTACATAAAGCCTTAAGATTCTTGAAAGGAAGCATTCTGAGCTCAATGGTTCATAATTTGTTTGTTCACGAAAATACTCAAAAATTTTTTATTTTTATTTTATTATCAAAGTAAGTGTTGAATTGGAGTACTTCCAATTATTCAAATACATAATGAAGACAGTTTTGGTTTTGCTATTGCATGCTAATTAGAACAATACTATCAATCTGCTATAAACATTATTTGAGGAAGAATTCTGTAATAAAATACTCTGATCTAAAAGAGCAAGCAGGCTGCTTGTAAGAATAGCCTCGATTCAGGTAAACTGAAAGAAATGACCATTTCTGCTCCTGGGTTATATAAATCCCACAGTGGAACTGTGTCCAAGAGCAAGTGGGTTTATAGCACAAGGCAGAAGTGCCAGGAGTAAAAATTAGAGGCTTAAACAATACAACAGTGGAGTTTAAGCTACAGACACTGAGCAAGGAAATGTTCAGCTATTGTCCTACTTCCTGTTGAAAAGAGTGCTCTCAGAGACTTTCTCTCTTCCAGGTGGCAGATGGTTCTGAAGCCTAGCCACCTGTGTTTAGAATCCTGCCACCTCTTTTCTTAGATACCCAGAGCCTCACAAGCAAACCTGCAGAAGATTAGCTCTTTCTTCACTACATTCCGCTCATGTTTAGTGCAAAGTAATACAATTAAACAATGGTTAAACAATCTACATAAAATTCAATTTTGTGTTAGCGTTATTGAAATTGCATTTGTAACTTATAAAAGAAGGAAATGAACTAAGAAAGATTTACTGTGAAGTGGTAAGACATAAGTTCCCATTGATTGATGCCGCTGGTTTTTAATTCATTTACATGTTTTTATTTTTCTTTCATACAATACATCCTGACCACAGTTTCCATTCCCACCACTCCTTCCAGTCCCCGCCCCCAACACACACACACACTTTCTCTCTCTTTCAGATATACTCCTCCTTCATTGCCCTTCAGAAGAAAAAAAAAAGGCAGACCTCCCAGGGTATCAGCTGAACAAGGCATAACAAGATACAATAAGATAGACACAAACCCCCATATCAAACCTGGGCAAAACAACCCAGTAGAAGAAAAGAGTCCCTGGGCAAGGTAACCCAGTAGAAGAGAAAGAGTTCCAGAAACAGGCAAAAGAGTCAGAGGTACCCCCACTTTCACAAGAATAACAAGCTAACAACCATAACGTATGTGTAGAGGACCTAGCTCAGACCCATGCAGGCTCTGTACTTACTGCTCCAGTCTCTATGAGACTGCATAGTTGATCCTGTGGGCCATGTTCTCCTAGTATCCTGAGCCCTCTGCCTCCTACAATTCTTCCTTTTCCTCTTACACAAGGATTCGTGAGCATCCAGGGTGGGATCCAACGGAAATCACTCATTTGGGTTCTCTCTTTGCCTAATGTTGGCTGTGGGTCTCTGCAATTGCTCCCATCACTTCCATCAATGCCTCATGAAGCCTGTCTGATGACAATTGCGCTAGGCCGTGATTTATGAGAACAGCAGAATATCGTTAGGAATCATTTGATTGAGATTTTTCCATCCTGGGTCTCTGGACTATTGGGTCTCCAACTCTTGGTCATCCACACAGTATTGGGCTTGAGTTCTTTTTCAAGACAGAGGTCTCAGATTAGAACAGTCATTGGTTGGCCACTCCCAAAAAAGCCTCAGATTAGAGCAGTCATTAATTGGCCACTCCCATAGAGGCCTCAGATTAGAACAGTCATTGGTTGGCCACTCCCACAAGTTCTGTGTCCCCACTGTCCCCTGACATCTGCAGGCAGGATAAATGTTAGGTTGAAGGTTTTGTGGCTGTGTTGGTGCATCTCTCCCACTGCTAGAAGTTTCATGGTTACCATTTCTATGTAGTTGTTGGTTCAGGTTCCATATCCTCCATTGCTAAGTGTCCTCACTATGGTCACTCATAGAATATTAGGAGTTTCTACTACACTAGGTTTCCACATCACCCCCCAAATGCCCTCCAATTCCAGTTATTTCTTAGCGTATTCTCTCCCTCCTCCCATCCACCTTCAGTTCATCAAAAAAAAAAAAAAAAATTCCATTTTCCCCTTCCCAAGGAGATCCATGCTTCTCCTTAACTGTCCTTGTTACTTAGCCTTTCTGGATCTGAGGGTTATAGCACGATTATCATTTACTTTAGGTCTAGTATCTACTTATAAGTGAATAACATACCATGTTTGTCTTTCTGGGTCTGTGTTACCTCACTCAGGGTGATTTTTTTCTAATTCTATCTATTTGCGTAGAAATTTCAAGATGTCATTTTTTAACTGCTGAGTAGTGCTCCATTGTGTAAATGTACCACATTTTCTTTACCCATTCTTCAGTTGAGGAACATTTCAGTTGTTTCCAGTTTCTGACAGGAATAAAGATGCTATGAACACAGATGAGCAGGTATGTTTGTGGTAGAATGGAGCATCCTTTGAGTATATTCCTGAGAGTAGTACAGCTGAGTGTTGAGGTAGATTGAGTCCCAGTTTTCTGAGAAACCACCATATTGATTTCCAAAGTGACTGCACGAGTTTGTACTCCCACCAATAATTGGATGAGTGTTCCCCTTACCCCACATCCTCTCCAGCATAGCTCTCACTTGTGATTTTGATCTTAGCCATTATGACAAGTGTAAGACAGAATCTCAGAGTCATTTTGATTTGCATTTCCCTGATGATTAAGGATGTGGAACATTTCTGCAAGTGCTTCTCAGCCATTTGAGATTCTTCTGATGAGAATTATGTTAAAATCTATACCCCATTTTTTAAATTGGATTATTTAGTTTGTTGCTAAATTATTTAGTCTAGTTTCTTTCATGCTTTATTCATTTTATTAATTTATTTATATTATGTTGGATGTGGGGTTGGTAAAGATCTTTCCTCATTCTGTGATCTATAGATAGTTTTGTCCTTTTGACAGTGTGATTTACCTTACAGAAGTTTTCAATTTCACGGCGTCATCAGTATTCTCTTCAGAAAGTATTTTCCTGTATCAATTTGTTCAAGATCAGTCCACAATTTCTCTTCCATCAATCTCGGTATATCTGGCTTTACATTGAGGTCTTTGATTCACTTGGATTTGAGTTTTGTGCAGGGTTAGGGTTTACATGGTGATATCCAGTTATACCAGCATCATTTGTTGAAAATGGTTCCTTTTTAAATTGTGAATATCTGGCTTCTGTATAAAAAAATTAGGTGTTCATAGGTGTGTGGATTTATATCTAGGTCTTCAATATGATCCTATTGGTCAAATTGTCTATTTTTGCCAATACCATGCAGTTTTATTACCATTTCTCTGTAGTTCCACTTGAAATAAGGCATGTGATACCTCCAGAAGTTTTTTTTTTTTAATTGTTAAAGATTGTATTACCTATCCTGGGTGTTTTGCTTTTTCTATATAAAGTTCAGTAGTATACTTTCAAATTCTGTAAAGAATCGAGTTGGAGTTTTTGATGGGTATAGCATTAAATTTGCAGATTGTTTTTGGTAGAATGAAAGCCACTGGTTTTTAAACATGGTGACACTTATAAACTCAATTTTATATTAATATATACAAAGATTGAGTCTGAAAGAAACTAACTCTCACATTTCCAAACTATCTAAAATTAAAGTGACAAAAGACAAAGTTACAAACATTTATTTAAGAATTTCTATAGATAAATTTACTATGTAAGTTATAGAAACTGAAATTCTTGAAAGAAATTTTTGTACTTATGAGTCTCCAAGTGGTCTCGAAAAAACAAAACAAACAAAAAAAAAGACACAGATTATTATCATGTGCTAATAATGATCCCGTACCAATCTGAGTGCCAGATAAGGAGAATGAACAGCAAAAATGTACATAAAATAATCACAGTGCAGATTTTACGAAAGCATTAGAATGGAGAGGGTCTTTAGTTCCTATGCTGTTAGATGACTGATGAGGTCATCAGCTTTTAGAAAATGGTTAAGTGCTTGCTTCATGACCCCTTAGTCTCCAAATGTCGCAGCTAAGTTCTCTGTCCTCCAGTTTGTCCCCCCAGAAAGTATCAACCCTTATCACAAGCAAGTTTATTTATTAATTATTTTATACCAAACATTTATTTGGAAAAACAAGGGAAGAAATCCAAGTACATCATTCAGAGATGCTGAATTTGTACCTTGTAAAAGGCAGAGTTAGACACCTTTGTAATGTGATCTTTAAAAATTACCCCTGGACCCAGCAATACCACTCCTGGGAATATACCCAAGAGATGCCCTAACATACAACAAAAGTATATGCTCAACTATGTTCATAGCAGCATTGTTCATATATATTGTTCAATATAGCCAGAACCTGGAAACAACCTAGATGCTCTTCAATGGAAGAATGGATGAAGAAAGTATGGAATATATACGTATTAGAGTACTACTCAGCAGTAAAAAACAATGATTTCTTGAATTTTGCATACAAATGGACGGAAATAGAAAACACTATCCTGAGTGAGGTAAGCCAGAGTCAAAAAGAAGAACATGGCATGTACTCAATCATATTTGGTTTCTAGCTATAAATAAAGGACATTGAGCCTATAATTCGTGATCCTAGAGAAGCTAAATAAGAAAGTGACCCCAAAGAAAAACATATAGGCCTCCTCCTGAATATTAACCTTCATCAGGCGAAGAAAGGAGACAGAGACCCACACTGGAGCACAGGACTGAAATCCTAGGGTCCAAATCACGAGCAGAAGGAGAGAGAGCACGAGCAAGGAACTCAGGACCACGAGGGGTGCACCCACACACTGAGACAATGAGGATGTTCTATCGGGAACTCACCAAGGCCAGCTGGCCTGGGTCTGAAAAAGCCTGGGTTAAAACCGGACTCACTGAACATAGTGGACAATGAGGACTACTGAGAACTCAAGAACAATGGCAATGGGTTTTTGATCCTACTGCACGGATTGGCTTTGTGGGAGCCTAGGCAGTTTGGATTCTCACCTTACTAGACCTGGATGGAGGTGGGTGGTCCTTGGACTTCTCACAGGGCAGGGAACCCTGATTGCTCTTTGGGCTGACCAGGGAGGGAGATTTCATCGGGGGAGGGGGAGGGAAATGGGAGGCACTGGCAGGGAGGAGGCAGAACTCTTTAATAAATAAATTTAAAAAAAATTAAACTTGAGAAGACTACTGTTTAAAACGCATCATCAGTGGAATATGTGTTTAAATACTCTGTTACAAAAGATTTTAAGGTCTGAGGGAAATAAAGTGACCCAGCCTCTGTGATGTGCAAAAAGATAATTATAGCCTTTAAATTTTTCCTAGCACTTATCACAATCAAAATTAAAATAGTCCAAATCCTGCTCTTAACCACAAATCTATTTGCAACTGATAGTTGTTAGGAAAAAAATCAGCTTTCTGCAAAGGGTGACACTGGTCAACCTCACGCACGGCAGGCCACACGCTCAGGACTGGTTGGCCAACACAGAACAAGCTCCATGTTTTCAGTGTGCTCTGTTGTTGTTGCTATGGCTTTGTGGTTTATGTCTTTTTGTATTTTGTTTTGTTTTCTTAGGTTGTTTGTCGGTTTTGGGTGGTTTTTGTTTTTGTTTGAGAAAAAAATAACAAGAAGTTAGGTGGGAGGGCAGATGGAAAGGATCCGGGAGGATTTAGGAAGGGTAAATATATGATTAAATATATTGTACGAAAAAAATTAAATAATTTTAAGTATAATAAAAGTAATAAGAAAGAATTTCTACCAGGGAATTTTATTTTAAAAGTCTTTGTTTCAAAAGCAGATTTTTGTGTTTGAAACATCTACTAGCCATGAGATGTCATGACAGAGACAATCCTGGCTGCTACAGCTGTAAGAACAGAAACAGTGTCAATCAAATCTCGGACTAAAATGTCCTTGGGTTCTTGATCTGTTTTTTTTTTTTTTTTTTTTTTTTTTACCTCTGTTGCCTCATCCTGGTGAAGAATGTGTGTTTTTCCACTCGGCTCTAATGGGCTGTCGTAGTCTGAGGATAGTACTATCCCCTGCTTCTGTGTCATTCTAACTACTGTCAATGAGTTCACATCGTCAGGCAGAAGGAGGGTAACGTCGTTGTTCTTATAATACTTAAAAATAAAGCCTGACCATATAAATATTAGGTTGGAGTGTAACTTTCCTGGCATGCAAATCGGCCTTGTAATTATTCAACAGCTGCATAGATTCGGGAGGGGCTCCTACCCTCTATTTAGCATATTTAACAGTGGCCTTTCATCTATACTGTTTTCTCATTATTACTCCTTTGCAGTATCATCAGGATTTTTTTATTTACTCTTCTTGAATTCTTTCTTGCCTATATACTACTTTTGTCAGAAAATCTTAAATCTCAGCCCAATTTTATAATTCCCACAAAAAAAAAATAAAAAACATCAAACCTCTCTCATCTACCTCATTAAAAGGGCAAGAAACCCCTGGAGATGTATCTCAGTGGTTGAGCATTAGTGTATCCTACACAAAGCCGAGGGGTTGGTCCTCAACCCTGAATAAGGCAAGCATATTGCCCAATGTTTGCAATGCCAACGATTAAGATAGTGAGGCAGGAAGATGAGCATTTCAAGAGCATCCTCAGATGCACACAGGGAGTTGTTGGCCAGTCTGGACTACGTGATACATGAGACCTTGTCTCACACACACAAAAAAAAATTAAAGGTCAAAATTTCAATTGGGCTGGCATTCTGAATAACAGCAATGCTTACCAAAGGAAATTTCCCGGTTTTGAGGCTGTGCAGTGGCTGTATAAGATGTCAGCAGCTGGTGAAGCAGGGTGACAGATATGGGGAAGGCTTTTACTGGGATTCTGTGAGACTGATGCTACAAGTTCTCCAAAATAACAAAGTGGAAAACAAAGAAAATACAGAAACAGTAAACCGTGCTCTTCAGATTGACCAACTGTGAAGCACTGTCGTATTTGCATCTTGTCGTAAGTCCTGTGCTGGTTAGGAGGGCAGTTCCCGTGCTTAGTAGGGTGCTTCCTGTGTTTACAGGGTGGTTTGACCTTGACATTATGTACCTCAGTCTCTTTTTTTTTTTTTTCTTGTCAAATGCTTCTTCAAGACAAAGTTATAGCCTGCTGCTCCCTTTAGTAATTGCCAGACCACCTCTCAGGTAAATAAAATTTGCTGTTCCCTTAAACCTTGTATTATCATCATTGCTATTAGTAATAATATTTTTTATTCCCTGATCCACAAAGCTTAAGTCTATGGTGTAGAGGTCAAGATTAGTGTCTCATATTTTTAGCCTCCACAGATTCCACTAAGTGTTATTCATAATATTTATTAACATAAATTGAAATATTGTATTTATGCTATGGAATAATCCTCTATACACCGTAAATATGTATTACTTTCATTGGTTATTAAAAAGCTGACCAGCTGGTAGCCAGACAGGAAGTATTGTGGGAAAGTCAGTAACAGAGGACTCTGGAAAGAAGGTAGAGTCAGAGACATGCCAAACAGCTGCCAAGAAAGCACAACATACAGAAAATGAGGAAGCAAGCCATGAGCTACATGGCAAATACATAGTAAAGAAACATGGGTTAATTTAAGGAAGCATTAGCTAGTAACAAGCTTGAGCCAGCAGCCAAGTACTTATAAGTAATATTAAGCCTTCTACTGGTTATTTGAGATCTGGCAGGCAGGAGAGAAATGTATGACTACATATGCCACCCAAACGTTCAGCAAGAATTTCCATATAAAACCTGAAAAAGTTTAAGAAAAAAAAATAGTTCTAAACGCACAGCAACAGAGACAAACGCAGCTTCCTAGTCTCCCAGTCTCATACCAGCTGCAGTGCAGAGACGCATCTCCAAACAGCTGCCTGCGGGATGGAGATGCTTCCACCTGCCGTGAGCTCAGTGGCCTAAAGTGTCCCTGTGGTCTCTTCCACAGGTCGCAGTATCAAGAGGCATCTCTCAATCACTGCTTGTGGGCTTAAGATGCATACTGTGAGCCGGGCGGAGGTGGCACAGGCCTTTAATCACAGCATTCGGGAGGCAGAGGCAGGCGGATCTCTGTGAGTTAGAGGCCAGCCTGGTCTACAAGAGCTAATTCCAGGACAGGAACCAAAAGCTACAGAGAAACCCTGTCTCGAAAATCCAGAAAAAAAAGATACTCGCTGCGTGGCGGGTTTAGGATTTTTACTCATGCAGACAGAAAAGGTTGCAGATGTGCAGTATAGACAGACTCGGACCAAAACAAAGCAGATAGAATAGGGCTGTAGTCCAGAGTTGGATGTCCCAAGATTACAGAGGAACTTTGGGTAACTATCCAGGCAGTCTGATGTCCCTGTCATTAGGTAACATTTCATTCTTCTGGGGTGTTTGAAGGAGATAAAGACTAAATAGTTAAATTTGTAGTTTCCCTTAGTTATGACAAACTGAAAATTATGTGTAAATCTTAGACTCACTTAGAAAATAGATTATTTCCTCTAATTCTAATTGTTACTTGATAACTGTTTTTGTTGTATGTAATTTTACTATGTTAAAGCTAAAACCTTCCTTTTTAACTAAACAGGAAGGAAGAAGGGCTGCGGCATAATCTTTCTGTACACTGTGAATATGTATTACTCTCATTGGTTAATAAAAAGCTGACAGACCAGCAGCCAGACAGGAAGTACAGGTGGTACAGCCAGAATCGCTGGGAAGAAGAAGGCAGAGTCAGAGAGATGCCAGACATTCTCCAAGGAAGCAGGATCTATAGAAAAAGAGGTTATCAAGCCATAAGCCATTTGGCAAATACATAGGTAAGAAATATGGGTTAATTTACAGAAGAGAGTTAGCTAGCAACAAGCTTGCTAACTATCGGCCACACATTTATAAGTAATATTAGGCCTCAGAGTGTTTATCAGGGAACTGGCAGACAAGAGAGATGTGTCTGACTACATATTTACCCTTCCTACACAAGGCTGCTGCCCTCTCAAAAGGAATGTGGAAGTCCATTCTAATAAATCAATCAACCAGACAATTTAAAGACTCTAAGGAGCAAAATAATACTTAATGTTTATTCTGTTGTTACCTTTCATGTCACAAGATCCATTTTTTTCTAAATGTTTGTTGTTAAAAGCACAGGAAAATGATGGTGGCCAGGTACAGCTGGCACATGCTGTGTTAAACAATAGATTCAGCAAGTTAAAAGTGGAGATGAGCACTTTGCTGGGCACTGTTTAGAAACTTTAAATACATATTAGAAGATTACAAACCACCTGTCTAAAACCATTCTTTTATCTTGTTCTTCCATAAGGCTTTCTTTCCAGCATGAATAATTTTTAACTTTCTTTATTTCTCCAAGTCTACCTCCCACTGAAGAATAGAGGATCTAACAAATTCTGCTAAGGACAATTTTATCAAGCTTTTTCATTGGCCACCAGTTCTTAACTTAATATTAACACACAAAATATTGATAATAATTATTGTAGCTTGGTGTTTAGCTTAGGCATGCTTCAACTAGCTCTTATAACTTAAATTAACCCATTTACATTAATCTACATTATGTCATGGGGCATTATCTCTCTCCCACCATGCAACTTCCATTTCATCTCCATGTTCGACTGGTGACTCTGCCTTTTTTCTTTCCAGAGTTACCTCTATTTCCCCAGAAGTCTTGCCTATACCCCCCCTCCCTAGCTATTGGCCATTCAGCATTTTATTACACCAATCACATTGACACATCTTCACACAGTGTACAAATACCCTACGATATTTCCCCCTTATTTTCTAAAGAAAAAGGGAAGGTTTTTAGCTCGTATACAGTAAAACTACATACAATAAGAACAATTACCAAGTAAAAAGTATATTTGCAATGTCAAGTCTATTTGTATCTGGCCATTTTGGAGAAATTACTTTATTTTCTCTTCTATCTTGATCAGTCTAAAGTTTTATATCTAAAACTTTTTTTTACCATTCCAAAAGTATCCCTTTAGACCTTAAAACATTTTCATAGATAAACAACTTAAGCTTTTATTCTGTCAACCTTTTACATTACATATCTTTCATGAATTTCTTTTCTGAAGTTAGTAATGGGAAAAATTGTAACTAGAACTATCCAGTCTTCAACTCCATCAAAGACCCAAGAAGGCTACATTATTACCTGAGTAAACAGGAAGTGCAGAACAAACGACTTCCAAAATTATAGAAATGACAGAGACAGCTGGCTGCCTGCACTGTCCAAGTTTCCTCTGCAATATTAGGGCATCATCTTCCGCCTACAGGCCTAGAATATCTGACAAACTTTTCTGTGAAGCAGGAGTTTTTGAAGAATTATTTATGTAGTCTTGGTAGATTTTGACAGTGGCCTTCTTTGGACATCATACTGTTAGCGTCTAAGCAAGGGCACTTTCTTGCCCAGTGGCTAACTTTGCCACAATAAAAGCAAAGTCCATACGGAGGTTCTTCAATGTCCATCGTCTTTTTTGAAGTAAATTGACACTGACAGGAGCAGACATGTCTTGCTGTCATGAAAAACCTTATGTTATTTAAAACATCTTAAATGCCATATTCTCTGGTGTGTGAAGAGCATTTTGTCTGTCTAAATTATATCTCTGTTTGAACCAGAAAGCATATCTAACATGGCCACAAAATTGATTGTTGTAGATGACTAATTACTAACCTACATCTTAATTATCTTAAACAGTTTGTAATAATATCCTTTGATTAGAACTTTACATTTTAAAATGAACTGCATAGATACACTACCTTAACCAAGAGTAGAAACATATATACACTATATTAAACAAAAATAATCTTAAATTTGTATCAATATACTAATATACCTTAAATAAGAGTGAAAACATACCTACTACATAAAAAAATCTTAAATTGGTAACAATATGCAAAAATCTATACCAATTATAAAATGTTTAAGACTTTCCTTTTTTAGTTTATAAGTACATTCAATCATCTACCCTTTTATCCTATCATTTCTATATCCACCCTTTTTTTAAGAACAAAATATGTTCTTATTTAACTTTTTTCCTTGACCATGACCAGTAACAACTAGAAAACAACCCCCTAGGTGAAAACAATATCTATAATCTACCAAATGATTAAAAAGAAATTAAAAAACACCACCCCACTCTATTTGGAAATGTGGGCATCTCTATATTCTCTATACTACTTCCTGTTGTCTGAGGTTTGCAGCATCTTTAGGGGATTCTGAAAAAACTAGGATAATGGTCAAGTCCATGGAGAGCTAGCTAGCTATATTCTTTTAGGTTTAGCTTCTGTGTGATGAGAAGTGTAGAGCTTACCTGAAATCTGGCTGGAGTAGTCTGTGAGCCTGGACCATATCAGCTAGCAGCTTCAAAGTTGTTATGGATATAAAATTTTGAGGATACAAAACAGAGGAATTAAGATAGAAGAGGCTGGATCACCTAGCTTACTTGTCTTTACTGGTATCTGGTCTTTTTTAACCTATTTTTCTATGACTATCTATAGCCATTTTTCTTTCTTTCTTTTTTATTTTTCTTCGATGTCTAAGCAGCCTTTTAAGGATATTGCACCTTTTTAGAAATTCTATGTCTGGACCTGGCTTTTTGTACACTCTGACCACAAGAGGCAATTCTTAAACTGCTAGGCTACCACAACAGAGAGGCACTGGCAGATGCCTCTGCCCACCTCTGTTCAATGACAGCCTAGCCTCATGTGTAGTGATAGGAGCGGCGGGGCTGCATCTCCAGCACCCCGGCTGCCCACATGGCTAGCTTTACCCGAAATAATTACACGGACACTGTATTCTTTTAAATGCTGCTTGGCCCATTTCTATCTAGCCTCTTCTAGGCTAATTCTCACACCTGGACTAACCCATTTCTAATCATGTTTGTAAGCACCCCAAGGTGTGCTTACTGGGAAGATTCTAGCCTATGTCCATCCTGAGTCGGAGCTTCATCGTGTGTGTCCTGCTTTGAGAGGAGCTGCGTGAAGTCTCACCTCACTTCCTCTTCCTGCCAGCATTTTCTTCTGTTTATTCCACCCACCTATGTTCTAACCAATCAGGACCAAGCAGTTTGTTTATTGCTTAGCCAATGAAATCAACAAATTGATATATGACACTCCCACATCACTCACGCTGTGGGTAACCAGCCCCAGAGCTTCATTTCCACCCCAAATCTGGGAATTTTTTTGTGTCTGCCTGCAGCAGGAGATTGTACTGTGTCTGCTGCTCAAGTACTTAGTCTTAAAAGACCCATGCCTCTATATGCTGAACCTACCTGAAAGTCTGTTTTCAAATTTGGATATTTGAGCCCCATGTTGGGCACCATGTGTATTGAGCTTCTTTATCAGCCACCAGCATACAAATAACCACACAGAAACTTATTAATTGTGAAAGCTTGGCCTTTAGTGTATGTTTATCTCAACTAGCTCTTATAACAACACTCTTATATTAATCTATGTTCTCTTATGTGGTGTTCTCTCTCTTCTATTTTGACCATCCTGTTTCCTCTCCATGTCCGGCTGGTGACTCTGCCTTTCTTCTTCCCAGAGTTCTCTTTGTCTGGAAGTCGTGTCTGTACCTGCTGCCAAGTTATTGGCCATTTGTCTTTTTATTACACCAATCACAGCAATACCTCTTCACACAGTGTACCAATTCCCCAAAACAGACAATGGGTTGTAGAATTTATCACATAATTTGAGCCATGAAATCATTCTAAGATGACCCCATGCCCCTTCACTTTTGAGATCCAACCCCAAGGCTCAAGGTATCTGTGCGGCACACAGTGTGACAAAGCTGTGCTCTCTCAACACTCATCTCAATATATCAACTAGCTCAGAGTGAGTGTGCATGTCAACACTCATCCCAATATGTCAACCAGCTCAGAGTGAGTGTGCATGTTAACACATCTCAATATGTCAACTAGCTCAGAGGGAGTGTGCATGTCAACACTCATCTCAATACGTCAACTAGCTCAGAGTGAGTGTGCGTGTCAACACATCTCAATATGTCAACTAGCTCAGAGGGAGTGTGCATGTCAACACTCATCTCAATACGTCAACTAGCTCAGAGTGAGTGTGCAGGTCAACACTCATCTCAATATATCAACTAGGTCAGAGTGAGTGTGCATGTTAACACATCTCAATATGTCAACTAGCTCAGAGTGAGTGAGCATGTCAACACTCATCTCAATATATCAACTAGCTCAGAGTGAGTGTGCATATCTGTTTACTCCATGTGTGCCTCAGTATCTGACTTCCAACTCTGCTGAAACTACTTGTTCTGACCTATGATTGAAAATGGTTTGTTCTCCACCTGTGTTTTAGTTATTAAGGTAAAGAATACACACTCTACGGTAGAAACCATGGTTTTCTAAAATATTATACTAGATATTAAACATTAGCCTTTTGTTTTTTTCAATATTTATGATTAATTTGAACACAGTAAACATTTCCTCCAACACCAGCTGGGGCCTAAGGTTTGTGCTGCTCACCAACAAGCCTGATCATGAAATGGTGCTATGAGTATAACCAACTTACAACATCACCAACTTCAGTTTATCATTAAAATGATTTCATTTAAAAACTAATATCTGACTGGGTTGAAGGAAATCACTTCCACATTCAGTTTACCATAAGAATTGTAAAAATTAAAGATTTCATTTTCTTAGCTACACTTTTCTCAATGTGCTGAGAGCAGGCTAGGCTCTACTCTGAGTCACCACATAGCATATAAACACTTTTCTCTCTAGGCTGTGCCTTGCCCTTGGAGACTCCCCTTTACAATCGGTTATCTTACTCCACACTGGTGAAGAATGGGAACTGCAACCCTGAGTGGATCGAGAATCTGAACCATCAGTCATGGCAGTACCAATCCAATACAGACAGATGCAGTTTGTTCCTGAAAGCAGTAAGATGACTACCCTATAAACTGACTAGGGAAAACTGAAATTATATTGGATTAATTGCTGCACTGCAAGAGACCTACTCCATAAACTTATCCAAAACTAGATAGGTGTATGGTTGCATTGTGAGAGGGGGTCTTAGTTCATGTTTCTATTGCTGTGAGAAACACCATGACCATAAAGCAAGTTGGCAAGGAAAGGGTTTATTTGGCTTACACCCAGCATTGTTGCTCATCACTGAAAGCAGTCAGGATAGGAACTCAAACACAGCAGGATCCTGGATGCAGGACCTGAGGCAGAGGCCATGGGGGGAACTGGTTGTTTTTTTTTTTTTTTTTTTGGTTTGTTCTTGTGGCTTGCTTAGTCCACCTTCTTATAGAACTCAGGACCAACACCCCAGGGATGGCGCCACCCACCTCATGGGCTGGGCCCTCCCCATTGATCACTGAATGAGAAAATTCCTTATAACTTGATCTCAAGGAAGCATTTCCCCAGTTGAGGCTCCTAACATAATGTAATCAGTTGCCTCAAGTTCTTGCCTCTTTGACTTTACCGCAGTGATGGACTGTAACCAGGTATTGTCCACTAAAATAAATCTTTTTTCAATAAGCTGCCTTTGACAGCATATTTTATCAGGACAACTGACAAGAAGCTAAGAGAGAATGGGTTATAAACCCTTCAAACAAGATATGTAAAGTAACTAAGGAATATCTAAGTAGCTGTTGTCAGTGTAAACAAACCTTAGGTGAGCCATGGATAGAATAGGTTTATAGAAAATTACTAAAAAGAATGCTTAAACTATTAGTGTTGAAAGTTGAAAATGTCCGAAAATAGAGAGAAATGTGGACTCAAATATTAGCCTTGGCAATTGTTTCCACTTAGAATGGATAAGCAGAAAAATAAAGTTAGAAAGGCAGAGAAGAGGGTAACGTAAAAGAAACCTAGGTGTCTGAGATATGGTTTCTATTGCTGTAAAAGATATCATGACCACACCAACTATTAAAAAGGAAAACATTTAATTGAGTGCCTTACAGTCTCAGAGGTTTAGTATGTTATCATCATGGTGAGACATGGTGGCATAAGATAGATACGGTGCTTGAAAAAAAGCTGAGAGTTCTGCATCTTGATCTGCAGGCAAAAGAAGGAGAGACTGGGTGTTGGGTGTAGCTTGAACATATATGAGACCTCAACGCCTCCCCCCGCAGAGACACACCTTCTCAATAAAGGCACACCTACTCCAACAAGGTCACACCTCCTAATAGTTCCACTCCCTAGGCACCAAACATTCAAACCCATGTGTCTAGAGATCATAACTATTCAACCCAAAAAACTATGGAAGGAATCACTTATACATATGTCATACTGAATATTCTTGAAATGCATTATCACTATTTGTAATAAAGTATATTATTTATAAATAAATGGCATTTTTCTATAAAATTTTTGTTTTTAGATATTGTTATAATAAAAGAAAACCATAATTCTCACCAATGACTAAAGACTAAAGGAGGAAAAGAGTAATGAATGACTTACTTCACCACACACTCTCAATAATAATGGTATATTTCAAGATGTGATTATTTTTTTCCATTGTGTAGTACTCCATTGTATAAATGTACCATATTTTCTTTATTTTCTTCAGTCAAGGGTCATTTGGGTTGTTTCTAGGTTCTCATTATTAAAAATAACGCTGCTATGAACATAATTGAGCACATGTTCTTGTGGTACGATTGAGCATCTTTTGGGTATATACCCGAAAGTGGTATTGTTGGGTCTTGAGGTAGGTTGTTTCTTAATTTTCTGAGAAGTTGCCACACTGATTTCCAAAGGAGCTATACCAGTTTGCACACTCACCAGCAACTGAGGAGTGTTCCCTTGACCTCACATCTTCTCCAGCATGAGCTATCATCAGTGTTTTTGATTTTGATCATTCTGACAGGCATCAGATGGAATCTCAGAGTTCTTTTGATTTGCCTTTCTTTGATGGCTAAGGATGTTGAACATTTCCTTAAGTGTCTTTCAGCCATTTTAGATTCATCAGTTAAGAGTTCTCTGTTTAGGTCTGTACCCCATTTATTATTGAATTATTTGTTCTTTTGATGACAAATTTCTTGAGCTCTTTGTGTAGTGTGTGTGTGTGTGTGTGTGTGTTTGTGTGTGTGGTATTGGTGAAAATCTTTTCCAATTCTGTAGGCTGCCATTTTGTCTTGTTGATCATGTCCTTTGCTTTACAAAGCTTCTCAGTTTCAGGAGGTCTCATTTATTAATTGTTGCTCTCAGTGTCTATGTTATCTAGTAAACATCATATTGAGTGAGGTAACCAAGACCCAGAAAGACAAGGATAATATGTACTCACTCAATAGACTTTTAAACATAAAACTAAGAAAAACTAGCCTAAAATTCACAACCCCAGAGAATCTAGACAACAAAGAGGACCATAAGAGAGACATACATTAATCTAATCTACATGAAAAGTAGAAAAAAGAAAGGTCTCCTGAGTAAATGGGGAGCATATAGATCATGGGAGAGGGTAGAAGTGGAGTGGGAGGAAGGGCAGGGAGCAGAGAAAAATATATAGTTCAATAAAAACAATAGAAAAAAGAATAAAACAAAAAAAGCAAGATAGAGAGAGACTGGCTAAACCCCATCATTGACCCACCCATATACTCATGTTAACCTTTTTACCATTTTGTAGTAGGATATCACTGTTCTTTTGAGTGTCCCCAAAAGACCTGTACCACTGGCAATGTGTCTTTGTTAACAGACTTTCAGATTCTTTTTTAATTATAATTCCAGGTATTGCATAGCATCTTGAGATACCCTGCCTTCAAGGAACCATACAAATAATTAAGAAACAGAATGAAAATAAAATAAACAATGATGGTATAATACAAACTCACTCAAGTATTTTACAAGAATGATGTCATGATGATCTGGCAATGGTAAAGACAGAAAAGAAAAATTTCCATTCCATTTCACGACTAGGAAGGAAATCTTTTCATGGACTTTTCAAAGGTACCATCTTATACTCTTTACTACAAGTACTTAAATAAGCAACCTAATACCCATGCTTTATAATATCAGGATAATTGTTTTCAGGAAATCAAAACATACTTTGTTGTTGTGGGTCAGCTTTGCAAATGGTTAGAGCCTGAAATTTTTACCAGGTGTTCTTCCATATTCTGAAGCCTTAGGGTTCATTTATTTGGCCAACAGACTGGACAACAGAATGAAAACCCAAGTACAAGATGTTTAATTGGCAAAGCCTAGAAATGGGGCCTGTCACTTTTAATATCCCATGACCTAGAACTCAGTCTCCAGGGCTTACTTAGAATGGTAGATAATAAATTATTGTGGATTATTATTTTAGGAATATACACTTGTTTATTCTGTGGAACATTTTATTAATGATGTAAAGATGAATTGCATTTGTTGATTCTGTATTTGTTTAACTCTCTGAAGCTGTGATTCTTTGCCTCCCTAAAACACCTGATAGTCCAATAAAAAGCTGAATGACCTATAGTGAGTCAGAAGAAAGGATAGGCAGGCCTGGTAGGAAGAGAGTATTAAATAGAGGAAGAAACAAAGAAGAAAGAAAGAATGAACAAGGAGAGAAGAATGTCAGGGGCCAGCCATCCAACCAACCAGCCACTCAGGCAGCCATGAAGTAAGAGTGAAAGTAAGATATACAGAAGTAAGAAAAAAAAAGCCCAGAATCAAAGGTCATCGGTATAATTTAAGATAAGAAAACCTGCAATAAACAAGTTCAGCTGAGGCCAGGCATTTATAAGTAAGAATAAGCCTCCATGTGTGTGAGTTATTTGGGAGCTGGGTGGTGGGCCACCAAAAAAAAAAAAGCTCAAAAAGCAAACAATAAAACAAACAACATTTTGGTGTTCTAACATGGGGCTAGAGTAAAAGAAAAACAACTAACAACAATAAATTTAATCTAGAAGCTCAGGAAGTTGAAGAATCTAGCATAATGGGTAACTAATGAGCCTTTGCTATACTCCACTCTGTAGGTGTATTTACTTAATAATACAATAATGAATGGATAAGGGGTAGACATATGCCAACACTTAAACTTTATGTTGTTCATATAGATTTATAATTAAATAATTCTTAGTTGGGTTTTTTTTTATCAGTGCACATATTACTACTCTCAGAACCTTCTCTATGAATTTCAGCAATTCCATTTCCTTTTTTATTACTCTCTCTCTTTCAAGAAAGTGAATAGTAATAGGCCAGGAAAAATCTTTAAACCAGCAGAATGCACATGAGTTCCAAGTAAAAAATATTTTAAAATATTTGGCTTATCTAGCTAGAGGCCTGCCTGAGTCTAGGGGCAGTCTGAGTTCTCATGATCTTACCTGCCTGAAGCCATTTTCAAGGCACCAGGCAGATGGGTGCCACTATGATGAACAAGTATATTGTGGAATAGTGGGAGAGGAAGTGAGGCAGAACCGTCTGTATGCTGTGGTAAGAAGCAGTTCTGACAAAGCAAGAGCTATGAGAAATGGGCTGATGTTGACAGCCTGCTTGCTATCCAGAACCAGAGTGACATCTGGACCTGGGTTGCTGCCTAGCACCACGTCTGAGTCCGTGATCTTCCCACAGCAGAGTCTGCATTGATGTCCATGGTCTATTGTGCCACTAAAAGTCACACAGATGTCTGGGGTCTAGGCTGCATCCCATGGCCATAGTGGTATAGTAGGGCTGTGCCACTGCCAGAACCATGCCACTGATTACAGACATAAGTGCTTGTCATGTATGATACATTGTTCTAAGACCTTAGAAGACACTGTAAACAAAACAATAACTGCAAGGCTTGCATATGCCAAAAGGGAGATGATATTAGTATAGTAATTGTATTTATGAAATGTATAAAGAATAAAATGTGATAAAGGAGAGTTTTATAACTTATAGGTTCATCAGGAACACAGACCATTCATACACCCATGATAATTAAGCATTTCTGTGTATTATTTCATTCTCCTTCTCTCTGTAATAATTGAGTATTATTACTGTATTGTATGGATTAATTACAAAAAATAAAATAACTTGCAAAAATGAATAGTATTTCCACCAGGGAGATTATTTCTTCTGCTCTCAGCATCTTTCAGTTGCTTGTAGCTCTTTGTGTAGGGCTGCGCTTCATGGCCTTTCCCTGTCCTTGTTAGTATGTGTATTGTTGTCTTTGTACAGTTTAATAATTGATTAAAACTTACATAGTAATTAAAGGTGGGTAAAAGTTTTAAGAATAAAACCCAGTTTGGATTGAGTCCAAAACTGATTCTATTGTCTGCTTCACGTGATCTCTTCCTACTTTGGGAATTTAATTCTATTTACCATATTAATACACTTTACCGCATTTTATTTATAGGTCTATATTACAAAAAACTCCAGAATTTCCTGTTTAAATTCATTTAGAATGTATGTCTAAATTAATACTTCTCGGATATTTGAACTGTAATATAAGTTAACTGGAACCCTAAGAAAATGATACCATGTTGAACTTATATGCAGCATATTAAAAATACTGATATTAACAAAATATATATTCTATAAGAAAGTCATTAACAAGTTAACAAATATAAGATGTGTGTGCTTACTTCCCTTTTTACTTGTCTGTTTTGGCTTTTTGAGACAGGGTTTCTCTGTGTGTAGCACTGGCTGTCCTGAAACCGGCTCTATAGACCAGGCTGACCTCAAGACACACAAAGACACACCTGTCTCTGTCTCCCGAGTACTGCGATTAAAGGTGTGCACCAACCACAGCCCAGCTATATTCTGTATTTGGCTTAGTCAGATATGTGCTGCTTTTTGTTCCTGTCAACAATCCAGTGTGTAATTTTGTAGGCCATACATAATGATCTTTTGTATAAGAAGCGAGGAACTGTCTTTTGAGAGGGAAAGGAAAGCAAGCTTTCAGGAACATTATGGTCCCAGACTTCACCCTCCTTTCTACTTCTTTTTGTAGTATACTTTGCCCTTCTTTTACCCTGCCAACTGAAAGCAGGAGTAATTAAACTGGTGAAAATTAGCTGGGTTTTTTTTCGAGTGTTTGCATATCTGTAACAGCTGCCAGATGGTGAGCTTTACACCTGGTGGCCATAAGACATGAATGTATGTGTTCATTTGTATGGTAAAAAGAAAATGTTTTCTTTGGTTTTATTTGGCCAGGTTCAGTATTTAAGTCCATCGTAGTATAAGAAACTAAACTTGATATTCATATACTGAAATATCGTGTCCATTAAGATATTATTTCCATTTGGTACCATCATTAAGTAATTGTTGTTTTCACAAAAAGACAATGGTTGAACACTTTGTATTCCAATGGACTGCTTTAGAAATTTAAGATATCAGTACTTGTGCTGATGCTTAAAGGAACCAACAAGAAAAGCTGAGTAACTCAATGAGGCAAGTGTACATGGTCAATGTTCTACTGTCTTCGGTAAAGTCTGTTCCAAGCACTTCTTGTTCCAGTCTTTCTCCTTCATCATGAGAAACTTACATAAGTTCTTTGGCATGCTCATATGTTAGATTAGTAACAGACGAAAACCCAGAACCGTAGTTGGACCACAGAACTTCAGAATTTGCCTCCTGTAATCTCACCAGCATCTTCTTGTCCTACTCTGCTCACTAAGCTTTTCTCTCTGGTCCATTCTTAACATTTAGGTTTTGATTAAAATGTTCTGTCCTTTAGTATATACAGCATCTGCCCATTCATCTAAAGAAGTCTCAACCATCATTCTCAATTGTATTATCTTTGCTTCCTATCTAACATTTTAAAACGTTTAATCTTTTTGTTTATGTTTCTGTGGCTACTGTGCTTTAGCTGGTAGAAAATAGGTTTCCTTACTGGATCCACCTTCTCCCTATTCATAGACTTTATGAATAGCTGCAACTAGAACTCTACCTTCAAACACCAGTAAGCTAAACACTGTTTGATAAAAATTTCAATAACATATGACAGATATCAAGACATAAGACATTTTTCAACAATGTAGATAAAAAAGAAGAGGAAAAGAGAGAGATGTTTCTTTCTGTGTAAATGTGTGGTAGTGCCTGCATTCAGTGAATTGCTTATGTGTGGGAGTGTGCTCAGATCTTTCATAAAAAGCACAGTTACATAATTTTAAACTGAAATTTAATATAGCTGTTTTTCCTTTCATAAAGTTTCGCTCCAATCACTTATGTAACTTTTTAGTAAGTAGTCATATATTTGGGGGAGTGATTAGCAAATACATGCATTTGTATAAGTTTATTGTGCTACAGTAGCCAACAACACAAAGTCACTCACGGTTTCTAATATGTGACAAGAAGCAACAAATATAATTTCAAAGCATTTAAGTTTGCAAAGGAAGAAGGTCAGTTTAACAGTTCAATCCTATTTGTAATTGAAGAATTTCAGATATGACTGTTATGATCAGTGATACATTAGGAGATATTGTTACGAGCTGGTTGAAAGGAAACACTGGAAAGAGACTTTCAAATTCTGTTAAAGTTGGTGTCTGTTGTAAAAATTGTCAATGAGAGAAATTTGACATTTACAGAAACATCAGGAGTCCATGGAGGACATGATATTAAAAAGGTTATGTTTACCTCTCCAGCAATGGTGTGGATTTATCTTGAAGAGCAACATACAAAGGAAAATTAAGAAAGCACATCAGCAGGTTGAATGACAGCTAAGAAAATTGCTCATTTTATAACACAAAGGCAGCTTTTGATCCTGGAATGTGGAACTCAGAACGGCTTTGATCATTCAGACACATCAGCAACACGGGAAGACATAAACTGGAGCTAGCATGGATGATTTCACGCATTTATATTTTTCCTTTCTTTAAGCACTTATTTCTAGAGCCCTTTGTCTGCATGTCTGCAAGCTGAATGCAATCCTACGGCATGTGGAAATTTCTTTTAAAAATTGTATTATCTTTGCCTTTATAGATTATTTTCTCTCCTACACTCAGTCAAAATACTAATATTATTCAAGTGCTTCGAAGATATATTGCTTGCACTTTACAGACAATATTGGGTATTGCCTCTGGTTAAGCCATTATGAAAAAGCTGATTTTTTTTTTTTTAAACTTAAGAGAAGAACTTGTACAGTGGGGCAACAAAAGGCTTCCCCACTGCTCTCTTAAGTCTGAATGAACCTGCTGGATTGATAAGAACAGCAAAGCCAGAATTAGCATATTGTTCATGCTGGGCCTCTCAGGGCGCCTCTGAGCTGCATTCATAATTCACTTTCTTCCATTCATTATTATTCTAAGATAAGAGAAAAAGAAAGAGAAACTCTTATGTACATATTAATACTGGAGTTTTGTGGAAGCAAATGCATCTTCTCTAGGAAGATGGATGCTGATATGACTTCCCGAATGGAAGCCTTTGGAACCCCAAATACAAACCTAGGCAACTTGACGGAGCTGTCTGAGAAAGAGAAGAAGGAGGGCAAGATCCTGGACCAGCCTTCCATTTTTATTATAAATAATTACTTTGGTTCATATTTTCAGATGTTGAAATCTAACTAGCAGAAACAATCAAATGTCTAATTAACTAAAAAGGAAATAGCACGTACCAAAACAATTTTTCAAATACAAGGAAACCATTTTCTAATTATTTTTAATTGTATGGAATGCTTTTGAGTTTCAAAATTATAGTTACAAAGACTATAAGATAATAATTAGTGAGACCATACCCTTTTCTTCTTTTCCAGAAATTCTCTCTTCTGTCTTGAGCCACTCTATAATGAGCGTAACCCCAGTATGATCATTACAATAAACTCCCTACACCAAAATACTTCTCACATTTTTTATGTTTTACTTATAGAGTTGGTTTCCTTAAAAGCAGATAAAAGGGAAGGGCCCTTGTCCTGTCTCAGCTTAATGGGTTAGGCTTTGTTTACTCCCCATGGGAGGCCTTACCCTTACCCTTTGGGATGAGTAGCTGGTATGAGCTGAGGGGAGGTAATGGGGGACAGGAGGAGGAGTGGGAGGGAAAACTGGGGTTAGAGTGTAAAATGAAAGTTTTAATTCTAAGATCGAATTACTAAATGGTATAATTTTAAATATCTATGACAGTATAGCTAGTAATTATAGAAAACATCTTCCTGAACAATTAACTCCACAAAATTTACTGCCAATTTTTCTTTCATATAGGCTCATGCCTTTAATGCAATAGGACTAGCTATTATGGTGTCAGAAGTTGCTATGCAAGCTTCCAAGGAAGAAAAATTATCAACAGTTCTACTCAAACTTAAATACTGCAAACTACAATAAAAACAAGATGGTGGAATAATAGTACTATTATCTTGGGGGTAACCAACAGCTCTTCTATTGGCCTTAAGGTCTGCTCAATAGAAAGAAATTCATGTCTGGACTCTAAACCTAACAAGGAATCTATGGCTAGAGAGATTATAAACCCTAGAGAACCTACTACTAGCATTTTGCTTAATAAATGTAATATTCAACTGCCCTCTTAACTCTTATCTTTATATCCGTAGGTAAGTAAAGCTCTCAACCCTCATGAAAAAAGCTTCTCTTGGCAGAGGCTATTCCACAGAACTACAAGTAGTCTAAGTTTAGAAAGCATGTGGTTATAGAATGTCCAGTTCCAAATGGGACATCTTTAACACAACTCCTGCACCCAAGGATCATAAATATTACTAAAGAAAGGACAAAAGATTGCAAGTAACGGGGGACCAGGAGGATTGCTATGAAATAGTAGCTTCTGGACAGGGATAATGAACCAACTAACTCTGTGTTGCCTGCAAAAAATAAAATAAAATTGCAGAAGGGCACATCAGCCAACATTTCACATAAATGAAGAAAGGTTCACGAGACTCCAACCCTACTTGAACAATGTCAGGCAATCCACAGCTGCTGAGAGATGGAGTCAGTATTCCTGAGAAACAATCAGCCCCAAACCCAAGTACTAATGGGATTCAGAAGGCTGTATATGCACACAAATACAATAATGGTAATTAAAAAAGAAGAAGACATAAATTATGGGGAACAAAGAAGGAGTTGGATGGCAGAGAGCAAGTGGTTGAAATGCTGGAAATACTTTTTTTCGCTTGTGACACTTCAAAATTTGTGCATGAACAAAAACAAAAAATTAATGTGTCAAAAATATAATAAAATAAAATAACAACGATAATGGCCCTGAAATTTTAGCCCAAATCCAGAGTCTGAATTACCTAGAAAAATTTTAAGAATAGAAAAAATTAAAGTAGGTTGCTTAGTGTTATCTTCAGAACATCTGATCTCAAGAGATATGAAATGGGCCCGAATGATTTGCATTTCTAATTATATCCAGCTATGTTTGGTGGTGACCACACTTTGAATAAATATTCATCATAGTTATTCTCTTGTTTATCAAAGTGAATAAAAGAACTTTAAAAACTATAGATGCTACTCAGAGATTCTTATGTAATATGCTGACATAGCCTGGAAACACCCTGGGGTAGCTCAAATGTAGTTGGTCCCCATAATCACAAAAGGCATGGCACTATTAAGATATGTGCGGCCTTGTTGAAGGAAGAGTGTCACTGTTGGGTGGGCTTTAAGGTCTCCCTTTTTGCTCAAACTCTACTCAATATTGTAGACAGTCGACTTCCTGTTGCCTTCTTATCAAGATATAACCAGCATCATGCCTGCCTACATACTGCATGCTCCCTGCCATGATGATAATGGACTGATCCTTTGAAACTATAAGTGAGCCACCCTAAAACAAATGTTTTTCTTTAAAAGAGTTGCTGTGGTCATGGTGCCTTTTCACAGCAATAGAAACTCTAAAATTACCCTTAAACAATATTCAAGACAGCAAGATGGTTTATGGATTAAGGGAAATGAGACCAAGTTGACTTGAGTTCAGTTCCTGGTATTTAAATGGCATGACAGGAGGAAAGAGGCAGCTTTTACATATTGACTTCTGACTACCAGATTTGTACTATGGTACATATGTGTGTGTGTGTGTGTGTACAACTAATCAATCAATCAAAGATTAAAAAGTATAATTTTTAAAGCTTGGTGACTCTAGTGGACAAGGCAGGTTTCAGTGTACTAATTAAAGTACTCTAACTAACAACTATAATTTGAATAATACATAAATAATATTATTTATTGAAATTAATCTAACACTATTGAGTGTATATTAAGTAAGTATCAGCTGTTTCTGCTACATGCTGGGAGTTCCGGACTTCTGCATAGCCCCACCATAGAAATCTCTCTGCTTTCCCTCACCTGTTGAAGTTGCTAGCCCTGCTTGCCTATCACCATTCTTCTCAAGCCTCAATCAAGCATGTGCTCCAAGTCTTTGCACTCTCTTCTGCCTCGCACCACAGCCCCTGTGTGCACTCTATGCACTAGAACCCAGTTCGCGAGCTTCGGGCAAGGGGCTGGAGGTTGAGAAAACACACGCAGAGACAGACTGACACGCAGACCTTCAAACACTGGTACCAAAAGCCCATCTTTGATAGCACCATGGAGGCTTAAATACACTGCAGTCAATGGCCAACAGGTGAAAATCCCATCCTCTGATCCTCTAAGCTAGACACAGCTTCTAGTAACTTCAATTAGAAGGCACTAGACAGGGAAGAGCAGCTGAAAGCCAGGACTCAGTCCCAACATCTTCCTTTTTCGGGATTGCATTGCCCCTCTGCTTTTCCCACCCTTTTTCTAGTTATCAGGTCAAATGTTACCACGTCAAAAGTCTTCTCAATCTCTTTACCTCCCCAATCTCCCTGTTATCCCCATATCCCTCTTTATTTGTGCTGATATACAGTTATTTGTCTATGTCTTATCTTTCCAATAAATGTGAACCACATAAGAGTAGACTTCATGATTGTTCACTTCACCTAGATGTATAACAACACATAATAGACACTAATAAACACTTGACTGTGTGGGGATAAAATAATAATGAAATGATGAAGCCTTACGATTGGCATGACTTACTTTTGAATACGCATCATATATTTTTAAGATGGGCAATAACATTAGAGCACAGTTCGCATGGTTAGGAGAACACAAAGGAACATACATACAAAAGTATGCAGTCTGACATAATGAGAGAAAAGTGTCCTGAGTAAACAGTTTCTAAAGCAAAATCTAAAAAGAGATATCCTCACACTAATATTATTTGAATATAATGATTATAGTGTACCAATGAGTTAAAAGTAGTCTAAAAGATACTTCATTGTAAGTCTACTATATTTGAACTAGGAATATAGATCCATAATTGAGATATAAAAATACATATGACTCAAATTAAAATCTAACACCAAGTGATTCTACGAAGCAGGAATAAGACTAGTGGATCTGTGTTGGCATACATCCTCTCCCAACCCTGTAATATTAATGTAACAGAGAGATTGTACATGTAGTTGATAGATTAAGGGTATATTATTGAATCTACTTTTAAACCGAAAAACAACTACTAGTTTTCAATATTTTACATTAATATGAATTTTTGTATACTGATACAAATTTAAGATTATTTTTGTTGCAACATACTGTACCTACATTTTTAATCTTGTTCAAGGTTTTGCACCTATACAGCTAATTTAACAATGTAATGCAAATTTCTGGTCCTTGAAAGTTATTGTTAGCAACTATTTAGGATAATAAGAAAATGAAGTTAGTAATTAGTTATCTATTATAATTAAACTTATAGTCATATTAGGTATGATTTCAAGGTCAAACAGAGATATAGTTTAGAGAAACAGGTCATCTTCAAACACTTCAGTGATATACAAAATAAGGCATTTAAGATGTTTTGATAATATGGGTTCTTTTATTATTACAATGAGACATGTCTGCTCCTGACTGCAACAATCTACTTTAGAGAAGAAAATGGGAATCAAAAAATCTCCACATGGAACTTACTTTCTTTGTAGCAAAAGTTAGCCACTGGGCAAGAGAGTGGTCTTACCTCCACTGCTGATAGTATGCTGTCCAAATTGGACAAGCAGAACATCAAAGGAAGTGACTGCTGAACTTCACCAAGACAAGGTAGGACAACCCTTCAGGGTAATCTGTTTCACAGAAAACTCTGTCAAATATACTAGGCCTGTAGACCAAAGATGATGTACCAATGTTATGAAGGAACCTTAGGTGATTGTACATGTAACCAGTTGTTTCTGTCATTTTCACATTTTTAGAAGTCTCTTGCTTGTACTTCCTCCTTACTTGTGTAATAGTATTTTCTTCTTGGGTCTCTGATGGAGTTGAAGACTTTTCCTTGTTACCAGATTCAGAAAAAAAATTCACTAAAATGGTGTATAGTGAGTGTATGGGGATGGGAGACATTAAAAATAGTTTTGGTAATACAAATTATGATAGAAGGTGAATTATGTACAATCCTTTGGACTCACCAATATAATAAAGATAATGGAGTATTTCTCTGAATTTGTCAAATTCAAATGGGCTAGATATTGTTGATATACTTAGTGCTTGTATATATTGTATATAGTTATTGTACTTATTGTACATAGTTTTTCTTTTACTAGTTATAGCCTTCCCTTTTGCTTAGACAAAAGGTGATATTCTATTTGTGCTTTAACAAATAAAACTTTCCTGAACATAAAAGTGTGGAGATAGCCACGAGTTAGCCGTAGAGGCCAGGCAGTGGAGATGCACACCTTTAGTCCCAGACCTCAGGAGATAAAGGTGGACAGATCTCTGTAAAATCAAGGCCATCCTATGCTACCCAAGATTGATTCAGTCTAAAAGAGAAACAGAGCCGGGCAATGATGGCTCACACCTTTAATCCCAGTACTTAGAAGTCAAATGTTTTTAATCCTGCCACTAAGAACGTGGAAACAGAAAAGGATATGGCTTGGCAAAGAGAGGAATGTAAGCAGGTGGGGGAGACCCGAGCTCAAGGCATTCAGTCTGAGGACTTGTAGAGAAAGGATACCTGATTCAGTCTGAGGATTTCATAGAGGCAAGAATTAGTGGCTGGTTGCTCTGATTCTCTAATATTTTACTTTCGGCCCATAATATCTGACTCTGAGTTTTTATTATTAAGACCAATTAGAATCCTTGCTAGATGTAGTAGATCCTCTATGATCCCGGGATCCAATGAACTACATAAATGAAGCAGATGAAAATCATAAAAGCTAAAGAATCCCGTTTACAATTCCACAGTAAAGTTACATGCCTTACATGTAATAACACACATAATAAGGACTCAAAAATTAATTATTGACCAATGAGTCTTTGTGACGAACGGTTTTAAACTATATGAGTCACCCTAAATGAATACTAATTAGATACTGTTTTATTAGTCAGCCTGAAACAATAGTGATTGTCTATTGCATTTTCCCTGCCATGAAACGTGATTATTTCCAGAATAGATGTGATGTTGTGCTAAATCCTCTCTATAAAATTATTCAATAAATTATTTGGTACAAAATATCTTTGTATTAACCAAAAGAGTCTTAGTTTTATCTTTTTTAGCTTCTTGCCCTCACAGAACAAGCACGGCGAGGTTTTTGTAATCTTCTTATTCTATTTTTAATCTTGAGATATCTTGACAAATTCTTAAAGTCTTTCATTCTGACAAAACTTTAAAATGACACCACAGGGAAAACTAGACAAAATATTTTTTTTCTGACACTCTATGTTTAGAAGTAATTGTCAGACTCTGTAAACAGTCATTCTCTTAACTCTAAGTCAGCTAAACAAGAGTCCTGAAGACCTCAGAAATACAAATCAGGGAAACTGAACAATATTGATTAAATGCATCATAATTGTGAATCTAAAGAGGAAAACTCTAAAATGTCCTGCAGTGATGCCCAATTTTTGTTATTGTTATTTGTATGTGTGTGTAATCTCCAGTCCTTCATCATAGCAGGACTTAATACCTTCTAACAAATAAAATATGTAAGTATGTTGAAGGTCTCCTTCAACAATGATTATAAAGACTGTGATATTTCTGTATGTTTGGCCATCAATTGCCCTACTATGGCGATATTGCCATGGCCTCAATAAAGGCTCAATGGCAATCATGGTAAGCAATACCTGTGAAACTGAGCTAGAGAATGGGCATCCCATGGCCCATGGTAGCTTTGGAAATGAACTTAGAAGGAGCTTTGATAGCCCCAGCTGAGCATAAGATAACGAATGTCATATCGACTATAACATCATCTGAGACCCCAAACTACAAGTACCAAGCTATACTAGAAAAATTACTAATCCACAGGATCTGTGAATAGCAAATATCTTTGCTTTAAGCTACCAAGCTTTGGAAGATATTAATAGTAATTTGTAACTAATGCAATAATTCAGCCCCAAAGTATAGAATTATTTGCTTTCTGCCTTTGTGTTGTTGCCTGTAAGGCTTTATCTTTTCCTCTGAGACAGGATAGCATAGTAGCTAAGAGAACTAATATTGAAGACAAACATCTGTAAATTTTGTTAACTCTTGTAAAAACATATTAGCAGCCATCCCTCAAGGCTGTGGCATTGATAAAATGAGAGGATAATTTAAAATACACAGAGATACTTAGTGCTCTGTGACTATAGCTTCTTTTATGGTTCCTTTTTGTCTCCCTATAAATTTTCCTCTGTTGTTTTCCTTGTTCATTTTTTGTTCATAATTATTTTCTCTTGTCTTTAAGCACCTTCTCAAAACTATTCATAAGATGCTACATTTTAATGGACAATTGAAATGTCTGTATTGCATTTTAGTAGACAATAAGTATATAAGGTGAATGAACAGGGGGAACTTAATCCTCTCCTGAAGCAATTCTTAATCTCCTATTGTCTTATCTGCTGTTCTTCTTTGCACCATTGAAACCTACAAATTGAAACATATATAACAAATATAAACATGCATATAAGCCCTGAAACACATATAGCCACAAACAAAAAATAGACTTAACAAACTGTATGTGTATGTACATGCAAATACATATATTGTTACATATATATTGAGAAATATAGTCTACAGGTTTGAAGGAGGAATAAGAGGGATTCAAGTAAAATAGGAGGAGATGGAGGGAGGAAAGGGAGTGGAAAGATGTAATTCTAGTCCAACATATTAATAAATAAAGCCATAACTTACTTGAAAGCCTCTTCCTCATTTAAAATCATTTCATTTACTCAAAAAATCCCACATGATTACATTGTAAAAAGTAAATTCCAGCCTATTAACAAGATTTAATTTCTTTAAGTATCTGAAGAAATTCACAGGGTGAAATGTTTTACTAATCAGAGATTCTACCACTCAAAATTGGAATGATAGAAACCTAGAACACAATGGAAGCAGCATGGCTGAGTCATAAAAGGACAAACCCTAGCAGTCCAGCTGATTGGAAACAAAATGAATTCTTAGTTGTTAATGATATCACTCTGGTCATTTATTGACCTTCTTTGCCTGGTTTTTGTCATCTCTAAAGCATGGATCACAAGAGGATCCCTGCAGTAAAATGTTCATAAGAATTAGATATACCAGTGTCTCTAAATTTCTGAGACTCTGATGCATAGCAAATATCATGTGTGTTTGTTAAATAAAAACGAACTTAAAGCTTTCTGAGGTGGATTTTTTCTAAGGAAATGAAATCATAAAAGTCAAAAAGTTCTTGTTAATCATTATGTGTTCTAATTCAGGGACCTGTTAATAATTTTAATTATTTTAATTTATTACCAAAACTTTTTTCAAAATTATATGCAACTGCAAAAATTATGTGTACCACCCTCCCGCCCCCCCCCAAAAAAAAAGAAAGAAAAAAAGTAGGGGTACCACACTAGACAGAGAACAGGCTTAAACAAACAATACATGAATGAACAGCTCATTTGAGTATTTGGAATCAAAACTTCTACACTTAAAGTTTAGTGTGTGTGTGTGTGTGTGTGTGTGTGTGTCTAAGCCAGTGAAATCTTGAGATTGTGAAAAGGCAAGGTTCACTTTAGTTCAAGATTTATAAGCAAATCAGTTCAGCTGAAAAGGAATCCATTAACACACTGATTTGGCATGCACCAAAGACCTGTTATGGAAAGATTAAGTAGTATTCATTGCCTTAAAAAAATTCTCAGGCTAGAGATTGAATTCTGTGTATGATTATGCAAACCAAAGCAGAGAAATGGACAGTGTCATGAAAGGAGAAAGATAATACAAATACAAATATATATCCTACAAATACTTATGGGTGTGAACCAAGAATAATACTCAGGTGACATTCCAAGCAGAGCAGTCTTTGTAAAGGTGATACAGTCTATCTCCAAAACATGGAGAAGTTAGTTCAGAATGGCCATTGTGTAATCCATAAGAGAAAGTAGTCTTTAAAAGGCCATGGAAAATGAGGCACTAGGGAACAGCTTTCACTCAAAGAAATTCAAATTTCCAGTTGAATAAACAATGTTTTACGAGCACATCGCATTGAAAGACAAAGAAATCTTATTTCTCAGAGACTTTTGTCAAATTCAAATGGATTTCCACTTTCTGGGAACAAATGTGCCTCCAAAACAGTGCAGATAATGCTATCAACAGCAATGGACAGTTGCTTTGCCTTTGTAATAGAAGAAAGATCTGAAACGCAAAAGGATCCAGGAAGAAAGGAAGAAAATAACTAGACCACAAAGTAAAGAAACAATAGTGGCAACCAAGTAACAAATCCTTAGGAGGGTAAAGATGTAGGAATTGTAAGGGACCACGTTAAAAACCCCTTAGGCTTCATCATTTAAAAACCATGAAGCAAATAGCTATTGTTCGCTTTTTATGAGTGCAACACAAAAAGATTTGACAGAAATTTGGAGAGACACTGTCCTGAACGATCGTATAGACAGCAGAGAATGCAAAGCTGAAAACAGGAAAGAAATGAGCTGAATGTACATGGTTGCCTCAGCATTTATATACCTGGTTTATAACATTTAGAGAATGTTATAGAGTTACCATAACCATAATTTAGCCAATGATTACTATAATGAAATATATTAACACAGTATTTTCTATTTGTGACAGGTCAGCTAAAATCTCATTTCACAAAAATTTATAATAAAATTTAATCTCCCTAACGCTGGTTCTCCTGTTGTATACTAGATCTTTAATGTTATTCATCCTACATATATACTGATTCCTGTCCTGTGATTTTCATGCTCCTGGTCCTCTGAACCCCAGTGTCACCAGTGCTGTTTTCTTCTCTTTATAGCCTTGAGGATTTTACTTCCTGTTGTTGTTTCTATATATATTTCTATATATACATGATAAAAATGCAGTTTAGTACTTGCTTTGTCTGACTTTTTACACGTAGCAAAATAACTTCAAGGCCCAATCACATAATGGAAATCTGAATAAACTCTCCCCCTTCAAGAATGAGTAATATGTGTTTTGTATATATGTACAAACACACATCCAATGGGAATTTTATGAGGATTTTGCTACATCTATTTTAACAGAGTAAAATAATCAATACATGAAAATTATTGGAAGTTCTATGCACTGATAATGTTGTAGCTAAAAAAGAATTCTTATTTATAATGACACCAAATAAATCAGAATATGCAAATTACAAAGCAGATGGACCAGCCCTACACCAAGAACAACAGAACCTTAGTGAAGTAACACAAAAAGAGATTAAAGATAATATGGATTCTTTGATTGTGTCTTAGTTAGGGGTCTATGATAAAACACCATGACCAAGATCTTGCAACATGGGGAGGGAAGGGCTTACTACCCTGGGAAGTCAGAGCAGATAATAAAGGCAGGAGCCCTGATGCAGGAGCTGATGCAGAGGCCATGGAGGAGTGCTGCTTGCTGGCTTGCATCTCGTGGTTTGCTCAGTCTACCTCCTTAGAGCACCCAGGACCACCAGGCCAGGGATGATCTGAGCTTCCTCCTCAATCACTGATTCAGCAAATGCATTATAGACCAACCCACAGACCAATGTGATGGAAGCAGTTTTCTCAATTGAAAATGACTTTAGCTTGCATCAAGTTCACATAAAACTAAACAACTCAGATGGAAAGAATTAAAATCGTTAAAACGCCCAGAGTACTTCTGGAAATTTCTCCCGAATTTTTCGTTAACATCCTATGTCAATACCCTTAGTGCCTTCCTCCTACCCCATTTCTCTTTCCAAAGTATATTCCTTTTACTGCTACTTGAGCATGAATTTCAACAGATTATTTTATCTCAGATATTTCTAATTTAAGTTTTAATGTCTCTATATCTTAGATACTATGAATACTGGGAGTGCAGCTATCTCTTCGGTGCCCTGATTTAAATTCTTCCGGCTAAGTGCCCAGCAGTAGGATCGCTGGATGGCATGGCAATACTCTCTTGAGTTTCCTGAGGAGCCGACCTACTGCACTGCTCCATACTGACTACATTAATCTCTTCCCACTAACCATGCTCAAGGATCCTTTCCTCTCCACATCCTTGCCAGCATTTAATTGTTCCTCACTTTCGTAATTATTCTAACAGGTGTGAGGTCTCACTGTGATCTTAATTTGCATTTTCCTGACAATTAGTAATGATAGCATTTTTTTCTTTTCATATATGTTTTAGCCTTTTCTGTCTTTTCTTGAAAAGGTTTATTTTCCATTTTGAGGATTGGAAGAATTGGGACATCTGTTTTCTCAACATTGAAAGTACACTTCAAAATTGTTAATACGGTTATTTTAAATGCTTTTGCCACTTTGCAAATCAGTATTTGAGGTGATGACTTTATGAATTATCCTGATAGAAGCGTCCCGCTTTCTGAATATACCAAAACTTAACATGTTATACTTCTACATGATAATTACATCTCTTAAAACATAAGAAAAAATTAAAAATTCAATAGAACTGCAAATATGATTTAATCTTGAAGCCTTTGAATAGAAAAATATTATAGTAGGGAAGAGATAAAAATGATTAGAGGGAAATTTAAAATGGATATGTTTAAACTCCAGGGCGTAGGTGCTGCCCTACGTCTAGTGTAAGCTAGCTCAGGGCTCCCAGTTTCCCTTGCAAGGACCTGGAAGTCAGACTACATCAAACCTCTTACCAAAATACACAAAAATAAAGATAATAAATTTTGCACTGTCTCAAGTGTAAGTCGTTATCTTACACCACAGAGCACACAAAGAAGCTTCTTTGGAGTATGCAGAGATCTACACGCCACACCTAGGAACTTCTATATTAGCAGTTCTAATTGGTTTCCTTTAAAGGCTCCTAAGGGACACTAATGCTGAAGAACTATTCACTAAATAAAGCCTACAGAATTGTGTTTGGGGAATGGCGTAATGCAACTTAGACAAATAATGCCACATTAATCAAATATCGGTCCATCTTCTCCGGCAGTGTTAGGGAAGCCAGAAAAGACATTTCTTTCTGAATTTGGTTTAGATGAGTTAATTATATAGGGCTTTACCCATATTTCTTAGAATAGATTTAAAATCAGTTTAGAACATCATTATAATCGTGATTTTAAAAAGGATTTAGTTTAAATCAACCCAACAGTCGATAGATTTAATCAAATTTTACCCAAATAAAGGTTATATATCAACTATTCTCTTGTTCACAAATCTGAAATAACAGAAATACTCTGAGCAAGGTAAGAAATGTTATTTCTAAAATGATTATTTGAAATATTTTTTAAGATCATCACAAAATGATCAGCTTGTTTGTCATACATAAGATGTTTGTAAGGGTACTTAGCTCTATAATAAAAATAGAGGTTTCTTTATAAAAGCATAAACAGTAAATTTTTGAATCTTGTTTTTTTTTCTGTCAATAAAGGACAAATAACTACTAACTAGATGTTGTCTCCAAAAAGCTTAGAGGTTAAATTTACATTTTTCTAAAGATAAATATTCTGTTTTAATGTAAATGTTAGATACATTTCTGTTCCAAACATACAAGAAAATCTTAAAAATACATTTTACCATTTTGTTTGCCTTCAATTTATTCATTCTGATTATTCATTGATTAGGAAGAGAAAATGAGATTTAATTTCCATGAAATCCACTTTGCAATTTATTATTCTTTAAAGAAGTTCTTCATCTCCATGACGAAGTACAAGCATCTCCGGGAATTGTTTTCAGTATGCCCAAACTCAAGTCCAATGATGACTCAACTCAGACATTACATGGGCACCACTTATGTGGGTCAAGCCTCACACATGTGAAAAGGGACCGTTGAGGATGGAGACATGGCTCGGCAGCTAAGAGCACTTGCTGCTTTTCCAGGGGACGCGCATTCTGTTCCCAGCATCTGTGTTGGGCAATTGTATCACAAAACCCACAATCACCTGTATCTCCAGGTCCAGGGACTCTGACACAGACACACATACAGACAATTGTTCTTTCAAAGCCAAAACACAATTATCTTTTTTTTTGAGAATTTCATATATGTATACAATGAAGTATGTTCTTATCTATCCCCTTCTCCCTTTCCAGCTGCATTCATATCCCCACACCACAACTCCCAATTTAATGTCTTTTTTGTTTTATTTTTAAACTAGAATATAGTTATATCTCTTCTCCCTATCTCTTTCTTCCCTCCAACTCCTCCTGTGCCCTGTTGAACAAAGAAGTATAATAGAGTTACCATATTTTTAATAGTAATTTTACTAATTCTTTGAGAATTACAAGGTATGTTGAATATACTCATCCAGCTTCTCACATTACCACCTTGCTCATCCTTTCTTCTCCAACTTTCAAATTTCTCTTGGGTTTCTGTTGCTCAGCTAGTCTTGGGAGTGGGGTCTATTCTGGCATGTGACCAGCCTAACAAGAGACACACTGTTAACTAAAACTAACTCTTCCTCTTCCAACGGCTATAAAATGCTAATATCTGTCCAGGTTGTGGTAGGATTTTAGGTTCACCTTGCCCATATATACTGGTATTCTGTCTGGTTGGAGCTACACAGGTCTTGTGCATTCTGTTACAGTCATTGTGAGATTATATGCGCACTTGCCCTTGTCTAGAAAACAGTATTTCTTTTCTCTTTTATGTTATCCATGACCTCTGGATTTTATAATTTTCTTACTCCCTCTTATGTAAAGATCTCTGAGCTTTTGTGTGTGTGTGGGGGGGGGGTTCTTCTCTAATGAGTGCTAAGACATGCTCTGATCTAAAGGTACAGTAAGTTACTTTGATATCATGCCTATTCATCAGAATAATAATGCAAGCTTTCCTAGGGTTTCTGACTGCTTAGTTACAGGGTCTTGCTATCTTCAGTAGTGGAAGGTATGATTTCCATACCATAAATGAATTTTAGACCCAATAAGAAAGTGGTTGGCTACTCCATTACTAGGCATGCTCCTATTGTAGCAATGGGAATATCATGTCTAACCAACCATTGTTGTAGCACAGAGCTCACAGCTTGGTGAGATGGAGGATTACTTTTCTCTACTAGTTACATTATTAGGAACTTCCAGCACCGTGAATGGTACTATTCAAAATGAAGCTAACAGGTGAGTACCAGGTTGATTTCTTCATGATTTATGATTAAAGTTGCTGATGTCTTCACCAGTGAGGTCTTTACCTCAAGTTCTGGAGGCCAAGAGTGTTGTCCTGTAATGCCTGGTGGGACTATGTGACCCCACTGGCAACAACTTAAAAAGAGACAACCCATTCCTGGTATAAGGGTTCTTATAATGGGCATATGTGATGCCTAGCTGTATTATTTCCCCCTATTTTTCAGTAGTATGGCTCAGAGGTGTAGGGATAAGTCCCGCCCCTTAGGAGGCGTTTTCGCCTGGGGCTAATGTTAGCCTATAAATTTGGCAAGCTGCTCCCAGACGCCCCTTCTGCTTTCCTGGTCTCCGCGGGATCGGTGGTTCTGTAAGTCTATTTCCCCCATTAAAGCTGTCTGTATTTGTTACAGTCTGTCTGCCTTCGTTTACGCCGTTACACAAAGGCATAACCATTTTACTTTAAACAACCACACATGAAATTTCCAGTTTTTACCTTGTCTTTTATTATTTCGAAATTGAAAAGTTTTTACCGCCCATTAAGCCTCTCCACAGGTGCAATAATCCAAATCAAACCAAATTTTAAAAATCACTGGTAATGAATGCCTGTGCTCCCAGGTGGCCTTCCAGGTACGCCAGGGATGGAGACAGGAAGGAAGATTGGGAAACCATGGAGAGAGGAAAGGAAGACGGGAAAGACAACATGTTTGTTCTCTGGGGGGCGGGCAGTTTAAATAGCCTGTGGGAGTGGGCTTGACCCTCTCTGGGTAGGGGTCATCATTTGGCGGGCTTTTTTGGAGGTGAAGTCTGGGCTGAGGCAACTCCCAAGGGAAGGCACTGGGATGAAAATTTTCACCCAAACATTCCAGAATGGATGACAGGGGTTGGGGTGAACCTGGACCCAAACCTCCCAGACTCTTCGGATATAAAGATGCCAGCAGCGGCGGATGACGCTTCCAACCAAACAGAAATGATTTGGTAGCCTTCTCTAAACTTCCATCTGCTATCGAAGCAAAGACTTTCTGAGAAACGTATGATCATTATTTTTCTCCTCTCATTACATCTCAAACAAAAACACAAAACAAAACAAAAACAAACTAAATCAAACAAACAAAAAAATGATAATGTCCAAATCATTCTCTAAGATTCGCAAAAGCACTTACTCTTCTAGCCTTCATTGTTTTCAAAATGACAACTGCTTATGAAATAAAAACTACTTGCTACATTTTTAGTAAAGTTGAAAATTTATCCCTACAGTTACATAGCAGAATAATCATTCTCTTTGAGAGTCTCCTAATACAGCACAACTCTCAGTTACTTTAGTCAACTGTCCTTACTCGGAATATTCCTCTGTGATATAACTATATAGTCAATTGGTTTGCTTGTCACCAGTCAGGAAGACGTGCCTTTTCTGTGAGTACCAGTCTACACCTTGAGTGCGGAAACCTGCTAGAGCTGTCAAGCCAGGACACCTTTCAGTTTTAATAAAAATGTGGCAGTATAAATCCAACTTCACCTTCAAGATTACTGATTTGGGGTACGTGACTTAATCTGTATGTCTCAACTGTATCATCTATAGAAAGAGGAAGTAATACTTGCTGCCATTGTCAAAGGACACTATGAGCTGAAATATGAAAAGTGATAAAAATATTACAAGGCTCACAGTTATTATTTTACTTTGTTGCTTATATTATCTTACCTGTCAGTCTTTCATATGAAACAAATGTATATGAAAAAAACAACATCAAAAGACATGAAAATAGAGTATCAATCTTGTTGGTTTCCCCTAAGGAAAAAAAAGAATACAAATAAAGTTAGTACTTGTCAAAGGGAAAAATTCTAAACTTTTGTTCTATTATGGTGTCTGTGCATAGCAATATTAATCAATAATTTAAAAAATATAATGAATATTTGATGGGGTACAGCTGTGGTCAATCACTAATAATTCCCAGTTATGTGTAACTCTGATAAATATTTAATATTGTTAGCCAAAGATGATCAAGGTGTGGACAAAAATAGCATGAGCAAGTAGAGGTACAGTTTATTTCATGGTAAAAATTTCCACATATCTAACAGCAGAATGAAGCATTAAAAGTTAAAAGGTAACCAGCTATAAATGGCCACTGAATTATCAGAAACACAGGTACACAGTTACCAGACACTGGTGATGGTTTGAGCAGGAGCCAGCCCCTGTAGCTCACTTCAAACACTCTGTGCTATGACTCGCTGTGCCCTGAGGCTTTACCTAGTAAATAATGTTTTGCAAATAAAATTCTATTTACATTTTTTCACATACTTTTATTTGTTTTCCAGTGTAACGTTTTCTTTTTTCCTGCCTTTTATTTTAAATTTTTCATACAGTATATTTTGATCATATTCTTTCCTCTCCCCAAATTCTCCCCAGATGTGTCCTACAAATTCCTCCTGTTGCAGAATATTATTCTCCATACCCAAATTCCTGCTCTTTCTCTCTCTCTTAGGGTTAGGATTTTGAGTCCACTTTCCTTTCTCAGGGCTGTGATTTTATCAGATCTGAACCTTTGAAGCAGGCTGCTGCAGTTTCTGTGTGTTCATGTGTGCATCAGTTCTGTCGTGTGTGTAAAATATTGGCTCCTTGAAGCCATGCATCACTGATGGCTTTTCTAGTCGTTTGCCACCTCCTCTTTTAGATAGCTCACTCAGCCTTAAAAGGAGGGTTTGATAAAGGCATCCTATTTAGGGCCAAGTTCCGCAAAGTCTCTCAACCTCTACACTTTATCCAGTTTGGGGTTTCTGTGTTTGTTACCATCTACTACAAGAAAAAGCTTCTCTAATGAAACTGTATAATGCACTAATCTATGTGCCCGGTTTGTTTATAACATTATATTTCACTTTACTTGGAAAATACTCTGACCTTGTCCCTTATTAGTTACCTTACTGAAAGATAGAAGTTAGGCATGGCTTCTGATGCTGGAATTACGCTACAATTGTCTTCACTCCAACCTCATTTATTCATTTATGTATATCCAATTATTTTTTGGTTATTCATTTTGTTTTTTGGGTTTTGTTGTTGGGTTTGTTTGTTTGTTTGTGTTTTTGTTTTGTAAGACAGGGTTTCTTTGGAGCCTGTCCTAGAACTTGTTCTGTAGAGCAGGCTGACCTCGAACTTGCAGATTGACTTGCCTCTGCCTCCCCTATGCTGGGATTAAAGGAATGCACCAGCACCACTTGACGATTCACATCCAATTTTTAACCTGTTATAAGTCATGGTAATAATTTGGATGAAAGAGTATTACGTCCCATGAACCACATGTCTTATCTTCTAGAAAACCAGAAAATTTTCTTTCTCAACCATGAATGGAAAGAAAGCTCTGAGCCTCACAGGCAGGACTAGGTCACATCTTCATACTGATGGGTAATTCCACAAGATGGTCATGCTTTTGCTGAGTGTTTGCCCCTGTCCCACAGCAATACCAAAAATAGAGTAAATAAAAAGGAGGCAATCAAACAATCATAAGCATTAAAATTATCTATTTATTATGGTCATGTGAACAATGTCATTTGTTTGAATTTATATTTTAATGGAGGGAGGCATTATCAACCAATGATTAGGTGTTTTAACTCTGTTGTGAATTCAGAGTCAACTGGATCATACAATCTCACAAATTTGATGTTTTCATCATGAATTAGTGGAAATGACAGCCTTCTGTATTGTTGTTAGAGGGTTAGGCATTCTATGGAATAAAAACTGAGTTTCACGTTCCTTTCTACCATTCCATTGTTTCTCAGTCAGAGTGCAATCGGAAGGTTAAACACACGGACATGCCTTTCCCAAAAGTCATTATGAATACAGCCGAGTTAGCTAACAAGCTTGCCTGGATGGCTTCAGTAGAAATCTTCAAACTCATACTTATCCAAGAAGTGTAAAGTGTTGGTCAGAAGGATAAATATTTAAAGTATTTAAGACATTGTTTTAACATAATGTTTATTTGTCCTATCTGTTATATTCTCTTAGGGGAACATATGCAATTTCTCTCTATTATTTTATTAGAACTATACTAGTCAACACACTGTCATTGTAACAGATCTCTGTCATTTTTTAAGGTAAGATGTGAGCAAATCTTTCTTTTCGATTCAATATGCACCTTCTGGTGTTAAATAACCCCCTCCAAAAGAATAAAGAAATTTTACATTATCAATTACCTCATTTTCCAGCCATTTTCAACAACCCCTTTTACATGTTGTCTTCAGATAAACCTTTACAATAGTTAATTGGTCCCAAATTTTAACTATTTCTTCACAGTTTACTACAGTATCCCCACTCTCAGATGTCTGAAACTACACCTATAAAGTCCCACCATCACTCCTAAACATGAGATAGGCAAGGACAAAAACAATGAACAAGGGAAACCTTCAGTATTCAAAGTTACATAGAGAACTATAAGTAACCAAGGAGTGCTGGGAACAAGAGAAATAGTCTTCTCTGGAGAAGAACACATCAACTGGTTATCTTATACCAAACGATCAGACAAGAAGCCTTGAAAACATTATTATGCCAATTAAGAAGTTCAAGGCCAGCCTGGTCTACAAGAGCTAGTTCCAGGACAGGCTCCACAACCACAGAGAAACCCTGTCTCGAAAACCAAGAAAAAAAAAAAGAAGTTTGTATATATGTATTTAGGAACACAGACACACATGCATGTGCATGTGTGTGAGTGCACGTGTGTGAGTGTGTGCGTGTGTGTGAATTAATGAAAATAAGGCCATAAATTTCAAAGAGAGCAATGAACAAGCATGGGCATATGGAAGGGTTTGAGTGGAAGAAAGGGAAGGGAAAATGATGAATTTATATAATTGCCCCCAAAATGAAAAGAATCCTTTAAAAGCAGAAAGCAAACAGAAATATTTGTGGAACCAGTATTTTGATCAGGGCGTAGAGCTAAGAAAAAATTTAACATTGCTTCTGTTGCATATGTCACATTCATAATGAGTTAGGTATAATTTATAGTTTGAATTTTTCTTTCTTTGATGGTTAATTAGATATTCTGAAAAACCAAATATGTAGAATTATAATTTTTCTGGCATTCAAGCCTACACATTCTTCAAAGACATTTCACTTAGAGAAATTAACTTTTAAAGTCTTTACCCAACATGAAAATTTTATGTCAGCAATCACTCGTATCACTCATATATCACTGGTTTTTATTACTAGCTTATTACTAGTTTAACAAAATGGTAAAACAGCACTTTCAACAACAGTCATAGTTTGCAGACTTGTGATGTCTTTAATAATCCGTGTCTTCTAGAAATCATACCATTAGATAAGTCCATGGTCTTGAATGTGGGCTACCAAATGTCCTTCTTCTAATCAATTGACTATGATAAAGGAAATGGGATGTCACTTATGTGTTAGTAGGCATATAAATTTGACTTTATTCTTGATTTCTGACTCGACTGCCTTGGGATAGCCAATGCTCTTTTATAACTATTTACATTACAGCTGGCAGGCTTTCATGAAGCAAGCTGCCATATTTCGGAGACCAATTCCGGAGGAAGTCAAGTGTGGCCTCCAACCAAGAATCAGATGAAAGACTTTAGTTCATGAAGCAAATTTCCCCAGAATCACATAAATCTTAAGTCCATAATTCCTCTGTTGACCCTTCACAGGAGGTTTAACCCTAATTCTTCAATCTCAGCCTGACAAGAGACTCAGAAAAGTGTGGAGTAAAAGGCTTAGGAGGTTCTATGGTGATATGCAAGATATTCGTCAATATTGCTATAGGATAGGGTCATTTCAGGTTCCCTATCCTCAGCTGCCCAAGGAACTAACTGGGGACATCACCTTGGGCTCCTGGGCACCACTCCAGGTTCAAGTCTCTTGCCAAACCTAAGGTGGCTCCCTTAACTAAGATTTGTGCTTCCCTGCTCCCCTATCCAACCTTCCTTTATCCCAATCATCCTGTTTCCCCAAGTTCCCCCCATCCTCCCCTTCTCACTTTTCTCCCCCCATCTCCCCTTACCCCCATCCCACCCCACCCCCAAGATCACAATTTTTTCCCCGGCAATTTTGTCTACTTCCCATAGCCAGGAGGATAACTATATGTTTTTATTTGGGTTCACCTTCTTATTTAGCTTCTTTAGGATCACAAATTATAGACTCCGTGACCTCTATTTATGGCTTGCATATCACCATAGAATCTTCATCTGGTGATGGATGGAGATAGAGACAGAGACCCACACTGGAGCACGGGACTGAGCTCCTAAGGTCCCAATGAGGAGCAGAAGGAGGGAGAACATGAGCAAGGAAGTCAAGACCACAAGGGGTGCACCCACCCACTGAGACAGTGGGGCTGATCTATTGGGAGCTCACCAAGGCCAGATGGACTATGACTGAAAAAGCATGGGATAAAACCGGACTCTCTGAACATGGCGAACAATGAGGGCTGATGAGAAGCCAAGGACAATGGCATGGAGTTTTGATCTTACTTCATGTTCTGGCTTTGTGGGAGCCTATCCAGTTTGGATGTTCACCTTCCTAGACATGGACAGAGGGGGGAGGATCTTGGACTTTCCACAGGGCAGGGAACCATGACTGCTCTTTGGACTGGAGAGGGAGGGGGAGAAGAGTGGGGGGAGAGGGAGAAGGGAGGAAGGAGGGGGAGGGAAATGGGAGGCTGGGAGGAGGCAGAAACTTTTTTTTTCTTTTTCTCAATAAAAAATTAAAAAAAAAAAGGCTAAGGTGGGCCCAGCCACTTAATGCACTAGAGCAATGATGCAGCAAAGGTGTGTTGCTTTAAATCTCTAAATGTGTGGTGATGTGCTGCATAACAATGAAATTGTTGACTCATCTGATTATTTGACACTTATTCAATCAGATTATTTGAATTTTGCTGTTAGGTTGCTTACATTCCTTGCATACTCTTGGTATTAATAACTTATTAAAATAGTTATGACAATCCAATCTTGAACTATCCCAAAGATTGTCTCTGTATTCTGATAGTCATTTATTTTGCCACAAACAAGGTTTGAAAATGTCTTAGTTCATTACAATTGTTTCTATGTATTTTTTAGGATCCTAATTTTCCTCAAAGAAAACTTAGTCTATATCAATTTCCAAACATATTTCCTTTTAATAGTTTTCTTCTAGTAGTTTTATGGGTTGAGTCTGACATTTGTTTTAATTCATAATTTACTTGTTATCTATTAATAATATGGTATAAATAAAAATAAAGTTTCATTATTTTCATATAGATATCTATTTTTCACATTAATATTTGTGAGAGATTATTCTTTTCCCCAATGTATTTTCTTTGAAGCTTTGCAGAAAAATCAGTTGTCTATCAGTACAAATGGCCAACAGGTATGTGATAAATTCTTATCATCATTAATAACCATATATCAAAATAATAATGATATATCATTTCTATCCACTGGTTATTATCTGAGGGCAGAAAAAGTCTGGGCATGATGGAACATGTTCAGAGTCCTAGTTCTAGGAAGCAGACGGAAATAAATGATTAATTCAAGACTATCCTGGGCTTCAGAGAGAAACTTTGTCTCAAACAGCCAATGACTAAGCTAGTAACTCAATATACAGTACTTGCCTAGAATGTATAGTAAAATGTTCATATATAATAATACAAATAATAGAAAACAGTCATTATAGAAAATAGTCTAGAAGTTACAATAAAAATAAAACTGTCGTGTGATCCAGAATTCCACAAAGAAAATAGAACTAGTATGTTGAAGAGATGTGTTTATCCCTGCATTTATTGCCGAGATATGCTGTCAACCCAAGTGTTCATCAATAGATGACTTATAAAAACACACAATAAAATATCCCTAAGTGATAAAAAAACTAAACACTTACTTTCAAAACAAGCATGACCACAGAGGGAAGTTTATCAAGTGAATCAGACGATCACAGAAAGACAAACACAATTCCCCATCTTCCCTTTTATGTATAGGCGTTAAAAATAATTGGTATGATTTTGGTAGGATATGATAGGATTTTGTTCCCAGAGCTAGGAAAGAATAGAGGGTGGAAGAAGGTTAATTAACAATCACAAAATTGTTCCTAAATGGGGAAAATAAATTATAATGCTCTATAGAGCAGTAAGAACACTTTAAATAACAAAAAGTTACTGCGCATTGAAAATAGGCATATGAGAAAATCTGTATAGTCCAAGACAAAGAACTACTTTTGGAGGTTGGTGTGGGAGAATTGTCTGTATTTTGTCAATCATGTTTTAAATAAACACTGATTGGCTAGGTAGGAAGTATAGGCGGGTCAACCAGACAAAAAGTAGAGGTGGGGCAATGAGAACAAAAGAATGCTAGGAAGGAGGAAGCCCATTTCTCCCAATCCTGCGCAGGCCATGGAAAGGCAATATGTAACTGCCCGGCTGTGAAAGGTACATGGCTAACATAGATAAAAATAATGGGTTAATATAAGCTACAAGAGCTAATAAGAAGACTGAGCTAATGGGCCAATCAGAGTATAACTAATGCAGACTCTCTGTGTGATTCTCTTTGGGGCTTGCTGGCTATGGGGTACCTGGTGGGACAGAAACCCCAATAAACCGGTCCTCATGTTACAGGAGGTAAAGGATTTGCCACAGACACTGAATAGGTCATCACACAATGAAAACACGCACTGCAATACCACAGTGCACCTCATGAATATGTCCAGTTTCATTGCATCACTTAAATAATGCCATACTTTTGAATAAAAGGTTTAGAAAAGTACAACTAAATAACTCTAAACAGCTCAACTAATAAGAACAGAGTAACCAGAGAGTCTATGAAATAACTCATTGTCATATTCTATGCAAAGTCTTGTGTTTGTGAATATATATGAATATATATTATTGATTATGTTAGTATTGATATATATGTGAATATATATATATAATTAATTCTTTGGAATTTCTCATCATATACCCCCAATTCTACTCAACTTCCAGTTGTTCTATATCCAATATCTGGCCCTCACCCCTGCAGCATCCCCCTAAAGAGACACCTTAAAATTAATTTTAACAAACCCAACTTACTCCTCTGTCTTTCATGTCTCTACAACACCTCTGCATTCATCCTAGTGGCATCTTGAGCTTCAGTGTGTCACACAGTTTTTGCTTTTGTCCAAGCAGCCCCATGCACAAATATACATTGCTAAGGATCACTAGTCTGGTTCAAGGTCTCTGGCATCTGGCACACCATCATCACTAAACCCCCACTGAAATTCCTCTCTGTTACCCAGTTATTGTTCTGCAGCATCAGTCACTTTTACATGCTGCAACCGGTCATACATGAAGTAGATATTAGGGTGGTACAACACAAGCCTGAGGATTTGTACCTGGGTGGTAGTTGTGATGAACTTTCCCAGTCACTTAGGCAAGGGGCAGAGCCTGAACTTCTAGGCCCATGCCAACTGGGCTAGCTCTTCCATGATCATAGTGAGGAGTGAAACCATTTCTACTGTTGGGGTGGGGTCAACTCTCTGGTTGTAGTTTCCAAAGAGGATCAAGCTAAGCATAGCTCTCAGATTACAACACAACCTGGCTCCTATGGCTTCCTGTGGTAACACAGGCCATGGGCATCAACACAGACCTCAGATGCTGCAAAAATACAAGCCCAGATTTGGCTTTTGGCAGCAGCTTTGCCTAGATCTCACCATGCCCCCAAGGAAGTGCAGGTCACCCAAATCAGTTTGGCCGTAGTGACACCATGTTTCTTGGATACCAACGTGGTCTCACATAGCTAACTGGACTCTGGACATCTGCACAGCATTTGGTTGTAAAAGGAACAAAGGATATTAACTCAGACCCCAGTTGCTATAAGGTAATGGACCCAGACATGGCCCTCAGTATCAGCCTGGGTCCAGACCATACCAAAACCACGTGTGGCAGTGTAGGCCACTCTGATCAGTTTGGCTCCAGTCATGGCGAGGTGCTTGAACACCAGCATGGCCACAAGTTGCAGCCTAGACCTGTGTGGCCTTTGGTGGTAGCATGGGCCATGGATCCAGATCCCAGATGTGGTAGAACCACAGACCCAGACATTGTCCTAAGCAGCAACCCAGACCCAGATGTCACCATGAATCCAGATGGCAGCACAGACCAGCCAGATTGGCAGGGCCTCAGTGTCAATATGAACTTTGAACACCAATATGGTCATGTTGAAGACCTAGCACCCTGTCATTAACATGGCCTTCAATGATATCAGGAGCTACAGACATCAACACAGATCCTGGTTCTGTAGAGCCATAAATCCAGACATGGCCCTCAACTTCAGCCCATGTCTAGACATCACAATAGCATCACAAGCCACTAAGATCTGTATGGTCCTGGTTGTAGCAACATCCTCAGATGCCCACCTGACCTTAGGTGACAGCCAAGACCCTGGGAATTCATGGATTACTGCAGCCATGGACATCAACACAGACTCTGGCTGCAGAGGGCCAAGAACTCAGACAGAGCCATAGGCAGTAGCTCAGTCCCAGATGTCATGATGGCCATGGGTGGCAGCACAGCCCTTAGATACCAACATGATCTGCCATTTACAGCAAGGGTGACAAAATCTCAGCCTGGGATGCTGTCAAGGGCCATGCCTGATTCTGTGGTCCTACCTGAGCTGGGGTTTGTGTTGACATCCATGACCCATGTTGCTATCAAAGACCACAAGGATGCTTGGGTTACCTACCACCTATGGCCATGCTTGTGTTTGAAGGTTGTGCTAGCATTTTTATAAGGAAAATGATTGATCTGCATTCTGGTTAACTGGTGAGAAATGAACAAACAATTGTAAAATTTTGCATAGAATAGGATCACTTGTATGTCTAATATTTTACACAGTCTTAGAAGAAACAAACTGTATGTCATAGACAAAGAAAATCAGGGAAAGAATGTAATTTTCATACAGTGTTGACAGGTAAGCACATTATTATAGTCACTGTGGAAAACAGTCTGGAAATCCCTCCCACACTAAGAACTGCTTGCTCTCATATTTTCTTGTTGGAAGATAGTAAAATTGAGTGAATATGAATTCTTTTCTAAAAGTAAATTTATATCTTGTCATTGATACAATCATCTTCAGTCCTGCGACAGTGCCAGACACATTCTGGATACCCAAAAAGTGTTTCCTGAATAAGGATTACTTATTAGTGAAATGAAGAAAAACAAGACAGCCTAATCAAAGAGAGTGACTGCTATTGCTACTTCAGATGAGGCCAGCGGAAACCTCTTGGAGAAGCTGATGCCTGCTCTGGGATATGGAGCCAATCTCTTTAAGAAGAAAGGCGAGGAAGAGTGGTGAAGCAAGGAATCAACAACCAGAGCTGTGGTTGCAGTGGATGCAGCTCTTGCCTTGGTCATAGTTCATGTATAATGAAAGCAAATTGGTCGGACAATCTTTGGATCAATGCTACTCACAGCTGCTATACTTCCTGAGGAATCCTGCAGGATAAGCAGAAATTGCCTTTATAATGCCCAAATACCTCTACTTTGTGACAATAATAGAATATACAGTTATTGCCAATTAAGGGCTGGAATAATTTCTAATGAACAAAGTCACTGGCATTATGGTTTTGTAAACTGATCATCAACTAATGATACACCTTAATGCAAGTGAAATTTTATTGTGGTTCGTTCATTTCTTTCCAACATAGTAAAGTATCTTCATTTATCACTTCATTGTAATATCTATAGGAATAATTTTGTTTTTTGTTTTTTTTTTATTTTGAGACAAGATTTTTCTCTATAGCCATGGAAGTTCTGGAACTCACTCTGTAGATCAGGCTGGCTTTGAACCTGCCCCTGCCTGCCCAGGGCTGAAATTAAAGGTATGCACCACCGCCACCACCTGGCAATGATTTTTTTTAACCTAAGAGGTGAGTAGGAAGTGAAAACTGGCCAAGTTTAGCAGTGGAGATTTAATTGAATAAGAGCCCTGTAAGGCACAGAAAAGTCCCTATAGAAATACTTTTGTCTGTAGCATATTCTCCTAGGCAAGTTTAAGGAACCTCTCCAAATAAGCCCTCTGACACTTGTGATACTCACCACTCTTCCATACAGTCCACTATTAAATGTGTGATGTATGTGGATATATATATATATATAAAATTTAACTTCTTATCCACTTACGTATTAGTTATACTATCCAAGGAGGTTAGTTAGAGCTTCTTAAGTATCAGACGTGATTATTTTATCCTGGGCTACATGGTATATTGAAATAAAATGAGGGAAATCTGGAGAACAACATAAATGAAAGTGGGCACCTAGAGCTCTGGCCAAGTGCTACCAAAATGGTGAATCTCTGTTTGGTATGGGATACCAATGAGGGAAAACATATAATGAAGTTGCCTTTGACTTCTGCATAAAAACAAGCAATATTTTTACAAAGGAAAACAAACAAAGGAAGCTGGGAAACTTAGAAACTAGAATTGACTTGTGTGAAATCCTCACTCAGCTTACGTTTTCAGCTTTCAATCAGAGAGGAGACCCAAATTTTTTGAGACTATAATATAGTTATAACTCTTTAGTTCTCCAAACACTACCATGTACCCTTCCTTACTCTCCTTTAAATTCATGCCATCCTTTTTCACTAACTGCTATGACATGCATGTATCTGTATACATATATATTTTAGTATAATCTTTTAGTCTGTATAATGTATGTTTGTTTTCAGGTCTGACCATTGACACTTGTGAACAAACTGGAGTGCTTTTCCCTGGGAAAGACCACCTCTCCCCCTCCCAGCTTTCTTCTGTTGCCTGTAGTTCCTAGTGTGGGATCAAAGCATCATAGCCTGCCCCATCCACTCTGGAATATCCATTTTAACTTAATAGGATACATTGCTTTACCTATGATGGTTTTTCTGCCATTTTCATCCACATATTTATCTTCTCATATTATCAACATAAGGACAAATCATGCCTGCTCCTCTTCTAAGACCCCTATCACCAGGGTCTCTGCCGATAGCTATTTATTAAGTCTTTGGGGGCATGTTTCACATATGCTCAAACAAAAATATCTCAGGACCCCACAATTCTTTCACTTAACCCAGGTTTTCTTGTGAGGTTTCAAATGCCCCTAGATTAACTCTATTTTCTTTAAGTAGCCATCCCTCCCTGTGGTGTTCTGATGTTACCATAAAGATTAACATCTCATGTAGTGTATGGAAAGTATTAATAATGAATTGACTGTGCAGATACTGATGCTGATTTCACTCCTACTACAATTATTTAATAATTCCTAAACTATTTGTTCAGCTTTATGCATGTTTACCTTTTATACCTAACTGTAAAATAATTGTCCAGGCACTTAAAAAACGTAACTATAAGAGATAAATTTGGGGATGGAGAAAATAGTCTTAAATTTTATTTATACTGTAAAATGTTTATTGCTTGGCATTGAACATATATTTTAGACTCAAAGTTGATAAGGGGTAACTAATAATCTATTATGTGATTTCTCATTCAGTGATAATATCCTATTCATAAGATGTGGAAAGAAGAAAATACGAAAATACATATCCCTCTATTTGGAAATTAACTTGATATGAAGATCACTCTCCCCTTCAAAGACCAAAGAAAGCTCAAGGAATTGGGGCATTTCTTTTCTGTGCTGATGTAGGTTTACAAGTAGCAAAGCAATGATGCACTGTTTGATTGGAAGGATGACACTGCTGACCCTTTAAGGTTGAGTCATGTTACTGCAGTGTTTTCCATTGGCAATGAGTATTTTTTTTCGATTTTACTTGTTTTATTGGACATTGATTTAACAGATTTATATCACAGGTGCTCAAATGCACTGAGATAATTGACCCTTTCAATAGAAAGCAAACTCTATCCGCAGATGACATTAAAACTGTGATTTAAGTGCACATATTGTATAATCAACCAGAAGTTATAGCATTCATTTATTTAATGTAGTAACTGCATTTTCTCAGTACAACAGTGAAGGGTGCTGCTAGCTAAAGGTCTATATCAAGAAGCAGTAAGCTATTTCTTTTCTAATTTATGGAGAATGGGGAATATAGCAGCCATAGATAAAAATGGCAGGGTGCAGTGGTTATAGCAGATTGGCTAGAATTTTCCCTCTGAGTCACACTCCTAATTCCAACATCTTCTAATGCGATCCATCTCATTCTGTAGAGGAAGGCAGTTTACCTTCGGGCAGGGAACTGAGTAGAAGACACTCTCAATGAGCAGATGTGTATAAAGATGAATAAACACAGTAAAACTTCTACTTCTTCTCCTTACTGACTGCCCAGAAGAGTGAGTCCCTTCTCTGCAGGGTGATTGAGAAAAAAAAAAAAGGAGCTACCAGATCCTGGAAATGTCTCCATATCCAAAAAACAATAATAATAAGTAAAAAGGAATCCTTCTCAATTCCTTTGAAAACATGAGATGGAGAATTTGGTCTTGCTTACACACAGTCTCTCAATTTCCCGTTGCTAGAACAATATTAATGTAGGCAATGTGCAGTGAATATGAGATGGTTTGTCCCAACACTATGAAGACTGGGAGAGCCAAGAAACTGTCACTCCTACAGCTGACTGGCATCAAGTGAAGAAACTTCTTGCTGTATCAGAACATGGCAGATGTGTCTCGTGGGCAGAGGACTAGCCAAGGTTCCTTTCCCTCTTCTTAAAGATCCACTAATACAATGATAGTGATTCTAACCACAATTTTCTCATCCTAACTGCTTTTAAATATTGATCTCCAAACTCCATTAGGAAATTTGCAGATAGAGTTTACAATATATTAACATTTCAGAGACATTTCCAGACCACAACAAAGGCTAAACAAAAGATTGTATCTTCTTTTTACAGGGTCTGAATTTAAATTACTAGATGACTAATAATTTTTTTGAACTTTTTATCTGTTCATTTTAACATCTCTTTCTTTATCTGTATATCTTTCTATATATGTATGTTTGTGTGTGTAGGTATACTTTTACAGAGCCAGTGCCAGAATTATAGCTATAAATTAAGCACTTTGATAAAAGATCAAATATGAACTATTGATTACAAATCCATATGAATGGTATGATTGTGCCTAGGCTTCACTGGCTATTCAATGAACCCCATGCCTATGCCTATACCTATGCCTGCCTCTTTCATGCCAGTACTAAGATACAAACATGTACCACTACGTTCAGTCTTTTCTTTCTTTTTGTTCTTTCTTTATTTCTTTTCTTTTCTTTTTGTTTGAAACAGGGTCTCACTAGGTAATGTTGGGTGGACTGAAGATCACTATGTAGACCAAACAGGGCAGGAACTCATGAGATACTTCTGTATCTGCCTCCCAAATGTGGGGACTAAGAGAGGCCATCACCATAGGACACTTTCTTTTTTAGATATCAGATCTGTTTATTGAACTCAGGTAACCATAGTTACAAAATTAGCATTTTATCCATTGAGATATCACTCAAACCTCCCAACATCTCTTCCAGAGGGACACGTAGAAATCACAGAAAACAGCTACATTATGGCATAATTATTGACTGTGCTGATAGTTCAATGGTTCTCAACCTGTAAATCATGACCCTTTTGGGTGCTGAATGACCCTTTCACAGGGGTCACCCAAAACCATAGGAAAATACCAATATTTATATTACAATTCATAACAGTAGCAAAATTACAGCCATGAAGTAACAAACAAATAATTTTATGGTCGGGGGACACAGCATCATAAGAAACTATATTAGAGTGTCATGTTAGGAAAGTCGAGAACCACTGTGCTTGTTGATATAAATTTGTTTTAAAATTCATATGTAGAGAATTAATTTATTTGTTATACTAATATCTAAAAGCATATATATTAAGTATATATATAAAATGTCTTATAATTTCAATTCCAGTACTTAGAAAGATAAACTAGAAAAATCAACATGAATTAGAAGCCAACAGAAAGGGAACCTTTCTCCATAAGTAAACAAACACACATTATAAACACATGATAAAAATAAAAACACATAGAAGGAATATAAAAGGCAAATAGATTCATGATAATAACATTAGCTTTAAATACACTGGAAAATAAACCCCTTCAATAACATATTTGCTGGTACACCTGTATTAATTAGCATCATATATCCGAAGACTTATTAGTATTTATTAGATACCTTAAAGTTTTATTTTATGACATGTATTTCTTATAATGAAATTTAAAATAAAAATTTTTCTGTCTTGGCTGGGCGGTGGTGGCGCACGCCTCTAATCCCAGCACTCGGGAGGCAGAGGCAGGCGGATCTCTGTGAGTTCGAGACCAGCCTGGTCTACAAGAGCTAGTTCCAGGACAGGCTCCAAAACCACAGAGAAACCCTGTCTCGAAAAAAAAAAAAATTTCTGTCTTAAACAAAACTTGGTAGACAGTAGTCTTTGTGTTTTTTTATTTGTGTTTTTGTTGTGTTTTGTGTTAATTTGTTTCTTATTTTTCTATCTGCTACATTAATTTTCTATGTTCATCTTTGTTTTGTGGTACTGAATCAAGAGCAAATCCAAGGATATAGACATTTAACGTTTTCGTCCTGCCATTGATCTACACCTACAGCCTCTAAGTCAATACTTTGAAAGTAAGTGTTAATAATTTTATTTCACTTCTGATCCTGAGAAGAAAATGAGTAAGGATAAGAACTGCTTGCTTGGTATTTTTTTTAATTTTCTCTTATATTATCTGTTATGTTATCCATTTGGTTATTTGTCCATAGACCATCCACAACTGACAAAAAAGATACACACACACATATGAGAGAGAGAGAGAGAGAGAGAGAGAGAGAGAGAGAGAGAGAGAAACAGACAGAATGAGATAGAGTAGCTGTCAGAGAAAAAAAGAGGGAGAGAAAACAAGGAGAGTTATGGCACTATTTATTAAAAAATGATTTGTTTCACAGTTACTGAGATACAGAAAAATAAGAAGAGCTACCACACGATTATTAATCTAAGTTGACATATGGACATATGTTCCCCCGGAGACACTTAAATTAACCCTACTTAATCAAGAGGATTAAGAAAGCTAAAGTAATACATGGCTCATTACTCTTTTGCAGACAACAGTTTTTGTAAAAATAAGTGTAGCTTGTATGAGTCAAATGTTTTTGTCAAAGTTTTATAGTTGTAAAAATGTCTGATTTAACATTTTGGAAATGTCATTCATATAAGCTAAGAAACAACATTATTGTTTATACCCAAGCTAATAAAAAACCTTTTTATAAAAAGTAAAACTCTTATTTTTAACATTTAAAATTATCTGAACTTTTCATCTCTTCTGGAGTCAGTTTTAAAAAACAGCATCTCCTGATGGATTATAATATAAATATTTATGTGACAGGTAGATGCATAGTTTTAACTGAAGTTTGAATGTCAAACATTAGTATTATAGACAGACATCTTTTCTCTATTTTTACCACAATAATTAAAGAAGACAAACTGTAATTCCTATGTCAGCTCATAAATGTATATTTTCTCTAGAATTAGGATCTTTTGTTAACCTAACTACAAATGTCCTAACTATGACTACGGAAGGCTGTAAGGAGGATGGACTTCAATCCTTGTTACCTGCACCTACAAGTCCTACCTATCACAAGTGCAGAACCATTAGTCTATGGAAATACCTAAACAAAGCAGAACCATTAGTCTATGGAAATACCTAAACAAAGCTCAGAACCATTAGTTCATAGAAATTCCTAAACATGGTATCCCCAGATAGACTTTAAAAATCTTCCCAGTATTCCGTCATCCCTAATATCTTGAGTAGTGTCGATATGGCCACAGGAAGTTGCCAGGGCATCACTGTAAAGTGACGCATTGTATTAAAGTGAGAGATATCAGACATTAAGCTGAAGTGAAACATTCAGTCTGAGTCTTCTCATAGTGGTCCTGATTGAAATAACAAAAACAAGGAAACTCAAACCTATGCCTACATTATGTGAAAAGCACATGAAGTCAATTATCTGATCCCTCTAAAATGAGTTGAAGAGGTTTGAGACATCCACCTTGCTTTACGAGATTGGCTAGTACCTCAATAAATCAGTTTTAGTCTCTGTTGAATGGTCAAACATTCATTTACAGAAACGGCTCAGTGAACTTGCGATAAGGAACCAAGGCATAACTTTTTAGCGGGCAACATAATCACTGTATTTGAAGTTCTGCAATAGTCACTGATGCAAACAAAAACAGGTTAGGCTAGTTTCTGTCCCCATTTGTTTTTATCAGGACCAGCTCTATACTGAATACTGTATATACTTTATAACTTTAAGAAGTTATAAAGATGTAGAGGTTGGAAAGATGGTTCAGTGGATAAGAGCATATACTACGAGATGGTGTGGAGATGGTGAGGACCTAAATTCAGATCCGAGAACCTATGTAAAAGTCAGGCATGGCAAATATCTGTAACCTTAATGTTGTAGGGGAGAGAGACAGAATTGCTGCTGGTCATCATGATTAATCTAAGACAGAAAGCTGCAGAATCAATGAGAGGGCCTTCCTCCAAAGAATAAGAGACTAGTAACGAATGACACAGAGAGATGAGTAGGTATTGCTTTCAAGGACAGCCAGAGAGTGGGGGAGGGAGAAGGGTGGATAGAGAGTCCTGGTATTTCTCAAAGGATCTCATTGACTACTCAGCTCAATGCTGGGCAGTTCATGTGGGTAAGCAAACTAGACAAGTCAGATACACATGACAACATTACAAAACAGAGAGGCAGGGGAGGGGAACAACCCAGGAATAGACCTCACTGACTAGCCAAACCAAATTATTGACTTGGGGGAAAACACACAGATGCATCTTGTTTCAGTGGAAGTGGTAATTAAGTCTGCAACACACATTACTGTGTGCTTCTCTAAAACTCTGACATACAAGACCCAGACGCATCAAACTGTTTTGACATAGCATAGTGACATGCCAGACGAGACTCAAGAGTCAGAAGAACATTGAAGACTATTTAAAGGACAGCAACCACATCCAACTAGCAAACTGGGTCAATGAACAATGTCTTGCCCGCAATAAAAGATTATGAGGCTTGCAAAAAAAAGCAAGGAACTGTACTTCATAATGAGGGGAAAAAAATCAATCAACTGACACCAAGTCAGGATGGGAAAAAATCAGACAATTCGAAAATCTATAACTTTTCATGCATAAATCAGAAAGCTGAGGTCATAGGACAAACCACCACCTAAATCTAGAGAGAGAGTTGCATCTGCACATACACTATCATAATATATATATGGGGGGGGTCATACAGAATATGAATACGAAACAAGGTAACTAAAACTGTCAGATTAAATTTGAAGTATAAAGATATGAAATAATTAAGTCTTCTGCTTCTACTTTATACATAAAAACATCATCATGACAGGAAAACCCTCTCAGCTCACTGGACAGCCAGCATCGCCAAAATAAGGATCCTCAATTTGGTCAAATAACCTGTCTCAAAGCAAAAAGGCAAAGAGGAGGACGCCCCCTCATGCCTAATCATAGATGGGCATTCATGTGCATGCATGTGGGTGCATGTATGCTCCCATGTTAGTAAAATAATTTTTTTAAAGTTGTACAGGGCATGGTTGCACATATCTTTAATTACAGAATTCAGGAGACAGAGGCAAGGAGATCCCTGTGGGTTTCAGGCCAGCCTGGCCTACATGGTGAGTTCTAGGACAGGCAAGGCTGTTACTCTGAGAAAGCATGTCTCGAAACCTCATCCTGCCAAAAAGAAAAAAAATAGAGAAAAAAAAAAGAAAAATGATGTAGATAGAAAATAAATAAAACAATAGAAAATAAACTACATAGTATATTTTAAAAGGCAATATGTATTATGGAAAGAATTTTAAAAACATGATATGGAAATTTTGGATTCTAATTTTATATAATGTGATCAAGGAGGATTCAATAAGAAGCAACGTTAAGACCAGCATTATTTGGCTTTATCCTAGGTCTCTGGCTATCCAGTTTTTGGTTCTTGGTTCCCCAAGCAGTGTGAGGCATGGGTTCCTTCTCATGAAGCAGGTCTTAAGTCAAATGAGACATTGGTTGGCTAGTCCCATAGATATGTACCACCACTGTCCTAGCATATTTTGTAGGCAGAACAGATTGTAGGTCAAAGGTTTTGTGGCTGGGTTGGTTTCCATATTTCTCTCTCAGTAGCCTGCAGAGTGGCTTCCCATGCCAAAAAGACTATGTTCTATGGGTAAGGGCTCTCTACAAGCAACAGCTAAACTTCTCCAGCCAGGTTCAACCACTTGTGTGGGTGTGATCATCAGCAATGGGGCCCTGTTATCAACTTTCAGAGAGCATCCCACAGTCTTGGCAACTGCCTGGGTTCTTTGTAGATTTCCATGGGAACCCTTGAAAAAATTCAACTAATGCAACCCAGTCTTGGGACTGAAAGCCTCATTTGGTGATAAGAGATGGCCAGGTGAGATGTAATATCCCCCATTACTAGGAATCCTCATTAGGATCTGCTTCATACATTCCAGGAAGTTTCCACTGCACTATGCTTCTATACCACCCCCAAATGCCACCCAATTCCAACCATTTCTCCCCTTATTCTCTCCTTCCATCCCATCACCTTATCTTCTTTCCTAACCCCATTGACCACATAAAAAATATTTAATTTTCTCTTCCCAAGGAGATCCATCTAGGTCCCTTCCCTTTGTCTAACATCCCTGTTTTTAAAGAATGTAGCTTGACTATCATTTATTTAATGGGTTATGTACTTATAAGAAAATACAGAGCATATTTCTCTTTCTGGGCCTGGGTTACCTCACTCAAGATGATTTTTTTCTAGTTCCTCCTATTTGCCTGCAAATTTCATGATGCCCCCTTTTTAAAAAGCTGAATAATACTCCATTGTGTAAATGTATATCACCTTTTCCTTATCCTTATCCATTCTTCAGTTGAGGAACATTGAATTTGCTTCCAGTTTCTGGGTATTAAGAATAAAGCTGCAATGAATATGTTTGAGAAAGTGTCCTTGTGGTAGGACACTTTGGGTATATGCCAAAAAGTGGTATAGCTGGATCTGGTGATAGACCAATTCCCAACTTTCTGAGGAACTGCTACATTGATTTCCATTGTGACTTACAAGTTTACACTCCCACCTGCAGTGGACGAATGTTCCCCCTTTTCCACAACTTCTCTATCATGAGTTGTATGGGAAGTCCTTCTGTATATGTATTGCTTTTATTGGCTAATGAATAAAAAACCTGTTTGGCCTTTGGCTTAGCAGAATAGAGCTAGGTGGGGAAAATTAAACTGAATTTTGGGAGAAAGAAGGCAGAGTCAGTGAGACACCATGTAGCTGACACTGGGAACAGACATGCCGGAACGTTGCTGGTAAGCCAAAGCCACGTGGCGTTATACAGATTAATAAAAATGTGTGAAATTAATATATAAGAGCTAGCCAATAAAAAGCTAGAGCTAGTAAGCCAAACAATAATTTAACTAATATAGTTTCTATATGATTATTTCAGGAGTCTGGGAGGCCAGGAAAAGAGCAGTCTCATACAAGAGCGGCCATTAATGTTTTTGAGCTTAATCATTCTGACATGCGTAAAATGGAATCTCATTTTCCTGGTGACTAAAGATGTTGAACATTTATTTAAGTGTTTCTTAAGAATTGGATTTCACTCAATTGAATTCATTGTTTGGATCTATACTCCATTTTAATTAGATTATTCGATTTAAGAATATCTAATTTCTCAAGTTCTTTGATGTTTTGGATATTAGTTCTCTGGAGGATGTGGAGTCAGTTAAAATAAACTCTGCCTATTCTGTAGGCTTCCACTTTGTCCAACTGATGATGTCCATTGCTTTTACAGAAGTTTCTCAGTTTCATCAGTTCCCTTCTACCTATTGTTGAGCTTAGTGCCCGGGCTATACTCATACATCAGTACCTTATCCAGTCATCAGAAAGGCTTTCTCCAGAAGTAGATGGGGGAAAGATGCAGAGATCCACATCTAGAAATTAGAAGGAGAGAGTCTAAAGGGGAGGAATCCATCAAATCCCTCCTCTCAGAGCTCAGGGAACCATGCAGAAGAGGAGACAAAGACAGTGAGAGCCAGAGGGTTGGGGGACACTAGGAGAAAAAGCCTCTGAAATCAATTAGGTAAATTGCATATGAGCTCACAGAGACTGAAGCAGTCAGCACAGGACCTACAAGGGTCTGCACCAGGTACTCTGCATCTATATTATAGTTATTAGCTTAGTATTTTTTAGGAGATTTCTAAATGTGAGAATAAGTGGGTCTCCTATTCTGGTACCTGCACTTGAAACTCCTTTCCTCCTTTTGGGTTGTCATGTCCAGCTTTTCTAAGGTAGGTTTCGTGTAGTCTTATATTTTAGTTTGTTATACTTGGTTGTTATCTCTTAGAATTCTGTAATGAGAGACAGAAAGGAAGTGGGTCTGGAATGTAAGGGAGATGGAGAGTAACTGAGAGGATTAAAGGAAACACTATAATCAGGATATATTGTATGAAAAAAGAATCTATTTTCAATTAAAGGGAAAGAAAGAAAAAGGGAAGCAATATTAAGTAAATCTTAAAAAGAGTTTGGATAATAATTCACAAAGATGCCTGAAGAAAGCTGGTCCAGAAGTCCAGATTTAGGTATGAAAGAATTATGTCAGAGGAAGATGAAAAATACCCATAACCCAGGAATAATGAACAAGAACACAAACAAGAAAAATGGATGATGCTAGAGATGTGAATATAGCCTGGGGCCCAATGAAATGGCAATAGGGAATAGACTGGCCCTTGGAAACAGGGAGCCAGGGACGGAGACTGATGAGGGTTACCTTAAATGCAAGTTGCTTTGTTTATAATTAGATGCTGAAGCAGTAACTAATAGAAGGTGACTGCTATAGCCAAGGAATTAAGAAAATGTAGCTCAACCAAGGAAGTAATACTGCTTTGTTAGAGGTGGTAAGATGGGTCATAAGTGAAGATTTGGTGATCTAAGGGCAAATAGAGCTCCCTGCCATACAGTTGGGGGACAATTGAGACATAAAATGAAGAAAGAATCTAAGAGTATAAATCTCTTCCTCTGTCCATCAACCATAATTTCCAGTAAGGAAAAAAAAGAACAAAGAGCAAAGGGAAAGAGATGGAGAGAATGAAAAATTAAATTAGTTTTCAAAAGTGAAATTTTGTTAAATATATTTCTCACTAGAATGTAGTTGGTATAAGAAAAAAGTTAATAAAAATGCAAATTCTTCTATGCTATATAAGTCGATTTTTCTTACAAACTTTGTATTTTTAAGATTAAATTTCTTCTATTTATTAAAATGTTAATGAAGAGTAAGGAGATTACATCAAAATCCTGACATAGCATTTGTCTTGCTCTATACTATAAAAATAAACTAAGTTTGTTTAAGAAATAAAATGGAAAAATATATAGAGTATCCCATCAATAATCCAAACCAGCTCAGAAATTCTTAGATATAGTTCATATTTTCATAAACCACTGTCTGTCATCATTGATTTATACTATTTGCATATTTTCTTCCTATAAAATACAGCTGCCTCAGGTTCATCTGAAAGATATGTTTTGTTCCCTGAGACCGTGGCTATACAAAGCAATCTTATATCAATATATTCTGATTGTGAACTGAGCCTCTGTTATGACTTTTCCTAAGTCAATGTCAAAGGGACACATAATTCACCAATCGGGACACCTATGTCACCAATCAGGAAGAGACAAAGGAACACATACACCATCAATGAGGAAGAGACAGAATGAGCACAACAATAAATCTCCTTCAAGCTCATTCACAATTGAGTCTTCCAGGTAACTTGGGTCTACGCTTGAAATTACGATTACAGTTCTACCAGCTATCTGACATGGGAGCAATACTTCCCTTTACTGTGTCAGAGGATTTTTCACTATTTATAAGTTATCATACAAGATAATGTGTCATAAGGCATTTCCATACACACATCCTTGATCTTTGTTTTGAAGTATTCTCCCTACTTTTCCTAGCTGTAATTCCCTTATTCCTCCTTCCCCTCCCAACCTGTCCCTTTATCTGCTCTCAACTATATGTGCTCCATTGTCTCCTATTTCTGCTTCATTTTCTAGTTTCAGTACATTCACACATGTAACTCACTATTATTTATATAAATGTTATTTATATATCTTAAAAATATTATTGTCTTTCTGGATCTGGCTTATTTTATTTAACATAATGATTTCCAGATCCATCTATTTTCCTGCAATTATTATGAGGCCACCTTTCTTTTTGGGTGAATATAATCCATTCCATTCATCATGTTTTCTCTATTGATTCATCTTCCAATGGACTACTTGACTGAATTCATTGCCTAAATACTGAGAATGGTACAGTAATAAAAATAGTTGGATTCATGAAACATTCCTCACAATACATCATGAGGAGAACTAAACTAATTTTCATGAAATTTGTGTTAGCAAATATTTTAAATTGTACCTTCATACACATATATATCATATATACATAAGATTTTCAGAAGCAATGTTATAAGTTTTTAAACAATATTACTAAGTCTTAAAATTTTAAAGAAAATTAACAAGAGGTCCAAAAACTTATCATTGAAGTTAACTGATGACAGACATGTACAAGGAATACTACAGGACTTCGATCCTTTCTGGATCTTGTGTGTGAAGATGGTAACTAGCAACCATCAGAATAATGTCAGAATAATGGTCACACAAGGACATGGAGTCATCATGTATGAAGCCATGCAAAGAGTCTAAACAATGGCTCTTTAGCACAGGAGTCTGCATCGCTCCCCAAAGTCCTGTTTGACTCTGGGGTCGAATTGGGTCATGCGTATTTTCCTATGAAACATTTTGCTAAATAAACCTTAGTGGCACAAAAAAAAAAAACACTTCAACCTAACAAAAGGTAGCTATAAAACTTATAGTGCAATTATGTATATAAACATGTAAATATATATATTTGTGTGTACTTTTAATTTTCTATTCAACATTACAATAAAAATAATTTTCAGTATAATGACAAATAAAAGTTTTGAAACAAAAAAATCAAAAGGACAGAGAGGCATGTCTTCATTTATTTCTCACATAATATATTTTTTTTTATTTATTTTTTTTTTTTGTCAAAGCCTCCGTTTATTAGGGACAGGGTAGCAACTTATATACCCCTGAATGAGGGCTTGGGGAGCAGGGCACAGGAGCATGGAATCTGGCCGCGTGGTCCCAGTCACGTAACCTACATCCGGTCGGGTAGGCCAAGAAGTCAGGAGTTGCCACACCTAGTTCCCTGGATAGCTGGAATTTAAGGCAGTTCCGCTATCAGATTAGGTTCGTTAGCAATTAGCGAATAGCTAATTGGGTGTGGGGCAGGTTTTGCCAATAGGACTATTCTTAACATAATTATGGGTTTGGGGTTCCCTGCAGGCTCCCCAAGGTGATGGTTTCTGTAACAATCTTTAGGGGGGGAAACGGCTCCCAACATAATCCTCCTTTCTTATATAAAGGCAAGTAGTTATAGGTGGAGGGCACCAAGACAGAGTCAACCATGGTGTCAGATCTAAAGGAGAAGGGACTGGGACAAGGAGAGACCCTCCTCTCGACTGGTGAAGCAATTTACCTCTCCTGGGAACAGAGGGGTGCCTTATGAGTAGCATTAGTTTCTTGGAGCTTCTCAAATAAAAGGTATCTAGTAGGATTAAAGTAAGCAGATCACAGGGCACCCTGTCTTAGGCTATGTGGAGAGCGCCCTCGTACCTAAAAACCATGCCATGTTGAGCCGGCCTGTACGGCCTCTGTATGGTTTGAAATTTAGGTGAGGATCCACACTAACTCCCGTCATTGGGCCCCTGTATCTATCATTAATGAAAAATCTGTGAGGTGCTCCTTAAACAAAAGCTATGATATAATTTTGGCACCAATAACTCCATCTCCAGACAAGAAGAAAGGGGCACCTTCCAAACCCAGTATTCACCTTTTAGTCTGGCCCATGTTATGTCCTCCTTCCTAAATGCCTACTCCACAAAAAGTTACGTGTGCTTGCCTGCCATCAATTAGGGAGGTGAAAAAGGGATCAAAATCTAAAATTCTTAACATTTGCATTAAACCCAAACTCTTTACAGCATGTGTCAAACCTTTCCCAACATCTATAAGCAGTTACAAATATCATTAGATCAATTTCAGTAAAAGTACAATGACATACATTGTTGTCAAATACCACCATTTCCAGACTCTGAGCAACAGTCTCAGGAACCCCAATCTTTCCCCTTCTTAAGTGAAGAGGTTAGTATTTTAATTAAAATGAGTTCTGTGTCCCAAAGATTATATTTAGGAAGCCAAAAAATTTACAAAAGGTCATTGGAACCAGTAAGATATTTGTCTAGCACACTGATATAAAATGAAAATATCTAAAAGTTTAAAATGCTTCAACAGTCTAGAAAACAGCATATAAACAAAATTAAACTTTAATAAGCATTTACAAGTCTAAAAATTATAACAGAAAACGGCATAATTTTTAGCTATTAAATCTCCTGAAACTGACATACTCAAGACAATCTCAATTACCAAACAAGCCTTTCTGCAAATGTGACTACATTAAACTGTAAATGTTAAATTCATAGAAATATGATATGAATAATTTTGTGGTAAAATTTAATGAAAATAAAATATATTTAGTCACATAATAAATAATAAATAGAAATAGCTCAGACACAATAGACTGTGGAGCTGATATGTAGATAATTAAATGAACCATAAGAATGAAGTACAAATTCAAACTATGAACCTTGTGAATGCAATAAATTGATTTTTAGCAAAGATTTTAAGTTAAATTATTTGAGAAAATAGTCTTAGATAAATTTAAATGTCATCAAAATATAACCTAGAGCCTACAGCAATGCAAAATTTATCTGAAATAAATCAGAGTCCAGATTTTGAAGCAGAGACATCAGAAAACAGCAAAGTCATTCAAAACAAAAATAAAATTCACTAAATAAAATGTAAGAATAAGTCAATACAAACCCTGAAAGAAAATTCTCAATATTCTCAATACATATGTTTAGTAAATGATTGTACCACGACTATGTTATGAATTCTTCCAAATATCCACTCAGTATGAGAAGCTGTATAGTATAAGTTATCAAAAATTAAAATTTTCAAAAAATTGGACATAAAAATGGATGGTAAGTACATCAAAAGGTTTTCTGTATTGTATCAGGGAATAAAAATTAAAGAAAAATAAAGTGAGATTTAATTGATTGGTCATATTTAAAATGACTCATTCAAGTTTTGGTGGGGCTCTGAAGCAACTAGAACTGTCATTCTTTACTTCAGGGAATGAAAATATGGTAAAAAACAGATGAACAGAAACAAAAAGACAGCAACAACAGCAAACCACCTTTGAAATCCACTTGACAGTTTTCCCAAACAAATACTTCCATTCCCACCACATTCCCTTTACAGATATTCAATCAAGAGAAATGAAAACATTTGTCTACAAAAGTGATATTCAGCAAATGATCACAGATGGTTTACTCATTATAGCCCAAACTGTGAAACCCTAATGTCTCTTAATAGGTGAACACATGAACAAGTTGTGGTATAATCATTCAATGCAACGTTACTAGCTTTAAAAATTAAAGAACTAACGATAATATACAAATGAATCTCAACATGCCTGCAGATAAACCAGACTTTAAGAATACAAATCACACACACACACACACACACACACACACACACACACACACACACACACATTCTTGTGGCTTACATCATTTAGAAAATTTGAAAGTTTTCAGTGGCTGTCAATGGATATGAAAGAGGATTTCCTGGAACACACATGAGGTAAGTTTTGAGATAATGGAATTTTGGTGTCTTGATTTTGGTTGAGTTTACATGGATGTACAGGTAATATAGATAAGAGGAAAATAAGAAAACTAAGTGCTAATTATCTACAGTACATTAGCCTTTGTTTTCTAAATTAAATGACTTTAATATTTCCTTAACTAATAAAATAGTAACACTGAAAGTTAATGAAATAGCAAAGTTCTTGAATATATACGTTAGGTACACATGCACACACACACATAGAATTGCAGGTATATATTGTAAAATGTGAAGGGTCATTATATTACACTTGAACTTTTCTTGTTTATATTTCAATAATTCATGTAAATTTTCTGGAGTTTTAATTTCTAGTATAAGTAGACAATCGAGTATGTATATCACAGTTGTAGGTCTTTTAAAAACAGTAAAATCCATGATAATTACAAACCTGGGGATTACTGTGTTTCAACTCTGAGGAGACAGGTATCCTGGCAGTTGGAAGTCAAGAAATACCACAAAGTCACACCACACAAAAACCTCACGTGAGAGATTTATTGGGAGAGACACAAGAGGGTAGATGCCTCTGCTCAAAAAAGAATCAGCAAAGAACTGCATAGGAGGAAGGGTTTATATGGGGATTCTTGGAAACTTTCCAGGGTGGCCTGGGATTGATGGGATTTTGTGTCCTGTTCTTGGGTCACATTCAGGAATTGATGGAATTTCAAGATCAGGGATTAGAGGGATTCTGTGACCTGATCTTAGATTTCTTTTAGTCTCTGTGGGACGGAACCTGGCCTCCTGTGTCTTCAGGAGCTGTTAGAGTAGTCTGTCAGAGGGGCCTGGCCACTTGCATGTCTCAAGGGGCTCACAGTTACCTTAATTTTCCATTTAAGATGTACAGTTTATACCTGCAAACAGATGTTTGCAAAAATTAAAATATACTCAAAAATTAAATTTACAACAGAAAAAGGGGGATCTTCATCTCTAACTAGACATAATCCACTACTACATTAGAGTTAGTTCAGTCTTTAAATTTTGTTTTTATGAGTATGTATTTTCCCTTCGAAAAACGACAAGCATCCCAAGGATAGCAAGGAAACATAACATAACAAGTTACAGTAAGACTAGGCAAACCGTTATACCATGGTGGGTTGAGGCAAGCCAGTAGGAAGACAGTTGGTCCTTCTCTGGAGTAAGTAAACATTTGTCCATATCTCCCAGGATGCCTTCGCAAACTGCTTTGTTTGTCCATTCTATTAGAGGCTTAATGAATGTATTCAATTTCTGGAACTTCCCAGAGTTGTTTTTAGTTGTTTACTTTCTGTTTTAAGAGACTTCCCTGAAATATTTCACCTCCTCTTAAATATTCTTCTGTTTCACTTCCCTGAAGACACCCTGTCTCAGGAAGTTACCCTCAAAGATGGAAAGTATCAATCTTGGAAGAAGTTAGAATAAAACAGAAACATGCCTTAACCAATGCTTCCCTGTCTTTTACCTCAAGACAAGGTGAGTTCTGTCACTCTCATGTTTTTTTCATTTCATATACAGAGCACTAGGGCCCGTGTAGAGGGGTTGAGATGAGCAACCTGCCAACACCTGTCAACAAGGAAGCCAACATACAGAAGAGAGACATCTGGGCATAGAAGAGGTCATTGCAAAAACAGAGCATTGCATCTTTCTCTGTGTTGAAGGATAGAACACTGAGAGAAGCTCAATGAGCTTTATTTCTTCTACTTTTATTGGTCCTTCATTGAAGGTATTCTTTCTTCCATAGCCTTCCCTGCTGTTTAGATACAGAAAGATATCTGAAAGTTTCTCATATTAATCAAATACTTCCCATGTGATTTTGATGCCTCTGCTCTGGACTATGTTATTACATAGTTTCTTATAATAGCAAAAGAAATTTTAAAAGGCGAATGACCCCTCTCCTACTGTAGTGAAACAATCCTTGTTTCCCCACAAATTATACTCTACAAGTGTATATTGGGATCCCGTTGACTGAGCTTTCTGTCCTAACTGGTTCCTGCAATTGTTAAGTCCCAAAGAAATCACACAGAGGTCTACATTAGTTATAAACTGATTAGCCCATTAGCTCAGGCTTCTTATTAACTCTTATAACTTAAATTAGTGCATTATTCTTGTCTATGCTAGTCACATGCCTCGGTACCTTATTAAGCAAGGCAGTCACATCTTGCTTCTTCTGTGGTTGGGTCAGGACTCCAGAGGAATGGACTTCCTTCTTCCCAGAAGTCTCCTGTCCTCATCAACCTGCCTCTGCTTCCTATCTGGTTGACCCACCTATACTTCCTGCCTGGCTATCAGTTGCCAATTAGCGATTATTTAAAATATAATTGACAGAATACAGACCATTGTCCCACACCAGGATCCCACTGAAAATGCTGTCTAATTCATCAACATACTGAAAACTCCTAAATCAAGAAACTGACTTAAAGGGATGGGGATATGGTTCAGTGGTTAAGAGTACTAGCTACTCTTCCAGAAAACCTGAGATCCATTTCCAGGGTATGTTCATAGTGGCTCACGAATTACTGTCACTCTGGTTCCATAGAAATCTTACACTCTTTTATGACCTCAGTGGGCACCAAGCATGAATATGGTGTGCATATATACATGCAGGCAAAAAGCCAATACATATAAAATAAAAGTAAGTATATCTTTTTCAAAGAAAAAAACTTATTTAAATACATTGCAAACTCCTTATATTTAAAAAAAGAAAAAATCCTGTTCTGAGTATATTCATGTCTCTCAGTAAATATTAAATATGTAGGTGGGTTAAAACATACTTTTTATTTTACAAATACTGAATATTATTCCTTGTAACATATGTTAACTGTTCACAGTACAAAAATTGCTTTAATCTCCAGTTGTTGTTTTGAAATACAGTACTTTTAGTGCAAATACATTAATTACAAAGAAAAACATGTGCTTTGTTTTGTTTACCCCAAAATAGCATTGCTAGCACACAAGCCTAACTATGTGAGCATTCGGGTTTGGCTTGGCCTATCAGACGACAGAAGAACAATTAGTTCAATTTGGGTATAAAAATAAATAAACATAGATTCTAGGTTCAATAAAAAGAGTGTTAAGGTACTTCTTCCAGCTAATTCACAGAGCAACTTAGGACTGCATAGCAATGTTTTCTTGTGGCTTAGGTGTTCTGGGAATGGTGCCATGTGGACAGTACTGGTGTACTTTGCCACCTCTGAATTTCTGCATAGCAAATGACTCATGGGTCACATTTTATTGCATGATAATTGATTGGCAATATACCCCCAAATACTCTGCTAATAGATGGAGGAAGCACAACATAAAGAGCACACACCTCTAATATTACACCAAGAATTGTTGTTCCTGGTCTTGCTAATGTCAGTCAAGAACAGATTTAAAGGGGAAGAGGCTTCCGAGATCCATCCCAATGCAAGTATTCATTTCTATATCACATGCCCTTTATTTCTTATTAGAAATTGAATGTAACCATTAATCACTTATGATCAACCATTTTAAAATTAAAATAAACACTTATAAACAATCATTTTGTGAATTTGGGTGTAGTTTTCTCCAAACTGTTTTCTACTGCTTGTGGGTGATGTGTGTTTTTAGGGTTCTTGGAGACCTATAGGGGTCTTGCTCCACCAAACCACATTAGCCTGGAAGTAATCCATAGGTTCTCATCTTCTGTGGAAAGAAAAGCAAAACCTCTTTTCCAAATTAACATATCCTTAGACTCAAATTTTAAAGTAAAGATAGCTTTAAAATATATATGTTAGTTTCGCTTAGCAGCTCCTAGAATTAAATCTCTCTCTACAAACAAAAAGTCAAAAAAAAAACCACAATAGTGTATGTAATCCAGACCTTCTGTGTATATTCCATCTTTATGTGGATTTTTTACGTCTTTACTCTATGTACTCTTCTATATGACTTTTGCTGTCTCTTTAAAGACTTTGTTTTGTTTTTTAAGACTATTTACTTCTTTTTATAACAATCTATACCCTTTTCCTTCTCTTCCCCAAGCCTACATACATTTTTTTTTATAAACACTGTGTCTTGTTTAGAGATATTTTAGGTCTGAATCTGTCCTATTGTGTATCTGAAATCCTTTTCTGACAAGGAACATTTTTAAATGGTAAGCAGTGTGGTCGGGGCAACCCTGGATGCTGGCTCCAAAGGATGCTGCCTTTGAATATGGCAGATGTACATTTACCACCATTCTGGGACTGCTGGGTGGGAGCCGTACTCACACCTCAACTCTGGAAAGCACTGTGCAGACACTTTTGTCAGAGTAAAAGCTAAATCTCCCATGCAGTGTGCTGCATAGCCTGGATAGGTCTCTGTGTGCGGCAGCGGGAATCTGCCGTGCTCTCCTGTGCTGTGTGTGCATGGGTAGCAGACCCAATCCAGCTGCTTTCCAGTGTGGAAGTGCTGAGTGGCAGATACGCTCTTGCTCACTTTCCTCCAAATCCCAAGCAAACACACAAGGACCTGGACCCAATATATGTGGCGGCCACACAGGTTAGCCCAAACACGCAGATTGGTTTCTAAAAAAGATATGTTAGACCATCTTATTCAGTTATCGTACACTTTTCTACCCGCTCCATTAGATCGTAAAAATGGACACATTTCTGTAGACTCCTAGAAAGAATATTTAAATTAGGAAGCTTGTGCTGATTAGCTTTAACTGTCATCTTGACACAATGTAGAACCACTTGGGAAGAGAATCTAAATTGAAGAATTATCTAAAATAGATTGGTTTATAGCCTGTCTATGGAAGGTTGTTTTAATTGTTAATTGATATAGGAAGACCAAGTCCAGTGTAGGGAGCACCATTCCCTGAGCTGGAGCCTGAACTAAATGAGAGAGAAAAAAAAGAGCAAGCAAACAAGAATATGTCTATTTTTTTTTTGAGCTTTCTATGGATGTGAAATGACTAACTCTTAACTTCTCCAAAATGATGATTTATCAAATGTGATTATATGCCTTTCTTCCCCCCCTCCCCATGTAGCGTTTGGTCTGGTTGTTTAGTCATAGCAAAAAGATGGAGCTAGAATAAGACTTAGCATCATAAATCACAAGCTAGTAGCACATTACAGCCCCTTTTCAAGACTCAGAATACAAGCATCTCAGAAAACTTTTCAGAAAGGTAGGCAAATGAAAGCACAAACCCAGGTTCACTACTAGAACCTAGAAGAGACTTGTGCTTTTCACAAGGGAGGATTAAGAAGAACTTGCTGGCCCTGAGACTGTGGCAGCCTGGTGCCATTACTAAAGTATAGCTAAAAGAGAGAGAAAGACAGAAGGATTTAGCAGAAAAGTAGACAAAAAACAGATATAGAGCAGAAATACAACTAACAATTCTCCAACTGTATTCAGAATCCAATCAAGAGAGAAATACCTGGTCCTGGAAATCAGATAAAGTATTTAGGGCTAGTAGAACACCTACACCTGCTACTTACTAAAGACATACAATCCCTAACTACGTTCTAAATATTTGTCTTTATAGTCAAAGATAGGTATAGTTCAAACCTTCCCCATGCCTTATTATATCTAAAATTCCAAGAATATATAACAGAACAAAAGTATTGAGAGCTATAAAACAGAAATGTCAACTTACATATTAAGGCAAGACCATGAGAGGAACAGCAAGATTTCTCAACAAAAGCTCTAAAAGCAATCAAAGTGTGAGATAAGTTATTCCAAGTCCTGAAAGAAAATGTCTGCCAACTGAGAGTGCTATTTCCAGTAAAGTTAGGCTTCAGCATCAAAGGAAAATAATGTGTTCTAAGAAAAGCATCATAAATACACAACTAACTTAAAATTTTAGAAACTCCTTAAGTTTTGTTTTCTTTTATTTTTTTTTTTTGAGACAGGGTTTCTCTGTAGCCATGGAGCCTGTCCTGGATCTAGCTCTTGTAGACCAGGCTGGCCTTGAACCCACGGAGATCTGTCTGCCTCTGCCTCCTGTGTGCTGGGATTAAAGGCGAGCAACACACCGCCCAGCTGAACCTCCTTAAACTAATCTAATACAAAGAAGAAGATGACACACTTCCTCTCACCTGGGAAGAGGGGGCAACAATGGGGAACGGCGTGATCATGTTGGACTGGGATGTGTCTGTAAGAGACTGGCTTGATTGGTGGTTAATTTAAAAGGACCCAGCCTACTGTGGATGGTATCATCCCTAGGCAGTTAGGCATAGGCTGGAAGCTAAATGTCTGTCAGAGAGTAATCCAGTAAGCAGTGCTCTTCCATGGTTTCAGCTTGATTTCTCACCATACCCTCCTTCTTGGTCACAATGTTTTATCTCAGCAACAGGAATCCTCTGGTCAGAAGATCACACAACTCCAAGAGTAGAGGAGTAAATAGAGGCTGTGAAGAGAGGAGCAAATGAAAGCCAAGAAAGCACTAAACATTACAAACAGCAAAATGTCGAACTTTAGTTTGTATTTTCAATAATAACTGTGAATGTAAATGACCTTAATTCCCCAAGTAAAAAAATACAGGCTGGCTAATTTGATTAAAAGTGAGATGCAATTAATTACTGAGTATAAGAAACACACCTGGGTAGCTAAGACATGAAGTCTGAACATGGAAATCCGAAAAATGATGATCTAAGCAACTGGAATCCAAAAATAAGCAAGAGCAGCTATATTTATAAGCAGTGAGTAAATCTGATACAGAAAAGGCAGAAGAGCCAGTGTGTGCTGATGAGTCAGTAGCACAAACAGATGATAATACTACTCTACTGCATAAAACAAACAGTGCCTGAAATAGACAGATAAATAGGTCACACTACAAAAGCAGGGGTGACCTACATACTCTCTTTTGTCACAGATACGCCATATACTCACAAGATAAAAATCAACAAAGAACTTCAGTTTACTATACCATAGGCTGAATAGACATAATAAACAGAATGTACTACCCCAAACCAGAATATGCATGTGTCATAAAGCAAGTTTTAGAGAGTACCCCGAAATGAAACAATTGGTATCACGTCAGATCACAAAGAACAAAACTAGAAATAAATCGCATTCTGAAATTATAAAAATATGGAAAATAAACTGTGTACTTTGTACTGATTATTGGAGCACTCATAAATTAAGGCATGCATTTTAAAACATGAAAATTAATAAAGCTCAGCATATCATAATACAATACACCAAGTTCAAGTCTTATAGGAGAATTTACAGCTATGATTGCCATGAGTCAAAACAAATCACAGACTGGTGATGTCACTCATTGCTGCACTGCTTGCTACAAGACCCTGGGATTCAACACTCGGCAGGTAAAAATAAATTCAAGAGATCTGAAATACATAACCCAATGATAAATTTTGAAGTCTACTCAAAGCAGGAATAAACCAAGTCCAGAGTCATTGAAAGGTAAGATATAATAAACATTAGCGGTGGTGGCGCACGCCTTTAATCCTAGCACTTGGGAGGCAGAGGCAGGTGGATCTCTGTGAGTTCGAGACCAGCCTGGTCTACAAGAGCTAGTTCCAGGGCAGGCTCCAAAACCACAGAGAAACCCTGTCTCGAAAAACAAAACAAAAAAAAAATCTAAAATAATGTGACAAACAAAGACATAATCCTTTGAAAATATTTATAAGGATGGCAGGCCTTTTGACAGACTCACCAAGAGAACCCGAGAGAAGATGCGCAAGAACAGATATCACAGCAAGCTTTTCAATTTGATGAATATGTTTGACAGAAGAGCGGGAGATGAGATCAGCATGTAAAATCATCATCATGTCTGTATACTAATAACAAACCTACCAAGAAAACATCAGTAAAAGTATCCCATTCACAACAATCTAAAAAAATACTAAAAATAAACTCAACTAAAAGCTGGGTATGGTGCCACCACCTAAAATCTCAGTACTTACGGTTCAGGGCAGAAATATCAGGAGATCAGTGTGGCATCAAGATGGCCCAGCGGTAAAGGCCCTTGCTGCTGAGCCTGAGAGCCTGAATTCCATTTCCAGGACCCATATCATGGAAGGAAAGAATCAGCTCCTGCAACCTGTCTTCTGACCTGCACACAGGTGCCTCTGCATGTTCATGCCAACACCACACATGCTCCTCCACACATGCCCACTGCATGGCCCCCTACATGCAGCCCCCACACTTGAGTATAATAAGTTGATGAATGTAGGTTTAATTATTTCAATAAATAGTTTTAATTCAACCACATAATCATATTGAAAACAAAATATGTAGGTATGAGCATAGACACTTGTAACCCAGCATATGAGGCTGAGACAAGAGGTTCTAGTAATTCAGATTCAACCTAGGATAAGAAGAATATTAAAATGATAAAAATAAATGAATCTTGATGCAGAATCTATATTTGAGAAACAAATTTAAGTGAATATAATATACATTGCAAATTAAAAGCAATAATAATTACATAGGGACATTCTAATCTAGAGAACCGAGCAATGTTTTTAATAATGACACAAAAGTAACAATTTATTTAAGATAGACAACTCTGGGATACACTAACATTAATATATGCCTGAGAGAAATATGTGAAAAACAAGTAGACGGCGCCAGGCACTGGTGGCACATGCCTTTAATCTCAGTACTCGGGTGGCAGAGGCAGGCAGATCTCTATGAGATCGAGGCCAGCCTGGTCTACAAGAGATAGTTCCAGGACAGGGTCCAAAGCTACAGAGAAACCCTGTCTTGAAAAACAAAAAACAAATAAACAAGAAAACCACCAAGTAGACGGCAAAGATAGACTGGAAGTAAAGATCTCTTATACATGAGACATATAAAGCCTTACATCTGTATGTGTGTGTGTGTGTGTGTGTGTGTGTGTGTGTTTATATTAAAAAGAGTCCAGTGGGAAAATCTATGAATGCTAATTTCACTAAACATGAGACACAGACAATATATAATTACATAACTAGTATGACATTATTAGAAAAAAATTAAACTGCAATGACTATTTACTATACAACAAAAATTACAAAAATTAAAAATAGTGATGAAAATTTTTGACAAGAATGTGAATTTATCATTATCTATAATACATTCCAAATTGGAATTAATTTGGAAATAAATTTTTATAAATTTTGTGATAATTTGATATAAAATTCCAAAATTAACTTGTAAGTATTTGGCAAGAAAAATAAAAAACTTCATACATATATACATATACACACAAACACACACTATGTACACATACATACACACACACTACAAACACATATAGACTACACACATACTACATAAACATGCACACTATATTTATACAGTACACACACATCTACACACTCACACACATATATACTACATTCATATACTACACACACAAATATACACATATACTCTACACATACTATGTACACACCTACACACATGTACGTATGACACACAAAAACTAAGTACACATATATGAAAACACATATATACTACATATACAATATGATCTACACACATTATATTCATACACTACACTCATGCTTTACACATATGCACTCTATATACATACTACATATACACACTTTAAACACATAAAATACATATGCACACATAAACACTACATATAATAGAACACACACTACAAACACATGTACACACTGCATTCATATACTACACACATATCACATACATTCTACATGTGCTTACTACACACACATATACCTACTAGACTTATACTATATATACTACATATATACATATATACATACATATTACACACACATACAAACTACATACATACTTACCATATATCCATAGACACTTGACACACATTACACAAACACTAAACACATACACAAACCCACTATAAATATAATACACACTACATACACATATACACACCTTACACACACATATACCACACACAATGAAACACATTACATGTTCACTACACTCTCATATTACATACACATACACACTACACATACACCCTATACACACATGCACACTAAATTCATGTACTAAACACAAATACACACATATAACCAATACATGTACACACTACACACACACCTACACATTACACAAACACACATATATAAACTACATACACACTACACACATATTAGACACACTATATACATGTACACATTACACAAAAATATACACTACACATAAAAACACACATTACATACATATGCTACACACATACATACACCTTACACTATTCACAAACACTACACACACATGCATACAACATTCATGTAGGCACACAAACATACACATACATACTACACACACATGCACACTAAACATATACATACACAAATATACACATACACACTGCACATACATATGCACTACACATGCTACATCTTACACTACAACATACACACTATACACAAACTACACACATAACATGCATTACACAATATTACATATATACACAGATACTACATATATAAAACATATACTGCACTCATACCCACACACATACACACATTACACACACATATACAGTATACACACAGGTACATGCTCCACACACACTACACTTACATACACATTTCCCACTCACTTCACACAAATACACATTTTACACACACATATAAACTAGATACATGCTACACACATATTTCACATACACTACACACGTACACATTATACACACTGTGCATACATACACCAATACAAACACATATACACACATTATACACATGCAATATACACACTACCCAGACATGAACATGCAACACACAGAGACTATACTCACATACTACATACATTGATTCCTCTCCCAGAAACCAGCAATGTCAGCACCTTCTTCTTCTGAGCCATCTCTCCACCTCACAACTGAACTTTGAACTCATGTAGTAGCATGGATTAATGGCAAGTACGTTATAGCTTGTGAATGAAGCCTGTCTCCGAAAGCTACACTATATGTGATACACTGTGTATGCTTTGGTTATGTGATATCCAGGATGATACCTTAGCTTGGAGATGCAGTACGTGTGAGGCCCTGAGTTCAGTGTCTGACACTACAAGGCAAAGGGAGGAAAAGCAGGAGGTGGAGGAGGAGGACTTGATCCAGGTCTAGTGCCGGCTGTGGGGAGGAGGGAAGTGGGGCAAGATGCTGATGGGGGGAGTATTCTGTATCTTGACTGTAGGGATAATATGACTATAGGTTTATTAAATTCATCATCCAGTAGACTTAGAAGAGTGAGTTATACAATATGCAAATTATACTTTAATATGTCTAATTTTGAAATAATACATTGGATATTAAACATGTGCTAAATATTTTCTTTTCTAATACATGATGAAGATGTGTAAGTGTCCCCTTGGAAACACAATCAAGAAACTGTTTCACAAAGCCAGAGCTACTACAGCTCTTCATTTTCTCTGTTTCAGCTCTCAGCACCTCGGAAGGCACTGACTTGATTATTCTCTACAGTTCTAGCCTCGTGGAGTTTAGAAAACACTGACTGGAAAGGGGAAGTCATAGACTATAATTTCTTAGAGGCCAGAAACAAGCCCCCAGCTGTATCTCACAGCGTAACCTACAAATTTAAGCTCTGTGAAGAGGAAACAGAAAAAGAATCAGAGAACTGCAATTCCTATCTCTTTGTTCTGCCACTGTTCCTCATTGATAATTCATGTTCTCTCTGTGTGTTTAGTCTATCACACATGCACACACACACACACACACACACACACACACACATTCATGGATTACATACACTAAAATTCTAGGTTTGACATATTCCCGAGAAAGCATAAATATCAGGAAAATTCATTTAATGGCTTAAACTTCAGCTGCTATATTTAAATCATATTGAAATTACATGATCTGAAATGCTGAATTATGCTTATGCTCCCTTAATAGCAAAGCTGACAGTGTTTTCTCATCTTTATATTGTTATCAAATGTGCAATGGACTCAGAAAAGATATTCGATGTTATAAGGGTATTGAGGAGCTCACAGTGCTAATTTACTGAGATACAGATTTTCTTTCAAAATACCTTACTCAGGAATGCTTATGACTCAAAGCCCATTGACTGATGCTACTCTGCTCTTGGAATTATATTTGTAAACTCAGTTTATATTTACAAATTATATTTGTAAATTCAGTTGCCAAATGTATAATATTCAGATACAGGTAGCTCAAACTCAAGGTCAGAGGAGAGTGACTCACCTTGTGCTAATTATAAAATAAATTTTCTGGCAGATTACAGTTAAAAGGGTAACTTAATTATAGAAATAAATAGCCCACTAAATCTCAGGAAGGATAAAGGCACAGTTATATCACAGAGTCATATCAAGGCTGTTATACCACCTATGGTGGCCCTCCCTTATTTTTGTATACTCCTCTGGGTGAGAGAAGACAAGTTCTATGTCTTCCACACAGTCTCTACATAGAAACTTTACATGGGTACATGTTATGGAATATTATTTTAAGGTGTGATGCTTTTCTTTATGCAGCATTTGTTTAACTCTGTGAAGCTGATTATTTGTCTGTCTAAAACAACTGATAGTCTAATAAAGAGCTAACCAGCCAATACTGAGACAAGAGACAGGATAGATAGGACTGGCAGGCAGAGTATAGATAGGAGGAAAATATGGGAAAAAGGAAGGAGCAAGAAAAGGAGGAGAGAGGATGGTCGGTGCCGTCACCAAGCCACCCAACCAGACACAGGATAAGAAGTAAACATATACAAAAATAGAGAAAGATAAAAGCCCAGAAGCAAAAGGTAGATGGGATAATTTAAGAAAAACTGGCAAGAAACAAGCCAAGCTAAGGCCAGGTGCTCATAAGTAACAATAAACCTCAGTATTTGGTTGCAGGGTGGCGGGATCCCAAGAGTTAAAAAAAGCAAAGAGCAAACAGCAGCAGCAGCAACAACAACAACAGGTCCATATTAAAATATAAATTTCCAGCAAAGTGGATGAAAATACGCTTCATTTTGACTTGAAATTTTATTCAAGGCTTCCTTCACAAGACTAAGACATATCAACTTAGATGGCTCTTCATGTTTTTTTTTTTTTTTTTTTTTATCTTTTCTGAGAACCAAAGAATCAGAAACAGACAGGTAACATTAAGGACACAATGTGATATTCCACACACGTTTGAAAGCATCTCCACTGTGTTTCATGGGGGTCAATATGTATTATTTACATTATCTGGAGCTGTGCCTTGACTTTCTATATTGAGAGGAAAAGCATAGCTTACATGGACGTTTGAGAGGTATGTGCTTTTCATAAAGGAACTAACTTAATTATTAGCAAGTTTTATCCTTAAAAACATTCCCATTATTTAGGCTCCTAACTTGATTTTTCTTTAGTATAAAATCATCTTGTTGGGGCTAGTATAAACAGCAGTTATGTGCTGTACACTCAGAAAAGCTGCAATGAAAGATTGTGAATATTTTTCAGCACAAAGAAATATGAAATACATTTGTGAAAAATAAATTTGTATAAATCTTTACTCTAATATAAACATACATAATGTGTAAACATATCAAAATATCATGGTACTCCATCAAATGAACAGTTTTCACACAAGCTTTTCAAGGAAACTATCTTCCCCTCTAAGCTTTCCAAAACTGTATCTGAACTGAGATATAAGCAAGGTACCCAAAGATTTGCTCATGGAAGGCTTAGACTCAGTTCTACTTACTAACATCCTACCAAATCTACTCCACCACACATCCATCATCATCCTCATTTATTTAAAGCCATTTTATTTCTCTTGGATGGTCCCTGTATTCTTTGGACATTATATAGTAATTGTATGATATCCTGTCGTTTTTATGAAAATAAAAACAGTGAAAATAACACTAATCTAAATGAAAGCAATGCAAAATAAGGCCAGTTCAAATAAGGCCTTTCAAATGTCTTTCTTTAAACACCTTTTTAATAATTCATCATCTTGTTTACAAGTAGCTCAAAACTACTGAAAAATTAGAAATGGAAAAAAAAATTACTTTTAATTGCACTATCCAAAGTATCCACTGTTGACACATTGGTACACAGCCCTTGATCTTTCTCTAAACAAGGTAATTACATTAGAAATTAAATCATACTGTCTGTATTATTTTTATCTCTTTCATCTTCTAATAAATTGTGCACATCTTTCTCCGTCTACAATTATAAATAGAGATGGGGAGAGAGAGGGAGAGAGATCTTAAAGACAGCCATAGCCCAGCTGCTCCCTCCTAAAGCAACAAATGATGTCCAGCTGCCCTCTTTTTTTCTTTTTCCTTTTTTTCCAGAACATTAAAGAGTTTGTTTTGGCTTATGGTTACAAAGAGATAGAGTCCTCCATGTCAGGGAAGCATGGCACCAGCAGTACCAGGCCAGCCTGGCATTCAGAAAGCAGAGGAATCACATTTCACTCGCACACAGGAAACAGAAAGAGAAATCAGAAAATAAGACCAAGACATAAAAAACCTCAAAGCTCACCCAAATAACATACTTCCCCCAGCAAGACTCTGCCTCCTAAGGGTCCTGTAACCTCTCCTAAACAGTGCCACCAACTGGGAACCAAGTGTTAACCCCTTAGTCTATAGGGGTTTTATATAATTCAAACTATCATTGTATGAGGAGAAGAAGCTGCCCTCCCCGTCTCTCAGGTTAGGAGTATTTCATCTCATTGGGAATCTTCCTTCTTGTCTGTCCTGCTTCCTCATCCATGCTCCATGGGCATTGTTGTGTCTGATGGAAGATACAGGCCCACTCTATCACCTGGAAGGTGCAAAGGTCAGCCCGCCGAGGTGGATATACATTGACCAGCATTTTTTGCTATTTTTAAATTTTTATTTTTCTCTCATATATTACATCCCAACCACATTCTGTGGGATGTGTTCTTGTGGTGTCCCTGACCTCTCTGGTTCTTCCATTCCTTCTTCTACTCCTCTGCAAGACTTCCCGACTTCCATTATAGTTTGGCTATGGGACTCTTCATCTGCTCCCATCAGTTACTGGATGAAATCTCTCTGGTCTCTTCAATGACAGTTTTGCTAGGCCCTGGTCCCAGAACACTTTCCAGGCAGGACAATCTGTATGCCAAAGGTTCTCTGGCTGGGTTGGTAACCCAATCCCTCCACTTGGGGCCTTGCCCGGCTATAGAAGATAGCTGGTTCAGGCTCTGTATCCATCATTACTAGGCGTCTTCACTAGGGTTACTTTTATAGATTTCATGGTGTTTTCATTGTACTCAGTTTCTACATTACCCCTAAATTGCCCCCAATTTCAGCCATTCATTTCTCCCAGTACTTTCTCACCCATGCACTCAATCTTGTTCTCAAACCCCACCTACATACACTCAGTTCACCCTGAGTGTAGAAAATAGAAATCTATTCTATTTCCCCTTCTCAGGGAAGTTCTTTCCAACTCTGGGTCATGGATTGTAGTATGCCTATTCTTTACTTGAAAGCTAACATATAAGTGAGTGCATAACATCTTTCTCTTTCTGGGTTTGTGTTATCTCACTCAGGATGATTTTTTCTCAGTTCCATACATTTGCCATTGAATTTCATGAGGTCATTGTTTTTGTACAATAATCCATTGGGTAAATAAATGTACCACATTTTCTTTATCCATTCATCAAATTATGATATCTAGGTTATTTTCTGTTTCTGGCTATTATGAGTAAAGTTGTTATAAACATAGTTGAACAAATGCCTTTTGATAAGATGAAACATCCCTTGGGTGTATGCCCAGGAGTAGAATAGTTGAGTCTTGAGGCAGACCAATTCCCAGTGCAGAGCTACTTTTTGAGGATGACAACAACAAAACACTGGAAACCAACACAAGAAAAAAAATGAAGCAATAACATAGAAAATATTACATTCTGCTGCTTTTCCCAGCTGGGAAGCTAGGGCAAGGAGTCTCCCTTCTATAGGGTTAAACATGAAAGTGAGAATGGCGATATATTCTACCACTGCGGATACTGCGAATGCTACCTAGTAGAAAATTTCAAAACCCTAGAGGCTTTCAGCCTACCTTTATGATTAACTTAAAATCTAGAGCATGGTTACACTGGAAACGATGCTGCATATTATCTCCAAGCAATTTTGCTTGGCATTGCACTCTCCTAAGATCTGAATTTAGAGTTTGCTAGGAGCCTTTATTGCACTGACTCAACGGGAAGCTACCTTGTTAACAAAACTTGGTTAAGTAGAGCTACTCTGTAACTCAAACTCACTGAGTACCCTGTGTTATAGGGGAGCTGTTATCTCATGGGCAGTGTAGGTGACAATGTTGGAAAGAATCTGAAAATCAGGGTGCCAGTCCTCTGAGATTAGCATAATTATCTGTGGATTTCTGCTGATGCCAGAACCGGAAGCACTCACCCTGCAGGTCACAGTATCCCTCCCTCAAGCACAACACTGAAGGCGTAAGCCACGAACAATGCCACACCAGTTATGAATTATTATTAATAGGGTAGTATTTATTTAAAGAGGAAAAACTTACAGATCACGATCCCAGACAACAGCCCTTTTCGCAATCATGAAGCGAGACTAATCGCCAGCCGAACAGGAAGTCAAGAGACCAGCGGAAGGAAATAGAAGCCTTTTGAAGGGAGAGAAACCACGCCCCAATGGGCTGGTATCTCAGCAGCTATTGGTTGGAGGGGCGGGAAGACCTCCCGCAACACCTCCCCCTTTTGTTTAAATAAGAGAGTTCTAAACCTATTACGAAATTATATACAATAAGTATAAATATCCTATTCTAACTAGCTTAGGACTTGTATAATAAATAACTTGACCAAGTCATGAGAGAAAAGTAACTATAGTTATATAGTCTTCAACCCCATCAAAGATCTGAGAAGGGAAATAATGTTACCTGGGTATTTAGGAAGTTCAGTAAAACAACTTCCTAAGCATGCAACAAATCACAGGGACAACTAGCTACCTGGGCAATCACCCAAAGTGACATTTGCAGCGTTGAAGCAACCAACTTTGGCTAAGGCCTAACATAACTGACATACCATTTGATCAAGGGCAAGCAACTTTTCAAAACTATCTTACCCTGTCTTGGCAGGATATGACAGTCCTGTTTTATCCATTGATGCACGCTCTGTATCTCTGTCAGTGGTTGAGGTATGGGCATTTCTTTGCTCCAAGGCCAGTTCTGCCAAAAAGAAAGGCTCCAGGTGGAGTATCTTTGGTGCTCAACATTCTCTCGGGGAATAGAGCGGTGTTGCGCAGGAGCAATTGTGTCTCACTACCATCAAACTCTGAGTTAGATTAAAGGCCATTTTCTACAGCTCTTTTGAAGAGGTTGAAGATCATCTATCTATACTGAGTATAATCTCTATATATCTAAATAACCTGATTAGTCTAATTATAAATGGCAAACTTAGATGACTATTAATCTATATAATTCTCAATATCTATCTAACTTAAAGACTAAGACAATAAACATCTGTGTAACAAATGAGGATAATGGCCTCCAAATATAAACAATGTACAAATATACATTGCAATATGGTAAATATATATCAATACACAAACAATATATAAGTATCTTAATCAAAGGTAGAAATGTACACTGCAATATGGTAAATATATACAATACATATATATCGATACAATATATGTCAATACATAAAAAATATTTTAAACAGAGGTAGAAACATGCATGCATACAATAGTCAATATAATTTAACTTTGTATCAATATACAAGAATCAATACCAATATTTGTCTAAAAATTGTAACTTAATCACAATTACAAATCTATTATCCCATCATCCCTCTTTTTTTTTTAATTTGATCCCTGAGCTTATAAAATTCCCCCCTAACTTCCCAATGATGTCCCCTAAACCCAGGGGCCGAACTTTTCTGGGGGGGAGGGGACGTCGTCCTCTAGAATTACTTCCAGCTGTCATAGGGGCGACGCGTCTTTTCTTTCTGGGGATCCTGTGAAAGCAAAATGATGGTTAAATTTCAAAGATCAATGTCTTTTAAAATTGCAAATAGTCTCTGAGTATTTTGTGGAGGTCTGCCAGAATGTTGTGTACACAAGATGTGCACCATTTCAGCTAAACAACTTGGGATCTTCTTGTGCAGCTGGTACCCAAAACAGGTCTTGTAGTAGCGCTATCAGTATCATGACGCTCATATCAACCAGGTAGAGTAGTTGTTGTGGGGCCCCATCTTCTTCCTGGAAACTTCAAATGTCACTTCAGAAAAGACTCATTGTTTATTGTAAAAATACTTAAACATTAATTATATAGACATATATATATTCAGTGAAAGGCATGATAGATATATTCAATGGAGGTATGATAGGTATGAAGAAAAGCAAAGATGTTTTCTAAACTCATATTTCTTTCTGTCCCATATCATGGCTCTTGACATGAGACAGAAACTCCAGAAACTCTGGGTTTTTCTCTTACTAACAGGCTTGGATTTGGAGAGGGACTGAGCCAGAGTCCAACTTCAAAACCAGCTCTATAAATTTAGAAATATGGTTTAATATGTTTTACTTACACAACCCATTCAGTTTTCTTGATATTTCCTATTGGGCAGGTATTTTTCCATCTGTCAGTATCCAAATATCCAAGGTCCAGAAAAAGAACTCCATGGTCCAATTCTGGCCTGCTTACAGGAGCGCTTTGAGGCCGCACTGTTTAATGTCATGGTTCCAACAAATGCCTTACTTTTTGTGTGTACTTTAAATCTGTCCAAAAAAAAAAAAACTATGCCTATTGTCAGGAACTTCCACTGGCCCACTCTCTGGTACCTAGCAGGACACAGCAGCAGCAGCAGCCAAGACATGACACTCTATGTAGGGCACCCACCAAGTAGAGCACTCTCCCTGTGTACATGCGCTACATCTCCTTCTAAAAGACAAACCCTTGCTGCTCCTCTCTCTTTCCTTCTGCTCTTCCTCAGATGCCACTCATGCATCTTCCCCCAGTAACTCCCTCACATGAGTTCTGTTTTATGGTATGACTTCATGGTGCCCCGTGGCTCCACTCTGACAAGGTTGCCTTCCACACCTAGTGCTAACAATTCATGTTCTCTTGCTCCATTTGCATTTTAACAGAAAGTCTTTGTGGGGAAGAAATTACTAGTTTTCCCAACACCGATAGGCACATTTGGCCTCCATAGGCTGAAGGTTCCACTACTAAATAAATATACCCACACTGGGAACATAAAGAGACATAGTGACTTGTGACCTCACCGACCCTATGAAATTCCATCACTGGACACATCCACACTCATCTGGTCATGTATTCTAAAAGAATTGTGTCTGATTTCCAAGATGCTGTGCATCCGTTTCTGCCTCTATTTGTGTAACATCTAAACCAACACCACAGCCCTTTGAAAAAAGTACTTCAGTCTGTCCACTCACCACTACTGACGCAGCCAGTACTTCAAATATTAGACCAGCATTACCAATGCCCAAGGGAACCACGATCAGCTGATTGGGGCTCTCACTTCTGCTGCAAAATTAGCCACACTACTGCACCACATTCTCTCTTCTGTTTATAATGCAAGCGTTTGAACTGCTTGTTTCTTAACTCTTGCTAAAACTGCAAAGACTGTGGATCTCACTAATTCTGACATGATATGTACCATGCTTAGCATCACTAATCATAGACAAAGAGGACACATTTCAGTGCAACACTGCAGATAAGTTCAACATTCCAGTAGAAAATAAAAGCAACAGCTGTCTTTGGGAGAAAACTATTCACTATGAAGACAATCTTATAAAAATGGCAGAGGTGCCCAATGTGTGCATCTTTCACTGGGAGAATATAAGAAATAAAAGCAAAGAAGGCAATGAGACCATCAAAGATAACAACTCTCTAGCAGCTAGTGAAAAAGAAGTCAGAATGAATGGGACACCTGCTAATGAATTCCAAAGAATTATTTTAATAATCTCAATGTGATCAAAACGAACATAAATAAATGATTAAATGGAATTAGAAGCACAGTAGGATACAAATAAAAATTCATTAAATACTCAGTTTATTTTGGAAAACAAAAACAAAAATCCGGGAAATAAAATGTTCAGCATACTAATCAAACTTTCATCATTGTAATTAAATAGCTGATGGAAACAAGGAAAGGGAGGAAGGATTTCTTTGGGCATATGATTTCAAAAAATTCAGCCTATGGTAGCAGGGAGGGCATGGCTGATCAAAGCAATCCATACCAAGTTGGGTAGGAAACAGAGCAGTGGGCGTTCCTTTCCATTTCACTCAGTTTGGCATCTTTAGCTAAAGAAATGATGCCACTCACATTCACCCATTGCTAAACCCTTTCGGAAATGTGCTTATTAAATACACGTAAAGGTACGTCTGAATTTTCCAGATAATTCTGAATCAAGTTAAACTAACAGCGGGGATTATCCATGGCATTCCATAAGATAAATCAAAAATCAATTTGAAGTTTGAACAGACTGTGGGATATTTTTCTGTACACTGTGAGTATGTTTTGCTCTCCTTTGTTAATAAATAATGCTGATTTGGCTATGGCAAGGCAGAAAATCTAAGCAGCGATAGAGAAGAACGGTGGAGTCTGAGAAACATCATCCAGCCACCCAAAGAATAACATACCAGCAAACCAGTAACACCATGGCATCATGACAATACTTAACTCAACAGAAATGGATTAATTTAAATGTAAGAACTAGCTAGTAACAAGCCTGAGCTATCAGTCAAAGATTTATAATTAATATTAAGACTCTGAGTGGTTATTCAGGAATGGCGGTGTAGGAAAGAGACCGCCAGAAAAACATTGGATTAGCAACAGATTTCTAAGCCAGAACTTTACATTACAATATTTAATGTATTCATACTCTGAAGTAAAATAACTGCCAATCATTATTGCTATACCTAGCCAAGTTATTCTCCAGAGATAAAGAATAATATCTCTCAGAGATAGCCAAAGTTTGGGATGACTCATGATCACAAAAAGACTCATACAAAAGATAATTAAGAAAGTTCTGCAACCATAACTGAAAGAAAATGGTCATTTTGATATAATGTAAAAATTAAAATTCTAAAACAGTACATGCAAAAAAGATATTTCAATAGAACCAGATTTGACAATTCAGTGAAACTGTAAACATGAACACAAATTAAAGAAAATAACAACATTCAAAACAATCACAAGAATAACAAAAATAAATCAAAATTCTATGCCCTTCAATAATGACACTGAATACAGATAGACCAAATTGTCCAGTTAAAATACAAAGATTGGCTAAGTGGATAAGCAAAACACCTGATATTCTATCTATAAGAAACTCACTTTAGCATTAAGATACACAGAGATAGAAATGAAATATGGAACAAAAAAGTTTATATTCTATTTATTTACAGGCTAGCTAAATGTACATAAGAAAACACTGAACTTTGAATCAAAACTGAAAATTGACAATAATGCTACTGTGTAATAATAAAGAAATTAATAAGCAAGATAAAAATGATTGTTACGAATATGGGTGAATCTAATATTCAACACCCAGTTCATTAGACCTAAGGTGGAAAGTACACACCAGTATACTACTAATGTGCAATTTCTGTACCTTACTCTTATCATGAATATATTACCCAGAACAGAAAAACAACTACAGAGCAACATCAGAGTGTTGTCATATCTTGTTTGTACAAATAAAGCTTGCCTGAAGATCAGAAGGCAGAGCTAGCCACTAGTAAACCATACAGGTTTGGAGGTCTGTACAGACACACAGGAAGTAATGTATTTGGGCAGAGAGAGGAAGTGATAAGGCAGGAGGAGACAGGAACTCACTTTCTTTTCAGCTAGGAAATTGAGACGTAAGGTGTCTGTGATTTTGTTCCTTTGCTTCTCTCATCTCTCACCATTTCCTCCAAGTATTTGACTCCAGGCTGTGTTATTAAGATTTATTAGAACTTGGACTACATATTGGCACCCAAAATGGGGCAGAGTTAACCATGTTAATGCTCAATTAACTTAAACAATTACTGAGTCTTTGAGTCAATAGTTGTAGAATATACATTCTTTTCTTAGGATACAAACGATTTTTCCTTTCATAAAGGCAGATAGGACTTTATAACAGACCACATATTACACAAAAAGCATATTTTAAATATTTCAAAATTTTAGTGGGTAGTGCATGCCTTTAATACCATCTTTTGGGAAGCAAATGAAATTTCTGTGAGTTTGAGTCTATTTAGTGAGTTCCTGGACAGCTAGGGATCCATAATGAGATCCTGTCTCAAAAGAGAAATGGAGACAAAATTATTTTAAGTATGAGAATATATATGCTTTAAAAATCCTAAATTATTGAAATAAATTCTTGCCTCTTAATAGATCATAGTAAAATGAAACTTGATGTCAGCTGCAGTTGAGCTTTTTGAACTATACTAAAATGTAGAAACCAAAGAGCAAAAATTTGAACAAATACTAGGTTGTTGAAATAAAAAAGAAACTGAAATATTATTTGAAACAAAATGAAAACACAAAAACATAAAACTTTTAGCAGCACTAAAAAATCATGTGAACTGCTTGTCACCATCAAACAGTTGAAATATTTCCATTGAAAAACCTAATGACACTTCTACAATATGCTATAAATTAGAAAACTCTAAAACTGTTGGTGCTTTTTAAGGAAATATATCCCATCAAGTTTGGACCAAGAAAGCAAGGAGAAGTATGTGGGAGAATTTGGAGAGAAAAAAGTAAAGAGAGAAATACTTAACTACATTATAACCTCAAAACTAAAAAAAGCAAACAGAATAATAATAAACAAAGAAATTAAATCAGTGACACAGAGTTTTCTAAAAAGGAATATTCTTGGTTAGAGGGCATCACTGGTACTTTTATCAGATTTTTAATGAAGAATTAACACCCATAATTCTCAAGCTATTTAGCAATATTAAAAGATAGGAATTTAACAGAATTTATCTATGATGCTAATATTATCCTATTAGGAAAACATGACAAAAACACCTTCACAATCAGCAAACTGAAGTCCATAATACAGGAAAGATACAAACAATGTTATCTTCTCAATGGACACAGCAAAAAGAATCTTCAAAAATGTCAATATTCTTTTGTGATAAATGTCTTGAGCAAAACAAACATAGAATAATCACGCCGCAACATCATGAAGGCTGGCTCTAATAAAGCCACACTGAACACAATACTGAATGCAAAAAGACTGGAAGCATTTCCACTAAAACCAACAGGAATAGAAAGTTGTGTATTATCACTATTCTTATTAAATACAGCTTTAATAGTTATATTCAAAGTAAGAATGAGAAAGAAATAAAAGACATGAATATGAAAGGAAGTATGCAAATTGTCCTTGTTTGACTATAAGATGATTTGATAAGCAAATAATCTACAGATTCAGCCAAAAGATGAATAGAATTCATAAATAAATCTGGTAAAGTAGCATGATAATAAAATCAACATTCTTAACCCCATAGCTTCTGACTCCTCTAGTTAAGACTCTAAGCACTGTGATGACCGGAAGTGATGAGAACAGTCATGGTGGTCTGCTTCCTCATCTTACTGGAACTGAAACTGCTTTGAGTTTTCTCTCTAGCATGTTTGCAGGCTTTGGCTTGTTGCATGTTGCCTTTATTATGCCGAGGTTTCTCTTCTGTATTCCAAGGGAAAGAGATAAACTGGACAACCAAAAAAGGAAGAAGTTAAGGTACCATTATTTACAGATGATATGTAAGTCTCTATATGAAAGACCCAAAGACTCTACCAAAAACTTCTGCAGATGATGAATACAATCTGCAAAATAACAGGATACAAAATTAATACTCAGTAGCCCTCATATATCTGTAGCCTTATGTACAATCAACAAACAAACAGAAAAAAGTCAAGGAATCAGTACATTCACAATAGCTTCAAAAGCATTAAGATATTCTGGAGTAAATTTAACCAATGGAATGAAAGATTTGTGCAATGGAAACATAAGAAAGACACTGAAGGAGAAAACTGAAAACAATACCACAAAATGAAAAAGATGCCCCCCCCCCCGTTTATGCTCATGGACTAGTAGGACAAATGTTGAGAAAATGTCCACTTACCATGAACAACCCATGTATTAAATGCATGAATTTGAGGGAGAGGGATACACACACACACACACACACACAAACTGTATCTCTCAGTTTGTGCCAAACACTTCTCAAAGCTCATCAAGTACATTAATGTCAAACCTGGTATTTTAAAAACTATCACAGGAAAATCTAAAGGAAACACATAATCTAATTAAATGTCTTTTTTCTTAAATTTTTCATTACTTCATTAAATGTGTGTATGTGTGTGTGTATGTTGTGTTTATATATCTGCATTCTCCACAGCACACCTGGGAAGTCAGACAACATGTAGGAGTCTTGTACCTTGTGCATCAAACAGATCAAACTCAAGTGGTCAGGTATGGCAGGAAGTACCTTTATCTGTTGTGACATTTGCCAGCTATGAATATGCTCATCTTAGAGAAAACATAAAACACACACACACACACACACACACACACACATGAAATTCTCAATATCTTTAGCAATCAGGGAAATGTTAAAAAAAAAAACTAAATCGAGACCCCATCTCATATAAGTTAGAATACCCTTTAGAAAAATATGTTGCCAAATATCTTTATTCATCACAGGTGGGAATGTAATTTAATCTACCCAGTATTGAAATTATTGTCAAAATTCCCCAAAAAGCAAAAAACTATAGATATCATGTAATCAAGGTATTCCACTCCTTGGCAGATATCCAAAAAAATAAATTAAAGATATATAAAAAAGAGCTGCACAGCCAGGTTTATTGTGACACTTTTCACAAAAGCCAAGATATGAAACCAACCAGGTGTCCATCAACTTATGGATGGAACTGATAAGGGTGCTGGAGTTGAAAGGTCAGGGATGAAGAGATGTGGTGAAGTATAATTAATGCAGGTATTAAAAGATCACAATGAACTCCATTACTGCATAGCATTATAATTAAATAACCAATATATGAAATAGACTGAGTGTCTCTTTGTAGGTCACTGCGCAATATACTATTTGTTTTTAATTATCAATGCTGCATTTTTGGATATTTTAATTGTTCAAAGTTTTCTTGTATTTTTCATATGGAAAACAGAGTGCTCTGAGACCGTGGGTAATAATATGCCAGTGCTTTTTCTGTCTGAAAGCTAAGTTATCACATATATTTTCAAATACCCAATTAAAAGTTTTCTAAATATACTTTGACTATGAATGAAATCTTAAATTGTTTTTCCCAAAGCCATATAACTTTATTCAATGGACAATTAGCACTAGTTATTTTATCCTTCAATAATAAGAAAAGCGAAAGATAAATAAGAGCAAAGCTATAATTAGAATTAACTGCACTAAAAACAAGAGCTATTTGAGTATTTACTTCAGATGTTAAGAAAAACTTTGAATAAAAACAATGATTAATGTAATTTTAAAATACGTAAAATTCTGCTCTCGGAGCTCAGAGAAACATGCAGAAGAGGAAAAAGAAATATTGTAAGAGCCAGGGATAATGAAGGATATCAGGAGAACAAAACTCTCTGAATCAACTAATTCAGGCACAGACGAGCTCTTAAGAGACTGATGAACCAAGCACAGGGCCCACAGGGGTCTGCGCAAGTCCCTCTGCGGAAATGCGATGGCCATTAGCTTTGTATTTTTATGGGACTCCTGACTCTTCACCTGCTCTTGGGACTCTTTCTCCTGTTGGGTTGCCATGTCCAACTTTAATATGACGGTTTTTCCTATCTTATATTTTATTTTATTATGTTTGGCTGTTACCTCTTAGAGTTCTATTTATTTGTAATGAGAGACAAAAAAGAAATGGATCTGGCAGGAAAGGGAAGTGAGAAGGAACTTGGAGGATTAGAGGGCAGGAAAAGTATAATCAGGACATACTGTATGAGAAGCGAATCTATTTTTTATTAAAGAAAAACTAAAAGAGCTAAGATACATCAAATAAATCACCGAATGGTGCACTCCAAGGTTCTTCATAACATTAAGCAGCCAATTCTAAATCTAGTGTACAGCTAGAACTAATTAAGGTTGGGAGAAGCTAATGAAATAGAGAATGAAAGAAAAACACATCAAGTCAACCAACCAAATGAGATAGATAAACGCTTCAACAATCTGAGAAAAATAAAGAGATAAAGAACAAAAATTAACAGAATTAAAGGTCAAAGGGGTATCATTTTAACAGTCTCAAAGGAAGTAAATGTTCACAGAAATATGATCAAGAGGATTTCTGTGCTTTGCTTATGAGGATGTAAAATAAGCCACTTTGCAAGGCAAGTTGGCAGTTTCTTACCACACTACATATATTCTTACAAATAATACAAAAATAACACTCAAGATTTTATCCAATGGGGTTTGAAATTTTATGTCTACACAAAAAATGCTTATGCTATTACCATTCATAATTAACAAAACGTGAAGGCAGCAACAGGCTTTAGTGGATGAACTGATAAACTGTGGCTGCTATTCTACATTGGAAAAGTAGCTTATAATCCAATGAAATGTTAGAGCATATTATCATGAAGGAGCCACCATGAAAAAGACATACACTGTATGATTACAAATTGTTTTTAGTCTAGAAAGAACAAAACTATGGAGGCTTTAAAGAAAAGTAATAGTTTCTAAGAACCAGGAAAATAAACGGAATGAAATGGCAACACAGATGAATTATTGTCTACAGTATTATGAGTGACTATATCATATTTGTACAAACTATATACAACACCAATAATGAACTATAAGACAAACTATAGGAATACAGACTAAAAGATAAACTATGGACTTTAAGAGCAATGTATTTTATCAATTATAATAATTGTTCCAAACTTATAAGGGATGTTAATAACACTATGCAATGATAGAATAACAAGCCCAGTGTGGTGGCAGGGACTGTATGAGTAACCATTGTAACTTTGATGCCAGTTTTAATGAGTCTAAAATTGCTACAATAATAAATCCTCCCTGTGTATGAACGCGCATATACACAATGTAGTTATATTCATTGATATTATTATAACTCAGGAGCTGTTGATACTAGCTGGTAAGAAACAGAAAAGTTTCCCCACTCATTTTTTTGTTTTGTTGTTCAAACATGATTACTTTCATGCATTTTACTAGCTTGTTCCCTGTCAGAGGTTAGTAATTTTATGTTATACTGAATTAAAACTTCATGGAATTTTCTCTCCATTTATTGCTTGGTTTGTATCAATAAGCCATGATACAATTAAATTGGTTTTATGAAAATGAACTGAGCAGTGTTATTACCTTTTACTAGTTCTAATGCCGAAAGCACATTGAGTAGCAAAACCTACCAAGTGAATCATTTTCCTTACAGCATGCTAATAGGAAGGAGTTCGTATTTATAGAACACTATTCACTCTCCGAAACGGAAAATTAATTGTCCTGTCCTGGTTTGTTTGTTTTCTCCGTGCTCTATGGAGCTATTACATTGTTTCTGCATAATTCTCGAACTTGTTATTTCCCGCCAGCAGCAGCAACAGCAATTCATTTTTTAGATGCAAAACATTAAGATAACTTACATGTAATCAAGTAATGGAAAAGACAGCATTGAAACGAAGAGACTACAAGCCTTTTAATTTAATGACAATACTATCCTTTAAATTTGGAAGCGACAAGAAGTAGATCTTCTGTTTGACTTCCCGAGGATGTAACACTGCAGACGCGGAAGGAAGGGTGTACCAGCGGTGAATTTGGGACGTTTGTTCATGGCCTGTAATATTTTCTTTTCCTTTTGTATTTAATTTATACATTTCTTCTTATTTAATAACGGAAATACGTTACAAGATAGGGGACACCATAACCACATGGTTTTGGAAAGGGAGTTAATGCATCTTGCAATGCTGACATATGGTTGCCAACAGCAGGTAAAATGTTGATTAAGGAATGGAGAAACGTAGTGTCTGGGGGTGAGAACATATGGATATACAAGTTATACCATGCATTTGCCCACTCTGTGACATTAAGCAAATTACTTAGCTGTAGATGATCTCTTTTTTTAAAAAAAAATTCAATCCATTAGTTTTTTCTGTTTTTATTCATTTTATTGAGCTATACATTTTTCTCTGCTCCCCTCCCCTTCAAGCCTCTCCTATGGTCCTCATGCTCATAGTTTACTCAAGAGATCTTGTCTTTTACTACTTCCCATGTAAATTACATCTATGTATGTCTGTCTTAGGGTCCTCGTTGTCTAGGTTCTCTGGGATTGTGAATTTGTAGGCTGGTTTTCTTTGCTTTATGTTTAAAAACCACTTACGAGTGAGTACATGTGATAATTGTCTTTCTGGGTCTGCGTTACCTCACTCAATATGATGTTTTCTATCTCCATTCATTTGCCTACAACTTTTAATAAAGAAAAGCAAGAATAACACATAAAAAAAAAAACCTTAACACACAACCTGGTTAATAGCATACCTTAAAAAGCAGATTTCAGGCCGGGTGGTGGTAGCGCACGCCTTTAATCCCAGCACTTGGGAGGCAGAGGCAGGCGGATCTCTGTGAGTTCGAGACCAGCCTGATCTACAAGAGCTAGTTCCAAAACCACAGAGAAACCCTGTCTCGAAAAAAACAAACAAACAAACAAACAAACAAAAAAAGCAAATTTCATTACTGTTGCTATTTTCTCTTCATCCTTGTTTTAAAAATAGGCTTTCTGTTGATACTAGGTTTATTATCATCCGTAGTGTTGTTATTCTAAATGTTACTATTTCAGCTTTCTCTAAAACTGTATAAGGATACTATATCTTACCCCATTAATTTCTATCATAACTACAAAATTGAATGATGTTTTCACTCTGCAGATAGATGGCATATTTATATATATATAATAGGCATAGAGATAGAGAGATACATGACATAGATATAAATACGCAGATACATGTGGGTGTGGAGAAAGATGCAGATATTATCTTTGACTTACAAATTCTGTTCCTGGCATATGGGATAAGCAGGGAAGAACACAGAAGCTTAAGGACACATCCTAGTAAGGACTCTCGGGTCCGTGTAAGAAAGATAAATGGAAACAACACATAGTTGTGGAATTTCTGCTCCACTCTGCCACATATATATAAGCAGTTTGAAAACTTCCAAACTGGTGAAGGATAGTCACTCCTCTTCCACATATCTTCAAAACAAAATGTCAATAATAATAAAATGTCTCTCGTTCTCATTGTAGCTACTTACTTCTGAATAATACTGAAAATATAAAATCTCAGCACATCATTGCTACAATCAAATTTAATGAATGGGTAATATTTAAGATTTTTCTTAGTATAAATTATATCACCAAAGATAACATTACAAGATGAGGAAAGCAGAAAAAATGAAGAAAACTATTTCAAAAGTAAATATTTTCTTCAAAGCATCCATGGAAATATAGAGAAAAGGGGGGAAGCATATTTGCCATGTTTCTGTAAGTTACACACATGTAATCTTGACTAAATTTTCTAGATGATTTATTGTCACATTTGAGTTTCATTTTCAAAGCTTAGTTATCAAAAATATACAACAATATTATTACAAACATAATGGAAGAAGGAAGGCAAGAGAAACAACTTCTTTTAAAAACATAAAAAAGAAAACAAGAATGACATAGTAAATAAAGAGGTGCAAAGAGAAAAACCGGAACCTAGACATGTGGAAGAGTTCTAAACAAGCTAATCACCTTAGCTGCAGTACAACTCAGAAATGGCTAAGGATATTTCAAGTGAGAGGAGGGCTCTAAAGGAAGAAGTAGCATGTTACCAGGCTGTAGATCACAGGAAAAGTGCATATCTAGCATCTGTCAGGCTCTGGGTGCACTCCCCTTGGCTAGGGAGAAAACAAGAAGAGAAATACCAGAAAATAAAATAAAATAAAATAAAAATGGAAAGTAAAATAAATGATACGCAGCCAACAAGAAAATAGCTGAAATTTTCATCAATCTGAGTCATACGTTCACATTCATGTGCAGATCTAAAATCTATCTTATAGAAAGTAGTTTAGACATGGTTATTAGAGTGGAAGATGGTCAGAAGGAAAATGGATATGAATTATAAAATAAAACTAGATATAAAAATTAAAAATCAGTGTTCTGCAGTTTATGGTTCTTATGAATTAAAATAAACTGGAAGAGGAAGACTCAGTAGTGGGTTTCCACATGACTTTTTTTTTAAAAGATTTATTTATTATGTATACAACATTCCTTTCATGTATGCTCACATGCCAGAAGAGGGCGCCAGATCTCATTATAGATGGTTGTGAGCTACCATGTGGTTGTTGGAAATTGAACTCAGGACCTTTGGAAGAGCAGTCAGTGTTCTTAACCTCTGAACCATCTCTCCAGGCCCTCCACATGACTTTTACAAAAGGTCTTCAGTATTCTTTATCCTTCATTGTATTTCCACCTTCGCCTTGAGCCCTCAACCCTAATTTCACCTTTGTTGTTCCATATCCCCTTTTAACTCTTTATACGAGTTTATGCTGTCACCCTTGTCATAATAATTTTTCTGACTTCCTCTTATTAATTTTCTGATCTTTATGAGCATTTCCAAATGAAACACATATATATGAATATTTAAAGCTAACGTTCACAAATTAGAGAGTACATTTGATATTGGTATTTAACTTTCTAGGTCTGGGTTACCTAACTCAGAATGATTGTTTCCAGTTCCTCCCAATTGCCAACAAATTTTGTAATTTTGTTTTTTAAATATCTGAATAATATTTTATTGTATAGTTGTACCGCATTTTCATTATCCATTGTTAGTTTGTGAACATCTAGATTGTTTCCAATTTCTGGGTATTTTAAATAGAGCAACAATAAATATGGATAAATAAATAATAAGACATGGAAACTTTTGAGTATGTGTGTATTAAGGAGGCCACTTGTTCATCTCCCTGCTGCCCAGACTCCCAAAATAACCACATAGAAACTGTATTAATTAAATCACGGCTTGGCCAATTGCTCAAGCATATTTCTAGCTAGCTCTTACATCTTCAATTAACCCATCTCCATTATTTTATATTTTACCATGAGGTTCATGGCCTACCAGCAAGGTTTCAGCATGTCTGTCTCTGGTGGCAGCTCCATGGCTTCTCTTCACTCTGCCTCTTTTGTCCCAGCATTCAGTTTAGTTTTCCCTGCCTACCTAAGTTCTACCCTATCAACAGGCCAAGGCAGTTTCTTTATTTACCAATGATATTCACAGTATAGAGAAGGGAATCCCACATCAATAATGTCTAAGCATAGAATAGCTGAATCATATGGCAGCTATATTTCTAGAATTTTAAGGAATTGATTTTAGAAGTAGATGTATTAATGTTCACTCCCAAGAGAAGTGAATAAGTATACCCCTTCCCTCACATATATGCCATCATTTATCATCTTTTTTTTAACTTACTCATTCTAACTAGGGTCAGATGAAATCTCAAACTAGTTTTAGTTTATATTTTCCTGATGGCCAAGACTACTGAATGCTAAGGATATTTTTAAATGTTTCTCAGCTATTTGTATTTCATTTTTTGAGAATTGTCTGTTGTAAAAAATAATTCCAAACATGCAACACACACACACACACACTAAGAGAGAGAAAGAAAGAGAGGCAGAGAGAGAGAGAGAGAGAGAGGAGAGACCTTATAACAGAGCAGCAATGTCTTCATTGTGCACAATAGACAAACAAAAGCTCCGTGCCAGAAATGAGCTACTTCTTTTGGAACTGTTTGTCTATGAGCAACTCCCAATCTCCCAAACTACCAAATGTCACAGGCAATTGCCCATGCTCTTGAGTCATAAAACATAGGAAATCAAGCTGGTACTGACTTGGGAGTTTCTTCCCTTTTGGTTAGTTTTTATGATGTTTTCCAGTGCTATACTCACTACAAGTGGAGAAAAGCTACGAACCCTGTGAACTACAAAACTGGCCTGCCAAGACACAGCCACTAATGTCATGGTAACAAAAACTCTGATTGGATTTAAGTACTGCTTCCCAAGATGAAACCCAGACCTGGCACCATTAGAGGTCAAGAACCTGTGGCTCCACAGGGGACAGACAACCTGCTAAGGTTATGCTCCTGAATGAACATAGTATTAATCTCACTCCTATTAATTTGTTGTTATAAGCATAGATTATGCATTGCTCAATCGTCATCAGAGAAGCTTATAATTTTGGTAGGTAGTGAATTACAAAGAGACCCAAAACTGGCCAAAGTGCAAAGAATAAAAGAATAAGAGATCACAGGATGTTTGATCCTAAATGAAAATTGTGTAATGACTTTCTGCCACCAAGGCTTGGAGATCATTGTAGAAGCATTGCAGAAAGAGTGTAAAAGCCAGAGGCAGTAGCAACTATGAGGAAACAGTGTCCTTTGGACACAGCAGTGGGGACAGCATACACAAGACTTATGCAAGCCCAAACCACACAAAATCCCAGAATGGAGAGGGGAGTGAGGCACACAGTCTCATCCTTAGTTGTACAGGTATTGGCAATTATTAGCTGCTTAAAGAGGAGTAGTCAGTTTTCTGCTAAGACTATAGTTTTTTATAAGTCAATCATGTTCTAACATGATACCACATATTCAAGAATATTGGGCAGCACAAATTGCTTTTGGTGATTTAAAAAATAATATAGGGAATGGGGAGGTAGGAACATTTGGTAGAGGCAGTGAAAAAATAAAACTATTGTAGAAAATTGTCAAAGGGCTAATAAAGATATTTTTTGTAAAATGAATTGGAAGACTTTTGCAGATGCCAAGCTGTAAGCTGTCAATGTTTGAAAAGTTGGAAATGCTCATCTAATATTTGGTCCTTGCAGACTTTAAGTGAATATCAAATTATCAGCGTTTACCTAATAACTATGCAGTAGTATTGTATGTCATGTAAAGATGCACTTGAAAATGTTTTGTTTGTAGTAATTGAGAAATAAAGCTAAAGTGAAGAAAAAGAATCCCAGGAGGAATGATAAAGAACATTAAAAGAAGGTTTGCAGAGATCAACAAGTTAGAATAGGTTTTTCTTAAAAATGTACAGAAAACGAGGATACACACCACACCACAAACAGAAAAGAAATTCTTCAGGGGGCAGTAGGACTCAGGGGAGGCAGAGCTCTAAGTACAGATGGTTGTCACTCCTAAGACAGGTTTGTTTTGTTTTGCTTCCTCTTTCCCCAGTACACACTGCTAAGTAATTAGCAGACAGGCACTGCTGAAAATTTTCAAGTGGCTTTTGACACAACAGAAGACGAGAGGCACTTCAGCTTCCCCAAAAGAAAAGGACAGCAAAGCTTCCTCTGCAGACCTAAGAAAGACAACACTGACAATTATCCCACAGATAAAACGGTGAAAATGATATGACAAAAATGAAGACTAAAGAATTCAAAATGCGTATGTTTGAAAAAGATGTAGAATTTGGGGAAATGCTGTTTTTCCTCAGATGAGACTATAGAAAGAGGTGGTTTTAACACAGTAGCTAGCGGGGAGTGGTAGAGCCCAGGATCTGCCGCTTCACAGCAATACTAAACGAGGAAGATGCTTCACGATCCCCTGAGGCCCACATTGATGAAACAGAAGTTGCAAAGCTAGTCTAAAGATTAAATAATGTATAGAATAAAAATAATGGCAGCTTGGTATAGAAAATATACCTGTTCTTACTGAAGATGTTATAGATGAAATTATTTTTCAAAGAAACTTTATTTTTTGATTTGCTTACCATTATCAAGTATTCTTTTGGCTTTTCAATACATTCCTAGCCTTGATTTCCCCAACCACCTACCTGTCTTCCCCACCTCCTTGATAAATCCCCAATTATCCTCTGACTCCCATGTGCCCCACTTTTATTTTCATTTTGCATACTTTCCACTAGCCCTTGGAAATAATTTGTAAATTAATAACTCTCATTCGGAATTCAAAAATGTCACATACTCTTTATTATATAGTCATATTAATTTAATTACAATTAAATTATCTTCTTTAGGAAATTGAGTAGTATTTCATTTACAACTTTAAAAAAATATTCCTAAGAGACCTCTGCAGGAGTAGTTTTGAGCCAGGATCTCTGTGGGTCCAGGCACAAGTCTGGGACCTCCAAGGAAGTAGACCTGAACCAGGACTTCTAAGGAAGTAGGCCTGAGCTAGGAACTCTGCGGGCCTGGGTGTGAGTCTGGGACCACCGAGGAAGTAGGCTGGAACTAGAGATCTGCGGGTCCAAGGTGAGAATCTGAAACTTTTGAGGGAGTAGGCTTGAGCCAGGACCTCTACAATAGCAGGCCCAAGGCAGCAACCTCAGCAGAAAGAGCCCGAAGCAAGCAATTTCTGTAGGAGAAGGCCCATATGATCCCTGGTATTGCAGAGCAAACCTTGTGAGCACCGAACTACCTCCAGGAAAATGAAGTGACCAACAGGGTGACTGGAACCTTGGACTTGACTGTACCACAAGGAGCAACCATCTGAGCCTTGGATTCAACAGGAACCTGGAAGATTGCTCACCAGGATTACAGACAGCCTTAACTACACCAATTAGAGGAGAAGATGGGTAGACAAGGTAAGAACACGCACAACACCACAAAGAGCAACACAACACCAGTAAAAACTAGTGGCGCTACAACAGCAAGACTTGAACAAACAAATATAAATGAACCAGAAGAAAATGACATAAAAATTAACTTTAGGAGAATGTTTGAGACCCTTAAAGAGAAAATGAAAAACTCCCTCAGATAAATGGAGGAAAAGACAAAAATATGGAAGACTTCGACATCAAATCCCTTAAAGAAAATCAAGAAAAAGCAAACAAACATATTAAAGAAACTATTCAAGACTTGAAAACTAAAACGGAGACAATAAAAAAAAACACAAGCCAAGGGAATTATAGAAATAGAAATCATGAGAAAACTATCAGGAACCACAAATGCAAGTATAAACAGCAGAATACAAGAAATGGAAGAGAAAAATCTCAAGTGTTGAAGATACAATAGAAGAAATAGACTCATCAGTCAAGGAAAACATTAAATCTAACAAAAGCCTAACACAAAATATCCATGAAATATGGAACACCATGAAAATATCAAATCTAAGAATAATAGGTAGAAAAGTCAAACTCAAAAGCACAGAAAATATACTTAAAATCATAAAGGAAAACTTTCCTAACCTAAAGAAAGATATTTTTATGAAGATAGAAAAAGCTTACAGAACACCAAATAGACTGGATCCAAAAAAAAAAAATTTCTCTTGTCAAATAATAATCAAAACACTAAACATACCGAATAAAGAAAGGATATTAAGAGCTTCAAAAATGCCAAGTAACATATAAAGGCAAACCTATCAAAATTACACCTGACTCCTCAATGGAAACAATGAAAACCAGAAGATCCAGGTCAAGCAGTATGCAGATATTAAGAGATTACAGTTGCCAGCCCAGACTACTATACCCAGCAAAACTTTCAATTACCATAGAAGGACAAAACAAAATATTCCATGACAGAACCAGATTTAACCAATACATAGCCACAAACCCAGTACTACACAAAGTACTAGAAGAAAAACTCTAACCCAAGGAAGTTGGATAAATCAACAAAACACAGACAACAGATAATCTCACAGCAGCTAATCCCAATTAAGAGGAAAACACACAAAATAACATCACCAACAACAAAAACTAAAATAATAGGAGATAGTAATCACTGGTCATTAATATCCCTTAATATAAATGGGCTAAGCTCACCTATAAAGACACACAGGCTAACAGATTGGATACAAAAACAGAATGGATCCTTCTGCTGCATACAAGAAACACACCTCAACCTCAAAGACAGACATTGCCTCAGAAGAAAGGGTTCAGGAAAAAAATTGTCCAATCAAATGGACCTAAGAAACAAGCTGGTGTAGCTACCCTAATATCTAACAAAATAGACTTCAAGCTAAAATCAATCAGAAAAGACATAGAAAGACATTTCATATTAATCACAGAAAAAACTCATCAAGAGGAAATCTCAATTCTGAACATCTATGCCCTGAATACAAGGGCACTCTCATATGTAAAAGAAACACTTCTAAAGCTTAAATCACACATTAAACCCCACACACTAATAATGGGAGACTTTAACACTCCATTCTCACCTTTGGACATGTCTGTCAGGCAAAAAATTTAACAGAGAAATAAGGGAACTAAAAGATATTGTGACTCAAATGGACTTAATGGACATTCATAGAATATTCCATATAAACATAAAAGATTATTACTTCTTCTCAGTACCTCATGGAACCTTCTCAAAAACTGACCACATACTAGGTAGCAAAACAAACCTCAACAGATACAAAAAATTGGATAACCACATGTATTTTATCGGACCCTCATGAATTAAAATTAGACTTCAACAGCAACACTAATTCCAGAATGCTCACAAACATATGGGAATTAAACAATGCTCGCCTGAATCATCAATAGGTCAAGGAAGAAATGAAGGAAGAAATTAAAGACTTCCTAAAATTCAATGAGGCTACAATTACCCTGACACCAAACCACATGAAGATATTACTAAGAAAGAGAATTACAGCCCAATCTCACTCATGAACATTGATGAAAAAATACTCAATAAAATATTGGCAAATCAAATCCAAGAACACATCAGAAAAATTATCAACCATAATCGAGTTGGCTTCATCCCAGAGATGCAGGGATGGTTCAACATATGAGTATCTGTCCATATAATCCACCATATAAAAAATTAAAAAATAAAAACACATGATCATCTCATTAGATGCTGAAAAAGTTTTAGACAAAATACAACATTCCTTCATGATAAAGGTCTTAGAGAGAGTAAGTATACGAGGAACATATCTAAACATAATAAAGGCAATATACAGCAAGCCAACAACCCACATCAATCTAAATGGAGAGAAACTCACAGTGATCCCACTGAAATCAGGAACAAGGCAAGTTTGTCCACTCTCTCCATATCTATCCAATGTAGTTCTTGAGGTCTTAGCTAGAGCAATAAGACAACACGAGGAGATCAAGGGGATACAAATCGAAAAAGAAGAAGTCAAACTCTCACTATTTGCTGATGATATGATAGTTTATATAAATGACCCCAAAAATTCTACCAAGGAACTTCTATAACTCATAAACACTTTCAGTAATATAGCAGGATACAAGATTAACTCAAAAAAATCAGTAGCCCTCCTTTACACAGATGATAAATGGGCTGAGAAAGAAGTCAGAGAAAAATCACCCTTCACAATAGCCACAAATAGAATAAAGTATCTCGGAGTAACTCTAACTAAACAAGTGGAAGACCTGTAGGACAAGAATTTTAAATGTTTGAAAAAAGAAATTGAAGAAGACACCAGAAAGTGGAAGGATCTCCCATTTTACATAAGTAAAAAAGTCAATCTTACCAAAAGCAATCTATGTATTCAATGCAATGACCATCAAAATCCCAGCAAAATTCTTCACAGACCTCAAAAGAACCATACTCAACATCATATGGAAAATAAGAAAACCCAGGATAGCCAAAACATTCCTGTACAACAATCCCTGACTTCGAACTCTACTACATAGCTACAGTATTGAAAACAGCCTGGTATTGGCATAAAAATAGACAGGAGGACCAATAAAACATAATTAAAGATTTAGATATTAATCCAGACACCTACAAACACCTGATTCTTGACAAAGAAGAAAATCTATAAAATGAAAAAAAGAAAGCAAACTTAACAAATGGTGCTGGCATAACTGGATATCAACATGTAGAAGAATGAAAATAGATCCATGTCTATCACCATGCACAAAGCTAAAGTCTAAATTTATTCAAAGACCTCAACATAAACCCAACCACATTGAACCTCATAGAAGAGAAAGTGGAAACTACACTTGAACAAATTGGCACAAGAGGCCACTTCCACTCAGCAGCACAGACACTGAGAGAAACAATTAATAAATGAGATTTCCTGAAACTGAAAAGCTTCTGTGAAGCAAAGGACACAGACAACAAGAAGAAACGGCAGTCTACAGAATGGGAAAAGATCTTCACCAACCCCACATCAACAGAGGGCCGATCTCCAAAATAAACAACAAACTCAAGAAATTAGTCATCAAAGGAACAAAAAATCCAATTAAAAATAGAGTTCAGACCTAAACAGAGAATTCTAACAGAGGAATCTAAAAGATGGCCAGGGTCTGAAAAAAGCCTGGGTTAAAACCGGTCTTGCTGAACACAGCGGACAAGGAGGACCACTGAGACCTCAAGAACAATGGCAATGGGTTTTTGATCCTACTGCACATACTGGCTTTGTGGGAGCCTAGGCAGTTTGGATGCTCACCTTACGAGACCTGGATGGAGGTGGGTGGTCCTTGGACTTCCCACAGGCAGGGATCCCTGATTGCTCTTTGGGCTGACGAGGGAGGGAGACTTGATTGGGGGAGGGGGAAGGAAATGGGAGGCAGTGGTGGGGAAGAGACAAAAATCTTTAATAAATGAAAAAAATGACTGAAAGACACTTAAGGAAATATTCAACATCATTAGCCAGCAGAGAAATGCAAATTATAATAACTCTGAGATTCCATCGTATACATGCAAGAGTGGCCAAGATCAAAACACTGATGACAACTTATGCTGGGGAGGTTGTGGGGTAGAGGGAACACTTTAGCATTGCTGGTGGGAATGCAACCTGGTACAGCCTCTTTGGCTATCAGTATGGCGATTTCTCAGAAAATTAGGAAACAACCTTCCTGAAGACCCAGCAATACCACTTTTGGGTAAATACCCAAAGAATGTTCAATTGTGCCACAAGGACATGTGCTCAACTCTGTTCATACAAGGATTGTTTGTCATAGCCTGAACCTGAAAACAACCTAAATGCCCCTCAACAAAAGAATGGATAAGGAAAATGTGGTACATTTACATAATGGAGTACTACACAGCAGAAATAAATAATGACATCTTGAAATCCTCAGGCAAAATGATCAATATAGAAAACATCATATTGAGTAAGGTAACCCAGACTCAGAAAGACAAATATCATGTGTACTCACTCATAAGTGGCTTTTAGACATAAACCAAAGAAAACCAGCCTACAATTCACAGAGAATCTAGACAACAGTGAGGACCCTAAAAGAGACATACTTGGATCTAATCTACATGGAAAATAGAAAAAAGACAAGATATCCTGAGTAAATTGGGAGCATGGAAAGAATGGGAGAGGAAGGGAGGGGAGCAGAGAAAAATGTATAGCTCAATAAAATCAATAAAAAATGAAAAAATATTCCCTATGCATGTAATCAGTGAGCTCAAAGAAGAGCAATGACAGCTCAAAAATCGGTGACAAGGGGTTAAATGCTATCTCAGATTTTTCAATGCTAAAATATGAGGACATTGACAGTTCTGCATTGAGTTTTCATTAGAAATTCCATTTTAATGCTGCCTCTGAATGACTAAAATTGTCAAGAGTGGGCTGTTTGATAGGTTTTTCTCTTTATGCGTGGCTGTTTTGAGTAAGGGAACTATTAGCCAAGCCACTCCTTACCAGCAGCCAGCTAGACTATCCAGATCACAGGTCAGGAGTTTGGGACACTTGGCAATCACCCACCTGTACTGAGCACTCAAGAAGCTCAGCTGAAAACACACTGCATTTGCTACCATTCTGGACTCCAGCTTAAAAATCAGGACTCTAAGAAGACAAGCCAAGGAGAAACTTAACTGACTGGAGCTATTTTCATCCGAGCCCTGCAGCAGAAGGTCTATGGTTAGTACAAACACAGCCATTCATTTATAGAAAGGATTGTGTGGTGGTTTGTGCAAGTACTTGCAATGCTTCCCCTGGGTGTGTCAGCAAGCTCCTCAGCTCACCTTCAAGTAAGTCAAACATACCCTCCTGTGTCGCCTACTTGTGCTACTATATTCTGCCTAAAGGAAGGGTTGTCTTGTGGTCTTTTCTTTGCTTACCTTTGAAGTTTTATCATAAATATATTAGGGTTACAACAAAAAGAAAACTGTGGAATGGAAACTACCACCTTGTGATTATGACAATAGCAATGATAGCACTCAGCTTGGCAAGAGGCTTACTGAGGGGTTCTAGCTTATAGCCATAGCAAAAAGAGCAAACAGTAAGACTATGAGCTTTGGTCATTAAAAGAGCTGCTAGACTATCCAGAGCCTTCAGGGCCACAGGTCCTAAAACACACGACAGGAGCTATGATGTTACTCCAGGGGTTCTATTTCACCTGAGATGTCGGAGCTCTCACAGCAGCTGTTGTTACACAGTTCTGGGTCCTTACACCCAAGGCTTTCATGCCATCACTAGGGTGTGATGACTGCTGATGCCACCGGCTGCTAAAAAAGAAGGATTATACTGTCTACCGAGGGCTTGGCCGAAAGCAACCGAAGCTAGAGCTGCCAAACACAACACCTAGAGTCCCATGTCTCTGCCCGTTCCGGCCTAGAGTCAAATGTTTCTACTTCTCCGGATGTGGAACCTTAAGTCCTTGAACCCATACACATACCCATAAGCTTTCGGTTCAGAATTCAGTTCTAACATTATACCGGCAATTCCTTGACAATTACTATCAAAACAAGTAAAAGATACTTGTTTACAAAGCGTCGTTGGGTACAGATCACATTTTAATACTTATATAATCATTTTGAAGAAAAACAATTTGACTCTTAGCTCATATATTCAATGATAGATAGAAGTATATCTTTCTGCTATAAGGATCCCTAGGTTTCAGTTTAAAAAACTTATTTCAGAAATATTAATAATAAGATTATTTTATTTAAAATAAAAGTTCTAAATAATGAATACATATTATAAAAAATTATGTGATGACAAAAATATACATGATTCCATGGGTAGGAAACCTCTATATGCCATTCTTTCATCATCACAAATATTCAAAGTGTAAGAGAAAAAATGTATTTATCTACACCATGACAAATAATAGATACTACTAGTTTAGTAAGACATAGTATGCATTTTGTAATAAAGAAATTTATTTACTTCTGCTATTTCTTCATATTCATATTTGTCTCTATCTTCTCTGTTGAAATCTGTATCACATTTGTCATAGTTGAGATTACTGTTGGTGACAGGAACCAAAAACTACGGAGAAAGCCTGTCTCGAAAAATCCAAAAAAAAAAAAAAAAAGATTACTGTTGGTTTGATGAAACGTCATGACCAAGTGAGGGAGGAAAAGCTTATTTAGCTTACACTTCCACGTTACCATTCATCATTAAAAAAAAAAGTCAGGGACAAGAGCTCAAACAGAGCAGAGACCTAGAGGATGGAGCTGATGCAGAGGCCATCAAAGAATGCTGCTTACTGACCTGTTCCTCCTTGCTTGCTCAGCCAGCTTTTTTATAAAACCTAGGACCAACAGCCACAATGGGATGGATCCTCTCCCATCAATTACTAATGAAGAAAAGGTCCTCATGGAATCTCAACAATTTAGTCACACAAGCAGTATCTACATAATGATTTCATTTGCGTTTTTCCATCTGCAATTGATTATATCAATAGCAAACTCTCATATATCACTGGTTGGTTTTATTTTGTTTATTTATTTTTTATCTCTTTGATGCTCTTTTGCCTCAAAGTAGCAAAACACCATGTCTGTTTCTGCCAGAAAAAAAAAAGTGTTCTCTGACTCATCCCACTCTCTATTCTATTTTCAGTGAGCTGCATTGCAGGACCCAGAATCCCTGGTTGTTGGTTCAATCTACAAGCTCCATTGAGACCAATTCAGTTGATTTGTGGGTTTTCTTGTGGTGCTCATGAACTCTCTGCCTCCTACAGTCTTTCCTCCCTCCTTCTCCAAGATTCTCTGTGTCCTACATAATATCTGACTATGGGTCTCTGCATCTGTCCCATTAGTTTTTGGAGGATGCCTCTCTGATGATAATTGGGCTAGGCACTAATCTATCTATGAGTATAACAGAATATCGTTTGGCGTCATTACTTTGACTTTTTCCTCCAGTCATGTTTGATTCTAAGCTAGGTGTCTCGGTCATCTAGCCTGTGAGTCCTGGTGTTGTAGGTAGTATCTGGGTGCCCTTACTCTTACTCTCCTGCCATGGGTTTTAGGCTAGAACAGTCATTGATTGGCCACTCCATTAACCTCTACGTGAGCTTTTCCCCAGTACATCATACATGCAAAACAGACTATAGCTCAAAGGTTATGTTTTTTTTTTTTTATTTTATTTTCGAGACAGGGTTTCTCCGTAGCTTTTGGTTCCTGTCCTGGAACTAGCTCTTGTAGGCCAGGCTGGCCTCGAACTCACAGAGATCCACCTGCCTCTGCCTCCCGAGTGCTGGGATTAAAGGCGTGCGCCACCACTGCCTGGCTAGCTCAAAGGTTATGTGTGTGGGTTGGTTACCTATTCCCTCTGCTTGATATTGTGCCTGGTCACAAGGGATGGCCAGTTCAGTCCATGTATCCATTTTGCTAGGAGTCTTAGCTAAGGTCATCCTTGTAGATTGCCTTGCACCAGAATTTTACCTGACACTGAGATGCAGACCCTTTCCATTCCTCTCTTTTCCAACTGCCCCCAACCTGATCTCTCATGATCCCATCCCCATCTGCTCACAGTCAACTCATGAACTCATCTATTTCCCCTTCCGGGGAGATCTAGGTGTCACTCCTTGAATGTTCCTTGTTACCTAGTCTCTCTGGGTTTGTGGATTATAACACAGTTATCCTTTATTTTACAGCTAATATTCAATTATGAGTGAGTACATACCCTGTATGTCTTCTGGACGGATTACCACAATAAGGATTATTTTTCCTAGTTCTATCAATTTTCCTTTATTATCTGGTGCCCTTGTTTTTAACAGCTGAATAATACTCCAATGTATAAATATACCACTTTTTCTTTATCTATTTTTTGGATGAGAGGCATCTAGGCTGTTTCCAATTTCTGGATATTATGAATAACATTGCTTTGAACATAGTTGAGCAAGTGTCCTTGTGATCTGATTGAGCATCCTTTGGATATACCCAAGAGTGGTATAGCTTGGTCTTGAGATAGATTGATTGCCAGTTTTCTAAGAAAATGCAATATTGATTTCCAAACTGGTTGTACAAGTTTGCACTCCCACCAGCAGTAGAGGAGTGTAGCAGGAGGAGTGTTCCCCTTAATCCACATCCTCTCCAGCACGAGTAGTCAATCATGCTTTTGATTTTGGTCATTCTGACAGGTGCAGAATTTCAGAGAGAATCTCAGAGTCATTTTTATTTTCATTTTCCTGATGACTAAGGATATTGAATATTCTTTAAGTGTTTCTTAGCCATTTGAGAATTCTCTGTTTAGATTTGTTGTTAGATCCCATTTTTAATTGGATTGTTCGGTTTGTTGATGCCTAGTTTTTTTTGAGTTCTTTATATATTTTGGAAATCAGCCCTCCTATCTGTAAGCTGGCATTTTGTTATATTGAGTGTTTCCTTTTCCTTACAGAAACTTTGCAATTTCATGAGATCCCATTTATTAATTGTTGATCTTAGTCTCTGTGCTATTAGTGTCCTGTTAAAGAAGTTGTCTCCTGTGCCAATACATTCAAAGCTATTTCCCATTTTTATAGGGTTCAGTGTCTAGATTTATTTTGAGGTCTTTGATCCACTTGGACTGAGGTTTTGTGCTGGGTGATAGATATGGATCTATTTGCATTCTTCTACATGCGAATATTGATTAGACCAACATAATTTGCTAAAGATGCTTTTCTTTTCCATTGTATAATTTTAGTATCTTTGCTGAAAATCAGGTATATAATGGTGTCTATAGGTGTGGATTTTCATTTAAGTCTTTGATTTGATTCTATTGATCCACTTGTCTGATTTTATGGCAATACCATGTGGTTTTTATAACTATAGCCCTATAGTAGAGCTTGAAATCAGGGACAGTGATACTTCCATAAGTTCTTTTATTGTACAGAATTGTTCTAGATGTCCTGGGGTTTTCCAAATGAAATTGAGTATTGTTCTTTCAGGGTTTGTAAAGAATTGTGCTGGAATCTTAATGGGTATTGCATTTAATCTGTAGATAAATTTTGGTAAATTGGCTAATTTTACTATATTAATCTTACTAATCCATGAGCATGAGAGATTTTCCCATCTAATACTTTCTCCAGTTTCTTTCTACAAAGATTTGAAGTTATTATTATACAGGTCTTTTATTTGCTTTATTAAATGCATTTTATATTACTTGAGGCTATTGTAAAGAGCACTGAGTCCATGATTTCTTTCTCAACCCATTTATCATTTGTATAAATGATGGCTATTTATTTTTTGAGTTAATCTTGTACCTATCCATTTGACTAACAAAGTTTATCAGTTATAGGAGTTCCCTGGTAGAAATTTTAGGGGTTGGTATATTATCATATCATCTAGAAATAATGATACTTTGACTTCTTTTTTCCTATTTATATTCCCTGTCTTCTTTTAGTTGTCTTATTGCTCCAGTTAGAACTTCACATACTATATTGAAGAGGTATGGAGAGAGTGGACAACCTTGTCTTGTTCCTGATTTTAGTGGAATTACTTTGAGTTTCTCTTCATTTAATTTGATGTTGGCAATTGACTTGCAGCATAATGATTTTATTATGTTTAAGTATGCTACTTGTGTCTCTAATATCTCCAAAACTTTTATCATGAAGGGGTGTTGGATTTTGTCAAAGACCTTCTCAGTATTTAATGAGATGGTCATGTGGGTTTTTTCCGTTTATGTGGTTTATTGCTAATCACATTGACAGATTTTCATATGTTGAACCATTCCTACCTCTCTAGGATAAAGCCACTTGACCATGGTGGATGATCTTTTGATGTGTTCTTGAATTTGATTTGCCAGTATTTTGTTGAGTATTTTTGCATCAATGCTCATGAGTACAGTTGGTATGTAGATCTCTTTATTGAGCCTTGTGTGGCTTGAGTATTAAAGTGAATGTGGTCTAATAAAATGAATTGGCAATGTTTCTTCTGTTTTGTGAAATAAGTGGAAGAGTATTGATATTAATATTAGCCTTCTCTGAAAGTTTGATAGAATTCTGTGCTAAAACTGTCTGGTCCTAGACATTTTTGGCTAGGAAAATTTTAACCTTGAGGGTTGTAGGTCTATCAAAATTGCTTATATGACCTTGATTTAGCTTTGGTAATTGTTATCTATCATGAAACTTGTCCATTTCAATACAAGTTTTTGAAGCATGACCTAGTGATTCGCTGGATTTCCTTGGAGTTTGTTGCTGTATGCCACTTTTCTTTTCTGAATTTGTTAATTTGGATATTTTTTTCTGCCTTTTAGTTAGTTTGCACTAGGGTTTATCTATTTTGATGATTTTCTTGAAGAATAAGCTTTTTTATTAAATCTTTGTGTGGTTTTCTATATTTCTATTTTATTGATTTTAATTCTCAGTTCAAATAGTTCTTGCCATCTATTCTTTTTGGGTGTGTTTTCTTCTTATTGTTCTTGAGCTTTAGGTCTGCTGTTGAGTTGAGTAGTATGAGATTTATCCAAATTCTTCATGAAGGCACTTAATACTATATACATTCCTCTTAGCACTTCGTTCATTGTGTCCCATAAGTTTGGATATGTTGTATATTCATTTTCGTTGGAATATAGGAAGTCTTCAATTTCTTTATTTTTTCCTTGTCCCAGTGGTAACTCAGTAGAAATTTGCTCAGTTTCCATGAGTTTGTAGGCTTCCTGAATTGTTGAAATTCAGCTTTAATCCACAGTGATAAGATAAAATACTGGAGGTTATTTCAATTTTCTTGTATCTCTTGAGACTTGCTTTGTGACCAAGTATATGGTCAGTTTTGGAGAAGATTCCATGAGGTGCTGAAAAAGAATGTTCTTTTGTATTTGGAAGAAACATTCTGTAGTATCTATTAGGTCCATTTGTGTCATAACTTCTGTTAGTTGCATTTTTTGTCTGTTTCCCTTCTGTCTGGAATATCTGTTCATTTGGTGAGAGTGGGATGTTTAAATCTCCCACTATTATTGCATGGATTTAGTGTGTGATTTAAGCTTTAACAATGCTTATTTACTGTCAGGGACCAGCCCTGACATAAATCATTCTCATACCAGAGTGGAGACCAATTTACAAATGTGTTTCTTTTACATTTTTGGAATAGATGTTCAAAACTGAGACATCACCTTGGTGGCTATTTCCTTTGATGTACCCGAAATGCCTTTATCTCTTTTGATCAATTTTGGTTGAAAGTTTATTTTGTTAGAAATCAGAAGAGCTACACCAGCTAGCTTCTAAGGTATGCTTGGTTGGAAAATCTTTTTTCCAATATTTTACTCTGAGACAATGTCTATATTTGATGTTGAAGTGTTTTTCTTGTAGGTAGCAGAGTGATGGCTTCTATATTTGTATCCATTCTGTTAGTCTTTATCTTTTTAATGGGGAATTGAAACATTGGCTATTGAAGAGAATTAAAAATCAATTATTGTTAATTACTGTTATTTTGTTGTTGTTGCTGAGGGCGGTGGTAATAGTGTGTGGGTGGGAGTGGGGGTGTTTTTCTTCTTTGGAGTTTGCTGGTGTGAAATTATCCATTGTCTGTGTTTTGGTGGGTGTAGTTAACTTCCTGGGGTTGGAGTCTTCCTTCTAGTACCTTCTATAGAGCTATATTTTTATATATTGTTTATATTTGACTTTGTCATGAAATATCTTGTTTTCCCCATCTATGGTGATTGACAGTTATTGCTGGGTATAGCAGTCTGGGATAGCATTCAGAGTCTCTTAGAGTCTGTAGGACATCAGTATAGGCTCAATTTGATTTCAGGATCTCAGATAAAATGTCAGGCATGATTCTAATAGGTCTGCATTTATATGTTACTTGGTCCTTTTTCTTGCTACTTTTAATATTCTTTCTTTGTTCCATATGTTTAGTGTTTTAGGTGAGGTGATTTTCTTTTCTGATCCAATCAATTTGTGTTCTGTAAGTTTCTTGTATTTTTATAGGCATGTCATTCTTCAAGTTGGTGAAGTTTTCTTCTATAATTTTGTTAAATATATTCTCTTGGTTTTTGACCTGTGTTTCTTCTCCTTCTTCTATTCATATTATTCTTCTGTTTGGTCATTTCATAGTGTCCCAGATATCCTGGATATTTTGTGTTAGGGTTTTTTAGATTTACAATTTTCTTTGGCTGATGAATTTATTTCCTCTATTGTGACTTCAATACCCAAGATTCCCTTTTCTTTCTCTTGTATTCTGCTGGTGATGCTTGCATCTGTGGTTCTTATTCACTTAGCTAGATTTTCCACTTTCATGATTCCCTCAATTTATGTTTTCTTTATTGCTTCTATTTACATTTTCAGGTCTTGAACTATTTCCTTCACCTGTTTGTTCTTTCTTGGCTTTCTTGGCATTTGTTTGGGGAGTTATTGGCTTTATACAAGTTTTTGTTTTGTCTTTTCCTCAATTCCTTTAAGGGATTTTATTCATTTCATCATGGTGGTGGGTATTGAGGTCTCATATATGCCCAAGCCATGCCCAGTACCTTAGTCTATTGTCTGCTGTCTTTTGATTGTCATGTAGCCAGCACCATTTCTACCTACATGGTGCCATGCTACCCACCTTGAAGATACTGGGATAAACCTTTGAAAGTGCAGGTGAGTCACCCCAATTGAATATTTCCCTTATAAGAGTTGCTATATCATAGTGTCCCTTCAGAGCAATAGAAATTCTAAATTGTGTAGGTCATTAGGACCAGCTTGAGCTCCAATAAAGCTCCCAGGACTTGGGCACTAGTATGAAGTTCAGGGGATGGGGTCTCCAGCTTTAATTTTAGGTATCATTTTATTTTTCAGCATGGTAAACCTAATAGTCTGGATGCCTGTGAATTTATTCTTCACTATAGAAAATGAGAGAATGAATTTGTGTGTGTGTGTGTGTGTGTATAATTTTTTAAATTTATTTAAAATAAAACAAACTATCTCTTTTCATTATACATACCAATCCAAGTTCCTACTCCCTCCCCTCATCCCAGTCCCTCCACATACCCTCACACCCCACCTTCATCAGAGAGAGCAAGGCACAATGCTTTGGGGAAGGTCCAAGGCCCTCTCTTTTATATCTAGGCTGAACAAGTTATACATCCAAAGAGAATAGATTCCCAAAAAGACAGTACAATCAGTAGGGATAAATCCTGGTGCTACTCCCAGTGGTCCCTCAGTCTGCCCCAGCCATGCAACAGTCAAACCACATTCATAGGGGCTAGTTTGGACCTGTGCTTGTTCCTTCCAAGTCCATCTGGAGTCAGTAAGCTCCCATTAGCTCAGGTAGACTGTTTCAGGGGTTGAACCCATCATGGTCTTGACCTATTTGCTCATATTCTCAATCTTCCCACTCTTCAACTGGACTTTGGGAGCTCAGTCTGGTGCTCCGATGTGGGTCTCTGCCTCTCTTTCCATCAGTTGTTGAATGAAGGTTCTATGGTGATATTTAAGATAACCATCAGTCTGACTACAGGGCAAGTCAAGATCAGGCCCCCTCTCCTCTCTTCCTTAGGGTCTTAGCTGGGGTCATCCTTATAATTTCTCTAGAGCCAGACTTCTTGCTAACCCTATAATAGTTCCCTCAATCAAGATATCGTTTTCCTTCTCTCTTCTCTGTCCTTCTTCCATTTTGACTATCTCATTCCCTCAATTGAGTTTTAGGAACAAAATTTTTATTTACTAGATAAACGTTCTCACATGTGATGTCTTATGGATGTGCCAAATGCTAATATTTCAACATCATATTTGAGAAAACTTACTACTTTAAGTTCATAGAAATAAAATTGTATTTCACAATGTATAGTTATGATGTTTTTAGATGATGAAAGAGTTGTCTAGTACTGGTTAAATCAATCAGGGTGTCACATAGCAAAAACTAAATTCAGAGCACTGGAGATAGTGGCACTTTGCCCTTCTGTGCCAGTTTATTATCACTATTTATTCCCCCTGCAATTTTCACCTTATAGATGTTGCATTATTAATTTTCTGTCCCGTTTCCAGGAGAAGATGATAAGGAGTCATTTCTGGACACTCACAGATTATAGGCGATAAACTACAGCAAAAAGAAGCCAATATTTCAGTAAAACATTAGAGCAAATACTGTGCAGATCATATGATCTCTATTACAATTGCTCAGTTTCACATTTTACAGCATAAGAGCATCAAATAAAAAACCCTTTTGTGTGGAATGCTGTGCTTGTGTGCTTGATGAAATTTAAATTTTACATGTTATTACTTTAATTTTTAACCATTTGAACATGTGAAAACTATTTCTCAGTTCATCTCATAAAATATACAAAAATAAGTTGCAGGAGAGATTTGATCAGTCCCTGGCTGGTAACCTTTAAGATTAGAGCACATCAGTCTCAGAATAAAAACATCTGGAATACTAAATTAACTATAAACTTTTCATCATTGAAAATTTATAATGCCATGTTAATTATGAAGCTTAGAGAGTCAGAACAGAGAGGAATAGATAATTTGATGGAACGTTTTATCTGAGATCAGGTGGACCTTTGCCAATTAATTACCTTCTACAAATAAACATAGCCGATAGGAACTTCTAGTTAAATAGCTTTTGGGCCAATTGTGAAATTCTCAGAGTTTATAGTTTCACAGTGAAGCCAAGAGCTTAACAATGTCTGAAGTCCTGAGTTCAAGGCCCAGCATTGCAGACAGCCATCACTTTGGGACGAGGATGTTGAAGTATTAAAAGCTCAAGGTCACCCTTGGCTACACTAAAGATGGAGACAAGCCAGGGCAACATGGGAACCTGTCTCAAAGATGCATTCCAGTATTCCCTAGGAGTTTTCCAGTTCTAACAATGGTTCCACTAATTCTAACTTTGTTCACTTGTCACTGAAGATGACAGTTTCTGACCACTCTGCCATAGCTAAATGACAAAGGCAGATAAAAGTCTTGAAAGACAGGACTCTACTCTTTGGCAATACTAGAGGTGGATGCATTAGGAGTGACATTTTCCATGGCCTTGCTTTTCAAATATATTACATAAAAAATTTGTAGAAATTTTGGCTTAACTTATATGACAGCGGGTTTCTTTTGTAATTTCAGGAAGAAGCAATATTTACAACCCAATTCCTCATAGAAATTAAAACCACACACTATGAATTATATGCCTACTTATCGTGCATCCTTCTTATATCTACCAATACAAGATATCATCATACATATATCAGTGTTCTATAAAAACCAAACTTACAAAATGAGCAAAGCCCTGAGAGAGAACAGGACAGGGCTGAGGTAATCCGACAGGAAGATTAATGGGCCCAATCATTTCTGAAAGCTTTCACTCACAAATTACAGACATTACTTTGGAACTGAAAATGTGTGCGTCTAAGAGTTCTAAATCAGAAGGCCTTTTGCCAGTGTCCCCAGGCTTGGACTCGGCAGTTTGTGCTTGGAGCTATTTAAGGTTTTCAGGAATCTGAAAGCTCAGACTAAAGCCCACCACAGAGAAACAGATGCATCTCTCTTTTGCTTCAGAGAAAGCAGTGATCCCACAAACCTCACAAGTGTGTGCTAAAAGATAAACAGGGCTTACTTTAAATAAAGTTTTTAAGCATAAAATATTTTAAAGAATATTTAGCTTTCTGTTAATTGTTCATGAGATTGCAAACTCTTTCATTAATAACCAAGAACAGCTCACTGTTTGTAGAATAGAATTTACTAATTTTATAATACACTTAAACCTAGGTGTCTTTTCAAATTCTTATCATGATAAACACCACAGTTCATATCTAAAAAGAAAGGCTTTTGAAGAAATTATGATTACACTTAATGTTGTATTTGTGGAGATATGTAACAGTATTTGTGTATATAGTTTTTTGTGGTAACCTGCAGGGAAAGAGACTAGACTGAGGAGAAGTGTTATTATATATTTCATTCATACCACATCACAAAACTAACTGAAACGATCCGAAGCAACACTTGAGAACCTATATGATATATTTCCTCATGCAGCTACCTCGTTTGTCTGCATATCTGTTAGTTAGATTCTGCCTTAACCAGAGTTAGTCAGTCCTCATGTACCACCATTCCTAGTAGGAAGAAAACAAGTAGAGATACAGTAGCGCGTTAGCAAGGAACTCGCATCAGGATGATTGCCAAGCATATAGGTGAAATTATAAGGACTTACATAATACTTGTGTACTCACTACTGGTTGCTTCATTTCTTTTTTAGTCTGTGTTATGAGTAAAAGACTAAACTTTAACGTGTGACTACCTCAAAGATTGAAAACTAATATTTAACATGAACTTTATAATTTAAAATGGCATTGCTACATTGCACCTAGTAGATGCTATTGTTTAATTATAATACATACTTGTTCTCAAAAAATGCCTCACATCTAGTAAAATTTTCTGTTGAGCAGTCTCTTCACAATGAAGTATATATAAAAGCTCTTATTCCAAATTAAGGTCCTTAATGATCCCTAAAACCCTTTCCAAAAGTGACCAATGATGGACACTATTCATGAGTAATCAGTGAGGTTTAATTAATTATAGGTTTTCTTAAATAAAGTCATTTGTCTGGTCTGCCATTTGTGTATGTTAGTATCAGGTTTTGATGAGGTAAGCACTCACCGGTGTACAGCCTTATCAAACTTCAGAAAGAATAGCCTTTGGATAATTGACCCCAATAACCTGAAATTCCTGAGAAAATTGGTACAGAAGGAATTTCTTCTGCCCAATCCCAGGAGCATATCACCAGCACGTCACGGTTTTACAGTCAAAAGTGAAATAAGCATGTGATGTATTTGAGCAATTTTGCTTTATACCTTACTATTATCATACTTTACCCTTCACAGACTGTATTCTTTGTGGTTTCATTTTCATTTATAACTTTCACATAGCCCCCCAGGTTCACTCACTGAGAGAGAAACGACCCATATGTCATGTCTAAAAGCTAAGAATACTCAAAACAGTTCCATAGTTAATGCATTGCAAGGAAACATCTTATTAGATGTGCAGTCCTGTCACAGGCAGCTGAGCTAGTCAGCTTACAAAAAAGAAAAAAAAAAGATTCCTTCTTGCTCACAGTTTTAGTGATTTCTTTCTGTGGCGATTACCCCACTGTTTCGTACCTGGAGAAGGACAAGCTCTTGGAAGAGCAACATTATGCATATCATAGCCCAAAAGCAAAAACAGAAAAGGCAAAAAAGAATCAGGGTCCCATTATACATTCCCAAGTGTGCCCCAATAATATGAAGACATACTACTAGGCCGAATCTCCCCTAATCTTTAATATCTGAACCTTGGGAGGAAATTCCTGATCCAAGCCAAAACACCAATGTTGATTGTTCACCATTAAACGTGTATTACTGTCCCTTTAATATAAATATCTTAACAGTAAAATTCATATTTGTGTATGTGTGTCCAAGCCTACCATTTCCTAAATGCAACATAATCTTGAACTAAATATTTTCTGATTCCTTGCTGACTGTTATATATTTTACAAACATCTTGGCTCTACAGAAATTGTCAATACAGGTGAAACACTGATTTCAGAATGTCCTTCCTTAAAATAAACGTGTTATCTAAAGAAAAATGGAATTTATGTGTACCTACTGGATTTATCTTCAAAGAAAAACACCTTACATCCTTGGCCTCTTCATGACATCTGTAATAGAAAAATTAGCTAATTTAAACCTGATTATGGCCCTATCCCAAAACATGGGGAAAATTACCCAAACTTTAGAGATAAAGCAGCCAGGGAATTTCCCTCCTGGTTGGTAATTTTATAGTTGTGATTCTCATGTTTTATTTATATAGTAACTTTCCCCACAAACATAATATATCTCCAAAGAAACGTAAGTAAGGAAAGCTCAGTTAGCTTTGCAAACATCAGAGCTACCTGTAGGAAAATTAATAGAACTTTGAGAGGCAGGTTACAATGATATTTTAACCTTCTAGCAGATAAGAATTAAAATGCTGTTATTTAAATGGCTCAATATTCAGTTAAAAAGAAAATAGAATTTGCATAGAAATTTATTTCTGCTGTAACTTGATGGTGTAATCACTTAAATTGGAGCCTATAAACCTATTTTTGAAGTTTATTAGCATAATGATATTAGGCCATTCTGGGACAAAGAATGTATTGGCAACACATTGGCTGTTGGGGGAGCGAGAGTGTTCTCCTTCAGAGGAATATTGTGTTTCCATTTAAAATGTGTTTTTAAAATATTCATTAATGTTGATGAGGATATAACGCCAAATTGTGGGGGGGGCTATGTGCATATTTAAGTTCTCCTATAAATTCTTTTTCTGTTGTAATATAAGTGTTTCTAATTTGCTCCTAATATGAAAAGAAGCTGTACCACTACTTAAGTAGAAATTGAATCATATCTCATCCTGTAATGGCTATCAAGTACTAAGTAACATTCTGGAAATGCAAAATATCAGAGTATATTAAGATAAGTATCTTAGCATATCTCTTTCAAGTGTGAATCATTTTCTGGATTCTTTTGGATCTATTTTATCCAAAAGAATACAGCTAACTTACTGTCATAAATACTAAATTCCAATTTCTCCTGATAATGGTTGACTATAAAGTGCACAATAGAACATTACTTCTTAAGGAACTGTACATGTGTACAGATAAAAATAGAAAATGAAGTGTTGTGTGGAACACACCCTCTATTCATTTCCATTCCTCTGGCAGGTCAACTTGCCTAAGCCAAAATAATTTATTTCTGCTCATCAATTTAACAATTCTAGTTCCTGGTTCTCCAGCACAAAGTATCCTATTGTGTCTGGGAAACAGAAAATACCACCTGCAAAACATAAACCATCCTTTTCATCACCATTGTAAAATTTAATGACACTTCCAATTATAATTGGCTTTTTCTGTTTTGATTTACTTATGATTACATTGTGTGACATCTGTGTATTTCACAGCTTAACTCTTCTCTAGTTGCCATGCCTCATTAAGTAGGGAAGAAGGAGGATAAGAAGTCCCAATTAAATGGCAACATAGACATGGAGTTTCCCTAGAGACTTGCCAAGCCTCCAAGGACAGAGGACTTCTTAGTGTTCCATTCTGTGCTATATGCAACATTTCTTGTTGTCCTTGACAATTCCTTCTTAACAGAACATTATAGGATTTTCGTGTAATTAAAAATTCAAAGCAGAGTACTTGGAAAAGCAAAAGGACACACACACACAAAAAAATACCACCATAAAAATGTGGTGTTGGTTTCCTTTTCCTATCCAGGTAAAAACATGTAGAGTTAATGTGCTTATATTATATAAAGACTCTTTTTCTGTAGGAATTCCAACCACCAGTAGCCTTTCAGTGATTTGCCCACTTGGGTGTGGCCTCTAATACTATCTATGCTAATGTAAAGTGCATGTCAAGCCTCTTTTTTCGGCTGCAGGATTCCGTTTTTGTTCCCCAATTCAATATAGGATTGGGATCTGTGAGTCTACCCCTAAGTAAATAACCTTTTATTATACTTGATTCTGAGCTACTGTGGGATTTCCTTTAGTGTCCTTCTTCATCTGGCACCCAATGTGGGGTCGAACTCCATACCTACCAGGTGGATCAGCGTAAAGGTATAAAAGGTCCACAGCCCAGGAAGTTTCCCATCCCCACCTACCCAAATTCTTTTGCTGTATTTTCAGCTCTAGAATTTTTTTCTAAAACAGAAATGTTAATATCTAAGTTTTCAGTTACTGTTGCTTATATTATTCTAAGGCTATTTACATTTTTCTTGCTAAAAGTAAAATTTCTAGGATCTAGAGAGCAGTCTGTCTGATCTAGACAACTCTGTCAAATGTGGCATTATATTCTTTGCCAGTTAAAGAGGAGCTGAAAAGGCAAAGACAGCTGAAAAAATGAGAAATATTGTTCACATCTGTGGGATTATGGGCATAGAAAGCATACATGCAAATGAATCTTAAAGAAGTGTAGAGTGGTTGACTATCAGAACCATGCAGGATGTAGACTGAAGTAGACAAATACAAACTGTAACTTATATACTATATATTCTATATTTATATAGAAATGAACTGAAATTTTAAGATAGAATCAAAACCATTCATGGATAAACTTAACAAAATTCACTATAAAGCTATAATATATATATATATAATAATATGTAATATAGTTATTATGATAAAATACTGCTGACAGCTTTTAATGACACTTCAAGTAAGTGGAAATACTCCTTTTATAAACAAATCATGTGTTTTAAATTTTGTATTATACTTTCTTCCCCCCTTCCAGCAAACTGAGCAAAATTGGTGTTACTCATCTGAAATACAAAGCTTTTAGGCAGGCTTAGTTTCAGAATTCTTCTCTATTGTTTGTATGTTGAGAAGCATGGGGCTGGGAACCATTTCCATCATAAAGTGTGGCTCATGGCGGCAGCATTTCTCCTGGGCTCGCACTTTCTTGCCAAGTTTCTCTAGAAAAAGGGAACATCTCTAACCAAACAAACCTACTTACTGCTTAATTCTGATACTGCCTTAAGTTATCAATAAGAATTCCAAGTGGAAGTTATTATTACATACTATCAGTACATGTGAGAAGATCTCTTATGTATAATGTGTCCTTGTGCAAAAAGGAAAGAACTTCACAAACACAATGTTGACTTACACCATGAAATTTCCTGACAATTGGAAAAACAGTAATTTTAAGTAAATGACACCTACTTCCATAGATATACTAAATTGGGTTTATTATTTCCAGTAAGTACATATCAACCTCTGGTGTTGAAGGGGTTTTTATTATTATTATTATTATTATACCCACAAATAAATGTAGGATTGGAACAGTTATGGAGGTCATTGTGGTTTTGTCTCATATAAAATGTATCTTCTGTTTGTTTTAATTTAAATTTTAAAAGAGAACTCATTAAAGATACAGAATTTAACATAAAACATAAAATGACTACTCAATGTAATTTTCATATTATATATCATTTTCAACAAATACTGAGTGTGTTATTGCCACCCAATAACTAGAGCTCAAGCATTTTAAACAAATGAATTTTAAAGCAATTCGATAAATAACAACATTTATACCTGGTTATAGTTTCTTCTTACTTAAGAATTGTGAAAAAGGCATTAAAACATTACCTTAATAATTTCTTAATTATCGCTTTAAGTTTTCATAGTTCTTACATGAAGTTTATATAGTTAAAATTTGCTGTCTTGACAATATTATTTAGAAGTGTGTGTATACTTGTGTATTCATGTGTGTGTGAGTGTGTATGTGTGTGTGTGATTGTGTGTATAACAACAATGAAAGGAAAAAGGGCACGAATTTGAAAGAGGTCCAGGGGATAAAGTACATGGGTACATGGGAGAATTTGGAGGGAGGAAAGGAAAGGGAAAAATGATGTAATTATAATCTCAAAAAAGAGAAAATTTTAAAAATGAATTTCATATTGTCATTTTTAAAATATAGCCATCCAATTTTTATTCACCAATTAATAATCAGATTAAAAGTATGTCATTGAATATTTAGTAAATTTTTTCATAAGTAGTACAGCTACGTTTTTAAAATATTAAAGGAGGGAAAAATTTTGCTTTTAGTCAACAAAAAAATGACCAAATCACAGCATTAATAAAGAATCTAAACAAAAGATACATTTTATATGAGGCAAAACCACAAAGACCTCCATAACTGTTCTAATCCTACATTTATTTGTGGGTATAATAATAATAATAATAGTAAAAACCCCTTCAACACCAGAGGTTGATATGTACTTACTGGAAATAATAAACCCAATTTAGTATATCTATGGAAGTAGGTGTCATTTACTTAAAATTATTGTCTATCAGAACATGGTCAAAAGAATGATTCGTGGTGAACAATATCTTAGGAAACTCTGACAGGGGCTCCAGGAAAAAAAGAAGAGGGACTTATACCTCAAGTGCATATCTTTTATTCCCTGGATTGTTCTTGGACATGATTTCATGCTTCCTGTGACAAACATGTACATTCAGGTTGTATGACTTGTTTATTGTTGTTAGATGTCAGGACATAGCTATAGAACCCAATCTGATCAGTGTATCCTGAATCTGGAGATGGTCTTCTGCCTTGCTCTCAACTTCCCAGATATAATCTCTAGTGTGAGTCAGGCAATTGTATTTAAATTGGTCAGAACTGAGTTCTTGGAAAGGGCTGCTGTGTTAATATGTAGTATGTGCTTACTGGTGTTTAGTTACATGGTTTTCTGATCATATCTTCTTGGCCATGCTTTTCTGAACTCAAACAACCTTCCGTGGATCATTGCTTTCTTTGTTTCATTCATGTGTAAAAGTCCACTGAGACTGAAAAAAGGTTCTCTGCAGCACTAGACTGTAGTCTGCCCCATTCTTTCAGGTCCTCAGATCCCAGGTCTAGCAGACAAGATCTGCACAGATCAGTAAAATGTCAACACCAACCCAGCTTCAAACCCTGTGATCTACAGTTGTAATCTGCTTGCAAGACATACTGGTGCAATAGTAACATAAATATTGTGGAAGTGACCAACCACTCTGAATGTATTTAAGGCCACGCTACAAGGTGAAATCCATGCCTAACATGATCTATTGGTCTTGAATCTTAGACTGGATAGGCTGTGGGCCTAGGGCAGTAGTTCTCAACTCTCCTCATGCTGCGACTCTTCAACAGAATTTCTCATGATGATGTGACCCCTGCTGGAGTCCAGCTCCGGATGAGAGAAGAGTCTGAAGATGAGAAGATGCAAGAGCACTGATGGGAGGAATAAAATATAGGGCACTTATTAGTTTTGTTTTAGGACAGATGGACAGAGAGGAAGCACATCCCTGGTGGAAATACAGGTCTCAGCAGGGAAAATAAGGAGTAGGCACAGGAAAGAAATGACTCAGGCCATGATGGGCAGGAGAATCTTGCAGCCTGACTGATTAGTAGGTAGAGTGTTTCTTTACTTATACAGAATTTAGTAAGCAGAGATACATTCATGTTGTTCCAAAATATAGATCATGTCATTTTTGTTTTTGAATATGTGTTTCAATTCTTTTTTGGTCATCTTTTAGTCATCTTTAGTAAACAATTACAGAACAGAGTTATTGTTTCCAATTATCATTTTCCCTCATGTTTTGGCAACATTGATAAACAGAGTCATCTTTTAATAATCATCCTTACTCATTAACCCCATAACCCAATTTTTAAGCATCTAGAGGCATATGACAGCCTGTTCTCAGGCTGGTAACTCTGGTTTCTTCAAGGACACTAGAGTGAAACAAAATCTTCAAGCCAGTCTGGGCATAGTGCCATGTCCCAAGCAGTGTATTATTAACTCTTAATGGTTAGAGTGCCCAGGAAAAACCCTCAGACCAAAGCTGCTGCAGTTACTACTGAAATTCTGGCATAATACAATGTTTATATTTTATATTTTTATAGAATGTGTCTAATCTGGCATTCTGTTGTTCCTTGGTCATATGACACCACAGTGGGTCTGCATGTGCTGACTTTTCTAAGAAAGGGAGGTCCCTACATCTCATTCTTTTATCATCTTTCCAGTCCTTACTTTGCTCATCAATATATGTTCCTATGTAGGACAGAGGTCACGTCAGCTCATCTAACTTTGCAGCTGTCTATGGCACGTAATTGCCTGAGTGTATAGTAGGGAGAGGCTTGCAGTCAACTCCTCTAGCCCACCAAATCTTGCTGACCTTCTTAAGTTTGCTTTGTTTTGATTATCTTGATCCTGTATTAGCACAGAGATAAATGTATCAAAAATGCCTCATAGCCTCATAAAGAGACCTCTGGCTTCTCTACGTGTGTCACAACCTCCAAGGCACAAGGAAGACCTTCAAGTTGATAAGGATATCAATATCTCCCTAAAGTAGGGGGGGGGGGGGATAATATGTTCAGGACTGTCCTGGGGAAGCTTAGAAGCAACATTCCTGGGAGAAGGCATAAATGATTCATAAGAATTTTTCATCAATCCATTATCTCCAAATCATACAAATACTAAAAGTCCCCCGAATATGCAACAGGTAGAGATGAAAACCAAAGGTAGCACAATGGACACCTTGCGGCTCAGCTTTGTGGATCTTTGTCAAGCAACTGTGCTGGCTTTATGGCTTTTGCCATCTCCATCAGATATGGCTGTGTCAGTCTCCCAACCATAAAATTATTTCAATTACTACTTCATAACTGTAATATTGCTACTGTTATGAATCATCATGTAAATATTTTTTGGAGATAGAGGTTTTCCAAAGGAGTTATGACCCACTACTTGAGAACTACTGGCCTAGGGAAAACCCAAGTACTATTGTTCTGCTATTGTACAGACTATAGCAATGAAATGACTCTTCTAACAACATTCTGCTCTAGCCATACATCAGTGCCTCGCTCAGCTGCTGCAAAACCTTCCTCTCACAGTAGATGGGAACTAACACAGAGAACCCAACTGGACAATGTTCAGAGAGTAATGGACTTTGGAAAACGTAGTCTTAAATGAAATAGTTCCATCAAACCCACGTCCCCCTCAGAATTCATGGAGCTATGCAGGAGAGGAGGCAGAAAGATTGTAAGACCTAGAGGTGGGGTGGGATTTATAACACCAAGGAAACTGTCTTCCAACACAACAGGACTGATACTCATAGAAACTCAATGAGACTCTGTTGCACAGAGCCTTCAGAGGTTCAAGCCACATGGAGTCTCAGCACTGAGAAGTGGGCAAGGACACCAGCTCCCACATCTAAGAGACTATCTGAACTTGACATCCTCTGGGAAAGGAAGAATTAGCTTTCTACAATAGAACCTCACTTGGGAATATTAACTACATTTAAGAAAAGGTCTCATGCCCAGCTGTAGTTGGCCAATACAAAATGAACACAATGGTATTTTTATAAACTTTTTTCACTCATATCACTTTTGGGGGGCCTTTTTTTTAATGGTCTTATTGGTCTTTTGCTTGAACACTGTGACTTCTGATTTGTGTTTTAATAGTGAGTGTGTGTGCGTTATGTGTTTCTTTTTAAAAGTATTCTGTTTGGTTTTTTTTTTTTTTTTTGTCTGTCTGTTTGCTTTCTGAAGGGAGAAAGAAAGAGCATGGAGTTAGGTTTATAGGGAGGTGGGAAATATCTGGGAGAAGTTGAGCGAGAGGAAACCATGATCAGAAAATATTATATGGGAACTTTGTCAATCAAAAAAATAGATTACGATAGATCAACCTGTGTACAAATAATTCTACCCCAAAATAAAGATCCAACGTGCTTCTGAAAATTAAAAATGCTGCTTTTTGAATGACTTCATGAGCTGCTGTCAAAATATCTGAAAAAATCAGAATAAGGAAGTACAGTTTATTTTGGCCTACAGGCAAACACACAGTCCATTGTAGCAAGAAATAATAGCTGTAGGACCTTTGAGGGGCTAATAACGCCCTCAATCCACCTGCAAATGGCAGAGAGCAAAGAAAGTAAAGTGCTCAACTCTCCTTCTCTTCTGTATTCAGTCCAAAAGCAGAGCACATGCAATGTTACCCACAGTTACTGCAAACCGGGTCTTCCCGTCCCAGTTAACATAACCTTGCTCATTAACATCAATAATGTTAACAAACATACCCTCTAAAAAGTAAATTCTACAATCCCTGCCAATCAGTGAAAAAAAAATCACAAAATATTTTCTTTATGAGGAAAATAGTGAGTCACTGGAAACTAACCCAAAAACTAACACCAATTATTTTCATATGATTTCATTTGGATCTTGCTATGAACTGACCAGAAAATGGCTCATATGCTGGAGGTTGGCTTCACCTTAGTGTGGCTCTTTTCCGAGAAGATCAGCAGAGGATGGTGGGGAGAATCTTTGGAGTTATCTTGTTCCAGACCCAGTCCTCCCTGGAACTCTGCTTTCTGCCCACTGAGGAGACCCTTTTCTGTCACGTGCTACTGTCTCCATGATGTTCTGCTCAAGTATATTAAAGGCCAAGCAACCATGGGCTGAGCCCTCCTAAAAAATGAGCAAAAATAAATCTTTCTCCTTTATGGTGTTGCATTAGGTATTTTGGCCACAGTAATACATAGTACAATACATACTTAAAATATTCCTCAAGGTCTGTATTGGAAAAGCTTGCTTCCCAGGAAGGAGTAATCTACCCTTTCTAAGCAAACATATTTCTTTTTCAAATTTTGGAATATATCCATGCGTTTTCCCAGAAATAACAGAAACATTAATAGCTAGGGCCTAGTTGAAGACTTCAAGTCATTGATAGCATACTTTAAAAAGGCCTCTGGGAGATCAGTCGCCACTTCTAACTCATATACAAATTGTTCATGAAGTCAGTCGGCTCTGCTACATATTCGGGACATACTGCCTTGTCACAGGTCCAACCATGAGCTGAAACCTCCAGACCTGGGAGCCAGAATAAGCTGTTCCCTTCAATTATTTTCTGAAGCAGTTGACATAGAAATACAGAAACTAATGGGGAAACTGAGGCTTCAATTGGCATGCAGAATTTTGAGGAAGAAGGAGAAAGTGAAGTATATACAACGTACATATGTGGAATTCTAAGACCTACATTTCCAAACAATTTACCATAACGAATGAAGGAATGAAAAGTTGGTCTCATTTAGAAATTAATCAATATGTGGTTCACCATATCAACAAATTTAAAGAAAAAAATTCATGTCATAATCCCAATAATTACAAAGTTTTAGGCAAAAACTTAGAAGCTGTCTTGAAAAAAGTCCTGTGCACTAGAAGTAAAAGAAAATTTCCTCCATCGGGAAGTACATTTTTAAAAATATTGCTTAGGTCATACACTTACATCATACCAACCATCAGGAATAAGCCTTCCTCTTTAAGATTATGAACAAGAAGATAAAGCTCGCTTTGTATAAAATTAAGAAAATCTAATCCAGATCAGAAATGCTGCTACAAAGTACAGCTGTCAATACTAACAAAGGGTTGATTATCTATATTGAAAATCCTGTGGTCTGTGGATAAGAGCTAGTCAAACCAAGCAGGGTGAGTAGCTAGATAAAAATGAAGTACATTTATATATAAAACTATCACTCACCTATCCCCAATACTGAGCTAAGGTGCTGCATCACCTCAGTCAATATCCTACCAAATATTCTGGTTAAAAATAACAGCTGCTCCTAAAATGCTTGCTTACTTTTAGAGGAAGGATATTGGAGTAGCATATAAGTACATGGAAATCTGCTTAACTTCATTAGTGAGTAGGGACGTTCAAATAAGACCAAAATGATATACCACCACACGTATTTCCCCAAATGACACATTGAGTACTATCAAAGGTACAAACAAAGTGGCTTTTGGGCTTTTGCCTTTCTTACTGAATCTTGTTTTGCAGTGTTTGGTTGTTGTTTCCAGGAAACCTGGTTTTCTCTGAAGGGCAACAGATGGGAAGTGAATGTGGGAAAGAAGGAAGCTGGGGATTTAGGGAGCTGGGAGGAATGAAGGAAGGGGAAACTGTGATCAGGCTGTATTGTATGATATTAGTATAAATATAAATATAGTAGAAATAAAAGATATTGGTATATTCAAAGGCCCAGACATCACATTTATAACTGGTGTTGATTGAAAGAATCTAAACACACAAGCATCCAATTACCTGGAGCAAATGTTTCTATCTGTTGCATCTGTAAGTATCAAAACTGAAAGTAACTCAAATGCATGAAATTGTGTGAATGGATTTAAAAACAAACAAACAAACAGATAAGCAAAACATGTTATATCAATAAATGAACATTTAATTTCAAAAAAGAAACATATCATCAACATGTACATTAGCGATTAATTTTTCATTTCCCAGTAGCATTTTATAATAGATAAAATTATATTTGAAGAATGTTTGATGTTTTAGTAGATCATTATATATTGTTTTAAATTGTCATACTATATATCCCATAAATAAATAAAATTATTAGGACAATAAAAAATAAAAATAACCTTAAATTGGTTATCCAGGTAAAAGAAGAAATTAGAATGGATCAAATACTGACTAATGGCATTTATTAAACTTCTATAAAATGTAAAACAATCTATAATAACCAAAGCAGTTCAATTGCTACCTGAGGATGTTGTTAGCAACAAAATGTGGGAGGCAAAACCTAAAGCTAAGATGGCAGAACTTTCTGGTAAACCGAATTCTGTGTTTTAATTGTAATCACGATGGCAAAGGAGTAACATAAGTCATAATATATTATATTGTCCACTTTAAAATTTCCAGATTTATTACATGAATTATATCCTGATAAAATTTTGAAAAGCAAAAGAAGAAAAATATGCAAAAATATGAAGTTGTTTAAGTTATAGCAAATAAAAAAACCATAAAAAATAGTATTATCAAGCTAATTTTATAGTGAAAAGATAGTTATTTTGCATAAGATAAGCCTTAAGAAATCAGAAAGTTGGGCATGGAGAGATGGCTTATTGGGGGAAGAGCACTTGCTGTTCTTTCAGAGGACCCAGGTTTGATTCTAGGACCAGCACTGAAGTTTACAACTATCTTATTCTAGTTCCAGGGCATCTAATGCCATCTTCTGGCTTCCATGGGCCCTGTGTGAACATGACACACAGACAGAGATGCAGGTAAAATACTCATATACATATAAAATTAAAAAATAAAAAAGAACTCATAAAACTCAAAAAGTATAAAATTATATTTACTTGTTTTTAAAGACTGACCTGAATACTGTAAATAACAAAGAACTTCTGGCCATGTATACAGGTGTGCCCATGAATCCTGTGGAGTATTCCTATGAAGGTGGTACCCACCAGTACATTGGCAATCTCTCTTCTCTCAAAAGAGATGCCTCTGTTGAATATGAAGTTCCTATTTGTGCACACTGAACTAGGTGACTATAAAAAAAAAACAAAACTGTCAAGGTGACAGAATTAGAGTCAGGAGCTCTGTGAAGATTTTCCTTTAAGGGGGCTGGAGAGATGGCTCAGAGGTTAAGAGCATTGCCTGCTCTTCCAAAGGTCCTGAGTTCAATTCCCAGCAACCACATGGTGGCTCACAGCCAAAGATCCTAAGTTCAATTCCCAGCAACCACATGGTGGCTCACAACCATCTGTAATGAGGTCTGGTGCCCTCTTCTGGCTTGCAGGCATACACACAGACAGAATGTTGTATACATAATAAGTAAATAAATATTTTTTTTAAAAAAAGATTTTCCTTCAAGAAATGGCACTGAATTTTTGTCTACACTTTCATAAGCAAACTAATTACTCTGCATCTAATTTATATCCAGAGGAACTTGAACTGGCCTAAATATATTTTAACTCTTCTTACTATTACTACACAGTTTGTCAAGAATGTAAGTTTTAAGGTTTACTTTTTAATTTATGTATTTAAGCTATGTATGTTTTGTGACACATGAGTACAGTGCCCTCGGAGACCAGAATAGTTTGATCCCCCAGAGTTATTGATGATTCTGAGCCACAGGACTTGAATGCTGGGAACTGACCTGGTGCCTAAGAAAGAGCAGCAGAGGGCTCTTAACCCCCAAAATTTCTCTCCAGCACCAAGCATAACAACTTGTGTTTGTTGCAAGATCTGTACAAAGAGGAGTGTCCTTATATTTTATTGTTATAGGCTTGGATGCTGTGGCGGACAGGTATAGATATAGGTCTATCTTTGGAGAGATAGATTCCCTATGAATTCCACGATCCTTCCCCCTATCTCCACCCGCTAGGATGACAAATGTGAGCCATTATTCCCAACTCCAGATATTTCTTTTCAAAAACACTTTCTGAATTTCAGGTAATTAAAAAAGACTAAAGCAATCATGAGCTAAATCTGTACAGAAATACAGATTTCATTTTAAGTAGTACACTGATACCTTTGTTAAATATTTAGAGCCTGGTATGGAATACAGATGGTCTCTCTGTGTGAAGGCAATCTAAAATAAGCAGAACAAAGTAGCTAAAACAGCTTAAGTGGCAAACTTAAGTCTTAAAAACTGCTCACCTCTAGAGTATAACTGTGTTTTCTCCAGGACACCTCACATCTTGCATCAATGAAAACAATAAAATAGTATTTTTTTCACTAAGGTCTATTTAATATACAATCAAGCAAAAGAGTAAAACCTTTAAAAAGTAAAATCTCAGTGAAGCCTTAACAATTGCAATCTTTATTGTACTCTTAAAAATATGTAGGCCAGTTTAAGGACATATAGATTGTCTCATCTGAAGAACCACTAATTCAAATAGACCATACACTGGCAGTGCTATAATTCTTATGAATTAATAATGAGTTTCAAATGTCAGGATGCTCCATAGTAAATAAAATAAATTTGATTTCTGCTTAGGCAGCCTATTGCAGCAATCATTTTTCATTTAGAATAATTTTGCAACATAGTTAATTATCAATTTACTCGATGAACTGTAACAGCAAGTTTTTACTCTAAATGCTTGTCTTTGTAAATCTCATGTTTTAGAAATTGAAGTACACCTTTTTTGACTTAAAATGATGATATATTCAACTTCACTGAAGGCTAGCCTGACTAGATTCTTCATCTCTGCCTAAAATAATACATGTAACGTAACCTAATGACAAAGAAATAGAAATGACACTTTAAAACACGTAACTTACTGAACCGCTAAAAGAATTTCAACGTTTAGTTTTAAAAATTCATCATCAGCAGGGACGTGATGGTGCACCCCTTTAATACCAGCACTAAGCAGGCAGAGGCAGACAAATCTCAGTGAGCTTGAGACCGGGCTCATCTACAGAACGAGTTCCTGAACAGTCAGGTTATACAGAGAAATTCTGTCTCAAAAAAAAAAGAAAGGAAGGAAGGAAGGAAGGAAGGAAGGAGAAGAAATTCAGCATCGCTCTCTAAAGAAGATTTCACTTTTTTTGCTATATGCTTCTCTCTATTACTAAATAAAATCAACATACAAAATCATAAAATGTCTTTATGAAAAAACGACCAATTTCCTATTCTAAATGTAGATGAAAAGGATTATTACACAATTTTTTCTAACTTCATAGGTCTATTTAAAATATAATAGATGAATTAATAGCCCATTGGTTTACCAATATTCAGATGTTTCAACAGAAGTCTGAACAACTACGATGACAGAGAAAAAGTAACAACCAAGGCAAAAAAAAAAAACCATATAAAAAAGCATAAAATAAAAACAATTGTTAAGAGGCGATGCCATGTTCAGAGAGTTCTTTGCTATGCAGATAGATCAATTTGCAGGTACATAAACATAACCCTATTAGAATCTCCATAATGCTTACCAGTGGGGTATAAAATACTCCAATGCATTTACCATGTTTCCCAGGGTAGCTTGCACTTACACTAGAAACTCTTAGTGTGAGAGCAAGTATGTTCTTTGTGTCAAGACAAGATACTGATGGGTTATGCGTAAAACCTCAGAATTGTAGATAATGGCCTCTAAATTTTTGTGTTGCATAAATGTCCTACACACACTTTGTTTTGTTAAAGTCTTAAACTTTATGTATTTGTGTCATTTCTGCATCACCTGGATAAATGAAAAAAAAAAACAGATGGACATTATTAAATCAAAAAGGGGGTGATGCATCTGCATCTCATCCCCAAATGACACTCCCTATATTAAGTGCTTAGGAATCCCACAGACAATACATTATAAAGCAAAACTTACCTTTTTTCACAAAATTTTCCACCTACACAAAGCTCATTATTCACTCACACATTCCTTAACGAGAAAAGAATCTCAAGTTATGGGGGCGAGTATTTGACATGAAACAGACAACAAGATAAGTAAGCAGGAAAATTGCTCCAGAAGGAAATGGATATATAATCCACAAAAAGATAAGTCTAAAAAAGATTCAGTACTCCCGTGAGACTCAACAGAGAAGGCAAATAATAAGACTTTGCAATGAAGCCAAGGCAAAGGTACAGTAAGGTTGAAAAAAATATGTTTTGCACATGATCATGATGGTGGAGAAAGCAACCCTGCATCTTTTATCTCCTTACATGTAAACTAGTTAAGCAGCAATGTTAGAAATCAATTTAAAGGCTCCTACAGGCCATATATAAAAACACATGCATCTGTGACAGTGTTAACATCTGTATGAGCCCATGTGTGTGTATGAGTGCGTGTATATGTGCATGTATGTGCAAGAAATATTATCTGCCTCCTCTAAAATAAGTGTGAAGAATCAAGAAGCATAGAAGAGCCCAGTTAAGAAGGACTCAAAGAGATTCATACTAAGGCACACTATCATCACACTGAGCCAAAGACGAAGAATGGGTACTTTGAATGAATCAAGAGAGGGGAATTTTCATATTCAAGAAAATTTCAATAAAATTAACACTGTTTTACCTCCAGAAATATTGTGTTAGATATGAACAAAGTGTTCAGGGAAAATCATTGCATACCAAGAATACTATGAACAGGAATGCGTTCCTTCAAAATTAAAAATACAATAGATTTCTACATTCCAAAGAAAACTGAAAGAATTCATTACTTTTATAATTTTTCATGTAAAAATAACAAAAGCAGTTCTACAAGTGAAAATAAGGAATTTTGAGCAGACATATGTTATATATGAAGTTTATTAGTAAAATAAAATACTTTGATAAATACATTGCAGCAATGGTGTTAAGTAAATCAACTCAGTTTTAAGTCTAGTTAACAAAAAAATATTTAATTCTTGAAAATAATTAAACCTAAAAAAATTCAAAGATGTATAATATAATCCTGTGAAAATTTAAAAATTATAATAATAGTAACGTGATGTATGAAAAGTATAAGACTTAAGCTAGAATGTTAGATGCATTTGAGATTGAGCTATCAGACTAGATGACTACATTGACTATCGGGAAGTCCCAAAGTAGCCTCCAAAATACATTTATGAATCTGACACTAAAGAAGGTTAATGTGCTCAGTATATACAGGTATGCACTAGATAAAGAGTAAATAACTACAAAGATTCTTCTGAGACTGGTTTTATTAATAAGATTTTTAAAACACATTGTTTCCTACTGATTTTATTTCCATGGAGCTTCCCTATTTTAAAAACAATTACACTAAAGAAATAACATGATGTGGGATTCCCATTGGTTACCATTGGTTAATAAAGAAACTTCCTTGGCCTGTTGATAGGGCAAAACTTAGGTAGGCAGGGGAAAACTAAACTGAATGCTGGGAGAAAGGAGGCAAAGTCAGGAGAAGCCACGTAGCCACCAGACACAGACACCAGAGCTTTACATTGTGGTGATACACAGTTACTAGAAATGGATTAAATTAAGATGTAAGAGTAAGCCAATAAGAAGCTAGAGCGAATGGGCCAAGCAGTGATATAAGTAATATAGTTTCTCTGTAATTATTTTGGATCTGAGCTGCTGTGAAGTTGGGAACAAACAAGAGGTCTCTTACAACAAATCAGCATGCTAATGTGGTGGACTAAATCCATGTAAAACCTGAGAGGACATGAAAAAAAATTCTAGACACACACACACACAGAAAAAAACAGTTTAGCCACATTTTTTTTTGGATGTTTTTTTTTTGTTGTTGTTTTTTTTTTTTTTTTTTTTTGCTGACATCATGTTGCAGTTTCTTTAAGATAGGTCTTCCTGATTCAGTAATAGAAGAAAAAAGCTGCACCATTGAAATGCCAGCTTTCTGGGTTATGCTTCCAGAGCAACCTCTAGCTCTTTCAGGAGGCCGAGCATTTAAATGGGGTTTTATGGACAGAGGGCTACAACTTGCTTAATGGCAGCATAGATTGGCTGTGGGCCTAAAAATTGGGTTGTGAGCATGGCTCTCAGAGGCAGCAAACAGCTCCACCATGCTGGGCTGCGAAGGGCAAGCAGGAAGTGCCATTATTCCCCTAGCAATTGCTGCTTAAATTCATAAGAGGGCTTAGCATTTTAAGAAGTATTCTGGTCAGAAAATAATTACAGATACACAATAAAGACAAATTCAGATGAAAAAGACCTCTAAATGAGACACAGTATGTTTTAAAAATGTACTTAGGCTTGAAAGAGAGAAGAAAAAGAATATAGAGAGTTATAAAAAGAAGTAAACAGTCATAGAGTAAAGGAGTACAGATAATAAATATTAAAAAGTAATAGAGTAGGAAAATCCATGTAAAGTTGGAACATACAAAGAAAGTCTGGATTATGTACATTATTGTGTTTTCTTTAACTTTTTTTGACTGAGGAGAGACATTTGATTCTGGGGATTGCTAAACTAAATCAACATATATACTTTAAATGTATCTTGATTTCAAAATATGGATCTAAGGTTATGTCGCATTGGAAAAGAGGTTCTTGTTTTGTTTCCACAGAGGATTTGTTTCCACCTGTGGATTCATTCCAGGCTAATGTGGTTTGATGGAACAAGAGCCCCTGAAAGGTTGCCTTGAACACCCCTCAAAAAATTACGTCACCCCCCAAAAAAGCAGTAAGAAGTTTGAAGAGAACTACAGCCACAATCCCAAATATTGTTTTAAAATGTTTGTTAAATCATCTTCTCTACAGACGGGACATCCTTTGAGCATTTTTAAGAAACAACCCTGAGAAATCACTCACCACAGCAGAGGATGCAATGTCAGCATTTGAAAGTTAACTATGTTTCCATGAGGTGTCAATAAACTAGCTGGAAGAAAATGAAGAAAACAATCCAACTTGCAAAAATAAAACAAAGTACTAGAAGCTACTAATATGAAAGATAATGGTGAGCATTCTTTGTCTGAAATGCATGAAATGCTTTAAAAATTTTCTGAATTTTAGAGTATTTATATGTCAATCATGGAATATCTTAGGATTGAGTGTCAATTACAAGTAAGAAATCTATTATTCATATTTTCCTTTTTACATAGTCTGAAAATATTCAAAAGTTGTAGTCTGCTTACATTCAATTTCTCTGTGTGTATATGAATGTATGAGTTTAAATTTATATTTTCAGATAAGGGATGCCATGCAACTTAAAAATTACAAAACATTGATGAAAATTATAACAATAATTAAAGGAAAAGAGGATTTGAATTTGGACAAGAGTGAGGTAGGTGGTTGCATGAGAGGATTTGAAGTGAAGCAAGGGAAGAGAGAAATGATACATTTATATTCTTTTCTCAAAGAATAAAATAAGAATTTAAAAAGCAAATGGAAAGAAACCTCATGCTAATTAATTTAAAAATTTTATATTGCCAAAATGTCCATACTTCTGAAGCAACAGACAGAATCCATGAAATCCCTGTCAAAATCCATGTTACATTTTATATGAAAGCAAAAAGAGAAAATAATCACTATCAAATGTGCTTTGTTTGAATGTCGGTGTCCTCCCACAATTCATGTTAATACTAGTTACCAGTGTAGAGGATTTGGGAAGTGAGGCCTTTGGGGAAATGGCTAGATTGTGAAGTAGACATTTACAAATAAGATTAGTCAGTATCATAAAAGAGGTGCAAAGCTCTCTGGTCTCTCCCAGCATCTTTAGGTGAAACAGGAACACACCCTTCTCAACCAACAGACAAGTCCTCACCAAACAATTTCTAGCCTCTATAACTTTGAAAACTCAAGTCATAGTTTTCTTAAGGTACCCACATAGAGGCATTTGCTGTAGCAGCCTGATTAATCAAAAAAAAAAAAAAATACTGAACTACAAGAGACCTTAACCCCGAGAACAACAACAACTGAAAAGATCAAGCTTGATAGAAACATATATCCAAGCTTTGCGTAATGGTACATGTCTGTGTTCTCAGGCCTCATGAGCTGTCTCAGCAGTCACAAGAGCAAGGCCAGCCACTCCATATGTACAGAGATGAAGAAAGCAAAGTAGAGTGCACCAAAATAAATTCCCATATGGTCAATTGATCTTTGAAAAGCCTGTCAAGAGCAAATAATGGATAAGTAATAATCTCTAACAAATGCGGCATCTAAAGGCAGAAGAACAAAATCAATTCAAAATGGGCCAAAGTCTTTGATGTAAGACCTGAAACTGTAAGCTTTCAAGAAGAAAACATAAATGAAAAATCTTCCAGCCATTGTCCTTGACAACTGGTTTACATACATAACTGTAACAGCATCGGAAACAAAACCAAAAGCAGAAACACGAGCTCATATTAGCATGCCTTCTGTATACTGAAAGAAACAGTCTACAGATTGTAAGGTCAAATTACAATGGGAGAAATATCATCACACCACATATATAGTAGTAGGCTAATCTCAATTTGTATGACGAAAGACTGGAGACATGAGTTTCATGGCAGAATTGTTATTGCAAGTATGAAGTCCTGAGTTTGGAGGCCCAACACCCGTGTAAAAGCCACTCACGGTGCACATATCTGCAAATCTAGCATGGGGGTGGGGCGAGTGTGGAGAACAGCAGATGGATCCCCAGAACTCAGTTGTCAGCTGCTCTAACCAATCCATGAGCTCCAAGTTCAGTGAGAGACCCTTCCTCAAAAACTTGAGGTGGGACGTAATTGAAAGACATGTGACATTGACCTCTAACCTCCACAGGTAGGAACACGTATACATGCCCAGGACAGCAGGGACCATCTGAGCAGTTACAGCAACTAACATGGTCCTGAGAAGTGGCCAAGCTAACATTTCTGATTAGCTCAGCCAATAAACCCTCCATGAAGCACCCAGTTGACAAATAAATACAGTTATTTTCACGTATGAAATAATATATATTATATATGAATATGTGAACATAAAGTAATATAATACATTTATATATGTAGATATATATATATATGAATATTGAGCATATATATGAAATAATTGAAGATCTGGTTGATTGACCTAATAGTTCAGTTGTCCAATTACCAAAACTTCCAGAAAGACAAAATGAGAAAACGTCTTAAGAAACTTAAAGAAAGAAAGACAAGACATTATAGAGTAAAAGAAATGAGGACTGTGAAGTTTCAGGATTCTGAGTTTCAACTAGACTCTGTTTTTAAGGTCATGAGAACATATTATTGTAAACTTTTAGACCACCAAAAACAGCTCGAAGTTTTCAGAAGTCAACTACCACTGATAAAAATGAATGGATCACTTTCAAAGAGTAGCGAAATAACCTCCCATGTGAATTTAAGCCAGCAAATATTAAATATGAGTCAACAATTAGAGCAATTCCTTCTAAAGTCTGTGGTAGAACAGATTACAGCCAAATATATTAACTATTATGAGTCTACAATAGAAACACTTTATGTGACAAAGCATCAAATAGAGATCTCATGTATGTAGCAAATACACGAGGGTTACCTGATAGTGTACAATGGTAATGTTGGCTTGGATTTCAGAATATTGGAAGTCAATCACAATCAATCCAGAGTGGAACAAATGACACAGCGCAGCAAAGACGCAGTATTTATCCCCAAAAGGTAAATAAGAAAGGAATACCTTTTTAGAATAAATATGAAATTTGATAGTTTGAGTGAAAAGTGATGATAATAAAAAAAAAAAATAAATGAGAAACAATTAGAAACTGTTAGCATTAGAAGTTTTACTAATGGTTCAAATGGGTAGTAATGACTTGAAAACAGAGTAAAATGTTCATTGGCATTCAAAAAACAGAATGCTCTCCAAAAGATGGGGCGGGGGATCAAAAATGGTTATGCTAATAAAGATGCAGGTTTGTTCTTCCTCAGGAACTCCAGAAGATAAAACTGTGTGAGAAATTGTCTGGGGAATATGACATAAACTCAGATGTGGCCGGCAGCTGTCAAAAGCCACAAAGGAACTTATTCCAGCTTGATGGTAACTGTGGGCACTCATTGTGGAATTGGAGAGTACACACATGTTACTGTATTCACTTGCTCTTCATGCAGTTAACCCATAGAGAACACACTCTCTTAAGAGGGAGAAGAGAACCCGAATGTTTGCAGCTTTGATAATGAAGTAAGTTGAAAACTAGGAGTGGAGAAAGAAGTGGTCAAAGGCAGGAGGATTAGCAGTCTTACTGCAAAATTATAGATTCAGAAACTATTGCTTGAAGTAGAAAAAAATATATTAAGATTTGGTTTTGATGAGTTTCTGGGTAGAATTCTGGGCCTGGTGCCTGCTAGGCAAACAATTCACCATTGGTTTACATACCCATTCCTTGATGTTCTTATATCATATAATTAAAAATATTGTCAATGAAGAAATTAAGAGGGGATAATATAGATATATTGGCTGCAAAGTCTGCAGGCATAGACTGCAGTTGAGTCCTCTGCTATCACAGTAGGATTGAAATAAATCATCTCTACAATTCCGTAAGTCAAGAAGCAGCAGTGAAAACTTACAAGACACCACAAGATTCCAAAATAAACAATTATAAAACTATGACTGGTCACAGTGCAAAGATCACATAATTGTGGGAAGCCAGCCCCAACAGAGAGATGTACAGCATAACTCCTGTACCTAAGTCTCAGGGAACATAGTTGAAGAGGGGGCTTAAAAATTGATTCTAAGATCCAGAGAGCCAGGACATCCACTGTGAGACCATGTTTCCAAGAAAGGCTGCCTAAATGATGTGGGATTCCCCTCTGCATGCTGTGAATACCATTGGTTAATAGATAAACTGTCTTGGGCCTATGATAGGGTAGAGTAGAACTAGGTAAGGAAAACTAAACTGAATGCTGGAATAAAGGAGGCAGAGTCAGGGAGAAGCCATAGAGCCGCCACCAGAGACAGACGTGCTGAAACTTTGCTGGCAGACCACGACCTTGTGATAATGCGCAGATTAATGGAGAAGGGTTAAATTAAGATGTAAGAGTTAGCAAATAAGGCCGGGCGGTGGTGGCGCACGCCTTTAATCCCAGCACTTGGGAGGCAGAGGCAGGCGGATCTCTGTGAGTTCGAGACCAGCCTGGTCTACAAGAGCTAGTTCCAGGACAGGCTCCAAAACCATAGAGAAACCCTGTCTCGAAAAACCAAAAAAAAAAAAAAAAAAAGAGTTAGCAAATAAGAAGCGAGAGCTAATAGGTCAAGCAGTGATTTAAATAATATGGTTTTGGTGTGATTATTTCAGGAGTCTGGGTGGCCGGGAAACAAACAAGCTGCCTCCTATAACACCTAAACATGACAAGAAAAATAACAATAAACAATAGACCTGTAAACACAGAAGAGAGGAATCCCATAGGGCCCCACCCTAGACAAAGAAGTACAGGCAACTATTGCCTGCTGAGAGGAAGGGAATTCGCCTCTCAGAGGGATAAGTTCCCTAATTGGTTATCCAATACAATGTGGTCAATCTTGAAATCAAATATGCACAAACAGCAAAAACAAAGTCAGCATATTTTGTGTGTGTGTGTGTGTGACAATAATAATCAAAGAAAAAGAAGACATCAATATGATAGAGACTGGAGTAGATATGGGAAGGCTTGGAGGGAGGAAGGGAAAGCGGTAAAATTTTAATCAAAAAATACGTTTTAAAAAAATTAAAAATCTTTGCTCTAGGAGAGACCTATCAAAATGATGAGAAACAAGAACAAAAGGGGCTCCCTTCTGTGGAGCATCAGTGTGAGGCATGAACATGGCTGGGCTTTAACAAAGGGGTGTGTGCCCTACTTAATTTTTAAAACTATTTTATGAAATGTTTTCGCTGTCTTTTCACTAATTCACATAATAAAGAAGATATAAGCAGAGCACAAATGTTTGAGATAACTGATTAAAGTTGCACGTGACACACACAGGCTAGAAGCTCTGCACAGGACTCCCAGAAACTAAAATCACAGGAACACTGAAGCAGGATGGGTAAAAGTCCTTAACCTGTACCCTGTTAAAGCACAGAGCATCTGGTCCCAGTGATGGATGGGAAGAGAACCTTTCAGAAAGTGCTCGTGTGCCAATTATGGGGAAGACACTGCATCACACTTCAAAGCCACAAGCAGTTAATCACCTAAGAAAATCCTCTTCCAGTCTCTGAAAATGCATTCTCTCCATAACCCTCTTCTCCCTGGGGATAATCCGAGAACTTCGGTGGCTGTACTCGTCTTCAAAAATCTCTCATCTTCAGAGATGAAACTGGTATGCATTGTCCGTGTTTCTGCCTTTGGATTAAAATACCATTTAAAGTCATCATTAGAAGCAAAGGACAAAAATTATCAGGATGTGCAATTTCCCGAATTTTTGCATCACTCACCTGGCTTTTTTTAAAGGCAAAGATCTCTGGTTTAGTTAGAGTTTCTAGTGCTGTGGTGAAACACCATGGCCAAAAGCAACTTGGGGAAAAAAGGGTTTATTTTTCTTACTCTTCCATATCACAGTTTATCATTGAAGGAAGTTGGGTCAGGAAGCTGGAGGCAGATCCTGATACTGAAGCTATAGAGACTGCTTTCTGGCTTGCTCAGCCTGCCTTCTAGAACCCAGGGCCAACAGCTGAAAGATGGCACCACCCAGAAAGGGCTGGGCCCTCATCAATCACTAATTAAGATGATGCCCTACAGCCTTGCCTGGATAAGGTATCTTATAGAAGTGGCTTCGCAGCTGAGGTTCTCTCTTTTCAGACGACTCCATCTTGTGTCAAGTTAACATTAATAACTAGCCAGGACAATCCGCATTAAATAAAACGTTTTCAAGGTGCGTGCATGTGTGTGTGTGTGTGTGTGTGTGTGTGTGTGTGTGTGTGTTATACAGAAAATCATACAAAGGAAGGAAATTAATTGTGGTATTACTAGCTTGCACATGAGTACTATATGTACTAGGAATCTCTTACCCTCATATTTAAGCAAAAGATGTAAGTTACAAGAAAAACACAATAATCTAAAAGATCAAAACCACATATAGTGTCCCTATGCCAAATTCAAGTTGATGCAATGTTTAATACCCTAGTTTATCTTTATAATTATCTATTGTAAGGGAACTACAGTATCATATAATATCATTAAGCCTATAATTTATTTTAATCTGAATTAAACCATCTATAAAAATTAATCCATTGTTATTTCTGTCTTTCACATTCTACAATAGTATAAACAAACCATAATTTAGAGGAAAATATTTTTAACCTGTGTCTTTTCACTTCTTGTCTACCAAATTCTCAATCTCAATTAGTTTCAAATAACTCTTAATGAAAGTTGTCTTTTGCGTAAGACAGTCTAGAAAAGAGATGTACTCAAAAAGTCCTCAAAATTTATCCTAAATCATAAAATATGTATCAAGCAGGTTTTTTTTTCTTTTATTGAAAATAGATGTTTTACCAGGCTGAGTGGAAGAAAGTTTGCCTGGCTTCCCTCAAGTAAAGCTGTTTGGGCAAAACGCATACTGCAGAACACGGCAGCTCCCAAAGCCACTACAGCAAAAGAGGCAGGAAAGAAATAGGTACGAAATGCTTTTCTTTTTTTGTTGTTGTAGTTTTCATTTCAGCAGGGAGGCTACAATGGTGAAGGGCAAGCATGGAAAGAATATGCACGGAGTGGGAAATCCCCAAAGAATTAATAAAAATATATGCTAAATTAAGAAAGAGAAAACAGACCCTGGTCACAGTTTCCCTTCCCCCAACTCTCCTCTAGACCTCCACACACACCTTCCCACACCCTTTCTGTTTCCCTTCCCCCAACTCCTCCTAGACCTCCACACACACCTTCCCACACCCTTTCCGTTTCTCATTAGAAAACCAATAGATGGTAAGGAATAATAATAATAAAATAAAAACAAAAGCAATCAAATGGGAAATAGGACAAAACAAATAAACAGAAGAAAAGGAGCCAGAGAAAAAATAGTATATTCAGAGGAAAAATAGTGTATTCAGAGACACTCATGTTCTTACACACAGGAATTTCCTAAACACACAGAACTGGAAGTCATAATATATGCACAAAGAATCTGTAAGGATAAGGAAAGCAAATGCCCCTGTCAAAACCTTATGAGACAACGAACGTATAAAAATATCATTGATTTCATTTTGTGTTGCCCATATCAAGTGGCTTTAAGTAGCGATATTCATACACGCCTGAAAGTAGCAGTTTCACTTGTCTCTATCCTTATAAAGGAACAACAGCAAAAATGCCCAATGGGCACCATCCACTGAGATAGGAGAAGGTCAGTGAAGAGCAGATAAAGGATTCTGACTCAGCTCTTAATAAAATCTAGATCACCATATAAAACGGAACTCGGGCAAAGAGAGCTGAACAACATAGATATTGGGATAAGGATACAAATAAACTCAATTATCAAGATAATTTGGGAATTAAGTCGAGAAAGCCAATCGAGCTAAATCAGTGAGCTCCAGGTTTAGTGGAAAAAAACAACCTCAAAAAAGAAACAAAAGATACCCCAAAACAAACAAGAATATCCCAAAATACACAAATAAGAATATCCCAAAACAAGCAAACAACAATACCCCAAAATAAATAAGTATATACCAAAACAAACAAGGACAGTAGGTGAAGCATCTGTCTTCCACAGACAGGCTCTCTGAACACGAAAGCCATATAAATGCAGGTGACAGGAGTGCCCCACCTGCAATTTCAAAATCCGACAACACAGGGTTCCCAGATCAAGCCCATTGGCAAGGTGAGCAATGTTGCCAAGCTCTGAATTTGGATAAGAAATGTTCTAGAAATATTACCAGACATCAGCATTGTGTACACATGTGCTCTCACACATGCAAAAATGTACACATACGCATGTACACAAGGACACACCACAAATGGCTGGAAACTTGAATGATACCAGACATCTGCTTCTGGCCTCCTCAAGTGCAAGCCTGTGTACCTGCACACTCATACAATGACACACACAAGCACACAAAGGACGTGAGTCTTCAAACGACAAGCTTGTTTTGAAAGTACATTGAGCTGATAATTATGGTCTGAGTCTATATTTTTATTGACCTTGACATTTTTCTCTGCTCCCCTCCCTGCATCTCCCCTTCCCCCTTCAGCCCTCACCCAAGGTCCCCAAGCTCCCAATTTACTCAGGAGATCTTGTCTTTTTCTACTTCCCATGTAGATTAGATCCATGTATGTCTCTCTTAGGGTCCTCATTGTTGTCTAGGTTCTCTGGGATTGTGATTGGTAGGCTGGTTTTCTTTGCTTTATGTTTAAAAACCACTTATGAGTGAGAACATGTGATAATTGTCTTTCTGGGTCTGGGTTACCTCACTCAAAATAATGTTTTCTAGCTCCATCCGTTTGCCTGCAAAATTCAAGATGTCATTTTCCTTATCTATTCTTCAGTTGAAGGGCATTTAGGTTATTTCCAGGTTCTGGATATGACAAATAATGCTGTTATGAACATAGTTGAGCACATGTTCTTGTCGCTTGACTGAGCATTCTTTGGATATATAACCAAAAATGGTATTACTGGGTTTTGAGGAAGTCTGTTTCCTAATTTTCTGAAAAATCGCCACACTGACATCCAAGGGGCTGTTCCAGCTTGCATTACCACCATCAATGCAGAAGTGTTCCCTTTACCCCACAACCTCTCCAGCATTAAGTTGTCATCAGTGTTTTTGATCGTGGCCATTATTACAGGTGTAAGTTGGAATCTCAGAGTTGATTTTTATTTCGCTGATGACTAAGAATGTTGAACATTTCCTTAGGTGTCTTTCAGCCATTTTAGATTCCTCTGTTGAGAGTTCTCTGTCTAGGTCTGTACTCCATTTTTTATTGGATTATGTGTTCTTTTGAGGACCAATTTCTTGAGTTCTTTGTATATTTTGGAGATCAGACCTCTGTCTGATGTGGGGTTAGTGAAGATCTTTTCCTATTCTGTAGGCTGTCATTTTGTCTTGTTGACCATGTCCTTTGCTTCATAGAAGCTTTTCACTTTCAGGAGGTCCCATTTATTATTTTTTTCTCTCAGTGTCTGTGCTACTGCGGTTATATTTAGGAAGTGGTCTCTTGTGCCAACGCATTCAAGTGTACTTCCCACTTTCTCTTCTAAAAGGTTCAGTGTGGCTGGCTTTATGTTGAGGTCTTTGATCCATTTGGTTTGAGCCTTTTTAAGTTGGGAAGCGCTGTGGTTTGAATGAGAATGCCTCCCATAGACTCATAGATTTGAATGTTTGGTCACCAGGGAATGTTACTATTTGAAAGGATTCAGGCTGTGGCTTTGTTAGAAAAAGAGTGTCTCTAGGGGTGGGCTTTGTGTTTCAGAAGTTCAGTCCAGACCCAGCAGTTCTCTCCCTGCTGCCTATGGATCCAGACATAGAACTCTCAACTAACCCGCCAGTACCAAGTTTGCTTGCATTTGGCATGGTCCCTGCCATGATGAGATAATACTCTAAAATTCTAAGCCACCCTAATTAAATACTTTAATCTATAAGAGTCACCAAGGTCATGGTGTCTATCCACAGCAATAGAACACTGTCTAAGAAAGAATAAATATTTTTTTTTCTTAAAACTACAGGCACTCCACAGGAACTCCTCTTTCTGTATATACTGGGATAAAGATGAAGGATAATAAGGAAGGATAATTAAAACACCAAGGACCTGAAAGCTCTGCTGGCTGTTTTTCATGTGGAAGTCCAGTTTACAGAATTTGTATTTTCACATGCTTCTGAATAGCTCCCAAGTGAATGCTTTTGGATTTTCCTCTTGAGCTGTATCCTTCCTTAGCTGTACAACAAAGTCAGTTCCCTCCACTGAAGGGTTTTCATGTGACCCCTATTGCCATTACTGACCTCGCTCTACTTCACTAAAGGTCTCCAATGCCATACTGGGAGTTGCATCCTTTCTGAGGCTCCACTCAACAACAACTGTAAGAGTAGTCTTTCTTCAACAGACTCGCAATCTTTACCATCCTTCTCAACAGTACCTACTGTGACTTGTTGTGGAATACAAACACACTTCCTCCTGTGTCTTGAGTCAGCCTCACTCTCTTCCACATAAAGAGTAGAGTTCATTTTTAACTTGACAAATATCTAAGAAACATAGCATATGTCCAGTACTGTGCTCCTATGACCCCATGTATTTTAAAGCAAACATTATTCTTGCAGCTGAAGAGATGGCTCAGAAGTTAAGAGAGTTTGCTCCTTTCAGGTAGAACCTGAGTTAGGGCCCCATAAATGTCATGGTGACTCACAGCCATTGGTAACTCCAACTCAAGGGTATCAGACACTCTCATCTGAATCCATGGGCAGGGTGTATGCACGCAGTGCACATACACTCATACATAATATTTTTAAAGGATTTTTTTTTACTTCTGCTTGTTCTGTTTTGTCATTAGTTGAAAGTACAAAGTGATCCCCTTATGAAGGGATCAATTCTACTTTCTCCAAGAAGCATGAGGTAATGATCTTACAATTCTCCTCTTGGTGAGTCTGGCCTTTCTACCTCTTCAAAATCTACACACATTTCCTAAACCTCATTTACTAATAACAAAAATTTCTGTCTTAAGAAGCATGTGCAGGATTTATTGACTCCTGTGTTCCTAACACTTGCCAGAAGCAGAGAGTTCTCTTAACATTTTAGACTAATATAAAACCTCAATTAAGTATTTAATTTATGAGTTAAGTGTTTACGCATTTATATTTGGGTATAGAATCTAAAGTACTTAATAACAAACATATTCACTTATTCAAGACGCATCTAATATTCACTACATGTCAATTACTGTTCTATATACTTACATATGACAGTGTACAGTGAACTATCTGCTCTCCTGGGGCACATTTTCTGTGGGAAGTAAAAGCAATCAACAAGAAAGGCAAATAAATTCTACGTGTATTGCACATCTAGAAACACTGTGAGAACAAAATGTAGAAAAAAGAGGTGGTATATACAACATGTACATTGTAGAGCATATTTCCCGCAACTTTATGGTGAAGATATGATTCCAGGAATATAAGAAACTTGAGAAAAATACCCAAGGAAAATGGAATAATAAATGTCAACCTGCTGAGACAGAGGCTGCCTGAGTGACTGAGGTGGATGAGATGAACTGTAAGATGACAGAGGAGTAGCTATGAAGGGAAAAACAACTGCAGGCACCCAGCAATCATTTTGGCCATAGTTAAGATTCTGGGCTTGACTGCAACAAAAGAGGAAATATTCAAAGTTCTAAGCAGTAAAATGACATGATGTGATTGATCTAAGGGACAATTTGATTGACATAACCTTAATGTTTGTGGAAGCAGAAGCAGGGAAACCACTGGCGGTGATCAAAGCGGCTAACTTCTGATTTGACACTGGAAGGTAGAAATGCCCAACTAAAGTGTTTTTGTAGATGAAAGTATTCAGCAAAGCAGGTTGGAGTGAATAAAAATGTCCCCATCTTTTCTTTCTTCTACATGAAAACATGACCAGCTTTCTGAAACTCCAATAGTACTATTCAGAGTTTTTCCTAAACCTATATCTGGTTTATTCTTTTCTCACCCCCCTCCCAAAAGAAATGTACTACAGAATCTACCTGTAACGCAGTAATTACATGTGCAAAGAGCAGCTCGTTTATTTTTGGTCCTGGAAAAATGCCATTCATCAAATTTATGAATGCAATGAAATCACTTCTTCCATGTTTATTAAAGTCATTATGAAAGTGTTATCTCTGGGTTCAGCTGACAGTTTTAAACTTAATATGACTTTTAATCAATGGCAACAAAATCAATTATGTCACCACCAAGCACTCTAAGGAGAGTAAATTACTACCAGCCTAAAGGACATTCATTTCAATCTGAGACTTCACATACATCAAAAAATTAGAAAGAAAACTCAAACTGTGGCCAGCAAAATGAGAACCATAGTTTCTTATAGTTCTGTGTTGTTAAAGTTTCCCTACTTAAGAGAGAAAAGTTGTCAGTCACCCATAGTGTTCCACATACCTTGCAAATATCACCTGATTTTACTGAGCATTAGTCTCTCACAATGTAAATGTGAAAGGGAGTGATTAATCTTACATATTGTACTTGTATATTTTTATAAATACACAGGATGACTGACATTTTATCACAGAGCTCATTTGTTTGCTTAATCATTAAAATATTTATTACTGGCACCCTATCAATCGGAACCTGAAGTAAGGTTTTAATTTGTTTGAAAGGTGTAAGGCAGATGAGGGGTACATAGTTCAATGAATGGGCAAACAGATGTATCAATCACATGACGGCATGACTAAAGCGTCTATATTAAGCTTAAGTTACAATCCCAACATTGATTTTCACCATCTATTAAAAAAGTCCACCTACTCTCACTATATATTTTTCTATACAATAATGGAAAATAATACATTTTAGATTTCAAATGTATCTCAATAATATATTTCAGAAGAAAATACACCTTTCAAAATGATATCCAGTCACCATGTTCAGTAGTCCTTATCGGAAAGTCCATATTGTGATTAAATAACAAGACTGTCTAACTATAAACTAGAAATATAAATATGTTCTAATCCAAATATAATCCTTGTTGAAACTTCATAGAAATAAATTATATTAAAAAATAGAAAGCCGGGTGGTGGTGGCACACGCCTTTAATCCCAGCACTAGGGAGGCAGAGGCAGGCAGATCTCTGGGAGTTCAAGGCCAGCCTGGTCTACAAGAGCTAGTTCTGGGATGGGCACTACAGCTACAGAGAAACCCTGTCTCAAAAAACCCAAAAAATAAAATAAATTAAAAAAATGGAAATGTTCTCATAACATATAAACAAGAGAAATAAATTTTGCTCTATTCCTTTATGTAGTTAAAATTCCATCCCCCTCAACATCTTGTTCAATTCAGTACCAACAGGATAGATTCTCCATGCTAGGGAGAAACTGCCTTCAGCAGCTTGTCTTGGCAATTCTTCTGGTGACTCAATCTGAAAATACTTTATCAGAGAAATTCTCACAAGCTATCTTTTTTAGAATATGAAGAGTTAATATGATGTGAACCCTTATCACATGCAAAATTATAATTCCAAACTGAGTGCTTAATAATACCACGTATCACAGCAGAATCTGAAACATACCCAAGAGAAGGAAAGCAGGTATAGATAATTCTGATGTCATCCTTACAAAATGCAAGTTAATCTTCAAGAGATGCCCAGAATCTACAATACACATTAAGCTCAATTCTTCTACTGAGGTAATGAGACAATAACAACTTAATCAGTCGTACAATTAAAACATCCCATCCTTGGGTTCATTTTGTGATATATGTGTTTTTGTGGTGTTCATAAAATTATAGGTGTGATAGGCTCATTCAACTTTGATGCCTTACTTCTCCATTCAACATATTGATACCCTGTTGGATTTTGTTCCTTCATTGGACTTTGTGAATTGGGTATTTGGTGTTGAACTCTCAGCACCTTTTGCTGACACAATACCCATAATGCCTTGAAGTAGCTATTTTCAGTCCCATGAAACAGTAACCATTTCTGTTAAGTACATGTAGAATGCTTTAAAATCTGTCCCTTAGGAAAGGCTTCTCTTTCTTTCTCAGTCACTTCAGATAAATAATCATGGTTGATAGATTTTCATTTCAACCATGACCATCAATTTCTGTACCCTGTCTTTTATTGCCAATGGTGCCTTCTCAGAGCAGTTGTTCCTAACCTCCCTTTTACAAATCCTCGGAATCTTCTATTCCATGTGAACTTCAGACTTAAAGTTAAATTGTAAATTGAACACTCTTTTTCCATATGCACATACAGAATTTCCCTTGTTGTCTGCAGCTTACATCACTGATCACTGATATAGTTTTCACAACCAATTAACAAAAATTAATAAATGGTCTATAATTAACACATTGTGGTTTCTTCAGCTGTATGTAGCTTTTTGCTTGAGTTCTTTTTTTTTGTCTAATTGAAGATAGTACTTTTACTTCTAATAGCTATGAATCATAACACTACTCTTGGATATGAGAATTGCTTAGCTTTATCTTGGTTTGGGCAACCTTGATTGTTTTATGGAATGCTAGCAACCTTTTCATTTTTATTTTATTTACTTTGTCTTCTTTCTGCCTGATGCCAGGCTCATACTGTTTACTGAGATTCAGTGATTTATGCTTGTTTTCTCTGTGTTTTTCTAACCGTGAAGCTTGTTTTAGTAATACTTTATGGATTTTATCTTTTGGAGCCTTCCACTGTGAAAAAGAGATGATCACTGAGTCCGGGTCTATCTAAAAATATCTATTTTCATCTTTGTTTGTTGTATAATCCCAATCTATAAGAGGCCTCTCCTCAAACTAATGTACACTCTGCTTTACTTTATTGTGTCTTCACTGGGAATACAAATATTATTAAATTCTCAAGCACATTCTTGTAGTAACATTTTGCATCAGGATTACCCACAAATAATGACATGGAGACTTATTAAAAGTTAAGAAAGTTTGGCCTTAGCTTATTTTCCCACTAGTTCTTATAACTTAAATTAAACCATTTATATTAATCTATGTTCTATCAAGTGGCATTACCTTTCTTCCATCTTGCACCTCCTGCTTCCTCTCCCTGTCTAGCTGATGACATCCCCTTTCTTCTTCCCTGTATCTATTCTCTTCCTGAAAGTCCCACCTATTCTCTTCCTAGCTATCAGTATTCAGCTTTCTATTACACCAATCACAGCAATACATTTTCACACAAGGTACAAATATTCCACAACATTTCACCCTTTTGTTTAAATAAAAAGGAAAAGTTTTAACTCTAATATAGTAAAACTATATGCAATAAGAACAATTAGTAAGTAAGAATTATAATATTAAATCCATATGTATTTGGGAAATTGAGAGAAAGTACTGTATGTACTATCTATTCTATCTTAGTGAGTTCAAAGTTTTATATCTAAGCCATTGCTTATCATAACTTTTATTTCCATCCTAAAACATCTTCTTAGATAAACAACTTAAGCTTCCATGTCTCTCAACATTACAAACTTTATGTTACTCATGTAAGTTTATTTTCTGAATTTGATAACAAGGAAAACTTTTACTATAACTATCTGATCCAACTGAATAAAATAGTCAAGGACCTATTAACCTGAATAAACTGAAAGTGTAGAACCAGAAACTTCCAAAACTATAGAAATGACAGAAACACCTGACTGCTTTGACAGTCATCCAAGCTTCTCCTGCAAAGTTGGGGCATCCATCTTCAACCTGCAGGTCTAAAATATCTGACAGACTTTTTTCTGAAGCAGAAATTTTGAAGGACTGTCTTACCTTGTCTTAGCAAAGTTTGGAAGTTACTTTTATTTATGTTCTACTTGTCCAACATACTTTCACCAGGCAAGGTAAGGACAGATTCTTGTCTAGTCACTAACTTTATCACAATCAAAGCAAACTCCATATAAAGTTCTTATTGCCCATGTTCTTTTTTTTAAGTAAATTTGTGTTGCTAGGAGCAGACATGTCTTACAGTTATGAAGAGTGCTAGGTTATTAAAACATCTTAAATGCCATATTCTCTAGGTCTCTGAAATGTCTGAAAACATACATAACATGGCCACAAATTTGATTATTAGATGACTATTGACCTATATTTCTTAATTTTTCTAAATAGTTTGTAATGATAACTTTCAAGGACTCAAAATATACATTACATTGTTAAATTAGCTGAGTAGGTACAAGACTGTAAGCTAAAATAGAAATATATATACATACATTTATATAAATATATATATTTATAAATGTATATGTGTGTCTATATGTGTGTGTGTCATATGTCCCACCTGACTTATTTATCTGTGCTTGGGGTAAAGAGTGTTGATTAAAAAAAATAGACAAAAACCAACAGATAGAGTCAGGAGGGCATCCAGTAAATACTGAGATTCACCTCCAGTTTATTTCTCATAGCCTTTAAATACTCCAAAAAAGGAGTGGGAAAGCAAAATTCTTCTTTACTGTGATACAAGGTACAAACAAAGTAATTACCTTCTTAATACTCCAAACATCAAATAACCACACTAGATAAAAATCATCCTATTAGTAGCCACCCTTAGTCCAAACCTCCTGTCATACAACTTTGAAGAAGTAAGAATAGGTCTGAACTCTCTGACCTTTAGTCACAGTGGAGCAGATCCTCTTCTGTGGGATCCCACAATATAGTATTAAAAAATAACCTTAAATTTGTATCAATATACAAAAATATATACCAACATAAGATATTTGAGATTAATAGTTGCTTTAATAGTTTAAAGTAGAGCCAGGCCGTGGTGGCGCATGCCTTTAATCCCAGCACTCGGGAGGCAGAGGCAGGCAGATCTCTGTGAGTTCGAGGCCAGCCTGGTCTACAAGAGCTAGTGCCAAGACAGGCTCCAAAGCTACAGAGAAACCCTGTCTCGAAAAACTAAAAAAAAAAAAAGTTTAAAGTAGATTTAATAATAATAATAATTTAATAATCTACCCTTTCATCCTATCATTCCTCTATCTCCCTTTTTTTCTTTTCAGAAAGAGATCTATAAGTCTAAATTACCTTGCTTAGTTTCTACTCTTACCATGACCAGCAGCAATTTACAGTCAATGCTCTAAATAAGACAAAAATCCATAGCTCACCAAATGACCCCCTAAATAATGACAAACATCCATAACCCACCAAATGACCAGAAACCACCTATCCCTAACCCTTGGGAATGTGGAAGGCATGTTCTCTAGACCATTTTCTGTTGTTTAAATATGATGGCATCTTTAGGTGACCCTGAAAAAAAAAACTGGATAACGGTTAAGTCCTGGGAGCATTAGCTGTTTTTGTTTAGTCTCTGTATGATGGGAAAGTATAGAGCTTATATAAAATCCTGGTGGGAGTAATCTGTGAGTCTGGACCATCCCAGCTAGCAGTTTTTAAATTGTCCTAGATGCAGAATTTTGAGCAAACTGCAACAGAGACATTTTATTTTCTCTAAAATAAACTGGAATCACAGTTCACAATAAAAGACAATCTAGTTTGAGCAGGCAAAAGGCAACTTTTAACTTTTTATGATTGTTTGGGCTGTATAACCAAACTGTAATATAAATCTCTACCCCTGTCCTGTGAAAGGAGGGAATGTAAAATTAAGTCATGAGGAGTCTGTAGTCAACACGATTTATCATGTCTCATCCAGTCTCAGAGCTGTTTCTGTTTCGAGGGATCAGCATATGTCACCTGTCTTGTAGTCTTCTTTGGCTTTTTTTTCTCATGTCTGCAGTCAACATGCTCATGAGGTCTCCCTCAATCAAGTATGACTTTTATTAATTTTGAAGAGAACTGTAACTTTTTGTTTTCTGTGGAAACAAAGGCATAACCTCTCCCACAATGCAACATATTTTCTGAATTCCATTTTGAAGTTCAGACATTTAATATTTACATATTATATATGTGTGTGTGTGTGTTGATTTAATTTGACAGTTTCCACAATCCAATATCTCTCAGCAGTTATTGCTTTTTTACAGTAGCTTTGAAATAGTCAAAGTCAATAAAACATCATACAGGACCCAGATGTCCTCTGTATTTTCCATCTTCACATGGCTTATTTTTTAAATTTACTTTAGCCTTTCTTTAAAAACTTTATTGTTTTTAAACTACTTTTTCTGTGACTGTCTATACCTATTTTCTTTCTCTTTATTTGGCATCCAAGAACATGTTTCAACATACTATAACTGGTTGAAAGGTTTGCCAGCCTGGACCTGGTGGGTATGTGTGTGCGTGTGTGTGAATCTGTAGCCTCCTCTGACAATGTGAGCCGAATCTTAAATTGCTAAGCTACTGCCATGTGACTCGACTTAGCAAGCGGTGAATTGGTGGATGGCTCCACCCACCTCAGTTCTGTAAGAGCTTAGTCTTAAGTCAACAGGTTCCAACATCAGTGCTGCATCTACCCACTCCAGCTCCAGGAAACTGTTGTGTCTGCCTGAAGCCGGAGTTTGTACCCACTGTCAGCTGCTCAAGTGCTCATCTACAAGCAGGGCCTCTTAAAAGAGCTGCATCTCTGTATGCAAATCTACCCGAGAGACTGCAGTGGCCGGGAAGAACTTTTTAGCTCTGTCAGGCCTGATATGGATATATGTGGCCCCACGTTGGGTCCATATGTGATATGTTTTCTTGTTGAAAACGCTAACCTATAAATAACAGCACAGAGACTTATTATGAAAGATGGACCTTAGATTAGACTTATCCCATTTTCTCATATAACTTAAATTAATCTATTTATATTAATCTTTGTGTTGCCATGTGGCGTTACCTCTCTTTCATCTTTCACCTTCTGTTTCCTCTTCACATCTGGCTTACAGACCCACATTTCTTCTTCCCAGAGTCCTCTCTCTCCCCAGAAATTCTGTCTAACCTCTGGGAACTCCTCCCTAACTTCTTCCTAGCTATTGGCATTTAGCTTTTTATTACACTAATCACAACTATACATTTTCACACAGGGTTCAAATATCCCACAATATGTTCCCTTAGGACAAAGAAAATATTAGCATAACACCCTTTAGTGATTGCCATTAGAACCTCACCTAATCCTAATTTTATTTTTATTTTTTGCATTCTTCTTCCTAGTTTTCTCCTGTTAATTGTATTCACATTTTTTATAGTCGAATGGAGCCCAATGATAAGCAGCCTAGTCTTTCCTCTTGGAATGAGGTAGAAAGAAACAGATCGAAATTAAATTGTTACAAACAACATAGAAAGAAAATAGAACAGGGTTTACTTTTAAATTCTAGAAATCAAGTTAGCTCATGCAACTTGAAATACATTAGCATGATCAGTTAAAGCAAAAATAAAGATTGCTAAGAGAGACAAACAGAGTTGCTTATTTGGGGAAAATATTTTAAATAGCATCATCTCAGTCTTTCAGGTCTATTTAGTCAACTTTTCTTGCCAGGGATTGTCTTTCTGCAACATTGAAAGGATGTTCTCCATAGTTACATAGATCCTGGATCTTCTCTGCCGTTTCTCCATCTGGCTCATATTCCACTGTTGTGTCTGCTGGAATTTTGGGGTCGCAAACGTCCATTCTGATATTCTAGCAGCTGAGCCAGCCCTTCTACTTTGCTGTTAGCAACAATGTGACTGTGATCTGCATCTCTCTAGCTTGTTCCAAAATGATAACTCAGCCGGTTCATCTGAAGGGCCTCCCCCCATTCTTATTTCTCATCCAGAAAATCCTATCATACAACTCAAGGACACTCATAATCTGGTTGCCTGGAATAAGAATTAGCAGGCAAAGTGCAGTTATAACAAATTTCAAACCAACTTGGACCATCAGAGCACTTGCTTTCATAAATCGCTTCCTTGATCTTAAAGTCAGGTGCTACAAAAAAAAAAAAAAAAAAATTGGCCGGGCCGTGGTGGCGCACGCCTTTAATCCCAGCACTCGGGAGGCAGGGGCAGGCGGATCTCTGTGAGTTCGAGACCAGCCTGGTCTACAAGAGCTAGTTCCAGACCAGCCTGGTCTACAAGAGCTAGTTCTAGGACAGGCTTCAAAGCCACAGAGAAACCCTGTCTCGAAAAAAACCAAAAAACAAAAAAAAAAAAAAAAAGTCAGGTGCTAAAGCACAAAAACTAACAGAATGTGGGGCAGCTGGTCTAGCACTGCCCACGCAGGCCTGGTATAGTGAGACTGAAGAGCCCTACCAGTGTTCTGTAGAACATGTGACATCCCATTGCCTTGCCAATTGAAAGCAGCAAATAGTGCTATTCGCTCTATTGCCAAAAGGATAGATCCCAGCAGCTTCCCATGAAATAGCAGGCCAGCCTGTGCCAAAGAATTATCAAGGTTTTTCTCTCATTGCCTCATCAACGGTGACTACAGGAATGAGGATGAGGGGACCTCAGCCGCTAGAGTCTGTCGAAGGCACAGGTGCTTTCAGCCTTGCCTGAATAGACTGTCACTTTCCCAGGACATTGTTAATATGCTCCAGTGCCCTGTCAAAGTCAACGTCCCACCTGGCCAATTTACAAAAGCCTGAGGCCCACTGCCACCCACCTAGAATGTGTGAGCTAAAAACCAACATTAAAATTGAGAAAAAAAGTACCCATATGGCATGCTATAAAAAGTTACCACCTACCAAAGGCACAAAAAGAAACACGACTCCCACCCCTGCTCTTGTGTGGGAAAACAAAACCCAAAGGCACCCTGTTGGATGAGGGTCTTTCTTTAACAATAGGTCTTCAGATTCATAGACCCCTTTCTTCCAAATTTCTGCTCCATACTTGCTGTCAAAGAGGTAATCTTCAGATTTAGGAGACTGTCTTTGCCTGTTGAAGTTCAAAACTAACTGAGACTCAACAATGAGTCAGACAAGGAATGCGATCATTATTACTGAGGAATCTGGCTGACTTTATAGATTATACTTGTAGGCAGAACGCACCTCTGATCACATAGCCCAAAAGTCAGGCCAACAGTTATTGTTAGGTGCTTAACAACTCTGTATGTTATGCAAAGAACAGAGTCCATGCTTCAGCTAATAAAAAGTACATGCTTGAAAAGTGCACTGAGTTATTATTTCTTGTACTACTAGGAAACAAGTGAGGCTTACTTGTCATGTAAGTTAGGGCAATATATAGTGGTAAATATTTATTTACTCAGAGATATTAATATGCTTACTGTGGACAAATATGAAGAAAAGAGTAAAGGAAGTGGCACACAGCCTGTTCATTCTCCTATGTTAAGTTAGTTGTGTGAAGTTTGACTCCACATAGTCTGTGATAAACAAGGGAAGCCAGGCAGTAGCCTACTCAGTCTTGAGGTTTTAGATGCAAAACAAGAAAAGAAATGATTCTCCCAGTCAATCAAAAATCATTGTTGGATTTCAGGTTTTTTTTTTTTTACAAACACAACGTTATCTAAAATTATCTTTAAAATCTTTAATGTGGAAGAAAATGCCTATACTTCATAGAAGAAAGTTTCCAATGGAAAAAAATTAAAGTTTGAAGCAATGCTTAATTGCAAGTATGAAGCTATTTTACTAAATGTAAATTTCAATTTTAAGAGAATAAGTAAACCTGGTATCACTTTGAAATTACTAGCAATTTATTTTGAAACACTGAGAAAGTATTTTTATATAATCAGTAGAAACAGAATCTAGAAAATGATCTTCTCATACAGATGTATTTATGTGGCCTTATAAGTTTAATCAACTTTGACTATTTGCTGGAATGATCTAACAGCAATTGTGCTTTGGTTTGATCATTTTCATTGAGACTTTATAGCAAAACCAGTTTTTTTTTCTTTTTCCATTTTGTATTTAAAGCCATACATTCTTAGCATCATAGAGAAAAGGGCATTCAGGGGTGAAGAGAAAATGACCTTCAAAGGGAATGATGGATCCTGAAAGACATAGTGCTATGATGTAAATGCAATGTCACTATTAAGGACATCATCTCCGGAGTCAGACAGACCAAAGCGCTAATCTTAGCCCCATCATTTACTATGTGGGCAAACCATTTAACCTCACTTGTTCAGTCCCTTCATCTTCATACAAAAATAACAATGCCTCACTCCCAGGGTCTTATCATATGAGTTAATAAAGCAATGTATATAAATCACTAACACAGTGGTCACAAACAAAAACCCTTTTTTTGTTTAATCACAGGAGAAAGCACAATACAGAAACAACTCCCACACAAGACGAGTAGTCGGCTGCCGCTGTGGTTGTCATTGGTGCTGTTGAAGTTATTTCTGGATCCCTCTGCCTTCTAGGCATAGGATGGAATTGCCTCTCTAGCCCCCTTGTGGGTGCTGGGATTCATTCCACCAGCAAGCTGTTAATAGAGTCTATGCATGACTCTTCTTGCACGCAGCAGTTAAGTGGTGACATGAGGCTTCGTTGTTCCCTTTGCACAATGAGTGTTATTCTGGATAGTAGCTGCTCCATTAGCTGGGGTCACAAAATAACACAGCGGTTTATGACTGATCTACAGTTGACGTGTAATATGGTTGTTATTTCTAGCAAAGGAATTTGGAAATTGTTTATCTACCCAGAAGAATTTGGTCAACTCTAGCAGATGTATATAGTAAATCTCATCTCGGTCAAATACATAAATACTCACATTGCTGAAACTTACACTTTGAATGTCTTATGTCCTACTTCACCCTTCTGTGATTATAATCAAGCAGCTGGTGGGCACTGTCTTTCCAATCACTCATTCGTTTTCTAACATTGTTTTAGGACTCCAAGGTTGAATGAAGCATAGGACAAACAGAAAATGATGAATATTAGCCAAATATTTAATGCTTTGTAATAGAGCAATGCAATGTGATTATGCCTCCCAGTCACTATTTTCATGGATTAATAATTCTATTGCTTTGCAAAACGGCTGGAGGACATGCTAAACTTGGCCTTGGAGAAGCATCTCATGGATGGAATTATTTGTTAACTCATTTACAAGCCAAAGCTACTAAATATGAAGGTTTGTAGACAAGATAGACTCAACAGAGTGTGAGGGAAATGAGGGAATAAGTAAGGAACTGAATCTGTAATGAGGTTGAACACACCCCAAAATCACCGTCCAGTGACCACGCAACAATGAATGGCAGGCTAGGATACTGGGATGCATGCTGGGTGAAAATCAGGTCACGTGAGTGAAGTTCTGATTTCACTATGCATTCCCATGTAATCTTTAAAAATCCACTTTTATTTGTAATTTCAAATTTGGGATTTTTTTAAAATTCAGAGTATTGATGTAAAATCTAGAGGAGAAATCGTTTCTAAATCTAAAAACTGCTAATCAGAGGAATATATTTCTAATGTACACAAAGGGGACACTGAGAAAGACTACGTACTTGTGACAGCTATTTCTGCAGCTGAAGAAATGATGGAAGAAATAACCAGTTATCCCAGCTATCTAATAAGGTCATGAGAAAACGATAAAGCTATTGAGTGTTTCTCCTTGTCTCATGTTTTACTGTCTGCGCAAGTCGCAATGATTGCTGGGTGTTCCTAGAATGAAGTCCCTCTTAGCTTTATCCCAGGATCCACTTTTGGAGTGACAACCGACGACAGGTTTGCCAAGGATCATGGCTGGAATACAGTGTGCCCCGGGATGTGGGAAGAAAATACTGTGAGGAGCACTGGGCTTGCAGGCTCCTCTGTGAGCCGCTGAGCGACCTTACTCAGCATTCTCAGATCTCCCTGTGGCCATTGAACATCAGTGGAGGGAATTCGGGGGCCAATTAAGTTGCTGCCTCTGCTTTTCTCGCTGCTCTGGCAAACAAAAGGAAGAAAGTCACTGGCGCATGGCCTTCTAGTGATTCTAACCAAACACAGCACATGCAGCGACAACTTTTACAGGAAGAACGATTATGATTTAGGACGACGAATGCATCAACAAAGGAAAGATCTGTGTCCACCACACAATTTCAATAAACATTTCCCCAGAACTTTGGTGCAAGTCTGCTTTTACAGAGTGAGACGATTGGATTTGAGCAGCATGGATGTTAATTGTGGTGAGGTAACAGAGTTGTCACAGGGCGCCGCGAATTTGGCCATGCATCTAACTGTAGTGTCATTGCCCTGGGTCACTGACTCCACCAGAAAGCTGAACCAGAGAAGAGAAGCAATTACCTACTTAATGTGGTTTTTTCCCCAATTGCTAACATAATTCAAACCAAATATGTTTTGCCTGAGAAAAACACTTCTCTGAAATGTTGAACTCATTTTATTAAATTCTGGCTTAGAAATTATAACTTAATGCCCCTCATCTGCATTAATGTGCCACCTTCACCCACAGTCCTGACTCAAAAGCTTTTGCACTGGACCAGGAACTTTTTATTATTAAGGATTTTGGATATTTTTTCCCATGGTAGTAAAGTAAAGATGAGTATGCAGCCCTCACATGATAAAAAAGCATACATTAATTAACAAGAAGAAATAAACAAATAACTATTTTTTAAAATAGACAGGTTCAGCAAGGTTAGGAGGTGGGAAATGGGGAATTTTGTTTGTTTATTAATAAAAGGTATATCTCCAAGATGCCAAAAATAAAAAATTCATAATATTATGAATAATATAGTAAGATAACCTGGAATACAATCAATACTTTTATCTGGAGCTGTCTCCCATAGCTTAAGGACTATGGTTAAATAATTCCTAAAAGTTAGGTCTTATATTGATAGAGCATTCTCTAACTGCACGCTGCACAATGCCAAGGGCTATTGTAGCCTAATCAGTTCTGTTTACCCAGGATAGAGCACATTGATAGGCATAGACTCAGCTCTCAGTTCATATTGCTAAGTAAATCCCCAAGCACGAGACTTCTAGGGGTGGCTCATGCGTCAGATATCAAAACTTGAATTATAGCCCAGGAAACTCTGCCCAGTATATTGAAGATATAAGAAGAAGGAAGTGTTGGGATTATTTCCCCAGTCAGGCATTACTGGCTAGCCAGCCCCAAACCAATCTCATTTACCTTCTATTTTAAGGCTTTACACTAAGGAAGCTAGAAAGCTAATTATACTCTTTCCAACCTAATTTGCATTTGGAAACAATGGGCCAGTGAGACAAACATCGTTGCCACATTGTGTGGTTGTAAGAAAAATTACGTGTTCTTAATAGAAGGGCAAATATAACACATCCTATTAGTTGCTGCTTCCTGATGTGTTAGCTGGGGCCGGAGCAGCAGTATTGCAACATGAAGGAGAAGACAGTGATGCTGACCATGACAATCCAAGCCACTGAAGCAACCCCAAATTCTGCCTATTTCTATAATCGTCACATTTGAAAACAAACTGGAAGAGGAGCGGTATTTGATTCAGTTGTCATCAGTGAGGTTATGTGTGACTAGCAACCAGAAAGCATGCCTAGCTGGCAGGATTCCCTTCTTGAACGTGTGTTTTTAAGACATGGTCTTGATCTTGTGTGTCACGGAGCAGTAGTCTCTTCATTAAGGTCACTTGTGCCCATGTATTTCATCTTGAGCAAAGCATTGTGGCCACTACATAACAATGCCTCTTAGAGAACTTCATGCATTTTTCATCATGTTATAGTTTAACACATTGTTTACACTTCTGCTTATTCTTATCATAAGAAATACCTTCAGAGTTTAAATCTCCCAGCCTATTTTATTGGGATTACAGATAGTGAACACTGTATCAACTGGTCCACCATCATTTCCAAGGAGTGAGGCTTGATTAAACGGATGAGAATATACCTATAAAATGTTGTTTTGAAATGAAAAACCAATTAGGAATGACAAACAGGATACCATCACTTTCAGGTGTGAAAAACAGATCTGGATTATCAAGAAAGAAAAGATCAGTATACCTGGCATAATATAACATCAATATTTTGGATCTAAAATACACAGTGAAAACCCATACCAAAAGTCTGAGAATAAATTTTCGGTGGGCAAACAAACCTAGTTGGCATCCTTTTCTACCCTATATTTTCCTGAAGTGCTTGTAGTATTCTTTTATTTAGACTGAAGTCATAGGCTTTTATTAATACCAGTGATCCTATGTACACTATCTGTAGGGATTAATTACCTCAAATCATGCCTGAGGATGTGGTTTTAACTCATTTACAATACCTACAAGCTTCTACAGATCCTCATACTCACTCTCACACCAAAGGATTTATGTAAATAAACTTACAACTAAAATATTTTGCAGATTATAAAAACATATATCTGAAAAAAGAGTCCTTTTTTCCCTCTTCTTCAGGTGCCCACTAAGATGTAGAGCATGCCAAACCGTTTTAAGCACTCAAGACAGGTGAATGGCACCAACACTCACTCCCCTAGTGAAGCTTACAGTCTAGTGAACTAGATTACTACACCTAAAGTCTTTCTATACATCCTCCTCCTCATGTGTGCATGATGTTTGAACTCAGTTTGATCAGACATAATAGATAAGACAAGGTGAGATTTTAATTTTTTGAAACTTTGCTCATAAAGTCAACAACTGTCTATCGGGATGCACATACAAACACAAAAAGAGTAAAATAAATAAAGCTTCAAAGCAAACGTTTCTCAAAGAAAATATTTTAATATTTAAGCATTTAAATTTGTAACCTATTGTATTTCAGTTGTTGCTGTACAACATATAAGACTAATAGAAATCAAAAAACATAATAAATACCCAGGCTCTTTTTCTTCCCTGTAAGAATTAAGGACGGAATTAAAAGAGAATTGGCTTGGTAGTGAACTGGCATGCAGAACTAAGTTTAAATGCCCAGAACACAGATAAAGCCAGACAGACTCGTGAACATCTGTAATCCCACAGCAAGATGGCAGACAGAGATAAGAGAATCCTAGGAATCTCAGGGCCAGCTAGTCTGAGGTAGGGAGCACCAGAATAACAAGATATGGGGGAAAGCAAGCACTGATGCTCATAGTTGCTGTTGGACACACACACACACACACACACACACACACACCACATCCAAACTGCTGATCAGCTGTGCCTGACAAGGGAGTCTCATAAAGCACTACAAAACTGCCTTTTTTCCCGGTAATTGATTTTCTATATCTTGCCAATGAAGCCTGTTCATCCCTCCTTGAATATACAGTGAGCACAGCACTTTGACCTTCATGAGGTCCAGATAAAATTTCCTTCCTTCATTTTATTATGCGTGAGACAGACTGGGACTTAGATAGGATAACATCTAAGGCAAAGCAAGATCCATCACTAACACCTGTGGGAGCCAAAGGCTTTCTGCTCAATCAGTCCCAGTGGACAGCACAAGGAAGCCTGCAGCAGGGCCCAACAGGCCCTTCTTTGTGTCCAGACAGGTTTAGGATGCCCTCTCTGCCTCAGTCATTAGTCCACAGCTTTTGATGCCTATGAGATGAAGAAGTCAAAGGTACAAAGTGTGCAGGGCCAAGTAAAGTCGGCTTTGTCCAGAACTGATCTAGCATTGCTGCTAGATTGGAGGTGTTCGGGGCTGAGTTTCCTGACGCCAATTGATCAGTCCTTTGAAGACTGTCTAGCTCTGGACATCCCTCACTGCTGGATCAGACCTGATTCTGGTGAACCATTCACTCTGGGCACTTATACCCTCCCCACTTCACTGGCAGGCGTCCCCTGAAGTCCCTTAAATGAATGTTTAAAGGAGACCCCCCTCCAGATTAATAGAGAACAAACAGGAGGCCTCCCAACAGGCTGAAGTAGGCTAACAAAAGAAGGTGAGCCTTAGAAAACAACTTTCTCAGTCCTCAGTCTGGCACCTTTGTGCAGAGCATAGCCTAGAAGGTTCTATACAACCTGGAAGGCTCTATACAGACTGAGATAATCTGTACAGTCTAGAACACTCTGTACTGCCTGGGACACTCTGTACAGCCCAGGACACTCTGTTCAGCCCGGGTCCCTCTGTACAGACTGGGACACTCTGTACAGCCAAAGATACTCTGTACAGCCTAGGACACTCTGTTCAGCCTCGAATACTCTGTACAGCCTGGGACACCCTGTACAGCTGGGATACTCTGTATAGCCTGGGATACTCTGTACAGCCTGGGAGGCTCGACAACTACAGCCCTGTACCCTGCACAAACTATCTATGGGATCCAGACTTCCCAATATGCTCTTCTGAAAGGAATAGGAGAATGCATCGCCAACATACAGAGCTCTGGAAATCCATCTCATAGCCTCCACATTTTCCCCTCTCAGCCTGCTGAGAGCATTTTACATTCCTCTGTAATGAAACACAAAGCAGTCTACTGAACCCCTAATTCTAGGAATACATACCCAATGATTTCCTATAGAGTAGAACCCTATTATTGGCATTTTCTAACTCTGTTTAGAATACCCCTAAATCTATCAACTACCATTCCCTACCTTTTTCCATTTCCTAGATGTTTATTCTTTCCCAGAGCATTCAGGTTGCTCCATTCTAATCCAGCACAGGACATCTGACAACTCTCACTTAAGAATACAGGAATCTTGGCATTCCTTTACCTCTTAATCATAGTCAAAACAAGGACTAGAGTATTTTCACTTTCATATTATGTAATAATAATCAAAATTAAAATTCAGGGATGAGGTAAGGAGTTGAAACATTTTGGAAAAGGGTGGGAAAAATGAGGAATGCCTATAAGTAAATTTATTATATATACATGTGTACATATGTATATGTATATGTGTATGTATATATGTAGACATATATGTGAAAGTATATATACACATAGGCATATGGTGTGTGAGGGAATTATTTTTTCACTGAATTGATTAGCCAATATTATAATAGGTTTAAAAAGTTCTGCAAAGAAAGGTAATATTCACTGTGCAGATGGAGTAAATGAATGAGGGCTGAGGTAATCAATATGCCAAGTGGTCAGGAAGATCAGACAGCCATTTGATAAACCCAAACCTGATCTTTTTGGGAAGTGATGTGAGAAGGACAAATACAACCAGCTGTCAGTCATAAGCTGGCATTGCGCTGTATGAGCTGAATAACTTCTCACCACGCACGCTCAAACAAGCTACACATTCCTGACTGACACAGAAATCACAATGAAACGGTCGAGTCCCTAGAGATTTGGCATGTAGGAATGCTAGTAGTGGTAGATAAGGGACAAGAGGGCACAGGAAAGTCTTTCATTAAAAATGGTAAGCTGACCACTTGGGTATCACTTGAAAAGATGGTATATTTTATGTACCATATTTAAATCAACACTATACAAGAAAGCAGCATGCTAACTGAGAAGTGTCATGGGTGAAACATCATGATTAAACATGAATAATCATCCAAACAAATAAACATAAATTAGTAAAGTTTAAACAAATTAGTACAAAAAAAATATAACCTAGAAAGAGTGACTGGAATGCTAAACTTATGTGTTTGACTTGGAAAAGACTTGATAACTATAAAAGTGTCAAACCAGAGACACTTAAGGATGGATGATAATCGATTAAAACTGGAGCCCAGTAGAACACATGAGAATGGGAGAAAATAAAGCATTTTATTTTTTATCCCCATGTCATCTAGTCAGGAGTTGCTGGTTAGCTCTATCCTTTGAGGGTTTTAATTCTTAAAATTCATACATCAATACATAAACCTTGAAAGCTAAGTCATATTCAAGTAAATCATCTTTTGAAGTCATGAAGGAAGCCTTAAAGTTCAAGACTAATTTGTTTTCAATTAAGTATTCTATATGCTCACCAATCCAAATGTCATCAGTTAACTATAAACCAAAGACTAATAGTCATAATTAATATTTATAGGCTACTTGAAAGGAATAAATTTTGACATAATTTAAGATATGAGCAATTTCTCCTAGCTTAAAGATTGCAAAGCTGAGATATTCTTTGTTTAAGTCCAATGTTAGAAGCTTGTCAGTTAGGAAAGGTGTAGAATAAGAAATCAAATTCAAATAATGTGTATCAAATAATTTCAGCATCCTCTTCCTTCATCATTTCTTTGTGGGTTACCAGGATGGGAAGGAAATGTCTGTCCCATAAAACCAAATTGATACCAGATTGGTAATGTGTTTCATTGTGTCAACCACAGCTCATAGTAGACCTTAGTGTGGTGTGCAGCCTCCACACAGGCTACAGGGATGCCATCAGTCCAGACACCAGCTCTTCCCTTTTGCAGGCACAACTTTTCCTTTTTAATGAGATAAAAACATTGAATCTCTGCTACTCTTAATATCAACTGATTATGATAAGGGTTTTACAAATGTGCCGTGATACATTCTGGAACGTTCCGAAAGGGTCCAAAATCTGACACGATAGCTTCCTCACCGTGTGGAGATTTTACCTTCACCATTGTTCACGTGTTTGTTCCTTGATGTTCATGAGTCTATTAAGCAGAAATCATTTAAAGTTGTCTCACCCAGTTCTGATAGGCTTGTGCTGAATGTCACATGTTAAGTAGCTGTAATGAAACACAAAGGAAAAGCCATTTTCTTTTCTTTTGGCCAATTCTACTGCATTTCAGAAATAAAAGGCCACTTAGAACAGGCACTTCAAACATTTCACTGTATAATAGCATTTTGTATATATTTTAATATCTCTAAGTTTTTAGACTTTGTGACATGCACAATGAACTATAATAAGCTTGTGTGTCTTTTAAATATCAGCATTCTTCTCAGAGAATCAGTGCTGAAGTATTTCTGTAGTTTAAATGTTCTTGCTGGATTATAAAAGAAAGCAGTTGCCTAACAACTTCGCATTAAATATCAAAGGATAATGTAGCATTTAAAGCATTCTGTTTAATTGTGTCTGGCTTCATATAACTCAGTCCTTGGTTAATACAAAGTTAGTACATCGGGATGGAAAAATTAATGAAATTGCAGTTTTGATATTAAACGTAATGCATTTCTGATCAAAGAATGGAAACCTGGGGATTTTTCCTTTACGATACTATCTGTAGTTTGCAGCCTATTAAAGCTTTTTCCGTGAGCTTTTTTCTCCTTTGTGCCTACGTCACCGATTTAAGGTGCTTATTTATTCAATTTTAAAAGGAGAGAAAAGGTTATGTGAAGATCCTGCTAAGCACGAAGTAGGGCTAGAGAAATATTAACGGGGGAGTGACGAGGGGTGGCTCCAGAGAAGGCAGTCTGGTGGCACCGGAGGATCAGAAAGAAGAGATTATCTCAGCACTTCCCTAGAATCTTTTTCTGCCTAAGAAATTTGGGAGAATGCGAAAAAGCAGCAGCCCAGCATTCTTGAAGGGGCGTGGCTTCTCTCAAGGGGCTGTCCAATCGAATTCCTTCAGAGGGAGCCATCCCGAGAAGATTGATGAGCGTTGCTAGGAAACAGGAGCGTCTCCCTCCCTGCTGCCCCAGAGATTGTGCTGCACAAGCCTCCCCAGGGGCTCGCAATGTGCTGTTGAACCGCGTGTGGGGCAGAGCTGCGTACCGGCCTCCCCGGTTGACTCGCTCACACTGCTCCCTCTTTCGCGGTCTCCTCCAAGTGTGGTCAGCGCCTTACGCAGGGACCACAGGAGAGTTCTTACTAGGAATGACTGTGGGTCCCTGCCCACCCGCGTGCCATCAGCCTTAGCAAAGCTTCAAACTTGGAGCCACCTCCCTCTCTACCTCCCCACGCCCCTTCACGCCACTGCTCCGAAATTCGCCGACCTTTGCATGCATTGCCTAAGGGCTGCAAACCTTGAGGCAGAGAAGCCAGAAACCCAGCCAGGCTTTCCGTATTGTAACCCTCAGGTCTAGGTACAGTAGCTCACGGAAGACTCTGCAGATACACCCCTATAAACGGAGGGAAGAAGGGGGGAGGAAAAGGAGAAAGAGAATGAGGAGAGGATGTCAGAAGGTCCGTGCCTCTCTGCCTGAGTCCCAGTTAGACTGTTTCAGCCTGGCCAAGGTGAAGGAAAGTTGCTTCTCAGCCTAGGAAGTGGGTTTGGCTGCAAAGGGGAGGAAGGCGACTGGGCTCTGAAGCTCCCCTCCCTTCTGCAGAAGACCACTGGGTACCCTTCTTGCCAACCTCCTCCCGCTCTTCTCCTCCAGCCCTCCCTTTTCCCACTCCTCCTTGACTCGGAGGCCTGGATGCTGGGCCACCGGGCAGTGGTCCAGCGCGCAGCCGGGCGGGGGCGGGGGCAGGGGGCACTGTGACAGGAAGCTTCGCGTACAAGTTGGCCATTTCAGGGGCAAAATAAGTTCTCCCTTGGATTTAGAAAGGACAAAGGCAGCAAGCTCCCTCTTTTGTGTCGGATGAAGAGGACCAACCATGAGCCGGAGCTTGGGTGCAGGCTCACCGCCTCTACCACCGCGGTCAGCTCCAGTTCCTGCCAGGAGTTGACGGTGAGAGGTAAGAAGCCCAGAGGGGGATGTGTCCCTCTGGAGGGCGCCCAGCGAGGGCGCAGGAGCTCGGGTGCCGCGTGGGGCAGGCAAAGCGGGGAAAGTTGAGGCAGAGCATGGACCGGTCTCTACATACCTGCCAGGGGTGGGAAAACGTGGGTCACCGGCGCAATGTGGGTGTGCGTGAGAGAGAGTTTGTGTGTGCGCGCGCGCTACTGTCCCTCCAGGAAGAGGCCAATTTCGGATCATAGATCTGCTACTAAGGAGCGAGAGGTACAGGGACTAATAGGAGGGATAGGTCTCATTCGCCAACCGCCTCCATCCAGCTCTGCGCTGGGCTCAAGATTCCTTCGCTTGGGGGTTTATAAGGCTTTGTGCACAGGAACTGTGTGATAAGTGGCTGACACCCTGGTAGCTCCATGTGGGTGTGGAGGTTGCCAGGCTAAGTGGGTAGCGGTCAGCAGCACCCCAATGCTGCCAGGATGAGACCCGCAGACAGGGGCAGACAGGGGTTCACCCCCAGGCAAGAATGCTTGGAAATCACCCCTAACTCGCTACCCTTTGCTCTTTTTGACTTGAAGAGGGGGGGACCAGACTCAAAGCCTATCTTTCCATTGATCCTGTTCCATTTTCTTATCTGACAGTGAGATAACTCGGAGAGGGCGGGAGATCCGCGGTCCAAAAATAGACTAGGCGATATATCCAATAAGCTGGTTTCTTAGGAATTTCCCTTAGATCTCCTTCTAGTTCCTCCAAGAGGTAACGAACACGCAAGTGTCTCTTTAAGATGAGATGGACTGAAGGGGTGAACACCTTCTTTCAAAATATCTTAGAGTACTGTAAATTTTGAAGATAAATAAAACCCCACCTTTTTCAAGATGTGTGGTCACCGATTCAACTAATGAACTTGTATACTATCTCTACTCTTGTTCAAACAGTAATAGATATATGTTTATAGATACCCTGAATGTATACATACCCAATGTATTCATTCATTGGTACATTGCACGTTAAGATTTTTGTGAGTTGAGATTAGCTGGTTACTTAGAGTTTCTTTGCTTGAATTTCTTTGTGCTCCTGGTCTCCAGAAGTGCTCATTTGACTACTTTGTTTAGGAGTGGGTGTGGGTTATACCATTCTTTTGGACATATTCATTTACCTGTCTTAGTTTCTAGATTGACTTTGGTTTATCCTATCACAGTCTGAGGTTGTTGCTTGATGCTATTGTGTATATAATTGTATTAGATGTCAGCATTACCCGAAACACCCAGATATCCAGTACACTAGATGCCTGTGGATAGCAATCCCTACCAAAGGGAGTGAGGAAACTGATGAGGGTTCTGTACTGTTATTTGCCTTTTCTTCTTCTAAAACCAGCTGAATATAATTTGACAATCTTGAAGGTAACGTGCAGCAGACCTTAGTAAGGTGGCATTTTCCTCTTTGTTATAGCAATGTCTTACGTTTATGAAGGTTCCCCACACCTGTAGGTTTGAGGTGTCCACACCTTTAGATTTTGATTCCCCAAACAGGAGTACAAGGATATTTTGAATGGGCATGCCCTGGGCTCTCTTGATTTATTTATATGCTAAGTGATACGTGAAGTGTTCATGATGCCAAAGGACTCAAGAAGAAATTTTGAGATGTATTCCCACACACATACAACAAAGAAAACTGTATCTACACTCATAGAGGCCTAAAACAATATGACAAGACAACTTTATCTTAAGTCCAACCTACTCACACACACCCAAAAAAAATGGTGAGAACATCTACCTCTGTAAGTTGTATCCTTACCAATAAATTGTGAAACTTAATGCATAAAAAAATAACATTTGTCAGTCAGTGCACAAAGGAAAGACCTGCTCCTCTATTCAGTATTTTTCAGTTATATGCCATCAGTACATTAAGAAAATGTGTGGATAGGCTGCAAATTTTATAAATAATAAAAATATATACTATGGCATACTATGTGACTCACTCATTGTGTACAATGTCTATCTTTAAAAAGTTACAGTGTACATATGGGAAGAAGTATAAACTTGTTACTTATTTCAACATTGCCTAACATCAACAACACTTCTGATTTAATGTCATTGCCATGAAAATTGGTAAGCTAAACAAATGCAAAGATAACACAAAAATAAGTGATTTTTTAATGTTAGAATTAATATCTATGTTGAAGGAAAGAGCCAGGGCATTAGAAGGTCACCTGTCTCTCATCTCTACTGCAAGGCAGGTGATCAATCAGAAACACACATCTAGTCGACGATTCACTAGTTCTGTAAGACTCACAGCAATAATAACTCACAGCTTCAGTGGAAACAGTCTCCTCTTCTTTCAGCTCTAACTTTATTTCAAGTTAAATGATCCCTTCTTTGTGTTCATTCTTGTAATCGTAGGTTCTGAAATGAGCCATGATCTTTTGAGGACTCTAGCTAGTAGCTATCAAGATATATCCTAGTGGCTTATGCATGAAATGTTTCAGTTCGTTTTCTGTTCTCAATATCATCCCAAGAAGACATTCAAAAAAAGAAAAAGAATATCTAATTTCTGTGGATAAAAGAGGAGGACAGGTTACATTTTCCCGGAGTGGAATAGGGCCAGAGCTATAGAGTCAAAACTTGTCTTCTCTGGAGTCAGTTCCTAAAAGGGGGTTGATGTTTACACACAGTTCTCTCCCTTTTCTGTTTTATGCTAAGTTGACTGTTCATTCCCACTTCTTTTGAGATTCTGCTGAATGTATCCAATTCCACATTAGATGAATTTGGTGAAATTGCTCTCAAGAAGCAGTGTAAAATGATAGAAGATTATTTACTGAGGAGCACACAAAATGAATGCAGTCATAGTAACTGAGATCATACAAACCATTAGATCATCTTCCTCCTGCCACCTCTAATGTAGGCTAGGAGCCTACAGCATTGCTATATTTTGGAGGGCTTTAGTCCAGTGTGATTTTAAATAGCTCATGTAATGATTTCTTTCAGATTTTTATGGAAACACCATTTCATATTGTAATGGTTATCTCTGTTAAGAATTTTGTGGCATTCGGACTAATTCTTCCATGAGTTTGATTTACCTTATTGCTAGGTCCTTATCATTTACTTCTCTGGGCTACTCGACCCTCTTGTATAATTTAAGGTCATAATGCAACATTTATATAGGACTTGTAAAATGCACGCTTATAAAAGAGAGCACATGGTACCAACTCTATATCCAAATATTTGCTCAATTATATATATATATGTATGTATATACATACATATATATATATATGTATATGTATGACCATTTACAGGTATTTGTGTGGCTATATGTCCTCACAATCTATCTGATTGCCCTAAGAGAGGAACTTGTCTTTGCTGACACTAGTGACCTACGTGAATATGCAGATGATCTTGTATAAGTAAGCTCTGAGTGGTTGCACATTTGTGAGATATTTCCATTGCAGATTTGTTGTCAACAGAGCCCTGTCACCACCCACACTGCAAGAGCGTTTTGTGACATGCTGGTCAGATGCTCCAATGAGCCCAAGAAGCTGTTGTCATGCAAACTCAACTACTGAGATGAAAGTGATTTCCATAATTAATAGAATGTGCTAAGAATGTAATGGTGTATGGGAGTTAGTTGAGTGTGAACACAGCATAGTAATTCTCTTAGAATTTTCAGTGGTCCCTTCATATTGATACAAACTAAAAAGGCCAGAATTAGGAATACATTATTCAGAGTTCTGTATCTTGAAAAGTAAGCTCACATCATGCATATACCAACATAAAATATATGTAGGCTTAAATGGAGGAACCATATGTGAAGGTTACTTTAAAAATAAAAAGCCTGAAATAACCACGAGGCAGGCGGGGGGGACAAGATTTTATTTTGTTCACTTAAAATCTGGTTCCCAGACATCTATGTGTAGGCTTCTTTAAGATTCTCCAGCAAATATCTCTGTAGCCTCGCCCTCCCACTCAATTGTTTCTCCCAGTCCCAGGCAGTGAAACACAAGCTTTGCTAGACAGCAGAGGAGCAAATGGCTAGGAAGTCCCTTCCAGGGTACACTTGGCGAATCCAGCAGTGGCTGACTCTAAATGAGGTGAATCAGCAGCCAAAAGCACAAAGTGCTGCTGTCCTTCTACCTTGTGCGGCGTCAGACTATACAGAGACATCCGTGCAGACAAAGGGAGCCATGGGGACAAGGACCTCTACAAGGCTAACTACAATATTAAGGAAATTGAGTTGGATTGCATGGAGCAAACTGTTTTAAGTCAGTGTTGTCCCTTCTGAAGTTGTAAAATGTGTTTATAGTGCCATTCATCACATTGTGGCAAGTATCCTCAAAATGATTTTCCCTAGACACAAAAGGAAAATCAATTTTCTTGGTATAGGAAATGTAGGCCATTAATATACTTGTGATTTCACCCTGGAACCAGAGAGGGACTCTAAGAGGTGATGCTCCACATAGACTTTGTTTTCTTATTAAAACCAGAAAATCCCCCACTGTACTTTACACAAACACACCTAGAAACTGTTCATATGTAATCTATACAACGTGTACACCAAGACAGCATGTTTCCAAACAAAGCCACCTGTGAAGATGGTTAACTCCTCAGAATGGATAAGCAGTTTTCATGCTTAGTTCCTTGTCAGAATATACTTTTATTATCATTGCTTTTTTTTAGCAGAGAGAAAGCCATTTGGACAAGCATAGATATTCACTGAATTTCGGAAATCTTGAAACACAGTTTTTAAGAACTTACAACCATTACATACATCACAGGATTACTAAGATAACTATTTCTAGACCAGGGATGAGTTTTACAGTTTGTGGAATATTTTTGAAGAAATTCACTTAAAACAAAGACTACAACCAGAAAAGTCAGCTATTAGGGAACAAAGAAAAAAGCAAAACCAAAAACTGATGAAAAAGTATTTATTAGCATCTGTTAAGAACAAAATAAGATTTAGAGTATGTAGTGAGGGCACAAAAGTGTTCAAATAAATACAAAAACGTACAAGCATATATAAAGTTGAAACAACTCAAAAATTAAATGTTAAATCTTTGGTTAGAAAATCATAAGGGGCAAAGAAGATGTTTGGTCCATAAAAGCACTTGCCACTCTAGCACAGGTCCTTACTTCCTAGTACTCACATAGAGTACTTCCCAAGAGTAGGGAAGGCAGAGATGGGGATTCTGTGCCCCTGCTGCCCAGTCAGTTTAGTCAAATGGGTAAGTTCTGTGTTGAGTGATAGACCGTTCCAAAAAGTGAGGCTGAAAATTTTTAAGGAAGACATCAAACATAGATCTCTCACCCTCCACACATGTATGCATGCGTGTACACACACACACATACAAATAAATTCATACCAGCACATACATGGGCACACATACTCACAAAGACCCATGCACACAAACACACAGGAAAAAGCAAAAAGTAAAATGGTCAAAATTTTTAATCAAATGAAAAATAGTAATATGCTAAAGCTAAACACGTACTGCTCAAGTATTTAAATATGTGTAGAGCCACAACACCAATCTGTCCCTTTGTTAGTAGTTCATCCTCTCTCTCTCCTCTCTCTCTCTCTCTCTCTCTCTCTCTCTCTCTCTCTCTCTCTCTCTCTCTCTCTCACACACACACACACACACCTGTGTTTTCTAGAAATGGTGTTCTAGATTCTGTAGGTAGACAAAACCAGTGACCTGTCCTAATAATAGATCATTATTGGCCAATGGTCCTGTGGTAAGGACCTTCTATAGCATAATAAGGACTGTCTGGTTTATTATTACAGCACTTTGTTGATTCAAGAAAATATTGTGGGTTCCTTTTACCGAAAGAAATCATGGTCCAATAGATACAGTCTCTTGCCCAAGTGCAGTTACTAAACAAGAACCCAAACTTATTTCTAACTCCAAGATAGACTTCGTGGACTATATTGTTAAATATACTGACACCCAGTTTGCTTCCTTGCCAAGCTTTCTTTCATTCAACAAGTTGTTTTTGAGATTCAAATGAAGGGGCATGATTCCAAAAAAAGGGGAAAACAAAAAGCAGTGAAAGGGACCCCGGAAATGTCCTACAGGCCAAAGACATCATCTACCCCTAAACAGAACCCTCCCCCAAAACAAGGAATACAGTGGAAGAAATACACTGAAACATTATTTATAATTAAATATGCCTAAGGAAAAATCAGAGAACTGCAACTATCTAGGAAGATGATAGATTTGTTAACAAGCTGAGAAATAAACACCAGCTCTGAAAATGTGAAAGAAATAAATTTCCCGGGGCCTGATTTCAATGAACATCACAGTCTGCAAAAATAAACACAGTGACAAGAATGCAGTCCTTGAAAGGACTAGGAGGTAAACAGTCTTTCTGCCCTCCAAGACTAAAATCTTCCTGTGTCTCTCCTCTTACAAGCTAATTATTTCCCCCCAGAAAGAGCTGGAAAAGGTTCTGTAGATGAATAAAACTTGGATCAGGTTACACTTTCCAGCTGGAATAATAACAGTTCATCTTTATGTAAGTCTCAGTACTTCTATGCACTGGGATGTTAATCTGTAATATATCCAGCAGCCTGCATTTGGAAGGGCAAAGAGATTCTCACTTTATAATGCACCAGGAATAAGAGAAGTAAAGTGGCCTGCTCAATCCATAGGGCTGCCTTGTAAAAGATCCTATCTCAGATTCTTTGACCTGGGCATAGATTTACACCTATTGCCGTAACACTGAAGACCTGAGACCTGAGTCTTCACTCAAAGATCCTTCTCAGATTGTGATTTACACTAAGATTTTTTCTGAAATTAGGGAAAGGAAGGAAGGAAGGAAGGAAGGAAGGAAGGAAGGAAGGAAGGAAGGAAGGAAGGAAGGAAGATACTCCAGCTATCTTGGATATCCCAGATCTGTCCCTCCCATCTGGCGGTAGTTGCTTCCTCCGATTATTAATAATACATAGCAGATAGATCACTGGTAATATTTTGTATTTTACTTAGCAATACACCAATACACCATATGTTAGTGAATACAGCATAATGGAAAAATCTTTCAAAAATATGTCAAAAGACATGCCAATTTGAGAGATGGCAATACAAGGTCAAAAACAGTTGGAATTTGTATCTGCCTCAAGGAGAAAATGATATCTGAAGGAAATAATTAACTGTTTCTATTTTTGAAACATCTCATTTTTTTTTCTAAACAAGCAGAGACCCCCTATTTGCTGATTCCTTAATCGCAGTAATTTCTGTCAAGCTTGGGGATAGTGATGGGAGCCCACACCTCATTTCAGAACTGATGATAAGCCACAGTGTGAGGCTTAGACCCAGTTGTCCAGTGACCAGTGCCTGCATGTTGAAAAAATATTTGAGTAATTTTTAAAGCTCTGCTTTCTCAAACTAAGTCTTCTAACACCTGCCTTGGTTTATGCAACTCTCAAAATCTTAAACTAAAGTATCTCATTCAAGAAGCACAAAAACACACATCTCTACATCCTCCTGTGTACACAGTCTCAGAAACAAAACTGAGTCATCAGGGTTAATTTTCGGAAATCTAACTTCACCCAGCTTAGTAGGGGTGTTTAAAGAATATGGAGTTTTGCCTTCATCTGTTCTGTAGAAGATAAGTCACCCTGTGGATCTGGCTTCATAAATGCTCAGAATTCAATAATTTGGATTGAGGTAGACCACCACTTGAACAAATGAAGTTTTTTTCCAAGAAAAAGATTAAGTGATATTCGGCACTCATCCTTCCCATGGTTCTTCTAAGATCTTAAGCTATGACCGCACTGTGTGTTGTGGAACAGAAACTGGTGGCACCTCACATGGAAGAAGTTGGAATGTTTCAGGAAAAGGAGAGAGGATATCAGTTACACACTCTGTCCTGTTCCACAAGGCAGCCACTTGCTACCTCTTCCACAAACAGGACTTAGCAAAAAATCGCCCAGAAAAGCTGACCTCAGAATCACTTTAAAATGAAGACTATTGAGTAGACATAGCCCAGACTAGCAGAAACGAATACAGTTAAAGCTTAGGTTAAAAATCTATAGACTGACTGGGCTTCAGGTTATTTGTGAGAAAAGTTCAAGTTCAAGAAGCATTTCTCAGTCAGTATGGTCAGGACACTATAAGAAAATACTATAAGCGGCAAACATTTCTGGACACTAAGGACTCCAAGGTCAAGCAACAAGCAGATTTGGGGTGCAACTTCTTCCTAGTATGATGCTATTAGGGTGTCCACACATGAGAAGAAGGAAGAGAAAACTGTTGCCTGTGCTTACCAGTCCTGTCATGAGAACCCTGGCATAATACAGACATTCAAATCTGTCTCTTCAAGGATCTCACCTGCAGATACTATCTTATTGAAAGTTAAAGATTTAGCGTGGAAGTTTTGGAGTGCTTGGATTTCAAATATTCAGTACATATTGATTTAGCATGGAATAATGGTCCTACATTCTGCCAGTTGCTTGTACCAAATGATTTAACACATCATTCTAGAATAATTAGATTAACTAGTTGTCTAAATTCCACAAGTCAATTATTTATTAATTAAGTTCAACTAATAGAGCAGCTTCTGTGAGTTATATGAGCAGGATGGCTATCTAGAAATCTCCTATTTTTATCGCAAAGGCAATTCCGTTACCCTCAGTAAATTCTTATAAAATACATAAATACTAGCAAGCCATCATCTTTTCTGTAGGCTTCACATTAGAAAACCTCTCACTTTCTTTCTTTATTCTTCATTTTTTTTGCTATGATATTGAGAAGCAAAACTACTGACATTTTAAATAATGCATTAGTGAAACCATCATTTCTTTTTCGAAGATCAGAAACCTGATTTGTCTCTATCCTCTTCAAACTGATGTAATCTTTATGGCTATATTTTTGCAATCTAAAGGACATAGGAAAGCATTGCTTTGTCCTAATTCTCCACCCCCTCCAAATTTGCAGGGCAGCAGGGGTGAGGAGAACCTCATTTGGCAACTTACTTTCTCCACTCAGCTTCTACTGATTTCAAGTGAATGGTTGCTTAGCTGAGGTTGGCAGACCTCACAAAAATAGTTTCCCAAGCAGCGCTCAGAACCACATGGGAAAAATGCTGAAGAGAGAATGTTGGATGGGCAGCAGAGAGTGCAGGGGCCTCAGACTGGGGTACCAGGTTTTGCTCCCAGGGAATCCTCACAACTGTGTTTTCACTCAATTTCATAAGAAAGCAGCAGTAAAACCTAGCCCTGCACGCTTTCAAACATTCTTAGAGCCTGAGAATCTCTGACATCACAGTGTTTGAAAGTCACATTGCCTGGCTTTCTTGACCTTTTGTTGATTACAGGGCCCCCAGTTGAAGGTACCACTGCAGGAGGTTCCCTACACATCAGGCTTATAAAGGCAAAAACCATCATCATCCAAACCATTTCTTTTTCTCATAGTTACAGATTCCAGGTCTCAAGGATGTAGTTTACAATCTTGGAGTTGCCAATATAGTTCACTTCTGGTTGCTCTCCGTTGGTTACTTTTTCATGACAATGTGTGTCTTCATCTGTACCACCGTCCAAACAAAGCACAGCTAGCATCCTTCTTCTCTCAGCCTTCATCAGCATTTTTAGCATCTCCAAAGCTTTCCTCTTTACTTACTTGTCAGACTTTTAGTTACCATCCAGAGATACTGAGATGCAGATACTAAACATGATGTGACATTAAAATAAAACAACAACCAAAAAAGATTTGTGCCCAGTGATACCAGCCTGTAATCCTGACTACTCAAGAAGCTGAGAAGGAAGAAATGAAAGTTCAGCATCAGTGGAACTATAAAGCAAGTTCAAGGCCAGCTAAACAACTAAGCAAAAACTTTGTCTCAAAATATAAAGGGAAAAATGTGCTAGAGAAGGAACTTAGTCTCTTAGTTAGATTTCTATTGCTGTGAAGACACACCATGACCATGGCAACTCTTATAAAGAAAAAAAAATTAATTGGGAATTACAGTTTCAGAGGTTTAGTCTATTGTCATGACACCAGGAAGCATGGTGACTGCAGGCAGACGTGGTGCTGGTGGAGAGGTAGCTAAGAGTTCTACCTCTGGATCTGCAGGCAATGGGAAGAGGAAGTGACACTGGGCCTGGCTTGAGCTTCTGAAACCTCAAAGACCACCCCAAGTGACGCACTCCCTCCAAGAAGGCCACACCTACACCAACAAGGCCACAGCTCCTAAAAGTGAGCCTATGGGGGACATTTTCATTCAAACCAGCACACATAATAATACATAACTTTTCGTAGCATGTGTGAGCCCCCAGGATGGATCCACAGAGGCATCCTCTCAAAAGAGAATCCTAATAAATACCTGACTTTTCCCTTCCATCCCTAGGTTTTCAGAGAATTAAATGGAAACTCATTTAAAAATAACTTCCTGCTGTCTTCCTCAATGCCAACATCTGCTTTCTGTTTTCTCCCAACATAAGCCTTGTACATCAGCACAGTCAGAACTTCACTTTGAATGCATTTTCTTCCTCCGTTCAACAAGCCTATATTTAAATCTAATTTCACAATCATCAAAGTCTATGCTGTTTTCATCTGTCTTATCAAAGTTTTGTCCAAAACATCTATACAGTCTTACACAGGCCTGAATAGTCACATTTTGGCAGACATAGAATATAGGTAGAATAATAAACTGAGTTTATTTTCATTTCTTCTTATTTAAAATGTATTCAGTAATAAATGATCATGTAATAAAATAGTGAGAAACCTTAACTCCTAAACATTCTTCATTAAAAAATGTGTATGCCTAGATCAACATAATGACTGAAACTTTGAGCACTATAGGTAAATATTTTTCCATGATAGCAAGCGCATATTTTGAGTTAACACCTGGAAAGCAAGTAGCACGCTCCCAGGGGTTATCACCCTTGCTTCTTTGTTGCTCTTGCTGATGCTTGTTCTGACATCTGCAAAGTTGGGGGTAGAAGGCAGGGTGGGTAGGAGAGTGTGAGTACAAAGTTCATACCTGGGGTTAAGTCTCTGAGGTTCCAGGGATGAGCACTCATGCTGATGGGAGTTCCTTTCCATTTCTGAGGCTTCAGCTCCTAGGTCGCCCATCACAGTTTTCTTTTGTAGAACCATACCTCCTCAGTCCTTGCTCCGCTTCACACGGTTCCCATTCTTGGTGTTCTAGTGTCCGTGCAGGCCTTAACTTGTGTGCTGAGTTCTTTTCACTTATGACTGATCCACAGGATCTGTCCAATCCATCCACAGGAAATACTCACATACTGTTTCAGGAAAACTCTTAAGCTTGGGGACCTAGGCGATATATCAGTATCTCTCCATTCCCAATCTTCTGCTATAGCAGCTGTATAGCTGGTGCTTCTTGTCCCTCTGTATTTCCCAGATTGGAGCAACACTAACAACTCATACAGATCCCGTGTTCTTTGAATCCCATAAACATTGCACAACGTTGTCTTCCTTAGGACACAGTTACATACATTACATTTACAACCTTGGATATTTTATTTCTAATTTCCTACTTGGTCTGTGTGAACCAGGACAAGTACTAATTTTGCAACAAACGCTTGCTAACCATATATGCTTAGTACCACATATTAGAGTGAAAAGATTGCAAGCTTTTTATAAAAATGTATCATTATAATTTTTAATATTATCATGTTTATTATACAAATTAGAGGGTTCCGTGTGATATTTTCACACAGCCATACTTTACACATTAATGGAATCCATCCATACTTCCTCCTTTCAAGGCTCACAACTTCCTACCCTACACTCAAAGTTCTTTTTAATTTCTATAAGAAAATAGTAAATAGGGGCTAGATATGAGACTTGGTGGCTGAGCACTTACTCCTTTTATAGAGGACTAGAGTTTGATTTCTGATACACACATGGTGACTTACAACCATCCATAATGTCAGTTCCAGGGGATCTAATTCCCTCTTCTGAACTCTAAGGCAGTAGGCACACATGTACATAAAACCAAGAAAAATACTTACCCACATAAAACAAATAAACATTAAATATGTTAACACAAAATTATAACTTTATAAATGTTAAAGAGGTTTTATATAGAGATTTCAAAGCTTACACAATGTAGAGAGGAGAAACTTAAGATGAGTTTATCTTAACGATCAGAAGATATCTCGTAGCCTTTTTATAAGTAAATTTATAATAATAAATGGAACATACAGCAATATTTAATAACTATTTCATGAATGGATAAATTCTATTTTAATTTTTAAATTTAATCAGGAGGCACATTCCATGCTAAAATATTGATGCAATTTCTGCCCTCCATATGTTATACTTTAAAAATAAGAATTGTTACATTTTTAATTTCAATCCACAAATTATGCTATTTTCCTAAAGGCATTTTGCATCTCTAACAAAATAACTTCATATGAATATTTTAAAATGTCATGAAAAAGTGACATCAATCCAATGATGATCCTTAAGTGTCTGCTACTTTCAAGGCATTAGATGATATACTGAGGTCAGAGAGAATAGTACGTATGCATGTACAAGGACCATAAAATCTCACAGGAAACCAGCAACATATCCCAATGTAACGAGGTAATAGGAAAGTTTCGGGTCTAGGCTCTGAGGGCAAGAGAGTCATAATACTTCTTCTTAACATAACTGTGGAAGTCGTGCAAATTTTGCTTGCATATCCTGGACCCTGAAAACTTGTTCAGATCTCGAGAAGGGGAAATCACACTGTGAGCTTGTGTAAAGGTGTGGAAAGCCTGGGATTTCCTTGCATGAACTGGCTTAGTTAAAGGATAGGACACGTGAAGGGACCGTGTAGAAGGTAAAACTCTCACCGAAGATGGAGCAATGGGTAAGATTTCTCCTGTAGGCAGAGAGGAACTTATAACGGCACTCGTACAATGATATCTGAAAGCACACTATGAAGATAAATATGAGGAAATAAAGGTTTGGGAGGCAGGGAGATGAGCTGGCAGGTTCTGGCCACACTCCAAGTGAGAGGTAATGATGGCCCAAACTAGGGCAGTGGCAATGGGAATAGGAAACAAGAAATGAATCTAATAGACATAAAGATAAATCGTGCCTCATAGGTAGGAATTGGCTGTTGGGTAAGAAACATCAGCCAAAACAATTAAGCTAATCATTGCCCTTTTCAACCGCAGAAAAGAGCATGCTAGATCAAGTCCCTTGTTTAATAAAGAGAGAGGGAGAAAATTTTTTAAAAGATCCTTTTCCAGGAACCGTGTCAAAGAAGACCAATGGTAGCAACACACAGGTGCACGGCCCACACTTGAACTCAGATGTGGGATTGTGAATGTGAAGACAGCCCGAGCTGCATAGGAGACCCTGTCTTACAAGGCAAAACGAACACGACAATTTAAAGCCTCTAAAGATGAGACAGAGGTATAAATCCAGCATGCCTGTAAAACCATGACTTGATAACACTTATTCTGAGAGAGTCGCCATTGTCTTTCCTGAGGGCTTTGAAAAGAACCACTTACAGGTTTATGAGGCTCTTGTCATCAAGTGCCTGGCTGTAGCAAAACAACAAAGAGTAAATCAAATAAATCACAGCTTCTCTAAAAAAAAAAAATTCAAGTCTAGATGTCATTTCCTGCTTAGAAGCCTCCAAAGATTTTTTTTGGCAAGGTTCTTGCATATTCACAACATTACTGACGTGTCTGTCTCGATGTCTAACGCTTTCCCCTCACCCATCTTGTTGGATCCCTGTCGTGCATCTTCCTAGGCAGCCTAGCAGCCTTGTAACCAGCCCCTGTACTGACTGACTCTCTCCTCTCCTCTCCTCTCCTTTAGGTTCTGTTAGACTTCTTACCACTCTGACCTCCTATAGCAGCTAGTTCACTTGCACACTTCAGCTTGCCTTCCCTTCACACTCACGTGTGATTGTTGATCACTCACAGCTGCTTCTATGTTACCCAGAAGAGCAAATACTACATAGCAGAAGATCAATACATATTCATTGAATAAGCAGAGTAATGGCGAATTAAATCATCCTGGGGCTCATTTTACTCATCTTTAAAATTGTGCTATTGAACTTTGATATTTCTTTTAGCCATGCAGCTCCTATAAGTAAATTTTGTCAATAAAAAAAGATAGAATTCAGCATCCCAAATCTGAATCAGGAGTTGTTATACAGAAAAATGATTGCTATATATAAATTTTAATTTTAATTGCTGTCCACTTATTCAGGTTACTAATAATAGTCAGAGACGTTTCATTAGTCTTCAACTGCCACTCCGAAAACATCCTGTCTGCTCAGTTCCTCTTAAACACTGAGGTGTGACTAATGAGACACAGAGAAAAACGACCATAAAAACTGAGAAGTTGAGTAAATTTTCCAAAATTTGTCTGTTTCTAGTCGTATTGTTCCTCCTTAGACTTCTTAAAAAGTATGAGAGAATCTAAGCAATTTTTAAAAATTTATTTCCATATTAAGTAAGGGGGAAAAATTCTGATTCCTTTTTGTAAAAGAAAAAAAACAATTGATGTATGGCTAGGAAATGTACCTGCCCTGCTTCAGTCACTCACCTGTCCGTCTATCCCAACAGGTGCACTTACCTGTCACTAAGCCTTGAACCAATTTGTTAAGCTGAGTTTACAAGTCAAAACGGAAGAGGTTCTGAGGAGGTCATTACAAGAATAAAATCAGGGGAGGCAACTTTGAAAGAATAGTAATTTTCCTTCTTGAAACTGACCTTAAGTCCCTAAGAAGAGAACAGAACAACTTAAACAAGCTTTGCTCTCTGTTCAGAAGTGATCATGCATTAATTGTACAGTTGAACTGAACTATGCTTTTCTGTATATCCTAGGAGAAGATTTCTCACAGGCTGAGAAACTTTGCATGCTTGTAATACACAGTCAGTATCTAGAGATAGTGCTTGGCACCACATGTGCTCACAGAAAAGCCTCAATTCCCAAAACTAACAGAGAGGGAACGTGAACTCAATCATGGTCCAGCAAAAGGAAGAGAGAGAAAAATAGAGAGAGAATGTTTTAGAAACTTTACGGCCATCATTTGGTTTTAAATAGTCTCACAGGTTCTTATTGACATGAGAAGTCTGACAATAAACTCAAACTTGCTCATCGATGAAAACATACAAAAGTGTGGCACATACACCTTCATTGACATGACTATGAAAGCATTTAATATAAATTTTATTTGTCTCTGAGTATTAACTGGGCTATGCAGCTATAGTGAAGAGCAAATATGAGCACTTTCTGATATATTTCAACACTGCTATCTATTAATTTTTGTGTAAAAGTAAAAGCATACAATTCTATTCAAATAGGCATTGCCATGTGTGGCCATACCACTTCAGTTAATATTGCATACATTTTAATTAATATTGTTAATAATAGTCAATGCTGGCCTTACCTTGCTAATTCCCTAATTTTGGGATTCCCTGAAATCATGAATGGAGGGAGGCCAAAGAGTTTCCCCACTATGGACAGATGATGGACACAAAGGAACCCCTGAGAATGGTGTCATTAAGGGCTTATAGCATACAAAGTCCTTCTGATTAATTTAGTATACTTTGCCACATCTACCTGTTCTTCCAGAGATGTTTATTCACATTTGTGTGTCAAACTTGTCGTTTGTGCTGGTAATATAAAATATGGCCTCAAGGAGTTCATAGTCCCCTGGAAAGCAGGAAATAAGGTATGTATGGGGCTCACTTGGTAATAATAAGCTCAGTACTTGAAAATTCAGAAGATACTTGCCTGCATCTAGACTCTTAACCAAGTTTTCTCATGTTCTTTCCTTGGGGTTTGAAAACAAAATGCATAATTGTAAAATAAATTATTTTGAGATGACTTTGAAAAAATTGTATTCAAGTAGTACTGGAAAACATGGAAGGGACCTATCAAGATTTTCATAAGAAACAGACAGTTTGCTGGTCAATGTATTTTCTGAAAATTACAAGATGTATTTTTTTAAATGGCATCAAAAACATGAAACCAACTAATAAGTCAAATAAGGCTAGAAATAATCATCATCTAGTAACTGATACACTATCTACTACAGTTCTATACAATATAATAGCCATTAGAGATGAGCCAGTAGAAAGAACTAGATCCAATATAATCAATAAATGTGGGGATAATTGCTAATTATCAATAACCTTTAACTGGCAATTTCAAATTTCAAATGGTAGACCATTCATTTTCTAGTAGCAGGCCATTTTATAAACATGGTAATTGGTAGTATAAAAATATAAATAAGAAAATATAGAGGACCTGTGATCAAAGCTTAATATAATTTTTAAAAGATGGTATAGATATCTAAAGTTTTAATCTTAATATACCATGTCTCACAATTTTACTCAGATCAAAGATCTGAGTATATATATATGTAATATATATATATATATATATATATATATATATAAATGTGCTCATTAAACATTAATAAGTAGTAGTCAGTGAGGTAACTGACAAGCCTAAATAACATGCTATCATGAAAACAAAGAAAAGGACATTTCCAGCAAAAGATAATAAACAATACTGGGGTTGATGAAAGAACATTAGGTGAGAAATTTGATAGGGTCTAAACAATGTCTTTAATATCTTCATGCCAAAATTTGATGGGATCAATGTGTTCAGTATTATGAAAGTCAGTGGAAGCTACATAGAGTAATGAACACGGATGCTAAAATGAAATACCACACAAGCTCAGAATTGAATATATATATATATATATATATATATATATATATATATATATATATATAATAGAGAGAGAGAGAGAGAGAGAGAGAGAGAGAGAGAGAGAGAGAACAATTTACCAACTGGGCAAGTAACTTAAAGGCTACTGGCTGAAGGAATTCCTACAGCAGAGTAGGGTGATAGAAAACTAAAAGACTGAGAAGAAAGTCAGATTTGAAGTAGACACAACTGTTTCTACTTAAGTAGGTTTTCAACAGTTGCAAATAAATGGGACATCTACAGAAAAATATAAGTTAAACGAAAGTCCATAAATACTTCTTAAATTTGGCTGAATTATATGTGGTATGTTTTCCTGAAGATGAGATTGAACCACATGAAAAGTCAAGGTAAGATCAAAAGAGTTTTCTAAGATGTTGTTTACAGTGTTTTGGCTTTAGAATATAACACTCAAAGCAAGCATGTAAAACTTTTTGCCTAAAAGAAAGGATAGTGAATCATCAAATATCTCAAAGAATATACAGTTATAACTGTAACACAAGTCAGGAAAAAAAAGATATGCAGTACTGGGAGAGTTTAATGGCACAGAAAATGGGCTTCCATGAAAAAATAAGAACTGGAGACTTGGGAGGTGTCTTACTCAGTAAACTGCTTGCTTGTCAACCATGAGCACCTATGTTCAAATTCATAGCACCTCCATAGACACAGAAGCATATTTTGAAATCCCAAAACTCAAAAGGAAAAGCAAAGGCTTTTCCCTGATACTCTTGGCCGGTTCATCAAGTTGAATGCGTGGGCTCCTGCTCCCGTGAGAGACCCTGCCTCATAACAAAGTGGAGAGCAAGTGAGAAAGGCATGAGATGTTGACTTCTAGCCTCTACATACACACATGAACATGCATGTGTATTACACAGATATACCTAGACACACACACCCACTAATTACAACTGAATATGTAAGAGTTGATGCCATAAAAAGGGGAAGAAATCAAGTTGTATGCAGATAGGCAGAATCATACGTCTTGTGTAAGAAGAAAAACTTAAAAGCTAGAACACAGAATAGTGGGCAGCAATGCATGTGTTTTATACTAGGCAACGAGAAATCATTTAAGGGCTTAGAAAAAGGAAGAGGACCATTTATTCATTTATTTAAAATAATATAACATTTATAGGTATGTGAAAAATGAAGTGAGTTTAAGAATCAGAATAAATACAAATGGATTAAGTGATAGCACAGTCTAGAAAATCTTGTATTAGGAAAAGTTGGCTGTGTTTGAAATGATGGTGAGTGGATTATTTAAAGAAAAGAATTAGTAAACAAAAGTAGAAAGGATTTGATGTGTAGAGTATGGGCACTACACATCACCTTGACTTTTGTACAGTTCCTTGTGACCTATACAATGAATCAGTCAATCCAACACTGATGCCTTTTTTAAAAAGAGAGCTCAGAATCACTTATGTGTTTGAAGTGCAGATCAGATTCTAAGCATTGCTTATCTCAATTGTTTTTGACACTCCAGAAAGAAACAAGTCATTGTTGATGAATCTCCATTGTGTCCTGGGGATTTGGGAACAAAGAGTGCATTCAAAAGCTCTGTTAGGCTCATCCAAAAGAAATGAGAAAATCGTCTCTGCCCAGTACAGCCTGCTCAGCTCTGGTGCAAACAGATGAAGGTTGCATTTGGCTGAGAAGCCCATGGGTGGTGATTCGCCAATACAACTACAAGATGCAAATGCACACTCACCTTCTCTTAACATGTGTGCCAGCCAAACCACAGCTGTGCAGAAGCATCAACTTCACTCTGACTTGAACTTGTGAGAGTTAAGAGGGCAGTAACAGCATAAGCTTGGGAAAGACTGGGTACCTTCGTTTATAAAACAGGAAGCAATTTCTCTACAAATGTGAGCTCTCTTCTTTTCTTCAGCTTTCTGGGAAGAATGGCTAAAGCTAATTTAAGTGTTAGAACATAAGAGTTTTATTTCAGGCGTCACTATTGATTGTGGTAACTGTGACACTCGGCTTAGAAATATTTATTTTTCATTAGTCAAACTTTATCTAATATATGAGGAAATATGTTGCACTAGAGCTCTGTTTTCTCCTACTCTTGCCAAACAATGCATTCGAGATAGAAACTTGATGAAGTAGGGGAGCACCACCCTTGGTGCCAGGAGAACAGGACAAGAATCCTCTGACTGTCTCTTGTAAGGTATGTACATAGTCTAAGATGTATCAGATTTCCCCAGGCTATCTCACAGATTTGCTCAGAACAAAGACAATAATAACTATGAAAGTGTCCAGTAGGGCTGGGCACTTGGTAGTTCTTCATTAAATTTTAACTGAAACCTAATAAGGTTGAAGAGAATCTCCAATTACAGCAGTATCCACCATTATACATTACCTTTCCTCTGATCATAACAATATCTTCCAATCAGTCATATTAATTAAACCCTTTCTTTATAATCCATATGGATGTTAATTAAAATACCCCACTAGTCAATGCTTTGAACTTATCCTTATAGGATTTTAGATTTTTACTATGAATTACACTCTTCTCTGTCAATCATTTCATGTATTTCTTTTTGCTTCTGAAGCCTACATGTTTGATCTAAAAATTATGGAAATGAAACTTTCATATTAATTATTTCTTGGCACAGGAAAGCCAAACAATGCAGAGATTTTCCTGGCTGTCTGCAGGCTGGAGCTTTAATAACTTCTGCACTGCAGGGATTACAAAACTGAGGCAAATTTCTAAATGTTAACTCAACGTGTCAGACGTTTGCTTATATTCGGGAAAATCTTAGGAACAAGTTGGAGGACTGCACAGCAACGGGGCTGTGAGACACATTCTTCTGTCATTCACACTTTATGAATACTCTCGTTATAAATAAATCGTTTTTATCTATATCGTATTGTAATCTTAGCTTTCTCAGAGCCTTGAAGTTAGAAATAAGAACTTGATGTTAGTGTTAATTACAGGAACAAGTTGAAATGTGTTTTAACAAAAGCATGAGATATTGAAAGGCAAATAATCCCTGAGAGGTTCTTCAGCTTCACTTAAGATGTAGAAAAATCGCCGGGCAGTAGTGGCGCACGCCTTTAATCCCAGCACTCGGGAGGCAGAGGCAGGAGGATCTCTGTGAGTTCGAGGCCAGCCTGGTCCACAAGAGCTAGTTCCAGGACATGTAGAAGAATCTAGGACGAAATGTGGGGCATGAGTAACCAAATTGATAGAGAAAGAATCTTGTGTCTCACACCAAACCAAAAAAAAAAAAAAAAAAAAAAAAAAGACTGATCCCTTTTCTCTAGAAGATGCCTTGATCCTTGAGGTCCAAGGAAAGCATTTCAAGAGATCATGTTGCCTTTTATAGCCCAAAATATGACTCTGCAAAACATATCTCTATCAGACTTGCTTTGCTTCACCCTACAAATACTAAAAGTCTTTATAGAACTATTAGGTTCCACTATTAAAGTTCCGTGGATTATCTTCAACATCATCTAAAACCTTATGTATGTTAAATGAGAGGTTTATATTTAGAAATGAACACTCCTGTCTAGAAGTCACCTGAACCAGACCTGGATCTTTTGCAGTTTCTATTTTCTTTCTGATTCACATGCTGTGATTAGCTCTTCAAGCTTCTGAATCTTTTTTCTCTCCAAATCAATTGTAGTGTTCAAACCAGCTGTTGGCCTTTTTGTGAATAAGAAAAAAAATGACTTGTTTAGAAAGTCTGGCTTAATGAAAAGGTAGATTGAGAAACTGATGAGTTTAATATTGATTTTGTCAGGTAAATTAGGGGATTCAGAGACACAGGTCCTGCTGGGCACCCTTACCTGCTCTCAACTCCTCCATTTATCCTACATGAATACCTGCTCCTGGCAAGTTCTCCAGTTGGTGAATTTCTTGCCAAAATCCACATCAGATATTTTGTTGTATAACTAAACTACCCAGAATAAATCTTTGACGCTGAGGTTGTCATAGGAGACTATGAAATAATATGAGTGGGAACATTTATATAAAGCAGATTTCTTTCCGGAAGTTTGATCTTATTTTCAAGCTCAGTACCTCTGACAGGAAGAAGGCAGCAGGAAGCAAGTTATCAAATCAAAGACTTGTAGATCATATCTATTGCAAATGTCAAAATCCCTCAAAATTATTTCGTAAAATGAGTGACGTTCCACCTATGCCGTGGGACTAACGAGCCATGCTTAAATGTCTGACCTAAATAGTGGAGCAGCCTGACTGCACCAGATTATTATAGAATCAATAGCAAAAAAATAAAAAAAAATAGTGAATGATTCAACTAGATCCTTACAGCACAGTCAGTGGAAATACCTGTGGCTTTCCCAAGCAACATTTTGAATGTTGATTGTTTTGCCTTGGTAGTACCAGTGTATATTACAATAGCCCCCGTTTATCCTCTAAAATTTTCATTAGGCTGCTATCTGCCTTAGGTTTATTTTGTCAAATTCGAGACAGACTATTTCAATAAACACTAAGCAAACCTTCAGCTTTAAGTTATTTCTCTATGTGACCAAGCTCTGATAGAGCATACAGCATTTCAGGAACTCTTGATGAGAGCCAACCTTCCCTTCATTCTGCTCTGCCTAGCTCTTTCATGAGGTAGCAATGCACATCGGAGGTAAGGGCAGCCGCTTGCTCAAGCCAGGGGCCACCAATGGCTCCCGTACTCTGAACACAGTTTTCACCGTACTCACTCCTGTCAAACTTCCCAACAACATTTGAGGATTTTTACTGGTTTATCAAATGCTCTCCTCTTCAGAGTACCAGTTGGAGCACAGGACCTGCAGTCTGTAAATACCAAGCAGTGTTTCTTTCAGGTTGTGACCTCTTTACAAAGTCTCCACTCTCAAAACCCACCCTACTTGGCCCAACTCCTCTAGTTACTTTTATCCAATCAATGAACAACAGGCTCTTTAAGCAGACACTGGAGGGAACCACACTGTTGGCTTGAAGGGAAATTTGGGTAGCTAATAGGTGTCCCCCCTCCCCATCCTCCACTCCTTTGTCCTTGTTTTTTTAATCCTTATTTTTGTGATTATGCTTGATTCATAGATCCTCTCCCACCCCAACCCAACCTCATATTCAACAGATTTGACCCTGTTTTATGGGAGACTTTTAAAAAGTTTATGAACATAATTTAAAAGCTAGAGATTTCTTTAGGCTCCCAGCTCAGATCTTCCCACCGCATTACTCATCTTGTGTCTTCAGGGTTTCAACTCTCAGCATCCAGCAGTAACCTGTTAAAGTCGTTCTGCATTAGCCATTCTCCTGAGCTTTTATGCTTTCTCAGGATTCTGTTAATCACCACCAAGGAAAACAGGATAATTGAAATATCAAAATATTTTGTATTTTGGTTTTAGTATATAGGCGACCATGTCTGAGCAAATTTAGGCCATCAGGTTTGTATTGACATGAAAATGTGCACTCCACTCACAGGCAGGCTAAATAAGTGTTAGGGGGATAATTCTTTCATTCATGTTGGCTTTAAAGTGATTTAAATTAATTCTAAGCACCACCTCCATGGCCCATTGGATTGGTTTAACACCCTTTGATGGTGTTGTTCAGGCTTTTCTCTCACATGCTAATGAGGCATTCACTTTGGTTGCCACAACTTCATATAATCCTTGAGCGATTCTCACACTTTCTAATAGCCCTTTCTTTAAAAAGAACAGGAAAGCTTAGAGAAGAGGAGGAGGAAGAAGAAAAGAAGAAAGAGGAGAGTCTGTGGGTAAGAGAGATACTACTAGATGAGTATAGATTTCCCCTAAAAGTATGGTCAGAAAACAGAAATGTGTGGTTGACTGCCCTTACCCTGGAAGAGCAATTGTTACTGAGAAATAAACTCATTAGTGCCCAGTCTGTCTGTCCACTCAACCAAGAGCAAACCACGTGGCTTCCTGCAGCATGGCTGATCATTAGGAAGAGATGTGAGAGGAAGTCTGTTTCTCATCCTCAGATATCCCTTCAACATGCATTTTACAAATGACTAAAAATTAATGAAGTAGACTTTATCCCTTCAAATTCCTCATGCTCCCTCATAAGTACCTTCTTATGACTGACTTCCTTGCTTTTTAATGGGTTTCTCATTGTTGGATAAAACAGAACAGTAGCAGTTGATCCAGAAAAAAAGCCAACACAACTCCCTTCAATGAGGATTTTTTGAAAGGGAGGAACTCAAGGCTGTAACTGGGCCTCCAAATGGTAGAGAGAGCACTAGAGATAATATAATAGAGGGGGAGCCCTAATATGTTAGAAGCTTAAAGAAAAGGAGAAGTTTTCCTTTTAAGCCTTTTAAGTTTTCTTTTTAAGAAAGAAAATTCATAAGAAAGCAATAAGATACAGAGATACAGATAAGAATAAGAGAGAGAGAGAGAGAGTTACTCTCCAAAAGAGAGATAAGAGTAGAGCAGAGAAAACTCTTCAGAGGACTCTGACTTTTAGTAGGTCCACAGTGCAGTCTTCAGCATCTTGTACCAATTCCCAGAACAAAGAAAAGGTGTGATCTTTTTTTAAATCTTTCAGTGGTGTCAGAATGTTTCACATCATATGGTTTAGCTACACCTAGTATACATGCCAGGATGTATGGAGGAACCGTGTATTATAAATTGAGAGCTATCAAGTCATAAAACAAACTGGTTCTTTGCTCTCTGTCCTAAAGAGATCTAAACGATGTCATATATTAATCCCAATGATTTGAGGAGAGAGACCACTGACCAAATTCATCATGACCCAATTAATTAATACAAGCAAACTAATTAAGTGAGCTGCTTTATTCATGTACATGGACTGCCTCCCCCTTAAGCTGGGTTTCAAGAGCACTGGATTTGAGAAAGACAAGGTTGTTATAGCTCAAGGGTGTTTCAAATGGGGAAAAAATAGGCAGGGTTACAGAAACAAAACATAAGCTTAACTAACTAATCACAATGAACTCTTGAAACAAAGACATGGTTGCAAGGTGGGCATAACAAGGTTGTCATAACAACAGGTGGTCATAACAATAGATGGTTGTAACAACCTTTTGAAACACAGGTAGAATTGTTAGATGGTTATAAAAACACTTTTAAAACAACGACTGTTTACCATTTCCTGGAACAGGCAGTACAGGATCTTTTGTTGCTAAGGATTGTTGCATAGCCCAGAAGTATAATGATAAACAAGATTGAGCCTAGTTTGTCTTTATAAAAAATGGCTTTTAAGCATAAGCTGGAAGTAGAGGGCTTCATTGCATGACCTAGTTAAGGCTGTAGGATCAGGCCGAACTATGCAGGATCATGATCATTATCTCATATGTCTGGTAATATGTTCTATAAAGCCTGAGAAGAATCCTCCACCACAAATACTGCATTAATTCAATACATTGAGTTGATTCCATTTCCAAATAACACTTTGAATGAACTCCTCTGTTTCATTCATGCTTTTATCATTAAACTTATGGTGTGTTGTATCAGAGTCCCTGTTTGACAAATTCCCTCAGACTTTTCCATCTTACCATCCTGAATGCAACTACCAATTTACCCTTTCTAAACATTCACTCTATTTATTCCCTGCTTGAAAGACCCCTGGCCTCATATAGGCTAAGGATATTACTCAATGGTATTGTATTTGCCTAACATTCATGAGGCCCAAAATTTGTTTCCCAGAAAATAATAATAATAATATAATAATGATAATAATAAAGATTGACATCTCTTTTCTGGAATAGATATCTCAAAGAGATTTTAACTATGTCTAGAACTGAGTTCATTCTCTAAAAATATGTTCCTTCTCCGTGTCTCAGCACATATCCTGCTGGGAGCTCAAGCAAGAAATATGATTATAATCAACCTTGACTCTTTTCCTCTTCTGTATCTGAGCATTTTCTAAATCCAAAGATTTTTGACTCTTACTATGCATTCATATTTTTTTCCTAGCTTACCTTTATCAGCAATAAATTATACTTTTATTTCTCACTGGAAAAGCTTCAAGTCTTCTAACTTCCCTACTTCTAGTAAGTCATATGCTCTCAAAAGTCAGTGTGTTCATTATCTAGTGTTATACAAATTGGAATTATTTGATGCAATAAAGGTTTATTATTTGACACAGTATCTGGAGATCAGAAGTTCAGAGGTTTAACTGGACAGTTTTGGCTCCAGTTCTCTCCAGAGATTGAATTCGAGTTGTAGGTTGGGTAATAAGGAATTGAAGAACCTGAGCAGCATAGATTAATTTACATGTAGTTGTGGGCAAAACAACTCTGTGATCTCCAAAGAAAACCTTTACTACCTAAAGTTGTCCTTCTCATGTCTATTTTATTCTCTTGGTTAGAAGTGCATCACTAAGTTTAGGCTGTATTCAAAGAAAGATAAATTAGATTCTACTTTATGAGAGAAGCAACATCATAAAGTTTGAAAATGCATTTCTTAAATTACCACATCCAGTAGTCTTCCAAATTGAAGAAAATCCCGGTAAAGGCATAAATTAGTAATTGTCTTCCTTCTTACTGAAAACCTAAAATGCTTCCCATCATTCACAGTGTCAGTCAGCTCTTCTTTACTTGGCTTTTCAGTTTCTCAATTATCTGATTCCTAAGTCAGTCTCTAGCTCCAATTTTGTTACTCTTCCATGTATTATCTCTGAGAACACTGACTTACATGTTATTCACTATACATGATGTCATAACCCCAGGACTTGCTCAGACTATACTTATAACTGAACTGTATTCATTTGTTAAGTGTCAGGCATGTACCCCTGGCTGAGAAATGTCCCCTACCACTTTGATCAGGACTCATCTCTTCTTTGCTTCTTAGCATGCCTTATCATTTGTATTACTCACTGTTTTATTGCTATGAAGAAGTTGCTATAACCAAGGCAACTCTTCTAAAGGAAAGCATTTATTGGGGGCTTCCTTAAGGTTTCAGAGAATTTATCCATTATCATCGTGGTAGAGAGCATGGAGGCAGGAAACATGACAGTAGGTAGATGTGCTGGAGAAGTATCTAAGAGCTACATCTTGATCCAAAGGCTAAGATAAAGACTTGGCCTTACATGGGCTTTTGAAGTACTTGCTCCAACAAGGTCACACCTATTCCAACAAGAACACATCTCTTAATCCTTCTCAAATAGTTCCATCCCAAGGGGACTAAGCTTTCAAATATATGAGCCTATGGGGGACACTTTTATTCGAGCCACCATATCATTATACAATTTTTATCATAATTCCTATTTATACACATAACTATAGGTTCATTGGGGGAAATGTATTACTTGATTAATTATGTAACTAGGGTAACAATAATTCTTTTAGTACACTATGCCTAAAGTCTCAAAGTATAACTTTGAATCCATGGTATCCTTCATATTCAGGTCTTATTACAGAAGCAAGAGGGTCTGATAGTTGTTAGATAAAGGATCTATAGCCATATCTGGAAAGATACCATTGCATTCAAGTAGGATTTGGATCTAGAACACCCTTCATAGCATACCACGAAAAGACACTGATGCTTAGTTATAAGTGGTTAAGAAATGTACTATATTCCTGCTTTCAGGGTGCTGTATCTGCCCATGCTGAAAACCTCAAGACAGCCCAGAGTTAACAACTCAAGCAACCACATACTGAGAAACAGTCCATCAAAACCATGTGCAAACAAATATAATAGTCTACGAGTAGTTCTAGCAAAGTACCCCAACACAGTCCCCCCAGTTCTACAGCTGAAGTCACGCTTGACATGACTCAATGGCTGGTAGGCAAAGCTAGAAATCAAAACAAATATTAGAAGCCATCATGCTAAGTTACTACACATAAATAGAATACCATTTATAGTGAATCCCAGTGTTGGTTTCTCCAATTTCTGGATATAGACAAATTGAAAGAAAATAAGCCAATATCTTTCTTGTTCAAAGAAGCATGATATATGTTTAATTTTTCCAAAGACCAACTTTTCTCATATTTTTCTCACTAAAATATGATTGAGAAATAAAAATACCAAAAAATTCATTTACTTTTTAATAAAATAAAAATTAAATTTCTTTTAATTAAAAATATACTTTTATCCCATTAATTCCTTCCAGATTGGGAAAGATATTAGAGACAAGAAAAAAAGAAAAAATCAATAAATAATATCTGGAATATGAAAAGAAGACCATGACTGTATTCCATATTTATTATTCCATTAGTAGAAAGTATAAACAAAAACAAAAAAGCAACTCTTAAGTCTTGGGCACTTTTTCTCCAAGCTGAAGCACTCAGTAGAAGCTACATGAATTTCATCAATATGTTTATATGATCCCACGCCAAGAAATTCTGTAAAGATTACCAAAGGATCTGATGCAGCTTCTGGCAAGAGATAAAGTGCATCTCAGAAGAACCTGGAAAAAAATGTCTCTTAAAAGACTTGCTTATCTGATAAAAAAAGATTTTAGATTAAAATTTGTAAAATAGAAAAGCATGCCCCAAATAAAACATAGAATTAAATACTTTGGAAAACAGAATATTGAACACTAACAGTAAGAAAAAATAGAGACAATAAAACAAGCATATAATTCCATCAGCCGACAAAGGCAGAAAAAAAAAGATGTAACAAATATTATACGTTAAAGCAAATATAATCTCATAAGTATGTTCTAACTTTAATTGTGTAACTAATAATAAAACATGTAAGTTAAAAATATACCTTGTAAAAATTAAATGGATAAGATTATCTTCTCTTTAAAAATATGAAGAAAGTCATCGACATGATGATAGCAAGTTTATTTGGGTAAACATAAAAAGACAGACCTGGAAATGCCACTGGGAGGTAGAGAATAATGTGGGCATGTGTTTTTAGATGAAACATAGAAATAAAACTTTTCAACTAGATCCTTATATAGGAAACTCATTACATAATAACAAAGCCAATAGATGCTAATATTGGTGTTAAACACAATCATGACATCTTTGGGGATATTCTTGCATTTAGCACTTTGTAGCAGTATTCACCAAGACTTTCAGAATGACTCTTAAACTTACATGATCTTTAATCCAGTCTTGATGTAACAGACCATGTACATCAAATTCAAAACCACCAGGATCCCAGAGCCCAGTGTGCTGGCTAGTTTTATATCAACTTGATTCAAGCTACAGTCATTTGAGAGGATGGAGCGTCAATTGAGCAAATGCTTCCATAAGATCGGGCTGTACCACATCTATAGGACATTTTCTTAATTATTGATTGATCAAGGTGTGTTCAGCCCATGGTGCTTGTTGCCATCCCTAGGCTGGTGGTCCCGGATTCTATAAGAAGGCAGGCTGAGCAAGCCATGTGGATCAATCCAGTAAGCAGCAGCCCTCTATGACTTCTGCATCAGCTGCTGCCTCTAGGATCCTGCCCTGTTTGAGCTCCTGTCCTGACTCCCTTCAGTGATGAAAAATGATGTGGAAGTTTAAGCTGAATAAACCTGTTTCTTCCCAAGTTACTTTGTTAATGGTGTTTTATCACAGCAATAGTACAGTCAGTGTAGATGTTACTAGTCAGAACTTCAAGCATCTTCCCACTTACTATCCCTGAGCTTTTACCATCCCACGCTATCATTCCCCACATAGAGGAATTCCACTCACTCTTCACTTACCATTAAAGGCCATAATTTAAAGAAAATTCCTGTCTTATGCACAATTACTTAAGCACCATGACAACTGTCTTTTAGGAGAAAGAAATGGAGTTGTCATCTAAAGCTGCTTAAACTGGTAAACCAACCAATGTGGTACTGTCTGTACCATCCTTGAGAGTCTATTCTCAACCCCTAAGCAAAACACTCTTTCTCGTCACAGATAACTCTTTGCCTTGTTGGCTTTCTGGTAGTTTCGAGCACCTTCTCCTATCAGACCTGTGTAAGACCTATCACCCTCCTATTTATTTGCTCTGTTAGAACACTTTGAAAATTAACATACTTAAATGATAGATGGATATGATAAGGGGCAATTGTTAATGTCTTTATGAATTCTGAATATTCTGCTTTTTCCAATATGTTTGAGAAGGAAGAACTGGCTGAAAGTTGATGAATGGACTAACAAAAAGTAAACATCTCATTTAGCGAGATAAATATACTCTAATTTTGGAACGATTTCTAAAATTTCTGAGAAGTAGAACAGTAACTTTTACAAGGAACAACAGCAGCAAAATGACTCCCAAAGGACAGGAAACTCTCAAAGTATACTGTGATCACATATACTATTCAATGATCCCACGAGAAAGAGCAAAATTATCCAAATAAACTAGAATACATTATATTATCATATGAGATTTTCAAAGAATAAAACCCAAAAATGGTATATATACAAAATTTATTTAAATTAAACTGTTGTATTGGGAAGGGAGATTCTTTATAAAGTGAGCTTTTAAGCCTAAGAATATTCAATATAATTATATTCATAAAAATATTATAATTGCCCAAACTGTCCCCAAAAGAGACTATTTTCTAATACATATCAAAATGTATTTTCAGATGAAGAAAGGGTTTAGTGGTAAAGACTTGCCTAGTATGCTTAAGAGAAGCCTGAGGTTTATATCCCAGCACTGAAAACACACACATATGCACACACGAACATACACAAGCACACATGCATCCCCGTGCTTGCTCATACACACACACACACACACATGCACACACACACATACACATATTCTCAATATGTGCATGACATGTTTTCTAAGCAGACAAGATCCATAATATGGATATTATATGATATGAATATAAATTCCAGATTTAAAATACCTAGCCACGGCAGCGAAATATATTAAAATATGAATATTTAGTACTTCAAATGGTGGGATTATAGCTGATTTTTGCTTGGGTGTTTAAGCTGTCCTCTAGCTTTTAAGTTTTCTTCACTAAATATTCTGTTTATAAGTGATAACATGCATCTTAAACGTCATGCACAAAGGGTATGAAAAAGAATATATATGAATGGAATACAGAACTGGCACAAACTTTTCTAGAAATGCAGAAGCAATAACTCAGGCTTATAAATGATACTAAGTGGATAGATGAAAATAAATGTTTAAGCTTTGTTTAAAATAAGAATAAAAGGATGGTCTATACCCATTTAAATAAAAAAAAAAAACAGGGACAGTCATGCCGATACTGCCTAAGAAGGAGGGCACATGGCCAAGGGTAACTCCAGGGTGTCTAATAGTGTGACCAGAGAGTTCTTGTTTTAGTATTCCATCTCCAAGTGCAAGCAACTAGAGTCCAATGTCCAGTGGGAGCTTTCTGGTTTAATCACAACATTTCAGACATCATCTCTGAGAAATCACAGCAATTAGGAACCAGACATAGTGATGCTGCAGGCCTGCACTATCAGCATGGGGCACGGGGAAGAGTTAGAAAGATCAGGAATGCAAAGCCAAGCTTGGAAATATAGCAAATTGGAGGTCTACACAAGAGCTTGACTCAAAAACAGGAAAAAAAAATCTGGACACTGACAAGTACTTATCTATTTTTACAACAAGGGCATAAAATGTTTTCTGAAAAGTGTTATGCACTGATCTAAACTGTTTCTAGAATGAGCCTCTAAGGAGATTGTGACCCTTAAAAGGTGATATGGCTCTTGTGTCAGCATTTCAGTGTAAGGCACTCCTACCTTCTTGATACGGTTATCAGATAGTAGATCAATATGAGATAAGACATATGTGGCCCGTGGTTTCTGAGCTCTTTCTAATTCTGAACTTCTGTGGTGAGAAATAGTTTTCTTGATTTCATGAGGTTTTAAACATCTTATCACTGTGAACAAGCTGGAACTGTGGATAGAAGCCATATTAATGGTTGCATGAACAGTTCGTATTATATTGATTATTGATTAATATGTCATGAGACTCTTGACTCATCTAATTCTTTGTAATTATTTGGCATGAGGCTTTGATCTCTTGTCTGTCCTCTTTATCAACACAGTAATGAATATGGAAGTGGCAGGCATGTCATATCTACAGTTGTTATCAATTGGTGAAAGAAAAGATACTTCATAAATGAGCATAGGTTATGAAACATTCCGGGTGGAATAATTATACTATAAAGCATATACAAGTGTCTTCATTATATATAAATAACTGAACCACCTTAGAAATGTTTAACAAGTATAACATTACTATCTTCGTAGTGTTTCCCATGATAGACTTAGAGATTTTGTTTATCTTTAAGTTGAATGTAGTCCAAGTTGGTTTTGGGTGATCACACCAAGTTTTCTAGAGGGTCTAAACATGAAGGAGAGATGCTCCAGTTTATCTAAATTTACTTCACTCACATGAATAAATAAAATTGAAATAGAAAATAACACACATTTTAAAAATGGTAAGCAATCTCCTCAATCTCGCTAAGACGAGCTTGACAGCAATAGCTTAGATAGCTCCAGGTGTCCACTTCTGTTCCTGCTCCTGCCCTCCTCAACCCACCACTTCCTCCTAACCTTACCCAGCAGAAACTGAGAAACTGTCCCCTGGGTCCTTTCTCCCCAATGTATACTTTATTTTCCTGAAGCAAACCTGGAGAATCTCAGCTTTAATTAGTTAATTGGTTTATTTCACAAAGGGGGACAAACATATCTAAAGAGAAGAAGCATTATTTTTGTGGCTGGATCGAGCTAACCAACACGAACAAATTTATCTCCAGTTTATTTATTCTAAGCATGTATTTAAAACAAAATGTGTTCAATGTGAACTTTTTAATTTTCCCTCAGAGGAATAAATCACCCTGTTCCTTAGGAAATTATATTCCCACTGAAGAGAAAGAAAATCAAAATGTGGTCTTGAGATTCACCAATAGAAATCCAGTGTATAAAAGAAGGGAAGCAGTTTTATGAGCAATTTTCCATGCCACATTTTGAAATGCAGAGACAACTCAGGTTATCAGCAACTATGATCTTATAGAATATGGGACTCACAAACCATGTAGACTACTATGAAAGCTCTATTAGTTAATCTTCTATGTTGTGAAAACAAGGTAGGGAAGCAAAAGCATCTTTTATCTTACCTTTACAGAGTGAGAGAATCCATTGTGGGCAGGGAAACATGGCAATGGTCCATTGGGCAGTCTCTTCTTAAGGCGATGTATTCCACCACAACTAATATTTGGATGGAATAATTCTTATTTCCAGGTGTCTGCCTTGGTCCATTGGGCATTCTCTTCTCAAGGCGGTGCATTCCACCATAAATAATATTTGGCAATGTACTTTTTCCACAGAACTTTGTAATATAGTTTAGATGGAAGGAGGAGTTTAATGAATAAGTAACTACAAAATAATCCCAGAAGAATGATCACAATGAGTAGTAGGACTATGTAAATGAAAAACCCAAGGTTCTCAGTTCATATAACTGGCCTGAGTCCTGCCCTTGGCCTTTTCATGTTCATGTATTCTGTAGAGCTAGCTAAACTTCATATATTATTACATTTTATTTATTTATTTTGTATGTGTGCATTTTGTCACTCATTCCTTGGCCCACTTGTAGAGGTCAGAGGACAACGTTTGGTAATCAGTTCTCTCATTCCACCATGCAGGTATTGGAGATTAAACTGAGGGCATCAGAAATTGGCAGCAAATGCTTTCACATGCTGAGGCCTCTAGCTAGCCATTAGCTAAACTTTAAAAACAAAATGCAAACACCATTTATGGATCCTTTCCTTTGACCTTTCACAGTTCCCGTATGTAATGACCCATTCGTTCACCAAGTCAAGAGACAACTCTTCCAAACCAGTTTTATTCCTCTTCTCCTCCTCCTCCTTCTTTGATAAGATTTATGTGATCATTGTATTTACAACTTTCCCATCCCAACCTCTCCACTCAAACCTCTCCCGTGCCTCCCCACTCCCTTTCAACTTCACGACCTTTTCTTTAATAGCTATAGTTTCAAACATGCAAATCTAACCCACTAACGCCATTTAGTGCTGTCCTATGTATGCATGCTTAGAGCTAGCCCATTGGAATTACGTGACTTGTAAGAGGGCTCACTTCGAGAACCAACCCTCCCTCTTGCACCTGTCATTAATTACTGTAGCTCTTCGTTAATGGATGGGGCCTGGTGAAATTTCTCTTACCCATGTTGGCATCCTTTGTGGCCATTATGCAGGTTTTGTTTAGGCAAGCATATTGTTACCAACTCACAGTCTTAATAAACAATATGGTTCAATGATCAACTGAACCCTAAAGCATCAAATTCTCATAATCTTGTTGTAGGGTTCACTTTCGCGCATGCGCGCACACACACACACACACACCCACACACACACACACACACACACACACACAAAACATAGAGAGAGAGACAGTGAGAGAGAAGAAAGACACACACAAAGAGAGAGAGAGAGAGAAAGAGAGAGAGAGAGAGAGAGAGAGAGAGAGACAGAGAGAGAGAGAGAGAGAGAGAGATTTCTCTTCCCAGTATTTTCAAAAACAGTGTATGTGTAAAGCTAACAGAGAAGCTCCAAGAGTATGGTAAGTTTTTCTGCAAAATTTAGGGAATGACGCCAGAATATTGGTGGTCTCTACACCCTGGCCAAGAGAACTGATCTGGCTACATTAATTTAATATCTCATCATTTCCTAAGACTAAAAGATATTAAACTTTGTTTACATTTTTTTCTCTAAGCCTTTCCTATACTATGTCACATGAACAGAAATAAGCAGAAAGAATTAGACATTAATGCATCCTGCCATGAATAAAGAATGAATATACTCCTTTTTTTCTATGTATCTACATTATTTATCAATGGCTTCATTTTTAATTTAGCAGAGTTTTTGGTAGCCAGGAGTGATGTGGGTTAGGGAATAATGGCAACAGCAGGTGGTGAGCCCGAGCAAATGGAGTAATGGCCCCACGTCTAAGACATGCCCGAGGAAATTCAGTGTTCCTGGCACATTCTTCATTCTAGAGTAACACTTTACCTGCACGTTCTCTCTGACTTAAGTCTACCCTTTTGTCTCACCTTATATTTAGACCGGCACAGAAACACTGAATCAGACGAAGTGAGTGTTAAAGTAGCCCTGCATTCCAAAGAAATAACAACCTACATAAAAGTAGAAATACAGGTTACTTTCCTGCGGAAAAAAGGTTCTGTGATACGTAGGCGGTGTGTGACTTGGAACCCTGCATCAGAAGTGAAGAATCACAGGCACTAAGACAGGAAGCAGTGTAGACCAGAGATGTTGTCTGAAGCTTTCATCCAGTCTTATGGAGTTCACGGTTTCAACTGTCAGCTTCTTAATGCTAGCTAGAGCCCTTTGTTTATTTTAAAAATGCAGAATTTCAGAACAATCAAGCATGATTAAACAACTCTAACTTCCAAGTCCTGCATTTTCCAAACAGAATATCATGCGATCAGATAGACATACTGTATACAAATTATATACAATACAATCTAGTCATTTTTCACTTGTCTATCACAGATGAGAATAAATAAAATTTAAGCAATGAAAATTTGGTATCTCATGTCACAAAACACTACAGAAATAAAGTATCGTGCCTGTCATAATCAGGTACACGTATGAACACATCCTTTTCTGTGACGGTAATCACAGAACTCAACCTGCAGTTTGTGGCTCTCCAAGTTGAGGTAGCCAATACAAGAAAAGGGGCTATGAAGAAAGTGATGAGCACCATACTGCTTGTCGCCTGCAGTTTAGGTTATGTTTTTGTGTATACTGGTGGTGTTTTGTTATGGGAAGTAGTACTTAGGATTAGGTAAGAAAAGCCAAATTGCCATACAAAAATTATAGAAAAGCATTATCTCCTAACTGTGCCAAATTCAAGTTTCTTGAAGTGAGTTCTTCATTCTGAGACTTTTTAGCTGCTTGTCAAGAGTTCTTCATCCATTCCTTCGGCAGTCATTGAGCCCCTGCAAACTGTCAGTGAACAAGCTAGCCATTGTAGCTGACTGAGAAAGCAAGAGTTTTGTCTTTCAAAATCCTCACAGAGAAGTGAGCATTAGAAATGAAAGATAAGCAAAAAAAAAATTAGACTCAAGTGTTGTAAGAGCGGTGATAAGGAGGTAAATTCAGAGGGTTGTCACAGCATATGAGAAAGAACACATCTAGTCACAAGTGGGAGAAATGTCATGACAGTTTTTTGAAAAGGGATGATTTAAAAACTTGCTATTGAAGGCTGTGTTGACCAAATAAAGGAAGAAAAACAAGTGATACTCCAACTGGGATGAGGAGTTGGGATGTCAAGAAATAGAGAACCACAATTCAATGTGGCTACAGTATTGGTCTGAAACGAAGACAAACAGTAGCTTGTAGGAGAAAAGAACCTGTCTTTATTTTCCAAACAGGAAGGTTCAGTTCTTATCCTATAACACTAAAGAGCCAAGATATTAACTGGGATGGGTTTTTCAGATTTGTACTTAAAAAGAAAAATTACACTGGGCAAGAGACTGTAAGCAAATAAATCTCAAGCAATTGTCTTAGCTTGCTATCTTTAGCTATGATAAAAACCATGTCCAAAACCAAGGAGAAAATGGTCTATGTATTTGAGGAGGAAAGGGTTCGCAGTACATCACCAAGGAAAGTCACGATAGGAACTAAAGACAAGAACCTGGAGTCTGAAACAGAAACAGAGACCATGAAGGAATGCTGTCCACTGACGTGTTCCCATGGCTTCTTCAGTTCCATTCGTTATATGCGCCACAACCACCTGCCCAAGGGTGGGAATACCTACAGTGGGTTAGGACTTCCCACATCAATCCTTAATCTAAAAAATACTTCTATAGCTTCCCACATGTCAGTGTGATGTAGGCTGAGGATGCCATTGTATAACCTGAGGAGATTGATGAGAGTAAAAAAAAAACCCCATAAAAATAGTAGAAGAGATATCAAAGGAAAAGGGACCTTTAAACACAACTATTATGTTATAGGCACCATGCCTACATAGGAATCCCCTGACAAGTATAGGTCTGTGTTTGCTAAGTGTCCACTGAGGAAGCATGGCATATGTAATCATAGCATGAGATGGAAAGTGACAGACACCCTTCACAGGAGAGTTCAGATAGATGCTTAGGGGCTTGGAGAGGAGAATGTCCATTTCCATCGCAAGCAGAAAAGTGAGACTGTAGCGGCTGTTGTGTGAAAACAGGAGCATGATTTATAGCTTTTATTGCATCTATTGGTTCTTTCCTGCTTTTCCCTCAGAACTTTAATTATCATGGCTAGACATAATCTCTCCCTTTGAAGATCTAAATACTTCATCTCAATTTCGATATGTTCTGCATCCTTTCTCACTATAGGATTTATACTTGTTTTCTTATCTCGCTTGCCAGATTGCAATGCTCAGTGTAGTCCCACACTTCAAGTTAAGCTTACAGAGACTGGCACCCTTCCTCCAGTTTCTGGACCAACACCCCATGACAATGTCATGCCCCGGGACCTACAAAGTCCTGGGCAAGGAAACCATCTCAGCCATTTGCACAGCCTTTATCTATCCGACAATACACAGATTATTAATGCCCACTAAATCACAGTTTCTTCAGCTAAAAAGGAATAATAGCATACTGTACAGAAGGCATTGTGAATATTAAACATGGTCATGCTTATAAATTGCTGAATTCATTATTTGGGCATTTGCAAATAGTCAGTAATGGCGACTTCTCTTCCCAACAGCACTGTGTAACACTTATTCCCTGGGTAAAATGAACTAATGAATAAATAAATGGTCAGAAGACAATGTGCTTTCATAATAGTTTTCAGATTACTTTGTGATTCTTAAATTTTTAGTTTTTATACAGCTAATATTATCCCACATTCATAGTTTCTCATTTTTCCTTCAAACTTGACCTCAAGTTCCTAGCTATAACCTCATTTTCATACTTCTTTTTGAGGAGTTTCTGAGGAATATTTTATGAAATGGATTGCTGGTTTAGAACAAAAGGGTAACTAGTAATAAAGTAGAAAATATGATGATGGTGATTTAGCTTAGTGAATGAATGAATGATGCCCCATCCTCAAGAATTCAGGTTAAACAAGTTTTCACAGATTATTAGTATTCCTATAGCATGAAAGCCTACATGTTCTATTTATAAATCCTACCTCTGGTATTTTCTGGCCTCGTGACCTCTTTGTAATTTATTAAACTTCTCTGTGCCTCTGTTTTCTCATCCTTTAAATAATGCTACCAAATAATGCTCTACCTCTGAGAAGCAATGTGAGGTTCAGAGTGGGGAAAGTGGTCTTCTTGTGGTGGAGAGCTTTCCTAGCTTGGGCTTCTTAATATTTAAACCATCTCAGATTGCTTATAGTTCTAGCCTAAATTGGGGAAATCCATAAAATAAAATAAAAATGCCTTAAGATGTTGAGTGATCTGAAAATTTAAGTACCAGTTAGAGCAAACGAAAAAGTATGACATACATTATTTCCTCAAAACTGTTCCTATGTAAATCTAGGGGAAGTAATAAATGCACTTTGTTTTGTTATTGCTGTTCTATGTCAGTAGAGAGTAGGACTTACTAGGATCAATTTCTAGTTGTAGAAAGAAGGAGAAATCCAAAGGAAGTCTTGATGTCCTGGTAAAACAAGACCAGGTCTCCTTTACTTTCCCCTCCCACGTTGCCTGTGTCGTTTGTTTAGAATACAGCATTTTGTCATCTCAATGTCAAGCAGCTGAATAAACAGCATTATTAGATTAGCTTCTTGTTATCCCTTCTAGCCTCAGTTTTCACGTCTACAAAAGAGACTGACTGCTTCAAAAACAGCTGTGGAATTAAATGCAGGAATGCAAATGAAACAACGGAGCAGCGACTGGGCAGGAAAGGGCATCGCTGTCAGCTTCAACAATAGGCAGGCCAGGCACACCAGGCAAGCCTTCAAACCCTGAACAAAATAGAGAAAACAACTATTTGAATCTCTGAGAAAAAGTTAGTATTTGAAGAACAACCAAGGCAAGTAGCAAAGTCAAAGTCTTTGCTTCTTTCCAGACAGGGAATGTCTCTGTTTTGAAGTCTCCCCCAGGTTGCCTTGGGTAGGTATGGAAGGCCGCTGGAACAGAACGAAGGGCCACTGTATCCCCAGACACACAAGACAGAGTTCATGGCTTCTAGAAAAGCTACAAATTAAGAAGCAAAACTGAAAAAGAAAGGAAACCAGGCCAAGGATCCTAAAAACGGGGTTCCAATTTGTCTGATAAGTGGTTCATGTGTTAAATTGAAAGCGGTTGGGGCAGGGGGCGAGCTAAGATTTTCTAGAGAGGTTTAGTACTGGAAAATGAACACTTATGTTTGAGTCCCTCAAAATTGCAGCAATTTGGTAAATGCCACCAGCTTTGGTGTAAAAACCCATAAAACTTCCCTTGAGGGTAGAGCAACTCAGATAAAGTGGAACTCAACTGTAGGCTAAGAACAACCAGCCAAAAGATCAAGACAGCCAAGTGTCCCCATGCCTGAGCAGCAAAAAAAAAATCTACACCTGAGTGTGTTCACTATTTTTCCTCTTTCCAAGCACAAGTCTTGCTAAAATTGAACCAACTCACTGGGGGAAAAATTCAACAGAGGAAACATAAAATTTAGAAACTGGAAACAAAGTATCTCATACATCAAAAATTTAATGTAAGGATTTTAAATGGGCATGATTAATCTACTCAAGTAAGTAGAATAATGGACATTTCTGAAAGAATCTAGAAAAGCACCAAACTGAATTTCTTCAACTGAAGAAAATATATATTAACTTGATTGCTAATCTTATTACATAATAAGCCTGGAAATCATAACATTTTACAAACTCAGTAGGTCATGTTTATATTTTTGCTTGTGAGCCTAGCCTTTAATGGCTGAGCCATCTTTCCAGTCCGGTAAATCAAATTTATTAACTTAGGAGCAATTAAAGAAGTAGAGGCCATGAATTCAAGAGCAAGGGTGAAGGTGGCATGGGGAGGGTTAGAAGGAGGAAAGGGAAGGGAAATATAAGTATAGCATTTTAATTTCAAAAAATTTCAAGTAATTTAGTAAAACGGTTTAATCACATATTAGGCATCAGAATAGAAGACCTGACGAGTTAAAATATGTCAATAAATGTACCTAGGTGGATGTCATAACTAAAAAGAAAGAAACATAAGGGAACACATGTGATTTGATAAAAAGGTTTAAATACATGTACCCAGAGTACTGAAAGTAAAGGAAATCAGCCCACTTGAAGAGTGGGAGGAGTGAGAATATGAGCAAAGAGGTCAAGATCTTGATGGGTTCACCCACTGAAACAGTTTATCTGAGCTAATGGGAGCTAACCAACTCCAGCTGGACAGGGAAGGAACCATCATAGGACCAAACTAGACCCTCCAAATGTGGTTGACAGTTGCATGGCTGAAGCAGACTGAGGAGCCACTGGTAGTGAGACCAAGATTTATCCCTACTGTTTGTACTGGCTTTTTGGGAACCCATTCTCTTTAGATTGCTCAGCCTAGATATAGTAGGGAGGGACTTGGACCTTCCCAAATCAATGTGCCTAACCCTCTCTGAGGAGTAAATGGGGGCAGGAAGGTGGAGGGAATAAAAGGAAAGGAGGGAGTGTGGGGGGAAGTAAAGGAGAAAAAGTGATACAATATAAATATTTTTAAAGTACTAGCCAAGGCATCTCTAACAATGATAAAAAATATTTAATAATATGTATTTAAGATTTCAAACCAACTACAAATACCACACACACTATATATGGCCAACACTACACTTAGACACTATACCACACACACTACATATGGCCAACACCACACTTAGACACTATATCACACACACTACATATGGCTAATACCACACTTAGACACACTACATGTGACCAACACCACACTTAGACACTATACCAACAGCACTACATATGAACAATACCACACTTAGACACTGTACCACACATACTACATATGGCCAACACCACACTTAGACACTATATCAACAACACTACATATTGCCAGCACCGCACTTAGACACTATACCAACAACACTAAAAACGAAGAAGACTATTTGAAAAGTCTCTGGCTCAATGGCAAGGTTCCCCATTCACAGAGCCCTTAGCTGGGTGTGAGCAAATGTTCCCAGGGTTCTCATTATCTTCAGAGAAAGAGAAGCTAAGCTAACAACTCTTCCAACATAAATACGGGGACAAGAAAACAATGAACTGACATGCAGGTCCTCACAGAAGAACAGCTTACCTGGGATTCTGTAGGAAGTAAAAATACTTCTCAGGCCAAAGAAAGCAAAATAGATATTTTCAGTAAAACAAGAACTGCGAATTCTTTTTTGCAGCAGACCTCAGTATAAAAACTTTCAAATACTTTCAGATACTTTCAAAGCACTCCTGAAGGCTAAAGTAAAACAGCTTAGCAGGGACACAAACCTTGGGGGCTGGAAAGGTCAGGAGAAGTGTAACTTTTAGGATAACTGGATGCAGACTGACTATTAAAACAAAAATAAATAATCTCTTGTGGGATTTACAAAATATTTTTGCAACTGAACCACAATGGTTTAAGGAGATCAATGAATGTTTAATGAGCAATGAATTTAATGATCATTGACTGCTTTGCATGTTCAGGAAGCAGCAAGAGTTATCACAGCCAATAACGGGAGCAAGAGGAAATGAAATCAAAATTTCAAGGGAACTTTAAAACGGAATAAAATTTGTTCCCTAGAAGAGGGGAAATAAAATTTAAACAATAGAAACATTACTAATAATAGCAAGAAGATACACTTATATGAGATGAATCAGTAATATTTATTGTCAATGGATTCAACTTTTCACCTAAAATTTAATACATTTCAATAAGGTAAATATATTTTAAAAATCACACTTATATCTTGAATATGAACAGCTTTTACCTGCTAATTATATCCCATCAGAACGGGAAAACTTCCATGGGACGCTTGGGTTGAAATAGTGGAAGTGCGTTAGTCTGTCCTGAGAGGAGAGGCCCACTCTACAACCTGCAGAGAGGATTAAACACTGAGAAAAAGCAATGGAGGCAAGCACTGATTTACATCAGGAAACAAACCCTCTTTATCACCTATCCACATATTTCTAACTAGGGGTTTCTTAATTCCTTAAGAACAAAAGGGGAAATTATTTCCTATAAACTTCAGATGACTCTTAAATCGTTGGAGGTAGTTGCTGCCAATAATATATGCGTGTAAACTTAAACCTCAAGTGTACAATTTGTGTATCTGTATACCTATAAAGATAGAGCATACAAAAATAAAAATTTGTCAACCTCAGATTTTTCTAGTTGTTACAAAGGCATAGATAACATTATTATAAGAAAGCTTGCCTTAGAAGTACAGAACATGCCTAAAGTTAACAGATCCAAAGCAAATCTCTCAATTTTCTCAAATTTCTAGTTTGCAACTAATCGTTTCTCTCCCACCTACCAGTTTCTGAATAACCACTCAGAATCTTAATATTAATTATAAGTGTTTGGCTGATGTCTCAGCTTTATTACTAGCTAGCTGTTATATTTAAATTAACCCATTTATATTAATATAAGTATTGCCACGTGGCTGTAACATTACCGGTCTGCTGACATGTTGTTTCTTGGGTGGCTGTGTGTCATCTCGCAGACTTCACAGTTCTCCTCTATCTCTGCTTGGATTTCCCACCTGGCTCTATCCTGCCTTACCATGGGCCAAAGCAGCTTTATTTATCAACCAATGAGAGCAACTCATAGCCTACTGAAAGACATCCCATAGCACCTGTTCTCTTGTGACTTCCCAGTTGTACATGCAAAATACTGAGGTCTCTGTCTGTCACCCTCTACAGCCATGCATTGGGGAGTCTTGCTTCTACTTCTGAATCAAATGTAAAACTCAACCAGGTCTCAGCAGCACCAACACAACAGCCTTTCCTGGCTGTCCTAAAAAACCCTTCATCACTGCACCGCCGTCCTTATCCACCTGTGTTCATTTGACATCTTTTGTCACAAGCACACATGCTTTCCTTTCTCGACGCCGCAGCTGTAAATGTTACTTTTCATACTACTATGACGAAACACTGAAAGAAACTACTTAAGGAAGGAAGGTTTGAGTCTGGTTCACTGTTTAAAGCACAGCTCGTGGTAAGAGGGAAATCATAGCAATGGAGACTTGAGATGACTTTAGTTCTCAACTCACTCTCTCCCAGCATATGGGATGCTGCTGCTCACCTCAGGGTGTGTCTTCTCATCCCAATAAACCCAATTTAGAAATGTTCTGGCAGACATACACAGAAGTTTGACATCTAAATGATTGCAGATATTATCAGATGAATAATCAGTATTAGTCACTGCAGTAGCCAAAGTGATATGTCTTAGGTTGTTTGAGTAGATGATTGCCCCCAAATATCTAAAACTGTGACTACAGAGCACATATTAAAGATTCTAACCCTCCTTTGGGAGGAGCAGAAAGGTTCTAAATGTAGTTCCAAATGTAACTATAGACATAGGCTATAGAGAAAGGCATCTAAAACAAGCTTGCTGAGTTGTGACAAAATTTGTCAGTGGTGAAAAGGCAATAAAACTGCAACTTATGGGTTCTCGTGCCTAACTTTTTCAGTCATAAGAAATTATTTTAATTTCTAATAAACAAAAAAGCAAGTTAACATACAATTTCATAGTCTGGGTCCCATTGAAAAATAAAATGAGTGTCACACTAAGGCGAGAATTTTAGGAAAGCAAATTACCCTTGGAAGAAATTATAATACAGTGATCTAGTATGATAGAGAATGGCGCATAAAGCCATCTTTTAACCTGCTAAGTTTATGATAATTTTCCTTAGAGAGCATAAGTAAGACTCTGTTATTCTCTTTCCAAACTTCTTCTCTTGGAATAAAGTGCACATTGTCTATCACAGACTTCACAGGAAGGATTTCATTGGGTCTCTTCTTCATCTCCTGCGTCATTATGACTTCATCACAGCAATATCGATTTTACTTCATACACCACTTTCAGACCCTGCATTCCTTCCTCCTGACCCAACAATGGTGTGTGTCCTCACATCACGCAGGAGTCTGCTTGGTTGCACACACAGACACACACCACATCTCTCTATTCTATCATGTTTGTTCTCCTTCATAGACTATTATGAGATATGACATGATGGTATTTCTTTTTATATCTCTGATGTTCATTATTGTGCCATGACTTTTTCTGGAGAGACATGAATAAACTCCCATATGTTGCACCAACAACAGAACAAAGAAATCATTTCACACAAGACTAAATTACTGAAAAAAATAATTTTTAGGGTTACCTACTAGAACATAGAAGACTCAAATACCTGCATCACAGAAAAGACCACTCCAACAGAATGGTGATGCAGCGAAGCTGTCACTCTCCATGTAGCTTGCAGCAGCCCAAACAGGGAGTCTCCTCTCCCTAGCAATTGCTGATGGCTTATATAGAACTTTGGACAACGACCTTGCAGATCTTCACAAGCTTCCTGAGCCCTGGGACTTTCACCAGCTTTGTGGACCCTTGAAGCCTTTCTTTACACTCCAGAATAGAACATTTTAATTCTGAGGAAAAAGCCACTCACTGTTATTAACCTTCTTTATTGGGGTATCAGGGAGCATTTTTCTGTCAGCTTCTTCAATGACTCGCTGATCCTTTACACAGTTCTTTAATACTTTATTTACTAAATTGATGTGTGTATATGTTTGTGTACACATTTAGTCAAGCACACACACACATACACGTCACAGTATGTGTGTGGAGGTCAGCAGGACCACTTGAGCAAATCCATTTTGCCATTTTTCTGTTGTCTTTCATAGTGGTATAATAACAGTGGTAATAATAACAGGTGCATACCAGATATTTTTAAATTAATAACTGAAGAGCTAAATGCCAAAACTAAAATATTTTTCTTAAACTATTTCAAAAAGCAATAATAGCAAGGTATCAGACATGGCTGTAAACCCGGAAGGATTATTACAGGAGCCAGAAAAACAATGGCACATTAGTTCAGCACCTCCAGACTAGACACAGTCATGATAGAAGAACAGAGCATGAAAGTAGCTCTGAGCAAGTGGTGATGGGAAGGTGGCCTTCTGTTGCCGGAAGTGGCAGAGCGATACTAGACGGCGCGTTAGAGCTGATGGGCACAGAGGAAGAGAGTTACGGCAGGGAGCTCTCCTGTATGGAGTATTATACTCACCATATTTCCTATATCTTCTCATTTAATTATTCTCAAGACCCTTAGAAATGAGTAATGAAAACAACCTATTTTCAAGGAAGGAGACCAAGACTGCAAAAGGAGATGAATTTTGCGTACAACTGCTATGTAGCAGAGCCTTCCTTGGGGCATGTAGCAGTTTGAAACCCTTGAACTTTGTACAGAGCCTCCGTGCTCCCCACCATCTCCTCTCATGTAGTAACAGAGAAAATAGGAAGATGATAAAACTTAAAATAAAATCGTGCATTTTAAAATTAAAGATATGCAGGTGTATTAATTGACTAAGGTTAAGCAGAACTTGGTGAAAGCGGGTGACTGGAAGAAGAAACACCGGGTGCTAGATACCAGTCAACAGTGCCATCAAACTGGCATCTCGTAAAAGTGAGGCTAGACCTAAGGTATATGTGACACAGGTGTGTTTTCAAGATGAACTCCATCAGGTTCATTATCAGAAGTAGAATGTGATGTTAGAACAAAGAGTTCTTTCAGGGTAATATCAATCACATTTGAAATCCCCCAAATTTTAGGGCAAATCCCATAGGTAGTCAAGAAATGTCATTAGAAAAAAAAGGGTCTGGAAGAAAGTTAAATACTGTAAGAGAAATACACTCTGACATCATTGCAACAAGTATTTAATTTTTAAATTAACATTTCTGTCTTTTTAGAGGAGTGTGTGTGTGTGTGTGTGTGTGTGTGAGAGAGAGTGAGAAGAGAGAGAGAGAGAGAGAGAGAGAGAGAGAGAGAGAACTGGGAGACAATTTATAGGAGTTGATTCTCTTTTCAGCCTGTAGGTCCTAGGAGTCGATCTTAGACCAACAGGCAGCAAGTGCCTGTACCATCTCACTGGATCTCTAACAAGTACTTATTGAACTTTATAGACTATTATGCTGAACTTAATAGCGGCAAACAGTACAAGATGAACCATGAGTAGGGTTTGAATCTCCAGAACATGTTGCTCCCAGCTCTGCTGCTGTCTTCAAGTCATTATACAGAAATGAGAGATAATTGCCCTTTTACCACAGTTGCTCTGTTTCATTTAAGTGATTCTAGATGAAGTTCATAAATCACTTCTATAATATGGGATTTTTAGACAACTGAGCGATTGCACCAGTGATTAAGCCAATATGGATTGTGCGAGAGCAATGTTAATTCAACTTGGATTCATACCAGAGATCTGTCCTTCACCTAGATGCTTAGAATAAGAATGGAAATTATCTCTAATATGAACTAACTCAATAACTCATTCAAAAGTAAAGTGCAAAGTCATCCTCAGAGGATCACAAGGACAGTCGGATGGTGGTGCCATATGCCTTTAATCCCAGCAACTCATGAGGCTGAGGCAGGTGGATCTCTGTGAATTCGTGGTCAGTCTGCTCTACAGAGTAAGTTCCAGGGCAGCCAAGGCTACACAGAGAAACTATGTTTCTCAAAAAGCCTGAATGATAAATAAACTAAACCAACCAACCAAACAAACAAACAAAACTCCTTTTAAGTTTTCTTGGCAGTATAAAAAAGATAATAAAAAATTAAAAAGTCATATAAAAAGGAATAAATACTGATCTATGGTATTTCTTTTAAACTTAATAAAAGGACATTTTTCAGAGTCTGTTGCTTTCCTGGGGAAAATTGCTAATCCCAAGACCCTGCTTGCAGTTTGATGAGCTGCACAATGGTTGGTCTTTCATGGATTGAAGGAGAAATAGAGAGACTCTTCCCTCTTGCCAATGCTAGGTTTGTTCCTGGGTTCTCTTTCATGACAACAAAGTTAATTACTGCAATCAGAGAGCATCTGTAATTGTGGTTTGTATCAGTGTTTATCAAGTCCTTAAAAGTATTCATTGGCTTGACTCCTGGACAAGTCACCTAAAATAAAGAAGACCATAATGTCATTCAGTTGCTGCCCTTACTTCCTTACTTACTACTTCTTCCTTGAACTGTTAAAAAAAAAAAACACTGAACTTGCGGTGAATAAGAATAAAGAATAGATCTATTTCTATTTTTTATAAATAAGTGCAAGATTTCCAAACAGTGTTGATTATAAATGGGGTATCCGATATGATAGATACATATGAAGAGTCATTTCATTTCTGAAAATTAAACCTCCTTTAAAGACTAAATCAGAAATCTTGTCACTCTGTTTGGTTTTGAATATGTTTACAGTGTGTGCATGATACCATGTTAAACTGGACAGGATACAAAAGGGAAATCCAGACACTACTCATGTCTAGGTAAATTGCTTTTACAATTAAGAGAATATAACAGAGTAGTATCAAACTGTAGAACTACTGCAAATAGGACAAGATTTTTAATTTATAATGAACACAAACTTGTGAGTGATTTGAGGCCAAAGAAACCACAGCTATAATTTCAACATTAACAAAACCTTACAAAGGATTATGAAGGTGGGCTCAATGCAATACGCATCTTTTAGGGAGGGACCATAAGAAGGTGGGAGACAGGAGAAAAATGCCACAAGATAGCAAAGCTGAGTGAGGGGGCCATCCATTACTGATTGCCAGAGGCCTCCTCCATTGGAAAAAGAGAACAGCCTTTTCCCCCAGAGTCTTCAGAACAAAAACAGCCCTGCTGAGGCTTTGACTGTAGCCCTGGCCCCGTTTCAGATGTCTGACCTCCAGAACTGTGGGAGAAAGTACTATCTGTTTGTACTGGTTTGTTCATTTCTTTGTCCATTTGTTTGTTTGTTCACCGAATTTGTGCCAACTCCTTACAATGACAATAGAAAACTGATACCTTGTGGAGACATTGTTATGCCATTAATAGTCCACAAGCTGTATAAAACCGAAGAGCATCTTTTGTGTGTGGCTTGCCTGCACTAATAATAACATGAACACAACTGGCATATACAGCCCTCTTGGAAGGCACCAAGCACTGGGTTTGCAGTGGCTCACTACACTGTCACCCACCTGAGTCTTTGAGGAGTCTAGCTGAGCACATCTTCCAGGTGATACGACTATGAAGATCCCAGTGTAGAATTATCTGAAACCAAGATCCATTATCTTCACCGCTGGTCTTCTATCTCTAGCCACCTCTTCTCCTGTGGTCGCAGATACCAATGCTGTGGTGAGGAATGAGTGTTCTATGCCTGGTCCTTACAGGCAATCTTACAGGAAAAGACTTTGATGGGACTGGTTTGGGCAGAATATTTTGAATCTAATTTGAATTTGAAAATCCAAATTAATCTGTCCCTTCTTATAAAAAGAAAGAAGGGAAGATAGGAAGGAAAAAAGACAGAGGAAAATTAAGAACATCTTAAAAGGGGCACAATATTAGTATAAAATTGAGAATAAGCAAGAAATTGATAAAGAGAATTAAATGTTTAAAAAAATAAAGCAAGATCAGTTTCGAAAAGCCTTGAATGACAAGAGTTCAGTTCTGATTTGTGAGCTAGAAAATTCTAGGACAAAAAGAGTTATTCCAATGTAAAAGACTTTTCCCCATATGACCTTTCTTCCTAAAATATTAAGATTAAAATTAAATTTAATTGTCAATAATAAATAATCTATTCCAGACTTTTATGTCTATAATTTAAAAGTCATAAGCATTGTTATATTTTAGATTTAGACTTTTCACATAAAATAAACATTAAAATACTTTTGCAAGCATATTCATCCTAAGAGGGAAGAAGTCCCTCGATGGGGCAGAATAGTACCCTGATGGGGGCAAACCACTTTCTGAGGTTCAGAGATTTGGGGACATGAAGCAAGAGAACTGAGTGTTAGGGTTCATTCTTTGCCTGGTATGTGTTCTCATCTGTCCTGACAACACTGAAGGTAAAGGTGTTATCTCTACAGATGAAGATTCTGAGGATAAAGAGATTTTGTGAAGTCTGCTACTCTTTCAGATATTGAAAGAAATGCTTAGTTTGAGCTAAATTTATATCCATTCAGTAGCTAAAAATAAAGTAGGTGATTTAGCCAAAATGCCATTTTCTATCCACTGTCAACTGTAGTAAACATTGCAATTCCATGGAATAATTCATGAAATGGGCTCCACCATGGGTTCAGTGGCCACATCTTTTGGAGCCAAGCACTCTTTGGTGTTCCTATGACAGGATAAAATCGTTCCTGGACCACAATCTACTGCAAATAGTTGAAAACCTTTAAAGTCCCTAGTAGAGAAGCTTGTGAAGTGGGCTCCCACAAAGATAAGTTAGGAGAAATATCTTTGTACTTCTGAAGAAGAGAATTTTTGATCCTCGACTCTTCGAGTAACTGGAAGACATGGTTCAGAAACATATACTTCACACTTATCAGGAAGCTAGCTTAGCAAATCCCTTTTGGTTCAGGGAATGTAATACTTAATCTTACATAGGAAGTTTGATGAAAGATCTATTAGTACAAGACTTTCAATTACCTGTTACTGGTACCTTGTAAATAAACCCAAACCAGACTCTGTCACTGAGCTGTTTGCTATCATGGTTTTGTAACTATGTCTTTAAATTTACTTCTCATTAATATGTAGGTATATACAAGTGTGCATGTATGTGCGTGCATGCATGTGTGTTTGTGTGTGCTGGAGACAGGGTGCATTCCATGGCGTGCATGTCAAAGGCAGAGGGCAACTATATGAACTCTCCTTCCACATTTACATGGATTCCAGAGACCCAAAGCAAACCAGGCTTGTGCAGCAAATGTCATTAACTGTGGAGCTAACTCACCTGGCCATTTAATGACTATTTCTGAAGCCCCAGCTCTCTTCATAATTTAAGTGTCTATACCACAAAATAACAAAATATGCTGACAAGAGATAATAAATTCATCACTACTCACAAGAAACAAGAAGGTTTCACAGAGTAGAACATACCTACATGTACAAAGAATTTATATTCTTTTAAAGTATTTCTTTGCTTTCCAAATTCCCAACATGCCTTCATTATTCAATAACAACAAGTTGTTTCTGCATGACTATTAATTCTGCATTTTATAACCAACATAGCTCAGTTCACATCCAGTTTATACAAGAATTAACAAGATGGTTTAGGAAGTTTAACTGAGAGCAAATTTTATTGTAGAGAAAAGTTCAGTGGCATGAGATGAGAAGAGTGTGCGCACTTCCCGGAGATGATTGTATAAATACTTTTATCATTCTTTATCATTATCATGGTTCTGAACAACAAAAAAAGCTTATCCTGTGTCCATATTGACTCGCAACTGTTGTCAATGTCTGGGAGAATGTCTGTTCTGCATAGCTCTCCAATAATGGGTCATTCAATGAGTAGGCCAGAGGATGAACCACACGAGGCTCCTAGGCATGCAGTTCACAAATACAGTGAATTTAGTGTCAGAATGTTACCTGGAGAAATTTCCAACACACTGAAAGCAGATCTGACCAGGGCTTCTCTTAAACATCCTCAAGAAACTGATGGAAAATGTCAGGATGTCATTTTGTTGGCTTGTTTTTTTTTTTCAATCTTCTTAAATTCTTTTTATTTATTAATTAAAATTTTCCACCTCCTCCCACTCCCCCCTCCCTCTCCAGTCCTAAGAGAAGTCAGGATGCCTTGCCCTATGGGAAGTCCTAGGCCCGTTTGAGTCCACTGCATGTCCTGGCTTTTTGGGAGCCTAGTCTGTTTGGATGCACACCTTCCTAGACATTTTGTTGGTTTGTAATGAAAGCAAAAATGTCTTTAGGTGGTAGTACCCAAGCCTGTGTGCAAGACCTGAATGCATCTTTTTACATAGACCTAAACAGGAAGCCAATTCATAATTAGAAAATGATTTGAAAAGCATGGAATTAGGACTAAAAGAGTTAGTTAAGCTAAGCAAATTCATTCAAAGGTATACTTCTGATGGCTTTCCTTGAGTCACTTAGTTCCTGGCAAAGTGTTACCTAGGGGAGATATCTTCTCTGATCTTCAGTTGTGGAGTAAAACTTGAACCCACCGTCTTACCTTACTCTTGGAGGTATCCACCCACCCCCAACTACCGTCATGACTTTGACTTCCCACTTTAATTTGTGCTGTAGTTTAATTAGCTGCCTTGATCCTGCCTGGGAAATAATATCAGCCTGAGTAAAAATTGTCATGTACTATGTAGTGAAGCCAGACACAGGATGTGACTATGCTGGCTTGGTGTACAATACCGGATCCTTTGCCTGATGTTTTCCACAAAGTAATTGGCATTTCTACAGCAACATTACGTGATTGGGTAACTCAAAATACTTTGTTTCTCCTGTAATATGTTCTTCTTGGTGTATAGAAAACATAAACATTGATACATCAAGATCCACGGCCTCAAGATTATCCAGCGGATGGTGATTGCTTCAGTACTGTTAGTTTGTTGTCTATTAATATAATTAGATTTCAGCCTGAGATTAATTGAAATTGTTTTAATATAAATTCATTTGAAACATAGACACTTTTGAATTTTCAAAACTCTAAAAGCAATCTAACTTTTCAAGATTCCACTACATCTAAACAGTTGAAATCTGTTACTCAGAATTAAGTAGGAAACACAGATTTCCACTAACTCTGTTTTTCATAATAACCAGAAGCCTAGTAAAAAAAAACTGAAGATAATTAAAAATGAAAGAAAATGTGCCGTTTTAAAACACTTTAATATTATTATTTTGTAATGTCATATATAATAGTTATTAAATATTATAATGGTCACAAAATTGCTAATCTGTTAGATTTTAAAAAATCACTGCAAATGAGAACTGATCCAAATGAACTTAGGGACCTCAAAAATCCAAAGTCCTGATTCACTGTTATAAAATAAGGCAAAATCCTTCTGGCAGAGATGGCAACATTGAAATTCCTGGGAGGTCCCCATCCTTGTCCTGAGGGCTAAGTCACTTCAGGGCTAGTTGTATTATTTATTACTCCTAAAATTTCTTCTCTTTTCTTTGAGTCATTCACAATTTTCCCAACTTTTTTTTTTTTTTTTTTTTTTTTTTTTTTTTGGTTTTCGAGACAGGGTTTCTCCGTAGCTTTTTGGTTCCTGTCCTGGAACTAGCTCTTGTAGACCAGGCTGGCCTCGTTCCCAACCTTTTTGAAAGCAAGGACTTTTGATTAAATATAACTTGTTCCAAAAGGAAAAGGCACTGAACCATAACGACTCAAAGTTGGTGAAATTTTTGGGAAGCCAAAAATTTGGGAAGAACAGAACAACGAAGAAAACTGTGTATCTGTAAATGTTATTCAATTTGTAAGACTAGCTACTATTATAAATATATATAGCATAAAATGCAGACTAACGTAGGCTTCCCAGATTGATAATGTTCTTGCCAAACCTAATTATCTATACATGTAATCCCAGCACCTGTGAACTGAAGCAATAGGGTCACCCAATACTAATTTGAAGCCAGCCTAAACTATAAAGTGAAGCCCAGTTTCAACAAAAGGCATAGGCTCTCTTACCAATTTTCCAATAAACATGGTTGTCATGTTGGACCTTTATATAAATCCTAAAACCTAACAGGGTCCTTTCCCACTTCGTCACACTAAAAAGGGACAATGATAAACAAGGAGAGGTAATGCAGTGTCTAAGACTACACAACCAGAAGTACTTTCAGAGGCAGGACTGCACTTGTTGCCCTAGAAGCCTTTTTCACCAATCTTTTAACAATGCAGCGATCACGAAGCTGGTCTGGGAGCTGTTAACATTGATTATGTAGCTATAGAAAAGAAGGAGAAAAATTGCTGCCGGGGTTATCTGGGGCCGTCTCTCGGTTCTTTGCATGGTTACGTGGCTGGTACATTATTGTCCTGTGGATTATCAGGTTGTTGAGATGGCTAGTTAGGCCCCTATCCCTCCTTCCCTTGCTGTATCTTCGGCCTTAGCTTCTTTGAAGGACAAAATGAGCCAGGTTCCAGAATGAAGTGTTAAGTAGGGCTTTCAAAAGCATCTCCAAATCATTGCTAGACACCCCCAACACATAAGCTTTTGAGGACTATTTGCATTTATGTGAAAACAAAGTTAACACATTTTCAAGAATCTAACTTTCTAAAATTGCATTTAAGGGTATATGACTCATAGTCTAAAGCTGAGCTTTGGATCCCCTAAAAGATTTAATTATCATCCTCTTTATGCATTTTCAACACAAAATTCAGCCCTCTCTACACCGAAAGAAGACCAGCAAACACACAGGAGGCTCGATTTTCTTTTTGCTCCTTTTGCTTCCTTTTTTCCTGCATTTTTGTTGTTGTTTTTAACCATAGTATTTAGCCCTAGAAAAGACATGGATGTGAGAAAATTCTATCACCAGTGAGGTTTCTTGGTTTAAAAAAGATTAAAGACACAATGCTAGGTTCAGTGCTGTGATTCTTTATGTCAAACGCACCAGAGAGTTGGATTGTTAGAGTTATTCCAGAGGAGTAAAGGGAGGCAAAACCGACAGAAAAGACACTGAGAGATGACTTCAAGTCCTAGAGTTCATTTCCCACAAGCTGTGTAAACAAACCACTCTAGAAGAGAACGTTGTTTTCATGTTTTGGGGACAATTAGTGTCACCTGTGGTTTCTCTCACTGGAAATCTTGACAGTCAGAGAAACATGCTTTTCATTTTTTCCCAGATGAATGTCTTAAGAATTTATTTTTAGAAACTGAACCTTTTCTATGTTAATGGCTTTATAAAAAGTGATCTAAGTTTTGGAATAAAATCTAATTTTAGATCAAAGCACAAATCTTTGAGCCATTCCCCCAAAATTCTGTGAAGTTTGTGATAGTTAAGAACCTTTTCACAAATTCTTTTAATGCGGCAATACGTTTGCAAATTGGGGAGAGAAACAACATGGTAAAAAAGTGGCGATGAGAAAGATTTGTGAAATTTCAACATATTCTGAGAACTTCAGAAAATAGTTTTCTATTTATTTGTCTATTTATTTATAGAGGGAATTGGACACATTTGACAAGCTCTCCATTTAATAAGCTTTTTTATTTTAAGAGTCTCACCTAAGGTTTCAGGCTGGCCTTGAACTTAGTCTGTAGCCCAGGCTGACCTTAAACATTTGGTCTTTCTACCTCAGCTTCTAAGTATCAGAATATGAGATCAGTACCACCAGCCATAGCATGAGAGAACATTCTAGAAATTCAATCCTAGGGAAAGAAGCAAAGATACAGGATAGAAAGATTTGTACCCAAATACCTGCCCTAGTTTGCTTTTCTGCTGCTCTGGTAAACACTATGATTAAAAAACAACAACAATTTTGGAAACAAAGGTTTCTTTTATCATATACTTCAAGATCACAGTCATTTTTGTACAAAATCAGGCATATTGATTCAAGGCAGGAACCTAAAGGCAAGAAACATGAAGGGATGCTGCAGACTGACATATTTCTCCCTGGCATATTCTTGCTTTCTTAGACAACTCAGATCCAATCTTCAGAGGAGCCTTCCAGTCTACTGCGAACTGTTCCTTCTTATATCAATTAGAAATCAAAATTGAATAAATGTCACACAAACCAATACGATAAAGGAAATTCTTCAACTAAGATTCCCTCTTCTAGGGTAACCCATTTTGTGCAACATTCACAATAAAGCTACCCAGGACAGTGTCTTAGAAGTAGCTTACACTCAAAGGTGACGAAACTTCTGGGAGTGTATTCATATTTAATACAACAATATCCCTAAATTTATGAGCAAATAGAAATCTGTATGGTCGTGTAAACAGCTTCATGCACTTAGTTGGAGTTTGCTTGCTTAGCTCAGTAATTGCCCTACATTGCTACTGACATGATTGTGTCTTCCTTCTTTCTACTTTTTTTTATTTTAATATACCTAGTCTTTTCCCAAATATCTTCCATTCTAAGCAATTTTCCTTAAACTTTAATTTGGAACCACAAGCCACTGTCTCCTTGATGTTTAGATGATGGGTTTAGAAGCCTTGCTGGGAAGAGTGAGACCTTCTGCCCGCATCACACTTGTGCTGAACAGAGGGAAATGTTATTTGGAGATTACGTAATGCTCATCTTCTGTATTACAATTGCCAAAAGAAAATGGGAAAGCAAATTTTGACTTTGTTCTCTAGGAACGTGCATTCATCTCTTCATCCCTTCTGCCTCTGAATAAACCAAGGCTCAGCCAAGTGGAATGACTCATCAGGAAACACACTGCAAGTTGACAGCATGTCAGAAAATCACAGTTCCGTTGAATGTGCTCCACAGAAACACACAACTACATCAGTCCCTTTTAACCAAAGTAGACGAATTAAACAGAAGAAGGGTTTTGTGCCTTTTAAAAAGACCCTTTCTAGAGTCAACCTGGTATAAAAGACATCAAACATATATTCTCAGTTATATTTAAGATGAAAGAAAAATGAATATATGAAAATACATAAATATAAAAAATTATAGTCTCACTAAAGCCCTACTATGTCTCTATATGCAAAATTATCTAATCTCATGATTGTGTCCCTCCCCATTGGTAGTATGTTATCATCTCTCTAGTTAGCACAAATGTTGATTATGGATTTTTTGTGTTCTCTTACTCTCTGCCAAGAATTCACATGGTAGCTTCTTTAGATAACACAGCCAAGTGTTTTCAGACTAAAGGTAAGTAAAAGGTGCTAGAGGATTGTTTATTTCTTTATAAGAAGAATATGTTTATAAACATAGCATCATTTTAGTGATGCAAATTAATAAGAAAAGCAGAATAATTTCTATCATTTTGCAGTGAACTATCACTGTGATGTATTCACAGAAATACATTAATGATAAAAAAGGACAATGGCAAGAGTATTGTCACATCATCCCCTGAATAGTTAGTTGCTTAAAGAATCAAAAAATAACGTTGGGGCCTAAAATAAATCCTCTTTTCTGATGCCTTTTTACTAGGAACCAGCGTATGCAATACTTCTCCCGTAAGGTCAGATGTCCGTGGGAACCTGGAATACTGTTCACAGTTCTCACAAAGGGCAACATCAGACCTCTGAAAATTTGCAATATCTCCCCAAAAAAGGTTTCATTCGACTTTAATCAATTCAATATTAATTTCATGAATTTTACACCTAGGGGATTGCGGTTGCTCTAGCTCTTACCATGAATAATCTTTGCTTTTGCAAGCTGATAATTAATTCTTACACCTTGAAAACCTGAAAAGCTGAGACCTCTGAATACATTCTCATGGTAATTAGCATTCTTTTCCACTCTAGAGATTGACTGTCCTCACATACTTCAGACTGTATCAAGCATCCATTAGTACTGTTTCCTTTTCTCTGGATTCCCAAAGGCTCAGACTCGAAAGAAACCTCAAGTATGTAAAAATATATGAAATAAGTCAACCAGTGTTAACTATGAGCCAATTTCTTCTGTCTTGAGAATAGTATTGAATGTTAGGCTAAACCCTCACTGCCGTGTGTTTTCTAGGTGTAGAGTTAGTTCATCTTTCTACAGAGAAAGCAGTTCTATGAAGTCAAAATAGAGATATTTAATAAGAGAACTACATATAAAACAATACAAGTCATTTATTTGACCATAGAATTTGGTAAGCAAATGCCATGATATCAACGAATGTCACAAATTATAGCAACTGGACATGCCCAACAACTGCCCTTTCCTTTCCTCCTTCCTTCTTTCTTTTAAATCGTCCTGCCTTTTTCTTTCAATGTCATTTATTTTCCCATTAAAGTGAAACACAAAGAATGACTTTCATTACATTTCCGAGAAGTGAAGGGCTGGTCGGCTGACACCAGAATGCGGGTTCCCTCGTTGGAGAAGTGAGAGTCATCTCTATTTTCAATCTTTGAGACAGACTTTTAACAATGGATAAATGATTTGAAAATCAAACAGGCAATGCAGGCATGTTGTTGAAAGAGGACGCTGGGACTAGAGTGGCAGGTGGGAACAAGGACACCAGTACTCTTGAAAATGAATGGGTACTTATTAAATCTGGTGATGAAAATAAAACCCTCATCTTTCCCTTTATTTTGCATGCATCATTTTGAAATCATTTGATTATATCAAAGAAAACCAGAATATAAAATAAAGAGAAATATCTGGCGGGGTGTCTTGGGTTTTACAGCAATGTTGTGTCGATAGGCTTACAAAGCATGCGAACTCATCACTGCCTCTTTCAGAGGCTCTTGTTGCTAAATCCTGAGATTATATACTGTTTTTAGATATCACAAGGTAAGGTTTTGTTGATTGGGATTATTAAAATGTAAACCTGAAGATAACCCCATGAAAAGTGAGAGCAAACACAGAAGTGTACTGTCAGTCCTTCCTCAGAGTCCAGGACATCAGAAGGCCTATCTACAAGAACAACCAAAGTGAGCCTTTGTTTATACAGACTACACAGCATTGCAGCCAGCATGTGATATGTTTTTGTTTGTTATTGAATGACTGATTGATTTTTGCGGGACAGGATTTCTCTGTGTAACAGTTCTAGTTGTCCTGAAACTAGCTTAGTAGACCAGGCTGCCCTCAAACTCCCAGAGATCCTTCTGCCTCTGCCTCTCAAGTGCTGGGTTAAAGGCGTGTGCCACCACCAACCAGCTCAATGTATTTTTTTAACTCCAAATGAAAATTGCATGAAGAGAGTAGTTCACAATAAATTCATTGAAATATTAGCTTTTTTTTCTTTATTTCTTCTCTCTTTTTGTCCTCTTTATGATTCTACTATTTAAGTATTTTTTGACAGGTAAAGGCATTCTCTGGGGTTTAATTGACAAGAGAGGCTGAGGACAATGGAGAACACTGCCTGGTGTTGGTCAACAAAGGAAGCCACTATAGTGATCAGTGTGCAGATGAGCAAGGAACAAAAAGGACCTACGAATCAAGCAGAAGAGGCACTTGTGCGTGCAAGTCCAGGAAGTGTGTGGCTCACCTGGACACAAAGTTGTTAGAAGTCACGCAAGTTCACCAAGCCCATGATCTTGAGCTAGGGTCCTTGAGCAAAATCTAATTAGCAAAGTGGGCTGGATTTTTTGCTGGTCTTCTTTAGTTATCAGATATTAGCATTACTAAAAGGAAATAGTTTTGTAGTTCATGATGTCACCATGCTAACAAAGCAAGTAGTTTCATCCTTTGTATTCTCTTCTAGGGACTTGTCCATATGGCTGAATATTTTTACCTAGAAGTTGTTATACAATTTTGCACTCAGAGTTTTTTTTTTCACTGATTCTAACTCTGAACATAACTCTGTTGCTTTTTAAAGTCTCTTTAAGGAAATGTACTTCCCTAGAAGACAGAATTAGTGCGATAGCAAGACGATCTAAAAGCAGAGAATATTTCTTGATAAGGTTTTATCAACACACTTTGGAAAACCCTTAAGTATCACCACCTACTATTCCACAGCATCTCTCAAAACAAATATGTCATCTGTCTCCTTGGACCTTCTACCTCCACTGTACACAGATATCACATTGCCTCAATTTATCTTAATTTTATTCCACATTTTTAAGATAATTGTGTGAATCAAACTTATCCATTGCTTTTTTTGTTTCTTTTTGTTGTTATTGTTTGTTTGTTGTTTGATTTTTTGCGGTGAAACCTTAGGCAACCTTCTTAACTTCTCTGAACCTTAGTTCCATCCTCCATACAATGAACATGATATTAATTACCTTGTCATACTATCACTGTGATGAACTAAGGATAGTATCCATGAGAGTCAATGTGTACTGTTAGTGAGAGCACAGACTTTGGAACCATTCTCCCAGAACTCGAACTCTGGTCCTACTCTTAGCTATGGGATCATAGTCAAATTATCTAGCATCATGTTGCTTCATGAGAACAACGCACATGATGGTAATCATGACACATATGTATGCTCTCAAGGTTGCTGTGGGAACAAAAAAGCAAACAAGTAAGGAAGTTTGTAACTATGCCTAAAATGGAAATACTACATATTTGTTTTCTGTAGTTGGCATAGTATTTGGATCACAGTGAAGAGCTAATTAGAGATAGGGAATCAGACAGAATACTCAAGTACCTCTAATAATCGGAGTTTTTGTTTTACTGATTCTAGATAATGTGATCCTCAACTACCTACTAAATAATCGTGTAGATGTAGTGATGAAGCTTAACAGTAGAGGTCTTGGATACCAAGACTGGGGTTACAGAAAAAGGAAGGAAGGAGGGAGGGAGAGAAGATAGGGAAGGAAAAAGGGGAAGAAAAGAATTGTATATTTACCAAGTGCGAGACATGGTTTTGAGCCTTTTTATTTACACAAGAATCCTATGAAAAAGTTACTGTCATTCTCACATTAAAAATAAGAAATATGAAATGCACAGAGAAAGTGGAATTAACCCATTGTCACCTAGAGACTTTCTCCATCACTCTGCCCCAGTATGGTGGTTGATGAGATAGAAACTCTGATTCAGGCCGTCTGGCTCTGGAGATTGTGTTCCCAAGCATGGCACTGGGTGATTTCCCAGAAGAAAAAAAAAACGTTTTCCCATAGGCCTTTTTCTAATGTAATCTTCCAGGATACACGCCAAGCAACATAAACCCCTTCCTGACACTTGAAAATCTATGGAAACAAGGTCTATAAACATTCAGGATCCATGCCCAGTGGGCTCTCTGATTTGTGTCGCCAATCATGCCACCCACACCCTACCCTGGCCACACACAAAAGCCTAACAGTTCAGATGACGTCTGGGAAACTCCAAAAACAGAAGGCAGATGAGAAGCGGTGGGGAGTTTCAGCCATGAATGTCTTCACACAAGAAGCGAAATGCTGATTGAGGGCATGCTGCCCTCATTGCAAAGCAACCAGCTCCTGCTGGCAGGAAGCTCTGCTTTAACAGAGAGCATTGAAAAGGAGGTGGGTAGCTTTGCCAGCTGGGTAAAGACATCTGGCAGGGCATCAGAGAGACCCCACATCAACTAATCCGACCCGGAGCTGGACTTCAGCACATTTCCCCTGGATGATAGGCAAGAGCTCACTGAGTCCGCGCTGGTAGAAGCAGTTCGTTTCAAAGTAATGAGGGCACAACTTCTCAATAGGCGTCATTATAGAGGTCCCCTGAGTGGAACTTGACCGAGGCTGGCTAGTGTGCAGCCTGAGCATACCTTTAGACTTGAAAGACATAGATCAAGTGGGTTCAGTTTCGGGTTTAGTCGCCACAGATGCAAAATTCAGTGGAATACCTTGACACATAGCTAACTGCCTGCAATTCTACACACCAGCCAAACATGTGCGTGCTCTCTCACACACAAAGACAATTCCTGCACTTTTTAACATGAAAAACCCCATGAGAGGCTACTTGACTTAGACATCTAAACCAAAACCTATAAGGCCTTCTCTTTCATTTATATTCAAAGTAGCTCCAAGCTCAAATTTTCCAGTACTCTAGTTCAAGTAAACTTAAGCTAGGTCGTGTGCTCACAATTCTTAAATTCTTATTCCAACTGTATTGTGAGTTCTATAGCTTCTCAGTTATTCCAATTCTCTGTCAGTACTTTGCCAGCTCTTCCCTGATGCAGCTAAGCAACCAGCTTCCCTCAGTCAAATATACCTCCATCTTCCATTTTTAAAGCGTATTCTTATTGGTGTTTGTTGCTTGCTTTTTGCTATTTATTTGCTTAGAATTAAATCTCATTATATAGCCTAGCTTGCTGGGAACTTGATGCATAGCCCAAGGTAGATTCAATTTCATAATTCTCCAGCCTCAGCCCCTGAAAGCCATCCTTCTTAATCCATGGGTTCCTTCACCTTGCAGACTATGTCATCATAGATGGCCACCAACACTGCTGCTAAGCTTCAGTATAATGCCTGGCATGCCTGTCTAATCCCACCATCAGTTTGGTATGCCTCATTCATTTCAACATGCCCTCAGTCTCAGATAGAGAAAATACCCCATGTCACCAGCCAACTTCAAGGGGATGCTTCAGTGGTGGATCAAACAGAGCCAGATCCCCTGTCAAGCTCTACAGGGCACCTCAGAGTCTCTCAAATGGACTCAACTGACAATCAGTCTAGTTTCCAATTTTCCTTGAAAGGTCAAGGGGGATCTTGAAATGATGTCATATGAATGCCTGCAAAATTCTACACTTTCTGAAAATCCAGGGATCCAGGTACGAGATCAATGCCACATCTGAGTTTTGCCTCAAACATCTGTAACTGAACAGCATCAGAAAATACATCCCAAAACCTGGTGGACATGACAACATGAATTCTCTTTAGCGTCCCTTAAGGAGGCAACCTTTTCCTTGTTTGTTTTAATGGCAAATACAAGAAATAGAGATACTGTTTCTGCAGAACCAACACTACATAATACCTTGATTTTAAGAAATGGGACCAGTACTTCACAATATCCTGTCTAAATTTTAAATGATTATTTTCTTCTACTAGAAGTCAATTTTGATTATGGTAATTTACTCAGAGTCATACAATAGCCCTGAGACCACTTTTGATCTAGCCTCTTTTATCTTTGAATGCGTAAAACTTTAGTATTGAGTGAACTGGTTAGCAGGCCTTGCAACGTCTTAACTTCCTGGTTCAAATTTAAACTCCAAATTCTCTGGCTGTCTGTACTCTTCTTCAAATTGTTATTTTTTTAATATTCAAGTATAAATGGATAATTGTATTTACACTTGGGTAAAATACATTTTATATCCATATTTATCAAGAAATTGGGTAGTTCAGGAAATTTATGTAAAATAAAAACAAAGTAAAAAGTGCATAAATTGACCACTGAATATGATATATTTTTTAGAATTACTTATTTGAATTTTTATGTAGGCAAATACTCTAAATATATTTTCTTCCCAATAAGTATATTCTCTTAGAAAATGTAGAAATCACCATAGCCCAGCAGCTAACGCTTGAACACTAGAAATGAATAATACAGCCATTTAAAGTAATGTTGTATGCCAGGAAGATTTCATAATCACTCATGTTATAGATACTATTAGCTACATTCTAAAGATAAGAACAAATGTGAAAAGAGGCAGTGGTATGTCCAAATCTCAGAGAGTGGCGCAGCCCGTAATCCTCCAGCACAATGTTTGACCCCATTGTTTATCCATTAAGCCACTCCTCTGTTCGGCCTCACTTTAGCTTCCCACCTTGCTTTGTCATTTAGAAGCTGTGGACCTTATACAACTACCCTGGAGAATACAACAGAATATAATTCACACAGTTGGTCTCAACAAATAAGTGTGTTCTTAAATCTTAAATTGCCTGTTCAATTGCATACAGTTCTTGTGGATGCTTAGCAATGAGCAAGTTGCAAAGCAAATCCCCAAACAATGCAAGATCAACGCATAGATAGATAGATAGATAGATAGATAGATAGATAGATAGATAGATAGATAGACAGACATAAGTAGGTCATAGTTTTGCTGTTATATCTAAGGAATAATTTAGCTATCAAATCATTTGTTAACATGATTAACTAAGAGCATTTACACCAATTTACACAATTTTGAAAAAAAATACCCTTTGTGAAATTTTTTTCCACTCCTAATATTACTGTTTCGCTTATGAAAATTAGAATTAGTAGCCGGGCGATGGTGCGCGCCTCGCTCGAGCAGCACGTCTTTCCAGACGGCTCCAAAGCCACCTAAGAAAATTAGAATTAGTGGTCACCAGTACTATCTCCAGTCTTTTCTGGCTTAGATTTACAGGGACTAGGAAGTAACCCATAAGATGCCCAGTAATCAGTCTCCATCAACTTTACATATTATATACAGGCTATCCTAAGCCTGGATCTCTTTAGATTCTGGACACTTCATTTTCCTAACACATTTAAATACCACACTCCCAAAAGGTTATGTCCCAATCACTTTCTTGTCTCATTCAAAATCCCAAGAGGATTATATCCACTGGGTATATATATACCATGACTCTAACTGAATTCTGAGTCTAGATGCTTGATCTCTGTTATCCCATATAAATGTTGGAGACATAACAGAAATTGAATATGTCAATGCAGAGTTGATCTTAGTTGTGTATGTTCTTTCAGTCAATATCTTCTTAGACATTCACACAGAAAACTTGAGGTCTCTCCCTTCAAAGCCTAGTTTGAAAATCTTCTTTCACTTCGCCTTTCTCCCACACCTGTTTTACCTTAAAACCACATCTAATTCGTTTTCATCTAGAGTATTTTAGATGTGCTTATTAGCTCTTCTTCCAAGCCATCTATTAAAAATTAGTTTTTACTTTCCACTAGTACACGAAGTATGACTTGTATCATGGCACTTCAAATAGAATTCATTTCTGTTGTTTTCTCCCATCATCACCCCATCCCACCTGCACCCTTCAACTTCCAATAATTTCTGCCAAATCCGTAGGACATGTGTTCTATTACCCATGTTCCTTTCTCTGCACTTCTTTTTACTCTCCCATGGTTCCTTTATTACTCAGAGTTCATTCCCTTTACACACACACACACACACACACACACACACATACACACACATCACTGAAAATAGGATCTGAATTTATGGGAGCATACACTATTTGTCTTTTGGAGTCTCATTTACCTTGACTGACATATTTTCCAGAAAGGTCATTTTCCTGAAACATTTCTTCATTGCATTTATGTACCCCATTTTCAGCACCCATTCATCTCCTAATGCCACCTAAACTGACTCTACTCCCTTGCTTTTTGGAATAGGGTGGTAATGAAGATGAATGTGCAAATATCTCTACGGTAGATATAGAGTCTTTGGAGTATATGCCCAGAGGTGGCATAGTCAGGTCATGTAATATCTCGATTTTCAGTTGATTTAGAAAGTTCCATACTGATTTCCCCTCATGACATCATCACCATTGTTTGTCGTCCTTTGTTCTCTTGGTGATAGGCATCATGACTGAGGTGAGAGAGAATCCCAGAGCAATCCTAATTTGTGTTGAGACATAACTGACCCAGTATATTCTGCTTTCTACAAAGCACTCTCTTTCTATAAACCCTGTGCGGCTGTTCCTTTTCTTGGAATATTATTGTCTGGTTCTATATAAAATAAAAGTTAGTTTCATAGTCAAAGTGCTCTGTAACTTACGTTTAGATAGCTTTTCTATTCTGTGTGGCTCCCATCCATGCTCTTCTTCATCAAGACCTGTCTGAATTTCAAAGCCAAACCCAACTCAGAGCCCTTTTCCCAGTTCCCACACACCCACTTCCTCCATGCCTCAGGTGACACAAGTTAAAGTTAGCGCATAATGAATGAATTGTGCATAGATGCCACATAATTTGACTGTCTTTGTGTTTCTCACAAAGTAGTTTATAGAAAAGAATAAAGATGTCTAATAACTGAACTAATTTCACGAAAGCAACTAACATTGGTCTTGCAGATTTCACAGTCTACAAGAGAACAGAACTAACAAAGAGCCTCTTTGATTGGCTTTGAGCTCTGCTAACTTTATTCTGAGGCCACACTTCAGATTGCTCTTCCCAGCCTGGAACTAAATGTGACAGAAATAGGAAGGTAGGTGCCAATGTCTGCCACCTGTGTGGTGACCTTTCTATTTCTAGAAAACTCTAAGTTTTTCTCATAAACACATTTCTCGACTAAAATGATTACACATTAGTACCGTTTGGGTTCTGCCTCTCTCTCAGGTGACCAGGACTGACCCGGTTTCAGAGCTGACTTGCCTATACACTCTTCTGTAATTGATTTCCTGATATTCTCTTCTTTTACCATGGAAGCATTGACTAGTTCCCTCTTACTGTGTACGAAGCTTCTCATTTGCTCAGAAATAAAAATGCGACTATTGTGTCGATCTTAAAAAATAGAAATCAAGAAACTAAGAGAGCTTATATGCCTTGCTCACAATCACTCAATTAAACAAAATTAGAGAAAGAGCCTGAATCTGCAAAGTTCAGGTCCAGAACACATCATTTTAAACTCTACATTTGGTTACCTAGTATCTGCTCTAATAAATCAGAAAGAATTGAATTACACTTCAGATCTTTATATAAATTCAAAAATTTATAAATATTTACCTTAATGGCTACACAACTCTTCCCAAAGTGCCAATAAATTCTCAGAGTATAGGGTGAACACCAAAATTACACCAAACTTTGAGTAAAGAAAACTCACTGAATAGTGTGGGCACCTGTTTGTCTATTCAACAAGTACATTTTGAGTGACAGCCAAGTACACAGAAGTGGACTGTGACTTTTTTTTAACTTTTTGAATTTACGGACGTATACAATATGTCTTGATCATATGCAGCCCCAATTACCGCTCTTAAATATCCCTGAGGCTATCTTGCACTACAGCTCCCTCCCCCAACACATAGCCCAATTAGTGCTATCAATATTATATATGCACAAGAATGGAGTCATTCACTGGGGTATAAGCAATCTAAGAGTGACCAAGGAAAAGTGATTTCCCTTTCCACAGAAGCTATAAACTGCCAATAGCTTCTAGGCTGCAGGTGTGTCCTCAGAAGCCCCTCCCTCATCCCTACTAGAAGTTAATATAGCATTTATTAATTTTGAGTCTTTAATGCAGACATACAATGTATTTTGATTGTATTCACATCCTGCTCCTCTTGTAACTCTTCCCAGCTTCAATCCCACCTCCATAAAACTATGGATTCTTTTTAAAAAATTATTAGTAACCCATCAAGTCCAATGTGCTGCTCATATAGTCAAAGGTGTGGGGCCATACCCTGAAACATGGTGGACCTGCCAAGGGCTATACCCTTAAAGAAAACTGAGTCTTCCTTTCCAAGAAGCCATCAACTGCCAATAGCTCATCATTTAGGGGTGGGGGCTCCTGGGCCCCTCTTCTTTCTGTTCTAGAATATCGACTAACTTAACCTTGTATAGGCAACTTCAGCTTCTGTGAGTTTAAGAGGCCATTGGTCTTGTAATGTCCAAAAGATATTTTTTCCTCAGATGCCCCTACCCACTGGTTCTTACAATCTTTCTACTTCCTCTTCCACAGTGATCTCTGATCTTAGAAGGAAAGATGGATATGTGTGTCCCTGCATTCACTGTCACTTTTTCCCAACACTTAGAGCAGATGGAATCCTCTGTACTAATTACTAAACACAGCAACAAGAAACTTTTCTGATCAGAGTTGAGGGTAGTGCAAATCCAGGTTTTTTTTTTTTTCTAACTCTTGGTTTGTTTGCTTGTGAGATCATTTTACTCTTAAGAGGTAAAGTTGTAACAGGTAAATAAATTCCCGTTCCCTATCACTGCTGTCTACTATCAGAGCTAAATGGGGCTTTATCTGTAAGATGCCAGTGTTTTAAGTTGGGGATAGTAAATGACTACAAATCTATCTCCCTTGTCAGCCTTGTCAGATTCATTTCAGACACATTTCCAGGTCATGTGTTCTGAGAATTAACATTGTATCAGTCCAAAATCAATGTCTTCCATGTGGTTACAAGCTGACTAGATGAATAGCAGTCAAGTCAGGAGATGTTCCAGATGAAAATTCACATGGGTAACCTTCCAGACTGAATCTACCTGAGTCATGGTTTAAAAAAAAAGATTTTAATAAATCTAGAACTTAATTCCAAGGTTCTGGTTTACTCTAAAAGGTCAGATCACATTAGGTTAGAATACAAAGAGAAAATATTCGTCTGTCACTTCCGATGGCATTTAAAGGTGAGGTCTGGACGAGGGAAACAGGCTAGAGAGGTTATAATGGAAAGAAGATAGATGGAAGTCGGGACAGTTGCATTTTTATTTAAAGCCAGATTAATAAATCACAGTAGCAAGCAGTTACTTGGCATTTTTCATCATCAAAACTCTGGATCAATTTTGAGTCAAATGTTATACTTCTTTGCATGTAAATTTGGGTGGCATTTGGTGACTCAGTGAGTGGAGATACATACGATTAAGTTTCTCGGTGTGATGCAAGAAGCTCAAAGTCAAAGTGGAGGTCAGGGCTGGAATTCATGAACTTGAACTTCTTTGATGATATAAAAAATATGTAAAAAAATATGAGTTCAGTAGTAGAATGTAAGAGAGAGAAAAGAAAGAAGAGAACGTAGAAAGAAACAAAGATGTAGGGGGTTTGGAGGAGAGTAGCTGAGTTCTTGCATTCATCTATACATTGCATAAATTATTTCACTTAATACTCAAACTGCTCTTTACTTAGATACATTAAAAAATTCAGACTGAGGAATACTGAGAGATCAAATATATAGTAAAAGAAAAAAATACCTGAAACCCGGTCTTTTCTAACTCTGGAGCTCTAAATTTTCCTGATAGCTTTACCTGTCTAACTCTTAATGATTATGAGGTGTCTAATTCCAGCAAGGGGTGAGCATGTACATGGGTGAGTATAGACCTACCCTAGCATTAGAAGACCAATCTCCAGATAGCTGTTAGGACAGTTTCACCACCACAGACGAGGAAAGTAAATATTTTGCTTCACCTGCACCCCGTCATGTTGACATGATCAGTGTTTTACAGATTTAGAAATTCTAGACTGATTTTTCTAGTATAACTAGGTACCAGAATATAGATATATGAAGTTTAACTGATTATACTTGGGTATAAGTTCTGGCTACCTGATTTGTTAACTCATTGCTCTCTGAGTAGTTAGTTAATACTCTCTGCCTTTTATGTATGTCAAAGATGACAATGAAGCTTAAATGTTTCAGAACGTGTGCAAATATAAGCATACAACAATAAGGTTAGGTAGTGGACTCATTACAAAACAAATCACTTGGTTAGTGTATGCCTGGATCACTTAGCACTGGCCTGTGCTAACACCCTGGATCCACTTGCAGAACTCCATTTGGTTTTGAACCAAAAGAGATGTCACTATCAAAGAAATGAAGTTGATTGCTTTTAAATGTCATGTCCCCACAGTGAAATATGCCAATCTGTTTCCTCTTACTTCCATTCAAGTATGTGTGAGCAATGACTTTTATTGAAATCCAGAATGGCATTTGTTACCTACAATCTGATAAATACAGACGAAATACAGAACAATAAGCAGCAAGTGACTGTCACTCAATTCTGTCATAATCTTCTGACAAATCTCCTCATCAACTTCTCCTTGCCAAGATGAATGCTACTTTATATTGCCGATATAAATTTATGAGGCTCTCTAAGCCATTTGAGGCTTTTATTGCCCAGTTGAAATAATCACAATAATTGAAAATTCAAGTTATCTAAGACTGATGTGGAACCAGCCTCTGGTGAGCTTTTTTACATGTTTGACTTCTAGAAAGCAAACAAGAACAGTGGAGAATCTGCGGTGCAGCATAAAGTCCTGGATATAAAAGTCTGTTAAGGCATGCTTAGATCTAGTTATGAGAAGATAGTCATGGAGGGAAGGGCTATTGAAATATTAAAGAACAGGTAAAATTCTGCACTACTATTGATTTCAAAAGCACAGAGGCAATATTTAGAACAGGAAGAACACATCGAAAAGTCATTGTAAAATGTTGCACATACTGTCTTCACTCTCAGTGATTTTAAGAAAAAAAATATAAGCTCAGCTTTAAAAAAAAAAGGGTCACTTAGGGCATCTTTACCAGTGTGCAATCATTTGTAAGAAGCCTCTGAATTCTCATGGGTTCCTAAACCTGTCAAAATCCTACAAGTATGAATAGTGTTGTATAAGCAAAATTAATGCCTTTATTGTTGAGTATAATATTTTAGGCTTTCAATGTGCGTTATTAGCAAGCTTTTATTAAAATGGAAATCTGTTGCCACCTATATTTGTCAGCCCACCTGACCTTAAGCCTGGCATCAATCTTGGTGTTGTCAAGCAGGCAGCATCACACATGCATGAATTCAGTGTAACAATTTATCTTAACTAAACACCGCCTAAGATTTGAATTAAAATACCTGATCAATTAAATAAACATTGAAAAACAAACACATTTATCATTAGTTGACCCTTTGAATGATGTGTGTATGTGTTAGAGACATCAGAGGAAAAATAATAACAACTGGACCTTGAAGAACATTTTTGGTTTTCCATGACATATCAGACTTTTCCTATTTTGAGACAAGATCTAATTTTGTAGTCCTGACTGGTCAATAGCTCACAGTACTCAGGCTGGACTCAGACCAAGAGAATTCTTATGCCTCAACCTCCCAAGCGCTGAGGTTACATGCATAAGGTATTGAATCTACTTTCCTTAAAGTGATAAAAATTATAGAAAAGACTAACTTCTTGAGGCTCTGTGAACAGCAAATGGGTTCTCTAGGTACTTGTCTAAAACATGGCTTCTAGGTTTCTTCAGTGCCCACAAAAGTTACAAAGCTGAAAACTGACAAAAAAAACATAGTCACTAATTCTCTTGCTTCTCTTAGAAATGCCTTCAGATAATCACTGTGTGCACTGCTGATAGTGCTGACTTCATAATGACATACCAAGACAGTGACATGTGGCTCTGCTTTCAAACTGACAGCGACAAAATTACCATGCAATAATTTTGATAAAGACTGTGGTACATGCTGATACAAAATACAGCACAGCATAGTAGATTCAGATAGATCTGGATCTCAAGTTTCGTAGAAGTATGTGTGCCAATCCAGAAATCAATCCATCACGGCAGGAAGAAAGGGAATCCACTTAACTCTTTCAGCATGACATAGTATTTACCGTGTGAGAAAAAAGAACATTTATTTTAGAGGAAGACAATTATTGAAGAAATTACCCTAAGAATGAGTGACACAAAACAACACCTGTGCAGTTCCTATAGAAACATCTAACAGGAAAATCAAGAGAAACTGCAGGAGGGGAGAGTTGTTCTGTGAAACTCCTCTAATATGAAGAGGAAGGGGAAACAGAAGGAGGGGGAGGGGGAGAAAAAGGAAGAAATCTTAACTGATCAAACATCTCAAAGACTGTGGCTCCAAGCATGGTACATAATGTAAGTTAATAGGTGTCTTACTCTAACTCTAGAGCCCCCCCCCCTTTTCTTTATAGCACAGATTGCAAGGATGAATGCCTTATAACTTGAGAAAAGTAGGAAAGAGACAGATCTGGAACGATCCCTCCAGGCCTCAGGAACAGATCAGGAGAGGATAGCGGTAAGAAAAGCAAGATCAGTTACCACAACAGCTCCAAGGAGAGATGATGGTGACATGAACTAAAATGGAGGCAATGAAGATAGAAGAAGAAAAACTCAAACTATTCTGGCAATAAATTGCATGACAGCAACTGAAACAAGATGACTAATGAAAAAGGAATACTAACACAACTACAGGATGCCTTTAATAAACACCTGGCAGGACACTAAAACGAGGTGATGGGAGGATAATACAGGGAGGAAGTAGCATTCCTAGTACACTCTGTACTTAGAGTGCACTAAGCTGATACCAGAGGTAGCAATGAGACAAAGCCCTTGGGCAATAGATAAAAACAACTTTAGATATCAGAAGGCACATGGGAAATAGAACACAGAATGCACTCATATATGAATGAATAAAAGCATACTTGACGCTGAATGGAAAAAGTACATCTAAATACACACCAGATACCAGGAAGTAAGAAAAAGCTACACAGGCAATTTATCCGAGTGTCTTGGCTATGCCATGAAGTACACACAATGGAGCTCAGCAGCCCCATATGAACTCTCCATGGATCCCACACTATTTCTACCTAGAACATCTCAACCAGGATTCTGCCAGAGAGATTCATCCCAATACAAACATTGTAATGTACTGAATATAAACTAGTGTGATTCAAACCTATACATGCATATTTATCAGAAATGTTAAAAACCCAGTCAATAGCACTTCGTAGATTTTTGTATGGAAGTGTTCACTCATATTTATTCATTTATTCATTCAATATTTATTTCATTTATTATATTGCAAGACCACTTTCAAATGCTAGGGATGAAGTAAATGAACAGTCTCTTACAGTTTACACAGTGGCAGGGAGAATCAGGAAATGAACAAATAAGCAAGTTCTTCCAGTGCTGAGAGAAATAAAAAGCAAAGCAACGAAAAGAGAAAAGGAGCTGATTTAGGTAACTTGGCCAAGTGATTGCTTAGCTCAGACCCCAAGGGAAGTTAATAGGCTACAAATCAGTCGTTTAGGTCTTGAGACACACCCAGTTTGTGAACTTGCTTGATTGCTCACTGGCTAAATAGACATCCATCCTCTCAAGAATTTCCATTGCTTAGAATCCAATCAGTAGCAAATTATTCTACTAAGAAGCAGCACTCTAAAGGCTTGGGGCATGGTATTAAACAAATGACAACTTTTAGCATCCCAGCCTTCATGCTGATTTCTCGATGAGTTTTTAATTCTTCCTCGTGGCTTCTTAGATGAAATCCGAAATAAAGGGGAAATCTACAAGGCATGGATTTGACCTCTAAAAACCATAGAAACCTCTAACCCTTCCTGACACAATTCAAAAATAAATCTGTGAGGCTGGAGATATGGCTGAGTGAAGAAGAGCACTTGCTGTCCCTTCAGAGGACATTCCTGGTTACCCACATGACGGCTAACAATTGTCTGTAAGGCCAGTCCTGGAGACTCATACTCTCTTTGGCCTTCAGGGACACTCCGGCTTATATTTGGCACACAGACATACATGGAAACAAAGGGACCACACACTTAAGAATCAATAAAGCTGAGCATGCTGGTTCCTACCTGAAAAAGAGTCTGATAAAATAATGTCTCAATACTTCTAGACAATATGCTCTCCTGTATAAGAGTAGCTTAGTGCATACTAGGTCATGTGTTATTTTTTTTTCCTAGAACTCCAATTTTGTAATTTGGATCTTAAATTTAGGCTGCTGAATTAAATCTAAAATTAAGCATGAAAAATATGGAGTTACTTGGATATGGATACAACACTATGCTACACAGAAATACATGAGAGGAATTGCTGCCAGTGGGATTAAAGGTGTTAAATCTTCGCCACTAAATGCTAGCTTGGATGATCATCCCCATACAGTCTCCATTAAGTGTGCTTGTCACCTCCTCAAGAGGATGGTGTCAGGATTAGATGTAGTTTAAGCTTAAAGCAAAAGTTGAATGCACATGGAAGCATGCTTTCAGTTTGACAGATCCAGATGGTGAAACCCAGAGGAAGCCCAACCCACCACACGGCAGTGTGAGGTCATTGAGCCCCATCAGGAAGGACCTTTAGTTAAAATTATGGAGAGCACCAGGAGAAACTTGATTCCTAGAAGAGCAAAGTTGGTAGGACACTTAATGCTGAGTAAGTCAAGATCCTTCCTGTGGACAACTGGACCCCTGGGGGGAAATGGTATCTCAGAACAAAGAAAATGAAAATGAAATTAAGAACAATCTTTACTTATTTTCAGTTCCTCTCCATCCCTACCACTGGCAACCTTGATTCATTGTGCCAGTTCTACTGTTTTTTAAAGTTTTATTAGAAGGCACTTCTATGGTGTCCTGTTAGGCCAGTTCTCTAACACTGAGCTACACACTCGTGATACAAGTGATGGACTCTATTTAAAGCTACAAGGTTTCTGTCACTGCTCTCCAGAGCTAGTTTCTAACCAGACCTCAGTTTGTATCCCACATCAGTACAAGGGCTCATGAACAAACTCACATGGATATGAGCTCCCAAGGCACAGGCTACGCACATCCATGGAGAGGGCTAGGACTTCTTTTCTTTTCTTTTTTTTTTATTGGAAAAAAAAAAGAAATTTCTGCCTCCTCCCCGCCTCCCATTTCCCTCCCCCTCCTCCCCCTCCTAGTATATTTCTGCCACATCATTGTTCTTCCATTTCACAAAGAAAACCTTCCTGGTGTTGGTCATTCCTAGTGCAGACTTAAGAGCCCCAAGTGGTATAGCTATTAGTACTATTCATTCACTCTACAAAATTTGATTTTTCACCTGGTTCAAGTAATTTCTTTAAATGACAAGAAAATGTCAGATGATAAAGAAATTGTATTTGTTGAATGATTCTCAAGGAAGTGATCATCCTATTTTTCTCCTCATGGGGAGAACTCTAGGAAATATAACATCTCCTACTGAGTTTTATATCTATGAAAAATGAAATAGCATGAGAAATATGGTTCCAGTGATAACCATAATGGTGACTAAGAGAAAGAAAAATGGCACCCATGAGAAAGGATAGAAGAAATTGGAATCACCTAGGCTAGATCAAAGGAGGGATGGCTTTCTAGTTCTTGAGAAATGTTATTCCTAGACTGGTAACTGGATGAGCTTCATTAAATCTGACAGGGTAATGGGGCATGTATATTCATCACTTTTCTATAGCTAGCTTCTAAAGAAAACAAGAAAGCAGCACCCAGAGAGAATAACTTAGGTGTAAGAATTGCCATTCACTAAAGAACACCTAAACTATATTTGACTATCATTATAAGAGTTTATCTTATGAGACTATACACTGGCTAAGACTACAAGGGCAGGTTTTTTTTTGAAAGGACAATGTTTGGCTTGAGACAGTTGACAAAGGCGATTATACATCATTAAGCAGAAAACTCCAACATGCTAAGGGTATCTTTCCCACAGTTACAGCCAGAATCCTGACTCCCAGCTCTACCCGTGTAATTGCATGACTTACAAGAAACATTTACACTGAGCAGTATTTTGTTATTTACAGTATTTTGTTAGACCCATCTCTGATCGATATTTAACATAAGACAGTATGCATAGATAACAAGTTGAATTCAAATACAACGTGCTCATAGAGACCATTGCTACAGGTTTGTTAGTTATATAGGTGGCAAATTATAAGAGGAAATGCATTTTTAATCATAGTGGAGTGTTTTGCTTACCACATTTCACTCACTTGGACATATAAAGGGTCACTTCCAACTCACTTAAATTTTCTGTGCCTAACTCAATTGACAAGAAGACATTCTAGTAAATAGGTCTCATAGATCTCTTCTACCATCCTTGAAAATAATTTAGCAGGCTGGCTGCTGATTTCCTTTACAAACCACATATATAAAACCATCTAACTATTGAGGGATTATTGTGTAGGAATGTCTGGAAAAGATTTAAGAGATAATTTTTCCAAGCAAGGCGCTAATGGAATTTACCTTTCATTATCACAGTATGAAGCACCAAGTTTCAAAGCTCATATTGCCTGTAGATTCCACAAAAATCGACATAAAGACACAATTTCCATGCTGTAAAATCATTTTCCTTGGAGTACCGTAAGCATTGTCAAAACACATTGGAGAATTCAGTGACAAATCTACTACTGTGTTGTTGGGAACTTTTCCTAAATGGACACCAAAATCAGTCACATTAGTGTTTCTCAAAATCTAACGTGCCTTTGAAGCACCTGGGGATATTGTTTAAAGTGCAAAGTATGATTAAATGGCACAGATGGCGAATAACACATTCCTAACGGCTTCTTTATGTAGAACACATTCTTCTAGTTGTTTATTTATTTATTATTTTTACTGAGCTCTACATTTTTCTCTGCTCCCCTCCCTACCTCTCCCCTCTTTTTCAACCCTCTCTCAAGATCCCCATGCTCCCAATTTACTCAGGAGATCTTGTCTTTTTCTACTTCCCATGTAGATTAGATCTATGTATGTCTCTCTTAGGGTTCTCATTGTTGTCGAGATTCTCTGGGATTATGATTTGTGGGCTGGTTTTCTTTGCTTTATGTTTAAAAATCACTTATGAGTGAGTACATGTGATAATTGTCTTTCTGGGTCTGGGTTACCTCACTCAAAATGATGTTTTCTAGCTCCATCCATTTTCCTACAAAATTCAAGATGTCGTTATTTTTTTCCTCTGTGTAGTACTCCATTGTGTAAATGTACCACATTTTCCTTATCTATTCCTCAGTTAAAGGGCATTTAGGTTTTTTCCAGTTTCTGGCTATGACAAACAATGCTGCTATGAACATAGTTGAGCACATGTCTTTGTGGCATGATTAAGCACCCTTTGGATATATACCTAAAAGTAGTATTACTGAGAAAGGTTGTTTCCTAATTTTCTGAGAAATAACCATACTGACATCCAAAGGGGCTGTACCAGCTTGCTTTCCAACCAGCAATGCAGAAGTGTTCCCTTTTCCCCACAACCTCTCCAGCATAAGTTGTTATCAGTGTTTTTGATCTTGGTCATTCTTACAGGTGTAAGATGGAATCTGAAAGTTGTTTTGATTTGCATTTCTCTGATGGCTAAGGATGTTGAGCATTTCCTTAAGTGTCTTTCCGCCATTTTAGATTCCTCTATTTAGAGTTCTCTGTTTAGGTCTGTGCTCCATTTTTTTTTATTGGATTATTTGTTCTTTTCATGACCAATTTCTTGAATTCTTTGTATATTTTAGAGATCAGACCTCTGTCTGATGTGGGATTAGTGAAGACCTTTTCCCATTTTATAGGCTCTAATTTCATCTTGTTGACTGTGTTCTTTGCTTTACAGAAGCTTTTCAGTTTCAAGAGGTCCCATTTATTAATTGTTTCTCTCAGTGTCTATGCTCCTCGGGTTACATTTAGGAAGTGGTCTCCTGTGCCAATGCGTTCAAGTATACTTCCCAGGTTCTCTTCTATAAATTTCAGTGTGGCTCGCTTTATGTTGAGGTCTTTGATCCATTTGGACCTGGTTTTGCTCGTGGTGATAGATATTTTCATTCTTCTACATGTTGATATCCAGTTATGCCAGCATCACTTGTTAAATATGCTTTCTCCCTACTTGATATTTTTTGCTTCTTTGTCAAAAATCAAGTGTTCGAAGGTGTGTGGATTGTTATCCGTGTCCTCGATTCGGTTCCATTGGTCCTCCTGTCTGTTTTTATGCCGATACCAGGCTGTTTTCAGTACTGTAGCTCTGTAGTAGAGTTTGAAGTCACGGATCATGATGCCTACAGAAGTTCTTTTATTGTACAGTATTGTTTTGGCTGTCCTGGGCTTTTTCTTTTTCCATACAAAGTTGAGTACCGTTCTTTCAAGGTCTGTAAAGAATTTTTCTGGGATTTTGATTGGCATTGCATTGAATCTGTAGACTGTTTTTGGTAAAATTGACATTTTTACTATGTTAATTCTACCTACCCAAGAGCACAGGAGATCTTTCCGCTTTCTAGTGTCTTCTTCAATTAGAACACATTCTTAAGTGGAGAGGATAAGAACATATTCAAAAACCATCAATTAATTTAGTGCCCAACCGGCAACACAATGCTATTCCCTCCAAAATTGTCTGACTAAACCACTATAGTATTATTTAGGGAATGTAGTTCACTTTGTATATTGGTAGGCTATAACAAAAGGACCAAACTTCTCTAATTTTAGTTTAGAATTAGGAGCCCGATTGTTGCTAGCATCACCAGATGCTTCACGTCAGTGGCCTGGAACTACTTCTCAGTGACAAAGTCACAGGTGTTGGGCTTAGCCGAATCTTGATGGGATTCCTTGTACTTCCACTTAAAGTCTGAACCTTCAGGTTTCTTAACTTCTCTCTGTCTTGATTTCCTTATTTGGAACACTGGGGCAGAAAGACTTAGCTTTAAGGATTAATTGGATGATTCAGTGAAATGAGGTGTGAGAAAGTTTAAACAGCATGTAGTAACGTGTGCCATCACAAATAGTGCCGTGTGCCTTAGCTGTACAACCTACTACCCCAATCTCAGTGGCATCAAACAGCTACTATCTAGGATGCTACCAGGTCTGAGCCAGATGTTTGGGGAGGGCATGGCACCCACAAGACTGTTAATCTTCTGACACGGTACCTCTCACTTCAAGTATAACTGTGACAGAAAACCAGTAAGAGGCTCATCCTTTCTGGAACCATCCAGGGACACACACCATCACTTCTACCACATCTTGGTGAAGACAAGCTTTTCCAGAGTCAAAGGGAGGAGAAAATGATTCTCTCTATCAATGGGGCAATGGGGGAATCTCACTGTAGGAGAGTATACAATAGTCTTTTTAGGAAGATATAGTCTTTTAGAATAAACAAAGTCTAGTTAGCTCCCATCTTCTGGAAATCAGATATGGCGGTCTTCTTGGACTGCTATAAAAGAAGACAGTAGATTAGATGGCTTAAAAAAACTAGTTATTTCACACAGTCCTGGAGGCTAGGAAGTTACAGTCTTAATGCTGACTGATTCCATTGATGGTGAGAACCCTTTCTTTCTGATTTTCACAAGTGGGAGATGGAAAGAAAGAGCTACTGCTTTAGTTTCTTTCTCCCGAGGCTGTAGGTTTAGCTACCATTTTCTTCAGCAATGGGTATGTTCATGGTCTAATTACGTCTGGAGGCTGTAGGTTTAGCTACCGTTTTCTTCAGCAATGGGTATGTTCATGATCTAATTATGTCTGGAGGTTGTATTCCAAATCCCTTCACAGTGGAAATTATTCTTTAAAGTAAGAGTTTGGGGACAAATATGAGTCCACAGACCTATCAAATCTTTAGCATTTTAAGCAAAGCTACTGATCTTACTAGATAAAATTTCTAACAGATCTAAGTCTTCCAAATGCATTATTTTTTATTGATTTTGTTGAGCTCCACATTTTTCTCTGCTCCCCTCCCTGCCTCTTCCCTCCCCTTTAACCTCTCCCAAGGTCCCCATGCTCCAAATTTACTCAAGAGATCTTGTCTTTTTCTACTACCCATATAGATTAGATCTATGTACATCTCTCTAAGGGTCCTCATTGTTGTCAATGGAATTATTTGATAATTTATAATTTTGTCTATGTCTGGTCTTTGGTCTATGAAGAATTTTAGAGCTTTCTAGCCCACAGGCAGGACAGAGTACATTCAAAGAGAGGCTAATGTTTATTTCCAATTGGGAACAGAAATCATTTCCTTCAGCAATGGACTTTTTGTCCATAATAATGTTTTTCCAAATCACAAGACCATTTTTGTTCCTGAGGCTAAAGACAAACTCACAGCAAAAAGGAGATTACTGTTCCCAAACTCCTTAATGGCAAAGATGTCACCATTGATTATCCTCGGGTTTTAGATTGGCATTGCATTGTGGTCTGTGTTTCAGAGTTGATCCTCGATGGCACTGAATGGATTCAGTTTCATTGTTTGTATCCTCACACATCTTCCTTTCTCTCTGAACTTAAGTCACCATCACTAAGCTCTTACTCTTCATTCCCCGTTGATTATTTTATAGATCATCACCATTACCAAAGAATATATAAAACTTAACCCCATAGCTCCTATCTTCCAGTCTCCTTGACCATAACTTACCTTTTAAGCATATAATTAAAATGAGAATGCTAAAATCCCCCTGCAATTTTTGTATCTTGTTTATTTTTGGCATTGTAATATTATTACATAATTCTACCCCTTCCCCTTCCTCTTTCCAAACTCCCCCATATATCCCTCCCTATTCTGCTTCAAATTCATGGCCTCTTTTTTCACTAATTGTAATTGTATGCAAATTCTTTCTCACACATTCTGTAGTTTTCATGGACCTAACCCAGGAATCTACTGTGAACTAATGTCATTTCTCTTCTATTGCTCTTTGTAAGAGAAATGATCAATATCCATGATATAAGCATTATAGTCATAGGGAAGAAAAGGTTTCAGCACTTGAAATAAGGATCAAAACTGAAACAGGCAATTTTGAAGTTGTAGCTAGAATTGAGGAAGCATAGACTTAGAGAAAATCCAACAGAATTAATAAAAATTATATAAAGACCTAATCAAAGAGAGAACATATATGTAAGAAAATAACACAAATTAGACTAGGGGGAATTACTCTCTCTAGGGAAATTAAATAAAGTATGCAAGAGGAAGATAAGCACAAAGTATAACAGAAGGCACAGGTGCATTTCAAGAATAGTTTGACGGGGAAAATTGTGGGAAGATTTTATGGGTGAAATGCCATTCTAAGAAAGCTAGTTGATAAGTTCTTGGTGAAGACATACAAAATCTAATTGAGTATGTTCCTTAGCAAGAGCCTTAGCTCTATTAAATGTCATAAGCCTTTCTCTATTCACCTACGTACCATCCCTTATTTCTCTGGCTGACTCCTGACTCCTACAAGTCACTGAGATTTCCTTCAGTTTCAACATCTCCATGTTTCCTTTCACCTATTATGTACAAAGGCATAATAGCATATTACACAACCTATGTTTTAATTAGTACTTACCTCTCTTATTCACCCATTAATAATGGGAGTTTTGCCCCTCCCCTATCCATGACAGAAGGCTGACTGGCTTGCCCTTATGTAGGTCTTGTGCAGCTTCATTGAGTTCACCCTGAGGAAACACTGTTTTGCTCTGGTCCTCTCGGTTCTCTGGTTTTTGAAATCTTTCTCTTCTTCTTCCATGATTTTCCCTGAGTCTTATGTAAAGAAGTTATTGTATAGTTGTTACTTTTAGTGTTAAGAACTTCACAGCCACTTGTTTGCAGCATTTTGAGCAGTAGAGTCTCTATAGTAACTGCCATTCATTGCACAAAGACTCTACTGATGAGGGTCAACAGCTAAGATAATCTGCTTGTATAGAGAAATATATATAGAAGGCTATCCAAATAACATACATCTAGCAAAATATTACTAGTATTGTCTAGGATGTATGGGCTTCACAGATGTGGATTCTTGGCCAGATTTACAATACCAAATGTGAATTTTTTTACTATGGATCAGGCCTTAAATCCAATCAGAAAGCACTTGGTTACCCTCATAATATATATGCCACTAATAAACCCACGGGCATATCTTGTCAGGCTGGTGATTACTGTTTCCTGCAGGGTTCATATTTCTTTTTTTTTCATAGAAGTTTGTCAACCATAACCTAAATCAAAATGGGTAATATTTAGAATAGCAAATAACTTAAAATGGCACATAATCTATGCAGATAATTTGTAAGCTATAAATAAGGGCTCAAGAATTACAACTTTTTTTTCTGATGAGTATTCTTTCATGTACCTTATTGACATTTTTTTTAAGAATAGCTTTCTTAACAATACCTTGGTCTAAGCGTGTTTGAGCAGTCTCTTACAGTAGACAATGTAAAATGGCAGATAAGGAACACAAACTCCTTTTTATATAAATTTATTTACTTACTTTACATCCTACCCACAGTTTCCTCTCCCTCCTCTTCTTCCAGTCCCTTCTCTCAACCATCTCTGTTCCCACCCCAAAATTCAGTCCTCTTTTGTTTTCTGTTTATAAAAGGGCTGGTCACCCGTGAATATCAACAAAGCATGGCATATCAAGTTGAAGTAAGACTAAGCACCTCCCTTGCATTAAGACTAAACAAGTTGATGCAATATGAAGAGTAGGAGAAAACTGGCTCTTTTTTTTTTAAAGAATTATTTATTTATTAAGTACCCAGTGATCAGCCTCCATGTATGCCTGCAGGCCAGAAGAGGGCACCAGATCTCATTATAGATGGTTGTGAGCCACCATGTGGTTGCTGGGAATTGAACTCAGGACCTCCAGAAGAGCAGTCAGTGCTCTTAACCTCTGAGCCATCTCTCAAGCCCGAAAATTGGGCTCTTAAAGGTATCTAGAATTATGAGCATAGAAGTTATAAGTGAGCGGAACCAGCACTGCTAGTCCCTTTACCCTGCAAATCAAGTTGACTTTTAAGGTGGAAGCATTATCAAAGGATTGTAGATAAAACATTTATCAAATTTTAAGATATTTTGCTATTTCACAGTTTGGATCCCTTTCTTTTTCTATTCCTATTTCTGGAAAGTTTGGCTGTTTGAGAATTTGGAAAACTGCAAATAGCACCATGAGACTTGCTCCTCCTTTCACCAACAATAAAATTACTGAGTAAATCAAAGACGTAAGCTAGTCAGGTCAGTTACCACAGATGAAGATCTCCAAAGCTCTGCTTCCAGCATGGTGCCCCCTACTGAACCAGCTGCCCTTCACATCATCTCCTTCCTTACTCTCAACAGGCTTCTGCTCATCCTGTCTTTCTTGAGTGCTCAGGTGTGACTCTCTCCTTATGCCTACTGTCCTTCATCTGCTATAAAAGAAGGAGGGCATCCATGCCGCATCTGTTCTACTGGCTGAGATATTATCATTTACCTAATGAGCAAGCAATGAAATTGATGAAGTAACAGCAATTAAATTCAAGCCTCCCAACGTGAAATGCAGGGGCAGAGCTGTACAATTGTTACCACAGGGTTTGTGATGATGCTTGGAGTCCAAAGAATTCAGTTCCTTCATTTTTAGGGGAATTTTGTTAAATATACATATATACTGTTACATACATACATATATCATGCCTTCCAAGGCAGGGACTTTACATTTGTTGCAGTTCATTTTTCTGCAAAGAGACTTGAATTTGTTTGTCTACTCTTGTTCCGCCTTTATGGGGTTAATGCAGATATAATCACTTGAAATTATTTCTGTTCAGCTTCTTGTTATGTCATCATTTCAGTTAAAGAATGTTGATAGAGCCAGGCATGGTGGCAGCAGCATTAAGTCCAGCAGCAGGTGGCTCTCTGAGTTTGAGGCTAGCTTGGTCTACCTAGAGAGCTCCCAGAGTGCCAGTGTTACACAGAGAAACCATGTCTCAAAAACCAAAGGAAAGGAAAGAAGGAAGGAAGGAAGGAAGGAAGGAAGGAAGGAAGGAAGGAAGGAAGGAAGGAAGGAAGGAAGGAAAAAAGAAGGAAGGGCAAAGGAAGGAAGGAACAGTATAGTGTAACAGATAATGACATGAGCTCTTAACTCTCATGTTGGGTTATCTGTTCAAATTCTAGCTCTGCTGTCAATGATTTCCTCATCTCTGCCACAGGCAGAGTGATGATAGATTTTACTGCATGGAGATATTGGAAGAATAAAGTGAGTTAACTGCATTTATTCCAACAGCCCTTGAACACTAGAACCTGCATACCAAAGGTGCACCTGATCCTACTTATTTTTGATGACAGATCAGCCATATTTCTCTTCGTGTTATCTATTGGCCAGCACAGAAGTGACTGTATCCTGTTAATGCCAGAAACATGTCCTGAACAAAGTCTTGTTTTTTACTTCTGATTCCAGACACTTTGCTGTGACAAGGAAAGAAGTTAGAGTTTCTGAAGGGTTAAAGACTCTTTTCACTTGCAGTAAGACAATGCATTTGTGATTTAGCTTTTAACTTAAAATAAAATAGTAATTTTATATAAATATGTATGATATTATATATATATATGTATATATACTATTCAACAATAACTGACCAAGAGTACTTGCAATTTTTATAGAAAAACTAAGTTATTTTAAAACTCACAATAAAAATGTTTAATGGTATTATTTGTTTTGATCAAAATAGTCAACAACTTTCTTCACATAATCCAGCATCTTTTATCAAACAAACAAAAATCATGTAAATAGGAAACATGTTGCAAACATATTTCAAACTGTGGTGGGTTGCACTTGGAGAGATTGAGCCACAAGTCACTGCTAAACTGTACAATACCGTTGTTCTCATCAACTTGTTAAATACTAATTTCAGTTCTTATTTCCATATGCTTGACCCACTGTGGTCCTATGTAGATCTACAGCTCGTATTTTGTACTAATTATTGGACACATCATTAAATATTGCTTTTGCAGATTCTAAAGCAGAGCTCAAACATGCACCTCCTTGCTGTCTTCTTTCTGTTTGTAATTCCACTTTTCACACTTGGGTTTGAATTCTGGGAATTATCTTTGATCTTTTTTCCTTCCACTCTTGAATAAAAGTCACAAGTCAAATTAATTTGCTTTTTCTATGTGACAGTTATCAATTGCACACTTTCTAGTTCCTATGATTAGCAGCACAGTTCTCTCACTCCTAAACTCAGAACTTGATTCTCAAGAGTTCCCTGACTCTCGTGACTGACCAATCTGTCATATTTGCAGAGATGTGCCCACACATGTATGCTCGAACAACAGCCTGCTTAGCTTTATAGATTCCATATTCTTAAACTAACACCGAGAAATCTCTCCAGAAGTTACCAAACAAGGTGGAAGACTTGTCAGATTTTTTTCTCAAAGATCTCCTTTTGACTGTAAAGGAGCTAAGTACAGAGAGACATTTCATTATATGGGCTGCCAAGTGGAACCAGAATGGATATCATGAGGATATGACTTCAGAATTTGGGTCTAAGGATATGATGCTTCGGAAAGGGTCTTCTTTTGTTTTCACAGAGGACAAGACCCTGTAGATTTCTTCTATTCCAATTTGGTATGATAGACCACGTCCTCCTGAAAGGTTGCTGTAAACACCCTCAAAAATTACTTCACTCAACTGCCAACTGAGATGACCCTGGCAACACAGGTTATACCATAAAAGACCTAATTAACGACGCCCCCGTTCAGCAGAAAGCAGTTTGGAGAGAAAACTGCGCCCATGTTCCCAAATAGGGTTTATAAACGTTTTTTTTTTTTTATATTTAAAGGGGGATATGATATAGATATAAATAATTTGCATTGATGTGGATTTTAATGTCAATTTTGTTACATGTATATGTATTTCTGACCTTGATTAAGGTATTGTGATTATATAGTTCATTTTTAAAATGTAATGTATAATTAGAAAATATAGGTTGTTGTTAAATAATCGTAAATAATAGTCAAGCTTATAGTCATGTTAGATTTTCTAGATATATGGAGATGTATTTCAATTAGATAGACATTCTTTATATCTTTCAAGGACTGCAGAATATGGCATTTAATGTTTTAATAATTTAGGGCTTTTCATGACAATGAGACATGTCTGCTCCTGGCAACACCAATCTACTTCGAGAGGAAGATGGGCATCGAAGAGGATCCTTATGGAGCTTGATAGACATTTGGGCAAGAGACTGTTCTTGCCTGGACTATTGCATAAACTGGACACAAAAAACCCGCAGAGAGAGGACTGCTGAACTTGTCTAAAGATGAGATGATCTTTCAGGGTTCCTGATTCGTAAAAGAGTCTACGAGACATTCTGCAGGACGCAGGACACAGCAGAAAGTGACTAAACTATCTTTGGAATTTCCTGCTTCATGGAAATGTCTGCTGGATACTATGGGCCTGGAGGCCGAAGATGGATGCCCCAAAGGTACAGAGGAACTTTGGGTGACTGTCCAGGCAGCGAGTTGTCTCTGTCATTTCTAGAATTTTGGATTTCTTGTTTACTGTGGTTTTATATCCTTCTGGAGTCTTTGATGGAGTTAATGAATGGATACATAGTTATAGTTTTCCTTAGTTATGATAAAAGATAAAATAGATATAAATATTGTAACTGTAATTCTTACTTGATAACTGTTTTGTTATATGTGATTTTACTATGTTAAAGTTAAAGCTTTTCTTTTTTGTTTAAACAGAAAAAGGGGAAGTGATGTGGGAGTGTCATATATCAATCTGTTGATTTCATTGGTTCAATAAAGAAACTGCCTGAGCCCTGATAGGACAGAAAATTAGGTAGGCGGAGTAGACAGAAGAGGATTCTGGGAAAGAGAAGCTGAGTCAAGGAGTCGCCATGATGCCCGCACTCCAGAGAGACGCAGGCTAGAATCTCCCCGGTAAGCACACCATGGGGTGTTGCACAGATTGTCAGAAATGGGCTAGTCCAGGTGTAAGAGCTAGCCAATAAGAGGCTGAAACTAATGGGCCAGGCAGTGTTTAAATAAATACAGTTTGTGTGTAATTATTTCGGGGATTAAGCTAAGCGATGTGGGCTGCTGGGTATAGGGTCACAGCCGCGCTGCTCCCTATTTCAACAAACTTGGACCTAATAATTTCACATTTTTTCTCAATAATCAAGACAAGTGTATCATCAAAAGTTTCTTCCCATAAATTTGGGAGTTTCTGCCCAAAGTTTTATTTCCTTTTTATTTATTTGAATGCCCTATTCTAAAAATAAACGTAATATTCCATTTCCTCTGTGCTTCTTACTCTGACTCTCTCAAACTATGTAGAAATTGTTTATATTAGGTTGGACAACATATTTCTAATAATAATCAATCAGTTTTGAATAATGAAATCTATTAAATTAACTTTGATTGATAAAACTTATTAACTAACAAGGTCTATTAACTACGAACTATTAGCACCTTTTCTAACAGAAAAATGGTGAAGATTCAATTTAAGAAATTATATATTATATTCTAGATGGGCAATCCTTCAGGCATCCTAACTGTGAGTACTGATGGTGTGTGTGAAATATATTATGAAACACAAGCGTGCAAATGTTGATATCTCTGACTGTGAAGAACCTACAATGAGCAGAGGGGGGAAACATGAACACATATTTCTGAAAGCAATTTGGAAAGTTTCCTAAGTGCAAAAATAACAAGTCCTCTAAGTAAAAGGATGAAGCACACTTGAGCATAGGCAAACTTATGCCATAGCAAGGGAAGCATCTATAGCAGATTGCAGTGAGAGACAGAAAATTATCGTGGCTACAGAAATAGTAATTAATTTCTAAAGCATGTGGTCAGTTCAAGGATGATTCAAGCAGGAGATTTTAACTCAGAGATATGACGCTGGGATAATGAGGTTAGTAAGAACAGAAACCAAAATAACACCTATAATTTTAACATTTAATATGTGGTAGGTAAGATCCCAAGGGCTAACTAATTTTGTATTTGCAAAAGGGAATATTAACACTATGCTAATTTCTATATGAGAAAAGTAAGACTTAAAACAACTTAGCTTTCCAAGGGTCACAAAGACTAGAGGATATGGTAGCCGGAGAGAAAGGAAAAAAGTCCCTTCGGAGACAGATGGAGGACTATCCTGGGTAGTGACTGTTTCCCAGAGACTGGGAGCTGAGTGACATTCAGCACCAAACTTGGCAAGAAGGATAGACTGGCAAGACCTACGTTAGTTCTATAGACTCCAAAAGTTTGGATTCGAAATCCAGACGGAAACCACAGTGCTACGGAGTAAAACTAAGTCTGAACATACTAAATATAGAAAAAGTAACCTTGAGAGAAGTGACTGGGATATGGGCGGTGATGACAGAGACTGTGGAAGCTCACTTCATAGAGAACCAGCTAGCCAGTCTATAGAACAAGGGCTTTGGGGTGACTCCTATGACAATTCTAGCCACTGAAGGAATATACGTTCCAGGGTCGGAGTGGGAGAATTGGAAACATTAGGTAGGAGGAAACACAGAGACACAGAATACTATGAGGAGGGCAACTAAGCACCGATCCTGAATGCTGAGTTTCTGAGTTCTGAGTTTGCCCATGTTTAATTTTCTATATTCTTTTATATCCCAATAAAAAGTGGGGAAGAAGGCATAAGACTGCTTTAACATGACACAAAGGACAACCAGAACAGCTAGCTACTTGCTTCAATACTTGAGACATCAAGCCATTATTTCTTAAGAAAAATATTTGATGTTTAGGGCAGTGAATGCAATCTAGACCAAGAAGTATCTTGAAGACAGCCATTCCCTAAGTCAAACCTTCTATTTCAAAAGAAAGAGCAGAAGTATATTTGAATTCTCTGACCTTTGGTCAGGGTGGAGAGGATCTACCTTTATTGGCCATCTTAATGCTCATAACACCCTAACAGACTATCTTGTTTTGTAGTCACACCTGTTGTCAACAACTTTGAAAGAGCAAAAATAAGGCCAAACTTTCTGACCTTTAGAGAAGGTGGAATAGGCTCACATTTTTGAGTTCCTACACTTAGCTTAAACTCAGGAAATAGTGCACTTGGGGCTCATCCCATACTTTCCAAGAGTAACTGGCAGGAATGTACCAACACATGGGAAGCAGTTATAATGCCTCGGGGACTGAACTAACATTCACAATTTAAAAGCGGATAAATAAAAATAGAATCTTAAAGTACCTCCTGAAAAAGATAAGAGTTGATTTTTTTTTTAATTTCAAAAAGTACCAAGCATGGTAGCATGTGCCTATATTCCCAGTACTCAGGAGGCTGAAGCAAAGGAAAGTGAGTTCAAGGCCAACCTAAATTACATAGTGCTTTCCTGTGCAGCTTCTGCCTACCTCACAATCTTTCTCTCTCCCTCTCTCTTCCCCCCCTCTCTCTACCTCCCAACCTCCCCAAATTCCCTCTGTGCATGTGTGCATGCATGTGTGTGTGTTAGCATGTGTGTGGTGATTTATAAAGACTTATAAAAGTGATGGGATTTGTAAGGAAGAAAAATGGCATAAGGAAATAATAAACAATCCAGTTTTCTGAGACAATGTTAATTTAAGCAAGTAGCCATGAAAGAAGTAACCGGCTGAGAAATCAAGAGTATATAAAGAGTCATGGATAGTCCTAAGGCAAAAAAAAAAAAAAAAAAAAAAAAAAAAGCTGTTTCCTACCTCTGGCTTCTAATTGTCAAAGAATGAGAAAAAGATTGCTTGAAAAATCAATTAAGCCTTTATTATATACTGTGCATATTTTCAAGCCCTTTGATCCTTCTTTCATTCCCATTGATCTCTGGCTTGGGTCAATTCATTACTGAGTCAGTTGAGTTAGTTCCTTTTCTGGGAGCAATGCCAGAAGGCAAGTAGGAGGCACCATTTATTCATCACTTCTGCTGCTCATTAGCAATTCTGCCATTTTAAACTGCCAGTTGAACAGAATTAGGAAACAACTCCTCAATTCCATTTCTCTTTCTTCTTTCTGCTTATCAATAACATGAAACTAGTTAAACACTATTTCTCACCAACTTCTTACATTTTGATAAACCAAACTGTGTCAGAAATGGACTGAATAGTACATGATATCATATAGTACTGAAGAATATTGAGATCGTGTTACTGTGTTAAGTTAAGGGAAGAAAGGCTGATAGATGCATAATGCTTGCAGGGGCAGGAGGATGGGGACATTCTTACGTAAAGGAAGATAGCCAAGCAAGGAAGAATGATTATATATGATGCCCAGGTGTCATGTGGAGACAGGTTCTTTCTGCTGCTGGTTAACCTTAAGCCACCAAAAGAAATAAACAAGTTAAGGAGTGCTTGCATTAGAAGCCAATATTATTAGCACAGCTACCAAAGTTCATGAAATATCTCTATATTTTATTTGGAACAGGTGTTCAGTACCAAATAAACACACAGAAGTTTATATTAATTATAAACTGTTTGGCCTATAGCTCAGGTTTATTACTAACTAGCTCTTACAACTTAAATTAGTCCATAATTCTTATCTATGTTTTGTCACGTGGCTTAGTACCTTTTCTCAATAAGGCATTCTCATCTTGTTTCCTCTGCATCTGGCTTGTAACTGTGTCTCTGCCTTTTCTCTTCCTAAAATTCTCCTAGTCTGATCACCACACCTAATATTTCTTGCCTGGATACTGACCAATCGGTGTTTTATTAAACCAATATGAGTGACAAATCTTACAGTGTACAAAAGTATATCTCACAGCAAATACTCAATATGAAAGTGATGTCTTCCTGAAATAAATCCCACTTGAGTACTTTTGTGCACAGGTCACTGTTCTCCAGGAATGATTCAAAGAGATGCAGGTGTTTTTACCTATCATTTTTGCCTTTTCTACTTGTGAGTTCAAAGATTCTCTGCCTGTATTTAGTTCAGCCAAAGAGCAAAGAAAGAATGAGAGTCATTTCACTGGAACCTTACCTGAGCTGCAGCTTACCCTTTCTTCACCAGAAGAATGCAAGGGCACTGCCGTATCAAGTTATAAAGAATGCAGGAAATTCAGTCTTCTATGTGTACTTAGCAGATGGTGGGAAAGTATTTAGTGGCTAGCTAGAATGCTATTTGACAACTTTTCGACATCCAAATTCTTGCTTTTGTAAACTGAAATTTTTTAATGTGCTTTTAAAAATTCAATTCGTTATCTAATGAACTTCTCTAAATAGGCTATCAGAAAAACACAGGTATTTTTACCATATCAGAAATCCTAAGTTACTATTACTATGCTCTACATTAATTTAAACCATCCAACTACTTGTAAAAAGTGGTATTTTTTTGTGACTCTTTCATAGACAAATTCACCTGCTAGGGAAGATTATAATTCAGCATGAAAGCATGTTCTTGAGCTTGAGATGAAAGACATACGTGATTTTGAAGAGATGATCATGATGGTGCCTTTCGTGGGTGATAAGTAATGCTTTCAAAAGACAACCCAGTGCCTATATGTCATGTGCAAAAAATTATAATACTTAACCATCAAAACACTTTGAGAGTACATTTTATGGATGAAAAATATGGCTCTGAAAAATTAAACTTATTCAAGTATAAATAGGCTAAACAACTAACTCTGAATGCTCTGAAAAACCTCCTTTTGTGCAGGTGTTGATGCTTAGTTTTGAGTACAGACCACTGCATTTATAGAACAGAAATAATAACACACACCTCTCACATCTCTTACAAATAGTAAATGACCCTGTGAATGAAACATATCAACATTGCCAAGCATAAAAACGACATGCTTCATCTGTAATCATTACTACTGACCACATTAAATACTCACTTTCTCCATGTGAGCTTCAGCCTACCAGGCTGATTTGTTCATCATCATAAAAAGACACCTGAGAAGAGCCTAATAAAAATTCTTTCTGATACATTTGTCTTAGATACACAGACATCCAGGAATTTGCTAGCAGCTAATGTGAGTTCAAACAGCCTCTGCAGTGACAGGCCATAAGACAAAAATAAATATGTTTTATAGAGAAGCTCCAGGAAAAGAGAGAATGAAATATAACGTTAAATCTCTAATGAAACAGCCCATCTATCAGCCTATAAACTGGCACACAAGAAGGGTAAAGACTCACCTTAGGATTTCAGCATGCCCCAATTAGTTCTTTGTGAAATCTGCAGTGATCTTTCCCTTCCCCATATAGATTATCCCTTGTTAGATCTGTCAGGAAAGCATTCCCTGGATTTAGAAGTTTTATTGTTCTGGGAATATTTTGTAGACAGCGAAGAGGTGGCACAGTTACTGCCAATGGTTGAATGAAAGGAAATGACGCGAGTGAAGGGAGTCATTTCTTTATTTGGATTCCCTGTGATCCAATAGGAAATCAATAAAATGGGATGTTTTATACTTTATTATGTTATTGTACTTAACCTTACTTAAATGCCATAACTTTCCTGTAGAAGAGAAGCTCTCTATTTATTTTATCAATGAATAAAATGATAGGGAAGTTAAAAGTATGCCAAGACCATATCCTTCATGAGTTTCATAGGAAAAATAAGTCATCAGATATTTTTTTACTCTAAATCTGGTTTGCTTGTTCAGTGTATATTGCTTGAGATTTAACGAAAAATTTAATTCTTGAAAGTAAAAATTCATAATACAACAAGAATTAATTGTGTGATTAAAGATATTACGCAGAATATTTTCTCAGCATCGAGTTAGAAAATAAACTCAAAGTTTAAATCATATCTCCCATTCCTGACATCACATTTTTCAGAAGGTAGACCTGCAATGGAAGGGCAGCATTCTTTTCTCAGGAAGAGGTGTGGCTTGAGCATCTTTGACTGCCTTGTAGCTTGTTACTCTTCCTACATGGGCATCTTATACTGAAACTTTGTCTTTCAGTATAAAGCATTCTCTTTGTCTACCTGTCCCTTCCATATCTGTCTTAAGCAACTCATAAAATTAGCCATTTAACTGGTATCAACTCAAAGTTCTACCAATGACTCAAAAAAAAAATACCCAACATTGATAAACTATCAACAGGAAGAATGATCAAAAAATTAAAATACAAAAAAAAATGTTGGCCAACAGTCACTTCCTATTAAAATAAGACCCATAGTACTCATAAATGGCTTCTGAAAGGGACAAAGTGTAGGGCATAGCTAAACCTATATAGTGTGTACACAGTCTGAATCACCAATATTATAGATACTTCTTGAAATTTGGAAGACTTGACTATTGGAGCTGAGCACAAATGTGAGAATTAATGCAGCATGTGAACTTTTCAGCTGAAGACTTCACTTAAGCTTTAGATATTAGACTATCACCACATTAGATCTTGACTTCACTTAAGCTTTAGACATTAGACTATCACCACATTAGATCTTGAAAGTTGAAAGAGAAATCATCAGTGGGGCATAATTCCAGGAACAACCTAGAAAAAGAATCTATGAAAACAATCCCTTAGTTCATTGATATTATATATGACCCTGTGTTATAGTAGGCCACTTGTTCATTTCCCAGCTGCCCAGACTCCCAAAATAACCACACAGAAACCATATTATTTGCAATACTGTTTGACCAATAGCTTAAGCGTATTTCTGGCTAACTCATATATTTCAATTAACCCATCTCCACTAATCTGTGTATCACCATGAGGCTGTGGCTTACCAGGTAAAGTTCTGGCATCTGTCTCTGACAGGGCAACATGGCTTCTCTGACTCTACCTTCCTTCTCCCAGCATTCTGTTTATTTTTCCCCACCTAGATCTGTTCTACCCTATCAAGCCAAGCCAGTTTCTTTATTAACCAATGGCATTCACAGATACAGAGGGAAATCCCACATCACCTCCCCTTTTCTGCTTAAATAAAAAGAAAGATTTTAACTTTAGCATAGTAAAATTGCATATAACAAAACAGATATCAAGAAAGAATTACAATTACAATATTTATATCTACTTTATCTTTTATCATAATTAAAGAAAACTATATTATTTCTACCTACTCTTCAACTCCATCAAATACTCCAGAAGGATATAATATTAGCTAAGTAAACAAGAAGTGCATTGTAAGCATTTTCAAAACTCTAGAAATGATAGAGACATCTTGCTGCCTGGACAGTCACCTAAAGTTCTTCTGTACTGTTGGGGCATCCTTCTTCAGTCTATGGGCCCATAGTTCCAGCAAATTTTTCCATGAAGGAGGAAATTTCTAAGACAGTTCTGCCTATATTGGCAGTTTGTCAGTCACTTTCTTCTGTGTCCCGTAGAATGTCCAGCAGAGTCTAGAGGGGGATCCCACATCAACCTTGTTCTATTCAGGTGAAGCTAGTATGTAGGAATGTCTTAGTTTATTTAAAGGAAATAAGGCAAATGAGAAATCAGGTTCTCAAAGAATGGTTGCATATCAGAAGCATCCACACAAGCTCAAAACTGGAGAGGGAGGGGGAGGGGAGTGGGGGAATGGAAGTGGGGGGAGGGGAGGGAAAAGGGAGATGGGGAGGAGGTAAAAATTTTTAATAAAAAAAAAACCTGCAGAACAAATGTCTGAATCTCTCCAGGTTTTCTATCTTAGAATCTTGGTAATGGAGTCTGGCAATTTCCGTGACTTTGATCGTGAGAATAATTCACTTAAGACAAGCTGTATATATCTTTGAAAAATCGAAGTAAAAACAGCCATACATACACTAGAAGTCTGGCACCTAAATGCAAAGGAAAACGATTAGACCCTTCTACTACTTTTAGTCCAGTTATCATTCCATCATTTCCTTTTTTAGTTTCCTTGTTTCTAACATAAGAATAATCAATATCATCCAGCTCACTAGTACACTGTTTGTGTTAATAAGATATGCCAGACACAACTGTAAACATTCAAAAATATTAAGCTTGTTTACAGCAAAGGCAAAACATACAAACCTTAACAAAATGCCAAAGGGGTAATCAAATTTAAACAAACAAAATGTAAATTAGAAAATCTACAAATGAGAAATAAGCAATCAATACAAAATTAGAAAAAGCAGCAAAGCAAATATTAATGCTTTTAAAATTCCAATTGAGAATGGTAATTATTATAATCTGTTCGTCATTCCATGGTGCATCTTCCAGTTTAATATGGCACAAATTCTGTAAACCGTGTTGAAAACAACTCATTCCAGGCACAACTCAGGCTCTCTGGAAACTGGACAACAAAGATAAGATGACAAAACATCCCACAGCCATGCTCTGTTGGTTCAAAGGTGGCCACAAAGACAGAGCAGCAGGCAATATTTTTAACAAAAATAACACTTTTCAAACAGCAAGCTTAAGTTACCAATACAAAATGTAAAAGAAGACCTAACCAGAATAAAATAAATTTTTTTTTATTTTTATCAGAATAAAAACACGGATCTCTTTGCCAGTTCAAAATCAAATTTCAAGGGGATATATGTAACCCTTCCAATCACATGAATCCCAAAAGTTGACAAGCAATTTTCATGAAAGCATTAGATATTTAAAGCTCAAGTTAGGGCAGAAGGGGGCTGAAATGATTTCTATGAATCTTTGGGCTATTGGAAAAGTCAACTTAATTAGTGGTTGACATTGAGGCAGAAACAAGTCCATCAAAAGGCTTTCTAAACTGACTCCATCCCATCAGATTATAACATTGGTATCTGTCACCTTCCTTCCAAAGTGATGAGAACAGTTTTTCAGTACATCATTATTCTTGTGTCATGTAACCAGCATGCCAGCTAGAGATGGATTAATCAGCTTGTACACTTCCTGTCTTAATTGAACCTTCACATCCAGACAAAGAAAGGAACATGTGGGTATGTGAGGGTGACTGTGTCATTCAGGGAAAGTGTCAACTGTCATCACCATGTCACTGTGACTCCACCTCACAGACTGTTCTCCCGGGCCCTTTTCACCCAGACTCTCTGAACACATGTCAACATCTCATTCATTTGACCAAATAATCTGTGGTAGAGGACAAAGGTCAACATACTGCAGTATTGCCTTGAAGAACAGAGGGTCCATTGCTAAACCACCTGAGCGAAAGGTGTTTCAGAAGAAGTGCCGGTGGAAGACAGGAGAGTGGCATTCTAGTTTCAGGCCTGCTAATTAGCTCCCATGCCTAAAGCTAGGCGATTCCTGCGTCTGGGCTGCTGCTCCTCTCAGGACAGGCTTTGAGCAGATTTCAGAGCACCACTCCAGGCCCTTCTTTAGGGTCTGAAAGAGGTCTCAGGATACTTAATTAACAACAACAAACAAAAAAAAATCAGCTATGAAATTATTTACAAGTCCTGGGTTAGATGATCACTAAGAGAACTATTGTTGTTGCACGCTAGATGTCTTGTATTAATATCCATATAATGTGTAGAAAAAGAAAAGAAACTTACACAAGGGATAGGAAGATGACTTGGTAAAAGACCCACCCAGCAAGCGTAAGGATTAAAATTCAGATGCCCAGCGCCCATAGAAAAGCCAAGAGTGGTGGCACATATCTACAACTCCTGTGCTAGAGAGGGGCAGGGGGCAGAATGGAAACATTCCTGAAGCCCATTGGCCAGATGTCTAGCCCAATTAATGAGTTCCAGGATGCTTGGGAAACTCAGCAACCAAGGAAAACATCTGAGGCAACTTCAGGCCTACACGCCCCCCCCCCACACAAACACATACACACAGACACACATACACACACACACACACACACACACACACACACACACACAAATAACCCTAACCTTTCATGTGATAGGAAGTAGCATTCTTCAGTTGTGTTGGGTATCAAATCATCCCTTACCTTAAGAAATAAAATGATGAGCCAAAGACATTCATGTTTGTCTTGACCCTATGATTCTGACAGGGATTGGGTCTAAATCATCTCTTCTCCTGCTTTTTTAGTTAGAGTTTCTATGGCTGTGAAGACACACTATGACCATGGCAACTCACATAAGGAAAACATTTAATTGGGGCTGACTTACAGCTTCAGGTTTAACCCGTTATTTTCATGGTGATATGTAGGCAGACATGATGCTGGAGAAAGAGCTGAGAGTTCTACATCTTAATTGACAGGCATCAGAAGGAATCCAGGTCCCACATTGGGCATAGCTTAATATATAAGACCTCAAAGCCCGCCCCCTCCATGGCACATTTCCTCTAACAAGGCCACATCTAACAATTTCCATCTAGAAAGGCCACAAGGGCCAGGCATTCAAACAGATGAGTCTATGAGAGCCATACCTATTCAAACAACCACATTCCAGGCCCTGGCCCCCATAGACTTATGCCTATAACACAATGTAAAATGCATTTAGTCCACCTTCAAAAGTGCCCTTAGTGTATCACAGTCAGAACAATGTTTAAAAGTCCGAAGTTCAACGTCTTTTCTGAGATTCATACAATCTCTTCCCTGAAATCTCCTCAAAAATTAGATCACATACGTCCAACAAATCATGGTGCAAGATGCACATTACCATTCCAAAATGGAAGGAAGATGGGCTAGTGAGGAAATTATGGGCAAAAGCAAGACTTTTAAACCAACTGAGCAGACTCCAAATTCTGCAGCTCCATGTCTGATATCAAAGCACTTCAACTCCAATGGAAAGGAGTTGGTTGTTAACGACAACACACTTCTTTCTCATGAGTTGCTTCCACTCCCTGCTAGTAGCTCTCCTTGGTGGGTATCCCCCTGCTCTGGCATCTCCAACATCTTGGGGTCTCAGAGGCAATCCAGGTTTCACCCTCACAGCTTCAAATAGTGGCCTCTCTGGGCCTCCATGCAGGGACACTCCTGGCACATGTCTGGTTAGAGGGACTTCCCTTAGTCACCTTGGGAGGTTCCATATTCCCTTTCTCCTTTCCTTGACTCTGAAAGCAGAGCCACATGGCCAAAACTGCCGAGTTATGCTGCTTTGTAGGGCTGGTACATGGACCTCTCATTCACTCACTTCACCAGTTTCCTGTTTTAGATGGTTTTCTTCGCTGACTAAGCTTGGCTGTCCTGGCATTTACTCTGTAGACCAGGCTGGCCTTGAAATCAGAGATCTACCTGGCTCTGTCTCCTGAGTGCTAGGATTAAAGGTGTGCACCACCATACCTGGACCTAGCTGTTCTTTAATTTCCTTTCAGAAGTTGGAAACTTAGCTGGGTGGGATCTTGCTGGGAAGTCTCTGCTCCCTTTATTCCATTTTATATCAGGCTTTACATTAAACTCTATCTTCTTGAAAATAGGACTTAACTCAATTCCACTTCCTGGAGCCCCTTTGTCCTTGAACTGTACATTTTGCATTTTTCCTCGCTCAGTAACTCCTTTTATTACAGATTCTCATAAGAGCAAACAGTAATAACCATATGACAGAGCCAATATTGGGCTGTTTTAAGATTTCCTCTGCCAATGGAATTAATACAAAACTCTTCACTTTAGCCTCAAGCAAACTTTTCAGACAAGGGTAAAAAGTAACCACATTCTTCACCAAAATATCCCCAAACCAGTCTCTAGGCCACATACTAATAGTCTTCTTCTCTGAAACCTATTGAGTCAGGCCCCCACAGTTCAAATCACTCTCAGCACCACTGTCTTCCATGGACCTACTAAAATGACCCATTAAGCCCCACATAATGAATTCAACTGTTTTTCTAATCCCTAATCCTAAAGTCCATGTATCTCCAAACAAAAACATGGTCCAGCCTATCACAACAATACCCTACAGTCCCTGCTACCAACTCGTCTCAGTTAGAGTTTCCATTCCTGTGAAGAGACACCAAGATCATGGCAGCTCTGATAAAGAAAAACATTTAATTGGTGCTGGTTTACAGTTTCAGAGGATTTGCCATTATCTTCCTTGTCTTGTGTAGGCAGACATGGTGCTGGAGAAGGAGCTGAGAGTTTTACACAGTAAGCAGAAGGAGTCTGTGTCCCATACTGCACATAGCTTGAGCATGTAAGACCTCAAAGCCCACCTCCACTGTGACTCACTTCCTCCAACAAGGCTACACCTACCACAAGGCCACACCTCCAAATAACACTCACTCTGAGTCAAGCATTTAAACATGCGAGTCTATGGGGTTCATACCTAGTTAGTCCAACACAGTCCCTCACCATCACCCGAGGTAGCTCAAGGCTTGAATCACCTAGAGATGCACCTGTCTCCATGTAGGAATCTGACTGAGCCTGCCTGCTGAAATGTACCATTCCTGCATGCGTTTCTCTGTGGCTGCTTGGCTTCATCCCAGACACTTGGTTACTAAAAATGAACATTCCTAAAAAGAGACACAGCCAGGAACAGGACCTTGTCATGTTTTACAACTGCGTGTCTCTAGGTCACTCTCAGCTGGTGTTTTTTCTTTCATTCACAAGGAAGTCAGGAGAGTCAGTCTAGGTTCAGGAGGATAGAAAAGATGAGTCTTTTTAAAAATGGCTTTATTGAGGATCAAGTGACAACTTAAGATTATAGACCTCGTGCCCTTTTCTGTGAAGACAGAGCGGTGAGGTTCCAGGAGAGCAAGTGGGAACAAAAAGAGTTTTGAGAAACTGTGTTCTGTCCTGGCAACAAATGAGATGGGAAATAATTGAGAAAGAATAGTTGGTGTCTTGAGAAGTGGGATAGATCTGGACAGGATACAAGGTAACAGACAGACTTGAAACTCAGGCAGGAGCTTTTCAATAGGTCCCAGGGGGAAGGGGACTCACAGACAGACTTCAAGCAGTAATGACCTGGAGCCAAGAATTCTTCCTCAGTTCTGTCTCCAAAAGAACAGTGCATAGTGTTGAAATGTGACCTTTGCTAAGCACTTTAATGAAAGCATTTAATAGGCCCGGAGAAATGAAGTCTAAGATTCCTCTGTGACCTCTTACAGCTTCCATTTCATAGCTGTAAATTTTAAAAGGAGAGTGGGGTAAAGTTGGTATAGTTACTGTATCCTTCAATGTAACTTTTTTTTTCATTATCTAGCAGATGGGGCAAAGTTGGTGTAGTTACTTTATTCTTCAATGTAACTTTTTGTTTCAGGATCTAAAAGCAAGCAGATTGGTATCTTCATTACATTTTACAGATGTTAAATAAGTTGCCTAAATTTAAATATCCTACAGTTCACAGAACTATGATTGAGATGTGTGTATTCTCAGAAAGTGAGACTTCTTTTGGCCATGACATGTTATGTGGCCCATTTAAAGAGGATTATAAAATCTCATTTAGCATGCTTATTGCAAAACAGTAATATACAAGTTCATCTGACAGTTTTTAATTTCAGCAATATAAAATGAGTATGATAGAAAAATTCAAATAAAATTCTGTGCTTTAAGTTTTCACTAAAACTTTTGGGAAAAAGTGGGAAAGCCCAGACCTTTCCTGTCCCAGGCCACACACAGAAACTTACCTAAGTAATTAAGGTGTGCATACCCTCTTGAGAGCCAAAAGGAAGCCATAAGGAAATAAAATAAGAAAATATTCATGGAAACGCAATGGTTCTTCACTTTTCCCTTTGTATATGAGAACACTTACCATAAAGCTCCATCATAGTTCTCTCTTAAAGCTGTTGCTTCTTCATTTTTGATATAACCTTCAACACTGGCCTGCAGTTTCCTGCACGTAGGAAAGAACTGGAACTTTAACAACACAATAGGCTAGTATGGCATCTAAAATTTCCTTAGTAAGAAAAGAGAGAAGGAAGGAAGGAAGGAAGGAAGGAAGGAAGGAAGGAAGGAAGGAAGGAAGGAAGACGGAAAGAGGAAGGAAATCAGTACTAGAGGAAGGGAGAGAGGGAGTAAGGGAGGGAAGGAGGAAGTGAGGGAGGGATAAAGGGAGGGAGAGAGGGAGGGAAGGAGGGAGGGAGGGAGGGAGGGAGGGAGGGAGGGAGGGAGGGAGGGAAGGAAGGAGGGAGGAAAGAAAGAGGGGAGGAAGGTGAAAAGAGGGAAGGGCAAAGGAGAATGGAAGAAAGCAGGGAACACAGGCTGGAGGAAGGGAGGGAAGGGAGGAGGGAGGGAGGGAGTTATGACATTACACTTACTCTGGAAGTCTATCGTGATAAAGGTTTCAGGCGTGTAAGAAATGGTATGTTGCTGGCCCGTCAGAGTCTGGGAAAGAGGGCTGCTGGCTGGGGGAGGATGTTTGTATTCTCCTCCAAATCTATCGAGTGTGATCCAAACTGCTACCATAGATAATTCCTCCAGAAGGGAGATTCATCAAGCAGTGATAATAAGGTCTTCCATCATTTACGAAGCACCTCCACGGGCATCCTCTCATTTAGATTGATAAATCATACCCTGGGGTAGCTACTATCAGCCTTATCTTACAGATGAGAAAACTGAGACTCAGGCTTGTTCAAGACTTGAAAGCAACCTGCCAATATTACCTCTCCGGTCTAGCTCTTCCACTTGTTCAGCATGTAACCCTTTGCTCGGTTCTGGACAATGTTAGCCATAGACAAGGCTCACATCCTCTTCTTACTCGGGGGATTCGTGTAGCCGAGGCAGCTGTAAGCACAACACCAGTACCATCGAAGGATCACAGTAGCAACCAGAAGGTGCCAGGAACTCTTGCCTGCTGCAGCAGCTGGTTGTGAGATTGAAGTCTTTTCAGGGCCTAGAGTTTCAAAGGCACTGAAGAAAAACTGTCAAGAGCTTCATAGACAACTTTATCCTCTGTGGTAAATGCAGAGAACTTCTAATTTTTGAACCCCATCAAGAGGAAACGGTGTTCACAATGTAAGGCTCCGAGGTGGGACCTGCAGAAGTTTCCCCAACCGGATCATGCTGTGGGGTTCTACTAACAGCTTCAAGAAATTTGCTAACCTCCTGTTCCCGTCTCTGTGATGTTGAGTCTGCTGTGCAGTGAGTGGTACCATCTCAGAGGCAAGAATCCAGTTCTTACCAGTCAGGCTTTGTCTCAGCACTCTGACACAAAGGCAGATGTACAAGGAACTGAACACACAACTGAGGGAATTCCTAGGCACTCTACATGCTCTAGAGATACTCTCTCCACACACGGCATTGTGTCCTTCACAGAATGCACAAGCTGAAAGTGCACTGAAGAGCGGCCAACAGAAACAGCTTTACTCCCCGTGCCCAGGCCCTGGGACTCCCAGCCAGCTGCCTAAACTCATTCTCTTTGCTACCACCAAATTTGGGGACCTCAGCTATCTCGTATTTTATGGTCCAGTGTGATAAGTGGCTGATTTATAATCAGAAGTAAAGTCAGGCTTTCTCGTTTGCATATTTCTCCTTATGGAAATTTCCTTTCTGTCTCATAATTCCTGCAGTGCTGGCATGTGGGTCATTTCCTTCTCCAATTGGCTTTGTTAAGCAGCAGCAAAATGCCTGGGCGTTTGGCCACAGTCGAGGGCCAGGCAAAGCTTGACTAAGATAAACTCTATTTGAGTTGGCGCATGTGCCCAGAGTCCCCAAGGGCAGTAGGAGGTATACTTTATCTAATTATCAGCCTGCTGCTGGGTGCAATGTGGCATTGACTGAAAGATGCAGTGAAGCCTCTTTTATTTTAGCTCTGGCCCACATTGGAGAAGGACGCTTTAGAGCACCATGCTCCTTTTAAAACTTAGGTAACAACGACCAAAGAAATTAAGTAAGCAATAAGAGAGGCAAATCAAATATAAATGGAAATCTTCTCCAAGGTCCTTGGAACCAGGACTCGCTGGCAGACACCTAATTCCAGGACTAGATAAGACTCCCCTCCCAAGCTTCCCATTGCCCTATGGATGACAGCCTCCTGCAGAACCGTTCAGTTGAGCTCAGAAGCTGGGAAATGGGACCCATTCTTTCTAAGCTATAATGCTAGAAGACTTTTTTAAACAAAGGCCCACACTTCAGGATTTCTAAAAGAAGTCCTTGGTTTTTATAAAAAGTTGGAAACTGGGGATTTTTATTCCTGTAAGTGTGAAGGTTTAGTGCCTAGCCAAACATAAGCTCCCTGGTGGCAAAAACTTAACTCATACTCTCAGAGTCTTCATTACTTGACATTTAACTGCACTAACCAGTATTTGTGACATTGCTAATGTGTGTGTGTGTGTGTGTGTGGCACCTGTCTGTTGTGAGTTTACGTGTGTATGTTTGTGTGTGTTGTGTGTGTGTTTATGTGTGTGTTGCCTGTGTGTGTGTGTGCGTGTGGTCTACACACTTGAGTTTGTAGGTGTATGTACACACACATGTGGAAACCAAAGCCAGACTTCATGCTTCTCCCTCATTCACTCGCCCTCTCTGCCCTACTGCCCTGACACAGACTCTCTCACTAAACTGTAACCCCAGAGCCCACATAAAAAGCTAGGTACCAAGAGGTAGAGACAGGGGTGTCTCTGAAGCTCCCTAGCTAGCTAAATTAGGCTTTTTAAATTGGTAAGTTCTGGTTTCAGGGAGAGACCCTGTCTCCATGAGTAAGGGAGGTGGCAGAACCAGAAGACACTGAATGCTAATCTCTGGATTCCACAGCATGCCTCACCCCCACATACATGTACCAAACACATACACGCATACAATACATACACCTTTAATCCCTTCAACTCTGGATGCAGAGGCAGATGAATATCTGTGAGTTTAAGACCCATCTAGTCTACAGAGTGAGTTCCAGGACAGCTAAGTCTATACAGAGAAGCCCAGTAACACTGTCTCAAAACCTCCCCCACCCATCACAAAAAAAGAAACAAAAATTCGTATATACAAAATAACACTGAATTCTTCCATGTATTTTTCTAACTTCTTAGTCTGACTTTCTAGTCCTTGTTTTGTGACCATCTACCTTTTGTTCTATCCAAGAGGAAATGCGTTCCACAATGAATAGATAAAATGAGACAAATGTATCTCCACCAATGGGGGAAAAAATCAAACATATGACAGTATTAAAAATTACTTCAATATAAATCAGGTTAAACTTAAAAGAGAAAATTAAGCCAATGCAGTGCTAGAATTTCAACAATATCTGTCAATAATGACCTTGAAATTTATGTGTGTGTGCATGTGTGTGTCAACTGTACAAGGACATTGATCTCAACACACTTATTCTAACACTTGAAAACCACACAGCTCACCAGAGACCAGTCACAGCCTACAAGCCCATTGTCCTACCTTCTAGGCCAGGATGAATTCCTGGCTTGGTGCGCTTGATAGTGCCAAGAGTTAGGAGAGCCGATTTCAAAGACAGGCAACACTTCACGCAGGAGTATTTGACAGGAATCCAGTGGTATTTTTAGAGATTCTTAAGTAAAGCAGATCATTTGGAAAAAAGCCTCTTTGTATAATGTATTTGGCAAACGTCACACAACTTTGGCTTGACACAAAGTGATAGGATCCATGTCCCGGATATTTCAGATTCTCATAGCAACGCTGCACTTTTTTTTTTAAATGTTAACTATAGCAAAGACTATTGACACCTTTTAGTACAGAGAGTGTTCAAAGGGAATTAAGGATTGACAGGTAAAGCACTAATACCAAAGCTGACAAGCTGGGTTCGATCTCTGGGACCTACACAGTGAAGGGAGAGAATCAGAGAGGATTAAGAGGATTTTGGAGTCATCGACTTGGTTACAGTCCTAGTTGTGACATTAAAGTGACAGCAATATAATCAAGACCATCCAGAGTTCCAGGCCCTCAAAGAGGAGAGAAAGAGCATTTTATAAGCTTCCTTCACAAGTAAGTGTCCCCAACTCCACTACATACTGAATTAGTGTGAGAAAAATGCAAGCAGAAGGCTTTTGACTCACAAGGTGAAAAGGAAGCTTCAAGCCACATCATAATTTTCCATATACTAAACAAAAGAGTTTTATCTATAAAATAAACTCTCCTTTCAGCTTCTAAACCATCACTAATATCCATCAACACAGAAATGATAGTCATCCTCTAATGCCTCGGGTGTTTTTTATTTTTAAGAGTATTTTAGGAGAAATTTGACAGAGAATTTTTTCTTTACGTTTTGAGTCCTATTTTCATGCATTCATTTCATTCCATGAAAGGGAACAATAGTTCGTGAAAACTTGCAATATTTAATATCTTTAATGTCTCCACATAGCCACAGCCTGTTTTTCTTGTAGACTGGGTATATTCTCTGCATTCGAATGCATCACTAGGTGTAAAAGATTTTTAACATGACCTACATCCCAGAAATCAAGCACATACTTTATCATGATCACATATATATGTATGTATGTATACATTTATTTATATATGTAATACACGCACAAAGATATGCCGCTGAAAGACTCTCTATGTCCTTCTGATATGTCACTACCATCACTTCTGGCTGCCAGTTCAACTTAATGCACTTGACACTTCCCCCTCTCACACTGTTAGCTCTCACAAATAGTTAAGCTCTGAAATACCAACGCAGCAAGTGTAACTATAGTCAACTGCTCTTATTAATGATTTCTTCATGAACAGATCACAGTCCAGTAAACACGGAGTTGTTCTGTGTTGTTCTAAAAGCAGCTAATAGCAGGATGTAATTTGAAGCAGCTTCGGCTCACTTACAAAAACCCTTGCTCTGTTAATTGTGATTTCACACCCCACTAACCAGCACAGCCTGGAGCTAATGCTCGTGCCGGGAGCAGTTAGTGTTCTGAAGCTGTCCTCTCTACTGCTGGTTTTTTTGTCTCTCCATGGTTAGCATCTCCGCTCAGGAGACTGAAGTAGGCGACTTCCACAAGGAAACATTCTTAATTCTTTTTTGTCCCTCACCTGGCAGGAGACAGCCTGTTGCTCTGTCTATTATTTGCTTCTTGCTTTTGTTTCAACCATTCCTTTTTTTTTTTTTTTTTTTTTTTTGCCATTGTTCCCCAAGCAAAGCATGTGGCCAATACAAGCTTTATCCTTCCTATTCTCAAACGCTGTGGTTAAATAATAGAATGCTTCATTTCTGCCTAGGTTCATCCACAAGTACTCTTGGCTCCTCCTTGAGATGACTGTGCCCTCAGGACTGGATAATGCTATCTAATGGAAGGAAAATGTGGGGGCAGGGATGCCAAATCATTTGGAGGAATGTAGCAGGTCCTAAAACCGGAGCAGACCAAAAGATAGAACACAGCATGCTACATTCACATATGTTCTCAAATATGTGCACGTGCAGACCGAATTTTCATCCATGGCAAGGGACCATAAATAAGTTGAAAGCAAGACCCCAAAATAGGAATCTTGAATAAGTCTCTTCCCTCAGGAACTTAGATTATTTATATGAAAATCTAGTGGACCAAAGATCAAACTGGGTATTATCTGGGGCTTCGGACCCAAGCACTACCTCACCTATGAATACACAGATTTCAAAGAGAAGAGCACAGATTTAGTGAAAGGCAGAGCAGGAGGAAGTAGACAGTACCTCGGTAGGGGCCCTGTGACATAGCCCACGAAACTGGGGTGCTCTCCCACTGCTCACTGACTAGCTTGAAATCAACTGAAAACTCCCAGAAGAGCAAGGGTCATCTTTTGACTCACGTGCTTTCCAGACAGCATCACGGGCCTGACACTCTATATGTCAAGACTGCATTAGGAATAAATAATAATGCATTTCAGAGAAATAGCTGCTGTGAACATTTACGAATCCATTTAGAGCACAAATATACCACCATGGAGTTGTCGTGCAAAGTCCAACCAGCATCCATAATATTTTAGTAAAGAAAAACTTATGCTGCCTTTTCACAATTGAAATAAAAACTGACACTTCGCATTTGAAAGAGAGGCACATTTTCAAATTCTTACTGTCACAGGTTTTCTACATAATGAAGAAATAATGTTTTTAAATAAGGCCTGTTTATATTTTTTTTTACTTCATACTCCAGTTTCCTCTGCGTAGCATGTAAAATATCATTTTGGGGGTGAAAATTTGTGCATCCCATCATAGGGCCTATAAAACTGGAGCCCTCCTGTTGTGGAAATAGGTTCATTGATGCGTGGACAGTTCTCAGCATGTCTATCACTGGGAAAGTTTTGCCAACAGTTTCACAGGAATTGTAGGCAAGGGCTTTGGAAATTGCTCAAGGTTATTACCCCATATGTATGTTAAAGAGTAAATGTAAATGGCTTATGCTAAGCACAAGTTAAGGAAACATCTGGACAAGCTGATGAGATTGGATCTAAACGTAGCCTTGATGAGATGGCTAACAGATGCTGGCTGCAGAAACAGATTCACGGTCAGAGGTTCCCTTTGTAATCAGGTTCATGCCCAAGTTAAGCTCTAGAAGAACTCTCTGGATCCAAGAACATGTGCACTCTGATGATAAATCTGGGTGTAAGGAATGGAAGTGAAGCCAACACAAATACATCTAAAGACAGAAGGACTGGACAGACACCAGCCACTGAAGGTTCTACCATGTGGTATCTTTTTATCTACCTTTTAGGTCTCCCTGGCAGGTGATGACACCATCCTCAAAGGAGAAAGTTCTAAAAGCAAAGTCAAAGACCTGGGAGGCAAATAGACCCATTCCACTGCTCAGGGACTGGGCTCATTAGCCAAGTCATATGTATGTGCCCGTAAGATAGTTACTTAACTATTTACGGTCAAAAGCTTGAGAAGAATCAGTAAGAAGCAAAATGATTTCCTGTGAGTTTGAAAAGATGTAACATTTTCAAAAATGAAGACAAGGCAGCTGACATTTATTGTAAATGATAAATCAAAAAGTTACAATCATCATGTATTTCTTCAAAAGTACCTGTTCCATGAATAGTGATGCATTCTCTATCACAAAGAAAGGATATTATCCTGTGTAAGTTTGTTGGAACTCAGGGGATCAGCTGTGATAACTGGTTTGAGGAAAATTTGCCAGGTAACATACAACTTTTATAAGCAGAAACGTGTTCATTTTATAACCAGAAACATGTTTTTGTAATAGAGACTGTTACCAAACAGTCAACATAACTTTTCTTTCAAATCATACAACTTGGACAAATCAAATGATGTAGGTCTTACTAGTTCCTCAAGCAAACCAACTGAATTACCATATCCAGACTTGAAAATAAAGACATGCTGAGGAATGAAATATTGAGCTGGGAATGAAAAGGAAATATTGAGCTGGGCAGTAGTGGCACATGCCTTTAATTCCAGTACTCAGGAGGCAGAGGCAGCCAGATCTCTGTGAGTTTGAGGCCAGCCTGATCTACAAAAGAGAGTTCCAGGACAGCCAAGACTACACAGAGAAACCCTGTCTCAAAAAATAAAAATGAAAAATAAAAATAAAGAAAAGGAAATGTTGGGAGCTCCATCCACTTGTATGTGTGCCAACACAGAAGGGGTCAATTCTCTCTAAAACGTATTAGGAAGTGGATTACAAGGTAGAATGGAGCCTAAAGATATTTGGGGCTAATCATTGTGACACAGAGCCCAGGCCTTCTACAGCTATCTTCTATAGGGCTTCTACTGCTGTGATCGAACACCAGGACCAAAAGCAACATAGGAAAGAAAGAGTTTATTTCATGTTACTGCTCTCAGCTGTGAGCAGAGTGGGCAAAAAACTCAAGGCAGAAACCTAGCGGCAGGAACTGAAGCAGAGAAGAGTAGGAACACTAGTTACTGACTCGCTCGGCCTGCGTTCTTACACAGTGTCCAGGATGTTCACCCACTGTGCGCTGAGCTCAGATGCATCAACCATTGATGAAGAAAATGTACTGCCAACTTGCCTATAGGTCAATCTGGGTGCCGGGCATTTCCTCAGTTTAGGCTCTCTCTTTCCAAATGCATAGTTGGCAAAGTCCTAACCAGGACAATGGCTGAGCCTCCTAATAACAAGACAATGGAAATTAAGCAATCTTTGGTAAGGGTCTATTCTTAGCATAGAAATTGATTGATTCCCCCAAACCCTTGCTGCAGCAAGAAAATCAGAAGAACAGCATATCCATCACTTTTGTGTTACACTGATAAAATAACCAGACAAAACGACTTCAGGGAGAAGGGTTTGTTCTGAGGGATGCAGCTCACAGTGGCAGGGACGGCATGACACCAGGAGCACACTGGATCATGGTGACCTGGAAGCTGGCTCTTAGGAGTTCATCTCCACACAAGAAGCAGAAAGGAAAAGGAAGCAAAACCAGGCTTATAAAACCACAAAGCCCAGCCCTTGAGACACACTCTTTGCAGCAAGGACCCACCTCCTAAAGGCTCCTTAACCTCCCCAAATTGTGCCTCCAACTCGAGTCCAAACCAAGTGTTCAAATCGGTGAGCCTACAGGAGACATTTACCAATCAAACTCACAACAAACAGGGAAGAGAACACTTTCTAAAGCTATGAATGAATCAACTTGCTGTGAGCATTTGCCTCTTTCAGTGGGGGATGACTCATCTCCAAATTCTTCTGGCATTTTGTGATATTTAACTCTGGTGAACATTGAAGAGTCTAGAATTTATTGGATGCTCTGGCACCAGCGTCCTGCCTCATATCACTCAGGAAAACAAGAGGTTCCCTAGGTCTCATCCTCCCATCAGGGTGCTAGAGGATTATCATTGGGTGGATCTGTTCATAAATGAAGAAATAAAGGCTAAAGTTATCTAGTACTAGACTCCAATGGCTTGGAATCATGCTGGCTATGTGGAATGCCTTGACAAATTATGCCTCTTGCCAACAACTGTAATAGAGGCTAACAGCTATTGAGGTGCTACGTATTACCTCACTTAATCCTAAATTAACAGTATAAGATAGGGTGATACCGTTATCTTCCTTTTGTCGGCCTGCTAAATTAAGGCAAAGAGAGGTGGCCATATGATGATGTCACCAACTGGATAAAAATATATAATTACACAGCTCACATTATAGAAAGGTAGTTTTTCCTTAATTCAAAACAAAGGTTCATATACAAGGCTCTGGTTTCCTTTCTGCATCTCTGTTAAAAACACTCTGACCAAAAGCATCATAGAGAGAATACAGAGCAAAAATTCACACAGGAGCTCGGAAAAGAGATCATAGAGGAACCCGACTGGCTGGCTTGCTTTCTGGGTTGATTCTTAGATAGCTTTCTTATACAGCTCAAAACTGCCTGACCAGAAAATGGTGCCACTTACAGTGGGTTGGGCCATCGTACATCAATAATCAAGACATTCCCCCCACAGACATACCCATAAGTCAATCTTATCTATTCAGTCCCTTAAGTGAAACTCCCTTCTAAATAAACCTAGGCTGCATATCATTGCCAACTAAAGCTAAGTGAAACATTCATGCACATCAGAAATGTTTACAAATGGCATCTTTCCTACACAAATGTTTTATTTCAGTGGTTTTTTGAATCCTTTGTAGCAGTGGTTCGCAGTCTGTGGGTCAAATGGCTTTTTCACAAGTACCACATATCAGATATTCATATTACAATTCATAACTGTAGCAAAATTATAATTGTGAAGTAGCAACAAAGATAATTTTATGGCTGGCAATCACCACAACATGAGGAACTGTATCCAAGGGTCATAGTCTTGGGAAACTTGAGAACCAATGCTCTATATTCTAAAGCCTTCTTTTCCCTTTGAAAATGCTCACTGAATATAGACCAAGATGTGAAAATAAGCCTCACAATTAGAGTACCTCATCCAAGCTGCTGTGTCACAGTGTTTCCCCACCGTCTTCCTTTTGGAGTCTCTAGAAATTACTTTAAAGGGCACATTGTTAAATTTATCATGAGTTATGTGCTGGTAAATATTTAACAGCCAGATCTCGGGGAGTCATAGGAGGACTGATCTTCGGTGTCTGTTGATTTCTGTATTGTAAATATTCCCAGCTTGGCCAATTTTAAGTTGTCAATAAATGCCATCAAACACAGAGTTGAGGAGACACACAGGTAATTGGCATTTGAGAGTTTGTACCAGTAAACAACAACACAATAAGTTTTCAACAAAGAAATAACTAAAAGTTTTATTTTAAGGTTATACTAAATGACTCATTGTGCCCTACTTTATAGGGATATTTGATTAATACATTTTGATGCATATTTGATGACATAACAGTAATTTTAGGCCTAAAATCACATACTGTATGATATATTCAAGTTGGCTTGTATATAAATATGAATGGTAACTTATAAGTAAAAGGACTTAGAAAACATCACTTAACTGCTTATGCCTAACCCACGATTACTGAGGTACTAAGAATTTCATGATTAAACATCTTTTCCTTTCCTTAAAACCAATGCTTTTGCTATATTTGGAAAATTGGTCATCCTTAAGTAGTTATTGTGTATTTACATGATGGATGTCAATTTCTTAATATATCAGATGACTTGTTAGCATGTTTCTTGTTGGATAGAAAAACACCTGGGGCTGGGTGCATTATAAGGAAAAGGAGTCATTTAAGCTCTTGATTCTAGATAACTGAAAGTCCAAGACCAACTGGCCACATCTAGCGAGGGGCGTGTCTTGCTTCATTCCATGATAGAAATCAAAAAGGCAAGTGGGCACGTCTAGGAAAAGTAAAAGGCACCTTACAACAATGAAAATCACTTTACAACACACTCACAGTAACTGTATAGTCCTGCAAGGGCAAGCTTGCAGAGGAAAAACAAAAGTCCTTTCATGAAGACTTTCCTCCTGGGAGGACCATACACTGCTGTGGAAGTTATCTTCTCGCACTGCGACATTGAGAACCAGGCGTTCACAAAGCACGGCAGACAACTTTATTTGTATTAGGAAGAATCAGGAAGTGAAAATTCAAGTTATGACCTATGGGAGAGATACCTTTAAAACGATAACCTTTTTAGGGTAACTCAATGGGAGTGCCAGGAAACCCTTGCTGGGCCTGGGGACAGCACTGGCACAGTTAGAGAGAAAGAAATGGGAAGAAAGCTGTGGAAATAAATAAATCATCTACGAAGAACAGTGATCTGTGTTTAAGCACACAGTAGGTGCCCAATAATTTTTACTCTCCTCTAGTGCAGTGGTTCTCAGCCTTCCTAATGCTGAGACCCTTCTACAGTTTTTCTTGTGGTAGTGATGCCCAAACACAAAATTATTTTCATTGTTACTTCAGAGTTGTAGTTATGCTATTACTTTATGGATCAAAAAAAAAATACCTGTGTGTTTTGATGCTCTTAGGTGACCACTCTGCAAACATTGTTGAACCCTCCAGGTTGGGAACCACTGCTCTAGGATTCACTTTTGGATTTTGAGGTCATTCATTTAGCCCAGGCTAACCTCAAGCCTGTGATTCTCCTGCCTAGTCACCCAAATGCTGAGACTGTGGGTGTGCCTTACCATACCTGAACCAATCTTTCCATCATCAATGGAAGTAGAAGTCAAAGAGATTCTGTTTTAGTTATTGTTATATTACTGTGAAGACACTTCTTGAATGAGACAACCTATAATAGGAAACAGTTAATTGGAAACTTGCGTACAGTTTCAGAAGGTTAGTCCATTTTCTGTGGCTGAGAGCACAGTGACAGGCAGACAAGCAATCAGCAATGGTTCTGGAGGAATTGATGAGAGCTACATACATGCTTACCCAGAAACAACAGGCAGAGAGGGAGAGAGAGAGAGAGAGAGAGAGAGAGAGAGAGAGAGAGAGAGAGAGAGAGAGAGAGAGAGAGAGAGAGAGAGAGAGAGACTAGGCATAGTGTGGGCTGTTGAAATCTCCAGTGACACAGCTACTCCAACAAAAGTCATACCTTGTACCCTTCCCAAAGAGTTCCACTAATGGGTAGACCAAGCATTCAAATATATGTGCCTATGAAGGTCTTTCTCATTCACACCCCAACTATGGTATTTAGGAATCTGTTAATGCAAAATGATATGAATTATGTCAAGCTGGGAAATGAGAAAAGGAAGTATTGGCTAACTGAGAAATTCAATCTAGATTAGCAGCATATAATGGTATTAGTCTCATCATTTTTCTTTATCTTGGCTCTGCGTTTCTCTGGGTTTATTCTCGTATAGGCTCATGTCTTGGTGTGGATAATATGGCTGCCTGCTGCTCTGGCTTGTCACCGTCCCTCTCAGGCGCTCTAACAGAAAGACAAGCTTTTCTCCTACAGGTTCTTTGGTTCTGGTGAACTAGCCTAACTGGTAAAGATTTCCCCGTGAGCTCATCTGAATTGTTACGATCAGGACACTTGATGCTGGCCAATCATGTGATCGCAAGCTCCCTGGAGATCATGAATGGACTTGCCTCTCTTTGAGAACATGTGTGCTGATCCCTCAAAAAATTATGATGTAGTTTCCAGAAAAATGGGACAGGAATTCTAGGTTGTCAAACTACAAAGGAAAAACCAACTGCTTCACGTAATAAATCTTTTATATAACAAGAAGCTGGCACTTAAACGACTAAGTAAACTATTTTAAAATATGAAAAAGAAACCCCCCCTCCCGTGTCATCAATGTCTTATTCGATGAGTAAATTCAAGAATGATATTCAAAAGGCTTTCCAAAAGCAGCAGAATCAGGGGGGCTGAGCCGCTGTTTTCAGTGAGTCATTCCCACGGTCAACCTGGGCATATGCTCTAGTTCACTTTGGTTCCAAAATTTCCCCTTTATCCTCTGCTTTCTTAGTAGAAGTACAATTTCCTTATAACATAAAGTTTTGTTTATAATTATCCTTCATCCCATTTCATGAACTTCTTTCCTTTGAAATCTTATGTTTGCCTCTAAATTTGGAAAATCATCAGTCATTATTTCAATATTCTTCCCCCTCCTATAACTTTGTGTATTACACTCATGTATGGCCAATATCTTCTAACTAAGATTTTTTCTCAATTTATCCTCAGTCCTTTCTTATCAGTTAGAATGAATATTCTCATCATCTTCAACTTAACTATTTTGCCACTGCTAAACTGTCACCTCTCCCTCGCCCATGAAATCTTTAATTAGATGTCGTACTTCTGAGTTCTAGTATTTTAATACAGTATTTATTTTTAGTGTCAGCTTTCTGCTGCGATTTGGCATGTAGTCACTTATTTAAATCTTGCATCGTGTTTGTGAGTGGAACTTAAAGCACTTGTCTGTGAGTTCCAGCACGCGGGTCATTCTAGGAAGAACCCATTTCTAATGCCTTTTCATTTACTTTGGGTTCCATCTCCTGATGCCTTTTTTTCTCTTTCCTACACCGATGCCTACCTCCTACTCCTCTTTCTCCTCTTCCCTCTTCCCCCATTTCTTTCTAGAAGTTATTCCAACATTGGTTATATCACATTTCTGCGGTGATCTGTTGTGCAGCACTTTGAATGCTGGGAAGGGAACATGTACACTATTAGCCCCAATCCCTTAGATGGCAGTACCCATGGTACAAAGTCCTCAAAGCTCTTTTCCTCCAGTCCAGCCCCTTTGCTATGCAGTGCAGGGATAGAGGGGCAGCTTCTAGAAAGCTGTGTTCTAGGCCCGGTGTTCATACCAGCAAACTGCAGCTTCTTTTAGGTTTGACAGCTCTTAAGACGGCAAAGGTGACTCCAACACAGAGGCATTGAATTGCACACACACACACACACACACACACACACACACACACACACACAGAGGAGGAAGAGCAGACACAATGTAGTTTGGTATTTGTAAATGAAAATTTACTCCGAAGCAAAGCAATTGAATCTTTCATCTATTCTCAACCGAATGACCCAACTAAGATAATATTATTGATTGGAAATAAATTACCAGTTACCACCCACAGGAGCAAACATTCAGTACAATTGCTAGTACCATGGTTACCTCATAAGAAGACTCTCCTTAAATTCAAAAGATTAAAAAAAAAAACCATATGTCATTTTTAAAAGAAATTTTCTTTTTGTATAAGGTTAATAAAGAAATGGACTTTTCTCCTTTGAAAGTCATCAATGTCTCTATTATATCAATTTCAGTCTGGGTACTGAGGCTTCTCAGATCCTGTCATCTTCTGTAGAAATGAGTCAGGACAATTGGAGAAGTTCTCCTAAGTTAATTCACACGATTCAACCTACGTTTTGGTTATTTAAATCTTTGTATTCACTCTAAGACTTCAAACAGTCTTGACCTCAAGAATTTTGAATGAAGGGAGAGCTCTTGCCCCATCCACAAATCCTAACTCAGAGCTCTGGGCTCTACTGTTCCACCTGGCCCATGTCAGAAGCGTTTCTCCTAATGTCTGCGAGATGAGTGATAATGGTTCTTTCCTGTTTTTTCAAATGTTCTCAATTTTTCCAGATCTAATGTCTACTTCATCTAAACATGAAACAATAGTTTAACACAAAAAGTAATCAGGTCAGAACTATTTGAGGCAAATTTCTCTAGTTGAATTCCAACTTTTCATTCATCTTTTTTCACCCTCTGGATGGAATCCCAGAATTGTTCAAATCTCCTGACATGTTCTCAGACACATGCATGCTTCTTGGAATTTATTTAACAAATATTTGGTAAAGATGTGTTAAGATATTATAAAGTGTACAAAAGTACCCAATGCATCATCCTGGATTGAGAGAAAGTTGTTCAAAATCTAATGGGGAAAGAGAATATGACAGTTTTTAACTTCAAATTATTTGGCCCTGGTGGGGTAGCTTGGTGGATAAAGCACTTGCTTCCTAAGCATGAGAACCAGAATTCAGATTCCCAGAACCCACAGAAAAGCTGAGTCCCATGGGACAGAGATCTCTGTGGCACACTAAATAGCTAGACTATACAGACATTGTTCAGTGAGAGATTCTGCCTTAATAAATAAAGTAGAGAGGGCAGGAAGAAGACACTGACCTTCAACCTCAAGCCTTTACATGAACATCTCACACATATAAGCATATATATATATATATATATATATATATATATTCAAAAGAACCAAAATTAAAAAGTAAGCTATTCAAATAAAACAAAATAATATAAAATCCTCTAGATAAACCTAGCAGAGAATATATGGGAACCCACTGAATGAGGGAACCCTTACAACCGTCGTAAGACAACAAAGGGAGACAGTTTAGAACACTGGTTCCCAAACTCAGGTTGCAACCATTTTGGCAAACCCCTTCCTCCAAAACTATGTACGCTACGATTCACAACAGTAGTGAAATTACAGTAATGAAGTGGCAAAGAAAATGATTTTATGATTGGGGGTCACCACAGTATGAGGAACCATATTAAATGGTTGCAGCATTAGGAAGATTGAGAACCAGCAGTTTAGACCATCTCAAAAACAAGCTTTCAATAGTCAGGTGTTTGTAATAGCTTCCATGTTTACTTTCAGAGGGCTGTGACAGAGATGCCCAAGCAAAACAACTGAGGGAGGAAAAGGAATTTTTGTTCAGGGTCTCAGACGTTTCCATCCATGGTCACTACTGGTTTCTGGGTGCCGCTGACTCCATGTATGCTGAGGGGCAAGCATCCTGATGGACACCATGTGGTAGAATGCTTACCTACTGGCTTAGTCAATTGCCTAACGGCAAACAACATACTGTGAGACAGACAGACAAGAAGGGCAAGACAATCTTCAAAAACATTCCCCAGTGGCCAACTTTTGCCCATCTGGCCCCACCGTATACTTTTACCATCTCCCGTTATGCCATCATATCATGAATTCATCAAGACATTTATCTATTGATTAGGTCAGAACCTCCAAGATTCAAACACTTCCCAGCAGCCCGTCTGCCTTTTCTCTGACAACTAAGCACTCGTAATGAGTCTGTAGGGACAGTTCATATCAAACCATGAAAGCTTCTCAAAGACCTCTGGGACATTAGCCTGTTTGCCCTCTTGCACCTTCCCTCAGCAAGAGAAAGGAATTTCCCGTCATGTTATTGTTTTGTACTCTGGTACTTAAATGCCAATATAGCTCCAGCATCACATTATTCTAGAGGGAAAAATGGAAGTCTAAGAACAAGAGTCCTGTCTTTTTTGTCTATAAATCTAGCATCTGAAAATTTGCAGCAATGATCAAATTGAGTATGCTAGGTTAACAACTTTTTGGGCAGACAGGATTTGAACACTCTTTGAAATCCAGCAGTAACTTAGGGCTTTTTTTTTTTTTCTGGGAAAAGTGAGAATCCTTTCAGACTTTAGACCTCCCTCTTCTTCTCCCCAGGAAAAACTACTTATTCATTGAACCAAGGTGGGTTTCATTTCCCACACCAACTCCCCAGGCAAAGCCAGGGGAGAAAGGAAAATACATATTAGCATAGCCAGAGCACAGAAGTGTTTTCTGCCCACGTATTCCAGGGGTGATATTCATAGCAAACCTCTGAGATTCCATTAATGCAGTGATTAATAAAACATTACTGAGCAGGTTGCCCACAGAGAGGCCTACACATGCTTGTTTATAGTTGACACGTCACTCAGCATCCCTGAATGGAGAATTTAGTAGAGCTGCAATCCTCCAGCTGCATTCAAATGTGACTAGCAGGGAACCTGTTTATCTAGGGACCAAGCTGCTTCTGATTTACAATGAACAGAACCTTCAAAGCAGTTTCTGCCTTCCTCACAATCTGATAAGCTGTTACACAGAGATAAACATTTACATTGGATTAAGCGTGTTCATCTATTTTTCAATGTTATTTTTTTAATTTCCTCTCTCTTTCAGCTTTTAGGGCTTCATTTTAAGTAATGCTAAGTAATTTATAAATTATACATAACCTTAATCATTATAAATTCTACTTTAAGGAAAAGGTAAAAAAGAAAATACTAAGAAAGTGGGTTTAAACATTATTTTAATTGATTGTTAAATTGTAATTGTGTTAGACTACATTATATTTTCCTTAAAGATGCCTACATTATGCACGAAATCACTAGTCAGCTTGTATTGGAACTCTGAATATCTAAGTTTTCAATTTCTACAGTATAGAGCATAAGTAGGTTGTCTTTGGGTCAAGTACTTATAATAACACTCACACTAAAGGAAATTCATGATATTCTTACCTCCAAGATTATTTTTAAATGATGGAAATACTTGGTGAAAACAGAAATACCTTTCTGTTACTCTTGACTTATACAAACATACTTTTAAGAATCAAGAATGTTACTTGATAACCAAGATAACGTTATTTACTTTGCAGCTAACTAGGTGCATCTATATTCTAGGTTTCTAACCAGGGCCTAGTACATATACAGTAAGTAGTCAATAAATATTTGACCTGATTCGATTAAATCTTTGAAACTTTGAAATAGGATAATATGTATGCTTCTGTTGACCTAAAAACCTAGAAGTAAGTGAAGGTCCATTTATGGTTTTGTTTGAACCCAACTTCATTGAGAATTACAAATCCAAAGAAAACATCTCTTTTTGCTTGTATATGGTTGGTATGTCTTATCCAAAATGCTCAAGGCCAGAATTATTTTAAATTTTATATTCTTTGGGAAATTTTAAAATATTTACAGATTCATAATGCAATATCTTGATTTTAGAACCCAAATCCAAACATGAAGTCCATTCGTGCTTCATGTATACATCAAACTCATTTCATGGGGCAATATTTTAATTAATATTCCTGTGTTTGAGTTGTGGCCTGTTACACGTACTTAGGAGTATAATTTATTGTACTGTATCCATCCTCAAGTTACAGATATTATAGCACTTCATATTTTCAAACTAAAAATTCTCAGCCTATAAAAATTCTCAAACATTCCCTTATTTTGTGCCTGCTAGCTGCAGTCTTACTGTGGAAGCAGGCGAAAGGGGAGAGCATGTGGTAAGTAGACAGCTAATGAGATTAAAACCATGCATTTCCCTGTTTATGCCTTTTGCCATGCTGGGTGTTAAGAGTATAGCTTATTTGTAAATAAGGTTGTCATGGTCCTGTATAACCCTTCACAAAATAGTCGTGGAATATGTAAAGAGCATATCAAGTCCTAGATACACAAAATAGCACACACACACACTCTACCTGTATGTGCCATTACCTTTAAAAGTCACATGCTGATTCTCCTGAGATGCTCTTTTCCTCAGAGCCCTTTCTCAAAAGGCAATTAAGTTTCCAGCTGTCTATAACGTTTTCTTTGAGGAGTTGGTGTCACACTCCCCTACATTCAAAAAAAATGTCAGTAATTTTTAAAGATACATGGCAAACCTTCTTTGAACTAATTATTCTCTCTAATTAGGCAAATAAAAGTGTGCGTTTATAGAGCGGTTCCTGTATCTTCGTTACTTGTGATAACGATCAGTATCTTTTGCCTCCTAGTGATGGCACTTATACTTCAAAGAGAATTGTACACAACATCAAAGGAACCAGACATTGATATGTAACCACAATTAAAAAATAGCTCTTCAGTATCAACTCTGAAAAGAAATTATTGTATTAAGAATTCCTGGGGCCCTGTGGCAGAGACTCGAGGCTAACCTGGAACATTCCAGTGACTACTGTCATCATCACAGAAATTGACACCTAAACAAATGAACTTAACAAAATTCAGAATAGTCTGTGTTTCAAGAAAACAATTTATTCTTTGCCCACGTGGTGAAAGTACCAGGAACCTGGACTTTAAAGGGAACTGCTCTCATGACAAGAGAGAAATGTCAAAAATGTTGAAGTAGTACCAAAGAGGGCTGTGGCTTCAAAGAGGTTGGCCAGAGAGATTCTTCTATTCTCATGACTAACTGGAAGAGTGTTGAAAAAAAGTGAAGTGGGCAGAACTCTCAATGGCAGATTTCTGGCTTGAGAACCTAGACACAAATATAAGGAGCCATTTATTACATGCAGACTTTGTGGATGGTTGAGAGACACGTGACTAAAACTACTCAACAAGTAATCAGTGTTGGAGTTATATCTCATTGAAATGGTAGTTCAAGCCATGAACACAGGAAAGTTGGCACAGAAATGGGGAAGAGGAACTGGGGGGTGAAGGTGTTATTAGATTTGAGGTGTACCCAGAAGCAAAATGAGAACATAAAGGTAGTTACATATTAACAGGAAGATAATAGTCAAGATGTCAATAAAGGTCAACTAAAAGAAGCTCCCAAGTTGGTTTGTCCAATTTAGAAACCCATCAAAGATCTTAGTGAGAAACATCTATATAATTATTACTGTTTTTAAAAATCATTTTTGTTCATACAACTTTTATCTCTTCAGGAATTCGGTGAAGGGCTCTTTTAGCCCACTCCTCCCTTATCTGAAGGACAGGCCAAAGATTCCACTTGGAAATGAGAGAAGATTAACAGGCAACATTGGCTTCACCCAATGATATCTCCAAGAGATACAGAAACCGGATTCATGAAGATGTTGACAAGACTCCAAATTCTTATGTTAACTTTGTTCTCAAAGGGATTTTTGCCCTCTTTCGGGGATCACAACTTTATGAGGAGGGAAATTAAAATAGAAGGTGACCTTGTCTTGGGTGGTTTATTTCCTATTAATGAAAAAGGCACCGGAACTGAAGAGTGTGGGCGAATCAATGAAGACCGCGGTATCCAACGCCTGGAAGCCATGTTGTTTGCTATTGATGAAATCAACAAAGATGATTACTTGCTACCAGGAGTGAAGCTGGGTGTTCACATTTTGGATACGTGTTCAAGGGATACCTACGCACTAGAGCAATCGTTGGAGTTTGTCAGGGCATCTTTGACTAAAGTGGATGAAGCTGAATATATGTGTCCTGACGGATCATATGCTATTCAAGAAAACATGCCACTCCTCATTGCAGGGGTCATTGGTGGCTCATACAGCAGTGTTTCCATACAGGTAAGACCAACAAATGCTACTGCAAACAGATATGTCTCTTTTCTTTTATGTGGCAGAAGAACAGCATTAGATGGTGCAAATAATCTCATCAATGGATGGTATTAACAATTTAACTTTTAGTTTCTATGGGTATTTAATAATATGTTTTAATATAGAACATTCGACCACTGGAATATTGAGGTATATTAGATAGCTACAACAACTAAATAAAGTGCCTCCAATTTTAGTGGCTTAACACAACTACTTATTAATATACAATCTGAAGATCAGCTAAAGTGGATGAGTAGAGACTCAGCTATGAGCAACTCTTCTCAAGTTGTCTCCTTTCTTCTTCCTGTAAACAGTGATCTAGTCTCAGAATGACTTTAGGGTGATGCCCAAGATGTAGCAGGATGCAAGTACCACTTCTTAAGTTCCTTCCAAACTTCTCTGCTATATCATATCTGTTACTATCCCATTAGCAGACACAACTCACAGGGCTCAAAGTCAAGGAATAAGAATGCCCTGCCCACAGTACAAATGATGCAAAGTTACATAACATGGTCCTTATAAGCTGAATTATATTTGGACCTATTCATGCTATCAATCACAAGAAGGTATGGTATCTCTGAACTCTATTTTTCAAACAATTTTTTGTTCTTGCATCCAGAAATTGCAAACACAAAGAATTTCTCAGGGAAAGTATATTCAGAGAAGCCAAATAATAACCAGAAATTAGGGAGAGAGAATTTAGCACACAACATAAATTAGATAAAAAGCTGATAACTGCTCTCATAACTTCATTAGAAAAAGAACATACGCCTCAGATGCCTGTGGTGCTCACTCACAAAGCCACAGAATCTTAGAGCTGAAAGGGCAGAGAAGTCATCCAGCTCAATTTCCTCATTTTCCCAATTCCCCAAAAAACTGGCTGCACAAAAACTCCCATCTGTAGGTGGAATGAGAGCTAGACCTTCGATTGATCTTTTGTGCTCTTTCAGCTACCCCATATGAGTTCTATATGCTACTTGAAATTAGTGAGAACACTAATGTCACAGTAATCAAAGGCCATGATTCTAAGAGGAGCCATACTCTACCTCCTACTAAATTACTATAATCAAAGCCCAAGCATTAGAGGAAGAGATATATGTTCTTTATATGTCACAATTTTGCTTAAAAAGACTCTATTTGAATTGGCCTAGCCTTATTTTTATATTCCAGATTTGTGGCACTTAAAATTCCGTGTATAATTCTGTGCTGTTCTAAATGAGCTATTTCAAATTTCTTCCCTTCTTCAGAGCACATAGTCATATTATGAGTAATTTGGATAATTGGTTTTTCATAAACATCCTTTAACTTTATTAGAAGGGTAGAAAATATTGCACATCTCAGAGCAGATCATGTAAATTTTGCCATTACTTTTATACTTGAGTCCAAAAGAGGTGAAAATTTCTGTTTGGAGAGAATAAATTTTAAGGTCTACATCTGACACACTTCGATAAGAATTTCACCAGCCAAGTGTCAATCGTTTTCTAAGTACATTCAATAAAGAATTACATATAAGCTGTTTGGGACATTTGTTTTTCCCTGCAGTAAATTTTAACTCTGCATGTGTCCATAATCATTTCTTATAACTATTTAACAAGCTACCTTACAAATGTTTATCCTGTTTGACCTTGTTCTTTTGATACTGTGCACTCTTCCGAAGAAGTCAGCCTAGCTTAAAGGGAAGAAAAGATATATGTACATTCAAAAAAATCCCATATATGCTATCAAGAGAAGCCATGTCTTCCTTATCAAAATGCCTAATTTGCTACTGCGTTCACTGGCTGTGAGCTCAGGACCACTGTGGACTAATGAGAAAGTGTTCACGGTGTACACAAGGTAAGAAATGAAGATGGCTGACATGACAGAAATTGTACCGAAACAGGTAATCAGCCACATATAAAACAATGTGAATGAACACAGCATCTTCACAGGCTAGTCGGAAAGCCATGAGTAGTGTCCATGTGTAAGGAGACAAAGATCTCACTAAAGAACAAGGGATGAGCTAGAGAGGAAAGGACGGGACACGGGGTTCTGTTCTTTGTGGGAATTTAAAACACTTCTGGACATTGCTCAAAAACATCTCTGGAGAAGTTCCCTGAGCATCTTTCATGACTATCAGCCTCTGCTTCCATGACTACTGTGGTCATACATCCTGATGACTGGTGAGAGCAGGAAGCTGGTAGTTCTGCCCTAAATCTTTAAATATGTAGACTTCCTGAATAGGCACCAAAGCTTGAACTGAAAGAGAATAAAACTAAGTAGAAATAAATGACCACAAATCCATCACACGGTTTTAAATGCCTACCATCTAACTTTAGCATCCAGGCGCAGACCAGAGCCCAGAGTTTCATGTTGAAAATCAAGCAATTGAGAAAGATCTTAGAGAGGGACATTCTGCATTTCCCTTCTGTGAGTCCCTCCGCTGTTTAGACTTTGTAATGTTCCTGTCTTGGTGACTTCTGCATTGGTGTGAAAGAGGGATCTGACAGAGACACCATGTAAGAGAATAGATGCATTTTATCTCACGGTTTCAGAGGGTGTGTATTGGCAGGGAATTCATGGCAATTTTATAGCTCTGGAAACATGTGATACAGGCTTCCCATTATGGTAGAACAGGAAGCAGAGTAAGTTAAACCAGACCACAGGGCAAGCCTATCCCTAGGGATGCCTTCTGCCAGCTAAGCCCCGCCCCCTGAAGGTCCACAACTTCAATAACACTACCAACTGAGGTATAAGCTCTTAAAACTCAACCCAGTGGTGGATAGTTCCAATTTAAACCTTAACTAGTCCTCCATTTAACCTGGATGGCTTTGTGGTCCAAATTGCTTCAAAGGGGGTTTCCTCTCCAGCTTCATCTTCTCATTAAAAGAGATTCTCCCGAAGGCAGTAAAGGAGGCACCTCCTGCAATGTTAGTGACTGTTGGGCAGTGTTACTGAAAAGTATTTGGAATGCAGGATTCTTAATGACTTGCTGGGTTAAGTTCTCTCACCATCACTGATTATTATTCTCCCAGTGTGCTCATTAAGGACACAGAGTGGTCCCTTTATAAGCCAGCCACATTGATTTCTTAATTCAGTCATCAATGAATGCCGGCATCCAAATACTTCTACATGAGTAAATGTATTCGGGGGATCTATCCACGTCCTCTAGTGAGCAGGTTTCTTTTCAAAGCATTGTGAAGACTGTCCTGGTGCCCTCCATAAGCCTCCAAGACTCTCTCTTTAGGGAATAGAGTGTTTCAAGAACAGATTTAAGTCTATTGCCTTCAGCTAGGCAATTGTCTTTATGGTACCTACTTAGAAGCAGTGTTTATGTTTGTGACTTTTCAAATAAGCTACAATTAGCTTCTGAGATGCCCAATCAAAATGTTCTTCCCTGAGATGTTTCTAAACAGTTAGAAGACACAATGTTTCCCCAGCTAATCTTGACCACGTGGAGCGTCTTCTACTCAACACACGGCAGGTGCACGATGACCTGGTTACTGCTCTGCCCCTTAGTGCTAAAGTAACAGCAAAAAAATTGAGATTTGGGTTTAAAAGCCTCTAAAAGTTGAGCTCTTAGAAAGTGTAAAAGTTTGACAATACAATATGAAGAGGTCAAAAATAATGATGAGCAGAAAAAAAATGGAGTGGAACAAGAGAAAGATTTTAGTTCTATTTAAACAGATAAGCTGTTTTACCCTCCCCTTGGTGAGATGCTTTCTTATATACTAGTGGGTAGTATCTACAGACTTCCAGAAACAAAACGCTGTTCTCATTTTATACCTAAATGCTAATGTTGCCTGGCTATCTGCTTGTCTTACCAAAGCCTACTCCCTCATCCTCAGCTCAAATTCTGTCCTCATTAAGAAACCGTTACTAGGCTCCTTCTAATTCCTTCAGTTCTAGTTCATTAAATAATTTGTTCATTTACATTTCTATTAAGGAATCGCATGTCTTTCTCTGTATGTTGCCAGCACCTGAAATAGGCTCTCAGCAAGGCAGGGAGTAAATGTTTCCCACAAATTCCAAGAATTAACATATGATAAACTGTTACATTTCCAAAACATGGAAAATCCCAAAATGAGTATTGGATTGGGGTCACAACCATTACCCTCTACCCTAGACCATAGTAAGAATTGAGCTTTTTCCTGAAGTGGAAAACTGAGTGTCATATACAAGGCAGATGAGGAACGGGATGAGTACCCTCCTCTCCTCCCCACAAGATGCCTTCATCTGAGAGCTTCCTGCAGGCAAACACACCATTGGTTCTCAGACAGACAAGTCTAAGACTACACCCGCCTGGATGACTGGAGCCACAGCAGAGAAGTTGAGAATCCCATCCTGGCTTTTATTTGGCTCTGTGTGGTCTCTCCACAGAAAGATTATATACAGAGCAGGGCCTGGTGGTACAACCCTGTAATTTTGGAGGCAGGGGAAGGAGAATTGAAAGTTCAAGTGCAGACTGAATTAAAGAATGACAATCAAGGTTAGGCTGAGCAAATCAGGAAGGGTCTATCGGAAAACTGAAAATAAGTAAACAGGGTGCAGATATAGTTCCACGGTAGAGGTGTTGCCTAGCATGCTTCAGGCCCAAAGTACAATCAATATATAGCTTCAGAAGACCTCTCAAATGCCAGACACTCTGATACTGTTTATTTGACATATGGGAAAAGAGCACGATTCTGTTCTCGCGGGAGACAAAGGACAGCAGCAAAATTTGCTTATTAACTTATTAGCTGAAAAACTAAAATGAGAGCTGCATTTAGTGAGCTTAATGTTGCAGTTGTGTTTATGGCAGGAAACAACTAAGTGTTCAGTGTGTCTCTCTAGAAAATATTCAACATAGTGATTGAAATTCTGAGTGCAACCTGCCTAAGAGCTTGTAACCTCTCACATCTAAGCTACAGACATCAGTACTTGGCTAGCAGGTCTCATTTTTCAACCTATTCATTTTTGTTGTGTTTTGTTTCTTTCACCAACTCTAGCCCAGTCAAGAGGAATAGTTTTAAGAGGAACCTAGATGCCAAAAGATGGCACCAAGCAGAAATTTCTATAAGTTTGTGATACTCCACCCCTTGTGTCCAAAGCATGTACTCATCATTTCTTCTCACAAGAAAGCTCCAGAAACATCCTACTTGAAAGTTGTCTCAGTCACTGCGTTTTCTTCTCAGCATTCCCATTCTAGAGCAACCTAGCAATGCTGATTGTTTTAAGACCATCTATTGCTCTTGCTAGGCTTTACAAAATAAAGGGCAATGGTATTCAAGGGCTTTATCACAGGGAGGAAGGCACCAGCAATAATAATTAATGGTGCTTTTGCCAATATTGCTTTATTGTAGAAATTTCTCTCCATGGGTAATTACCTAAGTTACACTATATTTCCTTTTTCGTTGAGGTTAATTTGTTTCATAATTAATTCCCCTTCTGTTCTATATATATTAGGAAACTAGTGAGAGGCAAGAGGCTGCCACCAAGACCACTATGCATAGGGTGTAAATTCATAGGAAAAGAATACCCTTTGCATGTGAACCATCTTTATACTATAGATCTCTGTCCATGATGGACATCATGGGATAAAAAGCAAAGAGCAGAGACATTTCTAAAATTTTAACAAATGCTTTGTGACTGCAGATTACTAAGTAAAATGGTTGAAATAAGACTCCTGACATATTTAGCTAAACCTAAGAAATTACTGTTTTAACGATACAAAGTTTTCTTTCCGAATTACCATTGTCTATGCCCCCTTTCAATGAATCAATATATACATGTTTCAGTATGCTAATACAGACAGAGTCAACCCTTAGCAGTTTATCATGATGAAAGTCCACTGATTTAATGTAGTTGAAGTGCTTTTTTCCTAATCCTTTAGAAAATGCAGGTGAGGACTAACAGTGTTTTTCCAATTAGTGAACTGGGGGATTTAAGCACAATGTCCCCCAAACACCTGCAGTTAAACTCTGAGCAAACCCTGATACTCCAGGCTGTGTATCAGTGGGACTTCAAACACGAACATTATAATGTCGCTATTTTTGACAACACCACCTGGCATATTATGGAAATCCCTCTGTTACTGGTGACAAAGTTTTAATTCTTGCCAGCTCTTTGACTTCATATCCAAGGTTGGGAAATGTAGCACAGGAGAAAATACAAGAGCAGCAAGACTTTCAAACATGTTGTTCTAAATATAGATCAGGGTTTTTCTGCCAAGTGGTCAGAAGGGTAAAACATTTTGAGATATTTGCCACCAATTACTACTGTGGAACAGGCCAGGTGTGGATCCCAGGGTGACATTTGGATATGTCACCTAGTACCCAATGATTTTCTCTGTGGAATACAAACTAGGCTACTAAACACTCTCAAGGTAGAAAACATGCAATAGAACACATGATATACAGTTTGTGGAATTTGTCTATAAAAGGCAATGTTTGATTAGCATTTAATGGACAGATGAATTAATCACACATTACCTTTGTTCACAGAGTAGATTTTCAATATATCATTTGTATCAAGTTTGAAACAATGTAACAATTAAGGTCAGCAGCTGCTTCAACCTCCAGAGTGGGCTATTTAACACTCCTCACCGATCTGCTCTGTAGTACAGAAAGTCTTGTTTTATCTATCTCTTATGAGCTGCTCTTAGGAAGTTATTTTAACTTCTAAAACTTTTCAGCATTCCCACAGTTTCCAACAACTATCGTAGCTTTCGACCTGCTTCCTTCCAGGATGGTGACCAACCAATGACGCAAACCAAAAAATAGGTTTCTGAATAATTACTATCAACCAATTGAAATAAGCTTTAGTGGAGCTAATTTCTTTCTCCAAAACCTTAATCTTAATACATCCATTAAGCTGTTCAGAGTTCCATGGAATTACATGCGTTCAGGCCATCGAGAATTCAGTCTACGTTAGAACAAGTGCTCTTGACCTAGTGACTTTCATGTTGGAATCTATCCACTGTCATATTTTTTAAATGTATATCATTCCTATACAACTTTTTAGTTTTTAGATCTGAAATAATATAGATCAAAATAACCATAATTGACTATAAAACCTTTGTCTGTCCAATTACTATCCCTGATCTTTTGAGGCACAGGCTCTCTGGGGACCAACCTGATAATAACAAAGCTTCAGGCACCCTCCCCACTGTTTGAGTTCTCTCAAATAGTTCTACCCAAAGGCCTGGGCCCTCCTATCACTTTCTGGAAAACCCTCTACTTATGCTTCAAGTGGACCCTTAAACATTATGACCTGCCTTATCTCATCTGAGTTGCTCTTTGGTCTGGGCCTTACCTTTGCATTTCAGAATGTGATCCTTTTATTTTCCTTTACCTACAAGTGAAGCAGTGAGAGCGTAGGTGTAATTTTTGTTTATTTTTAGAAAAACCTACATTGAGGAAAATGCCTTGAATAGACATCATCTTTGCCACCTATAAAGGTGTTTGCTTTTTTTAACCTTAGATGAGTCGGTAAATAAATATTTCCCACATATTGTTATTTAATCCATATGTAACTTCATAAATCTAGAATTACTTTTATTCCCTTTTTACAAGTGATGAAACTGATGCCTAAAGAATGAAATGATGTTGCCTAAATTCACCAGGCTACTCGAGATGAAGCTGGGATTAAAATGCTGCTCTGGTCCTGGGTACTGAACCACACTACACAGTTCACTTCTTTTTTGCATAGTAGCTTTGCTCAAACAACACAATTAAAAAAGAAATCCCAAATGACATAGTTCTGTTCCTCTAAATGATACCGTGTGTGTACCCTTTTCCTTGAGTTAGTGCAGGACCTCAAAAATGACCCGTAACCACATACACAATCATCAGGTTATCATCCTCAGTTCCCCAGAGTTGTCACTTCTGGTTAGCAACCAGAATCGCTAAGAATGTCTTCTTATTAATGATTATCTTTGTCATATCATTGCTGTACAAGTAACTCCGGGGGCTTGAGAAAAACATAGCTCAAGTTGGCTTGCGACTCTGTTAAATTTTCAAGAGACATTCCCCAAAATCAATACCCAAGGCACAGAAGGATGTTTCTGACATGTCTTTCGGTGTTCGGCACCCTGGGAGTGCATTTGTAAGCCTAACTGCTCGACATAATTGTTGGATAAGATACCACAGACCCTCTTGCTGCTGTATGGAACCCAAACCAGCTCAGTTTCGTGGATTCTCCTGAAAATTAACTCATGGAGAAAAGGGAGGTCATCAAGGAAACAGATTCAATGCTTCTTTGGGTAAAATATTTTTTTTATTATGTAACAACCTGCTAAGTCTGAATGGGAAATATTCCTGAGATAGTTCTGTGACAATAAGGGAAGAAGACAGACCCTTCAGTGGGGAGTGGCATTGTCTCAGCAAAAACACCGACCTTTTTCGATGTCTGTCTTCTGAAACAATAGGATCCAAGGAAACATTCTTGCTCTAAATATCTTTTCAGTCTGATCAATAAGCCATGAGAATGGGAGAAGAGAGGAGCTTCACGACTCATCAATCCCTTGCTTTTAAATGAGGAAAGCAAAAGCATACGATGATCCAGATTTCAGAGCACAGATGCTAAGTGTTAGGGACCATCTTTAAGGTCTTTTTCTTGAACCACCATTGGGACTATGCCAACATGAAAAATGGCAAGAAACATCTTTGACTCATATATTTTCAAAACCCTTGTAATGCAAACATGGGTGGCTTTTACATGTTACACTGAGCAAATAAGAATTCATTATACTTATCATATTATATAATTTTCTAAATTAAAATCAACCCTAGTCTTTTTATAATTTTTTATGAAAAAAATGTTTCCAGATGTGCTACAGATAATGTGGCCAGAAGAAAAAAAAATGACGAATCCATTTTTGCAATAACAGTATGATTGGCAGCCTTTATGGGCGGCTAACTCATGTGATGTGAACAGCTTGAATTCCTCAGGCAGTTTCTCAACTACCAACCACCTCCAGTCCCAGTTTAAAATACAAGCCAATCTGGTCTTCTGTACAGCTAATAGTTGAATTTGATGTGTCTGAAAATGAGAGGCACTGGGGTTTCTTGACCTCCCAACTTCTAGAATGTTTTACCTGGCCACTGGGCTATGAACAAGCAGATGGTTCAAAGTGCTGCCCTCAGTGGTTCTCGCCCGGGCTTATCTATAAGCATTTAATTAAAAGAACTAAATAAAACGTTCAGCTCTGCATGTGTTACAGAACAATTAGAGGTGTAGGCTTTTTCTTAGAAAACAGCCCCAAAGAGATATGGACTGTTAAGAGCATAGAACAAAAAGGCAAACCTACTGAGGTTATGATTGTTAGTACTCCAGATTCCTGAGAGCACAGCAATTCTTTCTTTTTCGAATGTATATAGTTCAGCCCTGGAAATAGCATCTTTCTTGGAAGTGCTTGGTGCCTCTTTCCATCTGGAATTTTGGTAGCTCAGCATCAGTCCACATAAAGCCAGTTGCTGCTTGCCTTTAATATATCAACACAGACTCAGAAGCCAGTGCTATGACCGTTCTGAAGATAATTCCCATGGAAGAAAATCACATTAGCAAGTACTTATTTATATAAGACTCCGAAAGTGCATGGTCTTTGTTTTTTCTTTGCTTTGCTTTGTTTTTCCAAAATGGCATTATGCCGAGCAGAAGGCCTAAAGCTCATGTGTGGCGTTTCAGGGAGAATCTGAGCAAAAGGAATGACCACAAGACTTGACATGGGTGTCACAGGTGACTCAAAATATTTCCAATTGATGGTCTCTTTTTACATAGCATGAAAGGAATGGCAGACACCCTGGAGTATTTCCCAGAGTACATGTTCTTTTGTTCTTCATGATCAGAGTATCACCAAAATAAAGGCTGCCACCTAGAAAAGAGCCTCTGACATTGACAATTGTCAAGAGATACGATTTCCAAATAACCAAAAGCTTTTGGTTATTTAATCAAAAATAAATGTCAATATATCTGTGACTTATTAGTCTACAATGAAAACGTACTTCACTTCCTAGTTCTGAATAAATTCAAGGCCCCTCAAAATGTATGTTCCCAAGTAACTCTGGGTCTAAAACTAATATGAGTCAACTGGATGGGCCAGAGAACAAAAGCACTTGTCACCACCGGACCTAACAATCTACATGGTAAAAGGGGAAAACAAGGTCTTGCCAGTTGTCTGCTGACCTCCATGCTCACACTGTGGCTGTGTATGCACACCCACGTGCATACATGAGTGCACACACACCCACGTGCATACATGAGTGTGCTCACACACTATAAATAAGTGTGAAACAGCAATGTGTGCTGCACATGGAAAGCTTTCTGATGTGTACCAGGGTTTGGCTAGTAGTATCATCCCACAATTAGAACTGGTTATGGGGAAAACAACATTTCATATATTCCCAAAGCAAGAATAATAAATGAACAATTGATGTGATTGCTTAGAAATCTGTACACAATGCATTTGTAACCAGAGAAATCTTACCTTGCCTAAAGACCTTAGGATCAACTCATCTGTTGACACTTGTCTAAGACATATGTTTATTTGAGGGCAATTTAAGCATGTATGATCTGATTAATCCAACTTCATGATAAGGCCCTTAATTTGTTTTATAGTCTTTAGGGAACAGGTGTAGTGACAAACCCAGCTGATGTAGAACTGACTTCCTTTTGCCTGTTCATAAACAAATAATTTGGAGAAACTGGTTTTAATGGTATGAAAATTATTGTTGCAGATCCCTAAAGGTACAAATTAATTTCTTATGCATCACTTTATTTTGGTAAAAAATAAAACTGAATACAATTAATGAAGAATTTACCCTGCACATCAGATTGCATATTGGGAGTAGTGATGTGATGGTAGCTTTACATTGTTCTCTAGGTCTAGCCTTTGGCTCCTCCCATCTCAATTACCCCTTCAATCTCAGTTCATTCAGGTAACAAACATACTGGAGCACCCCAAGTTCTGAGAGGCACTGAGGAGATAGCATCATGGATTAAAATGCACATTTCCTGCCCTAAAGTTCTAGTAAATAGCACAGAATTTACCACATTTCATTTGTGATATTTATAGGCTGAAGATCTCATCCTCCAAGCAGTAAGTTCCCAGTAGATTCTAGGAAAAAAATTATTTTTATCACTGTAGATGGTCAATCCACAAACAGTTGTTAAGAGGCCACGATGAAGTATAGCCAGATAAATTTCAAAGAATGCTTTTGCTTACAAGAAATGATTGTTCATGCTCCTCAAATAAAGGGGTTTAGTATCTGAGAAAGAAGATCAGACAAACACAGTATCTTACATTATCCCAGTACTGAATTGAGAACTATTGGCAACAAGCTTGGGGTACAGAATGAACTGAGTAGATTGGGAAGATAAAGTGAGAAGCCTCAGGTTTCCAGGATCAAATATAGCATCTAACATCTCTTTTAGTACATCGTGCCTCCACGTTTTCAATATATCCAATGGGATAATGGCCTTTTCTACTTCTTAAAGTTATTACATACCATAAAGGCCAGCATGGTACAAAAACTCTAAAGGTGCAGTGGTGGCACACATAGCTTGGCAGCAGCCAACAGCTCTCTAATTGAACTTAAGACCCAATGAACAAAAGAGAAACCTAGCCAGAGTAAGTGAAGTCATGGATCTTGGAGGAGAACCTACAACCACTGCTTTCCACTGCTTTCTTAAACCAGCATAATCTCTAACTATATTCCAAACGTTAGTCCTTATACACACAGATGAGTGTGTTCTTCACGCATCATCAAAGAACTCTTTGCAACAGACCATTACAAAAAAAAATTAAAAATTCAGATTCATTTTGTTCCAAAGGATGCATCTATATTCTACTCCCACAACTAAGGCTTAGGGTATTTGTGGAAGAAGGGGCAGAACGAATGTAAATGCCAGAGGACCAAGGAGTTTGCTAAGAGATTACAGCTCCTAGTAATGTCAGAAACTACGTCCATAAGGCCTCACACCCCAACATGACTACCCAAACATGAACTGAAGAAAGACCATAATAAATAATGCAGAGTGCATAGGACAAAGCCTACAATGCCTCAACCCTACACAAAGAACTATAGGCAACTGAGGAGTGCTGAGAATGAAGACATAAGGCTTCTCTGGGGACGAGCACACCTATTAGTTAAACAGACACTTAAGCAACATTATTCAGAGCGAGCAGGTTATAATTAGGGATGCATATACATATGTGCATGCAGTAAAAATCGATGAAAACAGAGGCCATGAATTTAAAAGAAAGCAAGGAAAGGAGTATGGAAGGGTTTCAAGAAAAGAAAGGGAAGGAAAAGATGCTGCGATTATAATCTCAAAAATAAAAAAAGATAATACATCTCCAATAGGACAAAAACCTGGACAAAATTTCAGGAATATGAACCTTATTACTGATCTTAAGACTATTCCAAGAATAAGTGTTTGAGAACAGAAACTTAGTGACTAGAATAGTTCTCTGCCTACTTCTGGTGAACTCAGAACTGAATGCCAAGAAAACGAAGAACTCCTTAGTCCATCTTTGACACATTAGCCCACCTCGTTGAATACTTGTGGACTTCAACCTCTGACTTTCATACAGAAAAAGTGTAACTTGTCTCATGTACGTTTAAACCCAGAAACTTAGATCTCAGACGATGTCATACCACTTTTTTGCAGAAAAAGAACCTTATCCTCTGCAGAGAGCAGGTTCCACCTTGGCTTTTCTCTCTGTTGACTGAGTACATTTTGAAAGTCACTTCCCCTTATGAATGTCAGTGTTTTTTACCAAAAAGATAGAAGTTTAGATGACCTTCACGCTCAAAAAATTCGATGATCTTGAAGATTATTTTTATTTTTCCTACAGCATTCATGAAAAGTTTAATCCTACTTAGCTACGATATGCACTTTTTTTTCCCAAGCAGCTCTCAAGCTAGACCTGGTGCTACATACTCAGAATCCCATTACTCATCAGGCTGAGTCTGAAGAAAAATTCATTCAAAGATAGCCCAGTGACATACCAAGTTGGAGGTCAATTTGATATGTACAGTGAGACCCTGCACATAAAGAAAATATATGCTTTGAATATCTTTTAAATTTCTGCCTTGTAGATATCTAATTTGTTATCCAACTTCTATCTCTTTTCCTTTTGCACAAGATGCCAGGTAATGTCATGAACGCTTTGTGAAGTCATGACCCTCCATGATTCTCTATGGTTCTTCATGGTCCTCCAGACTATAATTCTTCCTCAAATGGTCCAGCCAATGCTGGAAGGGAAACATACTCGTCCTGAGCCCATCCTGACTCCTAATGATTGCTTCGTTCATTTCTAAGTATTGGTGCTGTATCTATTTGAACACTGGGAGCTAGGAAATTACCAAAACTGTGCCTGAAATTTATGTCTATTCTTCTTTTATGTTTTCTGAATTTGTCTTCTTCCTCTTCTACCACACTTCATTCCTTCCACTTTGGATTTATGAAAATAATTCTATAATTTAATCTTTTCCAGAATTTTCTGGAATGCATCAATAGCAGCAAACTGAATATGATTTTATGAGCTTTTCTTACATTCTGGAGAGATTTGGTGTGAGATAAATTATTCATATTATCTTTATTTCTATCACAATTCCCATGTTAGATTGCATCTGATTGAGAAGTAAGTGGGGGAATAATGTTGTCATCTACTTTTAAAGACAGGATCTCTCTATGAAGCCCATGTAAGTCTCATGCTCCCATTCTCTTGCCTTAGCTCACCCAGGTTCTGTGCTTTTAGATATCCATCACCATAATCAGACATTGTTATACTTACAAAGTCAACTTCTTCAGCCATTAGCTCCATTCCTACCTACTGTGTCTTCTCTTGAAAGTCAAGGCAGAGTAAAACAAAAGCAATAACAAACTCCACTTCCATTTTCATATTCTGTTTCATATTGTCCGCACTTCTCGTGAGTTCACGCTCAGTTTCACGCTGAGCACAGATACTCCCAACTCATCTATTCCCCTTATTCCTTAGCCTCAATCCTCTCGTGCATCCCATCCACCAGCGGGACTTGGGGATTATCTTCTCTTTCTTATGGGGACTATATTGTATAAATTATTTTTAAATCCTTCTTTCTCTCTTAAGCTATATTGCTCACATAATTTCTACTTATACAAAGGACAAATCTTCTTTGAAAATGCTTTGGTCTAAAACATATAAATAGATCTTGGTTTTCCTCCTTCCTCTCCTACTAATAATAAAACAACAGGGTAGCTTTCTTCCAAACTTCACACTACTTCCCCATCTTTAGAAGGTGCTTCCTTTATCATTCAAAATGATGTCCAGTGTAGGAGTTTTCTTCACTTCCTCATGCTTTCTCCAAGAAACCATCTGGCCACTTAGCAAGTCAAGAATGTTCTAAGGGCCCAGTTTTTCAACAAATGAGACAGAGAACTCAGATGACAACACACTGGACATCTCTCGACCCCAAATTTTCAATTTGACATTAGAAAAAGAAAAGCTCAGAGGTCTGTGGAGAGAATCAGTGACTGCGTCACTAACTGCATAAGCAGTAAACACAGAACCTGAAAGAGAATCCCGAGAATCCACATGAAGCCAGATGTGGTAGCACACGTCTGTGACCCTACCTCTCTTAGGGCAAGAGAAGAGCTAGAGACAAAAGAACCACCAGAAGCCTGCGTTTATTTGGAAAGGTAGAAGGTAAGCACCATCCCCTGAGGTTTCCCTCCACATATGAACTGTGGCAGGCATGCATTTGCCTTCACACCTGACCATGCACAAACAAGGAGCACGCCTACTGACATCAGGTATGTAGTGGATGATACACAGCAAGCTCTACCGCTACTCCTCTATCTATGGACTCTGTGGCTGAATATTTCCACACTTCAAGTCTCAAAATGATGCCCACACAGTAGAGGTATAGAAGGAGATAGAAGAGTACAGTCATGGTCCTGACAGCCAAACACCTAGTTTGGCATTTTGATTTTCTGCTATGCTGTAACTGTAAAACTATGGAAAGATCTCATGAGTTTGTAGAATTCATTTTTGTATGTTGAAACGAAAATAATATTTACATCAAAAGTTCTTCATAAATACCCAAAAAGAAAATACACGTGTGGATTTAGACATACACACCTACACACAAGCACACGCACACAGTCATTATAGATGGTCATAGATTTCATAAGTGGATCCATAAAAATGCAAATACCAAATTTTGAATATTGTTTTGTAGAAATAAGATTAGACTGAGGAGGGAGGAAAAGAAGAAGAGAATAATAATCTTTCTTCTATGGTATCTACTTACAAATTCAGAATTATTACTTTTTATAACTAAGGAAACTAATTTTAAATGAACAGTTCACCATAATAAAGAGTATTTCGATACTTTACCCTATTATTAATTTGTTGTAAATGTGTTTATAATGTAAGTCTGAATAGCATTTCTTCATATTATTGCTCCATGTTGTCCAATATAGATGACATAGTTAATATTGTACATACAAGAGTTCCATCCTTAGATCTTACCTCAGCAAGTCTCTCATTTTTCTAGAGTTAACTGTAGCTCCCTTAAGCACACACGCAGGGGAGCATATACAGCCGCAGTAAAAGCAATGGCAATAGTCAGTCTCTTATTCTAGCTCACCGCTTTCTCAAGCAGCTTCAGCTCACCCCACATTTTCTCAATACAGAAAATGTTCATGCTGCCATTATGTTGGAGCTAACTGACTCTCTTGTGCAGCTTTTCTTAACCATAAGTTGTTCTCAGACATTCTGAAGAGGCAGACATAACGCCATAAGGATCTAGCAGTCAAAAGACAAGAACGTTTTTATCTTGAACACTTCCTTACCCCTTTGGGAGAAGAAAATTTCAACAGCTTAGGAACTATGGTTCCTCACTTCCAGGAAATAATGCCTCTGGGTATATTTTTGTTTAGTTTCTCTCATTTTATGTCTCCCTAGAGGATTCAAGTTCTAGTGACTCCAACTTGAAGATAATAAAAGCATTGCCTCAAGAAGAAATATCCTTTCTTCTGCTACCCAAAATATCCATGTCTCTGCACAGTTGCCATAGTGGCACATAAGTCCAGTGGAAGTCAGGTACTAGGAGTAATGACAGTACCAATTCAGGGACGCCTGCACTTAGCCTGAGTAAGAGAAAGCATCCCTGTGCTCTGATGGGTCAGCGTAGGCACGCCATCCCTGTGCTCTGATGGGTCAGTGTAAACATGTCATCCTGTCCTTAGCAGAGTAGAGCTACATTCCTCCGATACAGCCAACCTTTCGCCTCCACTTGAGGTTCTAATTTCTCCATTATTTGGTGTGTCACATCTCAGATTTCCCAGCCGGAGTTACGTGAGAGTTACTGGAATTGGGAAATATTTTTGATAGCTCTGACCATATCTGTGTTATTCTTAATAGCAGGCCAGCTCTCCAATTCCATGCTGTGTCGCTGTGTATAAACCTGGTTGATGGTTTCCTTTGCTACATGAAATGGGTATTAATCAGGACTCAGATGTCCATGGCTTCATGTTGCTTCTGTTGGGCTCAGAGCAGCCCGACTCAAGCTGATCTCCCTGCATGTCACATGTAAACGCAAAACTTCATTTGCCAGAAGAAAATTTTCAAAGGACCTAAACTCATCCCTGGATATAGTCTTCAGAAATACTCAACTTGTTGGCCTATTAAAGTTGGCACAGAGAGTTATGTAACGTAAAGTCCACAAAGACAACCTTTCAGAAGTCAGGAAGGATAAAAAACTCTTGTTTAATTGTTTTGTTTTGTTTTCGAGACAGGGTTTTCTGTGCAGCCCTGGTTGTTCTAGCACTTACTCTGTAGACAAAACCTCAAACTCAGAGCTCTGACTACCTCTGATGACCCCTTCCCCCCCCACACACCAGTGTGCTGGGATTGAATGTGTGTGCCATCCTGCATATCTTATTGGAAAATGTATATAATATACTTTGATCTGTACAATTATCTAATTTTAAAATTATCTATGCAGCACTCCTTGATAAACTGGGATCACTTTCTTTTTTTTCTTGTACAATAAATAAAAATAGTGAAATATTGATAGCTGGCTTATAAAAACTTTAATTTTTTTACTCAGCATAGGCTTTAACTATTTCAAAGTACTCAATCATTCTTAAGAGAGTCATCAATACTTCTTCACTTGATTTTTAACCAAAAGTACGATAGCATATCTGTATGCTTTCCTTTTACAAATTTTAAGAAAAAACAAGGCAAAGAAAAAGTTACTGTAGTTTCAGAAGTTTATCAAATTATATACCTAAAATTTTGGATGATCGGAATAGAATTTAAATAGAATTGAATTTTTTTTCCTTTGTGTTAACCCAGATAATAAATATCTAATTTGGACTGTCCATGTGGCACTCCATTCCCAAATTAAACTCTTTCAGAGATTGCCATTTTTAGCAAAAGAGGGGGAAGTGAGAATTAAACACCGGGCTCTTTCTATACAGCCACAGCCAAGTTGTCTGAAAACTGAATTTGTCCACTTCACTGTAGTTCATTGTCTGGCTGAGCTATAGCAGGACCTCAGGAGCTTAAAACAACCATGTTCAGAGCCTCTGAACGGGTTTCATTAGCCTAGAGTCTAGCGCCGAGCTTAAGAAGCTCCAGTCATGATGACCTTCCATTTTTCACGTGCTCTCCGCAAAACATACGCTACCTGCTTAGTACTGGCTCCCCAATATCTAAACACTGTACCCAGGAAAGCATCCGGTTAAGGTCTCAAGAAGTGACCTCCACATGAAAAAGAAGCTGCTAACCGACGTGAATTGTGTTAATATTTCTTATGCACAATCATTTGCTTGGGGTTTTTTTTTTAAAGGTGCTTTCCTTGTCTCTCTGCTCAGGTGGCAAACCTGCTGAGGCTCTTCCAGATCCCTCAGATAAGCTACGCCTCCACCAGCGCCAAACTCAGCGACAAGTCGCGCTATGATTACTTTGCCAGGACGGTGCCCCCTGACTTCTACCAGGCCAAAGCCATGGCCGAGATCTTGCGCTTCTTCAACTGGACCTATGTGTCCACTGTCGCCTCTGAGGGTGACTACGGGGAGACAGGGATTGAGGCCTTCGAGCAGGAAGCCCGGCTGCGCAACATCTGCATCGCCACTGCGGAGAAGGTGGGCCGCTCCAACATTCGCAAGTCCTACGACAGCGTGATCCGCGAGCTGCTGCAGAAGCCCAACGCGCGGGTCGTGGTCCTATTCATGCGCAGTGATGACTCCAGAGAGCTGATCGCCGCAGCCAGCCGCGTGAATGCCTCCTTCACCTGGGTGGCCAGCGACGGCTGGGGCGCGCAGGAGAGCATCGTCAAGGGCAGTGAGCACGTAGCCTACGGAGCCATCACCCTGGAGCTGGCGTCCCATCCTGTTCGCCAGTTCGACCGCTACTTCCAGAGCCTCAACCCCTACAACAATCACCGCAACCCCTGGTTCCGAGACTTCTGGGAGCAGAAGTTCCAGTGCAGCCTCCAGAACAAGAGAAACCACAGACGGGTTTGCGACAAGCACCTGGCCATTGACAGCAGCAACTATGAGCAAGAATCCAAGATCATGTTTGTGGTGAACGCAGTCTACGCCATGGCGCATGCGCTGCACAAAATGCAGCGTACCCTCTGTCCTAACACCACCAAGCTCTGTGACGCGATGAAGATCCTGGACGGAAAGAAATTGTACAAGGATTATTTGCTGAAAATCAACTTCACGGGTAAGCAGTGACCCTTAAATTGTCTTCCAGGATGTAAACAGGTGGACTTAACCACAACCCAAATGCCTCTGCCCCTAACCAAACATCCCTGCTTTAGAAGTTTAGACCCACCCAAAAGGGGGTTCATAATCTTAAGCATCCCAAAATGCAACGATAGCCCGTTGATAGTCCTGTTCATTTTTTGACGACTATCTTGGCTGCTACACCACATGGAAGTGGAAGGCCCTTAGGCCGGGTTGACGGTCCCACTGCGGTCACCGCAGAGATGAGGCCACGCTACATTGACCCCTTTCTTGTTAACTGCAGGGTATGGCATGTATGATAGGGGCATTTAATCTTCCATAGCAGAATTGGCAACTGTCTAAGGAACACGAATTCCAAGCTCTTCTTGTAGATGACTTGAGCACAAGAATCTCATAACTGTCACCATGGGTGAGAAAAAGTCACTTTTCCCAGAGCCTAATAAGGAACAGAATAGGAAAGACAACCAGACAGCCATGGTGACTCCCAGGCACCGTGGTCTAGTTCTTCTGCAATACAAAATCATTCCCCTGGGGTTTTAGAAGTTGTGGGTTGTCTCAAATTACATTATAAAATGCAGCTTTCTCTGCGATCCTGAATAGAAGCAAATTGAAGCCTGATTGAAGTCATTCTCATCAGTAACTGTGCGGTGCCTCCCAAAAATAATATTGATGCCTTTAATCTACTTCTAAATAGGACATAAATATTTCTAAATACAGTTTCACATTATTAGCATATTAAAAACACAGTCTTTAGTGTTGCATTCTCATTGAGGTTTGACGGCTCTGAGGAATTAAAGCCAAATTATAAAATAGTAAGAAGCATTTATTTATAGTGATCGAGGGTGTCCATAAGCCTACAAGTCTCCCATGCCATTAAGCAATGATTCTGGTCTGCATGATCAATTTCAATTCATTGTCTGAGTATTGGAAGTTTATATGCTTAAGCCATATGTTCCGGAGCAATTAAAATCCCCACATCTCCTTTGCAGGTAGTCACCTAGAACTCACTCTGTAACGTTGCTGACAGTAGTGGGGGAGGACCAAGGCCATTGGCGTCTATCCCATATTTCCTGTATACTTCATGGAAGCCTTGAAACTAAGCCCAAGTATGCCATGGTGCACTTTTGCCTATTTTTTGCTCTTCAATCTCCCCCAAGGACAAAAGTAAAGGAAGTAAGGCCAGCATCCTTTTTATCCTTGTGATGAAGACACCTTTAGAATGGTTACAGGAAGTACTAGAGGTTAAGTATTTCTTGTCCTTCATCCACACACTGTATCAATTCATATTGAAACAAACAACAGAAAGAAAAAAAAAACATGTTATTAACAAACTACCATTTTGGTGGTGGTGGTGCATGCCTTTAAGCCCATTGGGAACAAAGAAAGGCAGATCTCTGTGAGTTCAAGGCCAGCCTGGTCTACAAGAATTAGTTCCAGGACAGCCATGGTTGTTACACACAGAAAGCCTGTCTCGACAAACAGAGAGAGAGAGAGAGAGAGAGAGAGAGAGAGAGAGAGAGAGAGAGAGAGAGAGAGAGAGAGAGAGAAAGAGAGAAATAATACATACCATTCACCTCAGAATCTCTTATCAGTTTCTACTGACATCTCCAAAGAAATAAGATCCTAAAGCCAGTATCAACCAGTATCTTTCCTTCAAATATATATATGAATTCTCCATAAAGACATGATTCTTAAAGACAGTTATCTAGGTCCACACCCCACACCTGCAGACTACCTGTGAGACAAGCATTCCTCTTTATTCTCCACACATATTAATTACTTCTGTTAGCCTATTCGCCCCCCACTTTGAGACTATATACAACAGGTTCATTCATTAACAACCAGAACAAATGAAACTCAGATTTCAGAGGGCCTTTGCAAGGTAACCACACATTTTCCTTCTTCTGACTGCTTGGGTCCTAAAAAGCTGAGGAACGCAAAGAAAGAAGGCCACACTTAGACAAACAGAGCAAACGTACCTTCGTTTTCTCGGTCTTACTCAATTACCGGCTTCGATTTTGCGATTCTCTTTGCCTGTGCAGACCTCCCCACAAAGTGCCATTCTGGCCTTCTCAATTAGTCGTGCATCGCCCATCAGTCTCCATTTCTAAGTAGGAGAGGGGAAGACAGATCTAAACTGCAGAAAACACGGTAATTTAGACTAGCCACAAAGTAAATATGCATGGAAATAAGGACTGCCTGCCACTAATGTATCATAAAGATACCAAGATTTAAAACTTGCCTAAAAGGATATTTCTAAAAATAAAAAATTGATTATATGACTCTAGTCCCTCTTTGAGAGGAATATATGTAGAACAGAATATAGATTATAGAATGTCATGTTGAGTTTATGGCAATCTGTGGTGTGTGTGTGTCTGTGTGTTTTGTGTGTATGTGTGTGTATTTCTGTGTATGGGTACATGGGTATGAGAGGTGTGCACTTGTGCTGGTAGGTGCAGATGCATGTGTCTTATTGATGTGTGTGTGTGTGTGTGTGTGTGTGTGCATGTTTCCTGATGTCATGTGTCTTCCACAATTGTTCTCCATCTTGTTTTTGAGACATTGAACCTGGAGCTCATCATATCAACTCAGCTGGGTAACCAAAGAGCTTCATGGACCTACATGTCTCTGCCTTCTCAGCACTGGGGTTACAGATATACACCACCACCACACCTGGTTATTGTGTATGTGTGTGTGTGTTAGATCCAAACTCACAGACTCATGCTTGCATTGCAGGTATTTTTCTGACTAAACTATCTCCCTGGCCTCATATAAATATAAACATATTTATAAAGACAGTAGGAAAGAGGAAGACAGATCTAAACTGCAGAAAACACAGGTAATTTAGACTAGCCACCAAGTAAATATGCATGAAAATAAGAAACATATTTATATTTATATGGTGCAAGGGAGATAGTTTATGTATATATTCTAATATAGACTATATGTCTATATGTCTAATATAGACATATATCTAATATGTCTATAGCTTAGACATAGCTGAAACATTATAAGCATTTACACAATAGCACTGCCTTAATTGAAAATTGCCAAGGGAAATTCTTCTAATTTTATTGACAGTTGCAAATCAGATGTATCTCAGGTTTCTTTTCTGAAAAAATATCTGGTTTTCTTACTCGCAAACTGACTCAGTGGAGTAGGCCTCGTGGTCAGCACTAAGCTAGGGCACTGTCACACCTAGCCAAATAGGTCAAAAAGTCCTCTCCTGGCTGTGTGCTTCTACCAAGTACATCCAAGACCCTGTTAAGGGAAAAATACTGTCAATTCTACACTACAACTGCTAGGTTTTTTAGGACTTTGGTCACATAATCCCTGGTGTTTTGCCGTGCTCCAACTAGGTAATTCCAATATTGATCTTATAAAGTTGACTCAGTTTGGACATTGATTTTGCTGTATTCTATCATGTGGTATTACCTCATTTCCATCTTGTACATCCTGCCCCTTGATCCCTCCTTCTCTTTCTTTCTCTCCCTGAACATTCCACCTATCTTTCCTATTGGTCATTCAGTTCTTTATTAAACCAATCACAGCAATATATCGTCACACACTAAACAAATATCCCACAACATTTCCCCCCTTTTGTCTAAATAAAAGAAAAAGGTTTTAACTTTAACACAGTAAAACTGTATACAGTAAGAATAATTATCAGGTAATAATTAGATTTACAATATCCAGTCTATCTGTTTTTGGAAAATTCGGAGAAAATATTTCATTATCTATCCCATTTGGTGAGTTGACCTAACTTGTATTACCAAACCAAAACTATCTTTTTAGACCTCAAAATATTTTCTTTAATAAACATTTTAAACTTTTATGTCCCTCAGTCTTATATAATTTATAACTCTTTTTTTTTGAGAGTTTCTTTTCTGAATTTGGTAACAAGGAAAACCATAACCATAATATCTTGTCTCAACTCTATCAGAGACCTAGAAGAATATAAACAGTAACAAATAGGAAGTACAGAACAAGAAACTTCTAATATTATAGAAATGACAGAGACATCCGGCTCCCTGGACTGTCATGCAAGTTTTTTTTTTCTGTAACAATGTAGCGCCCATCTTCAGTCTACAAGCCTAGCATATTTGATAGACTTTTCTGTGAGGCAGGAATTAGATGGACTGTCTACCTTGTCTTGACAGTTTTCAGCAATCACTATTTTGTGTGTCCTGCTCATCTGTTTTGTAGAACACATTGTCAGCAGTTGAAGCAAGGGCAGTTTCTTGCCCAGTGGCTAACTTTTGCCACAAAAATGCAAACTTCATATGGAGGTTCTTCATTTTCTATAATTCTTTTATGAAGTAGATTGCTGCTGCCAGGAGAAGATATGTCTCACTGTTATGAAAAGCTTAGGTCACTGAAACACCATACATGTCATATTCTGTAGGTCTCTGAAGTAATTGAAGACCACCTACTTATCTAAAATATATCCCCATTTAACCTTTAAAACATGTTTTACATGGCTAAAAGTTTGATTATTATAGATGACTAACTGTGTTTCTTAATCAAATATTACATTTTTAAGAGATCTGCATAGGTACAATATCTTAAAAAAGAGTAGGAACATATATGCAGTATAACAAAAATAACCTTAAATTTGGATTAATTTACAAATTCCATAGTAATATATAATATATGAGACTAGGGGCTATTCAAAAGTAGACTCAACAATTCACCTTTTTATTCAGTCATTTCTATACTATATCTCACCCTTTTCCATTCAGAAAGAGATCCCTGAACCTAATTTCCTTTGTTCAGTTTTTTTCTGGTCATGACCAACAACTGCCAGAATCCAGCTCCAAATGAGGGCAAGGTCTGAAGGTAGGTAGAAGCAAGAGTGGCGATGGGAGGAATCAAACACAGGACACTTCTTAGTTTTGTTTTTGGAGAGATGGACAGAGAGGAGACACATCTCTGGAGGAGACTTAGATTCCTGCAGGGAATGTAAGGAGTAGACAAGGGAAGGAAGTGAGCCAGGCCATGATGGTTGGGAGAATCTTGCAGGCTGACTGACTAGCAGCCAGAGTGCTTCTTTATTTATACAGAATTTAGTAAGTAGGGATACATTCATGTTGTTCTAAAACATAGATCTATCATTTTTGGTTATGGACATGTGTTTCACTTCTCTTATTCATCATTAATAAACAATGGCAGAACAGTGTTATCATTTCCAATATTTTCCCTCAATTTTTGACATCATTGATAAACAGAGTTATTATTCTTACTCATTAATCCCATAACCAAATTTTTAAGAATCTAGAGGCAGGCATGTGTTAGCCTGTTCTCATACTGGTAGTTCTGGTTGCTTCAAGGACACTAGACCAAAACAAAATCTCCAAGTTAGTCCAGGCAGATTGTCATATCTCAAACAGTGTATTAATAACTCTTAATGCTTAGCGTGCCCAAGAAATATCCTCAAGCAAAAGTTGCTGCAGTTATTATTCAAATTCTGACATAATACAATGTTTACATTTTATATCTTTAAGAATTTGTCTATATGTCTAATCCTGACATTTTGTTGTTCTTGGGTATATGATACCATAACGGCTCTGCATTAGCTAACTTTTCTAAGAAAGGGAGGCCCTAACATCTCATTCTTTTATCATTATTCTACACCATTCTTTGCCCATCAGTATGGGTCTGTTTATAGGAAAGAGATAACTTCAGCTAGTCTAATTTTGTTGGTGTATACACCATGTAATTGCCTGAATGTATAGTAGAAAGAGGCTTGTAGTCCAATCTGTTGCCAACTCCTCTAGCCCACCAAATCTTGTTGACCTTTTTGAGTTTAATTTGTTTTGAGTATCTGGTTTCTGAACAAGTACATAAGCAGATGTTTTAATAGTCTCTCATAGACTCATAAAGAGACTTCTGGCTTCTTTATATATGTCACATCCTCCAAGGTGTAAGGAAGACCTTCATTTATATAAGGATATCTTCCTCAAAGCAAGGGGACAAACATGTTCAGGACTGTCCTGGGGAAACTTAGAAATAGCATTCCTGAGACAAGGCATAAATGATACATAAGAATTTTTTATGAATCTGATATTCCCAAATTGTGCAAATATTAAGAGTCCCCCAAGTATGCAACAGGTGAAGATGAAAACCAAAGGTGGCATGGCGGCCATCATGTGGGTCTACTTAGCTGGGTCTTGCCAAACAGATATGTTGGCATTATGAATTCTGCCATACCCATAAGATATGGCTGTGTCAAACAACAACTTGTATCCAAACCCCTAAATGATGATAAACATCCAGAACACACCAAATAACCTAAAACCACCACCCTACCTCTTGGGAACATGAGTTCAGTGTTCTCCAGACTGGTTCCTGTTATCTGGGGGTGATGACATTCTTAGGAAACCCTGAGAAAATTGGAGCAATGGTCAAGTCCTGATAGAGAGAACTGTATCATTTGTTGTCCAGTTTCTGTGTGCTTGGAAAGTGCAGGGCTTCTTTGAAGTCCTGGCTAAAGTAGTCTAAGAGACTGGACCATCTCAGCTAGCAGCTTTGAAGTTGTTTTGGATGCAGAATTTTGAGGAAACTGCTTCCGAGGCATTCTGAAAGGCTGTATCACATGGGCTGCTTGTTTTCATCGATGACTGGTCCTTTATTTCTGAAAACACACAAATTTGTAAAGATAACACATATTTATCTGCATTAACACAAGTATGGAATGTGCAGTGTGTACAAGGCAGCTAAAGATGATGCTTTTGTTTAATGTTTGAGCAGGCAAAATGCATCTGTCAACTTTATAAATCCTTTTGGACTGTATAACCAAACCTCCATTCATGCCATATGAAAGGATGACATTGGAATGATAAGTCATGAGAACTCAGTAGCCAACAGGGTTGATCAAATCTCATCTAGTCTCAGAGCTGTTCCCATGTCCATAGATTGGCATATAATATGTCGCCCGTCTAGTAGTTTCTCTTGGTTATTTTCCCTCATGTTTGTAGCCAAGATCCTCAGGAGATCTCCCCTGAACAAATCCGATCTTTATTAATTTGAATAGACCATAACTTTTTGCTTACTATGGAAACCAAGGCATTATCTCTCCCCCATTGCATTATGACTTCCATTCTGAAGTTAAGACATTCTTGAAATATATAGACTGGTTTGGTTCAACAGCTTCCATAATTCACTGTCTCTCAGCAGCTATTGTTTTTGTACATTAGCATTTAAAAAATTCAAAGCCAACAAAATCCATAAAGAATCCAGAGGCCCTGTGTATTTCTCATCTTTATGTGGATATATATATATATATATATATATATATACTTTAATCTCTTTAAAGACTTTATTACTTTTAAACTATTTTTATGACTGTCTATACCCATTTTCTTTTCTTTCTTCAGCATCTAAACACATTTTTTAAGTATGTGGTACATTTTTATAAGTTTTCTGTGTCTGGACCTGGCTTTACTAAATGCCTGCAGTGTTCTGATCCTCTGAGACAAGTCTTAAAATGCCATGTCAGCCACTATGTGGCTCAGCTTAAAGTATAATGCTGGCACATGGTGGTGGTGACTGGCTCTAGCCCATGGGCAGCTGCCAGGAGCTGTGTTTCTGTGCACCACCAAGCACTGTCCTGCCTGAGAGACTGCACAACTAGGAATGCACATCTTACTCCTTGTCCAGAATTTTTCTTACCTTTCTCAGGCCCTATATTTAGATATTCATATATTTGGTACCATATTAACAAGTCTTTTTCTGTCCCACTAACCAGCTCTCAAATAATGATGCAGAGACTTTATATTAATTATGAAGACTTGGCCTATAGTTTAGGTTTATTCCTAACTAGCTCTTATAGCTTGAATTAGCCCATTTACATTAATCTATGTTCTATGATATTCCACCTTGAATATCCTGTTTCCTCTCCGTGTCTGCTGGGGTCTCCTGCCCCTCAATTCCTTCTCTTCCTGTCTCTTTCTGTCCCTGGAAATTGCACTTATGTTTCCTGCCTAGCTATTGGCCATTCAGCTCTTTGGTAAACCAATCAAGCAATGTATCTGCACACAGTGCACAAATATCCCACAACACCTCAGCAGTTCTCTACATGGTCCAGACTACCAGTGTCTAGCCTGAATTTCCACGATATCCTCTGGATGCTTGCCTGGCCCCCTCCTCACCAACCCCCACAACCTATGCTCTAACCAACAACAAAGCAGAACGAACATCTCATCTGTCCCATGCTCTTTAAGCAGCCCTCCAACATCACTCACTGACACTGGGTACATAGCCCTTCCCTGCCCTATAAACCCAACCTGTGCTGCCCCGCCCCAGCCTCACTGCCTGGTTATCATCCATAGTCTACCTTTCCAGCTTCACTCCGGACACTCTTCATACCAGGCTATATGGGGGTGCTGTCTCGTTGCCCGTTGTCTGCATGGAATTCTTCCCCACACACCCCACGGCTAATAAATCCCTTCATTTTTTTGTGCCTTCACTTAAATGTCACTCTGGCTATTCTTAAAATTGCAATACATCCATCCCTATTCTGACTCCCATCACAGGTACCCATTTCCCTTTAGTCTGTTTAACATTTTTACCCCATAGGTGGCTGCTTTTATCTTGTGTCATATACATTGTCATTTATTGTGTTTATGTTTATTCCTTATTATTTTATTCTCACAGAAGGAGTTTCATGAAAACAAAAGCTATTGTCTATTTCATTTGCTGATGCATCTCAAGTATAATAACATTTATTATGAAAAGGATTTCATACCCAAAGTCAAGTTTTCTTACGATCTCTTCTGATTGTATGTTTTTCTAACATTCTTTAGATTATAATTACATCATTTTCCCTTCCCTTTCCTTCCTCCAAACCCTCCTACATATCCCGTTCTTGTTCTTTTTCAAATTCATAAACTTGCCTTTTATTAATTATTGTCACATAAATATATATGTATGCATATACATATTTATAGCTATATAAGTGCAAACTGCTCCATCTGTATAATTTGTGTGGTGTGGTGTGTGTGTGTGTGTGTGTGTGTGTGTGTGTGTGTGTGGCCATTTAGTGTTAGATAACCAATCAATGTGCTCTTTCCCAAGAAGACTGTTTCTTCTGCTTTTACCATTTCTTAGTTGACAATAGTCCTTTGTGTAGGGCTGAGGCCTCCTAGGTCCCACTCAAGAGTGTGTCTATTATTGTCTGATACAATTACAGAAAACTACAACCAATCAACATGTGAAGTTATGGAGCCTAGTCCTGATGTTGTATCTATAATACAACTCCTGCACCTAAGGGTCAGGGAGCATTGTGGGAGAGGAGATGGGAAGAGTATAATAGTCAGAGGAACAGCTGTTTGCTATGATAGTGGGTCTCCTATTAATTTCAGCGGTGTAACCACAAAGTCTCGCGAACATGACTACTTAGACTGTAAATTCCTTAAAGGAACAGAAGCAGTCATCTCTCATTTTAGATGTCCAGCACAGTTTCCACCGTATAACAGGTTCTATAGAAATGTTTACTAAAGGAAGAAGTGTTGGGTTGTACTGGTTGAGGAAAGAAGGCAATCCAAGGTGAAATTTTAATGGCTATGTGGAAGCAGGAAGGTCCAGCCTCTTCTGAGGGCCTGAACCCCAAACAGCCCTACAAAGTTGTATTTATTGAAAGTTACAGAAAGTATTTCTCATACCAAGGTCCTTAATCTAATTTACATGTCTTACTAAAAGAGAACATCACATACCATCCTGACTCTAGTTTTTTATTATGCATCATGTGCAATTCACAATAATACAGGAGCCTCGGGTGTGCCTGAGGCATCTTAGGAGCAAAATCATGGGATGGCTGCAATGCCCTTCAAGAAACAGTCACTGTTTTCCACAAGGATTCTTCAAGGTCAAAGTACAGCTGCTCATTCTAGCATCTACCCATACAGTGATTCTGCTAAATTCCTACCACAAACAAGAAATTAGAAAAATAATTATCAGGCTGATAATATGAGTCTATTGGGATATTTAGTATATACACTTTATTCATTAAAAGTAGACTTTAAGAAAAAGTATGTTGCATGATTTCTGAAATGGCTTACTTCAATGTAAGCAATCTTCATCAGTTATTATTTTCCTTGATAAATCCAAAACTAAGTATCAGCAGAGCTTGAGGTGATCCATTACTTTCCTACAGATAACACTCAAGTGCCAAGTGATCTACTCAAGGTCATTCACTGGATAAGTGGAAAATCCAGGATTAAATGTGCCACACGGAGCCACACATTGCTCTAAGACATTTATAAAGACTCTCCGGTAGGCTAAGATTTTTGATCCCAGGTAATTATAATCTCTGGCACACAGTATGTATTAACAAAATGCCCACTGACGGAATGTAAGACTAGTCAATGGGTTCACAGTATATTTTCTTCCTAAGTTCCTTTTTCCCATCCTGCTGCTGTTGCTCCTTGGGTTGCTTTCTCATCTAACAATTCCCTGAACACCCACAGTTTTAGAGTGAGCATTAAGTTCCAAAACTTGAGATATTCTTAAAAACTGAAGTTTAAAAGCATCTTTTAATTATTAAAAAAATCTGTGCAAGAGAGTCATTACAGCTATATTCTAAAGTTATATAACAAGAGAGTCATTACAGCTATATTCTAAAGTTATATAACAGAAATTCTTTTGATGTCATGTGACATTCTAAACTAATTAGAGTAAAATTCTGCGTGCCTCTTAGGTACAAGGAAAATTTAAAGCATTCAAGAAAGGTTGTAACAGGGAAACAGAGTCCTCCCAAATTTCTAAGGAGATGCAGTGTCACTGTGTCCCTGAGAAAGCAGACAGGGATATAATCAGAGTTACAGAAGCCCTTCCTGAAGGGTGAGCTTGTGTCTACTCCTCACTTGACAAAGACAAAGATTCAGGATATCAGATTATCTTCTCCTACTAAAGCACACAGACATTGAATTCAGCTGTCACGGTGACATAGGAACTAGAATACACCTAATCGAAAACGAAATGAAAGAGCTGCCACTTACCTGCTGCACAGCCAGAGGGACCCTGAGACATTTCCAGGTTTCAGTGGGCATTGTTTCAGGAATCACTCAAAACAGTCACTCCATGGTGTGAGATCAGGAGGCCAAAATGGTCAGAGCTGAGAGATTAGAACTTAGCACAAGAGAAGGGTGTCCAAGATCACATAGTGAATATTAACTGGACAGGCTCAAAGACTTATTGACTTGTTCATTCCACATGCGTTTGTATACTATGTTAAGGTCTGGGGACCCAGTAAATAAGACAGATGCTTCTCTGTTTCGGAGGACAAACCACTGTCTAGTCTTCAGAATCACTAGCACAAAGGAGCTAGATTATTAGGGACTACAGGTTAGAGGGCAGCCCTAGACTTGGTTTTGGTTTGAGTCTTGGTTTTAGATGGGAAAATTACTGTATACCTTATTCTCAGAAAATGCCTAAACCCCATGAGCAAAACTTAGTGCCGGGGCTTAACTAACCAATGATGAGATAATCCCCAAGTCCTGTTGGACTGGTGGGTAGGACTGAATAGGATAAACAGCCAAAGTGGGTTTTTAATACTATAATTATTTATTTGGTTCTTTTCTGTCTTTTCCCTCCTAATACCTCTTTGAACTGTAAAAAGAAAAGCACATGAGGTCAGAGAATCAGGGCCTGCTTGCTGTGGTTCTTATGTTGACAATTCTTCACACTAGGAAGAAGAGCACACTAAGAAAATGATAGTCCAGACTCACTGCCTTGTTCACCTCTCTATCTGATTCATCCAATAGGAACAAAGATCACAGTCGGGACTATAATCACAGAGCACAGCCAGGAAGGGCATATTTTCTGGGACACTGAACTTCAAGGAATACATTTTAACAGGCCCCAACCCAGTAAGGTTTTCCTCTTGAAAAGTACAGGGCTATCCAAGGCCCAGTGAGGAAGCCAAAATGGTAATGGCCACATCTTCAAATGAATGGGCTTTGAAGTCTTGAAAGAGCAAACTGGCTCTTGATCTTTCTTCCTCCACTGGCGCACGCTTAGTTCCCACAAAAGCATGGACACTGCCCCAGCTCTTCTGAGCAGAAGCATTTCCAAATGAAAAGACAAATATCCTGCGTGCTTTCCCTCTCCTTTCTTCTTGGCCAGCTGCCTGGGGTCACGAGAATAAGATTTCAAGTTCTCAGCGGGCACCACAAATGTGTGCACTTGTTTGTTTGTGCACTGAGAATCTGTGCTCTGCTGTCTGTCCTAGAAACTGTAGGCATGATTTCCACTCTTGGATTGTGTGGCAGGGAACAGAAGCATGCAGGAAATGTAGTTCCTAACTGCAGCCTATGTGTTCGCACTGTGACATCTTATTAATTATTAAATGTAGTTGTTATTATTACTACGGTTACAGAATCCTTGATTATTCTGATTTATGCACATAACCAGCTTACCCGTGAAACAAGAAAATGTGATGTAGTCCTCCCCTATGGAATATGTGAGAAATAGATTCTACTACTTTGTGATGTACCCTACCCTTACACCCAGGAATATTTCTTTCTACCTCCCACCTAACAAACACCATTGTTTATTCACAGAAACAATACAAAAGAACCTTAAAGGTTGGAAAATATCTTGAGCATGTGTCAATGCAACTAACATATTGTCTGAAAATCAGTCCATCTTACATCTTTAGCACTTTAGACACCTTCGTAATTATGCCACAACAACCTGTCTTCTAAAAGACTGTTGTTTGGAAATACTGCCACAGTAAAGTAAAATATTTATTGTGACCCCTTCCATGAACTTTTCTCTAAGCTACACTTCTTCAAAATGGTATTGGAAAATCAACGCAGAGAATTAAAAATGTTCTTTCCAAGGCAGCAATCACATGTTAAATAAGAGGATTTTAACCTAAGAATTTAGAGGAATTTAGAGGATTGTCACATGATAGATCCAGACAATATGGGAAGTACTTCACAAAATTAAACTTAGCAAGGCTTCTTAAGAACAAAGTAGGGTGCTAATGCCCACGTAGTGAATACAGCTTCTGAAGAAAAAGAAAGCTTATATGATACCTTGAAGAATGTGCCTGAGGACAACAATAGCAGGATGACTCTTCACTCTTCTTCCATTGACTTTAGAAATATAATAAGCACCCATAGTGCTCCTAGTCACTTTGTAGAACATACGCAGGAAAGGTTACATTGTCGTTCTCCAGTTTCCTCCAAGTCCTGACACTGTAACCAAAGCTACCAAAGCACTCCATCAATGTAGACAGACACTCCATCAACCTAGGAACTCCATCAACCTAGACACTCCATCAACCTAGACACTCCATCAACCTAGACACTCCATCAACCTAGACACTCCATCAACCTAGACACTCCATCAACCTAGACACTCCATCAACCTAGAAACTCCATCAACCTAGACACTCCATCAACCTAGACACTCCATCAGCCTAGACACTCCATCAGCCTAGACACTCCATCAGCCTAGACACTCCATCAACCTAGGAACTCCATAAACCTAATCACTCCATCAACCTAGAAACTCCATCAACCTAGACACTCCATCAACCTAGACACTCCATCAACCTAGACACTCCATCAGCCTAGACACTCCATCAACCTAGACACTTCATCAACCTAGGCACTCCATCAACCTAGGCACTCCATCAACCTAGGCACTCCATCAACCTAGACACTCCATCAACCTAGACACTCCATCAGCCTAGACACTCCATCAACCTAGACACTCCATCAACCTAGACACTCCATCAACCTAGACACTCCATCAGCCTAGACACTCCATCAACCTAGACACTCCATCAACCTAGACACTCCATCAACCTAGACACTCCATCAGCCTAGACACTCCATCAATCTAGGAACTCCATAAACCTAATCACTCCATCAACCTAGAAACTCCATCAACTTAGGCACTCCATCAACCTAGATACTCACTCCCTCCATCAGCCTAGGAACTCCATCAACCTAGGCACTTATCAACCTAGGCACTCCATCAACCTAGACACTCCATCAACCTAGACACTCATCAACCTAGGCACTCCATCAACCTAGACACTCCATCAGCCTAGACACTCCATCAACCTAGACACTCCATCAACCTAGAAACTCCATCAGCCTAGACACTCCATCAGCCTAGACACTCCATCAGCCTAGACACTCCATCAGCCTAGACACTCCATCAACCTAGACACTCCATCAGCCTAGACACTCCATCAGCCTAGACACTCTATCAGCCTAGGCAATCCATCTATATATCATTTATCCAAACCTACAGGAGTCAACATAAATAAAAATTTGACAGAGTTCTTTGAAGTTGTAATAACATTTTAGAATGCTCATATATTTAATCTTATCAAAAAGCATAAACAGGTTGACTAGCACAGTTAAAACATCTTAAAATTCTGAACAGAAATGGAGGAGGGATGGACTGGGGGGACTTGGGCGGGCACGACTGGAAGGAGAGGAGGAAGGGGAAACTGTATTCAGATGTAAAATTAATTAATTAATTAAAAAATTGCAAACTAACGTATCAGCTGAAATTATCACAATGCGCATGAGCCAACTATGCCAGATGTGATTAGGTGTTATAAGATTTCGCCCCTTAATGTTCATCTGCCATTTTTTGTTTTTTGTGCATTGTCCTTCAAGCAGAAAATAGCATAGTTTTTCAAATGCTGTGCACAAACGGAAACTTAAGTCAGTTCAGCATACTTTAATTAGTTAGATAATTCAGAAAAGATAATTCTTTTTTAATTTAATTGTAAATTCATCCCATAATGAATTCAAGTATAGAATGGCTTGAGAATCTATGGCCTGGATTATTTTTATTTTTTCTCTAGGCAGGATTATATACTCTTTACATATAGTAAACCAGCTGGTTATTACAGAAAAGAAAAAAGTCTTGGGCTGAGGAAAGAGCTCACTGGATAACATTCTCAATGCAAATACACGAGGACCTGAGTTCAGTTCTCCAGAATCTTTGTAAAAGCCAGGCACAGCAGCATGTACCCTATGCTGAAAAGGCAGTGACAGGAATTCCTGGAGGCTTGTTGACCAGTTATTCTAGCTGAAATAGTGTTCTTCAATTCAGTGAGCAGCTCTACCATAATGAGCCTTTCTCTGTCCTGCCAGCAAGCTCCCAAATAATGACACAGACACTTATTAATTATAAAAGTGTGGCCTTAGCTTAGGCTTGTCCTACTAGTTATTGTAAATTAAATTAATCTGTTTATGTTAATCTATATTTTTGACTCATGACCTTTTTATATTTCTTTTATTCTGTATGTCTGACTCCATTCACATCCTATTGTCCCATCTCCTTCTTCCTTCCTTCTGCCTGGAAGTCCTGCCTATACTTCCCGCCTAGCTATTGTCTGCTCAGCTCTTTACTACTAAACCAATCACATCAATATATCTTCACACAGTGTACAAATATCCCAGAGCATTTTCCCTTCCCTGTGTAAATAGAAAGGAAAGGTTTTTCTAGCATAGCAAAACTATGTACAATAAAAACAATTATCAGATAAGAATTATATTTACAATGTCCAGTCTATCTCTATTTGGCAAATTCAGAGAAAATATTTCATTATCTACCCAATCTTGGTAAGTCAAAAATTTGGTACCTAATTTATTTTCTATCCTAACTTGTATTACCAACCCAAAATTATCTTTTTTAGTTCCTAAAACATTTTCTTAGATAAACAATTTAAACTTTTGTGTCTCTCAGCCTTATACACCTTATACCATTTTTGTGAATTTCTCTTCTGAATTTGATAACAAGGAACACTGTACCTGTAACTTTCTCACTTCAACTCCATCAGAGACCTGGAAGAATATAATATTGCCTAAATAAAATGAGTAAACAGGGCATGCAAAGCAAAGAGTTTTCAAAACTATAGAAATGATAGAGACATCTGGCTACCTGGCCTGTCACCTGAGTTTCCTATGCAACATTAGTCATCCATATTTGGCCTACAAGTCTAGAATATCTGGCAAACTTTTCCGTGAAGCAGAAATTTTGAAGGACTGTCTTACCTTGTCTTGACAAAGTTTGGCAGTCAAAGTTTGTGTCTTATTCTTCCAATTTGGACAGCATACTGTCAACAGTTGAGGCAAAGGCAGTTTCTTGCCCAGTAACTAACTTTTGCCACCAAGAAAGCAAACTCCATATGGAGGTTTTTGATGCCCATCATCCTTTTTTTTTTAAGTAAATAGATGCTGCCAGGAGCATATGTGTCTCACTGTCATGAAAACCTTCATTTATTGAAACATGCCATATCCTGTAGGTCTTTAATGCTTTTAAAGACCATCTATATATCTAAAACATATTTCTGTGTGACTTTGAAAACATACCTAACCTGACTATAAGTTTGATTGTTATAGATGACTAACTACTAACCTGTGTTTTTGGAATTATTCTAAATGGTTTACAATAATAGCTTTTAAGAGCTAAAACTTTACACTTTTAAATGAGTATCATAGATACAATACCTTAAAAAAAGTAGGAACATATATACAGTATAACAAAAAATTACCTTAAATTTATATCAATATGTAAAATTCCATACAAATATAAAATATTTGAGATTAGTAGCTGTTTAAAAGTAGACTCAGTAATCCAGCCTTTTATCTCATTATTTCTATACCATATTCCTATACCTTTTTCCCTCCAGAAAGAGATCCCTGGAATAATCTTCTTTGTTTGTTTGTTTTCCTGATCATGACCAATAACAACTTGTATCCAACCCTAAATTATGGCAAACATCCGTAACCCACCAACTGACCAAACCACCCACCCCACCTCTAGGGAATGTGGTTACTGTGTTCTCTATGCTGCTTCCTGTTGTCTAGGGGTGATGACATTTTTAGGGAACCCTGAGGAAACTGAGATATTAGACAATTTTTTCTAGAGCTAGCAGTATCATGTGTTGTCCAGTCTCTGTGTAATGAGAAAGTGCATGATTTATCTGAAGTCCTGACAAGAGCAGTACAAGAGGCTACACCATCTCACCTAGCAGCTTTGAAGTTGTTCTCAATGCAGAATTTTGAGGAAATGCTACAGAGGCATTCTGAGATGCTAGATCACCTGGGCTGTTTGTCTTTAATTGGTATCTGGTCCTCTTTTTTCTGAAAATACATAAACTTTTAAAGGTAAAACATACATCTGTATTCATACACGTGTAGAATGTGTGGTGTGTACAAGTAAAGACGATTTTTTTTTATGCTTGAACAGATAGAAGGCAGCTGTCAACTTTAGAAGTCTATTTGTACTGCATAACCAAACCTCTATCCCTGCCATTTGAAAGGATGGCATGGGATAACAAGTCATGAGGACTCTGTAGCCAACAGGATTTATCATATTTCATCAAGTCTCAGAGCTGCTCCCATAATTAAGGGATCAACTTGTATACCACCTGTCCTGTAGTCTTTCTTGGCTCTTCCCCTCATAGCCATAGCCAAGATCTTCAAGAGGTCTTCTCTAGTCAAATCTGATCTCAATTAAATTTGAAGAAACCCATAGATTTTCATCTCCTATGGAAATAAAAGCATAACCTCTCCTTCAATGCAACTTATTTTCCAACTCCATTTTGAAGCCAATATATCCCTAAAGTATATAGGTTAGTTTAATTCAACAGCCCCTTACACAATCAGGTGTCTCTCAGCAACTGTCATTCCATGTTCATTAGTATTCAAAAATTCAAAGTTATTAAAGTACCATAGAAGGTCCAAACTCCCTGTGTTATAATATTTTCCGTCCTTTCATACCTTGTTTTTATATTACTTATTCTCTTTTTAAAGACTTTATTTTTTAATTATTTATTTTTTCTATGACTCTCTCTGTCCCTTTTCTTACCTTTCTTTAGCATCTAAGCACAGTTTTAAGTATACTCTACCTATCCAGAGGCTTTCTCAGTCTAGAGTATGCAGGATTCTCTGACAACCAGACAAACCTTTAAAATGGCCACGCCATCTGCCTCACAGCTCTGACAGCTGGCTCCACCCAGTCAGTTCTGTGAGAGCCTGGCCTCATGGTGCCACCTGCCATGTTTACTGCCCCAGTTCTGGGAATTCTCTGAGTCCAAGAAGCAGGTGTTTTGCCCAGTGGGCCAGCTGCTGACGTCCACATCTGCACAGCATGGCCTCTTAAAGGAACTCTGCCTCCATGTGCCGAGTCGAACCAAGAGATCCTGATTACCAGGAAACCATGTCAAGAAGCTGCATTCGATTTTATTTTTTTTCTGCTTTCTCAGGCCTTACGTGGATATACATGGCCAAATTTTGGATATCATATATAACTAGTCTTTCTCTGTCCCACCAACCAGCTCCCAAATATCTATACAGAGACTTATTAATTATGAAAGCTTAGCCTGAGTTTAGGCTTGTCCCACTAGCCCTTATAACTTAAATTAACCCATTTATATTCATCTATGTTTTGCCTCGTGGCTTTTTTAGTTTTCTTTCATTTTACATGTCCAAAGTTCTCCATGTCTCTCTGGCTTCTGAAACACATCTAGATCTATCTCCTTCTTCCTTTCTTACTGCCTGGAAGTCCCATCTACACCCCCTGCCTAGCTATTGGCTATTCAGTTCTTTATTAAACTGATCACATTAATATATCTTTACATAGTACAAATATCCCACAATACTGTGCCTCCCAAAAATAAGATAAAAAGTGATAGAGTTAAACAGCTAATGTCAGCATCTGGCTTCCACACGAGGGTGCACAGATACTTACACACATGAGTGCACAATATACATGTGAAATTGTGCATCTTTACACAGTAGTTTTGCAACTAGTATGTTTATTAAAAGAACGCTAACTTAACAAACTGTGGCAGTTCATCATGAGCATCTTAGAAGAGGGTAAGTTGTGTAGTATGTAAATACAAAAAAAAAAGGCACAGTGAGTGGGGTGTCAGAGAAGACTTCCTAAAAGACAAAAGGCTGAACATGACTTTCATGAAAAATGACAAGAAGGAAAAAGATTTTTCCAGCGGAAAGACCATTCAGCACAGATATATCTATAACTTTTCAAAACTCATGTGTTAGTGTGGCTTTATCTGAAATGTATGTTTCAGTCAACTTGAATAAAGCCATGCACTTGTCCCACAATCACGGTGATTACTGACTTTCACTTAAACCTCTAATCAGAAAGGGGAGAAGAGCCTAGCACTTACTGCTTGCTAGCAGCCTGACAAGAGCCATTATGTGTATTTCATGTTATTTTTCACAATAGGCCTGATGGATAAGTGGACATTATTTTTTTCTTCTTCATGAGCTTAAGGTTCAAGGTAGTTAAATGACTTTCTCAAACTTACACAACTGAGTAGCTGCCGAAGTCAACTCAATTCCTTTTTCCACTGCTGCTCCTAAAGGGGAAAAATTAAAAATGGGTTTGTACCTGGAAAGGAAATCTAGGTCCAGTCCTGCTGTCATGGGCCCAGCTGACTGAGAGCAGCTGATGTATGAGCAAAGGATGGCTGCAATATTCATCATCCAAAAAGACATTTGTTAACTCTACCATTAACTGCCATAATGGTGTCTTCAATAAGGAATGACTCATTGCATTGACTTCCGTTTACATACTTTACTGCTTCCTCGAGAGCGTTAAAGTGCACGGGATCAATAGCTGTAATATCATGCCATTATTTCCAAGAATCAATAGCGAATTGCCAGAACAAATAATCGCCATGGGTTACATGCTATTTAAGACTATATTTTTCTTTCCAGCACCCCATTCTCTCACTCTATCACAAGACGCTTCCATGCACAATTAAAAGTAAATTGATAGAACTACAATTTCCAACCAAGACTGAAACTTTCGTGAGTTTATTTAATAAGTTTGCAGGTTTCTCTCACGTTTGTTGGTGGCAAATGATGGTGATTTGTTCTTTAGGACACGATTCAAGTCTATTTTCAAAATTAATAGTTATCACCGAATGGCGGTGGTGCACACCTTTAATACCAGCATTTGGGAGACAGAGGCAGGCAGATCTCAGTGAGTTCGAGGCCATCCTGGTCTACAAAGAGAGTTCCAGGACAGTCAAGACAGTTACACAGAGAAATCTTATCTCGAATCACCCCAAAAAAGAAGTTTGTAAGGAACTTCTACTTTGAAAGTTTTGGGGTAATTTTGTGACAGAACCTTACCATAATAGTCTTGGTTGGACTGAAACTTACTATGTAGACCAGGCTGACCTCAAACTCATCATGATGCACCTGCTTCTACTTCCCAAGTGCTGGAATTAAAGGTGTGCACTACCATGCCTGGTGGAACTTTTGTTTATAGCCTGCTCAGTCACCATCAGGTTCATGGCAGCATTACTTTGTCAGCGCTATGAGGAATTTACAAAGACAGCTCTGGGCTCAAAAGAAATAAAAATAATAAACCTAAATCTTGATAATTGCTATTTGAATAAAAGTAGAAAATAATTTATATATAGATATCTGTAACTTCGTTGATGTTTACTAAGAATTCTATGATGCCTTCAATAATATTCTAAATAGGAATAATATAAGTAAAATAGTTCTGAAAATAGTATCTAGTTCCATATGTTCCTTTATAGACTTTGCCTAAACTGGGCTTCCCTAAAAACTTAACATGTAAGAGACAGCTCTTTAGCTTAATCTCTTCTTTCTCAGTGGAGAAGTATATTACATTCCTTTGTCTTGCAAGGGTCTTTTTGTTTGTTTCCTGGGTTTATTTTTTTGCACCTACATGCACATGCATATGTGTATGTGTGTGTGTGTTGTTGTTGTTGTTGTTTGGTTGTTTTCAGAGATGGGGACAGAAAGAACTTAGGGTATCCTAGGTGTTGGACAACTGTATCTCACAAGTCTTTGATTCTGAGTTAGTCACAAAACAGTATAGGAAAAACAGTCAGTATGCTTTATGTTCTTGAGTTAGGGAAAGTTATGTCATGATTTCATCTTAAATATTGTGGCAATGGTAAAAGTTTTGTTATGAATTTTTAAAAGTAAATCAAGATTAATTAATGAAAATGATGAGAAAACAAAAGTTACTTAGCTTTTTGTTTCTTTTTATTACTGTCTACTAGACCAGAGAAATTTAATTAATTAATTATTCTAAGTCAAAGAGTTACTTTAGTGCCACTTAGACGAGACTCACCCAGTTGAGAAACTAAAGTGGTGACGCTGATGCTCAAAGTTCAAAGCTCTCAGACGATGGCTTGGTTCTAACAATAAGAACTCACTTAGCACTTGAAGCCACTATGTGCCCAGGCTGACTTGGAACCAATGATCCTCCTGCTCCAGTCTCCCAGGTGATGAGATTATAAGCATATATCACCACAGTTGCTTGATCACTGAACTATTTTATAAAGCACATTGCAACGCACTGCATTTCATCCTGATACAGCTCTGTGTGTTAGGTCAGGTCAGTCGTGAGATAATAAATTCACTCACCTAAAGTCAAAAAGAAAGAACTCGGGGACTAGAAATTACTTCCTTTTATCACTATGTAGAAACACCCAAAGTAAGTGGCAGTAGAGTGCTTCCTGTTTAAAATGCAGAAAAGCATGACTGGCAACCAGAAGTAACTGGGTGATGTTTGCCTTTGGAGAATCTTGAGAAAGTATTGACAAGAGTAAAGAGATGAGACAAAGAACCATCAAAGTCATATCACTTTAGATCTATACTGCCTGTGTCTGTGGACGGCAACAAATTCAATCCCAGATTCAACTGTTCATATTTCACAAATATAACACATATGCTGAGTGCCAAATGCCTATTTGTTGATAGTAATGCAATTACTATTTTATATAAGATGTTCAGGATCTGTCTCACCAACTGCTTGATGTATGAACAGAAATCTGAAGGATATGGGGGAGGAAACCATATGAGACTATGGGAAGAACATTTCTGGCAAGTTCGATGAAGCCTGAGGTGCCAGCCTGCTCTAAAGCAATTGGAAGGATGACTGCAGCTAGAAAGGCTTAGGATTCAAAGGACGGAGGAAGTGAGGTCAGAGAAGCCGTGCAACCTAGAAATGGCAGAACCTTGAAGCAAATGTTCTTTTTTGCTTCAGACTCTAAGATGTAGCAGGAACACTATCAAAGACAGAATGTACACATTTAAAAAGCATCTCGATAAATCAAGAAAAACTGTTTGAGGAGTTGAATATATAGCTTAATAGCAGAGCACAACACACACGCATGCACACACACACACACACACACACACACTCACTCACCTTTAAAACTACTAAACATGTTTATAGAGGCCATGTATAAGGTTGACACCCTACTACATAGAACTAGAGTCGCTTTGAGTAGAGCAGTAATTAAACATAGGTGAGCCCCTTGTATCCAACTGCCATTTTTGTCCTCAAGAATCAACACTAGAGTCATGTGCTTATCAAAGTTATAGTGTAAGTATTAATCTGTACACTATCTATTCCTACCATACAACTGTTGATCACAACTAAAGTAAGCAAAACTACTGAGTGGTGCTTGCTTGCTTGGCCCTCAATGTTGAGAAAATAGAACGTCTTTCTTTGCCAGTGTCTCTTCTCCTGTAGCAGAACATCTCCATTCTAATCGAATGACTTCAAGCCATATTCAGGTTGTCCTGACCTTTTGCAAATCTTCTTCATAGCAGGAATAACAAGTTAGCCTACTCAAGTCACCACAAAAATGTATTTTTAAAGATAGGAATGCTGAAAGAACTGTGAGCTACAGTGATCAACATGTTGTCATTCCTTCAACAGTTTTTGAAGTATTTTCTTATGCCAGGCACCAGAAAAGAGACAGAAAATGTTGTTAAGGAACCCACTCTCAAACAGCAGCCTCTCCTGCAGGGCCATACAACGAGCTCCAACATAAAGTGGCCACAGTTGTATTGGAACAATTAAGTCCCTTGTTTGCTGCTGTAGAGTTGGAAATATTACTCTATGTCTGGCCTCTCTTTTGATTTTTGGAATAATTTTGAACAAATTACACGTCATAAACATAGTTAGAATAAATGCAAATCCTAACAGAGGGACTAGGAAGGAGAGCAGGAGTCAAGGCCCAATGAGAGGAACTGAGGGACAACCCATTTAAAACTCATATGTGTATATGTGCAAGGATAACATATCATACAGGACACATTACCAAAGCCAGCATCTTTGTCTTCTACATTACAATGAAATTGTCTTCTCTTTGATTTGTAACAGCCTTAGACATTTTTGATTTATAAAGAAAACCATGATTCATTACTAAGACAATTTATTCTATATCAAAGAGGCAAGAAATTACAAATTCCTCAGCATTGTTTAAAAATTTTGGAAGCAGGGATTTAATTCAGCGTAGACAACTTCTCCAGCCTGATTAAAGCCTTGAATTCTATCTTCAGCACTACAGAAAGAGAAGAGGGCAAAAAAAGGATTGGAGGCACAAAGAGAGAGAATGAGTAGAGAGGCAATGGCTCAGAATGCCCTCATACATGCTAACACCTATATGCACGTGCCCATATGCTGATACTCACAAACACGCCCATACACATACACACATGCACATATACTGTGTGCACTTATATGTGGCAGAAAGAAGGGAAAACAAAGGTAGGACAAAGAGGTATAAGAAGGTACTGAACATCATTAGCAATAATGTCTAATTTTCCCTCAAAAGCAACATGAATAAAATCGGAAATGAAAAGTTGGTATAGATAGAAATTCATTAATAGTTACTGCTTTCATTATGAAAGGAAACAGAGCTAACATACTGCATATTATCATGAATTTCCTACTTTGGTTCCACCTCATCAAAAACAACAAGATAATCTTCCTTGGCATTTCAAATTTGGAAGCCATTTCACATAATCCATTGACTAAAAACATCTTCTTCATGGGTTTGAAGCTGTCTCCTTCTTGCCTATTGAGTTTGTCACACAAGGTAACTCTAATTCTAGATATTTTCATAGAACCAAGCATTACCTATAAATATAATACATTGCCCAGAGACTCAAGAGATATGAGTTTAACCACAGTCTTGAACATACCCTTTCACTTTCTTAGCCTTCGCCTATGGCATACATCAAATAGTATTTGATAGGAGCCTTAATTTTTCTTGAGGTCTTTAATAAATATATTCAGTGTAAAAGATATCGACACACACATCATATCACATAAAAATACACTCATAGAAATAAATTATCACCTTTTTTGTTTTGTTTACAAAATCACCATGGAGTAGTTTCTTCATTGTCTTTTTGGTACCACTAAACCACTAGGTCCTTTTACCCTCTTCATCTCAGCTTCATCAGACAATACTGCTACTTGTGTGATCATCTTTGATTGACAGAGGCCAGAATGCCACTTTTCCTATTTGTTTGGAGCTTATGATAAAACTTTTCAGAACATGTTTTGCTATGAATTTTACCACAAGAGAGACAGCAGGTAAAAAGGCTGGAAGGGAGAGCGGAAGGTGACACCAGCTCGTTTGCACCCTAAATGGTCGTTTACACTACACAGGTGCTATCCATTTGCTTCATAGTCCATTATCAGAGTAAAAGTCCACGATAAGCCACAACAACAAAGAGCCGCTCAAGAGTTGTAAGACACATTCAGCTTTATGTCTTTTCAATTTTGTTCCAGACTGCTAATATAAAGGATCAACATTTTAACTTTAAGTGATTGTTAGCCTGGCCCTAAAAAAGAAAAAAAAATAAAATAAAATAAAAGCAACTATATCGCCCCATGAACCGTTTGTGTTCCTGCCTCCTGTGTGTATGATTTCCTGCTTGCTGCAGGGTCTACACTCATCTCAAGTGTCAGGCAAGCACCATTCAAGGCAGAAGAACAGGGACTCAGCAGTCTGAGTGGCACTCTTACCTACAGGATAAACTCCTAAGGAATATCCCCCCAACCTTAAGCCAGGCCCTTGATGCCCCCTTAACATCCATCCAACCCCTGTAAGTCAGGCCTCTAAAGAACATCCTACTGGCAAAATTGACAATTTGGTCACCATTTTCAGGCTTGGCTTTTTGTTTGTTTGTTTGTTTGATTGGTTGGTTGGTGTTGAAAGAGGAGTGGCCGGGCTGTGTTTCTGGCACCCGGCCGCCCACATGGCTTAGCATGGGCCTAGGCAGTTTCTTTATTAATAAGAAATCACTCCCACATCAGGTTGGTTTTTGTTTCTTATATACGGAGGTGTGGTTGAGGGAGAGGCTTTTATTGGAGACATGAGAGGAAGAGAAGCCAGAAGCATCTGCAAGAGTCCAGAGCAGAGAGAGAAAGTAGCAGACTGGACAGAGCCAGCAGTCTGGGTCTGGCCATGAAAGAAGTAGGGGCAGAGCAGAGAGATAGGTATATAGAGAGAGATGGGGAAAGTGAGAGATGCAGACAGATACAGGCGAAAGAGGGGAGCGCATAGCAGGGCCATTAGGAGCTTGAGGAACTGGGGAGGGAAGCCCATGCACTGAAGAAGTTTAGGGGAGGGAGGGAGTAAGAAGAGCCAGGATGCCAGCAGGGACTCTGAAAAGTGTAACAGGTGGTTGTGATATGGGAGCCAGGAGGTATGCTAATAGGAACCACAGAGAACCATTGGCCCCTTTCGCAGTGGTGAGGGAAATGGCTCCTTTTGGTAGAGGGGAACCTGGTCCACAAGTTCCTGAGGAATGTTGACTTTTATCGGCCTCCCCAGAATTTAGGGAAATGGAGTTTCCTTTAGACACGAGAATTTCGATTGAATTCAAGGAGCATGCTAGTCGTGTTCACAGCCATTGAAGCTTTTTAGCTTGAAATACTCTTAAGAGAATTATTTGTCCCCATTTTTAAAAGGTAAACGTAATGCTAGTGTTGTTAGGATGAGTAACAGGGTATATGCGACTTCAAAAGGCATGAGTTCTGAGCTAATTTTTTCGAGTGCCCCATACCTGGTTTTGTGGCGCTTATAGGAGATGGCATTTGGAGAGTCAGTTGACTCTCATTGCACAGGTGGCCTCACCCATCACAGACCAGGGGGAGGCAACTGTGAAAGCAGTTGTGCACCAAGAAACAAGAAAGGACAGCTGAGAACTGAGGGACTTTGGTGTAAGTGACAGAAGCCATCTTTACCGATGGTACCCATTAGCCATGCGCGCAAGTGCAGGAATGGAAACTCTGTGTTCAGTAAAAATGCTACTGCTGAAACTTTGGTTTCAAGCCACAGATGGTTCAATAGCACAAGAACCCATTAGAATGCAATCAGAATCAAAGTGAGCATGAAGGTTGTAAAGACAGAGCCGCTGAGAAATGCCACACTGCGTTTGCAAGGAACATTGAGGGGGATTCTTACTTAGTAGATATTCGATGTGGAAGAAAGTCTTATGAAGACGAGAATACTATACTTATTTTAGTATTTCATATGCTTCAAGGAAATGAGAAGATGCTCAGAACAAATTGTTCTCAACCATGTCAGACCAAATAAAAAAAGGATTTGTGTGTTAAGGTGCCTAATTCATTCCCAGAAAGGGAGTCAGTCACTCTATGTAACAAACAATAGACTTCTGTGGACCCCACAGCCCCTTATCTTGAAGGAACTGGTCCATTGAGGGTGGTGGGTGGGACATTATATTTAAATTTTCGTTATTCATTGTGACTGAAAAATGCTATTTAATCACCTTGTCCTTCCTTGTTATTAGGACATCTAGAGTTATTTCAGAGTTCAAAATCATTTTTCTCTTTTTCTCTCTAATTTAAAAGTACAACATAAAAATAAATTGTATTGTGCTTCAAGTAATAAAACCTGTACTCATCTGTTAAATGTGCAAATTTCTCTCTATAAAGCTAATTAACTAGATAAAAGGTCTGGATCAGGCTTTAAGCAGTTTCTGTCTCAAAGGGCCTAACTTGGGAATTAATTATGTTTCTCAGAGTCTCTAAAAACACTTTTCCAGATTCACGGGTCTTTAGAAATGAAACATCTCTGGCATCCTGCAAAACATCTTCATCTTTCAATCTACTTAGCAGTGAGTCAAGTTCTTAAAAGGATGCAAGTTCTTAAAACTAAATGTCTTTAAAATTAGGCCTGGATAGTCTTATCATTTAATCACCTATTAACCTCTGAGTTCATATAACATTGATTGAACTTCTACTCAGCCTCACTTTTCAAGCACTATTAGCACTGAAGTGACCATTTGTTGGGGGCAACTTTGGATAAGTGAAGTGTAAGTTAAGCCCTGAACGTGTGTTGTTAACTTAGGTATGTGGCTCTTATTGGCTCGCAGGACATAAAGTAGGGTATGTACGAACATGTAGCAACTGCCAGGAGTCTGTACAGTAGTATGCATCACATGGTCATGTTCATGTCATTCTTCCATGAAAGAAACTACCAGGGCAGTTCAAACCCACCCAAGCTCTGTGATGATTTTCTGGTTAACCCTAAGGGCGCTTGACTTGGTGAAGGCAAGATCCTTAAAGGGAAAGTTGAAGATAATCCTCAAGGCACCATTCTGTTTAATGCCCTGAGCTGGGTTTTACCCTCTCCCAATTCGCGAGCATAGATAACTTTTTAAAAATTCCTCAAAAAGCTTGACCGCAAACCTGCTGAGCATGCTCAAACCAGTACTGTTTATGATGTCCATGCTTTGAGGTTTGTGCTCTAAATTTCATAGTTATGTTGCTATCACAGACTGAATTTACTCACTTTTGAAGGTTTGCAGGGGGTTTGCAAATCCTTCAAGCTATATTCCTGAACACTGGGAGTAATATAGACTTAAAAGAAAAACAACTAACACAACATGGAACTGGCAGAATAAGAAACAACCGACTTGAAGGCATAAAGTACCTCCCCAAGACCACTGGCAATGAAGCTCTCTTCCTTCCTACCCCTTTAAGCCTTCAGAGTGTCTCTTAACAAAGCTGAAGAGGGTTAAAATTTTAATTATAGCTTTCCTTTAATTACAGGTTCCTTTGCTATGTTTACCAAACAGCTAGTAGCCCTGAGTGTGGAGTTAGGCTCTTTAAAGTCATGTTTTAATCTCCTTTGTAATTGCAATTTGATTGCTGGTGTAAATTCCCTAGTAGACTTGCCACCTTCAGCACCAACCATTTCCCAGAGTGCATAATTTTGAATTGAAAGGCTGATAGCCATCCAAAAGTTTCCCAGAATGCTTCACAGACTCTTTGAATTATGCATTACACAGAATTCTTTAAAAAGAAAGCAAGAGGTTCCTTTGATGTCAGCTTAGGTTTTTCATCATACTATGGAGTCTTCGTCTCTAGACACTTATCGAGGTGGTTTCTTGAAACCGATGTTCAATTTAGGACCCATCACCGATCTTACCCTAACCTTTATATTTTATTTGAACAGCATCCTGTGTCACCCTGAATGTGGCAGTTTCTGGCAGAACCCTGGTAGTTAATTTCCAAGGAGGGGGTGGGAATTGACAAGGAACAATTTGTGACAAACGCGCCACCTGCTGCTCAAAATGTGTATTCACAGTAGGGATTTCACCCTAGAAAATTCTTCAAAAGCTTCCCGGGAACAGGTGTGACAGGGAGCTGTGTGCACACGTGGTTCCCTAGACCCTTACGTCACATCCCAAGGACTGAGGGCCCTGATGACTTGATGCTTTTTGATGATAACCCCTCACGAGGGACAATCTCTGCTTGGTATATTTGATTTTGAGCTATACCCCATCAAAATGTCACCTTATTATTAAGCAAATAAATAACCCCTCCCATTATGTAAAAGAAAATAAGGTTGGCCAAGTTTCTACTATGGTAAGAAAATATAAATTCTAAAACAAGAATGTTTACATAATAGACAATTTCATATTACCATTTTTTTTTCTGTACACAAAGCATTTTAAAATCCATCAAAGGTTAAGTCATATGGATTGACCTTACACAATAGGTGAACTTTAACATCTGGCTCAGGTCCTTCTGAGCCCTGTGCATTATTATGCCAGGCCACACAAGAACTAGGGCTGGCCTAAACAAGCCTGGGTAAACAAGTAGAGGAAATCAGATCCCCTCCCGAACAGTAACCATCTCTTGGCCGGCATCTACTGCAAATGCATGTTTCAGAATGACAGACATAAGAGAATGAGATGACCCAGCATGGTGAAAAGATGCCAAACTGGAGTAAACAAGAGAGAGATTGTTTTTCACTGCAAATTGGAACTGTTTTATTCTATTACCCTGTATTCTGTTTATCTGGATATATCTGTGTATGTGTTGGGTCAAAGACCTTGAAAAAAAACCAGAGAAAGCTTTGCAGTTCTCTAGAAGAGACAAAACTTTTATCTGGAAGAATACATTGGTTCATGGAGAAAGTTACGTTTGAGAGAATGTAGGGTTTCAGAATTGGGCACACCACAGCAAAGGGAAAAACACTGATTCAATGAGCCCAAAACCAAGAAAAATGTCGTACCGTCCACCTACATCATTATCACCTTTCAGCAAACATTGCTTGTAACTCGCTAGGTATCAGGTAACTCTGTTGGTACAGTCATGGATAAAGCAAACATGAAGTCAGACCCTGGAGAACTCACAGCCTGGTGATGCTCAAGAGATGGCTTGGTGAATAAAGCATACAGTACAAGTTTGAGTTCTGGAGTTCAGATCCCCAGAAACCGTGTCAAATGGCAGGAGGACTGGTAGCTCCCCTCTGTTCCCAGGCTCCAAATGCACAGATAGGATTCCCAGAGCGAGAAGGCCAGAAAGGCTAGCCATATTTGTGATACATGAATTTCACTGAGAGACCCTGTCTCAGTGAATACGTTGAAGGACTGGTGGAGGATATTCCCAACATCCGCTGGGGTCTCAACATGTACCTACAATGCTTGTGTATATGTGTGTGCACGTGTGTATGTATATTATATATACGTGTGTATATATGCATATATGTATATACATGTATACATATATGTATATGTGTACACTCACACACACAAACACCTGCACACCACACACATGAAAACAGAAGAAGAAAATATAAACAGTTTATTTATAATTAGTATTCGAGTTTCTGCTGCAGAGGTCGTTGCTGGATTAGATAGATGTATGTGTGGAAATCATTGGCTGACGGGGGAAAATAGTCACTTCAGGAAAAATCAGTTCATGAAAGAGGAAACAGTTCAGAAGAATGGAAACAGTTCCACACACCTGTAATCCCAATGTGGTACATAGTTAGACATTTAAAAACAAATAGGGCGCATGAATTTGCAACATTCTTACATGTGAAATAAGAGTAAGAATTTATGAGTTAAACACATTGAAAACACTGTAGTAGGAGAGTAAAATAAAAATAAAAATCTTGCTTTTTGAATTTGGAAATATAAGCAGATTTAGAAGCTTCCCAATGTGTAGATCCGATGTGACTTTAAGCATCTTCATTATTCAGTAATTATCACTATAATTTTAAAATTATGAATAGTTTTCTCCAAGGAACCCTAAATGCTTTATGTGTCTCTTCTAATGTATCTCCCTAGAATTTATATTAAATCATAAAGTGATACATTATTGAAAGTTAAGCACAAACACCATGAGTAGCTATGATATATTCAGTTTTAGATTTCCCTTGGGGAAACACTCAGTTCTCCATTTCACTTTCAGTGAGGTGAATCAAAGCAGAGCCACCATTCCCAGCTTATTGGTGAATATGTAATTAACTCAAGAGATAGCCCAGCCATTCTTCCCAGTTCCCTTCTGTATGGAGCCCTCTGCCTTGCTGTCCATCATTCTTTAATGAATGTCATCCAATGAGCTGTCTGGGCTTGCTTTTTATAGCTTCCCACGTTAACATTGGGGAAATTTAAAGCACAGCTTGGCTGGAGGTCAGTAAAGGACCAAGAAACATTTCTTAGCTTTTCTCCTATCTGCCAGGAATCAGTTGTGTCTCCTGAAGCCCCAGAATTCATGTGTTCATTAATCAATTCAGTTAATAATTAGTAAGACCTTACTATAGATTAGGCTTTGCACCTACACATTGAAGAAAGAAAACTGATACTCTCCACTATCAGGGAAGTTAGAATCTACTAAGAATATGCAAATATATTTGTGACAATAATAGTGTGATACAGCTAACTGCAATGGGTTGAACCTTGAACTCTGATGGTTTTTCTTTGGGCTTCCATGATGCTATTCTCGGCAGTCTTCCCAGACTCCTATGGTCCCATGCTCTGTCTTTCTTGTTGGCTCTTTTTCTCTTACACAGTTCAAAAAAATAATAATAACAGAAATTAAAAATAACTAAAATCCTAGTTTTCCTTCTACCCAATATTCTTATTTCATTATCATCAGATGTATTTTTAAATGAAAATTCATATTCATCTTTGATTCTTCTCTCTTAGTGCTACTTCAGAAGTTAAATCCTAGCTCAGCATTGTAGTGGACAACTTTAATCCTAGAGCTTGGGGAAGGGCAAAGCAGAGGGCGGTCAGTTTAGGGACAGCCTGGGATGTCTGGTGAGATCCTGTATTTAAAAATGACTAAAAACAAACAACCCACATGTGCCCACTTTCTAACATCTTCATCCCTCACCCTAGGTATTCAATAATCTCCATTTCCATTCTTATCTTCCTAGAGTTCATTCTTCACTTAGAACTAAGAGAAAGCTAGTAAAAACTAAAATCTCATCATAAACTCTGAGTGTTGTCCTTTATAAAACAGGGAGAGCCAAGGCCTCAGTGGGTCCCCTTGCCCGTGGGAGACAGCAGCAGGAGAGAGACAGACACACCATGCAGAGAGAGCTGGGATAAAGAGTTTATTTAATGGGTTATGGCAAGGGAAGAGAAGGGGAGAAGCGGGGAATAGAAGAGAGAGACAGGCCTCTCCAGAAGGGCAGACAAAGAGAGATCGCAGACTGGAAAGGAGGACAGAGATCCACTTTCTCTGTCCCAAGTGGGAGATTGGGAGTGGGCAGAACTTGTCTCTTAAAGGGACAGGGTACACAGGTGACAAGTCAGACCTGCAGATTACAACACTGAGTACTTCTCAGTGCTAAGAGACCAACATATAACCATATTACCGGAATCCATAAAGCTACAAATCTATGGTTCGGTGTCCTTGAAACTCCATCCGTTTCTTTCCCTTCCTTCTCTATGCATCAACTACACTGGCCTTCTTTCATTCATGAACCATAGCAAGTGTGAACCCACTTTAAAATTCATGTTTCTTGTTCTCTCCAACTACAGTATTTCTTCTCAAGAACATTGAAAGAGATGACTCCTTCTCATCTTGAGCAAAATATATTCCTAAAGAAGCATTGTTTGCTCACACCATTGAAGAATCCTCCCCACTACTTCTGCTTGTCAGTCTCAGAATCATTACATCATATATCATTTTAATTTTTGTCTCAGTATATAATCTATAGAGCTGCTGGTTTGTTTAAAACTCACCAGAATATTTGGTATTGGGCAAGGATCACAAATACATTGTTCATTCTTCCAGTGCTACATCTGGCAGGCGTTTGATAAATAAATCATTGATCTGAGATAAGATCAAGAATGATGGGCACACAAAGGGATGCCATGTGTCACAAAATTGAAGGGTCAGCAAAAATAAGATGCACCTTGAGACATAAATCAGAATTACACAAGGGTCAGAGATCCAGGCAGAGAAAAGTATATGAACAAGCAGAGGCAAAACAACGCAAAAAGCTCTCCAGGAAGAAATATTTGCCATTACTCCTGGAGCCAAGAGCTTGAGAAGAATGGCCTCAGAGTGGAGTGGTGGATACTCATGTGGGGAAGCAAGGAACGGGAATGATAATCAACCCTTTGCTAGAGGAACATAATTATTATAAAAGCACCAGTTGATTGTGCAGTAGTTTTTGTGATAACAAAAATGCACGTAAGGATTTTGTTCGTCTTTTGGTACAGGGATCCTAACCTGGGTTTACCTCAAGCAAGTGCTGTCCCCTGAGATATACCTCGATCCTCACTGAGGAGTTTTGATAACTAGAGGGCCATAGCAAGCAGAGTTCTGGGGAAATAGTTCTGGCTGCAGCATGGAGGATGGTGACAATTAGGGAAGTCAGGGATTTTAGTCAAAAGGGGTGGAGCGGGGGAACCAGTGACCAGGCTGAAAAGAATGTCTTTCTCTGGAAGTACATAAATCTAGGTTTTCTAGCGTGTTTTGGTAAATGGAAGAGCAGTGACAATAACGTTATGAAACTTCTAGTAAAACTTGAATTAAAGAAAAGGGTCTTCTAGCTTTTCCATACACCTCCTTTAACCTGATTTTAAAAATATTTTTCTACTGTTTCCATTTGAAAATTTTACATATGAAGAATCTGACTATTTTACCCCCATTGTCCTCATTCTCCTCCATGCTCACCGAAGCTTTTCTTCCAACAAGCCCCACTCCTTCTTTCTGTTCTTGTGTGTGTGTGTGAGAGAGAGAGACAGAGACAGAGAGAGAGAAGGAGACCCTCTGAGCAAAACTGTAGGTGATTTCATGAGCATGTGTTGAGATTATCTGTTCAACAGTTCCTGGAAATCTAACAGTGTCTAGATCACCAAAGAAAATCACACACACACACACACACACGCACAAGCACACACACCATTAATCACCCATAGTCACTCAGTAAGGAAAAGGCTTCATCTGTGACAAAATATTGAGGGCTCCTATTTTGGGCAGCTGTTGTGTATGTGATCACAGTCGCTGTAGTTCCTAAGTGCAAAGGCCATGTCAAGCCCCAAAGGCACTTTGACAGTACTCCTTTCCCTCTCTGTCTGTTACATTCTTCCCTTTCCCTCTTCGGAGATATTCTCTGAGCCTCAGAGGGCACGATGCAGATGCTCCATTTAGAGATGAGTGCTCAGTTGTCTCTTATTCTCAGCTCTTTGGACATTTATGAGTCTTAGCGTTAACTATTCTCCACTACCTACACACAAAAATGGTTTTATAATATGAACGAATGGTAGATTTTCCACTGATAGCCTAAGACTTCCCCAGGCATGGGTTCTTAATCAGATTTACAGTAGCAGGTATGAGTTGCCTCTTGGGAAATGGGGCTCAAATCCAATAAGAATACATTGTACATATGCACAATAATTTTTCTACTATTGTACCAATGGACACACCCTGATTGACAATGTATTATTTTACATTGTGATGCTCAGAGATTTGTGAAATTCTTGATGAAAAGACAATTATTTTTAACTTCAGAATTAAAGTGCTAAATATGATTTTAAAAATAATTCATTGATATGCTCTCAAAGTCCCTTTCAATAAATGAAATAGTCTCCAATTTATCAAGAAGCTAAGTAACAGCACAAAAGCAACTATCACGTGTAGTCTAGACCCAGAAAGAGGATGTGACATGCTTGATGCTGTTTCATGTCACAGACCACATAGTGATCTTTAATGTGAATACCATGAAAACAACAGAAAAAAATGAATTCTTCCTCAACAAACTCCATATAGAAACCTTCTAATTACAACCTGGGGGTGACTTGGCCCAAGAGAAAAGCACTGTTTGCCTTTCTTTTTTATAAAGATTTAGCTGTTTTATTGTGTATATAAGAATGCTTACCTGTGTGTATGTATGCTTGGTTCATGAGGAGGCCAGAAGGCAATAGTATCAGATCCCCCTAGAACTGGAGTTATAGACAGCTGGCTATCACCATGTGGGTGTTGGAACCAAACCCACATCCTCTGCAAAAGTAGCAAGTGCTCCTGACCACCACACCATCTCTCCAACTCCAATAAGTCTTTCCTGGTCATTCACTACACACTTAATACAATACTTATTCTATATCGCTGAGACCACCAAATCATCGTGGGATAATAAATCTGGGAGATGAACTCAGAAATCACCAAAGAAAGTTGAACGATCTAAAACAGGACTAGGATAGGACAGAGCATGCTGTCGTTAAGACAAGTGCTAGTTTCATGGAGACCTCAGTCTGGGTACTGAAAGTTTTCACTTTCTAGTGCTCACATAACTCAAATTCATTCCTACTAAATCCCCTCATTTCTAAATTGTTAAAAAGGATCCACATTATTAAGTTAAATTCTGCGGCATGGGGTAAAACACAAGAATGGATAATGGAGGGGGTGGGTACTCAGAAAAACACATAAGAGGCAAAGGCGTGCCTATGACTTCTGGTTCCTTCCATGTATGATGGACAGAAAGAACTGTGGGGGAAAATATGCAGAGTAGACAGAGTGGGGGCATGATATAGCAAAAGGAAGGCTTATGAGAAAGGTGTCGGTATCTAGCAGATGCCCAAATCTCAGTCAATTCCCAGTAGCACTGAAATCCCAGAAACATAGCACAAGCAATTAGCAACAAAAGATGAAAGTCTGACGCCACAAAGAGGTGAGTTAGCTCTCTGGTTCCTCAGGTATATTCTGTTGATCATAGCTTCTCTTCTGGATCCCACGCTCCTAAATCACAGTTCAGATCTCTGATCAAAACTGGGCAAAAAGTTTTGATCTCACCCAGTCTGCACGTGGATGACCCTTGAGCATCTGCCGCGGGCGCCTTTCCTGGAAGATGCATCTGCTTATGAAATGTATCCCCATGAGCTGCCTCAAGCAGCTCCAGTTTCTCCACTTGAAAGAGCACTTCACTTTACCCTGCAATTTTCACAGCTGGAGAGGCTCGATGCCATTTGCTGAATTCGTGGGGTGAGAACAGAAAGGAGCGAAATAGCTGTCATTATTTCTATGTCTCTATGCACATGTGGGAAGCAGGGGATCTAAGGAAACTTAATTTTTCACCTTTCCACTTTCTTCTGCAGCGATTTTTGTAAATTTCTTCCTTCTAAAACCACACATTATTAGGCAAAGCGTTGAAAGGGGCTTTCCATTCATCCCAATTGCTACCTTAGAAATGGTATTACTTGGGCTTTCAATGAGTCGCTATACAGGGCATTCAAGAAAGACAATCATACATCCCGAAGCTGACAAAAGAAGTGGTAATCCAGGCATAATTTTGAAACTGTTGCAGGAACAGTATTGAAAACTGACCATTCCAGCAGCTACAGTTAGAGACGGAGAGACGTAGCCTAATGCTGTTCAGCTCCGCAGGATCAGGGGCAAAATCACCTCCAGAGGTCTGTGATCGGCAGCCACAAAGCGGACTAGCCTAAAAACTGAGGCTTTTGCAGTGCAATCACTCAGGGATGCTTGATCAAAGATGCATAACGTTTAAACCCTCAAATGCCAATTTACAGACCATCTTCATCTCTTCAAAGATGCCCGTTATTAGCTCTAAAGAGGAGGAATAGAGACATGATTCAGTGCTAACGAGTACTAGCTGCTGTTACCAAGGACTCAGGTTCCATTGCCAGCATCTGCACTAAACAACTCACAACCACCGGAACTCCAGTTTCAGAAGATCTGACAGCCGCTCTGGCTTCTGAGGCTACCTACGTGTACATGATGTTCATACAGACACCAGGCACAAACGAGTGCACATAAATCAATTTATTTTTAATTTGTAAAAGTTTTTTAAAGTTTAGGTCTAATGTGAAAAAGACTTGTTATATTAAAAATAGTTTTTCTAAAAAATTCCCCTCAAATGAAGAATGGATAAGGAAAATGTGGTACATTTACACAATGGATGGAGTACTACTCAGTAAAATAATAATAATAATAATAATACATCTTGAAATTTGTGGGCAAGCGAACGAATCTAGAAAACATCATATTGAGTAAGGTAACCCAGACCCAGAAAGACAAATATCATATGTACTCACTCATAAGTGGCTTTTAGACATAAAGCAAAGGAAAACGAGCCTATAATTCACAATCCCAGAGAACCTACACAACAATGAAGATCCTAAGAGGGATATACATGGATCTAATCTACATGGGAAGTAGAAAAAGACAAGCTTTCCTGAGTAAATTGAGAACATGGGGACCAGGGGAAAGAATAGAAGGGGAGGGGAGAGGAAGGGAAGGGAGTGGAGAAAAATATATAGCTCAAAAAACCCTTCCTGCTCTATAGACAACAGATTATAAAATAAAGTAAGAACAGAAGGTAGCTGTATAAAGATGACACATGACAGATTCTGGATGAACATGTGGGAAATTCCCTAAATTCCTCGGGGATCTTTCTTCCACCATTCCAAAACTTACCTTTTCCAAGATTACCATAGGAACGGTGATGACAAGAGAAAGGTTTGGGTTTTCCAACATAAATTCAGACTTTCATACGATGAACCTATGTCCAGGTTCTTACAATGTTTTTTAAATGCCAATTCTAAACAGCAACCACTCCTTTTGGGATCCAGTTTTGCTTTTCTCTTTGTTGAATGTAGAGAAGGTATCTAGCTCATAACATATAGAAAGTGTACGGATGTTGTGGGAAAGGAGAGACTAGGCACTCAAAGCTGAAGCATGTCCTCTTTCGGGTTGAAAATGCCTGCTGTGATTGGGGTAGTGCAAACACGGTACGGCATCAGGAGCTCAGCTCTGATGCTTGGCTGGGGAAGAGCGGTGAGGGGACATCAGTGTTCTCTCCAGACCACTGTGTTAAACTGACTGTAGCAATGAGTGCCTTAATTTCAGGTTTTCATACAAATTAAGAAGGTAGCATGTTTTGAGTACCTTATGCAAGACTCCCAAATGTTTTTCAGTAATAACATAAAAGACTTAAATATTAGCCTCAAATATACAGGTTACTTCAGAGGGTTATAGCAATATAATAACAGAATACAGTGTGTGTGTGTGTGTGTGTGTGTGTGTGCGCGCGTGCACACACACACACACATGCGCACACACAAGTTGTAACAACTAAGTATTAGTTGATATTTAAGGAGGTCTCTTGCTTTATGTCTCATATTGGTCATTATTTCTTCTTTATTTTTCTTGTTCACTTTTATCCTTTTTGTTTATTCATTTTAAAAAAGAAAATGAACTATCTTTCTTTTCATTATACATATTAATTCAAGTTCCCACCCCCTCCCCTCCTCCCATTCCCTCCACATACCCTTCCACCCCACCCTATCCAATCCTCAGAGAGGGTAAGACACATTGCTTTGGGGAAGGTCCAAGGCCCTTCCTTCTATATCTAGGCTGAGCAAGGTATCATCCAAAGTGAATAGGTTCTCAAAAAGCCAGTACATGCAGTAGGGCCAGTGGCCCCCAATCTGCCCCAGCCATGCAACTGTCAACCACATTCAGAGGGACTAGTTTGGTCCTATGCTTGTTCCTTCCCAGTTCGGCTGGAGTTGGTGAGCTCCCATTAGCTCAGGTAGACTATTTCAGTGGATGAACCCATCATGGTCTTGACCTCTTTGCTCATATTCTCATTCCTCCCACTCTTCATCTGGACTTTGGGAGCTCAGTCCAGTGCTCCAATGTAGGTCTCTGCCTTTGTTTTCATCAGTTACTGGATGAAGGTTCTGTGGTGATATTAAGATATCCATCAGTATGACTACAGGATAAGTCAAGATCAGGCCCCCTCTCCTCTATTTCTTAGGGTCTTAGCTGAAGTCATCCTTGTGGATTTCTGGAAATTTCTCTAGAGCCAGGTTTCTTGCTAACCCTATAATGGCTCCCTCCATCATGATATCTCTTTCCTTGCTCTTATCTCTGTCCTTCCTCCTTATGACTATCTCATTCCCTCAAGTACTCCTCACACCTCCCCTTCATCTCTCCTCTTCCCCTTCCACCCTCTCTTCTTCTTCCACCCCTATACTCCCAATTTTGTCATGTAATCTTGTCTGTTTCCACTTTCCAGGTGCATCTATATATGTTTTTCTTAGGGTTCACATTATCACTTTTTTTGTTTATTTTTGAGGACACATTAATTTTATGCCAGTCACATGGTTTGCAACAATAAGAAAAATCTCACTCCAAATCCCTACTGCACACACACACACACACACACACACACACACACATGCACACAGTCACACACATACACAGAGAGAGAGAGAGAGAGAGAGAGAGAGAGAGAGAGAGATACAGACATGCACACAGTCACAGACGTACACACACAGACACACAGACAGGCACACAGTCACACACAGACACACACACAACAAAGAAAATAAGACAGTATATCGTAGACCAACCAGACCACTCCAATTTAAGCATTTTCAGTCTTTAGAGTTCTTTCCCTTTGAGTATCTCATGTGTCTATTTTTCAGCCAGGAAGTCCCTGAAAGTGCAAAGACACAAAGTCATGCATTCTTTCCTCTTCGTATCTATAGCTGAGATTATGCCCTGAAAACAAAGTCTAGTCACTTCCTCTAGCTTTTAAATGTGTGTGTGTGTGCGCGCGCGCGTGTGCGTTACCCAGATATGGAAGAGGTGACCAGGCAAGATCTTTGCTTAAATCTTTGTTCTATTACAAATGATTTCCACAAACTGTGGGAGAGTACAATGCTGCAAATATTATGCCCCGTGATCAGAAGCCAAGCAAATGTTTCTATTCACTGGAAAGAAATAAGTTCAGTCAGAAAATAAAAAATGTCAATGGTTTAGTGTAATTTAGGTAAATGAAGTCTACACTCTAAAGAACTGTTATGAGTCAGATAGCAGTCATATGTACAGACTTACGCCATTTAGCTGGAGCGCAGACATCCAGCTGATGGGAACACAGTGGTGGCTCACCCACAGACACAGTCCCCTCCCTCACTTACTCATCCAGTCATTCTTTCCACAAGTGTTTACTATGTGGTGGTGACAGTCACTCTCTCAGTCTACTCAACAGTTACCAAACAATCTCTGTATGCTAGACACTGACGTAAGAACTCTAAAGTTCACGATATGCGCACATAAAACACACACCAAAAATGTAAAGTGACCACTTAGCAGTGAAGCTGAGATCTCAGCGAAGGGACCAGGCTGTGGGGAAAGTAGCATGCCACAACGCCAGACTTGAGTGGACTGGAAACCCAGAGCAAATCAATATCGTATGGAGGTAAATCACAGTGGAGATCTACATTCAGGGCCCCAAATGTGCAGAAGAGGCTGTTATGGTCACATGTGGCACGTTTAGGTGTGTTCTCCATCATTAAGCTTCCTTGACAAATTTTCTCTCTCAGTTACACAAGAAAATCAAATTTAAAAATTTCTCTCTCTATTTTTTTTTCTAACTAGAAGCATTTTCTTTCTGTCTTGACATTTTTTTGGGGGGAAATGACATCTCAGTTTTAGAATGTGGTCTTCCTAAGACATCATTTAAAGAGGTAGAAATTCACATATGTTACCAAGAAAACTGTTCTGCAGGTGGGGAGCAGGCAAGAGCATCACTTTCCAGCTCTGGCTGTGTCCAGTTGTTCCAGTGGAGGTGGGAAGAAGCATTTTCTCTAAATGAAAGGGCACCAGTGCAGGCATTTGAAGCTGTAGCATGTTACAAGTCAAACATTTCTCGTATTTACTTGACCCCATTGCCTTTGTATTATATTTATTCCTTCATATTTCTATGTGTATGTACATGGTATGCATGCATGCATTTGTGTTCTGCGTTGGGGCAGACGCATGTGCACATATGTGTATGCATAAGGCATATGTGTGTGCGTGTGTGCAGACGCATGTGCACATATGTGTATGCATAAGGCAGAATTGACATCAGTTGTCTTCCTTGACCCTCACTCTCTAGTTTGTATGTTGAGGCAAGGTCACTCATTGAACCAGAACCCTCTGGTCTGACCAGTCCAGCAAGCCAGATTTCTCTGGAATCCCCGGCCTCTGCCTCCCACGTGCTCGGGCTGTAAATAAGGAAGCAGAGTGAACTCTAGTCCTCATGCCGGCTCGACATGTGCTTTACCCACTGAGTCTTCTCCGCAGCCTCATGGCTCACAGTTCCATCTGAAACATAAGGGAGGTTAGCTTGCACTCTTAAAAAGCTTATGATATAGTTGATTATGGAAGAGTAATTATAAAATTCTTGCAGGAAAAAGTGCAAGTGGGAAAGATAATCAGTGTCAAGGAAAAGAAGTAGCATATAAGTGTGACAAGCTTTACTTGGGCCACCAACCAGCTCCCTAATAAGGACAGGGAGACATAATATTAATTATGAACGCTCAGCCTTAGTTTAGGTTTGTCCCATTAGCTGTTATTACTTATTTTAATCTCTTTCTCTTCATCTACATTTTGCCTCAGCTTTTTTTTTTCTTTCTTTCATTCTGTATGTCCTACATTCCTGCTTTCTCTATGTCTGTCTGCCTGGTTGGCTAGCCCTGGGCATCTCCCTCTCTTGTTCCTTGTTCTCTCTCTCCCAAGCCTAGATTCTTCCTCCTACTTATTCTCTGTGCCTAACAGCTCTACCTATCCTTCTCCTGCCTAGCTATTGGTCCTTCAGCTTTTTATTAGGCCAATCAGGTGCCTTAGGCAGGCATGGCGAAACAAATGTAACACATCTTTACATAGTTAAGCAAATGCAGCATAAACAAATACACACAGCTTTATATAGTTATAGTAATATTACACAACATGTACGAAATCGAAGAGAAGGATTGGTACTTCCAGTTGAGGACCAGGGATGGTGCAAGGAATGCATGTGCTGGTCTTGAAGGATTTTTTTTTATATTGAAGCACGGGGAGTATCGAATAAATTTGTACAATGAAAAGTACAAATTTTCCTGCTTCATGTGTTGGGAGAGGGGGGCATTTAGATACCGTCAGGGATTATGAAATTGTTAGAATGATAAGAGCGACATGAACCATGTTACATAGGTCTGTGAAACTCAAGATGATATGCAATTATGTATAGCATAGCTCAGGGACATATCAGCTCACTAGATGCAAAGCAACCTTAAATAAAGTAAATAAATTGAAATAAAATGAGATTATCCAAAAATGGATAATTATTATATGCACACATGTATGCATGTCATGATAACTTTTAAATCTTTTTCAAAACAGATTCCCAAATTAGGTGCTAAAAACTAATCCCTATACCCAGTAATGAAAACTCTGTGCCGCCGTCAATCTAGGTTGATAGATCACAGATCTTTTTCTTTCATGTGTCTTTTTATCTAAGAATACAAAGGACCGCTATCCCTTAGTGCAACAGGAAAGTCATTTCGGCTGTGCAAAATGGCACAATGAGTATTACAAACAGTGCTGCTATGAACATAGTAGAGCATATACTTTTGTTGTATGATAGGGCATCTCTTGGGTATATTCCCAAGAGTGGTATTGCTGGGTCCAGGGGTAGGTTGATCCCGAATTTCCTGAGAAACCTCCACACTGCTTTCCAAAGTGGTTGCACAAGTTTGCATTCCCACCAGCAATGGATGAGTGTACCCCTTTCTCCACACCCTCTCCAGCAAAGGCTATCATTGGTGTTTTTTATTTTAGCCAATCTGACAGGTGTAAGATGGTATCGGCTTTGTGGGAGCCTAGGCAGTGTGGATACTCACCTTACTAGACCTCGATGGAGGTGGGTGGTCCTTGGACTTCCCACAGGACAGGGAACCCTGATGGCTCTTTGGGCTGAAGAGGGAGAGGGACTTGATTGGGGGAGGGGGAGGGAAATGGGAGGCAGCGGTAAGGAAGAGATAGAAATCTTTAATAAATAAATAAATAAATATATTTAAAAATATGGCACAATGAGATGCTAGCGTTGTGCTACCTTACAAATATTATGAGCAGCAGAAGAATTAGCTCAGCGGTTAGGAGCACCTGCAGATCTTATACAGGGCCAGAGTTTAGTTTTCAATATTCATTGCAGGTTCAAAATAGAAATTCTGGCACACAGAAAAGAGGAAGTTTTCTAAAGGATAATTTCTTGGGTTTATTTTTTTCCACTTGATTATTTCCAGGGACATGGAAACCCTTTCAGGGTGGTATAGGCTTGGAATTTCTTAGCAGTGGATATATATGCTTGGTGACCTGACAAGGCTCCTTGCAGTCTCATAGTTCAACAATGCTGCCCCTCTGTGTAGACACTAAGCTATGCGGCAGTGGCTTAGAAGCGCATGGCAACCTGATGATGAACCAGCGTTCTGGCAGAAGTTATTTATTCCCCTTGTGTTCTCCTCCCATGGTGCTACAGAGAGTCAAACGCATGCATCCAACAGAATAGAAATTAATTTGTTTTACCCGTGAAAATGTAAGTTCCTGCACAGTAAGCTGCTGTACTTATCTTTGACACATTCATTCTCAAAGAATGAATAAAATTTCTGCTGCTCTGCTTTTCATATAAAGAAGTTTTGTGTGCTTTTAAAAGAAGGAAAGCTCATTTTATTAAGTACATTCTTGTTACTGTCACTGCATTCTTCAGAACACGGGCTCTGCTACCAATTTTCATAGGCTTTGCAGTGCAGACTTACCAGGGCATCTCTGAGTGGGATTTTCCCGACAGTTTACACCCTTTGTCCATTGCCAGTTTCATTCATTCCTGTACTTAGGTCAGTCTTCTGGAACACGAGGAAGTGATCTATGACAGAACAATGGAAGCTTAAGCCTTTGCTTGGAAAAGACTCAGATCTGTATTTATATATGTTTGCTTTAAAGAAAGTTGTTTCCCTTTTCTCTGTTTCCTATACCTGTTCTCATGATGACCTAGCCACGCTAAAAATCCTAAGTACCAATTACATTTGCCTTCAAATTTCAATTTCTCTTTGAAAACTGAGCATGATTGATGAGTGTTGCAACATCAGATATGATCCTGGACATTTGGCGTTGTTCTGGAGCTAGAAGTCACACAGAGGGAAGTCCTGGCAGAGACGACACTAGGGTTTTCTTAGCATCAGACATGATGCGTGTCAGCTCTGGAAGGCTCGATGCCTCCCACGCCTGCCTCATACAAGAGTGTGCGTCTTCTCCTGGATCTGACTGGAGATGTTCTTCTGGGTTGACTTTCCAATGCTTGGGAAAAGGGAGCCATGAGTCATCTGTGGGGGGTGGCAGGAAGAAGGTGTCATGAACTCACTCATCTGAGGTTGTTGGTGAGTGGGGAAAGGAGACTGGAGAAACGAGCAAGCTGGAGTTGGCTCAGTAAGGAGTGGTGCAGAAATGTAACAGTCAGGCTGAGATGCTGAGACCATAATATCCTTGGCAAGGCCATTTTCTGTCTACAATTTAGGAATTAAAATTTCCAAAATCTATCTAGAAATCCAGACATATCTTGCCCTGAGTAAAGCTCTGGTATTGTGGTTCTGATATTTGTTTTAAATGAGGGTGTGTATTGGATTTTGTGAGACACTCAGCAGCATCCACAGCCTCTGACTAGATGGCAGTAGCAAGAACACTCCTGTACCCTTACATGGACTGCAGAATAGTATGTCAAAATAAAAGTGTCAAGGGGCTCATCTCATATAGCTGCTCACCACCAATCCTGAATCCCCAGCACCCACATTTGAAAGGAGAGAACCTACTCCACAAGTTGTTATCTGATCTCCACACATGTATGTGCGTGCAAACCCCCCCACACACACACATATACACATACACACACAGAGAGAAATAAATAAATATACAAACAGATAAATAAAAAGACTTGAAATTTAAATAGGTGTCAAGAATTCTTCTCAGACTCATAATTAATTAGCCTGTGTTATTATTCAAAATTAGTATTATTTTAAGGACCCTGAAGTTATTTTAATGTGTTAATGATCAGTTTGGGAAATAATTAATGAAAACCTATTAAGTGCACAGCATTGCCAGATGAATGAATTGTTTTCTTTGTTCTACAGACGTTCAGGATGCCGTGAAGACATGAGCACACAGTGACAATCTGACAATGCACTAAGAGAGTTTCTTTAAAGCACAATTCAGAGCACATTGTCAGCACAAAAGACAGTTTGGCAGCCTAATGACATACATTCTTCTGAAATGCGTTCGCACCTGAAGGTCTCACATTTTAGAACTGGATAATCATAATCATAAGAGACATTAGATAGAAGGATGAAATCACTAGCCATCTGGATTTGAAAATTAGACATTGAGACATTTTTTTTAATTTAGTTGTGATTAAAACTAATAATTTATGCTTATTAGATAACTGTTAGGTACAAAGGTGGGCCACAGAGTGGCCAAAGGTATTTACCAAAACTTCATTTGAAAATTACCCATGTCCAAAATAACATGGACATATAGATAGGTAGGGAGGTAGGTAGATGATATATATGTAATATGTAGATATATAGAGATAGAAGATAGATTACTGTAAATTAAATTTAAAACAAAGAAAATCTAACATAGGTGAGATTATAAAAAGGACTTCCTAACATAATATTCCCAAGAGTTTGCCCTAGAACTGGAAGTACAGGTGTTGTTCTCTGCCACATGAGTGCTGAGAATCAAACCAGGTCCTCTGGAAGAACACTTAGTGCTATCAGCTGCTGAGCCATCTCAGTAACCCTTAGGAGTTTGTTAATAAAAGCTTCTCTGGTTGTCCTGCTGCAGATATTTTCTATAGGAACTTTGTAGGTTCACAATAACATCCTCTGTTTATAAATATATCATGCTAAAAATGCCCTGGAACTACCACTTCTGTAGCAACCATCAATTGAGAACAAATGAAGTTGTACCATCCAAGCTGACGCATGAGCTGTGGGATCGTGCCCCAGTTCCCCATTCTCCACTGTGTCCTAAAGGACCCACTGAGACGGTGACCTAGTTGTCATCAGTAATAACTTCCTCATCAGTGCATCCTGTTTGGAATTCTCCCTTTTTTCCCTCAGTTTTCTACTCCTCTCTTGTCTCACAGATCAGCTGCTCATCTACTCAAACCTAAGAATTTCAGACAAGCAAACAATGTACTTTGATGGTATTCATAGCTCATCATATGGTAGAATAGTTGATAATGTCTAAAGTGAAACAAGCAACCAGGCATGCACAGTGGTGAATATCCAAAAGCCTGGCACCCAGACAGCTAAGCCAGCAGAATTGTGAGTTGAAGGCCAATTTGGGCTGTGTAATCAGACCCAGTCTCAGATGAATAAAATAGCAGGAACTAACTATATCTTCTCATCAATGTGTGAAAAAAACTCACAAAATTTTAACCAAAAGATAGACAGTATCAACTAACACTTGACGATATCATCATTTAAATGAGCTTCAATATCAGGCAAAAATAGCACGTAGTTGAAGATGAATTACATTTCCCCTCCCAAAAGCTATGTTAAATTCATAGCCCTACTTCCTCAGAATATAACCTTATTTGGGAACAGAGTCTTAAGGTTATATCGAAGTAAAAACGAGTTCATTAGTGTGGATGCCAATAGAAAGGAAGGCTCGATCACAAATGCAAGATACAGGAAGAGTACACTGCATTTGTTCAAAACTGAGTGACGGATCTGCAGGCAAGAGACGCGAGATTTCAGGGAAGCTACACCATGTAGAAGGAAGGACTGAAATAGACTCCCCTGCACAGTCCTCAGGAGGAAGCCAGCCTGCTAACCCTTGACTTCGGGCAACTGGGAAACAATAAACCGGTCATTTAAAGCCACCCTTTGTGCTGGTTTGGCTATAGCAACTCTAGCATACTGGTGTGCTCACATCAGAGATTAGGATGCTTTTCCTCAACCTTGTCTCTTCGTTCCCAGCCTTAGTCTAGAACTAGATTACTTCCTCCTGCATCGAGCTCAAGCAGTCTTGGCAGTGCTGTGGAATCCTGAGAGGCAGGCTCTGAAACCGGTCCTCAAAGCCTTGACACGCTGACTCCTCGGGAGTCCTGCTCAAAAGCCCCTGCTCCTCAGTGTCTTTCTCAGCCACTTTCACTGTCCATGCTAGGGTCTAGTTGAACATTCCCCATAGGGTAGACTGAGTCCAGGGACTAAGTGGCACTGGACCCCAGCTGCTCTTCTCAGTTGATAACCACAAGAATTGCCTGAAGCATCCGAAGGTGAATTCCTGACAGCCAGAGCTTCATTCACTGTTTCTAGTCTACTTGCTGCATGATATTTATAAAAGAGTTGGTCTGCTCTAGCCCAAGGAGCTTGGCTTATTCACCTTTGACCTCTGCCATAGTCTGTGGAGGGAGATGGTGTTTTCTTCCTAACCTTGACTTTACTGATGAATATCAGATAGGTTTACAGCCACATAGTGAGGCTCCAGGTTTACAATTAGGGACATGTTACTGTCAATAGCTTTGCGATCTTAATTAGTATTTAGCAATGTGAACCTGGGCAGTGGAGGTGATGTCACTTTCCTGAAGGCCTCCTAGGAGCTGTATTATTGTTTTACCTTAATTGGAGTACTGAGAGAGAGAAAAAAAAATGAACCAATTTAATTTTCTCTTACCATTGCCCTGTGGTGTTTCTAAGAAATAGTCTTGACTTATCTCTATCAAATGGGTCCTAAGGGGGCTGGTTGCCTTGGTACTAAAACTTACAAATAAGTCCACTTGGAACGGGGGTCAGTGCTAGTTGGCTAATGAGCTACTCCAAAAACCACTGTCTTGACCTGAGGCCATTCAGTGTCTGAAAATGAAGAACTGACTTTGCAGTCTTAGAGGAAGACGGGGCTAGAAATTGGGTTAGGAAAAGGTAGTAGGGTTTTTTGTTTTGTTTTGTTTTCCTGTTTGTTATTCTTTCCCTGCTTTTAGTCTGGATTCTTTCAGGCTGTTGCGATACAATGAAGGGTGAAGTGATTTATTTTCCATATCGAATGTGCTCGCTCCCGCGGTGAGATCCCACTTGAGAAACAGCAAGTCCCCCAGGTTTCCCACACTAAAGAGCTAGGCAATTGATTGCTTGAGAATCATGGTTCTGGTTCACTGGGTCTTAACTATCTCCCTAGAGAGTCATTTGACCCAGAGGCAACACTAACTGTGTCCGGAAGGTGACAGAAAGAATTCATAGGGGCTTCGGCTGTCCTGCCCTCCAAGTCTAATCAGGACAGGAAAGTTTGCTTTGTCTCACTATCAAGGCCATTGTTGTCTTGGAAACCATTGTTCCCAGACAGGACTACCCTCACGGGTGGAGTATATCTCAGATGTGGTTCACCTTTCTCTTCTTGAATCTCCTTTGTTCCTCTTCATGCTGGTACAAACGCAGCACTCTGTACTTCAAACTAAAGAGCCAGCACAATTCTGACAATGAATTGTGGTAGGATTTTTAAAGTATGTATTTGAGAAACTGTAAGGTGATTTTTTTTTTTTGAGTTTCAGGATTCAGACAGTATACTGTATTTTGTTATATGTTTTATAGTTTAACAAATTTAGTAAAAGGTGAGTTTTCATTAAGGAACAATTTCTACTAGGGAGATGGTTTGATCAGTAAAGTATTAACAGTGAAAGCAAAATAACCTGAATTCAACCCCCCAGAATTCAACACACCTGTAATCCCAAAGCTATAATCCCAGTATTGGGGAGGCAGAAACAGAAGCATCCCCAGGACGACCTAGCTCCAGGGTCAGAGAGAGATCCTATCTCAAAATATATGATGGAGAGGAATTAAGGAAGATCACTGCTCTCTACTTCTGACCTCCATATATGCACAACTATGTACACAAAAACATGCATTTACATACACACTATTCCATTTTAATTGTATAACTTCTTATCGAAATTAAATATGTACATATGTATGTGAATATAGCACACTTAAGAGAAGAACAAAAATCTCTTCCCTTGCTTTCCCCACGCGCGGTCCACCACCTACACATGTGCACTTCTCCAGTTGTCCTCTTTGCTGGAAAGCAAAGTGATCTCCTTCTTCCTCCTGACATTTTGAACAAACCCTAAGAATTTTTTTTATATTCATACTTACCTGAAATTCTGTTTTTGCTATATCATTTCACAAAGCTGATTCTTTGTGTGTTTGCATGTATTCAGGCACACGTTTATGGGGGTGCACACGTGTAAAGTCCAGAGAATAACCTCAGCTGTCATCCCTTAGGAGCTATCCACCATGTGGTTGAGGCAGGGTCTCTCACTAGCAGAGTTGATTCTTGTTCTCCGAACATCCCTTCGGAAGACTTTCTCATCTGTCTCATAGAAGACTTTCTCATCTGTCTCATAGATGACGTATTTGCGATTGCATAGCATATATGAGTAGTAATGATGCATCTACATTATTCAAAATTTAAACTAAAATAAAACTATAGTAGCCCCCTTTGCCACCAGTCTGTTTACTTTCCAGTTCCTAGCCAGTGTGGCCACTCTCTGTAGTTATCATTCTTGAGCTCCTCTGCATAGAAAAGGAAAAGGAGCAGGGCCCGTTATGTTCCCCACCCCCATTAAAATATAGCTGATCAAACATTTTGTTCTTCATACAAAGCCTTGTAACTTTGGGTTTCTTTTTCTAATATGTCCTCATTCTTCTCACAGCTGTGTAACATTTCATTTGTTATTAATGAACCCAACTATGAATGACTGGTCGTTTTCAAGTCTTTCTGTTGTAAAGATCCTTCAATAAACACCAGCCTAACTGATCTGTAGAATAAAGTCCTCCAATGGAAACTGCTAAGCCAAAACGTGGGTGCAACTGTACTTTTGAGAACATTTGGACCAGTTGCCCTCCTTGGGAGGTATACTGTTGGTTCCGTTTGCTGTCCTCCACACTGTCTGAGGTTTCTCCGCTGTTGCCTATTGTGCTCAAGATTTTTCCTGTGTTTTAATTCTTTAACTGGTAGAGAATGAATCAAGACCTGATCAAGACCCCATACTGTATCAATTTAAAGCTACCTAATTTTATTTCTAATGTTTCTGGAGGCTAGATGTCTAAATGGATTTCACTGACGTAAAAGCAATGTGTTGGCCAGGCTGTATTACCTCTTGAAGGCCCCACAGGACCTGTTTTATTTCCTTTCCAGTTTTTATTGTCCACCCAGGTTGGCAGCTCCTTTAGAGCCAGTAGTGGTGAGCTCCATCTTCTGTATCTATCACCAGGCGCCTCTTTTAGAGCCAGTAGCAGTGAGCTCAATCTTCTGTATCTGTCACCCAAAACCCAGAAGTGAGCACCCCTGATCCTTCTGCAGAATTCTGAGCTGGGTCAGGTATTACTGGGCTCACCCATATAAAGCAAAATGTCCTTATGTCAGTTAAAAGCAATCTGAATCCCAACTTGAATTCATTTATGTTGTCTGGCATAGCAGTGTCAGGGTCTTGGCATTTGGCTTGTAAAAGTCTTCAAAGAACTATTATTTGACCTTTGGAAGTTTGCATTTTTCTGCAGTTTGACTAATGTTGAACCTATTTTTATGTTTAAGAAAATTAGATTTTCTGTATGATAAAATAGCTATTCAAATCCTTTGGACATTTTCTAAGGGTTATTAAGTTCCTTTTTATAGTGGAAATTTGTACATTATCTCAATACCATTTGAAGTTTGCATTATCGTTTCTCATTTATGCTTCAATGTTCATGTTTATTGGTTTGGGAAGTTTGCATGTGTGCACATGTGTGGGTGCATGTGTATATGAGTGTTCACATGCATGTTTGTGGAAGCGAAGATCAACCAGCGTTCATCAAGAACCATTCATCTCGATATTTAAGGCAGATATTCTCACTGGGACCTGGCAATCACCCATTGATCTTGGCTGGTTAGTCAGTGAACCCCAGGGATCATCCTGTCTCCCGCTCCCCAACGCTGAGATTATGAATTCCACCAGGATGCCAGTTTTTTGCATTATTGTGGTTTTGTTTTTTGTGTGTTTGTTTGTTCTTCATTTTCAATAGCCTTTGAAAAGACTTTTTTGACTCTGATATTAAAATGCTCTTTTTATTTCTAGAACTTCTATGCCTTTGTTTTTTCCACATAAAACTTTGATCTTTTCAAAATTTATCTAGGCATAAGTAATGAGGTACAGAAAATTTCATTTTTTTCCCAGCTGATTAAACATTTACTTAACAATGTGTATGTAAGACCTTCACTTGTCTCACATACCACCATTAGCATTTATTAGGATGTAGTAGGCCTATTTATGGGTATCTTATTCTACTCTCTTGGTTTCTCTCCGTAAGTATGAGTATTCGACCATAATAGTGTATATCTATGAATCACCCAGACAGACACAATCTTCTTCTAAGGAAAAAATAGCGACTAACAGTATGAAATGGAAAATACACAGCAGACCAGCCAGTGTGGAATGCAAATAAAGAGCACTAGTCACTTACTGAGCCTGGTCCTGAATGAAAACTCAATCTTCAGCTGCATCTTGAAGACAATTGCAAAGTAATTACTACAAGACAGCACACACATGTAGGAGAGGTGAGCAGGCTAGATGAGAAGCTGTATGCTGAGGAAAAACTCCCTCTTCAGCACAGTGTCTGCACACCTACGGCTCAGGGACTATTACAGAAGAGTGAGCAGAAAGCCTATAAGAGCCAGAATGTCAGAGGTCATGCGTGTCTCCTACAGATGACATGGAAACTATATCCATGATAGCGCACCAATGTGGTTACCAAAACAAGACCTAACAAGAACAGCAGCAATGAGACAAGTTAACATGAAACGAGGAGATTTTACTAGGCCTCACCCGCAGACAAAGAGCTACAGGGAACTAGTGACTGACTGCTGAGAAAGAATTACTCTTATCAGAGATGAGGCCCCGAATCAGGTATTCAATGCCAAGTGGTCAGCCCTGAATTCTTTACATACAAGCAATGCAGGTTGTAGTTATATATATTTGTGTGTGTATGTGTGTGCGTGTGTGTGTGTGCATGTGAGAGAGAGAGAGAGACAGACAGAGACAGACAGAGAGAGACAGACAAAGAATATAAAACAATAGCCAGAGAAGTGGGGGCCATGATTTCATAGTAAGTAGGAGAGGAACATGGAAAAGGCTGGAGGGAGAAGACATGGGAGGGGTTAGAGAGAGGAAAGGGAAAGAGGAAATAATGTAACTATATTTTAATTAAAATTAAAAACTCTTAAGGAGAAAAAGCTTCCCCTCTTAGTTCATAGTCTCCATGGAGCTCTTCAGTATAATATTTCTGAGACATTTAATAAATGCAAAACAGGATGTAATAATAATAAATTGTATAGAAACTTATTTTAGGAGTTTAGACACATGGTCAGCGACAGTTGAGAAGGAAGAAGCTCGGGTGTTCAGACCAGCTGCTCTCCAGGACTTCCCAAAGGTGTAGCAAAGGGACAGGATCGAGAACATCTCATTGTTTGAGATTGTCCTACCCTCTACACTGGCAAATGTCCTGCATACTGTTGTGTGCATAAGACAGCTAACAAAGTGGACAGCACATCTTTGTAACCCCAGCATTCAAGAGGCTGAGGTAAGAGAACTGCTGTGAATTTAAAGCTAGCCTGGGCTACACAGCAAGACTATATGCCAAAAACTTCAGAATGACTACAAATGCATTTCAATATTTTCCCTATACTAATCATCAGAAATGTTTAAATGCATGTGTTATATATTTATATTGCGATCTCATTTCAAGGAGAGAATTTTTGCTATTAATTTTATGTTGTCATGAATATAAATAAGATGGTAAAAAAAATTAGTGGCTGTATATACAAGTATGAAACGAGACATGAAGTTCTGCCCGATTCCCGTTACAAAGATTTCAAGCAAATAGCACTTTTCCCATCACAGAGTACAACGTGGCATGCTCCTGTGAAGTGGCGCTGTGTGATGTTCATTATTATCACTGGCACTTGGCACCCGTTAGACACGCGGCAATCCTAAGTGAGTAACCTTATGAATGCATAAGCACTCTGGGAGCTTTTGATGTGTGGCTTTCGACGGTAAGTAATAAAGTGTGTCAGCCTGAGTAACGCTAGTCCCTGCTCCTTCAGTTCTGCTGAGTGTATAGCAAAAGGGATTGACTGATGACATAGGAGACACCTAAACAAGTGTTCTTTTCTTGTCTTCATTCTATGTATCAAAGCTCCATTCAACCCAAATAAAGGAGCAGACAGCATTGTGAAGTTTGACACTTTCGGAGACGGGATGGGAAGATACAACGTGTTCAACTTCCAGAACGTGAATGGGAAGTATTCCTACTTGAAGGTTGGCCACTGGGCAGAAACTTTATTTCTAGACGTGGACTCTATCCACTGGTCCCGAAACTCAATCCCCACTTCCCAGTGCAGCGACCCCTGTGCCCCCAACGAAATGAAGAATATGCAACCAGGGGACGTCTGCTGCTGGATCTGCATCCCTTGCGAGCCCTACGAATACCTAATCGATGAGTTCACCTGTATGGATTGTGGGCCTGGCCAGTGGCCAACGGCTGACCTCTCTGGATGCTACAATCTTCCAGAGGATTACATCAAGTGGGAGGACGCCTGGGCAATAGGCCCAGTCACCATTGCCTGCCTGGGTTTCATGTGCACTTGCATAGTTATAACTGTGTTTATCAAGCACAACAACACACCCTTGGTCAAAGCATCAGGCCGAGAACTCTGCTACATCCTGTTGTTCGGAGTGAGCCTGTCCTATGGTATGACATTCTTCTTCATTGCTAAACCATCACCTGTTATCTGCGCATTGCGCCGGCTTGGGCTTGGGACCTCCTTCGCCATCTGTTATTCGGCTCTGCTGACCAAAACAAACTGCATTGCTCGCATCTTCGATGGTGTCAAGAACGGCGCCCAGAGGCCAAAATTCATCAGTCCCAGTTCTCAGGTTTTTATCTGCCTGGGTTTGATCCTGGTGCAGATTGTGATGGTGTCTGTGTGGCTTATCTTGGAGACCCCAGGCACCAGAAGATACACCCTTCCAGAGAAGCGGGAAACAGTCATCCTCAAATGCAATGTCAAAGATTCCAGCATGTTGATCTCTCTGACCTACGATGTGGTCCTGGTGATCCTATGCACTGTCTATGCTTTCAAAACAAGGAAGTGTCCTGAAAACTTCAATGAAGCCAAGTTCATAGGCTTCACCATGTACACCACCTGCATCATCTGGTTGGCCTTCCTCCCAATATTTTATGTGACATCGAGTGACTACAGAGTAAGTCTTTGACTGCTTCTATCCTTTCCTTAATTTGACTTTCTTCTTTCCTTTGTTCTTTTTTTATTTTTCTTAAAAATTTCCACCTCCTTGTCCGCTATGTTCAGCGAGTCCGGTTTTATCCCATGCTTTTTCAGACCCAGGTCAGCTGGTCTTGGTGAGTTCCCAATAGAACATCCCCATTGTCTCAGTGTGTGGGTGCACCCCTCGCAGTCCTGAGTTCCTTGCTCGTGCTCTCTCTCCTCCTGCTCCTGACTTGGACCTTGAGATTTCAGTCCCGTGCTCCAATGTGGGTCTCTGTCTCCTTTCATCGCCTGATGAAGGTTAATATTCAGGAGGATGCCTATATGTTTTTCTTTGGGTTCGCCTTCTTATTTAGCTTCTCTAGGATCGCGAATTATAGGCTCAATGTCCTTTATTTATGGCTAGAAACCAAATATGAGTGAGAACATCTCATGTTCCTCTTTTTGGGTCTGGCTTACCTCACTCAGGATAGTGTTTTCTATTTCCGTCCATTTGTATGCAAAATTCAAGGAGTCATTGTTTTTTACTGCTGAGTAGTACTCTAATATGTATATATTCCATACTTTCTTCATCTATTCTTCCATTGAAGGGCATCTAGGTTGTTTCCAGGTCTGGCTACTGAGAACTCAAGAACAATGGCAATGGGTTTTTGATCCTACTGCACATACTGGCTTTGTGGGAGCCTAGGCAGTTTGGATGCTCACCTTACTAGACCTGGATGGAGGTGGGTGGTCCTTGGACTTCCCACAGGGCAGGGAACCCTGATTGCTCTTTGGGCTGACGAGGGAGGGGGACTCAACCGGGGGAGGGAAATGAGAGGTGGTGGCAGGGAGGAGGCAGAAAGCTTTAATAAATAATTAATAAAAAAATAAAAAGAAAAACAAATTTAAAAGAAATTTCCACCTCCTCCCCTCTTCCCTTTTCCCTCCCCCTCCCCCCACTCCCCACGCTCCACTCCTCTCCCCCTCCCTCTCTAGTCCAAAGAGCAGTAAGGGTTCCCAGCCCTGTGGAAAGTCCAAAGTCCTCCCCCCTTCATCCAGGTCTAGGAAGGTGAACATCCAAACAGACTAGGCTCCCACAAAGCCCGTCCATGCAGTAGAATCAAAACCCAGTGCCATTGTCCTTGGCTTCTCAGTCAGCCCCCATTGTCAGCCACATTCAGAGAGTCCAGTTTGATCACATGCTCCATCAGTCCCAGTCCAGCTGGCCTTGGTGATCTCCCATTAGATCAGTCCCACTGTCTCAGTGAATGGACGCACCCCTCGCGATCCTGACTTCCTTGCTCACGTTCTCCCTCCTTCTGCTCCTCATTTGGACCTTGGAAGCTCATTGAGCCTACAATTTGTGATCCTAGAGAAGCTAAATAAGAAAGTGAACCCAAAGAAAAACATACAGTTATCCTCCCGGATATTGGAAGTAGACAAGATTGCCAGGCAAAAATTGGGAGCTTGGGGGTGGGGGTGGGGTGGGGATAAGGGGTGATGGGGAGAGAGTAGGGAGAAGGGGAGTATGGGGAGAGCTTGGGGGGACGGTTGGGATGGAGGAAGGATGGATATGGGGGCAGGGAAGTATATATCTTAATTAAGTGAGCCATTTTAAGGTTGGCAAGAGACTTGACTCTAGAGAGGTTACCAGGAATCCAAGGAGATGTCCCCAGCTTGTTCCTTGGGCAGCTGAGGAGAGGGAGCCTGATATGGCCCTATCCTATAGCCACACTGATGAATATCTTGAATATCGCCATAGAATCTTCATCTGGCGTTGGATGGAGAAAGAGACAGAGACCCACACTGGAGCACTGTACTGAGCTTTCCTTTATTTTTTTAACTTAGCAATGCTTTTCTGGGTAGGAGTTAGGGTAGATTCCTTTTATTTCATCTCAAGAAAGAATCAAATAATTACAAATGCCATGATTAACTTCAATATGATATGAGAAAATTAATTCTCTATGCTTTAAGACACTTAATTAGTGCTTAGTTTGCTCAGAGCACTGTGCCAGGCACAGAGGGAAAGACAGATATAACTGGAGGGCCATTCAAGTAGTTTATAATCTAGTGAGGAATAAAACATAACACACGCACATAAAAGTGTCTTAATTAAATTTAAAAGGCAATTGACAAGAGAATGATACTTAATCACTAAAACCCTAATGAGAATACTTGAAATTAGACACAAGAGGGTGTCTATAATAGATGCATGTATAAACTAAAGTATCATTGTAACATTAAGCCAAGATCAGAACAAAGATCTAAAACTTTTATTCATGCTTTAGAACTTCCCTGTGATTGATTAAAATACAGTCTGTTGTTTATTTTATAAGTCTTTAGTTATATATACAATATACCGTGTATAATTGTGAGTGTCTATGTGCCGCTGAACTGCTAAAACCTTTATTATACATGTATGCATAACCTAATTAAGTCGTTATTTATAGAGTTCAAATTTATAGACTTCCATATAATTACCATCTCTTGTGGGGCAGATGTCATCATCCCATCATAATTTCACAAGTTGTTGAGCCATTGATAAGTTAATTTTGCTTTAGTAATTCTAACTCTAGTGTCTTCGGTGAGTCATAAGATTTACTCCCTCTTCCCAACATTGGTTTTTATTCTCTTTTCTAAGCCATCATAAATTAGTTTTTCATGGGCCTGTTTCCTTGTTGTACCATGGTTTTACAAAATGAAGTAGTAAAAGAGCACTCCCGAATCTTCTGTTTACCAGTAATTACAACATCGTCCCAAATCTAGGAAACCGCATCTCAGAAGGAAGGCACAGCAAATCCCAAACCTCAGGCAGGGAAAAAGCAAACAAGCAAGCAAGGAAACAAACACCTTCAAGGTGTTTTATGGCACATCATGGTATGTATTATTAATAGAAATAGATTACATTCTTGAGGGTACAAAAAGGTATATTTTATTTGTTCTCCACACAAACAGGTAAGTGGCAACATGTGCTTATTAATATATCATTCCATAATGCTTTCATATTTCAACACATGTTATGTACATATACATACCATTATTAATATTAATATGATATATGAAAATTAATTTACTAAGTTTTAAAATACATATATCGTTTGCTTTAAGATATTTATATATATGTAATTTCTACCAATTAAAATGATTTTTTAAAGGAAGAAAAAAAACAAGAGCCTGACAAAGGCTACTGTCTCTAGTTCAAATTATTCTCAACTATATGCATGAAACTTATGGACTGCATACAGTAATAATCAGTACAAAAGGGAACTTAAGTTCAATGTTAGAGTAATTGTCAGGTTTTTTAATGCTAAGATATTTAAGCATTTATTTATTCATTTTAAAATTTTAAAAATCTTTAAGAGAGGTAGTATCACAATTTGATAAGCAAAATTAAAGGCAAAATATATGAGCCACAAAAGAGTTTGAATATTCAGAATTTCAGAATAAAACAGATTAGTATTACTAATATTTTTAAAGTCCTCTATCCCTAGCTGTTGTCCTTATATATACACTCACCCCATAGATTAGCATGGATAACTGATTTTTTATTTTTATTTATTTATTTATTTATTTTTGGCTTTTTAAGACAGGGTTTCCTTGTATCTTGGGAGTCTGTCCTAGAACTAACTCTTGTAGACCAGGATGGCCTCGATCTCACAGAGTTCTGCCCACCTCTGCCTCCCAAGTGCTGGGATTAAAGGTGTGCACCATCACCGCCTGGTTGGGCAGCTGACTTTTTAATGCTGTTACTGTATTGTCATTAGTGAACCTGGTTTAGCGTATCAGGAACCAGTGGGATGATAACCATGTAGAGTTTCAACTTCTTATCCTCAAAAAAGCCGCTTTAAAGTAAAGCAGAAAATGTTACCAAAAGCAAACATTTATTAAAGAAGTTAGCACTTGTTTCTCATGCACCAAAACTTGAGTTTGCCCCTTGCATGATAACAATACAAGTAGAGTACTAACTAGATAGAATCGCAGGAGATACCAGAAATTTCACCGCACTGCAGAAGTCAACAGTAAATATGAACAGGCTAACTATGAAAAGACAAGGTGGGGACTGCAGATGTGACCCTGGAATTCCGATAAAGTTCAAATACAATAAAATCCAAATATGCCCAGGCTGATAATCTTGAAATTTAAGTAAATATAGCAAATCATCAATTATTTTTAAAGAACTGTCAGCCAATTTTGTTGGTACCCATTGCACAATGTCTACTGTTAAAGGCGTAAGTCACAAACAATCCCACACCAGTTTGGAACTATGATTAATAGAATGGTTATTTATTTAAGGGGGAAAAACTTACAGATCACCATCTCAGACAACAGCCCTCTACGCAATCAGGAAGGGCGCCTAATCGCTGGAAGCAGAGCAGGAAGCCAGAGAGAGAGGAGGGAAGTGGCTGCTTTTTTAAAGAGAGAGAGACCACGCCCCAGTGGGCTGTATCTCAGCGGCTATTGGCTGAAAAAGCAGAAGGAGCTTCTGCAACATACTGTAGAATGAGAGGCAGCCAAGGCCCAAAATTCTACGAGCCAGCCAGAAGAAACTACCAACAACAGCACTCTCATGCAGAAATACATTAGGGTAGAAAGACATGGACAGCTACAGTTTAATACATAAACGCAAGAGTTATTTGATCTAAGAGGTTGGCTGGGAGCTAAACCATGTCGGACTTTGTAGAATGTAGAAAAGAATATAAATATTATTTTATAGAAAAGGAAACCATTGGAAGATTTTTTTTTTTTTGGTGACTGAAATTATGGTCTCATGCTACAAAGGCGAAAGCAGGGAGAGTGGTTAGCTTGCTTGGTAGGACAGAGGCTGTGGGAGCTGCATCCAAGTGTTAATATTTGAGAGGGTTAGAAGCAGACACAGTAACCTGCCACAGTGCCAGGGACAAGGCAGAGTCCATGTAACTACTGGTTCAGATGCAAAGGACTTTTTCACAATCACAGAAGCAAGTAGGGTCAGCATCTATGTAGGATCCCCCAGGTTCTACTTTCTAGAACGCAATGCAAACTGGACTCAGGGTCACTTGAATTTGCCATGATTGAGACAGGCCCACCTTTCCTGACTTGATTGAATATACTGAAGCGCACCATTGTTCATGAGCCCATTCCAGTTTAATTCTTGTGCTCATCACAAATGTCAGCATTATTTCTGATTTTAAAAATAAAGCAATAAGGACCAGAGAGATTGTTCAGTGGTTAAGAGCACTTACTGCTCTTCCATAGGTCCTGAGTTCAATTCCCAAACACCACATGGTAGCTCACAACCATCTGTAATGGGGTCTGATGCCCTCTTTGAGCATGGAGGCATATGTATAGACAGAACACTCATACCATATATATATATATATATATGTATATATATATGTGTGTGTGTGTGTGTGTATACATATATATGTGTAAAATTTTAAAATATGGCATTATAAAGTAATTTCTTAATTACTGAGTTATCAGTGTCCCCTCCAATTTTCATCTAACATATGTGTCTTACCTTTGTCCCAGCCCTACCTCCCCAGTGAAAACACTAGGTAAAAGGATGATTTTGGTCACCATGACGTACAAATTAGAATGTCTCCCCCTCTTGAGTTGCCCAGTGTCTGGTGCAGGCAGACTTTGACCACCCTGAAGGATGGAAAGAACTTGTCCCTCACCTTCAGTGTGTTTCTCCTAAAGCAGCGAAAGTCATGATGGAGAGCATGCAGAAAGCAGGCACTGTGGAGGGGAGGTGCAGCCCTATGCCAATAAGAAGCCACTTGCAGCTCAACTTAAGGTCTGATTTTGGGGGGCACCTGTATGTTCAAATTGGTCAGATCAGACATGGTAGTACATGGCTGTAATCCTAACACCAGGGAGGCTAAGACAGGATGAGAGTGTGTAGGGAATCTAACCTTCATGGTGATGCCCCGGATTAAAGAAAGAAAAAGAGAGTATTGTAGCTTTCCGGCTTCACAGCTGAGTAAGACTGTTGGTAATGTCTCTCTCCCTGCAGCCTGCAGAGAGGCTTCAGGAGTAGTGAAAGCTAGCCAGCAGGAGTATAGCGTCTAGGGCACTTCTGGCTTGCTTACTCTATGCCCTGACTTTAGCAATAGGGTCTTATCAAGTGCTGGTGGTCAGCCAAGAGCAATATCAATAGCGTGTATTGTCATTTCTGGGATTTCTCCGACTGGCAGCTCAGAGGGAGATAGTCATCCCACATCTGTCACTCAGATTTTAATTTAATAACCTATAGGTTCCAGGAGCATTGTCTCCCATACAGGATACCTCTATTCAGAGGCCCACCCCACGAGAGGGAACTCACAACTGGTACTGAAAACCTGGCTAAGAATGCACAGCTGAGGAGATCAGAGGTCTCCAGGTGCTTTATCACTATTTTTTGGTAAATGGATGTAGTGTCACTCTACCTCTGAACACTTTTCCGTATACCTGTGGATTAGTGTAGTTCTCAGACAGCATCAGAGATTCTGCTTCTTTTTCAGTGGGTGGCAGTGGATACAGAGACTCACAACTGGGCAGAGTGGAGAGAATAAGCAACTGTGTGGAGTGCTGGGGTCTAAATAGGACATCTGTATCACACACACACACACACACACACACACACACACACACCAAGGCTCAGCAAACACTGTGGGAGAGAAGAAGAGTATATTTAAGAGTCAGACTGTGAGGAATACAACTAGAAAGCACTGTCTTGTGGATCTGACCCAACAAGTGCCCCCACAAACTCACTGCAGCTGGGGTTGTCTGTACAGCTGATCTGCACAGGGCCAGCCCATCACCCTTTCTTCTTGTGTGGGAGAGAACCTCATGAGGCTCCACCCCTCTGAGGGACTACTGACAGCTAGTGGCTGTTGGAAGACGACTTGTTGCTTTCTTCAGTGGTGCAACCACTGCAAAGTTGTTCCTATTCTAGTAAATAGTCTAAGCAGGCTACTCTGTCTAAACGAAGTGGCTCACACACAAAAAGGACGTGAAAATAGGAAGACACGTGTTTAAAGGTTCAGTAGAAGAACAAGGGCAAACAAGACAAGGAACACACCAGAGGAGAACCAAATCCTTATTGTGTACATGGATTAAACTGACAAAGAATAATAAATGGATAGTTTTTGAAAATAAAAAGTAAACGAAAGACAAAAGAAGGATGAATAAGTCCAACCCAGGTAAGAGTACAAATGCCGATAAGTGCCTCGTCTGTGGATATCCTAGAGGTTTTCTGTCCTGGGGAAATGTACTCAAGTAGACAAAAGCTCCTTTACACATCCAAATTCCACTGCGAAACTGAAACTTTTATCCATTTGAAAAGTTACCTTTAAAGGGATAAGCCTTGAGAGAGCCCACTGTGACCTTCATTCTGTAACAAGTACCAAGGGCCCTGTGCCCACAACTACCAAGGGCCCTGAGCCCACAAGTACCAAGGGCCCTGAGCCCACGTACCACGTGCCTGTACACATGGAACCTTATGTCTTATATGCTCAACTTCTCGAGGACATAGGCCAAGCTCAAGTGACCCATCTACTTTTGCCTTTCCTGAAGGTGTCTCTTCTGATTAGTGAAGTTCGAACCTTCACAGCTTCTGTGTGAAAAGTAGAACTTTCTGCCAAATCAGAACAAATTCAATATTAAGTTGTTAGTATCACATGGACTTGACTCCTGCTGTGAAGAAATGCACCCTCCCCCATCCCAGAAAGATTCAGAAATAATCAGAGTGCCAGGCTAGCTGCTCTCTTTCATCCCTTTCTCTATAACCCAACATTCAATCTCCCTACAGATCCTCCACTTAACAGGCAATGAGTAGAGTCCCGTTTGAGTATGTCAGACTGACCATACAATTGCGCCAACATATGTGCTACTGATTTTTATGGAGTTTCTTTGGCCCTTGAGACCCTTATACTTCCTTCCTTAAAAAGTCTATCCGAGTTAGAACTGCGTCCTTGCTGCCCAAACTGTCAAAGACCGCAGTGTCTGAGATTTTATTCTACATATTACACACCCAGTTACCACACCAGTGTCATTGCTGCTGACAAAAACAAAACGAAACTTCCAGAAAAGACTGTGATTGACGCCAACAGCAATAACAGCCATAGCCAGACTGAACATTCACCAGAGTTTCCGAGTCTCCCTTCTCACACAGAGGAACAATGGTCGCTGCACTAGGAGTAGACTCCATCGTCTAAAGCTCTTTCTGAAGAGGTAGTTAGAGCCTTTGCTTACAAGCTAAGTAGAAACACGAGATCTACACAGGATTATCTCCGACAGAACGTGTTCATGGATTGGAAGAGTGAGTTTAAGGACAGTGGAAAAAGCAAAGATAACTCCCAAAGTTTTTAAACATCTGCTGTTACTCAGACTGAAACAATTAGGAAAGGAGGTCAAGTTTGGTGATATGAACTTCCTTCTTTTCTACTAAATATTCAGCATAATGTGTGATTGTGGCAGTTGAATATGTAAATACGAAAGCATACAGGATAGGTCTACACTAGTAAATATCTGGATATAAACAATATAGCAGGTATCTATGTCATGAAAACTTAACGATGAAGGGGATATATCAAAAACCTGAGGTCTAAGACACTCCAGACCTTAAAGTTCAGATAGAAGAGATGATTAAAACCAGGAGCAAACACCCATTCTAGGGAGGGATATGTCTTGGAAGTCAAAATTAGGAAATGATTACTGATGTCAAATGCTGCTGTAAGTTTGAAGATAAAGTCAGGGCCATAGGAACTGGTGGTGTAAAAGAAAACAGGGAGCTGTATACTAAACATCAACTTTTAACCATGGGACTTACTGAAGGAACTGGACAAGTGAACTTTGAATGAGCCATGTTCATTGGTGATAACCGCCTACGATCTAGTACTCTCATCACTGAATATCTATGTTTTGCTATTTACGATTCTGACTTCACCAGCTCCGCATAAATATCATCATACAAATGTAAAGCAAATCAGGAAATCCATGTGAAGTCTTGGCAAGCAGTCAGAATCAACCCACACAAATGATGCTTGCTTTCAAATCCTAAACAATGTTTTCATGAATATTCCAAACACAGAAGATCCTATATAATTAGCACATAAACTTAGCTATGACAAGAACAGAGTTAATGAACAATTCTCGTTTTCTAACTTAGCCTTATCTCAGTGTTCTCTTTAGTTGACTTCATGATGAGATTTATAGTTGGACATTCATTGAGCCAACCTTTCTTACAGGTGCAAACAACAACTATGTGCATCTCCGTTAGCCTGAGCGGTTTCGTGGTCTTGGGCTGTTTGTTTGCCCCCAAGGTACACATTGTCCTGTTCCAACCCCAGAAGAATGTGGTCACACACAGGCTTCACCTCAACAGGTTCAGTGTCAGCGGAACTGCCACCACGTATTCTCAGTGTAAGTATGGAACCACACACTAATTCATTCGCAAACAGCCTCACATATGGAGTCAGGACAGCAGGGCCCAACAAAGCATGCCTGTCCCTATAATGAATCTCAGATCAGTGTTAATAAGTTCTAATATGAATATTAAATTAGGATGTGTATCAGACTGAACTATGTGCTAAGGATACAGTAAGAAGCAGAAGACTCAGCATTCTGTTTGCGTGCTAGATAGTGTCTGTTATGGAAGAAAGACATGCAACCTATTCAATTAACTGTAATTGATCAGATTGTGTAGCCATAGGACCAGCCTTCTAATCTTTTTGCAATAGTCCCCTGGGGTGCCATGGGAGAATCAGTGAGTTGCTCTGGCCTCACTTTACTCATTGACTAGAGAGCTGTGTTCTATACAGAATATTCAGAGTCACAGACATATTGAGAATGCTTCATGAAAAGTGCAAGGGGGGATGCTCATCAGGAGGATAAGCTTACCGGGGGGAGATGTTCACCAGGGGGGAGATGCTCACCAGGGGGGAGATGCTCACCAGGGAGAAGGACTACCAGCAGATACCACCCTTTCCAAAAGTTCAACCACTTTTATTTAACATGGGAAGGTAAGAATTGGAGAGACATTGGAACTAAATTTTGGAGAATCTTCTCAATAAGGACACTTGTTTGTTCCGTTTGTGTGTAAGCACAATAAAGTACAACTAAAGTTCCATGACCAGACTTTGGAAAGTGCTAGAAAAGATCTTCCTGACTCCATGGCACAGTGATTTCTCCTTGAAAGCAACTGTGTGAACAGGGTTCTAGGATGGCTCCCGGGATCACCATTCTTTGCTCTACTGGGAATTTTGTACCTAAGATGGTGACTGAAACAGTCACTCCAAAACACATAACTCAAGGTTCCTAAAGCACAAGTGTATCCGAAACAGACAGCTTTTTAAATTATTTCCAATTAATCTATCATTCAAAATAGGAGAAATTCACTGGGTAAGAGAGAAGGGGATGGAGCCACAGGAAGAGGGAAGTCCAGGAATGACAGAGACAAATGACTCCTCACAAATTTGCCTCCAGCCCATTAGAAAAGAGATTTCAAAATAGCTCAGCCTCATAGGGTGAGCTGTTACATTAGTGCCTCGGTTTCTCCAACAAGAATAGAATGTAACAGGGTTGCCTTTTCTCCACCAGAGGGAGAGTTACAGAGAGGGAGCACACGTGTTCTGGGGTGCACCTCTACCCTTATCTCCTTAGACCTGAGCTGCTGTGCCTCAGGGACCCACACACTTCCTACCAAAAACTGAGGTTTCCCATTGGTGAAGTAAAGCCCATAAAATAGAGAAACATGCTTATTTCCAAACCAAACAAATCTGTTCATTTCTTGACTAAACAAAATTATTATAGCTAGCTAGTTCAGACAATAAAAAAACTGGCGATAAAAAAATAATGTGATGCACAGAAACTATCACTTTCCTATATTTTCCACATGATGGGCATTGTGCTAAATACTTCGTGTGTCTGTGCAATTTACATCTTATTTAATGTTCACAGCTTTTGAGATAAAAAACCTGAACAGGGCTATAAAGGGAGACTGCTCACTCGTTTCCCAACTGCTCAGACAACAAACACACAGGCACTATATTAGTTACAACACTGCTTGGCCTATTAGCTCAGGCTTCTTATTAACTAACTCTTACATCTTAAATTAGCCCATTGCTATTAATCTGTGTATCAGCATGAGACTGGCTTACTGGTAAGGCTCTGGCGTCTGCCTCCCTCAGCAGCTACATGGCAGGTGATCCTATCTACAGCAGTTGGATTAGGCATTTCCTTTACATGGTCTGTTCCTGGGTGGTGCTCAGGTAATCTCAGTTTGTGGTTCTTCCTGCAACCAGGTATTGCTTCAGGGTCAACTACCGAGACTCAGGTCTCCATTAAATTTATTGACGGCTGAGTCCTACTCTGGCAGGTGACAATGGTTGGAAGTAAAGAACTTCCTTTGGGTGATCTGTTCATATTTAGCTTATCATGGCTGGCTCTTACAATAACATAGTCTTTAAGTTGTAACAGACATTTTAAAAAGCAGACCTCAGTAACTCAGAACATAGTAGCATGTTCTAATACACATGGTAGGCATTATTAAATATCTGGAAAAAATACTGGACTCTATCTGACCAATCCTCTTCTCAGAAATGGTAAAATATCTGTTCACACAAAGTATTCCGTTTGGGCTATACCAGACCCACTGTGAATCTGTAAGCTAATCTGAAAATGGCCAAATTCCTGCTTTAAGGTAGATGTCTACCCAATGTAACATTGTTGGAGTATTCCCAGACCTCAACAGTATTGCTCTAATTAATTTATCCCATCAAAGAAGCAGTATTTTCTAACAAAATGCCTGTCTGTCTACTCACTCCAACACGGCCTTTCTCTCTTTCACCCTCTTCTCCAATAAACCTCTTGCACTTTGTTGTTTTATTTAGAGTGCTAGCAGTCACTGAATTTAAATCTCCAAATTCAACTAACTGTAGATCAAAACACTTAAGAGAAAAATGCAGAAATGGCCTACGTATGTGCAAATTAATTTTCAAGTCGCTGTCCTCTAAACACCAGCTAAGCACACTGTATTAAGGATGAGTCATCTGGGGATGATATAGCCTGTATGGGAGGTGAGTGTGCTACAAACAAACACCGTTTTACGGGTAGAGAAGCAGAAGGGGGAGGATCCTGTGACCAATACTTTACAGACATCAAGGGACAAGTGTAACTTTCGTCGTCCCAGGAAGCACTGTGCTGGTGATGTATTCCATTGTCTGGTTACTACTGCTGATTCTGAACTTTCTCCACGAGAGAAAGAAACACACCACACGGAAATGAGAGTGAGATTTGGAAGAAGCAGAGCTACCTCTCTCTTCAGTGTTTAGTTATTTATTTCTACATGAGGAGCTTCACAGCCCCAGTGATTTAAAGCAACTCTCTTATCACCTCCTATGGTTTTGTGAATCAGGAATTCAGCCAGACCTTGGGTGGGCAGTTCATCTGCTTCATTTTGCTTTACTTGGCATCCTCCAGTGATGTTCCTGCTGAGGCCAAGCTGATCTGGAGGAAGCATCCTAGTCTCACACCTATGCTTAGCACCCTGGTGGGAAGCCTCCCCATGTGGGCTTCCAGAGAGCATGCTGGGTAAAAGTTCCAGCAAAACCTGCCAGCTGGGAAACCCACACAGGATGTCCTGTACTAAATCTACTCAAGGACAGGACCCAGCCTGCCCATCTTCAAGGGGAGGGCCTAAACCAGCTCTCAAGGACTTTCGTGTGGTCTCTTTAATCATGCTGGACTCTCCAAATCCTAGATGAACTCAGGGTTGCACACTTTCCAGGGATTCGTGCGACTTCATGGTGCAGCAGCATTATTTCCTACTTTGTTCCTTGGCGAGACAGTGGCAGATGCAGCATGTCACTTGGGAGCTTTGGTCACCCTGTTCGCAGAAGCTAAGGCCATTAATGACAGGAAACTGGGTTTATATGAAGTTGCTATAAACAGGTAGAAAAGTATGACTAAACTCAGAAGTCAGTATGAAGAAGGGGCATGGCGAAAGAGAATTGGGGGAACATGACCACCATGAAATACTTTGGATACTGTTTTGTTTTGTTTTGCTTTTTGAGGCAGGGTTTCTCTGTGACTTTGGAGCCTGTCCTGGAACTAGCTCTTGTAGAGCAGGTTGGCCTTGAACTTACAGAGATCTGCCTACCTCTGCCTACCGAGTGCTGGGATTAACTGCTCAGCATATTCTGGATATTGTTATGTGTGAAAGAACACTTCACTTTGTATCTGCTTAATTACATACAGTGGAAATCAGAATAAAAATAAGTTTAACTCTTCTCCATTAATTATACCCACTGGCTAATGGCTCCCAAATTGTTTGTATATAAATAACCAATTTGAAGTAGAGATTTCCTGGCTGCACCCACAAATATTCTGATTCCTATGAACTGGGGCAAAGGCAAAATCCGGTTTGCGACAGAAAACGTAGTTTTTCAGTGGAGGTAATCCAGGGGGAAGCTTCTGAGAATGCAACAGTAAGCAAACTTGCTGACTTCGTTTCCTATTAGGGTGTGCAGGGCACACTCACTTCATGACCTTCAGAGTGGAGGCAGACCCTGGGTTCAGAGAGTGGCAATCCCCCATGCTTTGCTTCATGATGCCATTGGCCACATCCCTGAGCAACTGTTTCCTAGGATACCACTGGCCACAAGCTTACACAGCTGATTCCCTAACTCCCTCTGGAACTGTCCAAGGAAGTCATTTCGAGAACAGAATCAGCTGGCCACTCATAAGGGAAGAATAACTTAGAGATCTCGACATCCTAAACTCATCCTTGCAACGCGGCCCCTACACCCAGTCACGGAAGCAAACATCCTACGTGGCGAGATTAAAAAGGAAAGACGTCCTTCTTTATTTTGCTCTGCTTAGCAGCAAAGGGGATTCTTAGAGCTAGTCCCCAAAGACAGAGAAATGGAGACAATATACTAGCGATGTAAGAGGCACCGCATAGGGTTAAAGGAGACATGCTAGACGCATTTGGGAGTTTATGCAGCTCAAAGCCCTCGGGAGCTATAGAGGCCGGACTGCAAGCATTAAAATGGATCAGCAGGCATCGGCATAGATGTGAGAAATGAAGTGTGCCCTCTGGTCTTACACAGCTATTAAGTACTCAGACTTGGTCCCCTGGGGGTGTATATTTGTCTTCCTCAAAGTAATCATTTACATGTATGAATGTCATTATTGTTACACTCAGTCGAGAGACGTCTACTAAATAATAATGCCCAGACCTGAGTCTTAGAGGAACTCTACCCAGATGTAGGTTAATATTCTCCGTCCAAACTTTACTCAGAAAGTCACCTGTCTGTGAAAATGTGTGAACTGCTCCCTTAACAGAAACTAGTCTTTAACGCAAAGTATTTTTATGTTACAAAGCAAAATAAAGAATACAAAAAGATCAAGTGAATGGTCTTCTAGAGGCATTGCCTAAATTTCTACAGAGCTGCAACAAGAGAAAGCAAGCATATGAGAACAAAATTTTGTGTTTACTAATAGTTAAACCTTTGACAGTACCCTAGTGAACAGTGTACAGTCCATTGTTGAGATATGAATGCAATGCTATAAGTTTAAATATATCATATAATGCCCACATCTCTTGGCTACATTGCAACTCTGGAAAAATAATGGTAGCATGGGCATACATTGTAGACTCAAAAAGTCTCGTTGACGCGATGCAACAGCCTGGCCAGACAAATCAGCAAGTTATTGGTAACAAACACTGAACTGATAGCACCCTCACCCCAGGCAGAAGCATCTTGTAAATATGAATCAGTGGAGAATGCATGAGGAGCCTAGAGCAGTCAGAAAGTGAAGCCATCTGCTTGCAGGCAAAATTCACAAAATTCATCCAATTCAAATCAATTCAAACGGATGCCAATCTGTTTTCCCCCTTGAAAAGTCCACAGCAGTCTGAGACGTTCATTCCAGCCTGGCACACCCTCCTTCAGTGAGGATGGAAGGACGGTCTGCCGTGGTCATAAGCAAACCTACACATGCTAGAGACTTGCAGTGCTTCCTCCTCCTGTTTAATGATGTAACTGTATTAGCCTTGTAAGTGTTCTTTTCTAACCCCTGATCTCTTTACAACATCCTAGAAGAAAAATTGTAACATGGGGAGCCAGGCCTGCTTGTTGGGGTTTTTATCCTGCTCGGTACCTCACAACTGTTTAGCCCCAAAGAAAATCACACATAGGTCTTCATAAATTATAAACTGATTGGCCCATTAGCTCTAGCCTCTCACTGGCTAACTCTCACATCTTGATTAACACATTTTTCTGATCTGTGTTAGCCATGTAGCTCAGTATCTTTTTTTTCAGTGAGGCAGATCACATCCTGCTGCTTTGGTGGTCTGGGCAGGAGTGGGAGAAATCAACTTCCTCCTTCCCAGAATTCTCCTGTACTCATTACATCATTTGTATTTCCTGTCTGGTTTTCCCACCTTTACTTCCTGCCTGGCCAATCAGCGTTTAATTATAACATGATTGACAGAATACAGACAATTCTCCCATACCAAAAAATGACCTCAGAGACTGGAACTGAAAAGGTTGCTAAGGATCATTTATTCTAAAAACATTTCCAGGTGAGAAAGACAGGGCCCTCCCCATCTCACAGGTGCTTTAAACCAACTGGGCAAATAACGTCAGGAATTAAACTCTCTAAAGATGCCTGGCCTCTCTGGGTTTTCTACCATGGTTCAGTTAAGGGGGGACAACCTATTTGATAATGAGAATCTTAGCATATGAAAAATAAATGACTTAAAAGCTTTCAGCTCCACACTCAGCAGCATCTTACTCTGATGCCCTGGTCACAGATTCCCCTCTCCAAAGCCCATGTAAAGAGGTCCAACACCTTATGTCACGTTCGTTATAGACTAGGTGTCTACAGCACCACACTGCACACAGACAAGGCATGATATTCCAGAAAATATAATTTGATGAGGGACAAAAAAAGGAATATTATTTGTTGTGAAGAGCGGTGGGCTGCGTTCCCACCCAGCTCCTGCACCGGCTAGCTTTGCCTGGAATAATTACACAGAAACTGTATTCTTTTAAACACTGCCTGGCCCATTAGCTCTAGCCTCTTACTGGCTAGCTCTCACATCTAGATTAACCCATTTCTAATAATCTGTGTACCACCACGAGATGGTAGCTTACCAGTAAGACCCTAACCTGTGTCTGCCTCGAGAATCATGGCGACTGCCTGACTCGGCTTCTTTCTCCCAGCATTCTGCTCTGTTTACTCCACCTACCTAATTTTCTGTCCTATCAAAGGGCCAAGGCAGTTTCTTTATTTAACCAATGAAAACAACTCAAAACAGAAGACTCTCCCCCATCAATTATTAGAGTGCCTGGATGTTTATGTCAAAGGCATGCTTTCTCTCAGTAAGTGGTCTTTTAATATTAAGCAGTTATTTTGAATTAAATTACCCTGCATCCCCCTCCTTTCTCTGTTGTACCTTTGGACAGGAAGCAGCACAGAAAAAGTCCCTGAACCAAAGCGTTCAGTATTTTATTAGAGTTGACTCCAGGCAAACAAGTTCATGTGACCCCAGAGGGATCAGACATCTTTAGGAACACTGACATGGTCAGAATTATGTGAATATGCTAACCTTAAAACTGTGTTTGCCATCGACCATTGACTATAATTTGTTTTAGATGCTCAGTAAAAAAACAGTTTGTTTCACTAGCTTATCTTCCCTACATCTAATTCACCTTAAATAAAACTATCAGGAGTGTTCCGAAGTAGGGATACTGTGTTTCCACATAGCATGAGATGAGACCACTGTGTTGTCCAGATGCGGGTGGCTCAGACCAGACTGACAGACATGGAAACAAATGAAACGTGGAGAGGCTGTATACAGTTTGAATGTGACGTTAACAAGACTAGCTCCGCCTGAGAAAAAGAACATGAGTCTGGCATAGTGTTGTAGAGTCTGATAGTTGCAGCTTCAGATTCTAATCCCTCAGCATAATAGCACACACCCCACACTAATAGACTCCCACGGTGAGTGAACCTCTGATCCTTGAATGACTTTTAATGCACATTTTGATAGGAAAGAAAGAAAAAAGTGCTGGGCAGCTCAGAGGTGAATAAGAAGAGTGCAGAATTAATGAGGGGGGAAAGTAGGTAGAGTTAAGGAGCCCTTTGTTTGCCTGATGTTTACTAAACATCTGCTTTCGTAATTCTGAAGGGGAAACAGTAGAGGGATATGACTGAAAACATCATGAGGTAACAGTGGAGTAAGGTAGACGAAGTGAGATCTCTGCTCAGACGGGAATTTAAATTGTATCACGAACAACAAAAGTCACACCTGATCTATCTTCTCTTCATGACTCATCTCTCAGAATGAAGAAGTCTTAGTGTCTGCTGGATTATAAATCTCACCTGAAAAATAATATCCTTAATTTTTACCTTGTTCTGTATTAATAGATTTTATATCACTATTTGAAATAGTAAAAGTAAATACTTCCTGAGAATTCAGTCTAGAATTACCCCCAATGTCTTAGCAATGAATATTCTGCCTTCCACTTGAAACTTCACTGATAGCAAGACTGCAACACCAGCGTCCAGCAGCCCAGCTTGGTCACCAAAGGAACTTCTTCTGAAAGAGGGTGAGCAAAATTGAGAGAATAAGTGAGAATACAGATTTAATGACAAAAGAGTACAAAGAGGCAGACAGCCAGTAGAAACTAGATCCCACGACTATTTTTAAAAACACATAAATAAGCAGATATCCTGGGAAAAATTAGTTGAGGTCACCACCACCAAGACAACTGAATGGATGGGAGCAAACAGAAATGTTTGCTCTGCTGAGATGTTTATTTTTCTCCAAGTCTGATGTGCTACAGAGCTTGGTGAGGCATTAATTCTCAGTTGACTAACAGGCTTGGCATGCAGAAAAATCTATTCAATAAGTATGTTTAATTGATCAAGCGCCCAGTTACATTACGTGAAAAAAAAGTCATAACTTCCTCCCAAGCCTGGGCGGCCCATGTGTGAGCCATGGAAAGAACTGAATTCCACACAGGGAGCCATGGCAGCCGCGTGGATGCACTGATCCATGTTTAATCGTGTCTGTGAAGTCAAATGTGTCTTTTCTTGGGTGCAAATTGTCCTTTTGTGATCAATAATGAAACCTACAAGGTCTCGTCCAACTATTTTCAGTTTTCACTCTGAGTTGCAAAAAGGACCATTTTAGCCTAGAGCAGACAGCAGCTGCTGTTTGTCCCACGTCCCCAGAAAACCTAAAAGAAGCCTGCATGATTATTGTTTCTTGCAGACAGAATGATTACAGAAGTCTGCTTAGGCTCGCTGAAGAAAATGGGCCAATCTTACAGCATTAAAAACCTCACGAGAAGTTCATCAGAGTAACGGCAAAGACTCATCACAAGAACACAAGTGCGTGTGCACACACACATATATGCATGTGCACAGACACGCATATACAAGCACACACATACACACAACGACAGCATTTTTGATTATCTGCATATTTTACTATCTTGGGGAATAACAGATGGGTTAATATGGGAAGTACATGTAAAATATTTATGAAATGCAAAGTAATTGAAATGATAAACTCATCAAACAGTAATTTCTCCTACTATATTCAGCAGCATATGCAAACAAAGGAGAATTTTTTAACATAATCAAATGCAATGGCCAAAGCCACAGGGAAACAGTAAAAGGAAAGCAGTTTACAAAGTGGAGATTCCTTCAACACACTACAAAGGGTGTGGGGGACGTTCCTGCAGGAGGAGTCTCACGGACCGCCGAGTTGCTGTTACTGTGTAAGGAGATCTAGAGTTTGTATTTTGGCAAAGGGTGCCTCCTTTGATATCCTTATGGAGCAGAGACATGACTCAGAGTTCTCTGTGAACTTACATAATGATGGCCATGGGATCGAGAGCTAGTGAAACCATGCAGCCAGCTCTCTGTGCAGCCATTGTATCTCCTACTTAGTCAGAGACATGAGACAGTACTTCAAAGAACAGAGGTCCATGCCATTCCACAGCAGACTGGGAACATCAGAACTGCTGTAAGAAATGGCCCCAAGGAGAGCATAGAGAGGGCCTGAGACTAGTCCACGGTAGACAGAGGTATCTGCCTGTCAGACTTTGTTATCCCTGAGTTATTCCCACTATATATCATCATTCCTCTTCAGTCTCTGAAAAGGAAAAGCCTGCAAAGAAATAATAAAAACCTGATCCTAGGAAAGATAAAAGAATTAGTCAAAATGCCAAAGGCAGTATGCCTGTTGTTAGGAGCTCTCACCTTGGACCAGTTCTCTGTGCAAGGGTAGTCGTTGCCCCAGTGTAACTGAGGCGCAAAAAGTCCACCTGTCCTAAAGAGGCTATTACAGACCTCGTAGGTGTAAGTTCTTCCTCCTTAAGACTTCCAATGATCTCACTCTGAGAAACGTGAATGTTTATGGACTCACCTGGGAAACATTTACGGGAAGTCTATTCATGAAATACACTGGAGATTCATAAGGAAACAAATAAGCAGGGCTGCTTAATTTCTGATCAAGAGCAAAGAAGAGGGAGAGGAGGAGGAGTCTGCAAGCATCAACTGTGGAGGCCAGAATTTTCAAATATGACAGAGAGTTGCTGAGGCTGGGCTGACTGAGGACCATCTTTTTAAGAGGTCACATTCCAGCTGTGGGTGACATGACAGAGAGTTACTGAGACTGGGTTGATTCAGGACCATCTTTTAAGGGGTCACATTCCAGCTGTGGGTGACATGACAGAGAGTTACTGAGACTGGGTTGATTCAGGACCATCTTTTAAGGGGTCACATTCCAGCTGTGGGTGACATGACAGAGAGTTACTGAGACTGGGTTGATTCAGGACCATCTTTTAAGGGGTCACATTCCAGCTGTGGGTGATATGAATGAGGCCTGTGATGAGCAGAGAGATGCTCCTGGTAGAAGCCACAGCTATGGCAAAGGCACAAAGTTGAGAAACATCATTACTATTTGGAAAACAAAGCAAAGGGTGGGGACAGGAATATGCAGAATGTGTGAAAAACAGATCGGAAGGCATAGTCCAATTAACTGAGATTTATAACCCCAAGTTAAAACACAAGGGGGATACCACTGGAAGTGTCTAAGTAGGTGGCTCATATTTCAAAATGCAACTGCCCCTCAGTATCCAGGGACCGGCTTCAGAACATCCTCCTCCATGAGTGGTCAAACTTTCAAATAACCTATGCACATCTCCAATAAGCTTCCAATCATGTCTAGATTTCTTACCATGGCTAACACAATGGGACTGCTATAAATAGTCATTATATTGCATTATTTGTGGGCTAGCAGAAAACTTCTGAATAAGATCAGTACGTATTTTTTCCTGAATGTTTTCAATCTTTGGTTGGTTGAGTCTGTGAATGCGGAAGAACAGATGTGGACAGTTAACTGTAGTCTTGCTGCTGTGTAGGAAACATATGACCAGAAGAGATGTAAGTAGTATCTACCTCTCCTGTGAATCTCCGCATGCAGATGATTAATATAGGCTTGCCCAGGGTCAGACACGCCCAGGGGGCCATAGCTGGATACACAGTTAATGCTAACTGCAGCTGGTGAAGGGTTGCCATGGGGAAAACAGGAAAAAAAATCAAGCATGAATTTTAGACTTCTAGTTTAGGTCAAAAGGCAAAACTGTTTACTGAGGAAAGGAAGACTAAGTGGAGAAAGGATATACAAAATCAAGAGTTCTTTGGACACCAGTTTGAAATGGCGACTACATATTCCCATGACAATGTCAAGCAAACAGCGGGATACAGGGCTCTGAGAAAGAGCTCAGACTGAGTGGTGCAGAGTGGTCCCTCTGCTCCCAGTGTTCTATGTTTATGGCTTCATTGACCTTGTTCGTTTACTTGACCAACTTTTACTGATTCAAGGATTTCACAAAGCATATGAAAATGGAGAATAATTAAACTACTCAAGGTCTCACATTCGGAATCATCATCATAACTACTTTCCATCAAATTTTGCCAGGTATATACTATGTTATTACTATCTCCACAGCAGAAATTTTAGGAAATTTATCACATGTCATCCCTTCCCTTAAAAATTATAGTCATTTGGGAAAGAAAATTCAATAATGTGACATATGCCAGTAGACAAATTCTGAAGAGACAGAGGCAGGGGGTCATGAGTTTGAAGTTAGTTGAGGCTACAAAGAAAAATATTTAACGTGGTCCATTTATGTTAAAAGGTAAAAAAAAAATCTATCAAAGACTTTGCTTTTCATGTGACCCCAGTCATTTCAATCTACAGCCTGCTCAAATTACTGAGTGGAAAAGCTGCAGGTTGGCTAGTGGTGGACCTGCTACAAGATGCCAGTGCCCTAAATATGGTGGCCGCTCCCTTAGAATGCTGCATAAGCTACAGTCTCATTATTAGTTAACTCCTTTGTGTGCAGAGAAGTTCCTATACAAAAAGTATTTTATGAGTCAATAGTATCTGTTATCAGACACGAACACTTAGGAATGAAATTAGTTCATGTCTTTAAGGAAATGGAAGACAGTTTGTCAATTGTAACCAGGCTGTGTTCCGGTGATCCAGTTCCTGTGGAAAGAATATATGTTCGAATAGATGGAGAGACCTAAAAGCTGGTTTAAGTTCACTTTCATCATCTTGACCATATGGTTTCATCCCAATGAAGAATGAGTTTCCTGCTTATGTCCTCATTCCATGAAAAGATATCAGGTGTAAAATAAATATAAATCCTCTGTGGACAAACTTCACATAAAAACAAGATATAATAGGTAGAAATTTTGTCTGAGAAAACAGTTATAAAGAGTGACTGTGCCGGGCGGTGGTGGCGCACGTCCTTAATCCCAGCACTCGGGAGGCAGAGGCAGGTGCATCTCTGGGAGTTCGAGGCCAGCCCGGTCTACAAGAGCTAGTTCCAGGGACAGGCATCAAAGCTACAGAGAAACCCTGTCTCGAAAAACCAAAATAAAAATAAAAGAGTGACTGTACACTGCTATGTTATACAGGCACCATGGCACTGAGACCACCATTGTCATTAGTGATGTCACTTTCTTTGGAATGCCTTCATTTGAGGAATTGTTAAGGAGCCAAAGCTCCCAGCACTTACTGGTGCCCGTGTCCTCACAGTCTGTACAACACCAGCAGTGAAATCACACCAGCTTTCTAAGTCAGTAGAGTTCATACAGGACCAGCAGTGAAATCACACCAGCTTTCTAAGTCAGTAGAGTTCACACAGGACCCCTGGGACCAAAGGATAGTCATGCCTGATCAAAGATCAAAGTGAATTACAGTTATTGAATAGAAGGATTTAATCATCTGTAAGAAAATTATAGGGCCCTTCGGTTCATTCAGAATATTTGAATCATTTTAGAAATTATTAAATTTTCAATCCATGAGAGATTTCTTTCAGCAAAGATGATGCTTAAAGATCCCCTTTCCAAGACGTGTGACATGGGGAGGCACATTTTAGGATATAAACTAATGAGCAGAAGATAGTTAGAAAGTTTGTCTACTCTACCGTAAGTCAGTACGCATTTTCCAAAGCCTTGTTAAAATGGGTTTCAATTTAATCTTAACTCAGTGTCTGGGAGTATTGATGCCCTTAACCGAGTGTTCTGCTCAACTCAGCCTCTGCGCCACTTTGTCTTGCAGCCTCCGCAAGCACGTACATGCCGACGGTGTGCAACGGAAGGGAAGTTCTCGACTCCACCACCTCATCTCTGTGAATGTGATATGCACTTCAGTTTGTACGTTCTTAGGCCGTTAGCCCAAGCGCTCACGTGCTGCCGCAGAACACGGAGACAGAGCAAAAGAACAACCCTGGCACCTTTTTTTTTAGAAACAGTACAATAAATTATTTTTGAGGACTGTTCAGTATCTAGTGATGTGCTACGACTTTCTAGGCTGATTTTAGTGCCCCTAATAACACCCCCTCCCCGAACATGGAAATAACCATTGTTTACAGAGCTGAGCATTGGTGAAGGGTCCGACAGGGTCAGTCTACTAAAACAAAACAAACAAAAAACCCTACACAGTGGCAATATTAGGTAACCTTTTTCCTATGACGTCTTTTGTAGGTTCTTGTTGTAACTAATTTAGGGTGAGTTTCTACGTTGTATATTAAAGTTACATTATGTGTAACAGATTGTTTTTCTCAGTACAAAATAAAAAGCATCTGTATTAATGTAAAGATAACCAGAATAAAAACCTTCCAGGTTTTCAAGTATGGTGGATAAAGGTTTGTCCTTTTGGCTCACTCAAGGTAATTTGAATATGTAGATTTCAAGTCACCTTCTCTTGTTAATGCTGGAAGTAATCGTCTCACTGTGCTTTCTCCACAGTCACATTGGAATCGCGCTGTGGCCCTGCTAGAGGGCTGTGAGTGGAATTCTACTTTCCTACAGATGACAGTGATCAGATTGGCAAAGGGTGACACCGTGAATATAAGAATATGGTGATATATACATAACATCTTTTTAAAGCTATGACTATTTAATAGGCAAAATCTGCTGAATGAGGCAAAGTCTCTCATACATCCTGAGTAGAGGGCTGTGACCTATCAGGAAAAGTCTGGTGGATCTGACGTACAAAACCAACCATTATGACTAGAAAAGAAACCAGAAAACCTCTAGTGACTCCATTGGGAAATCACTCTTGCCCTTTATAGATAAATGGAGAAGTAGAACCCTCGAGATCTTAATTCCCATTGCTCTCGCAAGTCCTATGAGTGATGTTCCAGCACATGGACTTGCCATTAAATTTAAATATTTTACTAACCTAAAATAAGGCATGAACAGTATAGGTAAAACTTTAGTAAATACTGCCCTGTTTCTATCAAACTTTTATTTGCAAATGTTTTACTAATGTTGGAAAAAATATTGAGAACACATCTATCTGTAGAACCTGTGTCATGTAACAAGGGAAGAAAGTACATTTGTTTCTTGTGATAATGGGGAACAAAATGCTATAAATTATGTGGCTTAAAACAACAAAAAGTTATTCTGTCACAATTAAGAAGTAATAGGAACAGGCTGCCTTATAGACTTAAAGAATTCATTCTATTCTCTTTCTAGCACCTGGTAGTTGCCCACTTCCTTGGCTTATGGACATGTCGTTTCAAACTCTGTTCAGTCTTCGTACCATCTTCACCGCTGTGTCTGTCTTGTCCATTGTCTTAAAATGTCATGTGTCATTAGATTATTGAGCCACCTAGATAACCCAGGATACTGTGCCTACAGAGGCCATTCGTTTGGTTTTGGTTTTGGTGTTACTGATGGTGTTGCTGCTGGTAGTCATTTTGGTTTTTCTGGTTTTAAAATAAAATCGCATTCTCAGGGATCAGGGGCTAGGGTGTGAACATATTTCTGAATGCACTATTTAGCTCACAGCAGAAAGATCAATGAGATCCAGTCTATCTAGTCCCTTTCATCGTAAAGCACACACCAGAGCTGGGGATATAACTCGGCTGCTAAAGTATTTGCTTTGAGTACATGCAAAAACATTTTAAAAGCAGGACTTGTGGTCAGAATGACTGAGAATGAGAAGAATTAAATATATGAGAAGCGATATTTGAAATAGTATCACATAATACTATTTTTAATCTATCTACAAATAGTGAACAGTGGCATGAAGGCCCAAAGGATCGGCCTTGAAGGAAATAAGATGCTAGATAATCTTCTCGCCTGTGAATGGACAGGCTAAGGAATCCAGCTACAACCCACCAGATGCTTAAAATAATGGTACCCACCACTCCCTGTATTCTCACTACCATGGGTACCTGAAATCTGGGAGTGACCTAGGGTAGGTGAGTAACAGATTTAAAGACACTAAAAAACAAAATTAAGTTCCAATCTGAGTGCAGTTGGCAGGAGACCCCGAAGAGCACGCTCAAAACCCCCATCTGCTGGACATGAGGGCTGAGCAAGGCTGATGACAGCGGGCAAGCTTTGCCCACTGATGGACTGTGACAGTCGGAGAAAGGCAAGGTCAGCTGGGCTGTTCAGAGCCCCAGCTGATGCCTCTAACAATCAGGCCAATGGTGGATCTTAAGGCAGGCGAGACCATCAGGGTGGTGTCTGAATCATGAGGAAACTGGTTTTGAGGCTGGGTTTTGAGCCACACCCACTATATTGTATGCCCTGTCAGAACACAGAAAATGCATTAACAGGAAGCTCTTGTTATTTTCTCCATGCTTCCTACAAGTCTTGTTTCCAATTAAAAAGTGCACCATCTACCATATGATCCCTAGAAATAATTTTTATAAGCATCCAACACATGTATGAAAAACAGATGCTATAAGATCTTTTCTATGCAAGCCATCTTATAAAAAAATAGGTTTGGAAGCTTTTATTTTTCTATATCAGTAACAACATTTTATCCTTCCGGAATGTAAAGCTGATTGATCCATCTCTGCAAAACTCTTCAAAATTTAAGAATTCCAAGCTAAAAAAATAGGTCCTATTCATAAGAAAAAAATTAGAAGCTAGCTATCTGCTAGCTTGTCTTGTGCTTCTCAAGTCACTGCACTCTGCATCCTCCCTAGCTTAAATATTAATAGATTGTCCTGCCCACCCGAGTTTAGCACAGTGGAGGAAAGTCGTTCCTGTCTTAAAACTGCTAGGCAAGCTGGTTCCTGGACAACTCGGAGGGCAGATGTGAAGAATGGCTAAGACAGGTAATCTCTGTCTTTACAAGCCTTGAGTCCACGTGTTCTCTCAGCTAGTCCTTGCTTTATCCACAGGCCCATCCTGATTGTTTTAAATTCCTTAACTTGTCCAAAAAAAAAGGCTGTGGGGGGGCGGGGCTGAAAAAAGCCACAAAGGCAGATTTGAAGTAGACCCCTGAGGCAAAGGTGCGCACCCAAGGGTGAGGCAATTACCCACCCTGCTCCGCAACAGCAGGAGGCTTGCATTTACATAATTCTTACCAGTTCACTCCTTTATTTGAAATGCAGTTAGTAGATTTTTGGAAATCATTTAATTGACCTAAAGGAAATAGTACCCAATATACTCCAATTTCATCAAAACTCATAAGCTATTTTCAAAGGAGCCTCCTTCCAAAACTTATTAAAATAAAGAAAAATTCAGCTAACCAAGGTCTTAATAGATACTTCATTCAAAGAAACTGGAGGTGTTTGCTGAACCAACAATTTTTAAAGGAAAACCAAATACAATTTTTAGTTAAAACAGGATCTAGTAAATGGGTGAGCATTAAGGGTCTTGAACACGTGCCATAAATAAAGCAGGGAAGCCTCCCCAACATCTCATGAATCCATGCTATTTTGTATGTCAACATCCCATCCTCAGAAGATATCTCCTACCTATCAATATGAGAACATAAAACGAGCAACACCCCCCACACTAACCGAGCAACTGGTTTTCATGGGGAAAATAGAAACACATTAGCCTCTCATTAGGAATGACCCTGAGCCATAGAAAACACTGTTACCAAAAGACATCAAATGACGCTGGCCAGATGGGACTTAAAGAAGCCAAACCGACTGCTATCCACCACCTGAGAACCCAGATGGTGAATCACCAGACTCAAGTAATTGTTCCACGGTACTGACTGAAACCATCTTTTGGGGGTATAATAAAGACAAAAGTCTACACAAAAGTACTATGAAATGTTTTTAATCCTAAGAAGGATATGATTATTAGTAACCAAAGAGGGAAAAGGTCAATAACAATAAAATTCAGTCTTTTAAAGCAAGTGAATATATATCAAATTGTTCTACATTGTTAAATGGCATAATAGAACTTATTCATAGAAGACATGTTCTCATCCAGTGGGAAATTGACTTTAAAATGATGTCTTGGCACAGTGCTCAGAGATGTTATAGGCAACAGTTGACTTAATGCTTAAGTACTTAAGTATTTGAGGCTCCAAAGTATGCCTTTTAGAAAAAACAAATCATGTATGTTTCTAGCACTCGTAGTAATGGGGGGAGCACATGCCAACTGAAAGTCATAGAAACATAATAATTTGCTTATACCTTTCAACATTTCACTGGGCTTATCAAAGGCCGCACATAAAACTATGCAGAGTTGTAGCACTAAAACTGCTATATATTCCCCCAATAATATTCTCTCTGTCATCGTTCTTCAGCTCTTAGAATAAAATGACAAGCCAGGAGAATCCAAAGGTGGGACTGAGCTGACAAAAATCTGTTTAATATCTAAAGATAGAAATAAAATAATAACTTCTTCGATATCAACCAAACTTTCAGAGAGTTCATTAAAATTTAAGGCATTTTCGACATGTCGGCAATTTTAGTCCAGTGACAAGCAAAGAAAGAACTACCTGGGAGCAAATCCCAATTATCTCCATGGCTTGGAACATGCATGTTATTATCCCTATGGCTTGAAACACGCATGTTGGCACAGCGGAAGATGGGGTGGGTGATGGTGACGGAGTGCTCTGACTCTGTCCAGTGCGCACATTTTCACCAGCTTCCTTTGAAAGACATTTCAAGTGTATTTCCACTCTTAGGATTAAATTTCGATTATGAAAGGGAAAAATGCCAATATTCTGATAGTGGGACAAAAATGAGCGGAGTCAAATAATTCCTTATCCAGAAGACTATCCAAGAAATTAAACACAAGAAATATGCTAAATAACATTCTCCTCAATAGTAGACAAACAATACAACATCATCTACTTCTATATTTAATAGTAGACACACACATACACACACGCACCATTCTTTTAGTGATGGCAAAAGGGTCTAGTGTTTTACCCACTGACCAATAAGCATAATTATTCATTTATTCATTTTGTCTCATTTTTCACAAAAATAAGACTACATTACCCATGGAATCAAACATTACAAGTCACCAAAACACCTCGAGCAAAAACATAGTTAAAACCTTACCCGTGGGCTTTGCCTCCTTCATCCAATTGAAAATCTTTTTAAATTTTTGGATTAAAATCTGTAAATAGTATGGCTTACTGGAAACAAAGTAGAACATCTTAGACCAGCAATCTTTCCCAGTGCTAAAAGTTTACACAAAATTGATCAAATTCACCATCAACCTTTTTCCAAAAATAATATCCAAGTCACACTAATACTCATAATCCATCATAAGAAATACCACAACTTTCTAGGTTGCTTTTGAACAGGAACAATATGCACTTCATAACTGCTAAGAAGATTCTTACTATGAATACAAAGATATGCAGTTTTCGAATATTGAATTTCTTCCTTATTGGCTTAAAAATAAAATCTTCCAAGTAATTCATAATTTTCAAAGTCTTGTAGCAAAGGAAAAATAAAAAAAAAACCACTAAAGTTCTGGGGTCCGCCTTCTGTGAAGAAGAAGCCCCTTGACATTTGTGGACACTTTGAGCTGCCCAATCAAGCACAATTATCTGTCCTGGAGACACGCCATCCTCCTCTTCCTTCTCTCTGTGCAGGCTCTGATAAACAAGGTATTCTACTGCTTTATTACTCAACAACACTCAAACTGCTTTAAGCCCTCTAACTCCTGATCATGCCAGACAGCTTGAATTAATGACATGTTGAGGTTTATCTTTGGATTTTATTACCTCTCCCTTAAGATTCCTTCACGCAATTAGCTAAATTCTTCATACAAGTTCCTACAAAGGTGGAATTTTGAAAGCAACAATCAGCTTTGATAACCCAGGTAAAAATCTTCACAAAATATTACTGATATCCTAGACTTTTGAAGTCAAGAGAAAATATCTTATGAAAATTTATTGTCTCTCATAGTTCATCATTTTAATAGAAAAGGTGTTTTCAAGTCTTGGAGAAATAAAGGGAAAATAATTAAAACATAAAAGGTTTTTTTTCAAATCTTCCCCAAATTACAAGACCAAGACATACATGGGAACACGAGACATATGCTTATGTCTGCCTTCCAACACATATTTTTTATGTAGACATTATAAAGAATTAAAGTTACCCAGTAATTATATGGCATGCATCAGCAGTACATTGGTGGGCTTGAACTTGGATTTTAGTTATGTGTATATACAGCTAAATCTCTTCCTGAGTTAAGCTTCATCTTCAGTGAGACCCAGAACACATCTTCTGTAGTTCAACAAAGTATGTGACGATTTATAAGGCAATCAGCATGTCTGCCTCCTCCTCTCTGTGGCACAGCCCTTCTGTGACATCACAGACATGGCAGGTGTCAGGACAAGTCCTAAGAGGGGTCCTGAAAGATTAGGGGTCCTCGCTCTTCAGTCTGAAAGCGGAAGCACTGTCTCTTCATATATTGGGGCATCTTGAGGACTTCAGCTGAACAGATTCAAAGTGGTCATCTTTTTCCTAAGGGGGAAAACATAATAAAATCAGCCCACTGAAATGCCATAACAAAAGTTCCCCAAACTCCCTTAACCTATGCAGCTGCCACTTACAATTAGGGTTTTACATTAAAAGTAGGTAGAAAATACAACAAACAGCAAATCTACCCTGAAGGACAATTTTGATGCCCAAGTGATAAGACAGACAACTCCAAAATAGAGACAAAGACAAGATGGAGCAGATATCAGAAGATGCAGCTGTGACTTCTCTGAAGAAGGAAACCGCCGAGACTTCCTGAGGACACTCTCGACCTTGGTATGAAATCAGTGACATTGACATGCTAAGTGTAGGCAAAGCGGAACTGGCAGACATAGGTGATGACACAGATTGAATAGTAAGAAAAGTAACAGCCAAAATGAGTTATGTTGATTTATATGTCTTAGGGGAATCTTTTGTGAATGCGCATTAGAGAAAACATATAAGGTAAGAGACCAAATGTCTAATTCAAACATGCTATTGCCGGTGTATATAATACTCTCACAGAGGAGACTAGTCTTTAATGTGGCAGAAGAGAAATAGGAAGTGGAATATTTATGGATGTTTTAATCATTAAATATAGAATAAGGCTGTTTTAAGTCTTGTGGAATAGGAAGAAGCTCTTTTAAAACAAAACAACAAAGCCAGCCAGGGTTAGGCTAAACCAGGTGAGGCTCAACTGGGTAAAAAGGCTGGCACCAAGCCAAGCAGCCTGTGTTCAATCCCCAGAAACCACACATGGAAGGAAATGAAGGAATGCCATTTGTCTTCTGACCTACACACACACACACACACACACACACACACACACACGCACACACGCTATGACACCTGCAAAGAACATATGGATTGAGGTGTAACTCAGTCATGTGGCCCCCCTCCTAGCTTATATGGAGCCCTAAATTCCTTCCCTTAGTTTGAAGGGAAACAGGAAGGGAAGGAGAAAGTGAGAGGAAGGGGGAAGAAAGGAAAGAGGGATGGGGAGAGGAAACGGAAGACAATCAGCTATCAAATCCCAGCTGAAAATAGAAACGTGATAAAAATTAGTGTTCTATGAGAAAATGGTGGGGAGTAGACAACAACGAGCTGACAGAAAGGACCTTGCCTTTGGTTTTACCTGAATAATACCCAGGATATTTCAATCACAGTCCACACTGGAACCCACTACTTTCCCCTGCTTTTCTGGGATGATGAACCTCTGAGGGAGTGGGCTAAAGTCCTCAGCATTCTTGCTGACTAACTCTTTAATAGCCTGCCTGTTTCAAGTTGATCTTTAGAATAACTATGAATAGTTTCAATTTATTAAGACCTCACAGCATTGAAGGACAGGACTACACTTTAGGGATGCACCTGCGTATAAAGCCAATGGCATGTTAAATGTTTAGAATATCAGAAATGGCCTATAAAGGAAGCCTGAGATTCTGTGGTCTTTTCTTGAGAAGATGTAATTCAACGTGGTCATAAGGGAAATGGAGGCAAGTACCTGTCTATCCTCAGGGTGATATTTAAATTCAAATGCTTAGATAGAGATCGTAATGTGACATTCCTTTCAGTCCAACAGAATTCTGCTTCTAATGCTGATTTAGTAAGATGCATATCCTTGTCTATGTGTGTATGCAATACATACAGGTCTATATAATTATAGACTATAAGTAGTCTATAAATATATAGAAGTCTATATAATTACTTAAATAGCGCCGCTAGTGAAGTAAGACTTCCCGTTGGTGGGAAGCAGACGTCTTCCTCTCTGAACATCTAGGACTCAAGACAAGCCTATCACATATGATAATAAATTGACTATGCCTATATGACTGTGGCTCAATACTTGGGAGCTACAGAAGGATCAAGGCTGCATAGTGAGACTCTGCCTCTAAAATAAATGCACTGAGATATCGCAGTATAGAAGAAAAAACAGGAGGCTGGAATTTGGGAAATACCAACTTCTTAGCCCCACGACCTATTAGACAAATCAGGATCCGCCCTATAAGGATGTCACACAGGACAACTTTTCCAACCCTGGACTCAAGAATCTACACAAGGCTTAGAAAGCTTTTCCTCACCATCCTAAGATGCCTCTCCTACTCTGTTCTCTCTCCTCTGTGCCGAGATACCCTACTCCTACTCTCCTGACACTGGATAACCAATCATGTGCACATGCATGATATGTCTCCATAATGTCTATGGTTAGAAATAATGAGAACGTTATCACATTCCCTCAGAGAAGAAAAGTATCTTAGAGTATCTTATAAATGACTATAGAATAAACAGATTCTAAAAACCCACAAAAACATTAACTGCAGCTTTCTTTTAACTGCTGAGCAAAGTCAAGGAAAATTAACAAGCATCCAGATGCAGTACAGAACTAAGAAAGGACTGAGGAAGTTATGACCTTTAGAATACAAGACAAAGCAAAGAGATATAAACATACAGCTCTGCTGGTTCAAATCATGCATACCCATTTTTAAGTGGTAAACACAACAAGATTTGATGTACACGGTAGCTCTCTCCAAACACTAGAAATAGCACTAGTGTCCACTAGCAAGTTGTATCCAGATAATACTGCACCACTCGTGAATAAAAAGAATTCTACTCCTGCCTGAAACAGCATGTATGAATCTCACAAACCTCCTTTGGAGTAAAAGAAGAATTTGCATAAAGTATGACACACTGTATGATGTGATTACGCAAGGCTCTGAAACACATAAATCTAATCTATGGTTTAAAACATCACCATAGCAATTGCCTTTGGGAGATGAGAGGCTGATTCCATGCAAAAGGACTGGAGGACACTTTCATGATGAAACTAGTGTGCTAGATTGTCGATAAAATTTGTAGGATACACCTTTCCCAGAATTCATCAAATTATGTGATAGTCACAATGCATGTCATTCCCTTAGAATGACCTTAAGATATATATTCTGAAGTGTTTAGGGATGAGGCTTGTTGATGTATGTAACTTAAGTTAAAACACAATATAAAAAGACACTGATGAAAATATAGAGATGGGCAGATATACAACAAAGTAAATATATTAAAATGTAGGTGGTAGGTTAATGATCTTATCGTTATATAATTGTTTTATATTGTCTACAATAGTTCAATTTTTATTTTAAAAAGTTGAAATAATGAAAAAGCAAAACACACAGAAACAAATCCTCTGACATAACTGGCAAATATTTTTTCCCATTATGCCCGAGTCTCTTCACTGTGAGGGAACACTTCCTGTGCTGTGTATGAGCTTTTTAATGTGATCCTTTTTAATGTGAAATTATTTCCTCTGCTACTGGAATCCCTGCAGAAAGTCCTGTCTCTGCCTATGCCCCACCTACATCTTGAATAGTGTTTTTATATAGTTCCATCCTGCAGTTTCAAAGTTTCAATTTCTATATTAAAGTCTTTGATCTACTTTTTGTGTGTGTGTGTGTGCAGGGTGAGGAACAGGACTCTCGTTTCTTTGTCCTGCATGTGGATGCTCAGTTTATCCAAATCCAATGTTGAAGTGGGTGTCTTTGCAATTCATGTTTTGTCACTTTTGTCAAAACTTAATTGGCCGTCACTGTGTGCTTATTTTTAAGTCCTATACTAGAGTCCATTGGTCTACTTGTTTGTCTTTGTGCCAGCACCACACAGTTTTTGTTACCGTCACTTCATTATATAATTTAAGACCAGATATTTCCCCAGTGTGCTTTCTGCTTCAAATCCATCGCTTTGGCTATGCAGTGTCTTTTGTGCTTCTATGTGGACACCTAGAGCCTTTTAAAGCGCTGCAGAAATTAAACACCAAAATCATCAGATTAATAAATAGACTGAAAGATAACACAAATGTCCAATTAGTATTTGTTAAATGTGATCATCATTCTCACCCAGCAGGAAAATACAAATTAAAACTGCTCTGAGATTCTAGTTCACCCCATCAGAACTGCCGCCAAGATGACAAGTGCTAACAAATTCTGGCAAAAACTCTGAGAAGAAGGAGATAGACATTGCTGGTAGGAATATAAAGTGGTAGCGCCCTCATGGAGATTAATATAAAGGTTTCTCAAAAACTGAAGAACGGAACCATCATATGATCCAAATTTATCTCTCCTAGCTATCTACTCAGATAACAGGGATACTTCTAAACCCATATTTATTATTAATGACAGGAAGGAAATGGAACCAGCTTAGATGTCCTTAAACATATGAAAAGATAAAGTAATTGTGATTATATACATTACAGACTTTATTTAGCCAAGAGGAAAAGTACAATTACGGCATTTGCAGGATAGAAAAAGTAGATGAAACTCTGCATCATTATGCTGTGTGATTTAAGCAAGTTTAAAAAGGACAAAAATTGCATGTTTCTCTTCTATGTGCATACCTGGGTGGGTGGGGGTAGGTAGAAAGGGGCCCAAGATGGGAGGAGTAGATCTCTAAAAAGGTGGGGGGTAGGGATAGTAATAGAATACATGTGCTATGAAAGAGGGGTGTTTCAGTAAGTGAAGGGTGAAGGGATAGAACAAGAGTGGGGTAGAGGGATCGGGGAGGGTGGCGAGGGAGGGAAACAAATTAAAATGTGTAACATATGTGTGTGAAATGTCAGAATGAATCACATTACTTTGTATGTTGATTATTGAAAACAATAAATTTTTAAAAGTGGACAAAAGATCACACGGACTGAAATTGTTACATTAAAATGCATATTCTGAATTCTCTCATGGAGTACCTCTGTGGACCTCTTATTTTCTGTGACTCTTTCTAAGAACCTTTGCCACCTTTCAATGTTCTGACTCTAGTATAATAGGGCAGGGGGGCACACTACAATATAAGAAAACACCTAAAATTCTCCATAATAACTTAACTTATTCTCCTCCTGAACAACTCCATGTACTCTTTAGGCTACGGCTTAAGTATCATTTTCCCTTTAAATGTCCCCTGGCATGTAATGTTCCTTCCCTGGAAAATACTGCCCAATCAAGACAAACCTGGTAAATGAAGGTTACTCTTGGCTTCATGAAAAAGACATAGATTATCTTTTATTCTAAACAGTCTTCTCAAATATGTTAATAAAACTCAAATCCTTGGATGATAGAGATGGCACCTTCTTCCAGAACAAAGGATAAGCCTGCTTACAGACCTGAAAGCTCAAAACAGAGCAATCAGGAAGCATACTATTATAAAATTTCTCAAGACAGGGATTACTCTTCCATAACACAATATACCGTATATGCAGGCATCTTTCTAACCTTTTCCCCGTGCAATAGGTGAAGATCAAACAAACAGAACAAATCAGGCTGCCATTCCTAATGTGGATGACAATAGACTGTGTTTTGTCTCCAACATGGGAGACTCAAGCCTTCTAAAAGAATATGAAACCATGGTAGACTCACATGTTGGCTTGCAAGTACAGTGACATTTCAAAACCATTAGAATTCTTCACTCCTTTGCTAATAAAGACATAAAAATGATGGGGACATGGTTCTGTAAATAAGGCAGGATTCAAGCTTCAAATGTTGATCAACATGAATTGATAAAAAATTAATTTCTGAGATTCCATAAAGTTTGCAGCAAACATATGGACCAAATACCCAAAGCATAAAGGGTCTACATTTTACTGCCTGATAATAAAAAGCAACAGGTGAAGTGGGAAGTAGACTACGGGGTTTACAGGCTAGCTCCTGAACAGTGTCTGATATTGATTCTCCTCTGAGCAGAAGGTCTTCCTTACTAGCCAGGCTGTTAGCTTCAGATATAGTCCCTGGAAGAACAAACACCAAACTTCATGCTAGTAAGAAGGAAGGATTTATTTTCTTTCAGATAAAAATTACAAAGACAAGTATCTATTCTCAGCACTAAAGGGGGCAAGTGAGAAGCACTAGTGGGCTGAAGCCTGGCGAATTTTGGAGATATTGTAGGACTCAATGTCAGGAAATGCAACAGCTTGGCCATCTTAATTTTCAAAACATTGAACTCTACCAAGCTTTATCAATTACTTTATGCCACTGTGACCAACAACTTGAGAGAAATAATTCAAGGGAAAGGTTATTTTTGTTCCTAGTTTTGGAGGGATTGATCAGTCCTATGAGGGAGGCATGGCAGAAGAACCTACATTCTAGCAGATGGAAAGCCAAGGAAATAAATATAAGAAGGAACCACAGCAAGATAAAGACCCCCCAAGACACGCCCACCAGTGACCTGCTTCCTCTAACAAAGGCCTACCTCCTAATTATGTGATTGATAAGGACTGGCCCATTAAAGGAGAGTCTTAATAATCCAATCATCTCTTAAAACATCCTCAAAGGCATACTGAGAAGTGTGTTCTACTAATGTCTTAGGCCTTTGTCAAGACAACCATGCTAACTTCAAAGCAATTAATACCTGTTTCGTTGGTAAAGTGCTTGCTTTGAAGGCACATGGACCTACAATGAGTACCCAAAGCCCACATGGAAACAACATAGACTGGTAGGCTCTTAAAATCTCAACCCCAGGGAGATAAAACAGGCAAATTTTTAGAACTTGCTGCCAGCTACCCTAACCTGCTGAGTGAGGTTCAGGCCAATGACAGTTCCTGTCCTAAAAAACCATGTGCACTGTCCCTGAGGAATGGCATTGAGGCCATACCTTTGAGGAGTAGACCTCTGACCTCTGCACACATGCATACACATATACATGCTCACTTCCCTCCCTACACACACATACCTCCACATGCATAAGCAACCACATCAATAAGCATGCACACACACAAATTTAATTAAATAAAATTAAATAAATGTTAATAGAAAAAATGCCTCAAGATTTTGTGCATTTCCTGACCAACAATGCAGAGCATTGGTTTTCTCCAGGAAATTTTCCCAAATATAAATTCCCACAAGCACCTATTGTAAGGAATTGACCAGTATTTAGGCTTTCCTTTAGCTCCAAGATAGATTTAGAAGGCATAAGGAGATCACTGTATTCTAAGAAATTGACCAAATAGAATCCAAAAATAATTGTTATTGTCAACTATAACATAGAAATTTCCTCTATCCTTTATGTTAAACCCAAGAATTAACTAAATGAAAGAAAAAATACCCTAGATTAATACCCGAGTCTTGAATGGGAAGAGGGACTCCAAGTATATAAGCTGAGTTCTAATCAACAAATGACAGAAAGTCTGTGGCCTCACACAGAAAGCAACTGTGATATGGCCTGCGACTCCAAGGGCCCCAAAGCTAAACCAGATGATGTCAGTAATGACTACCTTGCTATTCAGGATGACTTTGGATGAATAAAAAATACCATTGGACAACGAGCAATAGCTGAGCTGACTATAAACAAGACAGATGCAAAGTCCATTTGCTCTCAGGCATTCTTCCTCTTTACTCTTAGTCTCCATACACCCTGTCACTGGCTGTTAAGGAAGATGATGATTAGTAGAGAAATTAAGATTCCCTGTCACCAGGAGGAACTGAAGAGCACACACATCACTGGAGTGTGTTATAGAGCCTGGTAGCAAGGTTTCCAACATGACTGTGCAGGATACACTCATCCCAAGTTAATAACCTTTCTGGACCTGTGACTTGAGCCAAGGAGAGAGCAGAATGTCTTGTTGTATTGTCATGACCCTCCATCAAGAGGCGAATAATCCAATCCCCTATTGTATACACTGCTAACTATATCTCCCTGTAACAGCCCACATCGATGAAAACAGGGCACACGTTAGGGCTCCCTGGCCCTCTCGAACTTGGATTTTAGAGAATGAATCTGAGTAACAGCTGATGGTGAGTAAAATAGGTGGTGATGTAGCTACAGAACTAGGCCACTGGCAAGGAAGAGACATAACACAACTAATGGAAATGGAACTAATATAAAGACACTTCCTAGATGCTGAGAGGCGAAGAAGTTACACTATTGAGCACCGTCAGTGCCATACTGTCACAAAAACACCCTGGTGTGGCTCTCACAAAATGGCACAATACCTCATATGACTTCCTGGTTGGCCATATCCACTACAATGTCCACTCACAATTTTCTGGCCATTCCTTTCAGACTTACTGAAAAATCTGTCATACGAAGTGGCAGATGACCCCAGCTCCTGTCCCAATACTAACCTACACCACTGTTCCCATAGACACCACTCAGCCATCTCATGGGTCCATAAACACCACCCCATTTGGGGTACAGACAAATAAAAAGATTGAATTGACTGTGCATCTTGGAAAGGGAGGGATACAGTTATTTGGGATGGGTTGACACCGCTAAATTTTATTGGCCATCAGAGAGGCTCCTTTCAAGGCACAGTGAGCTTGTGTTTCCTGACTAATGTGGGTCTTTCCTGGTGTCTCCAAGAACTGTGACTAATAATAAATTCCAAGACACCCTGCACATAACCAACTATAGTGTAGAAACCAGAAATTAACTCGCTTGTTTCCTAAAAACATGGTGACTTTTACCTTTAGGAATAGTCATAAAAATTGTTCGATTTTATGGAAATATTCCAAATAGATCATGCAGGCTCCAGAGAACTATAAGAATCTTTTTAAATGAGTAAATAACCTATTTGCCACTCACACTCATTCTGTCTAGTCATTTAGTTAGTAAAGGCGCTACAGGTTTGTCTCCGTTTTCAACTAGGTGACCCATGTCTAAGGACATTCAAATTAATAGCAACTAATTCTCTCTACATTATCAAAAACAATATAACTATCCTATAATTCATCCCAGAGGGCAAATAGTTGTATAGTCATTAATACATCCTGTAGTAGATTATCTTGATGGATTGTTATATCTTAGATTATAATGATAATTACCACTGAGGTGCACACATTGCTCACAGAGCCCATTCAGAAAACAGTGGGAAATACATTAGGTCTCTATGTTATTGTTTGGCATGGAGGGGTAAATTCTTGACCCTATTCTACTTGAATCTTATGGCAGAAACATCTTTCTGTCAGTGAAAAAGTGTCTGACTGAGTAGAAATACAAAGACAAGAAAGATATTTCCTGCTCTCAAGTAGAACCTAATGGCTTATGATGTGTTTATGGTTAGCTAAGTATGTCTGGGATTGGCGTAAGGTTAAGGATAATGATGCAAAGTAGCCTCGTCTTGCTGCTTAATACCCTATTGACACAGCTTCATTTCAATGATGCATGGAAAAACTGGACAAGGCTGCATCCCTGCCTCAGGCAGTCCTTCACAGAGCGGTGGATGGAACTTACTGAAAAGTCATCAGAAGCCACGATGATAGAGAAGTGCAGCTTAGATGCGACCATGAGACAACTCTCTGTGGTCTTCTTAGACTTCCGCACGCTCTACCATGAAAACACTGGCTTATCTTTGTTTCCTACTATATTCTCAAGAATGGAAATGAAAGTGACAGAAAATCATTACATCGCTGTGTGAACCTATCAAACAACAACCTAAAAATTTAGGGAAGCGTTGTGTATAGAAGGCAGCCTTTCAGGTTAAAGCATTTTCCTCTACAGCAAATACCAGGCGTACCTACTTGTCCTGGAAATGGCTTCTCCTTCTGAAGCCAGTGACAGCATCTTATCTGCCCAGGACAAGGAAGAACAAAGGACAGACATACTTCCTCCTTGTGCTAAATGTAACTGACACTTAGAAATGTATTGCTAGAAATATAAACATGCTATCATTTCCTCTGTGCATGACTGTGGGAACTGGGAACTGGTATAGGTCCTATTCCTCTGCCCAGTGTATCACTGCAAATTCTAAACTGTCTTTGGTCTTCTGTCTTCTAAAGCATACGTGAAACTGCGGAAGGCTCACTTAATCACTAGCAAATGGGGCAAAACTGTCATTTTTGACCAGCGCTATATTTTTGCTATTCCACAGCAATCATATCCTCCATAAAATCCCAAATTAATAAGAGAAAAAAATTGCAATAGAAATGTAATTTACTTATTTTCTTTTTAAACGATTTCCTATATTTATATACCTAAACTAGGAGAGTGGTTACTAAATCATGCCTACCAATATATTTTATTTCTTTTTTTATTTTCATGTGTTTGTGTGTCCATGTAGGCTTACATATGTGTGGGCCCACATGTGGAGCAGACCTGCATAGAGATCCAAGGTTGATATCAGAAATTATCCTGATGGTTCTTCCCATCTTACTCAATGAGGCAGGGTCTTACTATCAAACCTAGAGCTCGCAGACATGGCTCACCTTGCTAGGCAGTCTGCTCAGGGGATCCATCTCTACCTCCTGAGGTTATAGAACAGATGGACCACACACCCATCTGGCTTTTACATGTCTTCTAGAGATGCAAACTCTAGTTCATCATTCCAGTCACTGGCATCATTTGTAATTTGTCTACTGGTTGGAAATAATTTGAAAAGCACTTTCGTCTTTATTTTTCATTATTTATATAATTTTCATTATAATAATTTCATTATTCATTTTTTGAGTGGGTAAGCCCGAAATTCTTATCTCCTATCTCAATAGTGAAGAATGTCAAAGGAATGTGATTTCAAAAAATACTCAAGGTTTCATATTCCCTTTATATACAGCTGTGACTATAAAGCCAATAACATGATGACATCCAACATGACACAATAAACATTTTCCCAGTTATGCAATTTTTCTATAGAAAGACAATCATAAAATAAACACAAAGGTATAGGTAAATATAAGATCTTTTATTAACCAAACTTTGTTTTTAAGATTATAAAATAATACATGATCTTTGTGAAAACTTGAGAATTACTAAAATGTTTTACCTAAATATTCTCATTAGATTCCAATTCCCCAGAGCAGTAACTGCTAATTTCTTATTATGCAAATAATGACATACATATTTATCTTATAGAAATATTATGTTTATTATATACTTATTGTCATATCAGCACACAAAGATATCTCAATTATTTTAATTTTCATTATTGAGATAATAATATAGTCATATCATTTGCTCCTCCCCTTTCTTCCCTCTAAATGGACCCATGCACAACGACTCACTCTCGAAAATCACGGCTCCTAATTTTCATTAATCATTGTTATACATATGTGTATATATTCCTAAAAGTAACCCATTCAGTCTGTATAGTGTTACTTATATTTAAGTTTTCAGGGCTGACCGTTTGGTCATGGATCACCAATTGGTGTCCTCTTTCCTAAGAAAGATTTTTTTGTCCCATTCTCTGCTTTTCTTGGTTGTCTGTAGTTCTTTGTCAATTAAAAATATTCAATGATTTTACTATAATTTCAATTATTTAAAACAATTTTTAAATTTAAATAGATTTTGATCATATTCTTTCTTCCCCTACGTCCTTCCAAATCATCTCCCCGTCCTGCCCCACCCAATTTCAAGTGCTTTGTCAAAACACAAACATCATATTGAATCATTTTGATGTAGAATAATTTCTCAACTAACTCTCATGGAGGCTGTGCAGGTTGTTTCTACTTTGTAGAAACTCATAACTACCACGTTCAGTTATTAACCTAATATAATAAACTTCCAGAAGCGCTGCTGTTGAGAGAGTGCTGTGAAGGACAAATGCACTGAATGGCGTTAGGTCAGTATGGCCCCTGGTTTACAAGTGCTCAGTAAGTCCAGGCTAAACGTCGGATCTCACCTTCGTGGCCAAAGATTTAAGTTTTCCTAGCAGTGATTGTTTGTTGGAATACACAACATCCTCTTCATTATCCTCTCCTTCCATGATAGCGCAGCTGTCTGCCGCTGGGAGTTCACACTCCTTTGAGTTAGTCGTCATTACTAGTTTAGAATATTTGTATTCCAGCCTAAGCAGTGATAAATAAATATGTAAATAACAAGCTAGCCATTTATAGTAATAATAAAATCATATTTATTATAAACATTCATATAGTGGCTTCTAAAATACTCCTGATAGTAACATATAGTTTCTCCAACAGCAAATTTCCCTCATCTGTAACTGTGGCTTTAAATGTTCTCACTTATAAACCATCTACATGAAAGTGTTCCCCGGGATGTCAGAGAATCAGCTCAATACAGTTAATTTTACCACTTATTCTGCATCAACCTTACTATCCAGTTATCAGGTACATTTGTAAAACCAAGAAAAGCCTTGAGGTCAGAATGCATTTCCTTGATGTATTACTATGTCAATACCAATTTGCTACCACAGCTTCTAAAGTTTAGATCATAAAGATGAGAATGTCGTGCAGATGATCTCCTTTCTACTGCATCTCTATTTCCTTTGTACTTTTGCTCTTTACTCGTGACTTTAGATGCTAGAATTATTCCTAGAAATCAGAACACAAATCCCCCGTGGCCCCCTGAGCTCTACATCATCTCCAGAGACTCAAGGGACACATGCAAGGGTTGGACTCGGCATCCAGACCCAGCATCTCTAAGACCTGGAATAAACAAAGATGATATTTGTCCATAGCTCAGTCTGTTTCCTTGAAAACTCTCTGTACACGAAAATAAATATGAAAGATGGAAGAAGTCAGATTGTGTCAGAGAGAGAAAAACAGGCCCACCTTTCCGGTCTCAGCCCTGCTCCTAACTGGGTAACTTAGAAACTTTTTCATTTTTATAAAATTTATATGACATATGACTAATTCAGTGGTTAGTAATGTTCCATTCACTTCCAATTATCAAAATAAGAATAATTTTTTCTCCCTACTTTTTCAAATGCCTTGTCTACAGCTTCCTCGCCATAAAAAAAAGTCTTATGGCACTGAAGGAATGAACAACATACAATAATAAGGTCTAAATTTTCATAACATAAGCAGACTTTCCAGGTCTCATAGGCTCATCCCAACGATGTTACTTACTTTTGATTCTTTTTCCAAAAGTAGCATGTCAAAGCCACCAACAAGACAGCTGTGAACGCCCCCGCGCCAGCTCCTACTTTCAGCCAGAAGTCAACTGTTTCACAGGCTGACAGCTTTTTCTCAGGTAAAGCAATCCCTTTAATACACCACTTAGGCTCGTTCCATACATATAATGTTTCCTTTCAAAACAAATAAATGAGACCATAAATGAGATTAGAAGGGAGATGAGGGTTGAACAGCAAAGGCTAGAATTGGTACTGGGTCGACTTATCACATAGAAGAAAGAGTTATGCTAACTCGTGCTCATCATAAGCATAAAGGATATATCCTATTCAGTTAATATTAGAGAATATCTAGGAAGAAAGGAAAGAGATATAGAAAATAAGTAAATAATGAATTAAAATGCAAAACTCAAACAAAGACACGCACTGTCACATTGCAGGGCTCACTATATGCTGAAGAAGCTGAATACAAATCATTCCACTTTTGACACTTTGTTTGGGCTTTTTTTCTCAAATTTTTATGATTCGAGGGTCATCACTACTTTTACCAACCATTCTTGCCCTCCCTAAGTAGGTAATTTAATTCTTAAAGCGATGTCCACGTGCCCTAAATAGCAGGAGATAATCAACCAGTGAACAATAAAGCAGACACATCAAGTCTTAACACACATTGTAAAAGGTAAAGTGGGAAAAGAGAAAGCTCAAATGTGGAGATCAGAGCTCAGGGCTCTTCTTCCATATCTTAGTATTTTATGACCAGTAGCTCCTTGTATGTTCATTAAAGCCAATGACATAGGGCACTATGTGTTATGTCTGGCTCACCACTAAATTTTCTGGTATATGCTGGTCACTTTATCTACACTCCAACAAAGAAATCCAGTCATGTTTCACTTTATGGCTTACGTGCAGAGATCTGATGTGGGAGAATCTTCTGTTTTGTGTTGATTTCATTGGTTAAATAAAGAAACTGCCTTGGCCCTTTAATAGGACAGAAAATTAGGTAGGCAGAGTAGACAGAACAGAATGCTGGGAGAAAGAAGCCAAGTCAGGCAGTCACCATGGCTTTCCTCTCTGAGACAGACGCAGGTTAAGATCTTTCCTGGTAAGCTACCATCTCGTGGTACTACACACACTTATTAGAAATGGGTTAATCAAGATGTGAGAGTTAGCCAATAAGAGGCTGGAACTAATGGGCCAGGCAGTGTTTAAAAGAATACAGTTTCTGTGTAATTATTTCAGGTAAAGCAGCCCACCGTTCCTCACTACACAGATCCATTTCTACCATCAGTTATGAACTAATGCACAGGAGAAGGGTTTGCTATGAGGAGAGGTTCCGTCCCGGTTTCTCATAAGCTCTTTCAGCATGTTTTCCTCGAAAGGTTATTAGTGACTCTGTGGTTTTAGTCCATGAAAACGGTTAACATTCTTATTGAACTTGGCATCAATAAATTACTTTTGAAATGGGTAACATTTTTATAAGAATGAGGAATGGGAAAGGCAGAGGCACACTTAGGTTCACCAACACCTAAACATAAGCCAGAGTAAATGTAAACTCTAGCACATGTGAACCTCAGCTGAAGTACATTCTACCCACACCACCTAAAAGGTTTCTGTGAAGCTGGACAATTTTATCCAATGTATAGAAATGAAAGATATATTCAGAAGATCCATTGTCTAGTGGCTATATTCCAAACATCTCAAAAACTCAAAATTATAATGATATGTGTAAACCCAAAATGCTAAACTATTCTGAATTCAGCCATTCAGATACTGTCAATGAAAGAGTGTTAGTGGGGAAAGTTCCGAGTCACTCTGAAACTACTCGTTAGAAGTCTGGTCCAGGCATCTGATCAGGTGTCTCCAGGAACAGACAGACGCTGACACAGCAGCTGACAGTTCCTTCTCCCAGCATGAAGGGCAATTTGGAATAGGATTTAGATAAATTTGGTGATAAATTTGGTATTTCTCTTACTGATAACACTGTATCACTTCAAATCTTTATTACTGCCCGGTGTTAGATATGATGCTTAATACATACTTAGAACCCGGTATAGACTTTTAAGATCTCAATTTGATAAGAGTCCTTTTCTCACAAGCCACGAAGCCTTTTTTGCTTTTATCAGCTCTGTCTAAAGTACTTACATTCTGTAAGCTATACACACCTGTTTTCGAGATACAGGGCAGTGGAAGTGTATGCCCAGTAAATACAAAGTGAAAAACTGGAAACAGTAGGGAAGGAAATGGGACTGAAACAGTCCTTAAAAAATAAATGCTTAGAATTTTAAAAGATACACACTGAAGTATTTTTTTGCAATTATCATTTTTGTTCAATTGTGAAGCTTTAACATCCAAAGAAATCTGTTTATTCACAGACATGGAAATAGCAGTTGACATCTGTTTAGGAGGCCTGTAGAAATTAGACCTTACCTGAAATCCTCTTTTGCAGGCTCCCTCGATTTCATGGAAGTCATGCTCTGTGCACAGAGGGCAAGCCTCTGCACTCTCCCATAGGAAGTAGAATGCACAGCCATCACAGGTGCCAGCTGGACACTTGCTGAAATGTTAAAGAAACAGCAACCTTTTTTAAGGCATTCAGTCCCTCCAATCAACACCGCAGTTCCCAAAGCATACTGAGGAGTGTTGCATTAATGCTGAGGAAACTCTTGTAGAAAACAGAAAATGGCTAAAGGAGCTGAGACCACAGTGATAACCTTTCATGCTATCATTCTGAGTGGCTGGAACAAAACAGACAAATAATACCGAGGGTGTGAAGGGGAGCCCTCATATGTTGCAGACAAGGATGTGAATAGCCCCACTACTTTCAGAGAGTCTCGCATCTCTTCAAACACCCAAACATGAATGTATCATATAATTAGGCAAGTGTCCTCATAGGTATAAACCCAAGAGGGGCAAAATGTATTCCACACAAAGGCTGATCATGAATGCCCACAGCAACATCACTCATAATGACCAGTAGTGGAAACATCCCAATGTGCAGTGGATGAATGGATAAGTGTAATTGTCTGATGGGCTTCTACTTGGCTGTATAAAGAAATGCAGTAATAATATATGCCACGATTTGGATGAACCTTGAAGATACTATGCTAAGTGGAAAAGAAGTCAGAAATAATTTGAATTACATGTTGCTATCCACATGAAAATTTAGAATAGGGACAGAGAAGAGATGATTTGCTGCTTAGGCCTTGGAAGAGGGTTAGTATACAGAAAGATGAGAATCGAAGGGTTCAGAGATTCGTTGGGAAATGATGAAAATGATCTAAAATTAGTTGTGGCCATGACCAAATACTTCTATTAAGATTCTGAAGAAGTGTGTGTGTGTGTGTGTGTGTGTGTGTGTGTGTGTGTGTGTGTGTGTGTGTGTGTGTTTTCTCTCCTACCATATTGATTTCAAGAATCAAACTCAGATTATCAGACTTGGCCACCAGAATGGTATCTTTATCCACTGAGCCATCTCACTGGCTCCAAGCTGTTTTCTTTGAAACTTTAGGAGACAGACAGAAGATAGTTACCAAAAGAAAAGGTTCTGGGAATGTTTCTTGGAAGTGCGAGCATCTAAACTGGTCTAGAACACTTAGGAGGAGTAAAACAGAAGGAAGTAAAGAACTTCCTACCAAAGGGATAGCATGGCACGACAAACAGAAATTCACTTGTCAGTCACTCTTGTGTTAGCACTCAGAGCAAAGCAATGAGGACAGTCAGGAGACAAAGTCCTAAGCCTCAGATGCCAAGGGGACTATAGTTCCTATTCCATACCATGGGGAAGTAATTTGGGGAGAGAACTAGGCTATATTACAGCAGGAGAACAAAAATTACTTAAGCTAACAAACTAACCATCCCTGGGTCTCCCCGGACTTACGATGACTTACAAGGGTGATGATGCAGATGAGGGACACAGTAGACCTGGGGTAGATTGTACAGAGCAACCACAGGCAGAACCTTAGTGAATACTTTACGAATGCCTGCTTTCTGATGTGTGAGTCAACTTCATCATCTTGCTTCTTTTGACTAAGGAACACATAAACAGCATTGCCTCTAAATTAATTTGTGATTGCTGCATATGCCCTGACTGAACCAGAATCTATCTGAAAAGATTCTGGTACAAACAGCTACTTTTTATGAATGTGTAAAATCTAGAGACTATTCTTCTAATTTGCCTATTTAACTTCTCGTCCCTTTAAATCAGTCCATGTGCCTAGAGGTTTTCCCTGCAACTTCCTTCAGACCATTCTAATGCTGAGCAAGGGTCTCCCGAATACCCACTACCTAAAAGATAATCACAAAACAATAAGGATAAAAACATATGATCCATTTTAAATGCTTTAACATAAAACTTTATTGGTATATTAACTGTACATATTGATAGGCTTCATAAAGACATTTCAATACAGTTAGGCACTTTGATCATACCCCTTCATCTTCCATTTTCACCTACTCCCAAATATTCTTTTCATTCTCCTGGTGGTATAACTTCTCCTTTCTTGTCATTCATTTCTATAACCTTTATCTGCATAAAGTTTATAATCGGACTTATTTTCCTTTGGATGGTGATGTCCAATTGTAGCCATTTTCTGCAAACAACTTCATTCTTTCTTTTTTTCCCTGTTTTTCTTTATGGCTGAATCAAACTCCAATGTGTATATGTGTCATGACGTCTTGATCTTGGATACTGTATATAACACTCCAGTAAATGTAGATGTATAAATATCTCTGTGGTACACTGACACCCATTAAGGTGTATTCCCTGAAGTGGTATAGTTGAGCCATATGACAGTTGTATCTTTAGTTTTTTGAGAAACCTCCACATTGATTTCCATAGTCATTGGACTAATTGATATCCACAGGGAAATGAATAAGGATCGCTTTCTTCATATATCCTTGCTAGCTTGCATTCATTGTTTACTTAGTGATAACTATTGTAACAGAGGTGAGATATAATTCCAATAAAGTTGTAACCTACAACACCCTCATGGCTAAAGGTGTTGAACATTATTTCATATTTGTACTGGCCATTTGCATTTCATCTTCTATGAATTGTTTGTTCATCCTATTAACTATTAATTTGTCACGTGGGTTCACGTGTGTGCACACGTGTGGGCACACATTCAAGTGGCAGAGGACAACCTCAAGCGTTGTTTCTCAGGTACTACCCAGTTTACCTTAGGATATGGCAGCCTCATGGCTTGGAACCCTCCATGTAGGCTAGACAGACTGACTGACAAGCCCTAGAGATATGACTATCTACAGCATCCCAGTGAAGTTCAAATTGTAACTGAATTCCCCCTTTTCATCAAAGACAGACTTTCCTTCAGAGTAAAGCCCCACCCATGCACCGTGTCTATCTCCTGTCTGTGCACTCGGTATGGCCTCGCTTTCCGCAGAGGCTCTGATATGCTTGTATTTAACTTGACAGCCGCATAGTCTTGTCTTAACCAAAGGCTTGGGCTGCCTTTCTGCCACAATCAATTTGAGTATATATGTTCTACTGAGTTCCAGTTCAGGTCGGTTCCCCTGGGCTGTATGTGTATTTCTGTGGTTCTCTGGGGGAACCTGCACTTAGTGTGGACAAGGGGGCATGGGTTTGAGAGTGTGGAGCTGTAGCGTTTCTTCCTCTTTCTGGCGGAGCAGATTCAAGTTTCTCTTTGGACCCTTCTTACCTTGTTCCAGCATAGCAATGCAGTGCGGCAGTCAGTGCCACCAAGTGGTTTCCCATTGCTGGCTTCATGCAGCATATGGCCCTGTTACCCAACTTTCATTTTTGCTCTTTGTGTGTGAGATTTTCCTTTTGTTTATAGACCCAGGGTAGGGGTGGGAGAAGGCTTCTCCAACAATTTCTTTACTGTTTCTTCCCAGAACTCCAACTAGAGTCTGCTGTTTCCTTACAAATCTAACAATCAATATTTCTGTGCTTCATCTACTATTTCCCAGTCTGGTGTTGGCTGTGATCTTCCTACCCTTTCCAGGCTTCTTGCCTGTTTGTGGTCATGGGATAGTTGTTTTCCTTGCGACTGATAGGTATGTAAGGTATGTAAGACTGTTTGTCCTTAGTCTTCCATCGTCCTTCAGACTCCCCCTTTAACTGTAAATGATATTTTAATCACCTTTAAGCAGGCAGCAAACACAGAGTCTGTGGTAGAAATGAGCTACTCACTTGGCACAAATGACTCCTCCCATAAACGGCGACAGTGGGGCCAAGAAAGCACACATAAGGCTTGTGGGTGCCTCTAACCAATCCCAGTAAAGATCACCTGTATACAGTTTTGGCTGTGAGAACCGTAAAAGCTCACTGGGCATTATTTCTTCCTTAGAGACCCTCCAACTCTTGGGAGTTTTATTGACATTCCCTTTATTAATCTACTTCCAGTCTGCCCAATTCTTTTCCCTGGGTCCATCTTCTTCTTGGGAGTGAGACAAGGAACAAAGAAGCTGCTGGATCAGGGTAACATTGGTGACTGCTGCTCATGTGGTACCCTAGTTCCCAGAGTCAAACTCACCAAGAGACACAAAGGTCTCCATTACACTCAAAAGGCTTTAACTATATATAATTCAAAACTGTATTTTTCTAGATGCCAGCAAGTTTTTCATATTCTTGACTAACTAAATAAATTCCAAGACATACTAAAATTTGAAAATAAAGACTACACATCTAAATCTGACCTCATTTTTAACAAGCTGGTCTTTCTAAAGCCTCTGTGATGAGACAGGTCCAGTCTAGAAGCAGGTGAGCAACCCTTACGTGATGCACTGATAGAGGTCTTTGGTTTTTTGTTGTTGTTTTGTTTGTTTGTTTGTTTTTGCCAGGAGTAACAATAATAGTGAATTTCTTTTCAGGAAAAAAACTTAGTAATTAGCAGCCTTGATTTACTTATTTGTAAAACAAAGAAATAAGAAATACAGACTAATAAACGGAGGCTTAAAAATAAATACAGTTGGTAAAGACCAGACCTGTTATCATCCCTACCTGCTCTCTTCTAGGTCAGGAAAAGCAGTTTTTAAAACTTAGAATTCCCCATTAGAAAGGTATTCCTATGTAACCATGATTTTAATTTTTAAAGTAATTATATTTTCTGATTATTTAGCAAAAATTGTCTAGCTCAAATCTCTCCTCCTCAAGTTATCTTCTGATTTCTCTTCCTAAGAAGGGTGAGAGAGGGGATGAGCCAACTGTTTACCCTGGGGCAGGGAAGAGGGCAGGGAGAGGAGAGTGAGTCTGCTAAACTTTGTAAAGAAACATAAACAAAACAATGGAAAAAATTAAACTTGAGAAATTTCTGACAATAACGCAAGCTATAATCCAAACTAAACAATGGCAATTTCCTCCTTCTCCTGCCTCATTTTTTGTAGTTTGTCAAAGTTGAAGCTGTGCCACCCGATCTTACACTATTTGGTCTGTTACAGCAACAAATACACTAGCTTGAAAACCAATAAATTTATGTTTTAGGTTTGTATAGGCTGGGGAGGCTAAGCATACAGTACATCTGAGTGTGGGTTTACCCTCTGTTCTACAGATAGTGCTATCTTACAGTGTGTCCTCACAGGGCATAAGGAGTGAGCTAGCTCTTTGGGGTACATATATAAGAACACCGATTTCATTCATGCTCTGGGAACACGGCAACCTAACCACCTCTCAAAGCTCCTGCTTTCTAATAGCCTCAAGCTGGCATCTAAGATGTGAACTTGGGGAACTCAAACTCTTAGACCGAGCCAACTGAATTTGAGCAATGTATTTTTCACCTGGGACTCTTAGATTCATGGATACGAAAGCCCGCCTTTAAGTACCCCCCTTTCTGAGGAATTCATCTTAAATTAATTACTGTAAGTTAGTATCTGCTCAAGATCAAGGACACAATAATTAAATCACTCCCTATTTCCTTTTCTCTGTAGATTGCTTTCCTTACTGGGAAAAATATTTAGTTTTATCATCCCTGTTCCAAAACCATTAAAAATGCATGAATGTTTTGTGACATGATTATATCTGTCTCCTAAAGATGGCTTATTCGTGCTGGAATTGCCCAATTCTGGCAAGTCTGCATTAAAGGTTTTCCATTTTCTGGTCACAGGGTTTTTTGAGTATTTTCAAATGTTCATAAAGCTTTTATGCGCATCAGTACATCTCTGTTCTTGGAACACATTTGACCTTAATCTTCTATATTATCTTACTTTTCAAATTTAGTATCTATTTATCTTGCAAAGATTCAGAGGGAAAGATAAGGAACTCATTTACTCTAGCTCTGACTCTTAATTTCACATGGATAGATTTTTTTTGACATTAATAGGCCTTCCTTGATGTCTCAACCAAATGCTGCATTAGAGTCCAATAAACCTGTTGACTTTGATACAAAGACTAAATAAATCCGCGGAGCCTGCAACTCTCGATCACTATCGGGACAGAACTGGGCGCATTCCTTTGGTGAGATGCAATATCTTCGGAGGCCGTGCTGATAATGAAATGAATTTGGATTCCGCAAGAGGATTTCACAAAACGATTTTAGACCGAATGATAAACAGCTCAGGCAGCTGAGTGTGTTCCTAAACTGTAGGAAAGAAAGAGGGGGTGGCGATGCTGTCAGACGAGTATTAATGATGATGAGAAAAGGCAGTTCAGTCAAAAGAGTATACCAGTAACCTGTCGATCTGCTGAGCTCTGCCCCGGGACAAATCTGCTATTTGCCTCTTTGTTTACTGTGCTTCTTGACAAACATCACGAGAGATTGGAGAAGGGTGGCATTTTGAAAAGGTGTTTTGTCATGAAAGAACAAGAGTCCTTAGGGGGTTGCTCCATCTCAGTGTTGTGCACAGCAGTTCCACAGCCTCTGGTTCACTGTTTTCTACCTGGTAACATGAATGTGTTAACTCAAGGGCCTCCCAGTTACACACAACAGACCGTTCTCTGAGCCTGCTTTCTAAGAAGGCACATGTGTAATCCTTTTACTATATCAAAAGGGCAGTTCTCGGGTGCGGTGCTTAGGTATGCATTATCCCTAACCAAAAAAAAAAAAAAAAAAAGGCTTGACGTCAGGTCTAAGAAGCCAGGGAGTAGCCTCATCTATATAGAATTATTTGAGCTATTAGCAGTCCTTTGTATGAGTATTTTAGTCTGTGTCCAAGCAGTAAACTTTATTAGGAAAAAAAAAAACCTCTCAGAAGTCACCTGAGGCTGTCATATTTTATCTGCCACGGGCACTACACTGTCTACCATTGGGGGCCACATACATACATTTGCCAGATCAAGCGGACAGGCTGAAATTTCTAACCGCAGATGAAGTCCAGGTGACATGCTCCCTCTGAAGTCCACACTCAGCAGAACACACACTCCCTGATTCTCCCTGTGCAGGCAGTTCACCTGACGGGAGTTGAGGGTCTTTAGGAAGTCTCCTGACCACCAAGACTCAAGGAGTCAGCTGACATTACTAATGCTGAAGTCGCTTTTGCCTGGCTGGAAAAGAGTAACTCCTGACGTGACACTACTGTCAAGGTCTCACTATGAGATCTCCTGATCAGCAAGAGGCATTTCAAGACTAGGTGTCTGGTTAGCTTCTTTTCCTTGCGGATTTTACAGCTTCCAAAAAGATGCAAAATAAGTCTTCTTCAAAAGTAGTCTATTATTTTCCTGTTAGTCGATAATCTTTATTCAGCCCTGTACCCAAATAAAATAAAATAAACTTAAATTGTGGCCAAGCTGCTGTTTTGCCTGTTCTGGTCCTTGGGCGCCCCCTTGTGCCCTGATGGGAAATTCATTCAAGAGGAAACGGAAGGTCAGCACATTTATCTGGGACTTCTAGCTCCCTAGAGCCTCTGCCTACCCGCCTTGGTGTACATCGCAAAGCACAAATGAATTTTTATCAAGATCATCTGTGCGAAGGACTCGGCCATAAACGCTACATTTTAAATCAGCTTTTCAGAAGGCCGAGATGCAAACAATAGAAATAGAGAAGCTATCTCTGGAAAACAGAGAAAGGAAAACCTACACCACGGACGGCAACAGAAATAGTCCTCCAAATTTAATAGGCTTTGCAGTTGGCTTCTATTTTCAGAACTACGCCAGTACTCAACACCAGAGATTCTGAAATCAATTTTAACAATAGATATTCTAAGATTTCTGCTGCAGGCGATTCTGGGAAACAATGGTGAACACAGTCAAATTCCCTGAGAGCCGGAGGTAAAGAGAAGCTTCACGTCCTCCTGAGCTGCCATCCTTTAACCCCGTGAGGCTGTGTTTTATTTATGGTAAGGCATCGAAATATATCCCCGCAGAGTCAGAGGATGATTTATTATCGGCTGGCCATGCCTGGCCTTTAGGATACCATCTGCTTGAGTCAAACCTAGAGGAAACTTTGAAGCCACCCAGATAGACTCTGCAGACCAAACCCAGAGAGCTTAGTCACAAAATCTGGGAAGGGACCCCAGGAGGGCTATAGTCCGTATACCGAGCATCAGAACTCAAAACTGCCCAGCAGAACACCAGAGCGAAAAAACGCGCTTCTCTTTCTGGAATCTTTCCACAAAGTCTCTAGCTGCGGCGACCCCAGCTGAGAGGTGGCAGTACGAGGCCCTGAAGTCCAAGAGCATCCATCTCTTCCCATTCCTGTATCCACTGTCTATTCCTGTTTTCTCGTCTCATTCGTCTCTCACCTTAAACAGGTGAAAACAATAACTCTTTGGTAGAGCTATGCAAACAAGCGCTGCAGCTGGCGAGAAGCAGCAGTGTGCCTGCATTTCCCAAAATAAGCCGGAATTGCTGGCTTACTGATGTTTCTCTTGCTAGAACATACAGTAGTTTAAGGTATAGAACAATGTTCTCTGATCTGTGTGTGAGAGAAACAGGAGGGCTTTAAAAATCTCTCAAGTAAAGTCACAAAAGATTAACTCACTTTCTTTTTAAAGTATATGGATTTGAGTTGAATAGAGAGACACCAAGCAAGCTCCTATCGAAAGTTCTTTAACTCTAACAATATTGAACACGCTGAACAATATATTGAAAATACTGAGACACTTAAGTGGTCCTTGTGGGGAAAGGAGGCTATATTCAAATTAATCGTTTTTGGAACCTAGAGGTTATGTTCTAGTATTACACAAACACACACACACACACGATATATCAAATACAGACCACAGAGAGCCAGTACCACAATGGCAATCAGTTGAAAATTCTGCGTTATGTTCTACAGGTTAGATTTACCTTGATGATTCTGCTACAATTATTCAGAAACCTGAGATTGAAAATGGATCTAAATATCGTCTTCAAGACCCCATTCCCTCACAGAGAATCAGGACCCAGAGAGGGGTTAGATTACTGAGTCCAGGCAGTTAAATGTTGACCTAGTTCTAAGGAACCAGGGCCCATCCTCACCAATTAAAGAAAACCGATGAACAGTGAGAATAAACACAAGAATGCAAACAATATAAGTAGTTGTTTATTGCCTAAATCGTTTTGAAGGTAAAAGGGACAAGGGGATATCATTAAAGAAGATGGAAGGCAGAGATATTGACAAGAACGTATTCATTTAAACCATGCCCTGACATATCCCTACAACCAATGTACTGGCTCTTTTGATCTCTTTCTGCTTTATTTCCATAAAGAATATGTTTTAATAGTAATAAGAAACTCCACACTGAATAAGCACATAGGAAAAGTGAATACCTGGGGACCGAAATCACACCTGCGCCAGGTCTCATGGGATTACACCTCATTTTCACAGCGGTCGATCGGCCATTAATACAAGAGGTGGTGCCTGTGGAAGACCTATCATAAAGCAGGCACTGATTAAAGATCAAATATAATACAGACTACCAGGACAAAATTATCATGTACAAAATGGCTCTCATGCTCGATGAACAAACAAAACAGGGAAAAAAATATTAACGGTTACTAATTTGTAACTTAATACACACTCGGTGTACTGGCTTTCACTGACTACTTGAAGTAGACAATTTTCCCAGGTAAAATGATGACCTATCATCAAAGAATTTGGTATGATTCCTATAATTCTAATCACAATTTTTAAAGGAAGAGGAGTTAGTCATAGCAAAACATCAGGCTAGTGTTTAGATGTGTGGATAAGAAATAATTGCTGCCTAGACCATGAGCCAAAATCTCCTGATGGCTAAACTTCAAAGTGGCATGCATGTGTGTGTGTATGTGTGTGTGTGTGTGTGTGACTCTCAAAATAGTCCATGTTTCTCACTCTTTACCAAACCATTTAACATCCACATTTTAAACACAACCTGCCATATTAGACACTCTGAAGCAACATTATATTTCTTTCTTGCCATAAGGAAATTATAACCTGGAATAACAACTGAAGTCTATAGGTTCACTTGTGTGAGATCTTTATTAAAAAATAGGCACATGAAAAAATATCTCCACTTACTTATAAAAGAAGTGCACATCTGGAATGTGACTTGGTGGCACTGGGAACATGTCTTCCTTGATATTAACGTTTTGCAAGGCAGCTTCAACCGTGACTCCTAGACAACATTGACAAACAGTGAAGCAACCGGAGGATCTAGGTTTACTTAGGTCTGTGCGTCTGAGCATAAAATAGCCTGACTTTGACAACTGTCCCAGAAATATTAAATTAAAGCATTCCTGGTAAGCAAAAGGAACTTTCCAACATCTCCAGAGAAAAAAGATTCTAATCCTCAGCCATGTAATCTACCGCATTTCACCACCCTGGGTGTTTTGTTGTTGGTTTTCTAGAACCTATAGGATATACACAAAGATTTAGAGAGTTTCTAAGGTCCCTTCTAGCTCTAATGTTTCAAAATCTATTCCAATATCACAAACTTCCACTGGGTTTTGTCAGTCAAGACATGCTAGTTTGCTAATATAATTTTGCTCACCTTCAACGCAGACATGAGTATTTCACAAAGCCTGGTGCTTTCGTGCCTGTACTCAGGTAACTTTACAGGCTGGGCAGTACAGTGAAATCATAAACTCCATCCACCCACCAAAAAAAGGAAAATAATGGAGAAGACTTTGCCCTAATGCTTTCCAGGAATAAATACCAAACTTGTTCAATCAGAAAGCCAGGTTTTCACCCTCACATAGGTAAAAGTTTAGTAGAATTAAACTCTGGGAATGGGCTGGAGCCTGGTAGTTGACCATGGTGCTAAGGCTTGAAGTTCAGTACACTTGGAGTCCACAGCAATGTTCTCAGATCAGACCTCACACCCTAAATTCCAGCCCCCTGCCAGCAGTTATAAGTGAATTTGATTCCTAATAATCACTAGGGAGCTGGACTCCTCGTAAAACTTTCCTATATTATAGGACCTCAGACAGAAGGAATAAAACTCAAGGTTTTCACCCTCGGTACTGAAATCCTTCTGGTATGAGATGAGGCAATGAAACATACTGTATTATGACTTAGATTTAGATATGTGTTTTCTATTCTTTGCTTTTTTATATTTGTAAAGAATTTTAATTTTTATTATATGTGGGAAGAGTGTATGCATTTGTGTGGATACACACATTCATGTGTAGACATAATAACGCCAAAGTGGATTTGAAGCATCTTCTACCACTCTCTATCTTGTATTTGCTATAGAGTCTTTCATTGCATTTCATTAGCAACCATTTCCATTAAACTAGCTGACCACCAAGTCCTAGGGACTTACCTCTGTCTAGCAGCACTAGGGTTTCAGGCATGAACCACAAAGCCAGATTTTACACATCCACTAGGGATCCAAACTAAGGTGTTCACCCTTGTGCAGCAAACAGGTGAGTCATCTTTAGTCCTATTTTCTTTAAATTTATTTCCCTCTTAAACTAAAAAATCTGAATAAACTAAAGAATGCAAATAAACTAAATAATCTCATAAAACATAACACATAACCTTCCGTTGAGAAATACAGAATCTTCTTATACCCTGAGATTGACCAACAGACCTCACTCTCATGGGATTTTTTTTTTTTAACCATTTTACAAGATGACAGTTTTGGTCTGCAGGCATTAATCTTGTGCGGTAAACACCAATATGATGAAAAGTTGTTATTACCATAAATAATAAAATGCATGCTTGTACTAGCGAAAGGAAACTTACCTAAAAACGTGTCTGCCAGAATAATAGCCTGGGATGAGAGGGCTGCCCGGAAGCCCTTGCTCTCGGAAGGGATGATCGTGGACTGGCAAACAAATGCCCCAACCAAATTAGCGTAGTCATCTGACCCCATCACCACTTCCTTCACGGTAAAGTCTGAGATGTTATTGGTACAGAGAGCCATCTTTCTCCCCTAGGAAAGCAAAGCCGCAAGGGGAAGGTTTGTGGGCAATCAGCCTATAACCTGAACCTCAGTTAGCCTGTGAATCTCCCCAGAGGAGTTGCTTTCTCCTCAGCATAGCGATCCTCATTTACTTGCTCTGGGTGGTGCCCAGGCATCAGTCTCAAGGTGCTCTCAGTGTTCAGTTGAGGGTGGGAGTTGATGAGGTTGTTCCAGACCTACTGGTCCTCCTACTACAAGCCTCATTTGTTTGGATGAAAGCTGTGTGACTCCAGGAAATAAATATCATCTATGAAATGTTTACTTCATAGCTCAGCAAGGCATTCCAGGATGCAGCACACTGCTGATGAAGATTTGGATGCTCCTTCATGAGTGGTGAAGTGTGGTTGGAAAAGGCCACACTGCTACCGCATCCCAGAGCATCTGAATTATAGACTCTTGGTCACTGTAGGTGTTTTAATAACCTACTCTTGGACACAGTGGTGTATTTGTTTACACAATAATTTGAGAGACTATGAGAAGTTAACTTTTCAATCATATCCTGGCTGTGTTTGTATATTGTTTGAATATACTTCAGGCGACTGCAAAGAACTATAGCTTGCCCTACAATTTCTACAAAGAAATATAAAAAGAAAATTGGAAAGTTATTTTATTGACCTGAGAGTACATATACAAAGACATGAAACATAAATAGTTCTCTTCATTAATGTAACTAGCAATTCTAATGATGTGGGATTTCCTTTGCATGCTGATGACCATTGATAAATTAAGGAACCACTTTGGGCCTAAAGCAGAGCTATAGGGGAACAGAGCTAGGCATGGTTAACTAAACTGAATGCTGGAAGGAGGTGGAGTCAGTGAGAAGCCATGGAGCTGCACTGGAGACAGACCAGATATGCTGAAACTTTGCTGGTAGGTCACAACCTTGTGCTGATACACAAATTAATAGAAATGGGTTAAATTAAGATGTTAGAGTTACCAATAAGAAGCTAGAGCTAATGGGCTAAGCAGTGATTTAAATAATATGGTTTCTGCGTGATTATTTCAGGGCTAAGCAGCCAGGAACCAACAAGCAGCCTCCCTCCAACAAATTGGCACCCAACATGGGGCCAACTAAAATCCACATAAATACCTAAGAGAGCTTAAAAAGAAATTCTAGACACAAAAAATAGAGTTTAACACAGCTTCTTGCTGTTTGCTGGTGGTGTGCCGTAGCTCCTTTAAGAAATGTTTTCCTGACTCAGCAGTAGCAGAAAAAAGCCACACCACTTTAAAATGCAGCTTTCTGGGCCATTCTGCCAGCGTGACCTCTGGCTCTTTCAGGAGACAGTATTTACATGGGGTGTGTAAGCAATGTGTTACAAACCGCTTAATGGCTATACACAGACCCTCTACATACATACAACTGGGGCAGTGTGCACAGCTCACAGATGTGGTGAACAAACTTCCACCATGTTGGACTGTGCATAGTAAGCAGTAAGTACCATATATAACCTAGTAATGCCACAGCTTAAGTTTTTAAGAAGCACTTAGCATTTTAAAACGTGCTCCTAAACAGGAAAGAATTACAGGTACACAATAGGACAGATTCAGACATACAAGTCCCCTAAATGGGTCACAGTGTTAGATAAATGTATGTAGACTTGGGAGAGAGAAGAAAAAGAGTATAGAGAGGTATAAAAAAGTGTTTTTTTTTTAAATAAATCCCCTTAACAGTAACAAAGTTCTGTTTCTTCCATCCCAACAAATAAATCCTATATTCATCAGGAGAGGCTACTTTATCAGTGACTATTTGACCCTGTATATAGCCTTTGGAATTAGGACAAAAATCCTCTTAGTAGTTTTTCCCCCTTTTAAAACATAACCAGAATTTATGTTATATGTCAACACAGTCAGAATAAAAAATGCTGAGAATTAGCAAAACACAAATTTGGGGGAGTGTTATGTTTCGTAAGAGACTGGTCTGTGAACTGGTTGCCTGAGGGAGGGGAAGATCTGCCTTGAATGTGAGCAGATGTCACCCAGCTGACTGGACCCAGATAGAACAAAAAGGCCGAGGCAAGAATTCCTTCTTCCTGAGCTGCTATGCTCTCATCCTGCTGCCTTGGACATCAGAACTTGAGCTTCTCTGGCCTTGGGACCCAGGACTCAGAGCAACAGTTCTCAGTTTTCAGCTGTCTCTGATTCTGAAGCTTTTAGACCTGGACTTTTAGCCTTACCAGTATACTAGTAGTATCCCAGCAGGGGGTCTCATTTCCAGATGGCCTATCATAGGACTTTTCAGCCCCCATAATGATATGCACCAATTCTGCACAGCCCCCTCTGTGTGTGTGTGTGTGTGTGTGTGTGTGTGTGTGTGTGTGTGCGCGTGTGTGTTATTTCTCTATCTCTGGGGAATCCTAATACAATAAGCTTTCAAAAACATAATACCCTACCTATATTTTTAAAAATGAGATCAACACACTTAACCACTTTTACCCCTCCCCACTTTCAGAAAGAGCGGAGAGAAAGGGACTCAATGTATTTAAGTTACACCTATAAGGCTTGGAGTTCCACTGATTGGATCAGTCTCTAAGAACCCTATGAGACTGCCCCAGTAGAGAAGGCGGTCAATATGATAGGAAATAACAGGACTTCAAAGAAATCTCTACACCTGGCATTAGTTTTTGGTGGTCATGGAGATTTGATTGGTCACTTTACTCAGAACAGTATCTTAAAACAGGACTACAGACCCATCCCACCCGAACACCCAGAGCTCACCTCATGCCCACATAAACTGATATTGAAGAAATGGAAGTACTTCGTTCCCTTGGAGGTAAAGCTGGGGCCGTTCATTAGTGAACCCACACTGCTGAGGTTGCGGAAGTCATAGTGCAAACTCCGATTGTCCTTCTCATAGGAGAAAAAGCAGTCACTGTAGCAAGTGGAGTGATCCTTAAAGACGAAAAACAAGCATATATTCAGTGCTCGCCTAATTTAAGAGAAAATAGGAAGTAAATTAAAAGGCACTTCTCCAAGGTCAATAGCAATTCCACATACTTCCCACCTTACCGTCAGAGAACCACACACGGAAAGTTTGTTATGGAATTCTATTTTGACTAGGCAAAGATGTGCTGTAGAATATTACTTTGACTGTAAAAGGTGTGTTACATTTGTTTATGCTGGACTTGTTCAACAACGTACAGATGTGTGTTTAATTATGTAAATACGTGTTGCATTTGTTTTACCTCGCCTGCCTAAAGCACGTGATTGAACTAATAAAAAGCCAAATGGCCAATAGCTAGGCAGAAAAAGGATGGGCAGGGCTGGCAGACAGACAGAGTAATTAGGAGGAGAAATCTAGGCTAGAGAAGAAGAGAAGGGAAGAAGAAAGAAGAAAGAAAGAGAGGGACATGCCTAGGACAGAAGACACACAGCCAACAGCCAGCCACTGAGGACAGCAGGAACGTAAGATATACAGAAAGAATGAAAGGTAAAAAGTTCCCAAGGCAAACATAAAGAGAAACAGAATAAAATAAAAGCTAAGCTAAGCTAAGGCTGAGCATTCAAATCTATTAATAAGTCTCTGGGTTGTGATTTGGGAGTTGGTTGGTGGCCCAAAGAAAAAGTCTGGTACAGACTTTAGGTTTTTCTGCCAAGAATGGCTTTGGGAATGACTGCAAAGCAGACTTACCTGGGTGCTTTTACTGCCAGGCCCACAGGGTATGCAAGCCTCCTTGCCGTAGACCTGATGGATGGACAAGTAGGTGTCAGCTGAGCACTCCTTGCACTGGTTGGTTTCCTTCTCGATGTAGTGGCCTGCGGGGCAGGGCACGCACGATGAGCCGGACTGCTCAGAACCCAGGGCACAGGCACGGCATGATGAGGCCACCCCATCGACTGCATTGGTGGCTGTGATAGAATAAATCTTCACCACATCATTGATGAAACGTCTGTTCTAGAAAGAGAGCAGAAAGAATGACATCGGCCTTGGACTGCAACTGTACAGCCAAGCTACGTTTACGTTGGCATTACCAAAATAACCAGAATCTTCCAAAATGATATGCCATTACTCCTCTTTTGTCCTTCTAAATAGAAAGCCCTTAAATCTTGACATCAGGAGCCGCTTTGTACAACCACAGAATTCCAGATATGTTGCTGTGGTTGACATCACGTATGTCATAGCTAGCACAGTGACAGAAGAGTACTACCTGAGTTCACTCCTCCAGAACTCTCAGTGATGTGGTGGGTACCGTGAGTCTGGCAGGGTGGGACATCCTAGAAAGTAAGGACCTCTTTTCCTCACTCAACCACTGTGATACCAACGGGCTCATATCGCTTCCTTGAGCCTTCCTTTTCCCTCTCCAGCTCTTCCCCAAAACAATGCATTCTAGTCTCTAACAAAGGGGCCTCAAAAGAGCCTGAATCACTACGGCATGGACCGGCTTTGTGGGAGTCTAGTCTGTTTGGATGCTCACCTTCCTGGACCTGGGGGGAGAGGGGAGAACCTTGGACTTCCCATAGGGTAGGGAACCCTAACTGCTCCTTGGACTGGAGAGGGAGAGGGAGGGGGAGGGGAGGAGGGGAGGAGGTGGAAATTTTCAATAAAAATAAAATAAAATAAAAATTAAAAAAAGAGCCTGAATTCTGCTGTGTTTCTCCTCTGATGGTGCAGGATTATTTAAGGTCTGGTTTTTGTCACCCTAACATACAACATCACACCTGACTGCTTATTGCTTTGCTTCTGGACCAAGATGAAAAGACGGAAAGGAGGGGGTAGAGTTCCACGGCTGTTCATTCTCCTAAGATCGAACACTAAATAACAAAGCCTAAAGAACAACTAAAGCCGTGGAAAATCTGGAGAATGGGTTCTCACTGAAAATAAACAGAAGGGAGAAAGCGCACTCTCGTGCCATCACAGCAGAGAAGAGCCTCTGAGCAAAGACTCACCCTCTTTTCATTTTGATAAACTCATATCTGTGCAGATACACAACAAATAATAGACCCCAGGCTAGGGAGGTGACCCGGTGGCAAAGTGCTTGCTACACAAGCATCAGCACCTAGTATTCACATAAAAATGAGGCATGGCACCATAGGTGTCTAACCCCAGGGTTAGGGGGTTGAGGTGAGACAGAGACAGATATTCTGGGCCTGCTAGTCTAGCCAAAATAGCTGGCTCCAGTTTCTGTGAGAGCCCCTGTCTCAAAAAAATGCTAGGAACAGTTAGATGACTTCCAGTCCTGACTTCTGATCTACATTCAGACAAAACATACAAACAAACAAACAAAAAAAAGGCAAAGATAGAACACACATTTTCTCTCTTTCTCTATCTCTCTCTCTCTCTCTCTCTCTCTCTCTCTCTCTCTCTCTCCTCACACACACACACATACACACACTCATATATATATATATATATATATATATATATATATATATAAAACACTGATACACACACTCACAAACACACATTTATACATATATACATATATATGTACAAATATATAAATATATATATATATAAATATATATATATTACACTGATACTCCAAAAATGAATGAATGAATAACAGGCCAGCTAGTATTGAAATATGCAATGAATGTTCAGAGAGAGGATTAGATCTATACTAGCAAAGAAAATCAAAAAAAGGCAATAGTTGTCTCTGCTCTACCATTCTGTATACATTCTCTCTAAAAGGAGATATCACCATAATGAAAACCATAAACTCACACTAGTTAATGACACCTAAGCAAATCTTAGCTAGTTGGATGAAGAAGAATAAAGTTATGAACTTTCTTGGTTTCAAAAAGATTTTTTTTAAGTTCTAAGTAAAAACAATGTTGAATTTTCTCTTAAGTGTCAACAACTGTGTTTTCTCATAGCTAGGAATAATTCATAGATTTGTTGTCATTCCACCCACTACATGCATTTTTACTCTCAAAAAAATTAAAAATTTTCATCTTATACCAATTCACAACAAGATGACTGACTCAAAGAAGTCTTTCTCCAATTTGAAGGCAGCTTTGTATGTATCACAAGTGGGCATTATCTTTGTGTTTTAAAAGAAATAAAAACTATGGGATCATACTGGTCTATAATGGTGTAATGCTATGTGTGTCTCACAGAGCACCTTCAAAGTTCTCTGTTCTGTGTATAGAACCATAGTATCCTATACACAGGTAACAATGCTCTACACATGGATACATGGTTTCATTCTTTGATGTCCTATGTCCTTACATAGAGTTCATAATGCCCTGTATGAGGCTCGTGGTGCAAGTTTACCACTCACAGGGCATTTACAAAGGGCTTGTGTCATACTTTTTAAACGGTTTTTCATCTCCTGTATACAGGTCAGAATGTATTTGCATAGAGAAAGCAGTTCACCTACACACAGCTTGTGATGATCTCAGTGGAGCTCACACTGGCCTATGTAGGCTACACGTGAGCTTTCTTAGTTTAATATCACTTAATGTCAATGGACTCAACTCACCGATAAAAAGGCACAGGCTAAGAGATTGGATACGAAAACGGGATCCAACTTTCTGCTGTTTACAAGAAACACACCTCAACCACAAAGACAGGCAACTACTCAGAGTAAAGGGATGGGAAAAGGTTCATCAAGCAAATGGACCTAAGAAACAAGCAGGGGTGGCCATACTAATTTCTAACAAAGTTGACTTCAAACTTAAATCAATCAGAAGAGATGGAGAGGGACATTTTATACTCATAACAGGAACAATTCATCAGGATGAAGTCTCAATCCTGAATATCTATGCCCCTAATATAAAAGCACCCACGTACGTAAAAGAAACATTACTAAAATTCAAGGCTGCCATCAAACCACACACACTAATAGTAGGAGACTTCAACACTCCTCTCTCACCAATGGACAGGTCAATCAGACAGAAACCTAACAGATAAATAAGAGAGTTAATGGAGGTAATGAATCAAATGGACTTAACAGACATCTATAGAACATTCCACCCAAATAGGAAAGAATATACCTTCTTCTCTGCAGCTCATGGAACCTTCTCGAAAATTGACCACATCCTCTGTAACAAAGCAAACTTACACAGTTGCAAAAAAATATTCGTAACCTCCTGTGTCTTATCAGATCACCATGGACTAAAGTTAGAATTCAACAACAATGCTACCCCCAGAAATCCTACAAACTCATGGAAACTGAACAGTCAACTACTGAACCACACATGGATCAAGGAAGAAATAAAGAAAGAAATTAAAGTCTTCCTTGAAGTCAATGAAAATAATGAAACAACCTACTCAAACTTATGGGACACTATGAAAGCAGTCCTAAGAGGAAAGTTCATAGCACTAAGTGCCCACTTAAAGAAAACAGAGAAAGCACACATTTCTCACTTAACAGCCCACCTGAAAGCTCTAGAAAAAAAAGAAGCAGACTCTCCTAAGAGGAGTAGAAGACTGGAAATAATCAAAATGAGGGCAGAAATCAATAAGATAGAAACACAGAAAACAATCCAAAGAATCAATGAAACAAAAAGCTGGTTCCTGGAGAAAATCAACAAGATTGATAAACCCCCTTCCAAACTAATCAATCGGCAGAGAGAGAATATGCAAATTAATAAGATCAGAAATGAAAAGGGGGACATAACCACAGACACAGAGGAAATTTAGAGAATCATTAGATCTTACTACAAAAGCCTGTATGCCACAAAACTGGAAAATGTAAAAGAAATGGACACTTTTTTAGATAAGTACCATATTCCAAAGCTAAACCAAGACCAGGTGAACAATCTAAACAGACCTGTTAGTCGCGAAGAATTAGAAACTGTTATCAAAAAAAATCTCCCTTCCAAAAAAAGTCCAGGACCAGATGGTTTCAATGCGGAATTCTACCAGAACTTCCAAGAAGACCTAATACCTATACTCCTTAATGTATTTCACAATATAGAAACAGAAGAGTCGTTGCAAAATTCCTTTTATGAAGCTACAGTTACTCTGATACCAAAACCACACAAAGACCCAACCAAGAAAGAGAATTACAGGCCAATCTCGCTCATGAACATTGACGCAAAAATCCTCAACAAAATACTGGCAAACCGAAGCCATGTATGAAACAGATGATGTCTCTGTTGATGTCAAAAAAATCTCCCTTCCAAAAAAAGTCCAGGACCAGATGGTTTCAATGTGGAATTCTACCAGAACTTCCAAGAAGACCTAATACCTATACTCCTTAATGTATTTCACAATATAGAAACAGAAGAGTCGTTGCAAAATTCCTTTTATGAAGCTACAGTTACTCTGATACCAAAACCACACAAAGACCCAACCAAGAAAGAGAATTACAGGCCAATCTCGCTCATGAACATTGACGCAAAAATCCTCAACAAAATACTGGCAAACCGAAGCCATGTATGAAACAGATGATGTCTCCATTTACAACCCTTAGTGTCTCCAGCAGAGATCGATATGCTGCCAGTGGAGATCATACCCAAAAGAGGGCTGAAGAGCGATACAAGGCTGGAACTTACGTCTTGACCTTGGTTAGTTCTCTGGAATGCCCATGTGAATGTAAATGTTGCGTTCTTGAAGATGATGTGGGTATACGCTTGCTTTTCTTTGGTTCCTCCCCATGATTCTACCACATTGGTGCTTTTTCTATTTATATCCTAAAACAGCAGAGAAATATTTACAAATAAAGCATAAGCTAAGCAGTTCTTTATTTTAAACACAATGTAAACCATTTAGAGGTTTTATTTTCCATCTGAATCTGTCTTTTTCTGACCACACGAGTCCTTAATCTGTTAAGTGGCATGATTAGAATTAAAGCTGTGGTTCTGCCGGCTGGCTTCTCTCCATTAATTAGCTTTTCAAGAGTGTAACTTCATGGCAGAGATACTGGTGGCAGCCAGATTTATTGCCACAACTCTGTGGAGTTTCTAGGTCCATTCCACCACTAAGAAGCCTTCCTATAAATAATATAACTTTATATTATATTATATACATTATATAATATAATATATATTACTATATGTTTATATTATAAAGTGTTATTTGATATATTATTTGTGATTTAATTTGATAACTCAAAACTCCTATGAGAAAATCAATTACATGAAGACTAAAGGAAGTTATCAAACTCTGCTATTAGCTTACAAAAAATATTGCAATGATTTGTAACATGTAAGCTTGGCATGTTGGTACCCTTGGGAGGATGGGACATCAGAGTCACAAGGTTAAATACTGAGAGCCTGTACCATGAGGAATGAACACTTGGCAAGCCTTATTGTACAATTCTTTGTAATTTCTTTAGCAATTTAAAAATATATATTTGAAAGTTCTAAGAAAAAACAAGGAAATTGGTTCTTATCCCAACTTAAATAAATAAATTCAAACTTGAAAGAGAACAATAAACCTTGAAATCTGCCTTCAATCACTTACCACCATGAAGTACAGAACACAGTCAGCTGAGCAGAGGGTCTCAAAGACAAACGTTATTCTTCCTAGCTCAGAACCTGTGGCTCCAGTCATAGATGTTGGTGGTCTACGTGACAGAACAAAATTGCAATATCAATAATGTATGCTGAATGCAGTTAGAAATAAAATTAAATCCTGTGTTCTCATTAAACTGAAAATCCAGCTTCTCTGTTAATTAATCTTGTGCTTCTTGAGGAAACACAGATCCTCCCTTTCTCAGTCTGTGAGTCTACACCCTTGCTCTAGGCTGCACTTTCCTGCTTCTAAAGGAAGAAAGAGATTCACACTGGGAAGTCTCAACATACAGGACTAAAACAAAGACATAAATTAATATATAACATGCTAACTTACAAATAGAGTTGAGACAAACAATTAAACAACAAAATGCACACTCCTATGACTAAATGACTTAAACTAAGTCTCTCCATTAAGGATCAATAAGTCATGGATACTACAGGTTTTGTTGTAATGCTGTTAAAACAATTCTGCTTTATCTAAGGAACATACCTGCTTAACATTTATAGGTTCTTGGTGGTCAGTTATATAGATTCCTAAATAGCATACATCATTCTCTGACATACTATTGTCTACTTAATAATACAAGCATACTCCATAGAGTCTTCCTACTCCTGTATTCCTATGGAGGAAGTGAAGGTTCCTAAAGAAAAAACCAGTTTCCCTTACTTAAATCCTGGGATGTGCAAGGTTAAGATGAGGTAGTCATTGTCAGAGCCCCCAGCTCCGCTCTGGATGTGATCTCCAGCCACCTCCCAACCTGAAAAGGATAAAAGACATTTTAGTAGTAAAATTTCATTAAGAACAAAAATGTTAAAATAAGGTAACCATAAAAGGCAAATAATTATTGATGCTAAAGTTAAAATATTCCAGAAAATCCCATATTTTGAAATATCAATTGTAGACTAGATGCAAAAGTTTAATTCTAGATACTAATGAAGACATTCTGACTGGACCACTCTACATACAAGTTATTCAATGTGAGACAAGGTGACAATTTTCTCAATGAAGGATGACTTTTGAAACTGAAACACGTGGCCTTTATTCATGATAACCTACTAAGATGGTCAATTATTGTTGAATGGACACATTCCCACTCTGCTGACAGCCAAAAGAGAAACAAAACTTTAATTACTGAAAACCTAGGGTCAGAGGTTCTTTTCAGCTTACTGTATTTTTGTTTCACAACTTAACTTTTACTAAATGTCAGTAAGTATGACATACATGGAATAGTAGATAGAACTCCCTCCCTGAGAACTAAAAAGTGGGAGGTATACACATGCTAACAAATGCGAACACCGTAAGGTCTGTGCACACGAAGTCACATGAGGCATGTCATCTTCACAGGAACAATAATAAGCCAAGACAACCACTTTAAAGTGAGCAAAGGTGGTAAATTAACACACAGCAACAAGCAAGTCTATTGTTTAAGGGCAATACTTTAGCACTGATATAACTCCAAATGTTATCTGCTACTTCAAGAGATGTAATATAGGCATTTATTTCAGTACTAGCTTGGCAACTTGACAATTTTCACATATAATAATTTATAGAAAATTAGTATGTTGGTTACACACTAATAAAACATAATAAAATAATGGGTACTAATCTACAAGAAAAATGTTGACAATTCTGCTGTCTAAATGTTCTTATGATTGAAAACACAGAAAATCAGTTGTCAGCTTTTAATTCTAAGAGTTGAGTAACCATGAAACCCTGTAGCCCAGTGAGATGAACGTACAGGTGATAGGAGAATAATTTAGGTTTAGACAATAACCCTGTGACCAGGTAAGGAGGATCAAGATATCCCATGCAGAACAAGTGAATGTCTATATTTATAAGAATATGTCTTTGAATATGTGAATGCCACAAAAATGGACAGAACATGAGAGAAGACCAAGGAAGAGGCAGCAGCAAGTAGATTGCGTGCAGTTACTATGCTTCAAGTAGAAGCATATGCCTCACATAGTTCAATATTGCCCAGTGAAGAGTCCACCAATTTTGCTCATTTTTTTCTCTGTCCTGACCAAGAAATATATTTTTTCTCTTACAGGTATCTTTGTTTTTGTATAGTCATACATTCCTCCATTACAAATCATTCTACATTCAATTTCATCTAAGTATATCCTCATTGTTGAAAATTTCTTTTATCCTGCTTTTCATTTTTATAGAAAACATAAAAACTACATCATTGCATATAACTCCCTTCTTCATATCACATTGCATTATTGGTATAAATCTCATTGGTATAATAGAAATAGCATTACTGAGTCAGAAAAAAATCAAAAATTAAAAATTCTGGAAGCATATTTTAAAATTTCTTTCAGTGTATTTTTTCAGTATAATGATGACACACATAATATTTTATTCAATTGAGCTACCTTATGTTGGCAAACATTCTATTGCTGGAAAGTTAAGATTATTTCCATTTGCGTTTTTATACATGATACACAATGAATCCATTCATGAACTACCAACTTGTCTACAACTTTTAATTTCTCACAGTCAAAAACACAATATGCAAAAATTTGTTCTTCATTCCTATTATGCAACTTGGTCAAATTTGGACTTCAGGAATATAAAAACACTCAAACCACACATCCAACTCAGTTCTGAATACACCTGCTTTATCTCTCCCAGCAGAAGAATGACTCCCTCCTCAGGCAAGCTGCCCCATGCATTCCACTTGACCCTGTTGAGTGTTGTTGTGTTGTTCATTATAAAAATAACTCAGGGACTCCAGGTCACAAAGATACACAGATTTGTACTTTTATTTTCTTTACTGCTATAAGGCAATTTTAAAATTCAGTTTGTGAGTCAATTGGTAGTGTTGTGAGACTTGGAGTCTTCTACAGAAGTCACTGATAATCTAATCTGTTCTAGTGTGTGAGTACACATATGTACTAGCCTTCTGTGGATTCATTCCATACTCTTGTTTTTCCAGTATTGTTTACCTAATTGATCTTAAATTCATGACTCAAATTTAATCAAACTTATTAGGAATATCAACTCTGATAGAGAGATAACTATTTTAATGTTTCTTCTCTCAGGGGATAAATTCTGAAAGGTGGTATTATTGATCAACAAAGAACACTTTGTATTTAATGTATGTCGGGTCTTGGACTTTCACTAATGTGTTGGCTCAAAATTATTTAAGCCTCTATTTTTTCTGTTGATCTCTATACTCCTATGGACATTTCATTTCCTCTGTTCCAAGTCTGTTCAGGGGAGCTATTGATTCAAAGCATGCAATTTTCAAACTGTGTGTGTAAACTCAGAAATAATGATCAAATATAATATGAAGAAAGTAAACTGATAAAATGATGATGAGGTGACAAAGGATGGCCTCCATCATGAAGTCTTAGTGTTTAGAATGCCTGCTGCTAGTGTCATATTTTAAAAGGAATACAACCAAGTACTGGTGAAAGAACTCTGCCGCATAATCAAGTTTTCGGTAAGCAGTATTTAACTGCATCTTATGAACACAGTCATGGGCTTCATAGGAAATGGGAATTTAAAATCTTTAACCCTTTACCATGGCACAAGCCTAAGCCAGAGTAAAGTAACCTACTACTGCTATAGAATATTCCTCACACTGGGTGAATCTGTGTCACTGTGATTGATTTAATAAAGGGGTTGACTGGCCAATAGCTGAAATGAATACAATTAGGCAGGAGAGTCAGACTAGGAGAATGCTGGGAGGAAGACGGGCAAAGAGAAGAGTCATGAGCCAGACATGAAGAAAGCAGGAGAAAATGCCCCATGCTAATAAAGGTACCACCATCTAGCAGAGCATAAATAAGGAAAATGGGCTAATTTACATTGTAAGAGCTAGGTAGTAATAAACATGAGCTATCACCCAAGCATTTGTAAATTACATAAGCCTCAGTGCATTTATTTAGGAGCTGCCAGTGGGACAGGAAAACTCTGGCTATAAATGGCGCCCAAACTTTCAGCAAGAATTTCCACATAAAACATGAGAAGGCTTTTCAAAAAGATTCTAAACAGAGAGAAACAGAGACAAACATAGCTTTCTAGTCTCACAGTCTAATGTCAGCCATAGTGCAGAGACGTGTCTCCTGACAGCTGCCAGTGAGATGGAGCCAGCTGCCAGCTGCCATGTACTAAGCCACATGGTAGGTTCTCTCTGTCTATCACAGGGTCATGGCTCAGAGATGCTTCTCCAAGCCAATGCCTGTGGGCTTAAGCTCCCAGCACAAGATCCACCAGCACGCTGCATGGTGGAGGAGTTCTGCTCATGCAGACAGGAAAGGATAACAGATACGCAGTAAAGACAGATTCAGACAGAACACAAAACTCTAAACAGGTTACAGTGCGTTTAAAAATGTACAAAGGTTTGGGAGAGAGAAGAAAAAGAGTATATACAGTCTTAGATTTAAAAAATAGTTTGAAAATAATAAAATAATGTCCTTAAAAAGGGAGTAAAGTGATATAAAAGAAAAAAAGCCATGTAAAGATGAAAAATACACAGGGAGTCTGGATACTGTATCTTATTGTGTTGTCTTTAAATTTTTGTATGCTGAGGAAGGAATAATAGTTGCCAGGACACATTGAATTATCCAAACTGCCAAATTAAACCAACCTACATATTTTAAAAATGTCTTAACTTCAAAATGTAAGTGAAGAAATATCTTACTTTGGGAAAGAGGTTATGAAAATGAAAGGTTGTAGATTCATTCAAGGTTAAAAATATCAGGTTTGATCAAGAAAGACACCCTGAAAACCTGACTACAGACATAAATAAATAGACCTAAAAGAACTACAAGACATATGATGTATATTTTACATGGCTCAGTCACATAAGAAAAATCATCTATGCCTGATTTGTATCAAATGCAAGTCTATATTTGTATTAATACAGACATGTATGTTACCTTTAGAAGTATATGTATTTTCAGAACAAGGAGACCAGACACCAATAAAAATGGATGACCCAGGTGACCCAGCATCCAGAACAAGACTGCTAACTGAGATGATCTAGCCTCACAGAATACTACAGCCAAGACCTAACAATCATCCTGATTTTCTCAAGGTTTCCCAAAGATGCCAGAACCCTCAGACAACAGGAAGCAGTCTTGAGGAAACAACACACACATCCCCAAAATATTGGTTATTAATGTTTATTATTATTTAAGGGGGTTGTTTACACGTTATTGATGATGGTCAAAAAAACACTAAACAAAACATTATCTCTCAGGGAGTTCATTCTGAAGAAAAGGGAAGAATACAGAAATGATAGGATAAAAGGGTAGATGATTGAATCTACTGGTAGATGATTGAATCCACTGGTATTAAATATTGCACATTGGTATGGATTTTAGTAATTGATACAAATTTAAAATTAATTTTGCTATCCTCTGTGCATATTTCTAGTCTTGTTTAGGGTATTGTTTTTATGCAACTCATTTAAAAATGCAATGTGTAAGAAATATAGATTAATAGTCATATATAAGATCATATATAAGTCATATATAAGAATCAAACTTATAGACATGTTAGATGTGTTTTAAAAGTCATACACAGGTATATTTAGAAAGTCATAAAACACTTCAACCTAATACAACTTAATATATTTAGTATGTTTAATAACCTAAGGCTTTTCATGACAGTTTTTTTATTGATTTTTATTGAGCTCTACATTTTTCTCTGCTCTTCTCCCTGCCTCTCCCCTCCCCATTTCAACCCTCCCTGAAGGTCCCCATGCTCCCAATTTACTCAGGAGATCTTGTCTTTGTCTACTTCCCATGTGGAATAGATCTATGTAAGTCTCTTTTAGTGTCCTCATTAAGTTCTCTGGGATTGTGTTTTGTGAGCTGCTTTTCTTTGCTTTAACAGAAATTTGCTTTATTTATGGTGAAAGCTAGTCATTGGGCAAAGAAACTGTCCCTGCCTCAATTGCTGGCATCATACTTCCCAAACTGGACCAATAGGATGCAAAACAAAGCAACTGCCAAACTTTGTCAAATCAAGATAGTACAGTCCTTCAAAACTCCCTGCTCAGAAATGTCTGTCAGACATACTATGTCTGTAGGTCATAGCTGGATGCCACAACATCAAAGAAGAACCTAGGATGACTGTTCAGGAGGCCTGATACCCCTGTCATTGGGTAACAATTCATGCTTCTGGGATCTTTGGTGGAGTTGAAGATTAGATAGCCATAATTACAGTTTTCTTTAGTTATGATAAAAAGGTAAATCAGATGAAAACTTTAGACTCACCAAGATAATATAGATACTAGAGTATTTTCTCTAATTTTGTCAAATACAAGTGAACTGGATAGTTTAACTGTAATTCTTACTTGATAACTGTTTTTGGTAGATATGATTTTACTATGTTAAAGTTAAAACCTTCCGTTTTATTTAGACAAAAAAGGGAAATATTGTGAAATATTCTTTAACACCATGTGAATATATTTCACTGTGGTTGGTTGAATAAAGAAGCTGACTGACAAATAGCTGAACAGAATAAGGTTAGGCAAGAGAGCCAGACTAGGAGAATGCTGGGAGGAAGAAGGACAGAAAGAAGAGTCACCAGCCAGAGGCAGAGGGACCAGGAGATGAATGTGCCATACTAATAAAGGTACCACCACACGGCAAAGTGTAAATAAGGAAAATGGGTTAATTTAAGTTGTAAGAGCTAATTAGTAATAGCCAGAACTATTGGCTGAACATTTGTAAATAATATAAGCCTCAATGTGTTTATTTTGGAGTCAGCAGTACCGATGAAAACTCCACCTACATGCTACTCCTTAAAGTGGTAAAAGATGTAGATGCTGTCATCTTCCTTTCTACATCTCTTCTGGGGTTTGGGACTTTAAACATGAGCTTCAGTATCGACTTCAAAAGTGACTGCATAAAATGCAAGAAGAATACAACAGTTGTCCGCTGTCCCACCTCCCATGCACACATCTATCCTCAGAGATAAGCCCTGAGACCCCCACAGTGGACACACCAAGCCCTACTATTTAATACATTTTCTATCTTAGCACTTGCAACATGCTACTGTTTATCTTTTGCCATTTAAAGAGTGAGAGCAACATTGGAGTGGATATTTTTTTCTTCTTCACAGTTTAATGGCTAATAGCTTTTTTTTTACTGTGGATTATTAGCAACTTCATCAAACAATTTATGCTCTTTCTTAAGTTGAGAACTTTTGCATTTTCGGCTGGAATGGTGGTGGGAGGGGTGGAGGGAGAGAGGGAGAAAGGGCTCAGAGAGTGAGTGAGTGAGTGAGGGTGACCTTGATGGGTTCTGTTTGGCATGTTACTTCTGGTTTGAGATTATTATTAGAAGCTATTTGAACACAGATATTTTGAAGCATGAGCTGTGTCTAAGCACCAAGATGCTACTAACTCACTAATGGTCAGGAAGCAGAGGTAACCAAACAAAGCGATAATTCACATCTTGGACTGGACTGGAAAAAAAAATGAAGGTGGTTTAAATAAGTAAATAAGAACAGTTTGCCATTTGAAATTTGGGGTTTGGAATTTTCTACTTGACATTTACATATTGTTATTGACTATTCAAAGCTGAAACTAAAGAAAGTGACACAATGGAAAGGGAAAAAACTGTAGGTTTTATTATTGCAGGAAATCCATCTGCCTGATTACTTGATTTTTATGTAAGGGCTGGGATGGACACACAGCCAAACAACGTGAGTCTGGTGTGTTTAAAAAGCGAAGTGTAAAAGCAAGTGGTGTTTTGCTGCCACGACAGTTAAGGGAGTGTCCAAACTCACCGTTCATTCCATCACACTTGGAATTCCCAACGTTGAAGCAGGAAGTTTTCATGTTGGCAGGGAGGACATTCCACCATTTGTACTCAAACCCAAGCGCTGGCTCTGTTCCTGCTGGACATGGCTTGCACTCTGCAGAAGATGGGAGTAAACAATCACAGTAGGCTGCATCTGGACAGTCTTCCCTGTGCCAAGGGCCTCTAAACCATGATTAGCAGAAAAATGAGAGGGAAAGGTGCAACACCACCAGTTCCCTTAGGAACATCTTCAAACGTGATCTGTAAAATGGTTCTAGATAGAGTGCCAATGCATGTGTATGCATTTGGTGGTCTTTTTTGTATAGTTCTTCATTTTATGTACACACACACACACACACACACACACACACACACACGGACAAATGAATGATTGTCCTTATTATCAACAGCCAACAAGATAGGGTCATTATTCAAATTAAATATAATATTTTTAAAGGAAACAATCTCTCATGCACAAAATGCCAGCGAGAGAGTTCTCATTAGCTGGTAAATAAATCATGGTCTCACAGTCCCTTTATCAACATGTCCCAACTCTTTGCCCTTCCAATGAAATAAGAAATGTGTCTTCTAAAGACTTCTCCAGCAAATCAATTGAAAACAAGATCCCAAGTCTATTAATATTATCTTTCTAAAAGTGCAGTTCGTGATAGACACCTTACCCTTTGTTCCATCTGAAAATGTCCCAGAAGGGCAGGGATGGCAAGAAGAAGAGCCATTGTTATAGAATCCTGGGTTGCAAGGAGGACAATCCTTCTTCTCTCCAGAAGGGGGCAGCCTGATAGCATCCGAGAGATCCTCCCTGCAGATTTTCGGCTCGATCCACTTATACATTATCTGTGTCTGGAAAAAAATGATTTTAAAATTAATACAGAAAGCAAATAATACAATGTCCTCACAATAAAGATGTCAAATAGACAAGCCAAAAAAATCACAAACAGTGAGAGAATGTGGGGTTGAGAGAATCTAAATGGTGACAGAATGAGAGAAAAAGAGAAAAACTCACTAACACAATAAGGAGAAAATAAAAATTTGGTAGAAAAATAACCATTACTTCTCTGTGTGTATGTGTTTGTGTGTGTGTGTGTGTGTCTGTGTATACATGCTCCTTATCATGAATCCTACAACTAAACGGTCACTCCTGAGCACATACAAACAAGCAACATCATACAGACTGGGCACATCACAGTGAGAAATACATATGCATATACTCACACATGTATGCATGTAACAACACATAATGAAAAGGAGGCCACAAATATGAAAGAGACCAAGAAGGGGTTTGGGGGAGGATTAGGAGAGAAGAAAGGGAAGAGACAAATCATGTGATGATTTTATGATTTCAAGAATAAAAGACAAACCCTGCCATTGTGTCTGTTTGCTTCGTTGTGTAGCCTACAGCTTCAGTACAATGTATTTTCGGTTGTGAGCCTAGCCTTTAAGGGCTGAGCCAGCTCTCCAGGCCTTCTGGCTCATCTGTGACCTTTTCTGTTCCCTTCTTTACTCCAGGCACAGCCTTCACTGCCATACTTTGCACATAGTAATCATCAAAGAAAATGCCATTTTTCAAAAAGAATAGACCAAACCTTATGAGCAATCATAATGTTCGTAAATATCAATAGTTTCTGGGTCTTTTTCGGTAACAGGAGCTATAGTGAAAATCTTCTCTCCAGAAATTGGTAGGCCTTTTCCATGTGCTCTGAGCTTCAGGACAAACGCACCCTCTGTGGTCCATGAGCACCATCAGTGAAACCCCTGTGTTATCCTCCTCCACACAAAACAATACAAAACTAGCTGTAACGGCCATGCCCAAAACACTGTCCACAATTAGTTTTTCTTATGTTGAGACTGGACTACCAAATGGGTTGGCTATTCTAAAGCAAAATCGGAATGTGAACATCGAGGAATATAGAAGGTAGTATCTATCACAAATAGTAATCAATATCAGTACTCAATAGAAGTTTTTAGAAGAGACAATAACCTTTCATTTCATCCAATAAACTTTTGAAAATATTGTTAGTCCATTAAAACACCTTCTGTAGTAGAAAATCTACTGAAACCAGAGAATAGAAACCACAGGCAGCACTCCACCACTGCTCCTAGTCAGGAGGAGCGGTGCATTCTGCGTCTTCAAGCCGCTCAAGTTGTCCTCTCAGTATGCATTATCTTGTACGAAGAAGGATGCAAAGAAAAATGCTTTAAATATAGATGTCTCAATAGAATGATAAATAGCATTATTCTCCTTTTATGGTTCCTTTTTCCACATTCATTTTTATGGCTCATGTCATGATATTCTTTAATGTGCTACTTTATCCCTCTGCCTCTGTTACCATCTGTAAAACACTGGCTGCTACAACTAAGTCTTCCTAAGTAGCTAAAAAGATTCATATTAGATACTATATCCATAAAAGGCTCTCAACGCCTTTCAAAAAAAAAGGTAGCATAAAATTCAGAGAATCTAGAAAAATAATGACTCATTATAGCAGAGACGCTGACTTTAAGTTTCCAGTTTAACAAATATAAAAAGAAAATTTAAAATCCTAGTAAGTTATTAATTTCCTGACTCTTTAATAAAAATGCATGACTGCTACATTTAAGGGAAATTTTGGTTCCTACACAGGAACAGAGAAGATGTGCAGCATTGAAGAATCTTCCCAACCTCTTCAGGACAAGCTATGCCCAAGCTTATGAGCAAGGAAACACTCCAGGTTAGAGAGGGGTGTGTATGTACACAATGTGTGTGTGTGCGTGTGTTTCAGGCCAGACAACAACCTTGGGCATCATTTTTCTGGGTCTATCTATCTTGTCTTATAAGCACAGGTCACCAGGCCAGGCTTCTCATATGGGTGTTGGGGACTGGATGCTCATTGTGTGGTTTTCAAGGCAAGCACTTCACTAAGTCCCTGATTTGAGTTGTCACACAGCTTACCTGAGAGATGCACACAGCACCTTAGAAGAAGGGTGAGTCTGATGAGAATAGAAATAATAATATTCGCAAGTAGATGTGGGAAACAAAATAACCAGCTGCCTCCAAAGTAACCAAAGAAGATTTTTAGAAATTAAAAAAAAATACGCTTTATCCTTAAATATTTTAAGGAGAAATCGTCACAAATTCTCCATGATACGTTTTCATTACAAACCTTCAACAAACTGCTTCTCTGTGTCTCTAAAAGAGACATATGCTTCCAAGTGCAGCTGGTGGGAAGAGAAGCTAATTAATATTAATGATATTTAGAGCCAGATGGCTCGTAGTGCAGGTGAGACACCAACAATCAACTCACTCTTCAGAAAGTGAGATGGAAACATAAAGTGTTTTTATGAAACCAAAACCCTTTCAGCAGATAAGTTTGACTAGAAAGAGTCACAATGTCCTTGTAGATCTAAGCCTTAAAAGGGGGATCTCTGGGACTTGAAGGTCAGCCTGAACTACACAGGGTTCTAGGCCAGCAAAAGCTACATGGTGAGATTATGTCAAAAAAAAAAATGATGAAGAAAAGAGAAAAGAAAAATACACTGAATTTATAAAACATGGATACATTATTTTCTTATTTTCTTATATATTATAGCATGCTCATGGATTCCCTGATGTATATGAAAAACAAAGTTCATGTATATGTATACATATAGCATGCTTGCAAGTTTGTGCTGTGTGTATGTGTCTTAAACAATACTTAAATTTGCATGGCTTTAATTAAATTAATCCAGCTCAACCAGGTATTGTCATACTGGTCACTGGCATTATACTTGTCAATATATTAGAGCACTCAGTAATGTAATAAATATGATTTTAACATATTTTCATGTTGTTCAGATAAACTGAATCAATAAATCTCATTTGTCTACACTGCAGTAATACTGACTTAGTCATCATTACATGGAATAAAATTAATTTAATTTTATTAGTAAGTAAGGCAAGTTAAACTAAGAAACGCTTACTTTAAAGGTATTATACCCAACACTTTTCATTCCATTTTAGGGGCCTCTATATGTATTTTCTAAATAGAAATAGCCCGCGTGGCATTATTGTAGGGCCACGGCCAACCAGTTAATGTTATTAGTGTCATTGTTATTAAAAATAATGGTTATATTTCTTATTAAAAAATTCCACCAATCACTTTAAATTAGTATCATCTACTCTAAATCATTCGAAGCAATATTTCTTTAAAGTATTTAAAGGCATAAAGAAAGCTTCACATTCACATAAATACGAAAAGTACAAATCAGCATGGACAGATGTAAAATTAAGAAGGAAAGCACCATTTTGTGATATCCCCCAAACTAAAGGTCCTCCTGCAGGCTGCAAACAAATCTGAAGGACACACCACAGGAGCTACTTAACCCTCAGCTTCTCACTGACACTGGCTGGTACAGGCTCGTCTTTAATTCAAAGAATTACGGGTCAACCGTAGAGCTCATCTGGGCATTTTCCTCCAGCTCAGTGTTGTGCGTATGGTAGTTACTTTGTGGTTTGTAAACGCGATTACACAGTAGCCTGGCATGATTGAGTTAGCATGTGACTGCCTAGCTCCTCTGAGAAGTATTCTGAGTTCCTCCCAGGGCAAAAAAGGCTACCCAGCATTTTCATCCTGTGAGTGGTAGCAAATGTTTCAAGCTGTGCTCTTCATGGTCTTTTGACCTCTGAGAATATAGTTGTTTAAGAAAGACAGTAATAATGTGTAGAGCACCTATTTCATGCCTGGCCCTTGGCTGAAAACTTCTCATAGAAGCGTTATGAAGTAGGTAGCAATATCAAAGCTGCTTTAAAGACTGAAAGAAAAAAATGAAGGCTTAGGAGCAACAAATTGTCCAGAGAACAAACAAGTTGGGAGATCAAAGCAGAGGCAGTTTGCGACACCTAGCATCTTAGATTTCTTCTGTACAGTCCGCACACACAGATAACAATCAGAGCGCTCTCACACAGGGAAGCGGGTTAGATAGACACGGGATGAGTTAAACCCTGCTGATACCTTTCCTTCTTCATCACATGGGGTATGGATCTGGAAATAGTCCTTGGTAGTGCAGGGTGGGCGATCCACACACTCACTGGCTCCTTCTTCTGCAACATACACACAGAACACACTTTAGAAAAGGACCAATTCCTTTGTGACCTTAGGAAAAATTGAATGTCAAAACTCAAAAGCAAGCGAACATGTAAAAAATCACTGTACTAGAGTGTAGTAACTAGCCAAGCTTTAAGCAAATAAAGGTTTGGGTTTATTATTATTATTATTGTTGTTGTTGTTGTTGTTGTTGTTGTTTGCTTAGTTTGGTTTTAAGAGACAGGGTTTCTCTGTGTAGCCCTGGCTGTCCTGGAACTCACTCTGTAGACCAGGTTGGCCTCAAACTCAGAGATTTGCCTGCCTCTGCCTCCCAAAAGAGTACACCATTATTGCTTGGCCAAATGTTCGTATTTTTATTTTGCCTGGAGGTAGAATAAATGTTTCTATGATACAACTACATCATGGCTGCTATTTCCAGAAGATATTAGATATCTCCTATATTATCATTGAACACTGGACATCTGGAACAAATTAAAAATTTCTAAGTCTAAAAATCTCAAACGTGGCAGGATACAAGATCAACTCCAAAAAATCAGTGGCCTTCCTATGCACTAAGGATAAGGAAACAGAGAGGGAAATCAGAGAAGCATCACCTTTCACGATAGCCACAAATAGCATAAAATATCTTAGGGTAACTCTGACCAAGGAAGTGAAAGATCTATATGACAAGAACTTTAAGTCTTTGAAGAAATTGAAGAGGACACCAGAAAATGGAAGGATCTCAAACGTCCCTATGGTAACAAACCACGTGAAAGTAAACAGTTGGCTAGACTCATGCAAACACATTTGAACCATTAATCTATGGAGTGTGACATAAAGGAAAACCATAGACAAATGGAGACAGCCATGCAGAGAAGGGTACTAGAAAGTCCTATGGTCCCCATCCAACATGAATTCATTCCATTGCATTGGCATGTGGTCCACCATTGCTACCACACTTGCTCTGCCCTATGAAGTACACTTGACCAACATTAGCACTGAAAGAGAAGAATAAAAATTGCCAATTAGTCTTACCTGAAAATTGGGAGTCCTCCTTACACTTTATGCATTCTTTAGCACCCTTCTCAGAATAGGTGTTTCTGGGGCACAGCTGGCAGTTAAAGGAGCCTGGCTTGTTGCTGAAAGTGCCTGGCTTGCACGGGAAGCACTCTGAAGTGTATGCCACCCCTGTATGGGAAGGAAAAGCAGTGCTTGGGAGAGAGGAGCCAGGACAATGAGCACATTAGCACCCACTTACTGCTTCTGCACAGAAGAGAGAGATGTTAAGAGCAATATGAGCCTAAATCCTTTGCTTACTGGAACAAAGGAAGATACAGTATAGAAGCAAGCAGAAACGGAAATCTATTGGTTTGTGCTTCCAGCTTTGTCCAGCAGATGTCCCAATGATTAACGAGGCGACATCCCAAGAGCAGGCACACAGGATGCAGCAAAACACACCGAACTTTAATGAAGAATTGCTGCTTTAACTAAACGCAAGCTACTTGAGCATGAGCCATGACAGCATTTATCGGTGGCTCAGCTGGTCTAGAAATGACCCATCTGGCTCAGAAGGCACAAGGAGTGTAAGAAACAGCCAGACTATTATTGGTTTTATGGATGTACAATAATCAGATTATCTGGCATAATTTACATGTCTCTAATGAGTACTGGGATCCTGTAAACAAATACACCTTCATTTTATTTAAAAAAAAAACTGAAGATTGTCATTGTGTTTGCTGTTTTACATTGATTAAATAATCCAGTTTGAGGGTAGAAGGGAAAAAGAAATAAAAAACGATTAATCAATTTGGTGGACATAAAACTAAGGTTTTTAGACTTGCATAAGGTCTGACATTAATTTGTGTCTTTGTTATAATATAAACCCTTGAGTCAGTTAAACCAACACTTTAATAAATATTTTAACAATAAAATTGGATGAGTGACTACTAAGGCTCATAGCTATAAAATACCTTCGATGGTGATGTTTTTTACTAGCACGGGCTTGACTGCCTTAGAGCCCATAAGGATGCCCGTCGTCCTCCAATACAGAATGTTTGTGCCTGATTTCAGCATCACCTACAGGAAGAAGCACAAGACACTCAGGTCAGTACTTCTAACCACAGCCAAAAATTACTCTCTTATACCCATTTTCAATTCTTTATATAATCAACATTAAAATAGAATTAAAAACTTAAATACTCTTAGTTCCAGCCTAAGCCACAATGAAGTTGATTCAAAATTAAGAATAGAACAGTCTGATAATCCACACATATATTAAGGAAGAAACTAAGTCTAAAAAGATAAACTTGTTCTTAAATTTCAAGGTTGGGGCTTACACACAGAAGGGTTCTGTCACCCAGGGTGAATAAATCTGAGCCCAAGCATACACTTTGATGGTAATGTTACTCGTCAGGTGGATCTCTGAGCTGTAAGAAGATAAAAGGCAGCGTAGTGTTTGTCTCTGCTCTGGCCTGGATATGGTGTGCGTACTCCCTAGAGCTCCGTAGGTAGTCTGGTCCCCAAGTGTGGCAGTAGTGAACTTCTGTGAGCTGAGACTGATGACATGTAGTTACGTCACTGAGAACATTGCCGCATGAAGAGGCTAGTGCTGGTCTCATGCCCTTAGTTCCCACAGGAATGACCCTAACAAAAGGGTAAGTTTGGGGCTCCCTGGGACTGGGTAGAATCTCTGCCTGGCTGAATTTTCGGGCTTCACCATGGAGTACCCTTGAAGACATTCCTACCATCTGATGCTTCTTCCCCGGGGCTGAGAAGATGTGGGTACTCTGACCTTAAACCTCCACAGCAGAATTAAAGAAGTCTTTAAGATTTAGAAAATATACAACCTTGCATATTTTGTTCAATGACAAAAAATGGGTTACGTAGCATCATAGCTTTTGAAACTATTCAACGAGTCACAGTGCGACAGGAACAAGAGAAAACGTGCTGTTCTACAGGTCGCCTGATCTAACTCTAACCTGAGAAACTTAATGGCAATCACATTTGCTTCCTTTGCTACTGGGACATTTTCTACACCTAAATCAAACTAATTTTCTAATCAATTTCTTGCTGATGCAGGTAATTGATCCAAACCTAGGAGGCTACTGCTTTTTCATTTGATACCTTTATTCTTCTCTGAACTCTGGCTCATGACAGTCAAGCTATACATGAAATCTGCCCTACTACACACCCTGGAAGATGTGGGGAACTAGTGTACTCAGCACATTGCTCTGGAGTTAAGTCCTCAATGGTGACTACAGTATACTTACTGATGGCCAAAGTCCTGCTGTTGCAGGGTGGCTGCTTGTTGGTTTCCAGCTGCCTGGCTAGCTTAGACCCCAAATAATCACACAGAAACTGTGTTAATTAAAACACTGCTTGACACATTAGCTCTAGCTTCTTATTGGCTAACTCTTACATATTAATTTAACCCATTTCTATGAATCTGTGTATCACCACATGGCAGTGGCTTACCAGCAAAGTTTTGGCATATCTGACTCTGGCAGTGGCTTCATGGCTTCTCCCTGATGCCACCTTTCTTTCTCCAAGAATTCACTTTGGTTTTCCCCACCTAGCTCTGTTCTTTCACCCTATCACAGGCCAAGACAGTGTCTTATTCATTAACCAATAAAAGCAACACATAGGCAGAAGGACCTCCCACACCATCCTGCCAACTGGGTGTTGAGCTGAACTGACCTTAAGTGTTACAAATATTATTTTCTTTTTCTTCTTCTTCTTCTTTTTTTAAAGATTTATTTATTTACTGTGTATACAGTGTTCTGCCTGCAGGACAGAAGAGGGCACCAGATCTCATTATAGATGGCTCTGAGTCACCATGTAGTTACTGGGAATTGAACTCAGGACCTCTGGAACAGAAGCCAGGGCTCTTAACCTCTAAGCTATCTCTCCAGCCCCCTAGTACTACTACCAAGCATAGAGATGAAAAAATCTTCCTGAAAGTCTACATTGTGTGGACCCAAGGATGTGACCTTTCTATAACCACATAGATTAGGGTGAAAGTTATCAAAACAAAACTCAAGCTTCACACTGGAGACTCCATCTAGGTCCTTCCTGTCATCCTCTTGTCTGATACAGCAAGACTGCTCTCATTTCTAAAATTAAAAAAAAGAACAATCACAGAGACATTAACCAAACCAACTATGAGAAATACAGCTCTAATACAGAGCCAAGTTTTAAAACTACACCTCACTCCAAAAAAAAAATGTCACAAGTGTCACAAACAAGACATGTACTAAAACATGTCACCTGAACATCTAAGATTTAAGCATTTAAAGATATGTGTGGGACAAAAGTAAACTTCATCCTATGGCGTGAGCAGAAAGGGTAGAATTTTGAACAACCAATATATAGCAAATACATAAAAAGTAGGTTGGCATCCCAAAAGTGGGTAACTGTTGTGACAATCATGTCTATGTGACGACAGAGACCACAAAAGCCCAAAAAGCAATCCTGTTAATTCCCTTCCTAAAACTACCACAGAGAACATGGAATGAAGGCAATTCATGATCTTGCCAATGACCAGATACTGAACTATCACACGTGGCAGGCACATCTATAAACTTGCATACTCAAACTGAGTAATATTTTATACTAGTTTTAAGTAGTTCCCTACGTTGTTGAGTCCCACTTTAAAAGGGAAGAAAGCTGAGATGAACAGGGAATGGCAAAGCATCCTAAGGAAAATGGAAAACAGAAAAATAATCTAAAATTTTAAATGTTAGTCTAAGAAACATGAAGGCAATTTCTTTGCTAAATGGAACTTCACTGAAGTTGAAGACCATGTTGCTCTTTTTATTTTCTTAGAACGAATGCTTAGAAATAGTTAAGAATGGACGTGCATCCTTTGGGTATATGCCCAAGAGTGGTATTGCTGGATCCTGAGGTAGACTGAGTCCCAACTTTCTGAGAAACCACCACACTGATGTCCTAAGTGGCTGTACAAGGTTGCACTCTGACCAGCAATGGAGAAGTGATCCCCTTACCCCACACTCTCTCTGCTATAAATAGCTGCCATTGGTGTTTTTGATCTTAGCCGCTCTGACTGGTGTAAGATGGAATCTCAGTGTCATTTTGATTTGCATTTCCCTGATGGCTAAGGATGTTGAGCAATTCTTTAAGTGTCTTTTGGCCATTTGCAATTCTGTTGAGAATCTGTGCCCCATTTTTGATTGGATTATTTGGTAATTTGACGTCTAGTTTCTTGAGTTCTTTATATATTTTGGAGATCAGTCTTCTGTCTGATGTGGGGTTAGTGAAGATCTTTTCCCATTCAGTAGACTGTCGTTTTGTCTTATTGACTGTGTCCTTTGCTTAACAGAGGCTTCTCAGTTTCAGGAGGCCCCATTTATTAATTGCTCTCAGTGTCTGTTCTACTGAAGTTATATTTAGGAAGTGGTCTCCTGTGCCCACTTATTCTTCTAGCATCTAGGAGCACAATAGTTTTGGAAGGATACCTTGTTCAGCCTATATATGGAGGAATGCCTTAGTCTTGCCTCAAAGGAAGTGAAGTATCAGACTTTACTGACTCCCCATAGGAAGTCTTACCCTTTCTGAGGAGTGGGGTGTAGGGAAGGGTGGATGGGGAGGACGGGAAGGATTGGGAATGAGGATAGCTACATAAAATGAGAAGATTGTTTTAAAAAATTCTTAATGAAAAAAAAAAGTTAAGAAAAAGAAATAGTTGGGAAATGGAAGGAAAAGAATTGAATTGGTAGCAATAAATCGACACCAAAAGAGACTTACAGAATGGGAACCCCATTCTCCATTGTCTGTGAGTTTCACCCACTTGTCTGTGGTGGCATCCATCTCCTGGCACTGGTCATTCTGAATCTGTGAGTAAAACACAGGCACACAGTAATGCTTTGGGAAGAATAGCTTTCATTCATTGCTGTTCCCAGCGCACGCTGCAAAAGCATCCTTTAACACATTTTAAACAACACCAAAGTAATCTCCAGCAAGCAAACACACCAAGAGCCTTGGAGGTTACAGTACAACTGCGTGTGGGGGAGTGGTTCTCAGAAAACCATCTCATTGTTGTAACCAAAGGCCAGGCCAGAGAAAATAATTACACTGGAAAGTCAGCACCAAACCTCCACCCAGCTTACCCACATGGTCAACAGTTCACATTCACCATGCAAGCTCAAGTTTAGAAGCTAATTAAATTAATTAGCTTTTTAATTTATTAGTAATTTAATTCAACTGTTTCTCTTTTTGAGAATTTCATTCATGAGTATACTGTATTGAAATCATTTCTAACTCTCCTTCTCCCCCTGAAGGTCCCTGCCAAACATCTCCAGCCTCATCTCCAACCCAGGATTCCTGACCTCATCTGTATTTATTATACATCTATAAAAACCCACAGAGTCAATAATAATGCTCCTCATAGGAACTCATGTTAAGGATGAATACTTGGAATTGGTTAACCTGTTAGAGATTACACTCAGAAGAAAACTGGTTCTCCCTCACTCATTGATGGCAGGATGACCCCACCTAGGGGTGGACGCTTGTGGACTTGCCCCTCCCGCACTGGCATGCTGACTGGTGTGGCCACTATTCAGGTCTCATTTAGGTGACCATGCTGCTAAGATTTTTTGGTGCAGCTTCTGTCATGTCTAGATGTCACTATCTCGCAGTAGGTGTCCTGAAATTTGGGCTCTTAAAACTCTTTCTGTCCCCTCTTCTGCCATGTTCCCTGAGCCTTGGGAGTGAGGGGGTTGCATTGTAGATGTAGCAGCTGGAAATGGGCACCCCACAGTCATCAATCTCTTCATTTTCACCAGTGTGGACCTCTGTTATGACCTCCATCTGATGCCAAAAGAAAGGGAGAGCTACATTTATCTGCAAATTTCATTGACAGCAGTAAAAATTTAAATCAGCAAATAGTGTGTCTTGGCTGTCAATTTCCCAGGACATAATCTAAATATGTTGCTAAGTGGTTATGGATAAAATCTACTTCCTAACCCTTGTAATGGAGTAAATATTTATCATTTACCATGACAGGTAAGATGACTAGAGATAAGATTTTTTACATTAAACATCTTGAACCTTCTGGGTAATCCTTGAAGAGTGTTCAGAGGTTAGGACACTACTTTTTCAGGTCTACAAAAAGTACAGAGACACCTATAAGCCAGGACATCATTCTGGTACAGCAAGATTGTCAGCAGCAGGGTGGAGAAGGAGCTCATCACATAGTCATCCCCATCAAAAACTATCCTTCTCTTTAAATTACTCTTGCTGCCTGACTTCTTTTTCTATCTGCCACAAAGCTTACAGTGTTCTCACAAAGAGAACTGTCTAAAGACTTAAGTAGAAAATAGTTCCATTTGTGATCCCAATATCAAGAGAATATCCAGTTGATATTTCCTTTAATTGAATTTGTGTCCTATTCTTCCTCTGACCACCATGTGTCACCAATGTTAAGTCATTTCATAGGTGCTACAGGCTCTCAATATACCTTCAATGAACAATGACTAGGCATGCTAAAAGCAGATATCACGTGGTTGTGACATTCTGACCCTCTGAAGAAGTAAATTCCACTGCTCATTTTGAAACTAGCTGAGGTGCAATTGTGGACCAATAACCTCTCTAGGTTTCAGCTTCATCATTTTTAAAAGGCATGGCAGTGCTGAATGAAAGACTCACTCGGTGCCCAAATTCAGTGCTTCAATGTGTATTTCTCTTCACATCCACCTACATCTCTCTTATCTTCAAACATTTCCCTGTCATCACTGACGGGTGATGACTGAGTCAATAAAGCATGATCTATAAGTGTAAAACACCAATACAGAAATCAGCATGAGTTTAGCACCCCTTTCAGACTCTAAACCAGATGAATGCAGGCATCTGTCAGGAAGGAATGAAATGTTACACCTTAAAAATACCTTTATGGACTACTCTCAAGGGACTTGTTGGGAAATACAAAGAAACTGCTATTCACAACAATTAGACCCTTGTCTGGCTTCCTAACTTTATTTTCTGGAATACTGCTAAAATGTCTCAAGAAATATTCACTCATTCTCAAAAGACATTTTGCAAATAAGATATACTTTAAAAAGTGTATCTGTCTAAATATTGCTTAACGTCCTAAAACATCAAGGTATACCCATATTAAAAATGCTCAAAACTCCTCATCAAACAACCCACTTCATAGAAGGGAACAGTGATGACCAGAAGGTCAGACTAACTGACCAAGAACACACAGCTTATAATTACAGAGTCAACACCAGAGCCAGAACCTCTTCACTTCGAAGGCATGGGAAATAGTTCTTGCCTTCAAACTTTTGATATAGAAACTACAATTACTGATTTAGAAACACTCATCACCAAGATCAATATAAATTTGTTTTAGAATTGTTAGTATAGTCTTTTCTTAAAATCTGGATCCCAGGGGCATTTCCCTCATTGTTGGCAAAAAACAAACACCGTGCTTAGTGTAAGTCCATCTGAAAACATTTTCTCAAGAATTCAGGTCACTGTCATAATAAATGTTACCAGATCAGAGACAGCTTACATTAGTTAAATAGCCTCAGTAGCTATTCTGTAGCACAAATTAAAAAAAAATCCTAAGACAGATATTGGGGTCCAAGCGGAAGATCAGAAAAGCAAAGCAGCCAGCGACTAGAGAGATCTTACCTCTACCAAGGCCCAGATAAACAAAGGGGCGATCCTGCAGTGCTCTCTACCAACCTCAGACTCCACACTCCACTGAGTTCCTGTTTCTTCCCCTTTATACTCCTCTCTCCACCCAGTCATATCACTCCTGTCTCCACCACCCCAGTGCTAGGATTAAAGGCGTGGGATCCCAAGTTCTGGGATCACCTTTCTGTGGGTTCTTTTTCTCTTAGACAGATTCAATCTTATGTAGCCCAGGGTGGCTTTGAACTCAAAGAGATCCGTCTGCCTGTCTCCTGAGTCCTAGAATTAAAGGTGTGTGGCACCACTCCCTGACCTGTATGGCTGACTAGTATGACTGCTTTGCCCTCTGATCTTCGGGCAAGTTTTATTTTTTAAAACACAAATAATATGCCACTATATTATTCAGTCAGTATATAATAATGTCTTAGATTCTATCATCCTACTTAAGCTCATGACAGACACATCAACTATTTCAGTCAGGGAGTCCTTTCAACAGTTCCGCATTCACAGAAACAGAACATACAGACATTTTTTTCTTTAGAAATAATTGTGAATGAACAAATAATTTAGTCAGTAAGGAAATATTTGCTGACTTGTAAGGAAATAGTTTAAGTTCAAAATAAAAAATTAATATAATTTTAACATAATAGCAACTGTTATGAGGACTCCATGGTAATGTACATGGTACATAACCAGGATGAGGACCTTGGCTCAGAACCCTAGCACGTATAAAGATGACTGTGGTGGCACATCCCTAACCCCAGCACTGGCAGAGCAGAGCAAGGCTGATCCCCAGAAACTGTGAGCTCAGCTTCACTGAGATACTCGGCTTCAAAAAACTAAAGTGGAGAGTGAGAGAGGAAAATATATAACATCTGCCTATCCTCCACACATGCACACACATTATGAACATGTAAACATCGATATTAATCTACACACACAATGCATAGGAAGTAATAGCTCTGTAGCTAAAAATAATGAATCTTGGAAAAATTATTTGTGACATACAGTCTAAGCCAAATAGCCACCTGATGAACATAACCAGAGGTGAAACAAGCCAACGTTATTCCACAAGAAAGATCTAAAAGTAAAGAAACAATGTTAATTTGAACACAAAGTACATAGGGGGAAAAACTTTGTTTTAACATTGAAAGATCCAGTTAACACCTTCCAGAAAATTAGGAAGCGTAAGTGGAATGAAATAGTAGTTTTACAGACTGTCATATGAATGTTTCTTAAAAATCAAATTCTAGAATATGAAAAGCCTTACAAAGAACTCAAAGAAGATGTTGTTGTCCACATACTGGTACTCAAAGAAGACATAGCCTGACTTCTTCAGGTGCACGGCGTAGATCAAAGAGACAGTGCAGTCATCTCGGTTAGACTCTATATAGTTCCCACGAGGAAGCCAAGACGAGCTGGGGGAAAACAGAACCAGAAGTTTTATGTAAGAGTTCAGAAACCTCTTCTAGCCACAGTCCTTTCAGAGTAGCAGAAGTAGGTTCCATGGGCAAAGGAAGGCCACATCACCAGCTTTGCTGGAACTCAGAGGTTGAACTGCACTATTGAGAAGTTTATTTTTTATTTAATTTTACTTAAAATATAATTACATCATTTTGGCTCTTTCCTTTCCTCCCCCTAACCTTTCCTATGTCCTCCCATGCCAGACCCTCCCATGAACACTTCCTGATTCCTTCTCAAATTGTCCTCAGAATAACAACACCAACAGACATGGAAGGTGTTCATTACAAAAACTGCAGTCGACCAACTACTGCTGAGAGAGGGAGAGTTAGTCTTCTCCAGGGGTGAATCCCAAAATTGGTTGTTCAATACAGAGTAGTCATCCTTGCAATCAGACACACACAAGCAACAGGAAATGGATTCGACAGGTTGTGTTTATATAGTTGTGTGTGTGTGTGTATTTTTATACACAGTAGTAACAATAGCTATAGAAAAGCATTTATTGTTATAGCATATGACATCTTAAATCTTTTTAAGACTATATGATCAATTTACTATAAAATGCTTTTTGTTTACTAAAAACAAAGTGACTAATATTAATATCTACAACCTCAGGTAGAATTACTCTTTCAAATAGCATCTGAGTTTGACTTATAGACACACACATATACACACAGGGAGAGGTGGAGAGAGGAAGAGAGAGAGCGAGAACAGGTCTATGGAAAGAAATAGTACTACCAAATGCTAAATATTTAAATTAATATATAAAGCTGTAGTACTTTTGACCTCTTAAATTGTTGAAGAAGTCATGAGCTAGAAACTACAACCTTCTCCACCACCGAGTTAACGCTAGATCCTCTACAGCACCTAAGAATGTGCTATAAGCAATGGATCTTTCAAAGAGAACACTGGCGTGTGTCAGGGTTTACAGCATACTTCACAATATCTGACAGGTGCACCAAGAAAAGGATGTAATGTGCATTATTGTGCTAAATATAATGATTTAGAAGATGAAATCCTGTCTACACTATAATCAGAACCCACACTATAATCTGCAGCCTTCAAAACTTAGGGTTAGCCAAGAGATCCTAATAAAAAAAAATCACCAAACAGAGCAAGGAAAAAATAAAGCATGATGATGACTCTCAGTCAAATTTTAAATTTTGAGTTGTCCAACATTAAAACAATAAAAAGTCAAAAGCCACAGACCTGAAAGAAATATCACAAACACATGCATATGTGTGTATAACATACAGCAAGCATTTCACAGATACACACACATATGTCTCATGTCCATAATGTATAAAGAACTTCTTGGGCTCAATAATTAAGCAGTCAATATAACCCAACTGGTTAAAAAGAAACAAACAGGATGTAATTCCAGATGACTAGGGAGAAGAGGAAAACAATAGCCAACCAATATTTATGTTGAGAAATTATTAAAGAAACTATATTGAAAAAAATCTACTTATCATGGATTTTTCTTGATGAATAGAATGTCAATATTTAAGTTCAACAAAACAAAGACCTGGTGTCCCATCACAAGCTGCTCCTGTCCCACTCTAAGGCACTTTTATGTATGCATGGTGCTGTGCTTGGCCAAAGCCACATTGAAATGACTTGCCAGTTTAAGAGGAGTGAGCATTGGTGGTGGTTCTATAATAATTTTTGTTCTCAACTTGGTTAGATTGAGAAAATCCTAAAGCACCCCTTTGGCTCTGTCATGCAAGCTTTACCAGAGATAATTCAACCATGAGAGTTTGACACAATGAATCCATGAATGGATTCAAATTCTGAATAGAGTCTTGAGCAGTGACAGAGGTAGGGAGGCTAGCGCATGCTTGGAAGGTAGACCATGGTAGTGCATGGTCACTTCAGGCATGTTCTTGGGAGCTGTATCTTGTCATGTCTCCTATTTGTTACTGACCTATCTTGCTCTGCTTGCTGTTCGTTGTGAGTTGAACAGCTCTGCTCTTCCACCCCAACCCCATGGTGGACTAAAGCCATGAGAAAAGCACGCCTCTGCCCCTTTGGTTGTCTCTAAGGAACATTTCAAGAAAGTAATTAATGCAGTCTTGGAGCTGCAGAACTAAACTAAATAAATGTCATTAAAAATTCCTCAATATCAGGTGTTCTAAAAATAGAAATGCATAGACTAATACAGACAGACACACACACACACACACAGAGAGAGAGAGAGAGAGAGAGAGAGAGAGAGAGAGAGAGAGAGAGAGAGAGAGAACAATTTCCTTCTCCAAAGAGGAAAATAAACCATTGCCACTGAGCTGAGAAAGAACAGAAGACTGAAGGAAAAAAGAGTGAAGGAAGACGGAAGGGATAAGCCAAGAAATGCATCTCTTAGCTGAGCTAATTCCTCAGTGTCTTTCAATCATGATGAAGATGCCAGCTACCTGATGAAGCATTCTTATCAGAAGGCAGCCAGAGGCTTCCTGTTTTACTACCTCTACTTTAAGTTCCTAAACATGGCCACATTACAGGAAGTGTTGCAGAGTTAGTGGAGAGAACAGAAGGAAGGGCCTTTCAAGGGAAAACACTTTTCTTTTTTCTCCAAGACAAGTTAAAATTTCTCCAGCGCTGTCATATGCGAAGCTAGTGATCAACTAGCAATTAAGCATAAGACCTTTCAACATTAGATCCTTAACCCACACTCCTAGAAAATAATCAATGTCTTAATGAAGGTCAAACACGCAAAGAAAAGGGGCAAAAACATTAAATTTCTCTTTAAAAATTAGAAAAAGGTTAGTAGAAATACCACAGCCCAAAGTTTAATTATAAATATAAGATAATGAACTCATTTTTCTAATAACTCGTTTGCATTCTGCATATAATATCTGTTATATTGTGAAGCCAATTATTTTCTCATTAAAAATTTAGCTACATTCTTTGTAATGGCAGTCCAAAAACTACCCCTCTTCTCAGATGTTCCCTGAGCCTTAGGTACAGGCTTTGTGCTAGAGTTGTATCAATGGACGTTGGCATCCCACGACCAGCTGTTCCCGGCATTTTAGCAAGTTGTGTATTTCTGTATGGTCTCACAAATAATCCAAAAAAGAAGTTTCTGGGATGAGGGATGAGAGCTAAAAACTTATCTGTAGGTATAAGCTTAACTATTTAGAATACAGTTGGAAATTGTTCTGGCTTAGGAAAGGAGCAGTAATAGGCTCTCCTCTTGGGACCATGACCTCATCAGACATGAATAGTTGGCTGTCTGTACTATGAAGCATGAGTTCTATTGATCAGGGCTTGAGTCCATTTACAAAGTTGGTGGTGGTAAGATGGAAGTGTTGCTACTGGACTCTTGAACTTCTTGTCATGCTAGTCATTGTTGTAGTTAATAGGTTTTACACTTGGGGAAGACTATTGATTGCTTTCCTCTATTGGAAGCTTGCATAGCAACTTCAAATACTATGAAAGCTTGTCCTTGGGAAGGAAGTCTCCAGATTAGCTCCAGCTCAATTCCTCCAGGTCTGAAGTGTGTAGCATCTTCAGCAATAGAGTCTTCCCTTCAAGTTCTTGAGGCAACCAAGTAATAGCCTATATTGGATGGTAACGGGGGTCTCTTGGACTCCCCTGACAAAAAACCCAAAGGGCAGTTTTCCACACCTGGGTTTTTGTTAGTCTAATACTATTAGAGGGAGGGAACAATATTATCCAAGTGATGTAACCCATTAAATGTGTGTGTGTGTGTGTGTGTGTGTGTGTTAAGTAAACATTCATTACTGAAAAAGAATTGGAAAGATTGTAAGAGTCAGAGGAGCAGGATGTATGCTGCACCTATGAAGTCTCAATGATAATGCTCACCTAAACAAGATCTGCACCATGACACCACCAGCTGACATGACATTGGATGAGAGAATCTCACAAGGCCCCACTCATAGATGAAGAACTATAGGCAATTAATGATTGCTTCAAGAGGGAAAATCAGTCACTCTCAAGGATGAGCCCCCATTAGATTATCCAATCCCAAATGGTCAGTCATAAACAAACACACATTTGAACAACACTAAATGGACTCAGCATCAAGTATTTATATGCATATATATGCATAGACACACATATATACATATACATTAATGGATATGTATGTTTGTAATAATAGAAGTCATGAATTTGAGAGAGGTTGGGGTGACACAGGAGGAATTAGAGGGAGGAGAAGAGGGTGGGAATTATGTACATAAAGTGCTCATTTGTTAAATCATTCAAAAATACAACCCTTTGTCCTGTTCTGATGTATAATCCTCATCAGTACTAAAACCGTCCTCCACTTTTCCTAGAAAAGAATGACTACACCTTTGCCAAGTCTTCAAAGTGCAAAGTGTCGTCGCTTGCGGTCTTACTTGTTACAGCCACCTGGCCTGCTGTCAGAAGGGCCCACCACAGTGTCCATGAATGTGGCAACGTTGGAAAATCCCGCTGGCAACTCATCCCATTCATCAAATTTGATGCCACTGCCCAAGGAGTAGGTGCCTTCGACACACTTACTGCATACCTGGTTCTTCATTTCTAGATACTCTCCAGAGGCACAGGAGAAAGCTGGAAGGCAGAAGAAGGTACAGTCCATTAGTCATTGGCCTCTTCCGGTAACTGTCTCTCCTTTGTATTGTCAGCAGAAAGACTTCCAATGTCTTCCTAGTTGATCTTTGCACTCCAAAATCTTCCTCAACCTATCTTACTCTCCTCGCCTTTTTCTCCACACTCTTTTGATCAAAACAAAATGCATATGAATCCTCTCGTCTGCTACTGTGACTTTTCTTCCCAGGGGTTGCACCTTATCTCTATTGGATAACTCTAGTTCCTATGTAAAAGGACCGTCTTCAAGACAAATTACCCCAATCCCATGCTGTCATCTGTGCCCGCCTCCATGGCCTAGTAGTTCACTTTCCACAGCTCCTCCCCTAAGGCACATAGAAATTACTGATGAAGGGAAGTACTACTTTTTCTCCATAGAAAAAGAGGTCATTATTTGGGGGTCCTAGTTGTACCTAGCATATGCTAAGTTCAAACCAAATGTTGGTCCAACGAAAAACAAAATAGAAAGGGGATACAGGATAGTGGTGCAGTAGCTAAGCAACTTATCCCCACTCTGAAGCCTTTGCAACATCTTCCACCTTTACAATATTTACCATGGTAACTGGCCATTTACACCACCCTCATCCATGTCTAAAGTCAAGGTCTCTGCCTATTTAAGAGCTAGACTAAGCCAGGAGTTTTGCTGCTACGTTATTACTCATTCAATACATGCAAATCAATGTTTCCACAGTGCATGGCCCTGTGTGGGGTGGGATTAGAGCTCAAGCCTGGAGAGGGGCTATCTAATCCCTTAATCAGGACATTAAAGGAATAAGAACAAAATAAAATGTCCCAATTAACTGATGAAAAGAAATCTCTTAGCCCAGGGAGGCAGCGGAGCCTCACAGGCGGGCACACACCTCCTAATACAGTGGAGGACTTAAACAGAAATAAAAACAAGCTGTCTTTTAAAAAAAAATCTAATTAAAGAATTAGAGCTCAGACCCACTCTTATCCACCTACTCACCCACTAAACTAATAGAATGATTCTCTTTAGAAAAGCTTAATACTGCTCTTTGGTGAACTGAGAACATTCCAATCAATATTCTGAGCTCAGTAAAGCAACAGAATATCAGTGAGGACAGGCAGAGAATATTGCACAAGATCAAAGTTATCCCAGATGCAGGAAAGGAAGGTCATCTTGGAATACCTCTTCTTACTTCTGTGATATTGAATCCACTAATTGTCTCTTCGGGCTTTTGTTTCCGAGGTAACTACCATGGTAGCTGCCTCACAGGGCTATGTTAAAAATTGTAGTACAGCAAATATGGCGCAGCAGTTGGGGTGACTTCCCAGTCTTACTGCACATGCTCACCATGGCAGCTAGTAGCAGTATGAGAACAACCAGCAAAGAAACAGTTAAGGAAACTATTTCTTTTAGTTTCAGTGAGTTAAAGGTCTTCTAGTAAACTCAGAATCTAATAACTGTCTCCTAACATAACTAATGCAATCAACAACAAAGCAACTTTCTAAACTCTCTCTAGAGACAGTTTAGTCTGAAATCAAATATTGATGTTTTAAATTGATTAGCAATTAATAAAGATGTTTCATTTCACCTTACAGCTTATTTGTCAGGAGCCGTTTTTCCCCCCAAAATTATTACAGGAACCATCGCCCTGGGGAGTCTGCAGAGAACCCCACACGACCAATTGTATTGAGAACTATTCTATTGACAGAGCCTACCCCACACCCAATTAGCTGTTAATAGAGAGCTATCTGTTAGCGGAACCCGCCCCACATTCCAAACTATCTAGAGAACTAGGTGTGTCAACTCGTGACTTCCTGGCCTACGTGACCTGACTGAAGGTAACCTCCTGGCCTACGTGACCAATGTGAACCATGCCGCAAAAGTCTAGGCCCCTGTATCCACCCCCCCCCAATTCCTTATCCTATATAAGTTGTAACCCTGTCTCTAATAAACGGAGGCTCTGACAAACCTAGCATGGCCTTCTTCCTCTCTCTCAGCCCATATCTTACAGATAGCGCCTCTCCGGGACCCTGGAATTACTGATCAGCCAGGCGGGTTACACCCCTAGACTGAGTAACCCACCCAAGGCGGTCGACACTTATTATCCACCATGAAGGGAAATTTAGGAAAGAACCCACGGCAGGGAGATGGAGGAAAGAACTAAAAGCAGAGGCCATGGAGGAGTGCTGTTTACTGGCTTGCTCTCCATGGTTTGCTCAGCCTGCTTCCTTACAGAAGCCATGACCACCCATAGTGGACTGAGTTTTTACACATTAGTCAGTAACTAAGAAAATGCCTCCAGAAGCATGCCTAAAGTCCAGTCTGAGAGAAGCAATTCCTCATGTGAGGTTTCTTCTTTCTAAATGACTCTAGCTTGTTCCAAGTTGATAAAAACAAATAAATAAATAAATAAATAACTCATCCATCTGGTCTGTAAATTATTGTGAATGCCTAAGTTTATTGATTTGAGGGTTATGAATAAATTATGCAAATATAGAACCCACAAATCATGAGTATTGACTGTATTTATAATAGACTCATAAAGGAAAAAGGTATTAAATACATATGCCAGGTAAGAAAACTGAGCCACGGTATATTTTATATTTAAATAACCTGGTTACCCAGTACCTGATCAACAAACATCACAGATAATAGAGTCTAGCTTTCTTGGTTCTAAAAGCACTACCCTACCTTAAAGAAAATGCAAGGGAAATAATAACCAGTGTCCAGAGGAGAAACAATTATAACTAATTCAATACCACCTGCCACATCACCTTCCATTCCCTGTCAGCTGTTAAATGATATTCATCTGCAACAAAAGACAATATTTAATTCCCACTCTCATACTAGTTGTACGTTTCTCATATGTTAAACTGAAAACATGCATTTGGGAACTATTTTAGCAAGCTCCTAACTGCTATAGGTCTAATAACTTTGTTTATGAATGCAAGATAAAAGTAACATCCATCTCAAAAAACTAAGGGAATAGGTGACTGGGCACTGTTCAATACCCCTGGCATATGTCACAAATAGTTGTACTGGACACTACTCATATCAGGAACATGTAAATGATAACTAGGATGATGCTCCCTTGTGTCTGCAGAACAGCTATGTTGTCCAAATTCAATGGATAAGGGCCTTTAACAACACAGGAAAGCTAAGACGTCCTAAAGTATTTCATCTTTTAATCCTTTTTAATCCTTTGCATCTATTCTGTCTTTCTTTCATCCCAATAGGCACATATCAAAGGAAGAACTACAGACTCTGGTTAAAATTTAATTGATATCACAAGATTATACTGATTTAACTTAATTGATTTAAATTTAATTAATTTCACAAGGTTATAGCAATGCCTACCTCTGCTAGCACTCCCAAGCATCTCCTTACTTGATACTTTCTCTCAAACTGTCATTAACTTTCTCTCGTGATACTGATTTTGGCAGTCAGGCTTTAGTATGGTCCACAATTTCAAAAACTAAATTCTTTGTTTTGCTCTTGTTTGTCTGTTAGTAGAGCATAGGATACTTTATTAGGCAGGGTACTGCACAGTTTTTCTAGCTATTAGCTGTTGTATGGATTGGCCATATTTCATTTTAATTAATTGGTCATTTCTAAAGTAAAGTTAAAAAAATAGACTCTTCCCAACAACCTTGAAATCCTATAATAACTGAATGAAATTGACAATTAGCCAACCCTGGAGCTTTTGTGGAAGGACTATGTTAGTTTTTCAAAGCTTGGACAAAATACCTAAGTAAAACAAATTAAAGAAGCATGGTTTCATTTTGGCTCGCATCCATCGTGGCAGAAGGAGCATGGTGGAACAGATTTTGCCATATCATGGTGGGCAATAACCAAGAGAATGCTGATAGTCTCCGACATTCATCTTTCTTGCTTATTACTTCATCTGGACTCCCATCCTGCTCCCCACTGCTGCCTACAGAGCGGTGCTATCCACATTAGAATTCTCTTCCCTTAATTCTCTCTGAAAAGACCCTCACAATTACACCCAGAATTGCTCTTGGCTAATCTGCTAAAACTGCCTCAATACAATCACAATGAGAAAAATAGAAAGCAGACAGACAGACAGAAACAGAAAAGGAGGGAGATGGAGAGAGATACAGACACAGAGAGACAGAGACAGATGAAGGCAGAGACAGAGAGACAGACAGAAAGAGAGACACAGACCTTCTTGTCTAAGGCTGCCACTGTTTGGCAGTGGTCTCAGTCTGGGCTTTCTTTACCACAGCAGCAACTAGAAGAGAGAGATTTAAAACTCCACCCGCAAAGTCCAGGCTGAACCGGGAGGTCATGCACTCACTTTCCACTGACCTTGTTTTCCTGATGTTTCTACAGCTATGACCCTGAAGGGGCTCAAATACGCAGGCGCAAAGAAGCATATGGAAAACACTGTACTAGGGCATCACCAAATAACAAAGCCATGGCAGCTTTTGTGGCCCTCAGAGTTTCTGTTCTCACATTCCACTGGGAACATCCCATCCTCTTCCTCTTCATAGGTCTGCTTACAGGACCCAGTAAGAGACCATGAAAGGGAGAGTCTCTGTGGGAAAAAGAGTGTGATAGAAAAAGTAAGATATTAGAGTGAATGCAAGCAAAATGTGCCAAGAAATAATAAATCAAATTGCTTATATTCTAACTATTCTCTTGGATTTATGTCTATCAGTAAAAAGTCTATTTTTAATCTGTTTATCATGGAGACTCTTGGTTTTAGCTCTCCATCGAGAGACCTCATGTTTTAAAAGACTACAGCTATAAATTACACATATTCTTTTAAACTTTTTATTCATTTTACATATGAACCACAGTTCCCACTCCCTCCCCTTCTCCTGTTTCCCACCCACCTACCCTCAACCCACCCTCCCCAGCCACTGCTCAGAAAGTGTGAGGCCTCCTATGGGGAATCAACAAAGCCGGGCAAATTAAGTTAAGGCAAGATTAAGCTCCTCCCCTCTGCATCAAGACTGAGCAAGGCATCCCACCATAGGCAATGGATTCCAAATTGCCAGTTTATGCACCAGGGGTAAATCCTGGACCCACTGCCGGGGGCCCCCCTCAAAGAGACCAAGTTACACAACTGTCACCCACATGCGGGGGGCCTAGTTCCCTCCCATGCAGGCTCCCCAGCTATCAGTCTAGAGTCCATGAATTCCCATGAACTTGCATCAGCTGTCTCTGTGCATTTCTCTGTGGATTTCCCCATCATGATCTTGACCCTGCTCCCTTGAGCATAAAATCCTCCTCCCTCTCTTTGACTAGACTCCTGAAGCTCGACCCAGTGCTTGGCTGTGTATCTCGGCATCTGCTTCCATCAGTTACTAGATGAAGGCTCTATGATGACAGGGTTTTCACAATCTGATTACAGGGGAAGGACAGTTCAGGCAGCCTCTCCACTATTGCTGGGAGTCTTAGCTGGGTCATCCTTGTTGATTCCTGGGAATTTCCCAAGTACCAGGTTTCTCCATAACGTCATAATGGCTCCCAACATGTCTTTCATTGTTCGCCCACTCCATCCCTCCCCCAACTAGACCATCCTATCCCCTCATGTTCTCATCCTCCATCCCCACTCCTCTACCACCTCCACCCTCAGTTTACCAAGGAGATCTCATCTATTTCCTCTTCCCAGGGCAATCCCTGTGACCCTCTGAGGGTCCTCCTTGTTACCTAGTTTCTCTGGAGCTGTGGACTGTAGTCTGAATATCATTTGCTTTGCATCTAGCAACCACTTTTGAGTGAGTGCTTACCATGTTTGTCTGGGTTACCTCACTCGGGATGATTTTTTTTCTAATTTCAACCATTTGCCTGCAAATTCCATGATGTCATTGTTGTTATAGCTGAATAATACTCCACTGTGTAAATGTATCACATTTTCTTTATCCATTCTTCAGTTGAAGAGCAACTAGGCTGTTTTCAGGTTCTGGCTACTACAAATACTGATATGAACATATCTGAGCAAGTGTCCTTGTGGTATAATTGAGGATCCTTTGGGTATATGCCAAAGAATGGCATTACTGGGTTGTGAGGTAAATTGAAACCCGGTTTTCTGAGAAACTACACCACTGATTTCCAAAGTGGCTGTAAAAATTTACACTCCCACCAGCAGTGGAGTTGTGCTCCCATCACTCCACACTCTCTCCAACATCTGTTCTCAGTGTTTTTTATCTTAGCCATTCTGACAGGTGTGAGATAGTATCTCAGAGTGGTTTCAATTTGTATTTCCCTGATGACTAAGGATGTGGACCATTTGCTATTCTTCTATTGATAATTTCCTGTTTAGAACTATACTTAATTTTTAATTGGATTATTTGGTATTTTGATGTCTAGTTCCTTGAGTTCTTTATATATTTTGGAGATCAAGATCAGCCAGATGTGGGATTGGTGAAGAACTTTATCCATTTTGTAGGTTGTTGTTTTGTCTTAATGACAGTGTCCTTTGCCTTACAGAAGATTTTCAGTTTCAGGAGATCCCATTTATTGATTGTTGCTCTCAGTGTCTGTGCTACTGAAGTTATAGTTAGGAAATAGTCTCCTGTGCCAATGCATTCAAGGCTACTTTCCACTTTCTCTTCTATCAGGTTCAATGTAACAGGATTTATGTTTAGGTCTTTAATCCACTTGAACTTAAAGTTGTACATGGTGACAGATATAGATCTATTTGCAATCTTCTACAGGTTGACATTCAGTTATACCAGCAGCATTTGTTGAAGATGCTTTCCTTTTTCTATTGTACAGTTTTGGCTTCTTTGTCAAAAATTAGGTGTTCATAGGTATGTGGATTAATGGCAGAATCTTCAATTTGACTCGATTGGTCCATGTGTCTGGTTTTATGCCAATAACAAGTAGTTTTTATTACTAGAGCTCTATAGTAGAGCTTGAAGTCAGGAATAGTGATGCCTCCACAAGTTCCTCTACTATACAAGATTGTTTTAGCTATCCTGGGAGATATATATATATATATATATATATATAGTTGAGTATTGTCCTTTTGAGGTCTGTGAAGAATTGTGTCATGATTTTGATGGGGATTATATTAAATTTATAGATTGCTGTTGATAAGATTGCCATTTTTATTATGTTGATATTACCTATACAAAAGCAAAGGAGATCTTTCCAATTTCTGGTATCTTCTTCAACTTCTTTCTTCAGAGACTTAAAGTTCTTGTCATACAGGTCTTTCACTTGTTTGGTTAGAGCTACCCCAAGATATTTTATATTATTGGTGGCTATTATAAAGGGTGATATTCTCTGATTTTCTTCTTGGCCTATCATTTATATATAGGAGGGCTACTTATTTTTTTTTAGTTAATCTTGTATCCTACCACATTAATGAAGGTTTTTATCAATTGTAGGAGTTCATTTGTAGAACTTTTGGAGTCATTTATTTATACTTTCATATAATCTGCAAATAGCCAAAGTTTGACTTCTTTCCAATTTGTATTCCCTTGTTCTTATTCATTGTCTTACTGTTCTAGCTAGAACTCCTAGTACTATATTGAATAGATATGGTGTGGACAGCCTTGTCTTGTTCCTGATTTTAATGGAATCGTGTTGAATTTCTCTTCATTTAATTTGATGGTGCCTGTCAGTCTTCTGTAGATTGCTTTTTATGTTTAGGTATGTTCCTTGTATGCCTGTCTCTCCAAGACCTTTATCATGAAGGGGTGTTGGATTTTGTCAAAGGCTTTTTCAGCATCTAATGAGATGATCATGTGTTTTCTTTCTACTTGTTGATATGGTGGATTACATTTACAGATTTTCATATGTTGAATCATCTCTGAATCTCTGGGATGAAGTCTACTTGATCATGGTGAATGTTTTTTTTTTATTTTTATGTGTTCTTGGATTCAGATTGGCAGTATTTTATTGAGTATTTTTGCCTCAATGTTCATGAGGGAGATTGGTCCGTAATTTTCTTTCTTGGTTGCCTTTTTGTGAGGTTTGGGTATCAGGGTAACTGTAACTTCATAAAAAGGACTTGGACAATGCCCCTTCTGTTTCTACTGTTTGGAACAATTTGGTGAGTATTGGTATTATCTCTTCGTTGAAATGTTAGTAGAATTCTGTGCTGAAACAATATGGCCCTGGGCTTTTTTTGGGTAGGAGAATTTTAATGACTGCTTTATGAAGGTACTTAGTGCTATGAACTTTCCTCTTAAAACTGTTTTCATAGTGTCCCATAAGTTTGGGTATGTTGTACATTCATTTTCATTGAATCATAGAAAATCTTTAATTTCTTTCTTTATTTCTTGACCCATTAATGATTCAGTTGAGCATCATTCAACTTCCATGAGTTTGCAGGCTTTCTGTAGCTTGTGTTGTTGTTGAATTCTAACTTTAGGCCATGGTGATCTGATAAGATACAAGAATTTATTTCAATTTTTATATCTGTTGATATTTGCTTTGTGACCGAGCATATGGTCAAATTTAGGGAAGGTTCTATGAGAAACTGAGAAGATGATATTATTTGTGTGTGTGTCTTTGGGTAGAATGTTCTATAGATGTCTGTTAAGTTAATTTGAATCATATCATCTGTTATTTTCCTTATTTCTCTATTAATTCTCTGTCTGGTTGACCTGTCCATTGGCGAGAATGGGGTGCTAAAGTCTCCCATTATTAGTGTATGTGGTTTGATGTGTGATTTAACTTTTAGTAATGTTTCTTTTACAGATATTGGTGACCTTATATTTGAAGCATAAATGTTCAGAATTGAGACCTCATCTTGATGGATCTTTCCTGTGATAAATATGAAATGGTTTGAAGTCTATTTTGTTAGGTAGTAGAATAGCTACATCAGCTTGCATCTTGGTCCATTTGATTGGAAATTCTTTTCTCAACCCTTTACTCTGAGGTAATGTCTTTGAAGTTAATATGTATTTCTTGTTATGCATCAGAAGATCGGCTCCTGATTTTGTATCCTCTCTGTTTGCCTGTGTCTTTTTACAGGTGAATTGAATCCATAGATATTAAGGGATATGAATGATCAGCGATTGTTAATTCTTTTAATTTTGTGTTAGTTTGTATGTGTGTGTGTGTGTGTGTGTGTATCTGTTTTTGGGATTTGCTAGTATGGAATTATCTATTTCCTGTGTTTTCCTGGGTGCAACTAACTTCCTTGGGTTGGAATTTTCCTTCTAGTACTTACTATAGGGTTGGATTTGTATATAGGTATTGTTTATATCTGGTTTTATCATGGAATATTTTGTTTTCTCCATCTATGGTGATTGAAAGCTTTGCTGGGTGATTCCCTGAATAATAGAAAGTTAGTCTGGGCAGGCATCTGTGGTTTCTCAGTGTCTACATAACGTCTGTCCAGAAACTTCTGACTTTCAGAGCCTCCAATTGAGAAGTCAGGTGTTATTCTGATGGGTCTGCCTTTATGTGTCACTTGACCTTTTCCCTTTGTAGCTCTTAATATTCTTTCTTCTGTATATTTAGTGTTTTTTATTATTATGTCATAAGAAAACTTCTTTTGGTTTAGACTATTTGGAATTCTGTAAGCTTCTTGTATCTTCATGGGCATGTCCCTCTTTAGGTTAGAAAAGATTCTATGATTTTGTTGAATATATTTTCTACCCCATTGAGCTGATATTCTTCTTCTTCTATCCTTATTATTCTTAGGTTTGGTCTATTCTTGATGTCCAATATTTCCTGGACATTTTGTGTTATGACTTTGTTGGCTTTAATGTTTTTTTTTTGACCAATGAATCTATTTCCTCTATCATAACTTCAACACCAGAGATTCTCTCTTCCATTTCTTGCATTCTGTTGGTTATGTTTGCATCTGTAGTTCCTGTTCATTTACCCAGATTTTCCATTTTCAGAATTTCCTTGGTTTGTATTGTCTTTATTGCCTGTATTTCAATTTTCAAGTTTTGAACTGTTTTCTTCGTCTATTTGATTTTTTGTCTTGGCTTTCTTTAAGGGATTTATTGACTGATTTTTTCCCCCATTTTTTTTTGTCTTTTCCTCGATTTCTTTAAGGGAATTTTTCATTTCCTCTTTTAGGGCCGCTATCATCTTTATAAGGTTATTTTTAAAGTCGTTTTCTTCTACTTTATCAGCATTGGGATGTTCAGGTCTTGCTGTTGTAGAACTACTAGCTTCTGGTGATGCCATATTGCTCTTTATGTTGTTGAATGTAATCTTGCACTGGCGTCTACCCATCTCTTCTTCCAACTGGTATAGGTAGCGTCTGTGCCTCCAGGGCCACTGATGCCACTTGGTGGATGGTTACATTTGTGGGGCTAGTGGAAGTTGTGGATTACAGGGTCCAATGAGCTGGGGGTGGTGGAACAGCTTGCCCACAGAAGTCTTGCCTGCTGACTGGCTAGTGGAGCTGCAATGGGGGAATGCATTTATTTTTGCTATTTTCATTCCAGTTATTTCATTACTAAATTCTGTTTTCTGGACCATAAGCAGTAAGAGTAGCTTCAAAAGAATTTTAAATTTGCTTGTTTAGTGAGATATTGACAAGAAACTGATCCTATGGAATCTTATTACAGGTATCAAAACAATAAGATTAATTTAAGCAGCAAGCACTTTAAAGTATTTAGCATTTGATAGACAACAATTAGGCACCGGGGGTGAGGTAGTAAATAGGAAGATAGAATTAATTCTGTCTCTATGTTCACAGAGCTGCTATAATAGCCTAGTCTTTCTCAAAATCAATTATAGTTACATCTCATCTCGTTGAGCTTAAATTCATTTTAAAGCCCATCTCATATGTCAAACCAAGTTAATATCTCAGAATAAATACTTATATATTTATGGGGAAATGCTAATCTAAATTCACGAAGCGCTAGTATAACTATTTTTCTTCAATTGATTCGTCTCATTTAGTAAAATAAATACTGTCAAAGTCATAGACATCATTTTCTCTGCACAAGGAGACCTTTGTAAGTTTTAATAATGGTCCCTACTGATAAAGGGCTGAAGCAGGGACCTCACAACTAGTTACAGGACCCGAAAGAACACTTAGCTGCCACTTCTCATTTAACCAATGGATTATCGCCATCAGATAATCAAAACTTTAATGGTCACCCAGGTTTCCAATCATAATTCTCCTAGGAAAATGAGAAGAAGGCGTGTCTGGGGAAAATGAGCAGCATTCTCAGTCCAGAGCCACACTCTCACTTTCAGATCTTGTGTGTGCAATTCCTAGGGAGAAAAAAACAATACTTTCTCTCATTCTGCAATAAGGAAACAGGCCACTTTTTACCCTGTCTGTGATTCACAGGGAGCTGGCTTCCCTTGGCTTAAAGAAAGCACTTGTCCCTCTTATCTAGCAACAGTCCTCTTATCGTAAGGAGACATTTTCCTCCACGGAAGACTGGCAGAGACTGTCAATTGCCTATCATGTTCGATCTAGGCAGAATGAGGGTTGTGGAAGACACCTTATCCAAATTCTGTAAATAGCATCTGTTCTCCTAAGAATAAATGGACAAAAGCATTAACAAGAGTCATTAGTGTTACACTATAATTTAGAAGTCATTGAGTTTGAGGCATGATTTGATCACAGAAAACAGTGAATCTATACCTAATCAGTCATCATTTATCCAGATGATCAAAGGACTTTTGAGACCTTGTGGCTGTTCCAGGTGTAATAACATGGACCCTGAGGCTTTTCAATCACATCTGTGTCTGCATCTACATGGCACTGTCTGCCTCTTCAGACATCTCTGCAGGCTCTCCCGGCAGACTATGCAGCAGAATCTACACCCTGCTTTACAAGATGTAAAGCTTTCACCCTTGAAGCTAGAGGATTTCACTACAGCTGAACCAAGAAACCCATTTCCAGGAAAAAGGATGGCATTGGGAAAAGCTTTGCCTTGGAAGTCAAAAGACGAAAGTCTTGGGTCTAGCATGGCCACAAGTCTACTTGAAGCAATGTGTGGAGTTACTGTGCAAGCAGGAGCCACACAATTAAATAACCAGGACTGGATCCTCAAAGTCAAATCCTACCAATGATGACATCTAACTTTCCATTAAGATAAAGTATGGCGACTCCTAACTCAGCTTCTCTTTCCCAGAATCCTCTCTGTCTACTCCGCCTACCTAATTTTCTGTCCTATCAGGGCCCAGGCAGTTTCTTTATTGAACCAATGAAATCAACAGATTGATATATGACACTCCCACATCACTTCCCCTTTTTCTATTTATGTTCTGAGCCAGAGGTTGCTCACTTTATCCTTTCTAAGCTGATGCCATCATGAATGTATGTTGATGTTCCCACTGCAGAGAGACACAGGCTAGAATCTCCCCGGTAAGCACACCATGGGGTGCTACACAGATTATCAGAAATGGGCTAGTCCAGGTGCAAGAGCTAGCCAATAAGAGGCTGGAACTGATGGGCTGGGCAGTGTTTAAATGAATACAGTTTGTGTGTTGTTATTTCAGGGCTTAGCCATGCGGGCGGCCGGGTACAGGGTCACAGCCGCGCCGCTTCCTCATTCAACAAATTATTTTATTGGGAAATGGAAAAGTCCCAGTTCATTGAGAACAAGATGACCTAAAGTTCAGAAGAAGAAAAAGAGACAGAAAAGGAAGGAAGGAGGCAAGGAGGAAGGGAGGGAAGAAGGAAGGAATGAGAGAAAAAGAGAGAGGGAATAGAAAAGGTTACAGGAACAAAAAGTTCCGAGTACTTGAGTAACCAAAGGAGGCAGATAACCTGTGTGTGAAGTTGTTTTTCTCAAGTTCTGGTTATACCCTAACACTCTGGCTCTCAGCACCCTGAACTTCTTGTCCTTGGAAGGTGCCTGCCATCGCTTACCTCCTGAGAGTCTCTCCAACCTTACTGCAGTTTTTAGAGCCAAGTTCCCTCCCTTCCTTATGGGACCTTTTATTCTGATAAGCTTCCTTAACCACAGCCCCCCTCAAATACCACTATTGCCAAGGGCCTGGTTCTACCATTCTCAGCAGTTTCTTTTTTATCTCATCTCTCAAGGCTGGAATCCACTCCAGCCTCTCACCTGCCACTTGTGGACTCCTGAGCACACTCAAGGTCACACCTGGAAACGCACATCAGCATTCCTACACCAAGTCTGCCAAGAACAACGCGATTCTGTCCTGACGTACACAGAGTGAATTCTTACAAGTCTTAGTGGGTATTTGTGTTTCACCAACAAAAACAATGCCCTGCCAGACTCTGAGTTAGGGACACAAATGATTCCGTTGACAGAATATGGTAGTATTCTAGATTCTTCTTAAGAATCATGAGAGGATACCAGCTGTCTTCCAAGAGCTTATTCTATGTTGGCAAGAATGAAATTCTCAATGAAGAAATTCTGTAGCTGAAAACTCTGCTGATTTGTCCTGATATTTGCTAAATAAGGAAAGCATATTCTACATATAAATCACTGATAAGCTAGGCACAAACTAGTCAAAGTAACCAGCCTCCTTCTGCATATGAGTAACTACAGATGTTCTTAAATGTTCTTGTACATGCTAGACTCTATGCTTTCTGGAAAATGACTACAGATAAAAATAAAGTCTACAAAGAGGTTTAGCCAATTTAAAGGGCCCACAAAGAAATACATCTGAGTCTTTACATCCAATCTTCTAAAAATCCCATTTTATCTATCCTGTATATCCATTTTACCAAGAGGGAGACATTGGCAGAACACATACTCCTAAAGGAGGGTTGAACAATGATCAGGGGTGCACTGTGACATTGGCAGAACACATACTCCTAAAGGAGGGTTGAACAATGATCAGGGGTGCACTGTACCATGCTACAAAGGGGCAGCCCCATGGGGTTGAGAAGATGGTCTCAGTCATGGGATCTTGTCTGGTTTGAGACTGGGCAGTCTTGTGCACACTGTCACAGTCTCTGTGAGTTCATGTGTGAATCAGTGTTTAGAAGATAACATTTTCTTGGAGATATCAACCACCTTTATCCCTTATAGCTTTTCTATTTCAACCTTTCCACACAGATCCCTGAGTCTTGAGGAAAGGAATTTGAGAAAGACAAATCAATCATTTTTCCGGAGGTAGGCCAACAACAAAATAACACAAAATGAACTGTGTGTGTGTGTGTATGTGTGATCACATGTAATCACACATACACATACACACACGCCTTTTTAATTTGTTTGGTATTTTTGTCTTACTGATTTTTTTCTTAGTTGGTTTACCTGTTTTGAGTTATTCTTTCATTTTTTGTTGTTTTGAGAGAAGAATGAACATGAAGTTGGGTGAGTTAAGAAGATAGGGAGATCTCAGAGGAGTTAGGGGGAAATAAAGGATATGACCAAATAGATTTTAATAGAAATTTTAAAAAATGAGAAGAAAGTGGTTGAGGAGCTCAATCTGATAATGATTAGTGTCAGATCTCAATTCTGAGTGTGACTTAACTGTGTCTCCTAGCTTCAGTTCAGTTCTCCTTCTGTTTAAAAGGGTTCAGAAGACACAATAAAGATTGGGTTGGGTTTTTTTCCCCTTTGGTTGTTTTGATGACTAAATGAATTTAAGACATGAATATTTAACATTTAAATTTGTGCCTGCATACAACAAAGATAATTCATTCTGAATACTGCAACTATTATTCTGACTCAATTACACTACGTAGTTATGAGTCCAGACAAAACAGATTATATAGTTTAGCTTACCTCTCATGAACCTGTGACTGTCTTCGGGTCAGAGTCCATTGTCCTTTGTATGACCCAGGCAATGACTGTGACATTCATTAGAATCTCTGTCTTGTACACATTACCCTCAAAAGCTAGCCCTGCAACCCTCACAGAAGACTCAGGAAAATCGACACCCATTCTACTCAGCATATATACATATACATACATATATATAGTGTGTGTACATTCTATACACTATACATACATATATGTGCATGTATAAATGTGTAAATATATACATATACATACATATATGTGCATATATGTATGTATATGTATATAGAATGTACATACTATATATATGTATATGTGTACATATATATATATTTCAAGCAGAAGAACTTTATAATTCACTTCAGAGGTTATGGCTGGTACCAAATGTATGGATCTTAAATCTCATTATAGCCTGAAATCAGGATACATGTTCCTCTCATGAACCAATGAGAAAGTAACAGTTCTCCATGTTGCTCAGCAGGTGACTGATAACTCTGAACTTTAAGTTTACATCTGCTTCACTCTTGACTCCATCTGAGTGCTTTACCTTCTTGGCGAAGTCATCCTACCTAACACAGGTCCCCTTCCCTCCTTGGTGAGGTCATCCTACATCACAGGTCCCCTTCACTCCTCTTTTGAAGGAACTTTATTTACTTCTCTTTCCTGAAACGAATATCTCTGAATAAATATTTACTATTTTCACTGTTTTATATCCTCTTGTCAGTAAGCATGAAGAATATCTGAAAATGTCTTTTCACTGAATAAATTAAAGCTCAACGAAAATTGTGGGGTACTTTTCTCAAGGACAAACAAACTAGTTTCAGAACTGAGATTAAGCTAAATACCAGCTGTGAAAGGTGATTATCGAAGCACCAGAAGGCGGTAGGAGAAATCTATAAGAAATTACATGAAATGCTGAAATCATAGCATAACTAACTTTATGTATAAACTTTACTGTTTTCAAGCGTGGTGTTTTTCTCTAAGATCTAATGGATATTTGCAAAATTCAATTTCACATATGTTATTTAAAGTGGTTATGTGATGTACATGTACCAGGTAAAATATTGAATCAAGCTAATTAATAAATCTCTGACTCCAAATAATTGGTGTTTGCTCTTACTGACTAAATGAAACATTATGCAGTTTTACTAACTATTCCAATTCCATTTGCTGCTTCTGTTAGTTCAACTGGTTTTAGATTTCACAAGTAAGAATGAAGTGTTTGTCTTTCTGCTTCAATAGTGCCCTTCAATTTCACTGAGTATAATGACTTCCAAGACCATCCATACTTTTCAAAATGACGTAATTTTTAACTTTTAAAAGACAGTATGGATAGTACACATAGTCGACATTTTCTTTAACTTTTTGTTGTTGTTGTTTGCTTCTGTTTTTGAAACAGGATCTTACTCTGTTGTTTAGGCAGTCCTAGAATGCTTGTGTAATCCAGTCTGGCTCCAGATTCGTGGAAATCTGCCTGCCTCAGCCTCCCAAGTATGGTACCACACACATGAATGACCACATCTTGCCTTCCATTCATTTGTTAAAAGATGTATACATGTATGTATGTATGCAGGTAACATAAATGAGGGGCCTGCTTGTTGGGGGTTTTCTGTCCTGCCTGGTACCCCACAACTGTTTAGCCCCAAAGAAAATCACACATAAGTCTCCATAAATTATAAGCTGATTGGCCCATTATCTCTAGCCTCTCACTGGCTAACTCTCACATCTTGATTAACCCATTTTTCTGATCTATGTTAGCCATGTGGTTCAGTACCTTTTCTCAGTGGGGCAGATCACATCCTGCTGCTTCTGTGGTCTGGGCAGGAGTGGGAGGAATCAACTTCCTCCTTCCCAGAATTCTCCTGTTTCCAATACATCATTTCTATTTCCTGTCTGATTTTCCCACCTATACTTCCTGCCTGGCCAATCAGCATTTATTTAAAACATGATTGACAGAATACAGACAATTCTCCCGCACCATATGCATGTTTGTATGTATATATGTACATGTTTCTGTGGGGGGCACAAACATCTTTACTCACACATGGAAGCCAGATGCGGGTATGAGGTGCTCTCTTTCATTCTCTGCTTTACTTCTTTGAAGCAGGAGTCTCTCTGAACCTGGGGTTCGTGTTTGCCCAGCTAGGGGCTGAGATCTTCATGCCTCTGCATGTGTATCTTGATGCAACTGAATAGGATAGAACACTCTTCAGATATCTGCTACATCCATCCAGCCTATAGGACTGCTCAGATTTACTCTTCCCTAGTGTCTTCCTTTCATAGCCTTTCATTACTATAAATGGGATATGGAAGTCTCCTACTACAATCGTATTGCTTATATTTATCTCTTCAAATATGTCAATGTTTGCTCTATATATTGGGTGCTCAGATATTGAGTGTATCTATAATTTTTCCATTTTTCTGTTGTACTGACACTTATAATTATGCTATGATCTATCTCTCTGTTTTTCTCTCACACACATGAACACACAGTTTCCTCTTGCTTAGACAAGTAAGTGAATATCTGTCTAATATAATGCTGAGTATCCCTTAAGAATCATTAGCTTTGAGCCGGGCGACGGTGGCGCACGCCTTTAATCCCAGCACTCGGGAGGCAGAGGCAGGCGGATCTCTATGAGTTCGAGACCAGCCTGGTCTACAGAGCTAGTTCCAGGACAGGCTCCAAAGCCACAGAGAAACCCTGTCTCGAAAAACCAAAAAAAAAAAAGAATCATTAGCTTTGAGTCTTAAAATAGATTTGGGAGAAACACGAGAAAAATATGCACCCAACTGAGTATTAATTTACAACCAATCACTGAAAGATCAAAATATAAGCATACCTGTACAAAAGTTATAGCTCATTAAAACCACATCAATTTCTTTATATTACTTATATAATACATCTTTATATACATATTTGTATGTGTATTTGATTACATATGTTCTATGTGCCATATAATTCTATGTGCTATTGAATGAAATATAATATCAATACTGAAGCACAAGATTAAGCAAAATTGACAATACAAAATTGATTTGGTAGTTACATTCTGAATGAAATATTTTGAATAGTCATTCTCGATGAGAAAATGATGTATTTAATGCTATTCTTGAAATTATAGGTTTGGAAATATCTGAAAGAGTAAGGAATAAATGATGTATTCCATCCCAACCAAAAAGCATGAGAATTTAAAAGAAACAGATGTGTTCATTTCTTCCTCAGTGATTTTAGACCTACTGAAAATATGTAATGGGGGAAAAAAAACACCAAGTCTCTTTTCCACTCTTTTCTCCCAGGAGAGTCAGGCCCTCACTCTTTACTTCTATGGCTTGGTTTCAAGCCAAAAGGCCCTGTCGACAGAGTGTGTGGCTGCAGTAGAAAACTGCTCAAAGGTAACTCTTATTTTTGACAATATAAGACCATCAAAGGAACCCCAAATTTTAAGAAGTACTTTAGAAATCCTACTGGCTCAAGGATAAAAGAGGAAAATGAGCCAACAGTGGAGAAGTAGCAGGGCTTAGAGAGGGCTACAGCCTCTTGTTCTAAGCCTGGGATAAAGAGTGCAGTGGTTCCGGAACAGCATGCTACCTGCAAGACTGGTGGTGAATTATGGTTGGAGATAACAGACTCAGCACCACAGCCTTGAGAGAAGCACCCAAGCTCCCAGCAAGTGAGCTGGAGCTTTTGCAGGAATTACAGAGCCATAAGATTACCTTGTGTCTGTTGCAACACTAGGGAACTGTAGAAGAGAAAACACAGACTGGACCAGGGTCATCAGCAGAGATCTCTCCCTGCCTTTCCAGGGCCCTGCACCTTTGGAATCACATATACCCCAGGGATTCAACATAACAAAAGCTGAGATATGACTGTTCCTTAGTCTCTCTTGGGAGAGCCTTGTAACTTGATTCCAGGTGGTTTCTGAAAAGCAAGTATATAGTGGAGTTAACCCAATTTTTTCAGAAAAGTTTACAGTTGATGCATGAGTATTCCTCGGGAAAAGCCTCCTTTACTGCCCCCTTTGTAAACAGGAAAAGATCTATGTGGTTATATTTTTGAAGAACCTATAGCAGTTTCAACAAAGGCCAAAATCTGGGTTTGCTGCTATTTTGAAATACTAGGATCTGAGAAAATCAATCCCACACAACCACTGCTGTAAATTCCCTTAACTTACTTGAAGTTGCCATGTTCTACTTTTTAATTGTTTTTTCTTTTCTGTTTGAGCCAACAACTGGATGACAACAGAGTTGAAAGAACCCTAGCCACATCTGCAGTGAAGAGAAGGTAGCTCTGGAGTCAAATATATGTTCAGTGGAGTCTTAGATCTACCACAGACAACCTAGCAGCAGTTACTCTACAGCTGTAAGCCTCCATTTTCCTGCCAGTGAAAGAGAGGATTGTTACAGCTGACAAACTCCTAATCTGAGAAGCCGAAATTCTCCCAGAACTGAATATTCTAGGTTTGTTGACATTATACCACAGGAGAAAGTTCTACAGCATTGCTTCCTGCAACAGTTTTTAGTATTCCATAAAAGTAATTACAGGTGAGGTATATAAGATACAAATGAATTGGGTGTTTAGACTCGAGTCCCATTCCCAAGGAGCCTCATTATGCATATGCAAATATTCCAGAGATAATCAAGGACAGGATGGGATAGTGACATACAGCTCTAAGCACCGTGTCCATCCCAAGGTCACAACAAGAAATGGTCATTATAGTCAGCAATAGAAATTCCCACTGAAGACTGGGAATGCGCAAGCAATGTGTCTAATATGACATAACTGTGCTTCTTAGTGAATTGTGAAATTTGAAATAATCATAACAAAGAAGAAGCAATGAAATCTAAGGCTAAACCAACAACTGCTAGAAGACTAGTGTATGTATGTGTGTGTGTGTGTGTATGTGTGGGTGTATATGTATGGGTGTGTATGTGTGTGTGTGATATGGGAGCACTTACAATTTCAGATAAAAGCTGATATAAAAATGTCCAATCTATCATGTATTATTTTTAAATAAGTATCATTTTCAAGGTATATTATGATTAAAAGAAACCTGACTATTAAGAGTTCTGGAAAAATTTTCTTACTGAAGAAGCAAAACCATAACTTTACCTATGAAATGTTATGAAAGTATTGGCTGGAAAATGTCTCTGCAACATTCAAGTAGAAATCACTCCTATTGCTGGGAGGTGGTGGCGCACGCCTTTAATCCCAGCACTCGGGAGGCAGAGGCAGGTGGATCTCTGTGAGTTTGAGGCCAGCCTGGTCTACAAGAGCTAGTTCCAGGACAGGCACCAAAGGTACAGAGAAGCCCTGTCTCGAAAAACAAAAAACAAAAAACAAAAAAAAAAGAAAGAAAGAAAGAAAGAAATCACTCCTATTTAGGCATGAGTTTTGTAACAAAATTAGGAGCCCTTGGCCATCACATGCAATTCACAGCAAACTGATAGATACTAAAAATATGACTTTCAGCAAAAGAAAGCCATGATTTAGAATGACCCCAATTCCCATGGTGTAGAGTCCTCCACTATAGTACATTTTAACCTGGACAGCCAGAGCCAGCCCAAACCAGCACACTTCCTATCCACAGAGTAAGCATTTGGCAGAGTTACACAGTGTCTACAAATAAGGCTGGTTACAAGGAACCAAGAAATTAAGCCCCAGGGTAAAAAGCACCGGGCAAAACCAATACAAATTTTGTAGGAAACAAATTTTCACTAAGTCAATTACAGCATTGTTCCCCAGACCGTCTCCCTTTTACAACACTCTGCTCACATTGAGAACAGGTCCTGTGTTCCAGCGACTGCCAATACACCAGCCTGGCGGCACCTCCTTCTCTCTTCACCCCACTGTCTCTTCTGACTCTTGCTAGATCCCCTGACCATGGGGATTCTCAGGTTTCTCTGCATTTATTTAAAATCAGTTACCAAGAACTAAAGGTAATTTTTTTCCCCACATTTTCTTCATACATTAAACTACTACAGTCTCCATAGTATCTACTGCTGGTGGTTAACATTTTCCAACTCGTAATAGACACACTGTATGAAAATGAAGGAATCATTCACCCATTTAATAACTTGCTTATCTGTTTTATTCATTCGGAAACAGAAGCTTTATAGAAATAGCTTTTGGAAGACCACAAGAAAATTGAAGTGATTTCTCTGCCAGGTCTAGAAACCAAGGCCACGGTTGGTCTAGTTCACTGTATAAACTCCAAACTAACCAAATTAAAATATTTTTAGAAGGTAGTTTATAAATAAATACAAATTTGACGGTATCTCTCCACGTTAATTTAAGAGGTTGAATTTTAAGTCTTCTAATCTCCAGAAGGCAAGATATTGTGTGTAATATTAGCGATACTACAGTCTCTACAAGTTACACTTAAAATTATTAAATTAAACTATTTCTGTGACCAATAAAGGAATCCATTGCAAGAAGAGATCTATGGAGCATAGTGAAGATATATGACAAAAACATGACTATCCTTAATATCAATTTAAAAGTTATCACTTCAAGAGGAATTCAAAGTGACGCATGCTTTATCAAATTAAAAGTATGTATTTTAAAACTAAAAGAGAAAGTCTGTCTTTCTTCTCTCCATAATTTCAAATAATAGAATAAATAGATTAAAAAAATAACATCCTTTAATATTGCCCATGTCTCATTAAGCCCTTCAGACAGAGGGATACAAGGTCCCGAGAAAGACCCAAGAGTAAAGGCACCTACTGCCAAGCCTGACGAACCGAGTTCAATCCCCAGAGATTACAGGGTGGAACTAGAGAGTCAGCTCTCCCACAGTGTCCTCTGACCTCCATCTCCATCCTATAGCATACCTGCTCCTCCATGCACACTCACATCTATAGATAGGCACAAACAAACAAAAATAAAGTACTAATCACTTGTTAAAGAAAGGTTCTGCTGTGTTTCTAGATAACAACACTATATATATACATCATTGCCTGGTCTCTTGTGTTCATTTGAATGGCATCTAGAACTAATATGATGAGTTTATGGTTTAATCTGGAAAACAAATGGTCAAAAAAAAATCACAACATACTGCATTCTTTGCCTCTCACTGGGTCAGGCAGGCCAGAGCAATCCACTGCAGAATTCGGAATGGCGACCCTCCACCTGGAACCAGTGCTATCACATTCTGTGTATTCAAAGTGGTAATCTTTCTGCAAACAATCACAAAAACAAGCCTTTGTTAGAGCCAGTTCTAACTGGTGACCTAAGTTTTCTCTATCACCCCAAATGGCCTCCAAGCCTGCTTCCCTCTCCTGGACTCTCCCCCACTCCCACCCTACCCACATCAGCAGTTCAGCAGTCAAAACCGCACCACGCAAGGCAGAGAAGGCACTGAAGGTCTGGTGGAAAGAGGGCACTCAACACTATCATTGTTATCTGCTAAAAGCCGACAGCACACTTCCCATGTCTCCTTTGAAGGTTTTTGAGCTCTGAGTAACTTACAGACATACAAAAAGAATGGTGTGTGGAAATCAGCTGTTGTCACTGTCTCAAAGGGGCTCCAAGAAGCCAATCATTTCCACTGACCTAATTCTCATGCCACTTAAAACTTAACAGAAGGCGTAGTAACGAATCATTCAAACACTACTAAACAGCCAAGACTTTTTAAAGCCACTCTCTGGGGCTTAATTCACACACACCCCCCCAGCATATGGCTATCATTCAATATATAAACAGACCATTTATTACAATTCCCCAGTTAAGATCCACTTTGGAATTCTCAAGGTGACTTCCTCTTTATATATATATAACGTTTGAACTGAGGAATCAGGACAAAATGTTACTGGAGCATTTCAGCCATGAGAAAAATTCCAAGTCTGCCCTGTAATAGTTTCATTTCCATACTCTAACCGTAAAACTGGACCCAGGGCCTCATACCTCCAGGACAAGCACTCTGCAAGTAGACTGTATCTCCATCCTTACCTGGTTGATACAAGTCAGTGTTCTGAATGTTAACTGTCTGCTTTCTGTACCCGTTAGCCTCCTTGACTATATGAAGGACAGACAAGAACTGTCGACTAGCATTGCCACAGGGAAGTTGGGAATGGAATATCATGGCTGCTGGTCTTCTCTTCTAGAATCTGTTTGAATCTAAATGTGCTAAGAATTCCCCCTAATCATCAATTCTGGGCTCTTATGCTAACAGTCCTCTTAATTTATCTCTTTATTTTCTTTCATTCCTTCTTTCCTTCCTTCCTTTTACTGTAAGTAATAAGAACAATCCAGGTCACACTTTTGACAGTTTTCCAACCCCAAATTTCCAACAGAATGCTCCTAGGCAATGTAGCCATCTTCTACTGCATTTCTCAGTTTTTACTGAGCATTCACTGAGAGTATTTTACATGCCATTTCTAACAATAATCTCCTTAAAGCAATCTGGGCTTTTCTCCTCAAAACTCCTCCAGATTTGACCCATCACACAATTCTAAAGCCACCTTCTCACCTTCAGCTTTGTGCTTAGCAGAACTTCCTCGGGTATAGATCAAAAAAAAATGTTCAGTAATTTCCATGGCAGCGGTAACAAATTGCTACAGCCATAATGGATTTTCCCATAGCTCTGTAGGCATTACGTCCCAGGATAGTAATCATGGGTTTGACCAGTCAGGCACATCAGACAGACATAGTTCTGTCTTGGCCATGGGTGGAACACTTCCAAGGTTAACTTTCTAAATCATAAAAGCATCCTTTAATATTGTAGAAGAACAACCTCCTCTTGTCTTGGCAAGTCAACCCTTGAGTGGTTGAGGCTGTTGGAAGCAGAGGCTGGGGCCACGTAGCCCCCCTTTGGCAACTTTTCAGTGCTCCGAGCTCTCCACAAAAAAATAAAAAATAAAAACCCACTTCAATGGCAAATAACATGGCAAGTACAGTTGGAGCTGCAGCTTCCCCTTCAGGTCGTGCTCCAATCCCAACTGCTCCAGCTTGAGCAAGCATGGAAACCTTGTGAATGAAAGTTCCTGAAAAGGCCATACATTCTGCTGAACTTTGCAAGCTGGTTGCTACTTCAAGGCTGTGGAAAGGTAGAACACTGAAACTCAAGAGTCAAACTGGCCTTAAGGTAGCTTTAGTCTATTAATAGGCACCTACTGTCTTCCTCAACCTGACCCAACACCTAAGGTAATCATTAGGTAAATCCTAGTTTCCAGCCAACCAAAGGGTGAAAAATGCTATCATATAGCATTCAAAGACTATTACAGAGTTTACTCCATTTTGATGTAATGTGGCTGTCTAGTGCTTCCAACAATGTCTTGAAAATGCCGTTTTATACCTTCAACAAACTGTTACCACATTGGAACATGGAACTGGGGGTAACTATGTGTTCCTAGGTCTTCGTCACTTATACTTCAGACAATACTATTTCTTGTCCCTGAGAGTTGTGCCCTGCTGCTGGGGTTCCAGAGTTACCTATTGGCAATTATTCTGCAAGGTTTTATTAATCACAGACCTATGAAAGTTGGGGACCAGCAAGACCACCACCAGCAGAGACAAAGAAAAATGCTTATGATTGACAGAAAGAAGGCTAACCTATCTGAGGTTTCTGATGGAACATCCCTATTCATTCCTGGGCAGTCAAGCTTTATGTAAGGCTGTAACTGGCAGAACTATAGTTGGGCACTGGGATGCTGTGCCTCTCTTCTGACTATGTAAGTAGGCTGTTTCCCACCCCTTTGGGCTTGTCTAAGACCCTTTTCTCCTGTGCCCTACACATTGGTCTTCAATATTAGGTCAATAAAAGCTTCTCCCAAATGCCTCTTTGCATACTTGCCTTGATCACAGGTGAAACATGTTGGCTATCCAAGGAGCAGACAAGACCCTGTGGTCTCCATCCTGGGCAGCAGCAGTGGCAGTGAGGAGAACATGGAAAATTCCAGACAGCCAGAAAGAGCTGGGTGCTCTGGACCCAAAGCTATAAGCTGTTAGATTAGAAGACAACTGAAGAGCTCCAGAGAGCGGTTGGAGGCAGAAATCGCAAGAAGCTAAGGCTGCGGGACCCAAGGGGTCATTAAGAGATAAGGAGTGGAATTAAGATTATGAGTACGACAGGTCCTGGTTGCTAAAAGGGACTGAAAGTACTATCAAAGTTGAAGATTCAGGGATAATCAGAGTTCAGGGATTGCATCTCTAACTAGTAGGTACTGGCACTCTGAGCCCAAAGCAAAACATCTCAACTTGACCACGAAGAGCAATAAGCCTCCAGCCCCGAAAGCTTGAAGCCATAAGCCTCTTTTATCCAAGGCTTAGAGCTATAAGCCTCTGGATCTAGAAACTTGTTTTCTCAGGCTCTGGAACTCAGGGTTTTCAACACTAAAGTTACTGCTTGCTTCTTGTCTCCCTATGGCTTTTATTGGATAGCGTGAAGGACTCTCCTGCCATCCCGTGACAGTAATGCAAGGTGATATTTCCCGAGGAAGCTAGAGGAGAAAATCCATTCCTACCTTTTTTCAGCGTGGGTTGGCATCCAGCATTCCTGGCTTGTGTCTGGATCACACTAGCCCCTGCTTTGTGGGGACACTGCCTCCTCCTGTGACTGCCTTTGAGCTTAACATCCATGCTCTATCTCAAATATTTCAATTTGTGTGATTTTTCTTTCATGTAAGGCAATGTTTACTGGTTCTAAGAATTACAGTCAGAAAATCTTGTTTCTGTGTTTGTTTTTGCTTTACTTGAGAGAGTATCTCTGTGATATCTATGGAGTATAGCCCAGAGTGGCCAGGTATTTGCATAATGGCTTTCATACTTCTCTGATTCCCCCGCTATTTGTATTCAGACGGCTTTCCTATTTCCATATCCCAGAGAGAATATCCTAACCTCTATGTCTAAAATTTAAGTTATTTCTTATCATCCTTGCAAAATAATGATGCTATGAAGTAGGACATGAATTTCCTAGGCAGCAAGGCCTTTGAACAGAACAGGGAGGGCTCTCACTGACTCAGGTTGCCAGTCGTGAGATGAGAACAGTGCTTAGTACCACGAAACAGGGGCTTGTCTTCTAACTGTAAAGTTGGATACAATACACTAATTGAGTTTCCTATGACTATTGCCCTCTATCTGCCACCTCTATGGCACCCGACAATTAAAAGCTTTATAGATACTGCTGTTACCAAATTCTGAGGATTCCCGCAGGAAGCATAATATGTTTCTTTGCAATTTAAAAATATTGAAATGCAACCTCTTGTAGTGCTCGGTCCTTGAGAATTTCAACTGCAGTCTAAACTAGATGGATTTTTTTTCAAATTATTTAATAGACCATTTCATGTGAACTCATAACAATTTTAAGACTCCAGTCCTCAAATCCATCAAATTATCTAAAAGTGGTGTGGTGTAGTAAGATTATTAAAAAAATTATATATAACCCCCCAAATTCCATTTAGAGAACTGAACAATGAGGATCTCAGTCCATAAATGTTCATATTAATAGAAACATTACAGAACCCCAACTACTTGATAAGCATTGATCACTTGAACCAGTTCTGAGTTTCTGGAGATTGGAAAAATGGTTCAGAGGTTAAGAGCATGGTCTATACTTCCAGAGGACCAGAGTTTGGCCCCAACACCCACATGGCATCTCACAACCATGTAAATACTCCAGTTTCAGAGGATCCAGCACCCTCTTCCAGCCCCCTGGGGCATCAAACATGCACATATACACATATATGTACACACACACACACACACACACACACACACACACACACACATATATATATATATATATATATATATATGCAGGCACTCATATGTACACATAAAATAAAAATATAAAAATCTTTAAAATGCCCTAGAGGTAAAGGGAAATTTTTAAGATAGAGAAAACCATTTTTCATGCAAATACAAAATTAATGCATGCAAAAGGTTTATGACTAACTAGCAAGTCAAAGCCATAAAATATTCCTACCAGTTCAAAGGAGAATTCAAGGGGCATACAAAAATAGGTAACCAGGAAAGTAAAAGGCATTTACTTATGCAAAGTTGTAAAAACCCAGAGGGTAAGAATCAGTTGCATTCTAAAGACAAAACTGTTTCATTTCTGGGTAGGAGATGCATTTCTATAACTCATCATTATGAGATCCTTTAGTGACAGAGGAAGGTTCAGGGCCTCTGAAAACCCATCACTCAGGAAGGTACACTCGCTAATCTTTTCTGCCTGTTGCAACACACTTCATAATTTTACCTAACAAGGGGAAATTTCTTGACAAATTTTCTATAACTTCTGGCCTCCTGATAGTGTATCACTACACTGTGAGTCATAGAGTCTACTCACAGGCCACAGGCTGAAACCCAAAACCTAGAGCAAGAACGCACACTCTTCCAATGCTCAGGCTCTACCCATACATACGTGTCTGCAAAGCACGGGGTACTTCGGCATGGGGACATGGGGACACAGTCCCCCGCACACACAGGGTTCTGGGAGCCTGGGAAATCTTACACTGAAAATACGACCCAAATGAAATAGGACATAGAATTAAAGGGGAAAAAATCATTTTTCCATCAGATATCAGGACCCTCCCCACACACACCATACATGTGTCACAAGACATAGTACAAACAGGCTTAGACCCTCAAATAAGTGCAAACTGGGTCATGTTCCATGGAAAACACAAAATGTAAGATATACTCAATGGACATTTGATTCCCACGGTGTCTCCCCAAACTAAGTCATCACAAAAACCCTCAAAATGCTCACTGCAAACATTGGGTATCATTATTCAAACTGGGTATAACAATTACAGTTTATATACATAGGCTACATAAGTGATGTCTAATAAATCTCATATAAAAATAATGTTAACATATTGAAAACATGCCTGCATTACTTTTAAATAGACACTGTGATAGTCAACCTTCAGTGCCATAATGAAAGGTCAGGTCATTAACTTATTTGTGGATGTACACAAGTATGCACACATATGTGAGCCCACACACCCACATGCTTAAGCTGAAGGAGTATGTCTAACACCTTCTTAGCTCATGCTCTACCTTATTATTGGAAACAGGGTCAATCACTGAACATGAAATTTGCCCTCTGGGTGGGCTGACTGGCCAGCGCACTCCTGGGATTCACCCATTTCCATCTCCCCTCCATGCTGAACTAACACACATGCAGTCACACATCCTCTTGTCTTCACTGCAAACACGCTTACCCACTGAGCCATCATCCTATCCCAAGAGCATTAACTCGTAAAGAAAGAGTTCATTTTGACCCATAGTACTGAAGGTTCTGGTCTGTGATGAATTGGCACCATTGTTTTGGGCTCATGGTGAGGCAGGATGTCAGAGTAGGAGTAGATGGTGGCACACCAAAGCAGCAGCAAGCAATAGAGAGAGAAAAGGCCAGGTCCCATTAAAACTTTCAAAGGAATAGCTCCAATGACTAAGGACCACCTTCCAGACTCCACTTCCTAAAGGTGACTCCGCTTCTCAAGGGTACCAGCTTGGTGACCAAGCTTATAACATATGAACCCTGAACAGACTCCAAGATCTAAACTAAAGAAGACAACAACATTTATCATATATATAAATATGTATATAGATAAATGGTTTTGTTATATATAACTATATATAATGATTTATACAATAATCTATATGTCATTTTAATACTATATATATTTTACTAGATTTACTACCTAATATTTAATTATTAAATAATTATTACATCCCTAAAAGCTACATGGGAAATTTAACATTATCTTCTTAATAAGCTTATGATTTTGTCAGTATACTAGATACACACACACACACACACACACACACACACTCTCTCTCTCTCTCTCTCTCTCTCTCCTTCCAGGAAACCATAAAGAAGAAAGGTTTCAAGCATAAGCACAGCACTGAAATCAGTGTGCAAGTAAATGCTCTATCTGATCAGAATTACCTGTGAAAAATCCCTGAACTGCCCGGAAGGTACAGTGTCATACCACTGCTCAATAAATTCACCAAAGCCAATTTTTCCTTAAGCATTCTGTCAAGCACCCATTCCTTAGAACTCGGGTAACTTCCATTTTCGAGGCCAACATTTCTAGAAAGATAAGAATTTCTAATGTTTACAACTGTATTTGACAGAGTATGTTGGCTGAGTTTACAAAAAAACGACTCCATGAGATGATGATTTCAGAGTTACGGGATGTCCTTGTGAGTCGGAACAGCTTGAAAAGGCAGGGAGAAGAGAGTCTCGAAGACAGGGAAACGCGCAAGTGTGCAAACTCTCACTCGTTCCTTCATGAGTGCCTAGCTTTATAGGTATCATAAGCAGGGTGTCAAACCTGAAGACAAAAGGCCTGCAGGTGTGCTGTGAACTGCATCAACCTACAACAGATTAATGGACGAGGGGGTGAAGAACAAATGACTGAATACAGCTGTTACTATGAGATTCTTTTTTTTTATTTTTTCATATCAAATGAGGAAATTAGCTCCTCGGTTTCTTTCTATTCTCTGTAAGCAATTTCAGAATTGCCCCTAAGGAAAAAGATACAGCAGAGGCCACACTTTCAAGTTCAAAATAAATAAAACAGCAAAGAGGTCTTGGAGGGCGATCAGGGTATAAAACACTCATCATGCAAGCTCGAGATGGTTAAGGTCCCCAATAACCACATAAAAGTCAGGCAGCTATGAGACAGGGTACCTGAGGGTTAGGAGAAGACTAGGAAGTTGGACTAGCCAAATCAGCAAGCACCCACTTCAGAGAGAGATCACGTCCCGGTAAAAAAAAGAGCAAACAAGAGAAAAATCTGATGACAACCTGGTATGCACATACAGGCACACGAGTGCACACACTCATATGTGGCTGCTGCACATGTTTATGTGAACATACCACAAACATACACACGTGCAAAATAAATACATGGCAGAGGCAGTTCTCGGACTTTGAAGCAGAGAAAAAGATTGACAGTTGTAAAAACACAAGACATGGGACAAAAAAAAGAAGTGCATAAAATTTATTTTCTTGGCTTTCTGTCTTCACAAAGAGTTCCTCATCTGGATTTTCATGCAGAACATTGAGAGTTTCATTATTTAATGAGACTGCTATTCCCAAAGAGCCCCTTAATGGAAGGGCTCAGCAAGCACCTGGCACACTTAGACAATGAAAGGGGGAAAATAGGAGACCTTAGTGCCCAGCACAAGAACTTCAACTCCAGTTCCAATGAGGGAGCAGACCTCAGCGTACAAGGCAAAAAAAAACCAAAGCCTGCCAGCATTCAGTGCTTGCACAACTGAAAGGAGCGCCATCAGTCTGCGTTAGCAAGAATATGAGCTCGGTTAGACGGCTCAGAAATATTTATTTTCAGATTTTTCATTTATAAAAGGAACATGATGTTGCCATAGAAACCTATTGCTAAGTAAAGTAACATATATCTGATCTATTTGGGACACATCCTTTTTATCTGTGGATACAATTTTTTTTTTTTAGAAAATATTTTTGACAAGTTTATGTTTTGAACCTGACCTTGATGGCTGCCTCTTTAAACAGGTCTCAACAGTTCACAGTTATTTTTTCTTTTAATTCGAAACAGTTTTATTGAGCATCTAATGTGAGCCACTGTGTAAATGACAGAGATACAACCGGAAACTGTCAAGCATCTACTCTCAGGGAGCTTACATCTGAATGAGAAGGAGAGGGCATGGGGTTCCTTTCTTACAAGACCTAGAGCTTGTATGATGGGCCTCCTATGGCCCATTTAGCAGGGTCTAGGCACAGAGGGGCACAGATTTAGATTCCTGTCACATTTGTCTCTTAAATCACTAACTGTAAGATCCCAGGTAACTTGGCAAGGCTCCCCTTAAGACATAAGAAGCAAAAGCTATGTTTCACTTGTTAGAGTCTTTATGGTCTTGATGAAGGGAAACCAATTATTTTCAGTAACCGTGTGCCACCAGGCAAATTCTCAAAAGACGAATATTTGAAAACCAAAGCACCCATAGGGAAACTGAAGTCTAAAGGAGCTATCTTAAGCTGTGTTTGGTCATGGGAATTTTCAGTTTCCTCGGGAAACTGATAGGTATGCTATCTATAACATCAATTACCTTCATAGCAGATGCTAAAGAAAACAAAGCTAGAGCCTCATTTCTTTTTTAAGACCTAAGGACTGGAGAAATGGCCCTTCAGTTAAGAGTACTACTGTTCTTGCAGGAAACCCCATTTTGGTTCCCAGCACCCACATGGTGGCTCACAATCATCTGTGACTCTGGTTCCAGCAGATCCAATGCCCTTTTCTAGCCTTTGTGTGAACCAGGCATGCACCTGGTACGCACACATAAATGAAGCTAAACACTCATACTCATAAAATAAAAATAAATAAAACTTTATTATTAAAAATGCCCTGCTCCCCAAAAAGCTGTAGAAGAATTAATTCAATTCTAATGGGAATTCAATGTAATAGATGAGTGGGTGTACTGTAAGCAAAAAAAAAAATTGGAAATGGAGATAAAGGTATCAACAAATACTAAAAAGCATTAGGTAAGCACTAAATTACTCATCAAAGTAAGAAACTCTAGAAGCTAAAGGCTACACAGGCTGCGAGAACAAGAAAGCTGAAGACTCAGGACAGCATCAAATGCTGCAGGAATCGAAGGTGAGGAATAGTTCTGAAATCAGAAAAGCGGGTTGAAAGCTGTTTAAGGATATAGGCTCCACAGTGTTTCCTCCACAGGCAAACAAGAGGTTATTCCCACTAAGCATGTAGAACTAGGGAGTTTAGAGATGCAGACAGCAGGTGCAGCAGAAGAAGGGGAAGGCACCCCCTGAACTGCTGAGCTCCATCACGGGGGCACTTTCCCCTTACAGGAGCACTTTACCCTCCAGATACCTGCAGCAGCATCCCTGTGCTTCCCCTAGGTCGTCACCACAGAGCTGGGAGAACCAACTTCCGCCTCTCCCAAGTGTGCTTTCATAGTGAATTTCCACACTTGGATTCGCTATATTGCAACAATTGTACACCTGCTCATCTTGATTGAGATTAGCTGAAATGTAATTTTATATACAAGATAGAGTGTCGTCAGTGATAATAACACTGACAACCTTTTCAGGACCCTATCTCAAAATACAGCTGTCTTTTTCTCACTAGGATTTATTCACACAATGGCCCTGTACTGAGGCAAGGTCACCCACATGCCACACCCTTCTTTCAGTCACTCTTTCTGAGACCTGGATGCCCCCCCACTTCCGCTCATATCCACCTGCCACACTCCGCAGTCAGCTGCAGAGCGAGCTTCTCATTATGTGTATCATTCCCTGCTCAAACCTAGCAATGATTTTCCACTGGCCTGGAGCTAAGACCCTTAATCAGCATAGCTTCATGGTTTTTATTTTTCATCATTTTCTATCCTCTCCAAATTTCATTTCTAAGCTTTTTTTTTTTTTTTTTTTTTTTTTTGTATAGGATGTACTGAAACTGCAGGATCAAATACATCATACTCCTCCTTGCCTGCAGGTTCGAGCATGGGAATTTTTCTCCACCTAGAAGTTTCTCCACCTGTAACCCTGTAACTTTCATTAGCACAGGGGAATCTATTTAAGAGCAAATCACTGTCTAACAGGATCTATTCCTAACATTAATAGGATCAAGGACAAGAGTGTAAATTAAGGAGACCCTATCTTTTCCTTCGTTCCTTCCTTTCCTCCCGCTCCTCTCCTCCCCTCTTCTCCCGTCCCCTTCCTTCCTGTGTTGGGAATCAAACCCATGGATCTTGCACATTTTTGTCAAGTTCTCTACCACCAAGCTGGGCCCTCAGTTCTGCCCCTTCCTACGCTATTCCTACCCCATATCTTGAGAGACCTCTGCACAAACAGCAACACTAGCCACGTATCCATTCCTTGTCATTGTTCTATCCACAATGTCGATATTCAAGAGATCACAGCTGGGAAAAGTCCATGGAGGCCTTGGTGGCAATTTCAATTTTTTTTTTAAATCTATTCTTCTCTTATACATACATCCCAACCAGAGTTTCCCCTCCTCCACTCTTCTCAGTCCCCGCCCTTCCCCCCACCCCGTTCTCCCCCAGATTCACTGCTATCCCCTTTATCTTCATAAGAGCAGGCCTTCGAACTTGGCATAACAAGGTTTATTAGCTCAGTTGGTTAGAACATGGTGCTAAGTTCAGGCTATTTAAACACTTAATTCCAAGGTCTTGTTACTTATAACATGGAAGGAAAAGGACCATGACATGAGACGAAGACCAAAGTGCAACAACCTACAGTAGAGACTACACAGGGCCTCTCTTCTTCATATTACATGACAACATCTCCCAAATTCCCTTATAAAATTCCCTGGAGGGTGAGAGGGTCCACCTTCCACTTGAAGGTTACTGAATTAAGGTGAAACTATATGGAGCTGGCTGCCTTGCCCAACCCAAATGAAAATTATTCAAGAACACATGAAAATACAGTTTCCCAGAGGGGGAAACCAAACCCTTCATGCTTTATTTATACGCACTTGCAAGCTTATTTTCACACAATATAAACGCAAGTCTTCTAAATTGACCAGGATAAAATGGAGAAGGCACATTTGCTTCTGAAAAAGTTTGGGCATCTGTGAACTATTTAATAACCACCAAGAAAACGGACATGAAAGTTTCATAGATGTTCTTGCACGTCTATAGATACACACACATACATAACCATGATATAGCAATTCTACTGTTGGGCACACCGCCCAAAGAAACCACAGTATCTTGCTTTAGAACACTATTGAAAATAGTGAAATCTTTAAAACAATCTACATTTGCAACAAAGAACTAGCTATTAAATTATGGTGCTACAAGTAAGACTTTATACAATCTACTTTAAAACAAAAATATCAAGGGATGTTTAAAGACAAAAAATATTTATAGCACTTACTTTATGGCACAAAACTAAGGCTATAAAGCAATGGGGAAGAACTCTTTTAAAAACGTGTGTGGTGTGCAGTCAGTGTGTGGGAGAAGAGCAACGACATCCGCACTGAAAGATTAACGATGGGATGGGAGGGTAATGAGGCCACAACATCTGCCACCCAGTGACTGCCAGGTTTCATTACGCTGATCTGGTTGGCAAGGCAGAAGTCCTTTCCAAAGGTGTTTGGTCAGCTAGGACACCATCTGCAGTAGAGAGGGTATATATAGGAGCTACGATCCCTTCCGGAACCTCCAAACAAGCCCTTGAGGTTGAAGGCAGGTAACTGACCAATACATATAACAATGATAGAGGCTTTCCTATCTTCTGTGTTTTCAAGCATTTCTACACATCAATTACTTTCTAAATTCATGTGTTTTGCTAAGACATACAAACTATTTGTATTCCTCCTAACTACAATGAGAGTACGTGACAGGACACGCCAGAGTCAAAGCATAGCAATAATAGCCATTCCAACACCATTCCTTTTGTTTGTTTGGTTGTTGTTGTTGTTGTTGTTGTTGAGACAGGGTTTCTTTGTAGTTTTTTGGAACCTGTGTTGGAACTAGCTCTTGTAGACCAGGCTGCCCTTCAACTCACAGAGATCTGCCTGCCTCTGCCTCTGCCTCTGCCTCTGCCTCCTGAGTGCAGGGATTCAAGGCCCATTCCTTTTTTAAGATTTATTTTTTTTTTAATCTGCTTTACATTCCAACCAAGGTTCTCCCTCCCACCCCTCTTCCTGCCCTCCCTCCCCTGCACACTGTAGCCCACTGCCCATCTACTCCTCCCAACAGGTAAGGGCTCCCATGGGGAGTTGATGCAGTTTGGCACATTAAGTTGAGGGAGGACCAAGCTCCTCCCCTCTGAGTTAGGTCTGAACATGGCATTCCACCACAGGGCTCTAACAAGCAAGCTCATGCAGCAGGGATAGATCCTGGTCCTTTTTCCAGGGGCCCCTCAGATAGTCCAAGTTTCACAATTGATTGCCACATATGGAGGGCCTAGTTCAGACCCATGGAGGCTCCACAACTGTCTGTCCAGAGTTCCTGAGTTTCCACGAGCTTGGTTCAGCTGTCTCTGTAGATTTCTCTATGGTGATCCTGATCTCACTTGTTTGTGTATTCCCTCCTCCCTCTCTTTGACTGGATTCCTAACGTTCAGCCTGGTGATTGGCTGCAAATCTTTGCATCTGGTTCTACTACCATTCCTTAACACTTCAGGATAAATTGGTCTCTGATGGATGTAAACCAGCCAGCTAGGCTTTAAATGCATAGGCTAGGTCATAGGATACAAGTCAAAGGACACAGGTCGGAGGACACAGATCAGCAGTTCTGTAGATGCTGAGGAGTTTACGCTGTGCCCATGCACTCAGACACAAGGATTCTGCCATGAGGTAGATGAATGCTGGGATACTACAAGGGGAGAAAAGAGGAAAAGGGAGTGAAGGAGCTTGGAGAAGATGTTTTGCTGACTTCACAATCTGGCTCCAGAAGGGACAACTCCACATTTGAATTCAGTAAAGCGATGGCAGAATTCAGATGGAAAGGATTTATAGAAGCGCAATTTAAATTCAAAAGCTAATTCTTGTCAATGCTACCAACTTGAAATTGAGCTTTCCTTATCGAGCTCGTTACGGAAATAGCATGCATGATTAAAAAGACTGAATAGCTTAGCATGCTAAACCACGTTTTGTTTGCAGATTTTGTGAACTAAATAAAAATACACTGGTTATTTATGTTCGTTTTTATTCAGCTGGCCCAGGCAGAAACTCCCAAGTCAATACAATTTTGGTTTTGGTTTTGCACAATCCACCTAGGATTTCTCAAAAAAACTTCCTAGGGAAAAAAAACTCAAAACATTCATTAAAAGGCATCTTTCTAATTAGAAAGAGTAAATATGTGTTATTCTGTGCGCTTGGCACTTCCTTCGCACTTTTTCAGGTAAAAACATGCCTCTTGCTCTCATGACACTTGGGGATCTATTCAATGATGCCGTACAGTTCTGCCTGGACAATTAATCACAGAAATGAAAGAAAGCCTTGGCCAAGTCCTGAGGTGAGCATGCTGCCTGACCAATTATAGTGAATTATTCACCAGCCAAGATGAAGAAAGCCCAAGACACCGTCTCTATTTACTGTGTCTAAGATGCAAACGTGAGACCACGAAACAAATAACAGACAAAGCAGCAGTGAAAACCAAAGCTTTCTAACAACTCACAGAAACAGCAAGCTTTCCTGGCTTTCTCTTTAAGCAGACGGCGACCCGGTCAGTGCAGGCTGGAAACACTACAAGAGCAGACCACTTTCGTCGTTGGAAGACAGGAAAGGAGCCCTTTGGGATACCTAGCAGTGTGTGTGGGATGAGCGTGATTTCTCCCTGCTTTTCTCTCCTCCAGCCCTGCCCAAGGCCAGCACTAGTCAGGGAAATGCATTTGTGCCACTCAGAAAAGACAAACACTCGAGAAAACCTGTCAGTGGGGTGAAGGAGCTAGAACTGTGCATCCCGCCTGCGGACTGTGGGAGAAGCGCCTTGTTCTCTTTCTCCCTTGGTTCTCCTTCACTTCAGTCCAGGAGGATTGGGAACTACACAGCCAGCCAATCTCTGAACAGAGGAAAGAAGAAAAAATTTCACACACACACAAACACACACACACACACACACACACACACAAACCTGCAAAAAGACATGGAGAAGAGAATCTCCCTACTCAGCCCATGAAGAAATGCAGGTCCCAGGCTGTGGTAGTTTGGATGAGGACTGCCCCAAAGGTCCTCTGCTTCAATGCTTGGTCCCCAGGTAGTGGAAGTGTTTGGGAAAGATTAGGAGGTATGTCACTGAGGGGTGGCCTTTGAGGTCCCAAAAGCTTACTACACCATGCCCTCTCTCTCTCTCTCTCCACCCTCCTCCCTCCCTCCCCCTCTCTCTCTTCTTCCCTCTCTCTCTTCCTCTCTCACTCCCTCCCTCTCTCTCTCTCCACCCTCCCTCTCTCCCCTCTCTCTCTCCCTCTCTCTTCTTCCCTCTCTCTTCCTCTCTCCCTCCCTCCCTCCCCCTCTCTCTCTCCCTCTCTCTTCTTCCCTCTCTCTTCCTCTCTCCCTCTCTCTCTCTCTCTCTCTCTCTCTCTCTCTCTCTCTCTCTCCCTCCTTCCTCCCTCCCTTCCCCCTCTCTCCATCCTCTCTCTGTCCCTCCCTTCCTCCCTCCCCCTCTCTCTCCTCCTCTTTCTCCCTCTCCCTCTCTCTTCTCCCCTCTCTCTCCCTCTCTCCTTCCCTCCCCCGCCTCTCTCCACCCTCCTTCTCTCCCTCCCTCTCCCTCTCTCTCTTCACCCTCCTTCTCTCCCTCCCTCTCCCTCTCCCTCTCTCTCTCCACCCTCCTTCTCTCCCTCCCTCTCCCTCCCCCTCTCTCTCCACCCTCCTTCTCTCCCTCCCTCTTTCCTTCCCCGCCCCCCTCTCTCTCCACCCTCCTTCTCTCCCTCCCTCTTTCCCTCTCCCCCCCTCTCTCCACCCTCCTTCTCTCCCTTCCTCTTTCCCTCTCCCCCTCTCTCTCCACCCTCCTTCTCTCCCTCCCTCTCTCCTTCCCCGCCCCCCTCTCTCTCCACCCTCCTTCTCTCCATCCCCCTCTTTCCCTCTCCCTCTCTCTTTGCTCCCCTTTGCTCCCATCACATCCTCTCTTTCTTCCTCATGCTTGCCCATCAAAATACAAGCCCTTGGCTACTACTCCAGCTTTCTGTCCGCCTGCTGACCTGCAGCTGTGCTCTCTGCCATGATGGTCATGAACACACCCTCTGAAGCTAGAAGCTTCAAATAAACCCTCCTATGAGTTATCTTGGTCTTATCACAGCGATAGAAGAGTAACTAAAACACAGGCACACCTGCGAGCCATCTGCCACGTAGCATATAGGTAACTATGGAGAACTGAACAGCTGTAAGCATTGTCGATCCAGGCCATGAGGGATGCAAGGAACAGACAACACCCCTTCCCAGACACAAAAAAACAACCAACACCTTTGGAAAACTGACTCACACTAGAATTTCCAGCACAAAAGATGTAAAACATGTGCTCAGTATCTGACCAGATCCATTGCGAAACAAACAAACAAATCAACACTACACAGGATGTTAAAAAATCCAGTCTTGGTCTCATAAGATAACATTTATTATATGCAGAACACAATCCTAAATAATCTGAAAGACAAAGAACAAACACATTGGACTCAAGAGAGAAGACAACCAACATATAACACCACCAAAACAGCATAGGTATTAGAATTCTCAAAGGAAGGGTTTCAAGCCACTATTATAATTATCCCCCAGGAGGCAAAGGTATCCTAGTATCCAAGGTCTCCAGACTGCTCCCTATTTCAGCCCACTCTGAGCTGTGCAATTAGAACACTGCCTTTAAGCTGGAGTCACCTGCAACTTTGAGCTCTGCCAGATGTGCATGAATTCTATAAAGTCAGTTCACACTCACGAATGTCTCGGAGTTCACACCTTATGACTGCACTAGACTATGGCGGCTGCCACCCACTGTGCACATTCCCCAAGCATAGCGCTAATGTGGTCTTCAAAGACTCCCCATGCTGAGCACCATCTCTGCGGGACAAGGATTTTAAAGAGCAGGAGATGGTGAAGGATTTCAAGGGTTTCCCAAGGTCCTGCGTATGATCCTCAGCACAGCTAAGATTAGAACCTAAGTTTGTTTGTCTGCAAAGCATACACTCATGGCTACCCCCAGCGACTTTGTTACAGTCGAGAATTAAGGCTACCTAGCTCTTCAACTCTATAACCCAAAGTCAGAATAAAAAACATAAGCCTCAGCAGGGCGGCGGTGGCGCACGCCTTTAATCCCAGCACTCGGGAGGCAGAGACAGGTGGATCTCTGTGAGTTCGAGGCCAGCCTGGTCTACAAGAGCTAGTTCCAGGACAGGAACAAAAAAATAAAACAAAATAAAATAAAAATAAAAAAAACTACGGAGAAACCCTGTCTCGAAATAAATAAATAAATAAATAAACAAACATAAGCCTCATAAGAACTTCACAGGAAGCAAAATTTGGCCAGCAACAGCCCACGCGAGCCAATCTCTTCCCATTCCTCTGCCCCTCAGCATCCCATCCCCTTGTCCCTGTGAAATAAATAAGCTCAAAATGAATTTTCAGAGAAACCATGAGTTATTTGTCAAAATAGCTTTATTTTCTACCACGGTATCCTAATTACTCTGCTTTGTCTCCATTCTTGATATGCTGGTTTCAAAGTAACCCTCAATGTTTTCTTTTTCTATTCCAAAACAATACTTACTCAGTGTGAACAGTTTAGAAAATAAGGAAACACATAAATAAAATAAATCTCCATCATAATCCCATCAACCAGAAATAACCACTGCTAGCAGTCCATTTTTTCAAAGCGTATTTATTTTAGAAAGAGAGATGTTTTCTATATCAAGCCCCCTTTATTGTGCTAGTAATAACTGTTTGCTCTAGATAAATAAAGATGATTTTCCTTTCTACAGCTTATCTTGATCCAGATTTTTAAACAATAGAAGACACGGTCGCACCGAGTTAAAAAAAAAAAAAAGCAATCACTGACGTAGAACTCAGAATGGAGAAAATTATAATGACTGCTTCAGTCTTTAGCTTCCACTTATGAATGCCTTCCTGTGGAGACAAGTGAAAAATAGATTTCAGTATTCTCCCACAGCTCTCAGTGATCTATGTCAGGAATATTAAGCATGCAGATTTATTGAAGAACTATGAGAGACTCTTGATCCCTATTTTCCTATTTATTTCCTTAGGGAAACCACCTGATAACCCTAGACCTCCAAGCTTTATGGATTTTTTTCTTTTGTTGTTATCTAAAATGAATACAATTATAAAAATCTTCTCTCTTTGTCTTACAGGGCTGTAAGAACAGTTAAACTACGGAATCACTTTTGAAACATAAGGTGGTTAGTCCTACACATGTACAGTCATCCTTAGGACTGTGTGTCAATGAACTGTTCCTTCCTTGGCTATGCACTATATTGACAATCAGCCATCAGATGCACTGCAGTTTGTGAGCATATTTCAAAATGTTTTGTGATTTGATCCTCGTGACATCATGTGAAGCAGATGTAGCTACACCTCTCTCTAAATCAGAACTCAAATCACTTAAATTTGGAAAAACAGTATAAATTTGTGAAAGAAAGGTCAGATGCTGAATTACAGGATGCGGTAAGGTCTAACCCAGATGGGAAGACGGGTGATGGTTAGTCAATGGGAAGAGTGCTGGGGCAGCAGGGATGTGTTCTATGAGCAGTAAGGTGACTGCAGGCCACTATGATATACGGTGTCTCTCTAGAGAGCAAGGAGGGACGATCTAGGATGCTCTCTCCTTAGCAAGCTGCACATAGAGACAAGTTATCTAGAAAATTCTTGATGTTTCAGGTAAAGTCAAACACTTGAACTTTCACAGAGATATTAATGGAGAAATCATATAAAATTCATGGGGATACACTCCATTTGTTGCAAAGAATTGCTGTACATTTAAGATGCAGTGGTTATTTCTTCCATCCCTCCAGAAGAGTAAAATTTTGGCACACTTCATAATAAATGGTGCCTTGATAACTGAGAAAATATGGTATTGTGAATGACCTGAGACTCAGGGTCCCTGAGATCTGCCAGCATGGGTGAGGTACCGCTAACAGTGACAAATAGCTAGAGTGTATCCTATTAACATCACTGACAGTGCATCTTATGAGTACTTCACCCTTGTACTGGATTTTAGGACTTCAGAATTCCCGCCTTGGAGAGACCCCACCCCCTCTCAATGGGTCCCTACATCTTGTCAACTCGTTTTCTCATTTTCAACCAGGGAACTCTAAAATTAACTCCGGTTTCAAGGTCTGTGTTAAAGTCCAATCCCTTCCCTCTTTTTCAATGAATAGTTTTGCATCTAACCTTGACAGAAAAATGAAACCTCTTCCAGCAGTTTTCTCACGTTGTCTGCCTCCTAATGTGTTCATGCCTCTATGCGTGTCTTCTACAGGCGTTTCTGCATACACCTTTACATGTTTGCCTCCTCGAGAGTCTACCCTTCCCACTTTGCAAAATGAGTATCTCTCTGTGTGCTCTTCACATCTCCTATCTTCAGACTTGTTCCATGAACTATTCTGTCTCTTCCGTGCCTCTTTAATTCTTCTTTCTTATCTGGCTTTCCCCTATGTAAATAAATGATTAATGTCTCTGCCATTAGCAAGAGAAAAGTTAAATCCACTTACCCTGTGCATTATCAATTCACCACACCCATCTCCGATCCCTTTTGCTTTGAGTGAGACCTCTCTAGGCTGTGCCACTTTGACTTCTAGATTCTGGTTGTATGTGTGTATATATGTATATTCATCCAATGGAAGGTACTAGTGGGAAAGTGGAGTAAGGAATATATTTCCCTTTATTTTCCACAGCCACCGAGATTCCAAAACTCCATTTTTCCCCCTTGTCCCTCTCATGCCTATGCACTCTGTCAACTTCCTTATCTGTTCCTGTCAGTTTCTGGTGCTTCCCTCATCTGATCCCTGATGTCAGTCTACACTGTATGAAGCAAAACTTGCTGTGTAAGTCATTTGCTTCTAGCCAGGACACTTAGTATTGGCAGCTTGTGGCTCTCTTGGGCTCCTGTCCCTTTCTTTCCAGGCATGTTCCCTGAAAGAGCCATGTCATTACCATCACTAAATTACACCCTAAGTTGCTGTGGTCTGGCCTCTGCCTTTTCATGGAGCTAGTGAAGGGCTCTTTCCAATGGCTTCTTCTAAGACATTTAAAACTTGATTCTGACCACCTTTCAGCTGGACCTCCTTCCCTATACTTAATCACGTTCTCTACCTGTAATATGTGTCGCTAGCTGTTTGGATACCTCCCCTTGAGAGTCTTCTCCAGTTGAAGCTTAACAATGTGTGAGAATTCATCGGGTGTCAGAAGTGAAGAAGACTCTCAAGGGGAGGTATCTAGTAATTATTAGAGAAAGACTTTTCAAATGACAATTATTTTCACTTGGGAATGGTAGAGCACTACAATAGGAAAACGCACAGTGTGATAAAAACTACAACCAAGGCAAGAGGACATATTTAAAGGCAAACATGAGCATTATCTAAGATACTATGACATAACAATGTACCAGGATAAGGTTAATTTGTTTTCATGCAGATATTCTTACAGACATATTTGTGTATAAGGTTGTGCCAGTCTTTTTGAAATTTTGTGGTTATAGCATTTTTGTGAACAATTATTATTAGGCAAAACACAGTCTTTCTTTCCAAACCCCTTGGCTCGTTTTTATCATCATGGCTGGCTCAGAAGTTCAATTCCCACAACTTCCACCGAATGTTGCCTCCTCCATGCTGCTGAATCTACAGGAGAGGAATATGGTTGCTGAAGGGCATCCCACCCCCAACGGTGTCAGTCTCAAGAGAAACCCTCTAAGTCTGACAACGAAGGTCCTTTGGGTTCACCATTAAGACAACACACAGGACTGTTTCCTGCAGCATCCCAAGCTACAAACGTAGGAGACAGCAGATGTCAGATGGTGACAAGCCTCGGGATCTGAGACGAGACATCAGCTGCAGGTGCCTCGAGAACCCAGAGATGTTTACTATAATCATAAGCACTTAGTGAGGATTTACTAACTTATTAGAGGAAGGAAAATGTATACCTTTTCCCAGTGAGTATCATCCAACCAAGGGAGATCTGAAATCTCCTGGAGTATCTTAAGTGGTGCAATGCTGCAGCTAACTCTAGGTCTTGTGAGACTTTGCAATTTAAAACTTAGAAGGAAGGAATCCAAGCTTTCCAAACAAATTCAGTGCTTTTATACAACTCCCTTTTCAGAATGAAGCCAACTCAAAGCTAAGATGCTTTTTACCAGCCAGCATTTCCCAGTTGTCTGTATGGGACACTCCTCCATGTATTGATGGCTCTCTACCTATCCAATCAAGATTAATTTCATCCAGGGAACTAGGTGTGGCAACTCCTGACTTCTTGGCCTACCTGACCGGATGTAGGTTACGTGACTGGGACCACGCGGCCAGATTCCATGCTCCTGTGCCCTGCTCCCCAAGCCCTCATTCAGGGGGTATATAAGTTGTTACCCTGTCCCTAATAAACGGAGGCTTTGACAAAAAAAAAAAAAAGATTAATTTCATAGTGAATAAATAAGACATGCTTGTTGTCATTCAACCAAAACCAGTTGTTGTAGCAATGATGTGATATTAGATAAAGAGATAATTCTTAGGAAATTAATCTTTGGGGGAGATGAAATTCTTATTTTTTTTTTCAAGACAGGGTTTCTCTGTAGCTTTGGAGTCTGTCCTGGAACTAGTTCTTGTAGACCAGGCTGGCCTCGAACTCACAGAGATCCGCCTGCCTCTGCCTCCCAAGTGCTGGGATTAAAGGCATGCGCCACCACTGCCCAGCTGAAATGAAATTCTAAATGTTCTAAAAATAATAGTAATCCAGCATTCATATCTGAACCCAGCATAACCATTTTTTTGTAGAACAAAAACAGTTCTCCAATATTGTATTTTATTCCTATTCACACTTATGTCTCCTCCTGCCTGCTAAAGTCAATAGATTTACATCACTTACATTTTAGTAATCTCTGAATTATCACTTCAACTGATAACTTTTGGACAATCTGGATAAAAACAATGAAAAGAAATACTAAGTCTGAAATTATCTGTGTCAAAATGACCTTGTCTCAGAACTAAGCAAATAAATTAGAGTCAACAGCCAATTCAGTATGCAGGCCTACATCTACAACCTAAATTCATAAACAGGTCTATCAGAATCCTTGCTAATAATGGATAAAAATATACATGTGAGTGATATTTACAACCAACGCTTAGAGCTGTAAATATCCGGGGCTTCTTTTTTCCAGCACAGACCTTAAACTTTGGTGCAAGGGCAATCAAAGCAAGTATTTAAGGGAATAGGGGTCTAATATAAATGTTAAGGGAACGATTTACTTTAGAGTTTAATTTCTGATGGTTTCTACAGCATCATCTGTGAGCCAAATACTTGATAATAAATTTATCAAGTTATTTAAGTATTGGAAGCCTTTAATAAAACAGCATGAGATTCACTAGTGTGACATCACAGAAGAGTTCCAAGCACCCTCCCGAGTTCATAATTAGATAGACCCTCCCTATGGAGACTTGGGCTCTCAAGCATCTCCCAGTAGCACAGCCATGGACATCACTGTTCACTTCTCTCAGGGATGGAGGCAGCTCAGAAGCAGAGTGCTTATCCTAATCCGGTGTGCATTTACAATAAATAAGGTAGAGTTGTTACATGGAGGTTCCCATTCAGATAACTGGGAAGTTGTGGCTGCTAAACAGAGCATCTCAGCTTTGGGTATCAAGCTTCTGTCTTTTCTGAAAAAGAAGCTGTATAAAAAATACTGAACCTGTTTGAAATACATTGATATTTTCATTCTAAGTTTTGGATTGCACAGATTCACAAGAACTAGTCAACTGCAGCATGGTTCCACCTAAGACACAGGTGGTGTATGCAACTCCTCACAAGGAGATTTTGGAGCGTTCTCATGTAAGTGCTACTTGAGTAGGTGTCTTAAACAACAGCTCTGTCTCACAGCTTAGGACCTGGGCAGTTCATACTCAAGGTGCTAACCCACTTTGTCCCTGGTTGGTCTCTTCCTGACTTATAGGCATTTGCTTTTTCAGATTTTCTCACATGGTTTTGCTACAATGCACATACAAAATGGAAGGAGATATCATAAGGTCACCAATGTAAGAGCCCTTCTGCTTTAGTCCTATCTCACCCTAATTATCTCCAAGGGCCCCATCTCCAAATGCCAGCAGACTGTAGATTGAGGCATAATTGTCCAAAGTTGGGGGTGGATGCTATCTATCCCTGACAGTGGTGGTCTGCTGTATTAGAAGGAAGACATTAAGTCTTAGAGTTCCAAAGTTTCTTCTATAAATTGCTAAGGAAACTCTATTATCTTTGTCATTATCAACTTCTAACCAAAGGAAAGGATACTCTGGGATAGGTAAGATAGTCATATCACTTAAGTATTTACTGTATAAGCATGAGGACTTGATTTGATCTCCACCATTCTTATTTTAAAAAGGGGGGTGGGCAGCTTTACTGATGCATGCTTGTAATCCCAAGCACTATGGAAGTGAACACGGGGCATCCCTGTGGCTCACTGGTCACCAGCCTAGCCCGTTCAGGAAGTTCCAGGTCAAAAGGAATCCATGTCTCAGAAAACGAGAAGGATGACTCCTGAGGAATAACCCAAGCTTGATCTCCAGCCTTCTCACCCTAACACTACACATGTACCCACACAAACATACAGGATGATGAAATTAGATCTGGTTCGATGAGCAGTTTTCTTTTTTTCTCTCCTAGGGGATTAACAATGTGCCAGCCTCACAAGGTTGTGGGAAATAAATTAGTTGACACACATATAAAAAGCATCTGAGATGTAAGTATTGCCACTATAATTGCATCAACCACATAAATATTTCTACCATACAACAGCTTAAGAGTTTAAACACAATTATCAGGAAGCAAGTCAGTATCAAAGAATAATAGAGTGCTGTTGCTACATGTATACTGCATATGTAAGAAGAAGATTCTCTTTCTCTGGAGGATCTAAACAACCATGATGAAAAATAGGCCATCTCCTTATAAATCTCACCACGTCATCACAGAACCTTAAAAATAACCGACTCACAGTACATGTTTTGCTGATGTGAGAAGTCCTTCTGGATAAGTGTTGCTTTTATTGGTTAGAAAATAAAACTGTTTCGGTCAATGGATTAGCAGAGTAAAGCCAGGCAAGAAAGAGTCAAGGAGATGCCACATAGCTGTTGACGAACACAGATGCCATAATGGTGCTACCCTCTAGGGCATGGATCCACATAAGACTTAAAAAAGATTAAGAAAAAAAAAACAGGGCTTCTAGGCCCACAAAAACAGAAGTCAAATGCAGCTTCTTGTTATCAGTATTTTTTTTTTCAGATAGGCTCTCTTTGTTGGTGGTGAGCAGAGGCGTGGCTTCTTTACGAGAAGACTTCCTGACTCAGCATTAGCAGCAAAAACTGCATGGCTTCTTTAAAAGACTGCTTCCTGGTTCGTGCTGGCAGCACTAACTCTGGCCATTTTGGGAGGTCCTGCACTTAAATAGGGTTTGTGAACAGCATGCTACTAGTTGCTTAATGGCGACATAGACCCTGCATCCCTGGAGCTTCAGCCATGAGTATGGCAATCAGGGGTGGTGAACATACCTTCACCATGTTGGATGGAGCCGAGTCAACAGGCAAGGCTACAAGTTGGTCCTAGCCACGCCTGCTTAACATTTAAAAAGGGGGGAGTGCTCCTGGTCAGAAAATTATTACAGATATGGAATAAAGACAAAATCATTCAGAAAAACCTCTGAACAGGCCACAGTGTGTTTAAAAACTGTGCATAGGCTTCAGAAAGGGGGGGGGGAATATAAAAGAGTAGAGAAAGTCATTAAAGGAGTTAAAAAATAAGCCACATAAATGTGAAAAATACACAGAAAGTTTGGATTTCGTATATTGTTTCTTATTCTTTGAATTTCTTGGCTACAGACAGACATTTGATTATGGGGGCTGCTAAGCTAAACCAACACACATATTTTAAAGGTATCTTTACTTCAGATTTTGAGTCTAAGAGTATGTTACTTTGGAAAAGATGTTCTGCTTTTGTTTCCATAGAAGACAAGAACCTGTGAATTCCTTCCAGGCTAATATGGCTTGATGGAACAAGAGCCCCCAAAAGACTACTACTTTGTCCAACAAACAGCAGGAAGCAGTTTGAGAAACCCATGCCCAAATTCCCAAAATGATTGTTTATAAATGTTTGTTTTCAATTAAATGAGATTGATTGTAAATGGTTAAACATCACAGTCAATCTTTTTCTAAAAATGGGCAGGGGGATATATGATATAAAAATGAACACTTTATTGGTATGGATTTTGGTTTATTGATACAAATTTAAGGTAAATTTTGTTATATATATTTCTACTCTTGTTTAAGGTTTATGTCTATATGGCTCATTTAATAATATAATGTATAATTAAGGTTTATGGGTTAATAGATAGTTATTTATAATAGTCAAACCTGTAGTCATGTTAGTTAGGTTTTCTAGATGTACAGAGATATATTACAGGTAGATAACTTTCAAAGACTTCAAAGACTTACAGAATATGGCATTTAAAAGGTTTTAAGAACTTAAATTTTTTTCAACAGTGAGGCATGCCTGCTTCTGGCAGCATCAATCTACTTCATGAGGAAGATGGGCATCGAAGAAGTTCCTTATGGAGTTTGTTAGCCATTTGGGCAAGAAACTGATCATGCCTGGACTGCTTGATATTGTGCAGTATAGACCAGACATGTAGGACCCACAAAGAAATGATTACTGAACTTGCCTAGAGGTGAGACAGTCCTTCAGGGTTCTTGCTTCACTGGAGAAACTGCCAGTCTTTCTGTAGGATACAGAAGAAAGCAACTGATGGATGAACTTTACGATTACACTGCAGAATAGATCTCCAAATTTCCTGCTTCATGGAAAAGTCTGCCGGATACTATAGGCCTGTAGGCTAAAGATGGATGTCCCAACATTACAGAACTTTGAGGTACTGTCCAGGCAGCAAGATATCTCTGTCAATTCTAAAGTTTTGGAAGTTACTTACAATGAACTTCCTGTTTACTTAGGTAATATTATATCCTTCTGGGTTCTTTGATGGAGTTGAAAGCATATAATTATAGTTTTCTTTAATTATGATAAAAGATAAATTAGATATAAATATTATAACTGTAATTCTTGCTTGATAACTGTTTGGTTATATGCAATTTTACTATGTTAAAGTCAAAACTTTCCTTTTTATTTAGACATAAAGGGGGAGGTGATGTGAGATGTCCTTCTGTATTAGTGTTGCTTCTATTGGTTAATGAATAAAGCTGTTTTGGCCAATGCCTTACCAGAACAAAACTAGGCAGGAAATAGAGAGAGAGTAGGCAGAGTCAAGGAGATGCCATTTAGCTGCTGAAAGAGGCAGATGCCCAAGATGCAAAAGGTAACAAACTATGAGCCTCGTGGTAAAATCTGAATAGATTGGGTTAATACACCTGAGTCATGGGCCAAGCAGTGTTATTTTTTTAAAAAAATATTTATTTATTTATTTATTATGTATGCAATATTCTGTCTGTGTCTGCCTGTAGGCCAGAAGAGGGCACCAGATCTCATTTCAGATGGTTGGGAGCCACCATGTGGTTGCTGGGAATTGAACTCAGGACCTTTGGAAGAGCAGGCAATGCTCTTAACGCCTGAGCCATTCCTCCAGCCCCCAAGCAGTGTTAAAATTAATATAGTTTCTGTGTGATTTTTCAGGTCAGGATGGCCAGGAAAGAAAGAACAGCCTCTGTTTACATTTTGTGATGTAGAACAGTGACTTGAAATATATTTCATTTACCTACAAATAAATTTCTCTCAGACATGTAAAGAAAACAATGTAAATTTCTCTGTTTCCTTTTCTGTTAGTTTCTTTTATTTCATACATTAAAGCAGCGTAAGCAGCGTACATAGAAAATGACTGAGCCTAGCTCACAGTTCACAAACCATAAATAACTACAAATAAAATTGCAATGCCCTCTCATAAATAATGAAATACTCTTGTGTTATTAAAATAAACTCAGCACATAAAGCTAACCAATCACTTGCTTTTGTAAGTTCCATAATTTGCAAGCTGCCAGATTGTAGATACTTTTTAAAGATGCAATTTTAATCAATGTTGACATAATTTCCCTTTTAAATTATGTAGGCTATATGCTCTAGGCTCCAAATATCTTTCTGTTTAGCTATAACGAAGAGAGTAAAATATGCACATCCAAATTATGTGCCTATTTGGAGTTTGGAGATTCTTTTACACCGACTTTTGGCTGCCTTAACTCCTAATCCAGGAGAACCTGGGGCTGGCCATGCATCACTAAGCCTGGTGGGAGGGCCAGTAGGCTCTAAGCTATTCCTGCATTTCAAAGCCTTCTGAAGAATTATAGTGCAGATGAGAATAGACAGCCCCATTTCCAAAGTAGCATTTCTCCCTCATATTTAAAGAAAACCACCATGCCCTGTCAATGTGACTTAATACCACATACGCACAAGTGACCATGGCACAGCCAAGGTGACTCACTACCACACACACATACGTGACTGAAAGAAACTCAGGAGCCAAAACCCTTTAACGTTTCTGGCCACACCTCACCTCCAAATGGCATGTCAGGCCATTTCTGACGCATGACAAAGTGATTCCTTTACTCCCGGTCTGAGGTGGAATGCCCTCTCAAGACCGAGTTCCAGTCTTGAAACCAAAGTCACCAGGACCAGGAAAAGAGCAAGCAATGCAATGCACAGTTCCCAGCTGGGATGATCCATCGTAGAACTTTCTGGCTTCACGATAATACAGACGCAATATGCTATATTTGAAATAAGGATCGCTTCCAGGCTGGTGATACACAGAATAACAGTGTTAATCTGCTGCAGAAAGCCACAGCTCCCAGCACACTGTGCAGTCACGAGAATAAACGAACATGTTAATGTGGCTGACTTGGAATGTTCACTTGACAGGCTAGGTGCATTACACTTAAATCATAACAGATTCAATGAACAATGAGCTCGCTTGGAAACAACCATACTGTAAGGAACATCAGTCTAAATGAAATTACTATCATTTGCAAGAAACAAAACTGGAAGCCCCTAAGTTTCAAAACTGAAAACATTTTCATTCAGCTTGGAGTAAAGTCAAAGCTGGAATTTTAGGTCCAAAAGTTTCTAACACTTAGGTTTTGCCCATGAAGAAACAATCTTCTCCCTAGAGAATTCAAACTGCTGGAGCCACGGTCACTCTCCTCAGAAAATTAGCAACACTTGCTTAGAGATTCCTTGTTCTCTGCTGCGTACAGAGCATCAACAACACAACAGGAGGGGCAGATAAGGAGCCAACAGCCTCACTTCAGTTTAAATCCACACAAGATTTCCTACTTATAAAAGCGAATTCCTGAATTACTGATGACAACTGGGAAAAATATTGTCTCCACTCTATTATGTCAGAGTTTGTCTTACATCAAAGGAAGAAAACAAAAGGGCAGCTCAGAGCTGCAGTGAAGGCACCATGGCACTAGGAAGCCCTTTTCACCTTCCCTTTCCCAGTCTCAGCTCTTGGAGTCCACCTTCCTGGGCGGCTCTTGACCCAAGACGGCTGCTGAAGGTCCAGCATTCAGTTTATATGCAAATCATTGAGGAGTAAAGAGATGAAGAGCAAGGCTGTGGCTGCATGCCTTCTCCCTTCACACTCCTCTTTAATTTTGAGAATTCTACAAGTGTCCAGCTCAGCAGGTAAAGCACCTGCAGTGAAAAGTCTGAGACCTGGGTTCAAATCCCGGAACCCACATGAAAAGCAGAAGCAGTGACACATATATGTAACCCAGGCATTCCTACTGGTAAGATGAGAAGCAGGGACAGGAGACTTGCCCTGGATCTGGAGGGTGAGCTCGCCTAGAATATGCAGCCATGCAAACACTAATGCAAGAGGACTAACTGATGTGGGAGTGTCATATATCAATCTGTTGATTTCATTGGTTAAGTAATAAAGAAACTGCTTGGCCTCATAGCTTAGAACATGGGTGGGTGGAGTAAACAGAACAGAATGCTGGGAGGAAGAGGAAGTGAGCTCAGACTCGACAGCTCTGCTCTATGGAGCAGAGACACCATGCTCCCCTCTCCTGGGTAGATGCGATAGCTCTGTTCTCTGAGGCACTCGCGATGAAGCACCAACCCAGGATGGACGTAGGCTAGAATCTTCCTGGTAAGCACACCTTGGGGTGCTACACACCTTATAAGAAATGGGCTAGTCCAGGTGCGAAAGTTAGCCAAGAAGGGGCTAGATATAATGGGCCAAGCAGTGTTTAAAAGAATATAGTTTGTGTGTTGTTATTTCGGGGCATAAGCTAGCAGGCGGCCGGGATGCTGGAGACGCAGCCCCGCCGCTCCTATTACTACAACTAACTGCCAAAAGTTATCTTTTGATCTCCATACAGACACTGTGGCATGTATGTGCCCCCCCACTCACACAATAATAAGGAAATAAAAAGTCAATTCAAATGCCACAATAAAAAAGTGGCAAAGATTCATGTGAACATTAATAATATCATACAAAGTGAAGAACTGGAACCAGTGCTCTCTAAACCATCATGTGGTGATTCCACTGTATGTAACCAGCATTGCAAATGGAACACTAGGAAGGACTTGGTCTGCTCTCAAGATGAACTGGAAATAGGAGTTTTCCAATAAGGCACACTACTAAGACCAGAAGCTCAAAATAGGGAAGAATTTGGTGGGGGATAGTACCGAATCTTTAGACTGCTTTTGGTGAGATGGCTAGTATTGCTATTAATCCTACCGATTCATGAGCATGGGTAATCTTTTCATTCTCTGACATCTTTTTCAATTTCTATCTTCAAAGACTTGAAGTACTTGTCATACAGATCTTTCACTTGCTTGACTAGAGTTACTCCAAGATATCTATATTATTTGTGGCTATTGTAAAGGGCGTTGTTTCCCTGTTTTCTTTCTCAGCCTATCATGTATATATTAAGAGGGCTATCGGTTTTTTCAATTTAATTTGATTTTTTAAAAAACAATCCTTTTTTCTTTTTTAATCCTGTACACAACCACTTGACTAAAGGTGTTTATCAGTTTTAGGGGTTCCCTGGTAGAATTCTTGAGGTCACTTAATGTACATTATCATAGCATCTACAAATAGCAATACTTTGATGTCTTCCTTTCTAATTTGTATCTGCTTGGTCTCCTTTAGTCGTCTTACTGTATTGAATAGATATGGAAAGAATGGACAACCTTGCCCTGTTTCTGATTTTAGAAAAACTGCTTTGAGTTTCTCTCCATTTAATCTGATGTTGCCAATTGGCTTTCTGCATATTGCTGTTATTATATTTAGGTATGTTCCTTGTATCCCTGATCTCTCCAGGACCTTTTTCATGAAGGGTGTTGGATTTTGTCAAAGTCCTTTTCAGCATCTAGTGAGATGATCATGTGGGTTTTTTTTTTCAGTCTTTCAGTTTGTTTCTTCTTTACAAACCTTGAAAGAACAATACTCAATTGCATATGGAAAAACAAAAACTCAGGAGAATAAAACAATTTTGTACAATAAAGGAACTTCTGGGAGGGTGGGAACATGAGGAATTGTGTTGGGGAGGTCAGTGGAGGGGGAGAATACTGAAAGGGATCACTGGAAAGACAGGGGCATTGGGGGATCAGGTAGAAACCTGGTGCAAGGGAAATTCTCAGGAATCCGCAAGGATGACTCCAGCTAAGACTCTTACCAGTAGTGATCTGTAGCCTGAACTGAACATCCCCTGTGATCAGGCAAGACTTCCAGTGGAGGAATTGGGACACCAACCCAGCCATACAACCTTTGACCGGCAGTCTGTCCTGCCTATAGGATACGCTGTGGTAAGGGTGGTGTAGAGATTGTGGGGGTAGTCAATAAATGGCTGGTCTAGCCTGAGACCCACGTCATTAGAGACATCCCACCCCTGGCACTGCCTGAAGTGCCAGGACCCAGAGGTTGCAGGACTCCCAGACACCTAGGATAGAACCAAGCATGCTCGGAGGAAAAAAAAATGTCAACAGAATGATGCCTAAAGATATTCTGCTCTTCTCATAGATTGGTGACTATCCCAATGGTCATCAGAGATCCTTCATCCAGGAACTGATAGGAGCAGATGCAGATTTCAGTTCGGTGCTCCAATGTGGGTCTCTGTCTTTGTCTCCTTTCATTGCCTGATGAAGGTTAATATTCAGGAGGATGCCTATATGTTTTACTTTGGGTTCTCCTTCTTATTTAGCTTCTCTAAGATCACGAATTATAGGCTCAATGACAGAGACCCACATTGGAGCACCGAACTGAAATCTCAAGGTCCAAATCAGGAGAAGAAGGAGAGAGAGCACGAGCAAGGAACTCAGGATCGCGAGGGGTGCACCCACACACTGCGACAATGGGGACGTTCTATCGGGAACTCACCAAGGCCAGCTGGCCTGGGTCTGAAAAAGCCTGGGATAAAACCGATCTCGCTGAACGTAACAGAAAATGAGGACTATTAAGAACTCAAGAACAATGGCAATGGGTTATTGATCCTACTGCACATATTGGCTTTGTGGGAGCCTAGGCAGTTTGGATGCTCACCTTACTAAACCTGGATGGAGGTGGGTGGTCCTTGGACTTCCCACAGGGCAGGGAACCCTGATTGCTCTTTGGGCTGACGAGGGAGGGGGACTTTGCTTTGTTGATACCTGGGGAAGGCCTGCTCCTTTCTAAACAGAAACAGAGGACTTGTGGATTGGGAAGGGGGTGCGGAAGGGAGCGAAGAGAGGGAAAGGGAGAAGAGGAAGGAGGAGAAACTGTAGTCAGGCTATAAAATAAATAAATTTAATTAAAGTTTTAAAAAGAGGCAGGAAGGTGGAACATTTTCCCATTAAATGAGAGAAATCTTACAATTATTTGAGGAAGAACTAATAGTTACTGATGATAACCTCCAATTCTAATACTTATACATTAAATTAGAATCACAATCTCTCATTTTCTTTTACTCCAAATATTCATGAACTTAATAGAGTCCAAGCCACTTCCCCTCAACTACATCCTCCATAACCCTGTCCTGTCCTCAAACCATCAAAACTTCAAGCTTCTTCGAAATCTCTATAGTCCTAATTACACTGATGTCACTACCAACCTATAATGTCCTGTGCCCATCTGATTCTTCTATTGTGGACAATGATACCCCCACTCACCATACACGTCCACTATCTCAGCTTTCGACCACTACAAATGCCTGAAATAATCAAGTTTATAAAGAAAAAAAAAGTTGTTTGGGCTCACAGTTTTGTAGGCTCAGATCCATGTCCAGTGGACCACCCTGCTTTGGTCACGTGGCAAGGCAGCTTGATGATGATGACAGGAGCCAACTGTTCACCTGACAACCAGAGAGCAACAGAGAAAAAAAGGCCAGGGTCCTACTAACCTCCCTTCAAGAAAAGCACCGCCAGGACTTACCTTCCCAAAGTTCTACTGCCTCTCAACACCACCCAGCACCCTGGGGACCAGATTTGTAGATAATGTCCAAACAGTATCATGGATACATACACACCATTCAGCTAAATTCCCTTCTTATAATTCATTCAATGCTTCAATGTCCAAACAGTATCATGGATACATACACACCATTCAGCTAAATTCCCTTCTTATAATTCATTCAATGCTTCTTTCAATGGAATCTATTAAAAATCCCAGTTTCCCCTTGATCTCAGTGTGAGTTTTTGTCTACGGCACAATTCCTTGGTGATTCCTCAGATTTTATCCTATTTTATTTAGTAAAATTTTAATGTTTTAAAAGTTAAAATTTTTATATTTTGTCTCAACTGAATCCAACAGCAGAGATGCTAAATGAATATGACCCATTGTGGCAATTATCAATCATATCCCTATACTTTATTTGCAGAGGAAAGAGCAGACGGATAGACTAGAAATAAGGTATTATTTGGGAAACAATAAAACTATATTATGCTTTCTTTCCCTTCAAATACACAGAATTGAAAAGCCAAATGCAAACATGGTTGAAGTAGAAGCAATAATACTGAACAGATAAGTCATTTAGCCAAGTCTTTTGAAAATTTCAAGATAGGGCAATCAAATTAGTGCAAATTTCTTATCAATCACTTTAGATGTTTCAACAGTGTGACAAAGCATGAATAATATGCACAACCCTGAAGAATGGCCATCTAACACATTCGCCGTAATTCTTGTCTATTGACCAAACTACATGGTTGTCTTCTGCTGGAGTTTCCTAATACATCGTAACAAGAGAGTCACTGTATTAGTAAGGAACTTTCCTAGACACTGGGGAAGGAAGGACGGATGGATAATAGGGATGAAGGGGGCAGTTTCACTGGCAACGCAGAAACAAAGTGAAATAATAAGAATATTGGCATCTTAGGAACTGGTCGGGAAGTGGTGGTGAGAAAGGGTAGCTTAGTCTTCAGCTGGCACTAAAAATAACCCTGAGTTTTACAGTCGTATAAACCACCCCTGTGACTCTCCATCCATGACTGAAGTAAAACAGTCATGGGCACAGTTACTGTTCCACCCCATCCGTTCATTTAGCACGTTAACTACCAATATATCTGCTAGAATACCTTGGGCTACAAGTAACAAAAAAATTCTGTTCAACTAGCATAACTATGAAAATTGAATTTTCTCCTATTACATGAAGTCATCAGAGAAGAGTTTTCAGCATTGACTGACTCAATGGCTCTAGATGTCCCCAGGGCCTCAGATTCCCCTGTCTTAGGAAGGTTGGTTTCCTCTTTAAATTGGCAATAAGAGCTTGTAGTAGTTCCAAATATCACCTCCAGGCAAGACAATATCCAGAGACAGAATCAAGAATTGTTTCTTTCGATTTTTCTTGCTCGCGATCCGGGGCGCTTCCCCTCACTTCCCACTGCTCGTGAAATGGCCCCCAGCTATGTAATAATGTAGGAGACGCACGGCATGTGATGGTCACGCAGGTACATCCACTGACTGGAATGAAGAGCTAAAATATGGAGTCTGGTTAACAGAACGTATCTGCAAGCATCACAAACCTGTTTCATAAACACGTGGTATCACTTCATAAACACAGTATTGTACCTGAGAATACATAGGAACGCAACCTCAAGACTTACTTCTTAAGATCATTCACTAAACAGAAAGTATTCTGCCTGAATAAAAATAAAAACTCAAATGAGTTTCTATTACCACACAATTTACACATGCCCTTCCTTAGCTTACTGGGTATTTTAATAACCATGAACTCTTCTTGATCCCCACAGCTGGACTAATAAAGAGTAGATGAGAAAGCTCCATCTGCATTTCTACAAAGGAGAAAGAGACACTGAGAGACGTGCAGTAATTCGGGGAAATAATTGACAATCAGAGAGTATGGGAACTGGAATTACAACTCAAGGCTTTGGACCCCAGCTTCCGCAGGTCCACCGGGACTTGGGGATGGAGGTGTAGCAAGCGGCATCTCTTCACCAGATGCCACCACCAACAGGGCCATCATTCTGATGTCACATTGGAAATAGCTTCAGAAACCGCCAGCTCTTCCCCTGAGGGAGAAGCCTGCAGCCTTCCCCAACTGAAGAACACTGCGAGACTCTATGGCGGGTAATGGAAGTTCTGCATTTGCAGTATAAGGTGATCTAATTTAGAAGATCATTTATTTTCCATAAACTCAGTGTAGGAAAAAATAATACCAACCCTGTCACCCTACACCCCAGAAATCCCGAGGGAACCACAATATCTTATTATCAGCAGAAACATTTAATTCCAAATGCAGGGAAATGCTAATAACAGTTTTCTATAGAACTCGAGGTTTGTTAAAAACAAAATCATTTTTTACATACTAGTCTGATTTTTAAAATGTATCAAATTGGTGTTCTCTCCAGAAACGCTCTTCTTCCTCCTTATATTATCCGCGTTTCCAGATGTGGAAGTAAAAAGGCATTTAAGAAATTCCTCTTCAGTATCAGCCACAGAGAGAGGCACCAGGTGACAGAAGCCCACGATAACAGCAGAAGCCTTAGCCAGGGAGGCCACGTAAGAACAGCGAGTGCCATCCAGCTGAATTCACACAGGGGACCGAGTATTTGTATTTCTTTAGCATTTTTAAACAAGCAGAGTTTGTTTTGATCACTAGGTCATGTGTATAGCTTTGCTACAGCTATAAAAAGCTCTCGCCACCAAAAAGCTGAGGAGGGAAATCATAAAAAAAAAAAAGGAAGGTGAACGTCCACACAAGTAAGCTTATAAGATAAATTTTACTTGATTTCAGTAATGAAATATCCTACCCATTACTATCTCGGTTATTTGACTATAGAGATCGACTGAGTATATAAAAGGCAGAGTAAAGAAAATAAATGATTTAGAATTAAAGCTTGAGGTAGAAAATCAGATAGGCTCTCATGGTCATACACTCTGGACCTCCTTTCTGCTCCTGTTTACTAAGGTGAAGCAGCAGCTTCTGACGACAGAACACCAGGCTCCACCACGATAGTTAATAAAGCCTCAGCCTGCACGGGGAAAACCAGCATGACCGGCTCTATCCGTATCAGTTCAGTGCGACTTCAGCATCTTACCGTGTTTTAGGCAGCTGATCAAGATGCTTCTACCTCACATATACACCTGGATTCATCTGGGTTGTGTAATAACTCTGCATCCTAAACCACTAAGGATAAACTCGTTTCATTTTCCTAATGAAGGCACACACACATGAGATGATTCTCATTCATAGTTCATCTGTTTTCAGAGCAGACCAATTTCAGGCCCAAAGGTCAACACCCAGCAAAGATGGTACAAGCATGAAAACAGGGCCAGATGGGGCTTCCTGAACTGGAAAAAACACATCCAGAAGAGCCTCGTTAACCTCACAGACAAACACATTACCGCCCATATGCAAGCTGGCCGAACCACCAAAGGCTAAATGCGACATTTGATGCCATCCCTGCAAGCCATCACACCACCCCTCGTGAGGCTGTCAGGTTACTTATTCATCATTGCTTTTTCAGAGACCATCCTTGAAATGCACACACACACACACACACACACACACACACACACACACACAAATCTATATGGTACACACATACACACATACCACAAATCTATATGACACACACATACACCACAAATCTATACAGTACACACACCACAAATCAATATGGTATACACACGCATACAACAAATCTATATGGTACACATACACCACAAATCTATATGGTACACACACACACACATACACCACAAATCTATATGGTGTACACACATACCACAAATCTATATGGTGCACACACACCACAAATCTATATAGTACACACACACCACAAATCTATATAGTACACACACACCACAAATCTATATGGTACACACACTACAATCTATATGGTACACACACACAAATCTATATGGTGAAAGTACATGCAGAACAGTTGCATCCTTAACCAGAGCATAATTAAGAAAAGCCCCTCCTTGTCCACAAGCCATGGGCACAAAGGCTTAAACTTTTCCTTTAGATGGCTTCCTCAGCCAGAAATGAAAATGCCTGACCCCTTCCCCAGTAAACATTAAAATGTCATGTAAATACAGCTCCTGGCAGATGCGCTTGACAGCATGGAGAAGAGCGGCCTGGCTTTGCACCCTGGCCCAGCACGATGCACCTGCCTCACCCGTACAATGTCACTCACTCGCTGGGAATTCTGAGCCAACGGTTGATACTTGCTGCTGCTGTTTTCATTATCCCGCCTTCGCTATTAACCTCAGCAAGCGCCAACACCATTCCACATATTGTTCTGAATATAAAACAGAGGCTGAACCCAGGCCATCCGTTGCACGTCAGAAGCTTCGAGTTGGCTAATTAAAAACGTAGGCAAAGCACTATCTTTTCAGTGTTTTCTATCAGATGAAAAACCCTCATCCGCTGACCCGTATAAAAGTAATTGCATTGCTGAATCCCTGGCAAACTCGGCCTACCCTGCAAAGGGAGCTGGTGGAGAATGGTTGCACATTCCGGAGGGCAACGACGGTGACTTGAGAGAGGGAGGACATGAAACCTCAGCTCTGCACCTCACGGGATATGAGCACTCAGGGCGACTTCCTCTACTTCTCCCCATCTCCTCTACCAGAGCCTTTTGCTCCTGAGTGGAAATGCTGTACTAAACCTCTGGAGACACTGAGATGACCTGGTGTGTGTTGCTTTCGTTCTTCTGTGATAAGTTAGGCTCCAAGAAACTATCCCACCAGGCATGACATAAGGGAAACATGGACCCCACAGAAGGAAAAACCCACTGTTAGATCTTCAGCTGACTGCAAGGCAGTCCGGAGAGCTGACAAGCCAGCAGTCAGACACCTGTGTGATATATATTATGTATGTCTGCCCTCCCTGGGTAAGCTGAAGTCCTAGAGAGGCTAGATGCTGTGTTAGACGAGTCAAAGGAAAAGATGCAGCCTTCCTGCTTAGAACTCCCAGCTAAGATCACTTCACGGGGGGGGGGGGGCGCTCCTGTAATAATCTAAAACAGCAGTGAAGGCAATAAGAGAAAAATGTCGAAGTGTATGTGTACCCAGCCACCTCCATTCTGTGAGGGTGAGAGTCCCAGACATAACCACACGCCCTTTGGGAGAATGTACAAGGAGCTCAGCAGTTGGCCAGTACCTTGGCACAGCAAGCACATGGTATATAGTGGAAGGGCTCAGAACCACAGCTCCATGATCAGCACCATCCCAGGAGACAGTATGGTATAGCCAGTACAGCTAGTAGGACCACAGAACCTCAAGACAGCAAAGAAAAGGGACCCTGCTTCCTGACCCTGGCCTTCAGCTTTATATGCCAAGTAGGAGCTCTGAAGAGCCACAGACCAGCACAAGAAGTATCCCCACAGATCCAGATGCCCCCTTTCCTTCCACTATGAGATCGCCTGAACCCAGAACCTTCCCAATTCATTCACACGCCACTCCAGAGAACACCACGGGCTCAAGTCCAAAAGAACACACATCCCAAAGCAGTGCTGCTGAACTTGCTTCAAATTAGGCTTGCCTAGATGGTCTAAAATTAGCCCACTGTCCCCTTTCACTCGGCAGGCTGATGGCCTCTTAAGGGAAATCATGAAAAAATGAAGTCAACGTATTATCTGTGCACACCTAAGCTTAATGGAATAAAATATGATCTACCAGAGCTGCATGTCCGTGATGATTTGCTGTTAGGTCATGTTTCTTAAAGAGTCTTACACATACATCTGGGCAATTTTTCCATTAAATGTCACTACTCTAAGTCAAAGCCACAGTCAAACCTTAGCTTGCCAATTAGGCATACCTCTCTCCAGACCAGCAATATTTTTAGCCATTTTCCACTTATAATGTAGCCAATGCAAAGCTAGGACACTTTTCTAGCAGATTGGCTTGCACTGTTTGTTACCAGTTGCTCCTTGAGATGGGGTTGGAGTACCCGTCTCTCTTCCTATTCAGCCCATGCTCTGGAGAGCCAGGAGAAACAAAGGGCTCTATAGCAATAGTCCCCTGTGCTCTGTTGATGCTAGCGACTTCTGTTGCCATCAGCACGGGCTATTTCCCTTATATAAGTGCCTTCTCCCACCCCAGGCCAAACCTATCTGGTTTCATTGCTGCCTGGAGGCACAGGACACTCTGAGAAGGGAGCTTCAGCTATTTTCTGGAGCCTACTGGGAGTAAGCAGAATACTTAAAAGTGTCTGACTCTGCACTCAGCTAGGAGACATCTCTTAGAGAGAGCACCAACACCTGCTCCGCACTCAATTTCTACTCCGTGAATACAGAAGACCAAGAAACAACAGCCCCACTACTCTGCGTCTTCTGGGATCTGGGCAATCTCGAGCAGATTTGGGACTCCACCGACACAGCACAGCATAGCTTGGAGTACTTCTGTGAGTGGCTAGCCAAGAGTAAGGCTGGTAAGGCAAATCCTTCAAGACCTCCCCTGATAGACACAAGCCAGGTGTTGTCCTGGATTCAGGGCCTAGTTTTAAGGAGAGGAATCTGACCAAAGAAGGGGTGGCAGGTACTCCCTGTGTCCTAATTTCCCTCTCCCCAGAGTCAGGTTCTCCTCGTTTGGTGGAATACATGTTACATGAGTTCTGCAGCTCTGCCCTTTCCCGTAGAAAACAAGAAAAGATTTGATTATACAGAAACAAAAGCATTTCCCCAGTATACAGTAAGAAAAATGTGTGTGTGTGTGTGTGTGTGTGTGTGTGTGTGTGTGTGTGTGTGTGCTTTCAACTGTGAACTATCTTCTGGAAGCCCCTGCCCTACACTTTCTCAAAGACAAAGACAGACTGACCTTGCAAAGGCCAGCAGAACCTACAATGTTTCCATTGCCATAGTATGTGCAGACCCAACCAAAGGCTCCTCTCCTTGGATCCTAGAGCTTCTGATGACATGGACTGCAAGCCCCTAGAACCTCAACAGTCATGGAGAATTTGAACGTCAGAGCTGCCACGTGCACACAATCTCTCATAGTCCAGATGCCTTTGTTTGGAAATAAAGGCATTGCACAGCGGTTGTGGGAATAAAGAATTTCCCAGATCGTGAATGGTGCTGCGCTGGAGTAAAGACGTATTTCTTCTGCACAGCTAGTAAAAGTTCAGTGTAAGGGAAGCCCATGAGGCAGCCTTGGAAGTCTGTGTGTCTCTTCCAGACTCAGACAGGAACGTGATCCTAGGAAAACCAGCCCTGTGCTTGGCTGTGTGAGCTGTGAACCCGGACCTAAGGAAGTGCTCCCTATCCCAGGCTCCGGGGTTCCCTGCAGAGTTTCTCCTCCACAAACCCATCTAAGAGCTAGGCGAGGTGCTGCCCGCATCATAAGCTCGCTAATTAAAACATATTTGCAGCATCACATCCTATTATCCTTTCTAAGGGGAGAGAGAGCCAAGCCAGCCTCCAGCAGCAGCAAAGATAATTAAGTTAAAATGTTTCTCACAGATAAATAATGGATATGACAACAGATGCCCCTCTCTCCTGGGTAGACGGGAGCACCGAAGAAGGCTTCACTTGTCCCCCAAACGAAGACAAAATAGCTGGAGGCTGCAGATCAGCTTCCATTCGGACACAAGGGCTGGCGCGGCATCTGTGCTCGGGATGAAACAAAAGCCCAATGTCACTGTACGCGTTCCTTACGTTATTGCGTTAGAAAGGAAGCTAATATAAATTCAGTCCACATCCACGGTCCACACACGATGCTGCTGCCCTGACAACCACGTGGCACTCGCACTCAAACGCTAAGCCTTTATGACAGGCCACGGTACACAAGAGGCTGCAGGAATCAGCTCCCGCTAGGAGCCTCGAGCTTGCCTGCCCCACCGCCTACCATTATCTGGGTTAGCAATGGTGGGCTAGAGATAACAACAGCCGCCCAGGACACTTATTCTAACTCTTACACGCTGTCACAGTCGCATGCTGATGGCTGCCGAGGTACATCAGCAATTGCATGCCTGATTACAGCTAACATGTTCTCGCTGTGAAAGCCATTGGGCATATTAACAATGGAGGAAGCCTGCTAGGTATGAAAGAGGGAGGAGAAAACAAGACAACTTAAAACAAACATCTTCTGCCAAATAATAAATACTGAACCATAAGGAAAATTGCTTACCTTGTGATAATGAATCCTATACAACGAGCAGCGAGGAGAGCTATGACCCCTCTTTGCAATAGCCCAGAGCTACTAGTAATGAGATCTCTGTAGCAGCTTGTGAAGGCTCGGCTGGAGAGGGATGTATGTGAGTGTGCACACTGTAGGTGCTAGAGTTCGGGTTTTGTTGGGGTAAATTTCAGGCCCGTCTATGAGCAAAAGAGTTAACAATGATTTATCAAATCTAATCACAAGAAGTCAGACAGTGGAGGTAAGACAATCGGCTCAGTTGGTAATACGCCTGTGGCATAGGCATGAGGTCTTGGATTTGGATCCCTGGGACCCATGTAAAAGCTGGGTGTGGTGTCACGTGTCTGTAGCCCCAGCTCCAGGGGGTGGGAACCAAGATGAGAAGAAGCCAAAACTTGGTCAGCTGCTCTAGCAATGAGCTCTGGGCTCAGGGAGACACCTCGTCTCAGAAAATAAGGTGGAGAGAGAAGACACCTGATGCTGATTTTGGACACACGCACATATACATAAATTCATATGCACGTGTGTATACACACACACACACATAGAATTTTGAGAATTTATTTATTCTTTCCCCATATATACTGATCACAGTTTCCCCTCCCTCCACTCCTCGCAGTTCCCCTCCTCCCCAGTCCACTCCTCTTCTGCTTCTCTTTAGAAAAAAAGTAGGCATCCCATGGATATCAACTGAATACAGCTGTCGTAGTTAGGGTTTCTATTGCTGTGAAGAAACACCATGGCCATGGCAACTCTTATCAAGAAAAGCATTAACTTGGGGTTGGCTTACAGTTTCAGAGGTTTAGTCCATTACCCTCGTGATGAGAAACACAGCAGCAGTGTGCAGGCTGACACATGCTAGAGAAGGTGAGAGTTCTACCCCTTGATCTGCAGATAGCAAGAAGTGAACTGAGACACACTTCCTCTAACAAGGCCACACCTTCCAGTGTGCCACTCCTTGAGCCGATGAGGGCCATTTCTACTGAAACCACCACAATCCACTCCCTGGCTGCCGTAGGCTTGTGGCCAAACCATCACAGAAATGCATTCAGTCCAACTAAAACTTCCTGTAGTCTGTAATATTTATATTTTAAATATGAAATTATGTAAAATTCCAAAGTGCAAAGTCTCTTCTGAGATTTATGCAATCCCTTAACTATAATCTCTTGTAAAATCAAAATAAAAAAAACAGATATATACTTCCAACATATAATGGCACAGGATGGGTATTACTGTTCCAAAACATAGGAAAGGGAGTGTCATGAGGAAATACTGGACTAAAGCTAGACAGAAAACCAACTGTGCACACTCCAAACTCTGCATCTCCATGTCTGATGTCCAAACACTCCTCAGATCTGCAGCTCCTTCCAGCTCTGTTGACTACAACACACTTCTCTTTCTTGGGCTGGTTCCACTCGCTGTCAGCAACTTTGGTTGGCAGGTATCCCCACAGCTCTGGCACCTCCAGCATCTTGGGGTCTCCAAGGCAATCCAGTCTTCACAGCTTCACACAGTGGCCTCTCTAGGTCTCTATTCAGGGGATACCCCTGACACATGACTGGCATCCCCTGCTTTCCTTAGTCATGCAGGGAGATTCCATCAGCCCTTTCTTGTATCTGTAGCTCTCAATCCAGAACCACATGGCTGAAGCTGCCAGCTTCTGCTGCTTGCTGTGGCTGGAAATGGCCTCTATATTACATACATCTCACCAGCGTTCTGTTTGCTATGATTTCTTTCACTGCCTAAGCTTGGCTGTCCTGTAACTGGATCTCAAGACCAGGCTGGCCTCAAACTCAAGGATCCACCAGTCTCTGCCTTCTGAGTGCGGGGATTAAAGGAGTTCACGACCATGCCTAATCCTAAACTGGTCATTAAATTTCTTTACACAAATTGGAAGCTTAATCAGGTAGGATCTTGCCCTGAGGTTACCACGCCCTTTATTCCATTTCTTTTTTTAAAATTGATTTTTATTAAGCTCTACATTTTACTCTGCTCCCCTCCCTGCCTCTCCCCTCTCCCCTTCAACCCTCCCCCAAGGTCCCCATGCTCCCAATTTACTCAGGAGATCTTGTCTTTTTCTACTTCCCATGTAGATTAGATCTATGTAAGTCTCTCTCAGTGTCCTCATTGTTGTCTAAATTCTTTGGGGTTCTGACTTGTAGGCTGATTTTCTATTTATTTATTTATTTATTTAAGATTTCTGTCTCTTCCCCACTGCCACCTTCCATTTCCCTCCCCTCCCCCAATCAAGTCCCCCTCCCTTGTCAGCTCAAAGAGCAATCAGGGTTCCCTGCCCTGTGGGAAGTCCAAGGACCACCCACCTCCATCCCTGTGTAGTAAGGTGAGCATCCAAACTGCCTTGACTCCCACAAAGCCAATTCGTGCAGTAGGATCAAAAACCCATTGCCATTGTTCTTGAGATCTCAGTAGTCCTCATTGTCCGCTATGTTCAGGAGACCGGTTTTATCCCAGGCTTTTTTCAGACCCAGGCCAGCTGGCCTTGGTGAGTTCCCAATAGAACATTCCCTCACCATATAATAATCAAAACACAAAATATACAGGTTAAAGAAAGAATATTAAGAGCTGCAAAGGAAAAAGGCCAAGTAACTTATAAAGGAAAACCGATCAGACTTATATCAATAGGCTGGTTTTCTTAAACTGTTTATCTCCTTGAACACAGGATTTAGCTCCATTCCACTTCCTAGCGCTCCTTTTCTCCTCCGTCTGTACGTTCTGTATTTTTCCCTGCTCTGCTTTTCACTCCTTTTCATTACAAATCTTCAGCGTCAACACTAGTAACCACATGGCAGAATCTATACTAGACTGTTCTGAGATTTCCTTTGCCAACCCAATTACTTCACTTTAGCCTCAGGCAGACTTATCAGACAAGGGAGAAAAGTGGTCACAATCGTCACCAAAATATCACAAGGATTTTCTGCAGGCCTCATACTAAAATTCTTATCCTCTGAAAGCTCTTGAGTCAGCCCCCGACGGTTCAAATCACCCTGGGTTCCATTATCTCTCATGTTCCTACCAGGACGGCCCATTAAGTGCCACTTAAAGTGTTTACCTGCTTCTCCAATCAACTCCAACAAATTCTGCACATCTTACAGGCAGGACAAATTGTAGGTTTTATGGCTGGGTTGCTGTCCGAGTCCCACTGCTGGGAGCCTTGCCTGGTTACAAAAGATGGCACATGTTATTTTAATTTTTAAATGCCAATTGCCATTCAATCTATTGGCTTAGAATGAGGAACTTTACAACAGAAACTCAAAAGACTAGAGTGATGGTTCATCAGTTAGCACTGGTTACTCTTGCAGAGGGCCAGCATCCACATGGTGGCTCACTACCATCTGTAACTCCAGTTCCAAGGGATCTGATGCCTTCTTCTGACCTCCAAAGTGATGCCAAAGAAATTCAATGAGGATGGAAAAGTATCCATAAAGTTGGTTAGATGAATAGAATATCCATATGAAAAATAAGCTTCAGCTTGTGGCCAACATGCATATATAAAACTTAACTCAAGGTGGATCCCAGCCATAAGTGCTGAAGTCAAATAAAAAACTTTTAGAAGAAAATAAAATAATATCTTGGTGCTAACAAAATAAGTACAAGTTTCTTTGATAAGCTGTAGAATACAATAATCATAAAATTAGATTCTATTAAAAACTACAATAGTATAAAACAGGAATAAAGCCTGAAGAAACGAGGCAGTGTAGAGCATCCACCAAAAGTGCAAAGCCCCTGATGTAATCCCAGCAAAGGAAGAATACACAAATAGAAGGGAGGGGGGAGGGAGAGAAGGAGGGAAGGAGGGAGGGAGGGAGGGAGGGAGGGGAGGAGGGAGGAGGGAGGGAGGGAGGGAGGGGAGGGAGGAGAAAACAAGCAGTGGAAAGAGCAAGCAATAGATAGGAAAAATATTCTAAAATATATTTCTAGCAAAGACTGCAGTCATCATTGTCTTAGTTTGATTTCTACTGCTGTGATAAAACACCGCAGTCCAAAGCAATTTGAAGAGGCAAGAGTTTATTTCTGCTAACAGTTGTAGTCTACTTTCCATTGAAGTTGGGACAGAGACTCAAGTAGGACCCTGGAGGCAGGAACTGAAACAGAGACTGTGGAGGATCACTGCTGTTAGCATGCTCCATGGCTCACTCGGCCTGTTTCTTATAATGTATACTGCCCAGGAATTGCACTGCCCACAGTGCAAGGGCCCTCCCACATCAATCTTAATAAAGAAAATGCCCTCCAGACTTGCCTATAACCCAACCTGATGAAGGCATTTTCCCAACTGGAGTTTCCTCTCCTGGCTTATGTCAAGGTGACAAAAAAGTTACCAATGCAATTATATTTATAGAACTCTTATGACTCAATAAACCAGATTTCTTAATCAGCATAAGGCTTCCACAGGAACATCAAAAGAAGGATATATTAAGTCAGTATCATGAAAACAAATATGTATGCTTTCTCTTATTTGCATTTCCTAGGTTTTAAATAGACAAATAACATTGTGCATCCATATAAATAACATAAAATTAAAGAAAAAGCATGTAGGAGAAAGCAAACTAATTGGAGAGGGCATAGAAAGGAAGGGGAGGATGGAGGAAATATGTTCAACATACAATATATACTTATCAAAAGCCTTAAAAATTGGGCTAGTGTGATGACTCAATGTTAAAGGTGCTTCCCATGCAAGCCTGACAACATGAGTTCAGACTCTGAAATCCACAGGAAGGGGGTGGAAAGAGCTGACCCTACAGAGCTAGACTCTGCCTTCCACATGTGTGTCATGGTACAGGCCACAGCACATGTCTTCATCACCATCGTCATCATAGCAATAACGCATCTGTTTAAAGTTCCTTCGCCTTCGGTAAGAAAGGAACTGCAAGTTAAAAATCATAATGAAATATTGCACAGCCAACAGAGTGACTACAACTAAATAGGCCAAAATCTCAGGATACTGACAAAGATGAATCATTCACAACACTCATTATTTTTCAATTGGGATTGAACACATAGATCAAATACTTCAGAACACATACATGGCCATTTCGTAGACTGTTCAGTAAACACTATCAACGGCCCAGCCATTCTATTTCACCCAAAAGATCTCAAATCTCACAAAAAAAAAACACTTGTATGAAATTATCAATAGACATTTACTTCACTCAAAATAGTTGAAACTGGAGAGAAAACATTTAAAGCAGAGCCATAGATAAATAAGCACAGTGGAATTATTCAATTAAAATGTAACTTGATACACATAAGAATGTAAATGAATCTCAGAAACAGGAAGCCAAGTGAAAGAAGTGAAACACACTTCCTATATAACCTCATTTATTGAAAGATCTAGAACCCAAAAAAAAAAGATACTGTAGAGACAAACGCTAAAAAAGTAGTTGCCTCCTGGCTGCAGGGTTAGACAGAACATTAGGGAAGAAGAAAGAAAACAAGGTGAGTTTCTTCGGGTAATGAAAGCATTCTGTCTCAACAAAGATACGTGCCTACCAAAATTAAAGCTGGATACTTAGGATCTTGCATTTGACTATGTGTGTATAGAACCTCAAATTTTTAAATATCGTTCTGTTTCTTAAGTTGGAGATTTTGTAAAAGTTTGAACCAAGGACTCTGAAACATTTTTTGTGTCTTTTTGACTGTGGTGGTTTGAATGACAATGGCTCCCTATGCTCTTGTTTGAATACTTGGCCCAGATGGTGGAACTGTTTGGGAAGGATTAAGAGGTGTGGCTTTATTAAAGCAGGTGGGTCACTTGGGGACAGCTTCGAGGTTCCAAAAGTCCACACCATTCTGCCGAGTTAGTTCTTTCTTTCTGCCTCATGCTTGTGGATCAGATAATCTACTCAGCTATGTACAGTCATGCCTGCCTGCGGCCATGCTCCCTGCCACAAAGGGCTCTACCGATCTGGAAAAATAAGCCCCCAATTAAACGCTTTTTCATAAGTTGCCTTGGTCATGGTGTCTTGTTGTGACAGTAGAGAAGAAATTAAGACATGGGCAAAATAAACCTAATTGAAACCAGGCTTTCTAGCTGCCTTCATGAAAAAAAGGAGATTTTATCTGTGGGCTGGATCTCCACATAGAGAACAAAAACACAAAACAAAATGGGCTAGCAATAGGCTCAGTCGTAAAGGGCTCGCTGTACAAGCAGGATGCTCTGGGTGCAATACTAAGTACTACAAAAGCACGGGAGGAGGAGGGGAGGGAGGGAGGGATGGGCCGACGGACGGATGGATGGATTGAAGACCAAAGCAGAGCGTGCTCTAGGCAGATGGAACATTGTGAAGCAAGGCAGTGAGAACAAGTTGGAGCATCTGTTGTAGGAATTGTAGAAGGCCATTCTGGCTGGAGAACCTTCTAACTGCACACTGTGAGAAGAAACAGTATGGGGGAAGGCCAGGTCATCTCAGAGGTTTGAGTTCCAAATGTCTGTCAACAGAGTGACCCAGGGCTTTGACTATAGGCGAAATCCCTGCTTCACACCAAACATCAACGGGCTAATCCGGCTGTTCATAAACAGGAAAAGAGGTATATCTCAAGGGAAGACAGGAAGAGAGTGCTATTGATGACCTGTACCCAGCTAGTTAGTGTAGAAGCTCCACCCCAAGGCCCCTCCCCTGGAGTTGCCTCAGTCTGGGCTCTGCCTCTGAGAAAGCCCATCAGCTGCTCCACTCCCAAGGGTATTACAAGGCCCCACCTCATGGTTTTGTCAACTTCCCCTGGGGCCACCCAGGAATGCTCTGCTCAGAATAAACCTGAATTTATTGATTTGGTTTGATTGGCTTATTACATTTACGGTGGCAGATTCTCATTAACCAGGAATTTAAACTCAACATGGCCACACAAAGGTCCCATCTTCAGAGCTCTTGTAAAGAGAGCTAGTAAAGTCTGAAGGGACCGACCGCGCGGCATTTTATCAGCTCACCTTTAAAGACACCTTATTAACATTTCTCCACACCATTTGCACAGTTTACTAGCTCTTTGTTCTTCTCCCCCAGTAAACCTAGGAAGGATTTAAAGAACACCCTTTAAAATTTCAGTAGATAAAACCTTCCTTTGTAAACGCCCCCGTTATAGCTTCTTCGCAGATAAACTCATTTCAGCAAGAAAAAAAAATGTGCAATTTGAAAGCATTTCATTTCCCCAAAACTCACTTTCTTCGGGTGCAGAAATTAAATATGTGCCCAGAACTACTGTCAGACTTTAAGAGGAATTCTCTTCTAACTCTCCCTCCGTATCATCACTCAGCAGCTGGTCTAGGCTTCCTCAGACAGGATCCTATCTGTCACTCAGACCAGACTTGGAACTCACACACATAAGAATCCTCCTGCTTCAGCCTTCTGAGTGCTTCAATTACAGACTTTTGCCACTCTAGCCACCTTCTACAAACAGCTTTGGGTACTATAAATAGACACATTCTTTATGAGAGGAAAAAACTGCAAGCAAAACCCTTGGTCTTTGCAACCTTCACCAATTCTGTTGTCAGCTGTCCAGTGGGAAACCCATGAAACTGGAACTCAAGCGGCACCAAGCTGATTTGACAAATATGAGCGGAATCAAGTAGGTTTCCAGTACAGGACATGGAAACACACGTATCTCGGTCTTTCTGCAGTGCTCTGGTTAAAGAACTGAAACCACAGCCTGCGCAGTGGAAGGCTACCATTCTCTGACATCTGTTTGGGAAAACCCAAGTAATACATGGTTATACATCTTTATTAAATTACTAATAAGGGCCAGCAAGATGTTGTAAATTAACTTTCACGAAGAATTTCTACTGGGTTGTTTTGTTTGGGGACAACAGAAAGACGACTACTCAAGTAGGAAAGACCACAGCCTTCCTCTGCCACTTGTCCCCGCTTGTCTGACAGCAATAGGGTAGCACTGGCTGTGGAGTTCATAGACGGGCACTGTCACAGTTCATAAGGGTAAGGCCACTGACAGGTCTACCGAAGGCAATACCTGAAGCCTCCTGAAAGCAGTTATACAAGGAAACGTGGAGGACCATAAAACTTTCATTGATTTTATTGGATCCTACGAGTCAGAATCCAACAGCATCTGGCATATAATGTTGATGCCTGTCCCTGCTCTATTTAACAGACCATGAAGGTAGCATAGAAGTAAGACGGTAGTAGATGAAAGCACAGACATGGGGCAACTGCATTCTGCACATGTCCCTCCTCATTGCCAGCTGCCAGATCCTTAACACAGTGCAGTCATTTGTCTCTCAGTTCCCTCATCTGCTGCGGTGTAAACTTACAAGTAGCAATTAGAGAAGCATTCCCAGTAAAGGGACTGCACTTGGACTTAATATTCAGATGAATGAGGGTGTCTGAACAAATAAGTTAGACAATAAGATGTTCCTTATAGTACTTAGCACATCATAAACATAGGGCATCTTCATGATGCTACACAATCTGTACACTGCATGGATGTACTCTCCTGAAGGGGCCCAGTGGGACTCATCGTCCAACCCACGCTGTACTGAGGAGGCCATGAGCTCTGGTGAGAACTACGCCTACAAAAGAGACAAGCTCTCCTCTACTTTAGTTTGCACAAAGGCACAGTAGAGGTTAGCAGTGGTCAGACATGAGCACTCACTATGGATTAGCTGAAACATAAAGCAACCGTCAGAACTCAGGAACCAGTCATCATCATCAACAGCTCCAATATCTTAATAATAAATGCAAACACACTCAAAACTGGGCAAAGGATTTGACTATAGATTATAGATATAAATAAACAGATATACACAAATGACCACAAAGTATGTGAAAGGGTGTCCCAGATCACTAATCAAAGAAATGTAGATCAAGATGTACCTGCTAGACAGGTATACACACATGTATACCACACGCACATGCATGTGCACACTCAGACACAAACACGCACACACACATCCTCCATCTCTTTTACAAGTTGTCTATTACATTAACCCATTTCTGTTAATCTGTGTATAACCACTAGGCTGTGGCTTACCAGTAAGGTTCTGGTGTCTTTCTCCCTCAGCAGTTACTTGGCATTCCCTTGACTCTGCCTACTCTCTCTCTCTCTCTTCCTCCCTGACTTTACTCTGCTTAGCCATTGGCCAAAAGAGCTTCTTTATTAATCAATGGTAATAAAACATATTTACAGCATACACAGGGGACTCCCACATCATTAATCACATACACAAAGCACCTCATTTGTGCTGGCTACATTTCAAGTACACGGCTACTAAGTCTGGGTCTATGGTTTCTGAATGCAGTAAGTGTTTGTCCCATTATGTCCTTATATCCTCAGCTAGTAAGTATCTTTGCACTTAGACTATGTGTCTCACTCTCATCGGGTATGATCACAGAGCACAAATATGACAGTTTAACTTATGTAGTCTAGACCTAAAGACTATCCCAACAAGAACGAACAATGCACAACAAAAGCCCATGTGCACTGGGTATTTTAGCAGAGCGAAGTTTTAAATACGTGGCTACTCAAAATGGAGAAAGTTCATACATTAGTATTACTGAACGAACTATCAAATTAGGGACCAAATTAACATCCAAGAAATGCAGCGACCAGAGAAATCCTCCGAAATCTAGCCATAAAGCTGGTCTGAATAGAAGGGGGGGAGGGCACAAATTCATGCAAATGTGTCTAGCGAAGCTGTGGAACAGAGCACAAAGAAGTGGTCGGCACATTGCCCTCTCAGCTCTGCTATTACCCTGTCTCTCATCCTCCTCTTATAAAATGAAGATCATGTATCCTAGGAGGAGGACTATGTGTCAAATGGCTGGGGAGGATTTGTTGGATGTCACAGTTTATATTCGATTCCAACAGTAGAGAATGAAGCTGGCAGTGTTAACCTGAGTTTGAGTAATCATCGTGTCCATAGCTTCATAGCCAGAGTCCTGGATCCTACACTCTCCCATTCATCATGAAAAGCACAATGCTAATAAAACGGAAAAAAGCTGTTAAGTCAGAATGGGAGAAATCATAAGTTTAAAGCTCTAGATTTTCCTTCCAGGGTGTACTAAAATCTCCTCTAATGCATACCCCCAAACTATTATTAATAGTATAATGAATTTGTTTTCTGCTTTCTCCTAAAACCCCCAGGTTTTCCTAGATCATTGGATCCCTCAAATTGGAAAAGCGAAGAAGACTGTGAGATGTCTCGAAGCTGCAAGAGAGGAGCTGGTGGTAAAGAAACCAACAGGGAGCTGCAGAAGACACTCTGTGGTTAATCACAACAGACACGACCCCTGTTCAACTTCCTTCATTGCGAATGAAATTCCCTCCCTAAGTCAGCCAGGGAGACTTCAGTTCCACTCCTCTGCCACTGTCTTAGACATTCCTCTACACTTGATGGATTCTTCTTATATGTGAAACCCACACTTGAAAATTCTAACTCAAAGTTACTTGCAACCCCCAAACTAGCATTTGTGGTACTTACCCTGTCAATCAGGGACATGCATAGAGTAGCAAAAAAAATAAAATAAAATAAACTCACTTTGATGCACGTTTTGGGAGGAAATAAGGTGACACGTCTGTCACTTTCTCAGCTCATTCTGTGCCACATTTCATAATTTCTTTCTTTCTTCGTTTTCTTTCTTTTTCCTTCTTTCCTTTCCTTTCCCTTTATATGTTTTTCATTCTTTCTTCCTTCCTTTCCTTCCTTTCTTTTTGCCTAGGTGGTGGCTCTAGCATTTGAACAGAATCCCTACTGTTTCTGGAAGGCTTTGATGGGTCTTATGGAGAGAATGCTTGTATCAGATACGTTTCCTTCATTTGTGACTTGAGCCGTTGGCTCTCAGTTCAAGAGTCAACTATGAATCCAGTACGGATTATTTGGGCAGAAACACATATTAAACAAAGTTATGCATCAACACATGACAGAAAAAATAGCCAATTGCCCCCATATTTCCACTCAGGGTAATTGTGTAGTATTGGCAAGTTTTGTCACTATAGCGAATTCACAAACTCAAGAATAAACTATGTGTCGCAAAGGCTTCTGTGCTGAAGAAACTGAAATTCTCAAATAACTATTTAGTAATCTGCATTTGATTCGGACCCAGGTGAAATAAGAAGCTAAAGAACGGGGCCAAACCAGGCTTCTTGTTTCTAGACTGCGGTACACCCATGCAAGCATCACATCTATCCCACTCATTAGTAAAAGGACAAGGCGATTCACAGTTATGTGGGGGTTGTAGAAATGTCTAACAGCAAGTTTGCTAGCGAAAGCAAAACAAGCAACAATGTGTGCTTTAAATTTGAGATTGTGATTGACAAAAATCAACCATTGAATGTAATACATTACTAAGGTTTTCCTCTTACTGTTATTAGGGAAATGTTTAATCCTGTAATGTATTATATTTATATCAGGAAATCCTAGTACAGCCCACTATAGGAAGCACCGACCACAGGAATAAGCTTGTGAAGGGAACGGCTGTGCTAATGAAGCCAGTAAATGGTGCTGCACAGTGGAAACATGGGTGTAAACGCAGCAAACTGCACGCACTAAGCACGTCCCACTTGCTGTAACATTAATTTATTTGTTTATGTCAATAAGACTTCTGGATAAAAAAAGGAAAAGCAGTGTTGTAAGAAGCAATTGCTATGACTGTCAATAATCCTAGGCAAGGTGTGTCTGTGCCTGTTCACCAAATGATGGGTTTTCATTAGCTGAAATTAACCATTTGGTACTATAAAATCCGGTTTTCAAATAAAAAAATTGTGCTGTAACAAAAAAGTGCCTTTTTGTCATAACCTTCCATCAAAACAGCTATCCAGTATTCTCTATCAACATATGCAGTCACAAAAACGGCAAAGTACAGAATGGACTGCAATGATTTGTTGAAATGCCATCTCTATTAGACACAAATAGATTGTCTGGTTTAGAAGTTACCTGAGACCAATTTTAATCCCAGCCCTTCACTGCACTCTGATTAAATTTCTTTAAAGACATCTTAATTTCTCAGCAAAGAAATTATAAATCTTAGAGCTGGGGAGATAGATCAGTCAGTAAAGTGTTTGTCACACAGCATGGGGACCTGGGTTCGATCCACATAACATGTATGGGGAATGCCACACATGGTAGAATAAACATATCATAAACCTGGGGCTTGGGAAGCATAGACAGTGCGTCCTTGGGCTTTGGTGACCTTGCCGACCTGGTGAGCTTCAGGCCACGAGAGATCCTCTCTCATAAAACAAGGTAAACAAAATAAAAGGCTCCTGAGGAATACTGCCTGATGTTGTCCTCTGGCTTACAGACAGACACACAGAAACACATACACCCACACATACACAAATCTACACAGGACACACACATGCACACACAGAGAAAAATAATAAATATTTATTGAAAGCCTTCCTATTTTAAATCACACAAAACTGAACATTATTTTCTGAGGACAGTTAAGATCCCTCTGTCTTTTGTTTCAAATTAGACCCCTTCCCCAGCTTTTCTCAGAGTAGACAATGCTGGCAGGCCATTTCAGGAGAGCAATTTCCTTTGTAGCTCACAAACTCTCTCCAAGACTGTGATTACCTCTGTAACCTTGTCCTCTAAAATTCATGCTGTGGTCTCTTCTGTCCTTAAAGATTCACCATGGAACTGAATCCTGAAATGCCCAGACCTAACCAACTGAGAACAAAGGCAGAAAATCTCTCAGCTTTTAAGCAGAAAGCAGGTCATTCTTTTTCAAAGATCTGTACAGAATGAAACTACATTTTTTTTTTGGTCAGTGTTTATGTGCACTGAGAAAGTTTAGCCCCAAACTACCCTTGTTTTCCAAATGAGACCATCCATCCCTGAAAACTATAAAGTACAAATAGAATGTTTCAAGGCTCACAAAGAAGAAATTAGAATAACTTAAGTAACTTTCCAGTTACTTCTATCAATTATTTAAAAAAAAAATGACTAGTTGGATTTCTTCAGGGACATGACCCCTGATAGACTGCTTGTGTTCAAGTAGATGCCTGTACAACTATACAGATACAGGCAGCACTAATTGGACTGAGCCGGAGGACAGGGAGGACATGGAGATGGGAGGAGGTCATTGCGGGGGCTGAGAGTAGCTGGGAGGGTATGATCAAAGAATAAATAAAAATACATTTTAGGAAGAACTGACTATTGAAATATTTGTTAATGCAGATTACATGACAATCCCAAGACATAGGTCTCTCTATCCCCATAATCCTGTTGAGCAGCTACATAGGATAATAATTAGCAGTTGAGTAATCAGCAAGCAATAGCATCTGTAATAAGTTCTCTAAATGTCAAGAGAAACAGATTAGAAGCAAAGAAGATGTCTGAGAGGAAAATAGCACTTGCCACCAACCTGATGACCTAAATTCAATCCCCACATCCAACAAGGTACCAGGAGAGAAAGAACTAGATCTCCAGAGAGTACCATCGAAATGTCACTTATGTGCCTATAAACATACACACACACACACACACACACACACACACACATGGGAGGGAGGGAGAGAAGAAGGGAGGGAGGAAGGGAGGAAGAGAGGGAGAAAAAGAGGAAGAAAAGAAGGGAGAGAAAGAAATGATTTTTTTAAAGATCGAAATAGATTGAATTTCGATAGAAAGAATGAAGACTCAAAGAGCTTGTTCTCAAACAGCATAACTAAGAATAAAACAAAACCAAAATTCTTCTCTTATTGTCTCAAATTTGTTTTCTGCAAGTGAAAAAAAGAGCAAAAGAAGAATTCCACGGAGAGAGAAACACAGACAAATTACATCTTTACATTGAGGGGAAAATTTTTATTTTACATATTAAATTTGAAAGACACCCAACCTAAACTCTTTACATCCCTGACAATCGCATTCTCCCTTAGGACACTTATAAGATTCAAAATTGTTTTCATTTTCTAGTGTGGGTTTTATCTATAAAGTTTTCCAAAGATAGGTATTTAAATAGGGCAAAACTTTCACCATGGCAATATTTATTGTGAGGTAAATATCATTCTAGATGACCATCAGAGAGCACTACAATATGTGTCTCCGTCATGGTATTCTGTGCACTTACTTTAGACTGTAACATCTCCCCTGATGGCAAGATGCTCATGAGGAGTACACGGTGACTGCATTTTCATAAAATGTGTGAGCAACAGCTGATATATGAAGGGAAGGTGAAAACGTATTAACAGGATTCCTTTTCGTGTTTCTGGCTTCCTTGTAGTTCCTTTTATTTTATAAAAAATCTATATGATGCACACATAAAGGAAAATCTCATTCTGAAGCAGCAAACAAGTAGATTGCTGTTAGCATCATCACCTTAAAGAACGCAGCTGTTTAATTGCACGCCACAAGGAATACCATCCCCCATTCTGATATTTAGCGCAGGAAAAAAAAGCTAGCTGCTTACGTATGCTAGAATTCATTTTCATAACTTGTTTCACTAGTGTCTAGGAATATGTTATGTCTGCATAATAGAGTCAAAAGAATGGAAATACCCAAAAATGAGGTATTCTACTTGAATTATATTCAAAGAGTAAGAACAGCTTCATCAAAAAATAGAATGCATTCTATTTCATAGAGAAGTAGAGTACGTTGAATGAAATCCAGCCTTTTCCAGATGAATGAGGATCCGAATGCCTGAAAAGTCAATGCAATTGGTAAACCTCTTGACACCAAGTACACAGAGGACCAAGTATGTTCTGACTGTAGTACACATCACGAAAATGGGTTCCCTGAATAAGCCCAGTTGTTCCCTTATTTTCTATGAATATGTATGTTTCTCTTCACTCTAGCACAGAGAATTACAAACTTCTGTACAAGTCATTCCCATTAATCCCAGGGTTTTCCCCAACTCAGTTATTGAAAGAAGTACTTCATAGCAAAGTGATTGCTGAGATAAACAGCACTCCATCTTCTAACAACACAATATTGGGGTTCGTCTCTTGTTAGCAAACACATATCAGTTACCCAAGGAACACTTACAAAAATGTGTACAAAGGCAGAAACTAGAAACAGTAATAAAGAATGGCAGATTGTTCCATGGTGAGGTTTGTAAAGCCTATGGGACCATAGTATCATAGCCAAAATGAGAAGCCATGAGTAGGCTCAAAAATATTTGTAGTAAACTATCAAGATCTACATCTTCATTTTATCATTTAAAATCTCCTGGTCATTAAGACAAAGGAAACGCCCTCTGAAGGTCATTAGCAGATGTCACAAAAGAACATCTGACAAAAATGTTTTATATGAATTGGGATTTAAGAATACAGGATGAGTACCATTTTGTTATGTGATAATGATTTTGGAATAAAAGTATATGAGCAAACAAAAGAACAAGCAGGCCCTCAAACATGGCTGGCTGGAATATAAATCAGGATAGCATTTCCAGGGGGAACCCTGTCAGCACGTGTCAAAGCCTTAAAAGGGTGAACTCACTGGCAAAAGTATCCTATTCCTATGATAACTTTAAAAAAATAATTAAGCAGTGTTCCACATGAAAACCATCACAGCATCACCTAAATAGGGGTCCTGGATGTTTTTTAGCAAAAACTGACAAAATTAATCAAGCCCATGAAAGACACAATTATACATGAAACTTACAGATATTAGGAACTGTTCAAAAATGTTCCATGGTAAATAGTGCTATAAAACCGAATGGACAATATGCTCTCAGTTTCCGTTTTTCTGAGATGTATATATTTGTTCACAGGTGTATGTACATTTATGAATCAGCAAGATATATATATCAAATCATAAACTTGGATTAGTAACATCTTTGGATTTTCTTAAATTTCTATAATAAATTTATTATTTTCTTTCATAATAAATTATCTAATTAGAGCCAATATCTATTCACAGCATGGTTATCGATAATAACCAAGAGATTGGAAGAAAAAAGAGTCTACTGGTGGGTGAATAGAAAAATAAATTATGGTTTCCTACAGTACCAAGAAACTTCCCTTGCATACGTGAAGTCCCCAGATATCATGCTAACTCTAAAACGCCCAGCACCGTAGTGCATGAGTTGTAAGATCCCATGTATGTGAAATAGCCAGAATCGATATATTTCATGACGATGTAAAGCAGGCTGGTAGGTATCACAGAGAAAGGAAAGAGGAGAGACACTCTCTATTCAGTATGAGTTTCATGTTGGAATGAAGGTCACTGTCTTAGAATTAGATAAAGACGATGGTTGTCCATCATTAGAAACATGGTATAATAAATGTTGCTGGGTTGCTTGCATTAAAACAGTTTTACAGTATATGAACTCCACCTCACAAGATTAATAAAAATTTAAAATCTTCCTGAGTGAGGTTAGCCAGACCCAGAAAAACATGCATGGTATGTACTCACTCATAAGTGGACATTAGACATAAAGCAAAGGATAATGAGCCTATAGTCCATGACCCAGAGAAGCTAACAAGGAGAACCCTAAGAGAAACATTTATGGATTCCCTGGGAAGGAGAAATAGACAAGATCTTCTGACAAAATTGGGAGCTGGAGTATGGAGGTGGGGGAGAAGGAAGGGCAGAAGGGGAGGAGGAAGGGAGAAGGGGAGGGGTAGGAGAACTTGAGGGGAAGGGATGATCGAGATCGGGAAAGGACAGAGAGGGAGAGCAAGGAAAGAGATGTCTTGGTTGAGGGAGCCATTATGGGGCTAGCAAGAAAGCTGGCACTAGAGAAATTCCCAGGAATCCACAGGAATGATCCTAAGTAATGGTGGGGGAGAGGGAGGAGGGAAAGAGAGAAATCTGGCATAATCCAGATTCTAAATGATGTTTAGCCAACTATTTGTAAATCCTGAGATTTTTTCTTCCTTGAAACTGTCAGGCTATGTCCTCTGCCCTTTATTCCCTCAGTGGAAAGAGTTCCCATTCATCCAAGCACCAAAACAGAATTCCTAATTCTCTAACTACACAGATAGAAATAAAGCTAAGGTATCAAGGAATTCACAAAGGAACTAAGTCAATCTCTTTTCCAAATGGAAAGTCGAAGCCTAAGAGAAAGCAAGTAACTCAGGTCACACACTGGACAAAGAGCCCTAATTGCATCTCCAGATCATAGGCCACCACAACCCAGCATCCTGATGGGCAGGACATCACTTCTCTATCATTTAGTTTCTACAGAATCTTGTGAAAAAATTAAAATTTTGCCTCAGAATAACTAAAATTTGACTTGTTTTTAAGCTGCTACAAATCAATCCCAATTCTGCAGACCATACTTAAGAACCATTATGACTCCAATAGAGCAATTCCGCAATTAAGTCTTCCAAATTAAAAATTGTTCATTTCAAACGAAATCAATTCTGAGTACAACTTGTTCAAAAATCCTCATCATGTTAGAAATAGTGTGTGTGTGTGTGTGTGTGTGTGTGTGTGTGTTTAATGAGCTTCTAATTCATGGCAAAAAACCCACAACTTTTTAACTGGAATTTTCTGTGAAAGTGTCTAGAAATAAAGGTGCTCATTTATGCAGGCTAGGACAGGAAAGGGGAAATAGCAGCTGGTACAAATCCACACAACTCTTAAACAAACATGTTCTCCTGTAGTATCTGCTTGAATAAAGCAGTCTATCAAAACACAAAGTCCAGACCTACGCATGTGTCTGCTTCCATCTGTTCTTTCTGTTTCCCTTGGCACCCTCGCTGGGAAAGTGCTAAGGGAAGGATGCCTGTCCAGGGTCTCTGAATGTGAGACCCAGGAGACGCTAGACGCAGAGATCAGATTCCAGTGTTGCTGCATGGTGGTCCCTGATGAGGTAGGCTGTGGTGCCAGGACCAAAGTCCCATTAGCAATTATCTGCTTTCATAGTTGGGTTCTGAACAAGCTCCAATGTTATTTGTGGAGTGGCCACTGATAATGTTTGTTGCTAAGCATTTCGTCCCCTTAGTCATTTTCTGCCTATTTAAATAAAGTCATAAAAATTTTAGTGATTTAAACCAAGTTTACAAAGTTAATAAAAAAAAATGTCTCTCCCAAGAAATGTATTCCATGAGTAGCGTAGATTACAATTCAAAGCCAGAAAGTAATTAAAAAGCCATTTGGTGAGGAACCTATTTTATATCTACTCTTAACCACAAACATTCTGTTCATTTTAGGTATAATACTCAGCCTTAAGATTATACGGAAATAATATGTGCATAAAATGTTGAAGACGCTCCCTAACTCAACATGCATTCTCCCATGTTGCACTACAGAGATTGCTGGCCATGGGTCTGTGCACTGGCACCTATAATCGTTAGTCACAGTGTTACAATCACAGGTTGTGCTGGGAGGACGAGAGTTAACTGCCGATGTTCCAACTAGAACCAGTACTCTAGAGAAAGAAGTTACTCCTCCCAGAGAGCCAGCGAGCCAGAAACCAAGGGGGGAAGTTCTCTGTGGACTCCACACCTGGAGAGAAAGATGAGGTAATTTCTATAATGACAAGACATAATTTGTCTCCACAATTAGAGTGATTTACTTTCATGTCAGATGAAACTGGACTACGCTGCCATACTCATTTAAAAAAAGAAAAGGCACGTTAATCATTCAAACCAAGAGTTTTCCAGAGAAGGCATTTTGGTTTACCTCATTTTCTTTCCAAAAGAGATAAAGTTTCCATCTAGCAGTTTGCCCACTCTATTTTAAACACAAGATTAAAAGAGAAGTCCAAGCCGGGCGGTGGTGGTGCACGCCTTTAATCCCAGTATTCGAGAGCAGAGGCAGGCAGATTTCTGTGAGTTCGAGGCCAGCCTGGTCTACAAAAGCTAGTTCCAGGACAGGCTCCAAAGCTACAGAGAAACCCTGTCTTGAAAAACCAGAGAGAAAGAAAGAGAGAAAGAAAGAGAGAACGAGAGAGAGAGAGAGATCCAAAAAAAATTCGACTTCCTCCTCATAGTATTAAAACACCTCTCTAATTCATTTCATGTTTCTTTTCTGAGACAAATTTCTTTTTAAATCCAGCAAGTATTTATTTTTGATCAGGAAACCCATCTCCTCCTTCAAAACATCCAAAATAAGGACTAGAGAGATGGTTCGGCGTTAAGAACACACACACACACACACACATGTATATATATTGCAAGCAAAACATTCACACAATAAATGTAAAACTTAAAAAATTTTTTAATCTTTTTAAAATCTAAAATAGAAGACTGGACTAAATATCCAGTAATTCTATTTAAATATCATTCAACAGAAAGCTTGAAAATCCTATTAGAATCAAGCTTCAGAAACAGTTTCCAGGAGAGGAAGGGTATTCTGAGTTGAATCATGTCCTCTTGAATTCCTGTGCTGGAGTCCTAAGACCCAGTGCCTCAGGATGTGACTTTATGTGAAGATGGGGACTAGAGAGATCTAGGTATGTGGAATGGACGCTTAAAGGAAATCCCACACTAGCTCAGAATTGAGAAATAGATGGTTACTTATTTAGGGGTAAACTCACAAATCAGAATTCTCTGCTTAAATGGAGAACAGCGTTGGAATCCAGCAATCCGAAAGAGCAGCCAGAGAAGAAGGGGCGGACGCTGGTTTTGCATTAGCATAAAAAGTATAAGAGGTCACGCCTCAGTAGGCGGGTAACCACCAGCTGTAAGACTTCCTACAGCATAGGTAAGCTAAAGTGAGGTTAGCAGGTTGAGCTTCAGTCTACTATACTGTGGTCAAAGAGACGGGTATCGAAGGAAACAGATATAAAGAGCTACAGGGTGAAAAGGGTCATCTACAGCTGAAGAGGGAGGTCTGGACTAATTCTTCTTCCAGCCCTCAGAAGAACAATCCTTGCAGAGGCCATGGCTTTGGACTTCTCACCTCCCCTTTAAGCCAGCCACACACACACACACACACCAGCTAACTAATACAAAAGTCTATCTCCACCTAGAGAGAAAAGGCACTATCACATGACCCAGAGTGGCTGATACTGCTTTTTTAAAATCTCTTAAAATATTCACAATCCTGTGTACAGCTCACTGAAAGAGATGAGTAAACAAGAGATCGTGAATACAATGAAAACTGGAGTTGTTTCTCTGGGAGAAGGCCTTGTATTTGCAAGGAACCCTGAAGTGTACTCTGTTGAGCATCACTGAACTACCCACCCTTCCGCCTCACCACTGCCTCTCACTTTGCCACCAATTAGCAAAGCTCCTGCAAAGAGGTCCTGCTGGGGTCCTCTGCTGGTGGCCTCTCCCAAGCTGCTTGTGGCCTCTCCCAAACTGATGGTGGCCTCCCTTCTCTCATGTCTAATCTCTCCCACGCCCTCTCTACTCAGCTCTTTCCTCAATCTTAGTTTGGGCTTTCTGTTGCTGTGACCAAACACCATTACCAAAAGCGACTTGGGGAGGAAAGGGTTTCCCTGCACTTTCACATCACAGTCTGTCATCTGAAGAAGTGGGTGCAAGAATCCAAGCCGGCCAGGAACCTGGAGGCTGGGGCTGAAGCGGAGGCCATGGAGGGTTCTGTTTACTGACTTGCTCTCATGGCTTCCTTGGCCTGCTTTTTTACAGCACCCAGGACCACAGTAAGATGGCGCCCTCCTTGGGTTCACCTTCTTATTTAGCTTCTTTAGGATATCAAATTATAGACTCACTGACCTTTATTTATCTCTAGAAACCAATTATGAGTGAGTACATCCCATGTTCATCTTTTTGGGTCTGGGTTACCTCACTCAGGATAGTGTTTTCTATTTCCATCCATTTGCATGCAAAATTCGAGAAATCATTGTTTTTTACCGCTGAGTAGTATTCTAATGTGTATATATTCCACACTTTCTTCATCCATTCTTCCATTGAAGGGCATCTAGGTTGTTTCCAGGTTCTGGCTATTACAAATAATGCTGCTATGAACACCATAGAACCTTCATCTGGCGATGGATGGAGATAGAGACAGAGACCCACACTGGAGCACTGGACTGAGCTCCCAATGTTCCAATGAGGAGCAGAAGGAGGGAGAATATGACCAAAGAAGTCAGGACCACAAGGGGTGCACCCACCCATGGAGACAGTGGGGCTGATCCATTGGGAGCTCACCAAGGCCAGCTGGACTGTGACTGAAAAAGCATGGGATAAAACCGGACTCTCTGAATTTGGCGGACAATGAGGGCTGCTGAGAAGCCAAGGACAATGGTACTGGGTTTTGATCCTACTTCATGTTCTGGCTTTGTGAGATCCTAGCCAGTTTGGATGTTCACCTTCCTAGACCGGGATTGAGGGGGGAGGACTTTGGACTTTCCACAGGGCAGGGAACCCTGACTGCTCTTCAGACTGGAGAGGGAGGGGGAAGAGTGGGGGGGAGGGGGGAGGAGGAGGGGGAGGGAAATGGGAGGCGGGGAGGAGGCAGAAATTTCTTTTTTTTTCAATAAAAATAAATTAATTAATTAATTTAAAAAAAGATGGCGCCCTCCTAAATCAATCAACCAACAAGAAAATGCACCATAGGCTTGCCCAGAAGGCAACATGAAAGGGGAATTTTCTCAGTTGAGGTTTTCTCTTCCCAAAGGACTCTTGTTGTGCCAAGTTGATATAAAACTATCCAGCACAGCCAAGCAATGGTGGCACACACCTTTAATCCCAGTACTCAGGATGCAGAGGCAGGTGGATCTGTGAGTTTGAGGCCAGTCTGGTCTACATAGTGAGTTCCTGGAAAGCCAGAGCTACACAGAGAAATCCTGTGTCAAAAACAATCCACAAAAACCAAGCCAGCACAGTCATGGACTCCAAACTCCTCGAGCCCCTTAAGGAATCCTTCCTCAGCATCCCTCTCACTAGGTATAAAATGCCAGATTCACCCTGACTTTCCCACAACACACTCTCCACTGGCCTCTGAGTTCCCATTCTCCATTAATCTCCTGACTCTCCCAGTGCATCAATGCTTGGTCCTTGAACCCTTCTTTCTCTAACTAGCATCTCCCCCAAACCAATCTTCGTAAGGCCTCTCCTAACTTTCAAGATAGACAAAATAAACTTAATATACAACAATAATACGGAATGGGTGGTCCCCATCTCTCCATTCCTAAAAGCTTTATCTATAACGTTTCATCAAGATAACTGCAATCCCTGCCTAGTCCGTCCTCATCCAGAGCTCTGTCAGTGCACATCAGCTAGAATGGTCTTTTTGACATGGAGCTTCTGCAGCCAAAGCCTTCCATGGCTTCCATTTCGTTCTGAATAAAAGACCAGAAGGTTACCATGCCCAAGGCACAGCACAATCTGCCTCACTCCATCCACCCAATGTGTGTTCTCACCTCTTGCCATGCGCTCCCTGCTCATACCGCTCAAGCTTGGCGAGTCACTCTTCTTAGAATAAGTCACGTGTGTGGTCACCCAGGGACCTTTGCTCTCGGTCCTTCCGTGGGCATCTGCATGCCTCGATTCCTCCCTTCTCTCAGGCTCTGCGGAAGCCTCACAGCACAGAGAGCCCTCCTCTGATTGCTCAGACTTCCCCGTCTTCTTATGTCCTATTTTCCTTCCTGACCCCAGCACCTCCTGCCACATATCAGCACAATCCCCAGTTCAGTTTCCCAACCCCAAAACTCCATTAGAACAGAGTTCTCTCCATTTCTGTTCTCTGGTATAGCCCTAGTATGCAGGCCAGGGACAAACACAAAAGAGGGTTGAATAAATATTTGTTGAAAGAATGAAAGAGCGCCATATGGCCTGGCAGAGAGTCGGTATTAAATAGATGACACTTTGAAATAGACATGAGATAAGTGATGGGGGAGGGGCATGGTTCTCGCACACACACACACACACACACACACACACACACACAGAAACTAATGTCCTCCTATTGAGGCCAGAGGACAACTTGCTGGACTCAGCCCTCTCCTTCCACCATGTGAGTGTGCCAGGATGGAAGTCGGGTTGTCACGCTTGATGGCAGACACCTTTACTTGCTGGGTCACCTTGCTAGACTTTGGCAACTGATTCTTAACCATGCCTGCAAACCGGGACCCAGCTCCTGAGCCCAATCCACAGAGGTTCCTAAAGTGAGAATAACTTACTGGTACACATCTCTGATGTGTAATCATGCTGGCATTTGCTGGTTTAGAACATACTTCATACTGCTACTTGCTTCTTTCTTTTCTCCTAAAAGAAAACAGTTGTCTTTTTTCATGATTACCTTCATTAGTCAGTGAGCTGTTAGAACTTGACAGAGAAGGTTGGATCTAAGGGTCATTTAAGAAGTATGTGTTATGTCAATCTACAGAAAACTGAAAGAAAATACAGATATAATCATTCAGAGAGGATATGCATGATGGTTGTAGGAAGATAAGTAGTTAGATAAAAATATAAAGATATTAGTCAGCCAATTATAACCAAAAAAATACAGACAAGCCTAATGATCTCATAGCAGATATAGTAATATAATTTTAATTAATACCGTATACATGTAATTGTCCTTTCAACTGAACACAGTCTACTCTTGTCATCCAGAGTGTGTGTCAATTACCAGAACCTAAAGAACGTCTTCATTATAGCCTCTAATTGAGTGGTATGAGAGCTACCATTCTCACTTGCACTGGGGAAGACACGGACATTACCCCATTCATTATCCCACAGCAGACTTATGAACCATCAATAATTTTATTCAGATTTTCTTTGTTATTTTTTCAGCTTCCACTTTTAGTTTTAGCTTCTGATTTCAGACAGCATAGCCTGATAATGTCTCATAAACTGCTACCTCTGTTTTATGAACCTTGCATTCTCAGAGCAACAGCAGAAACTGCCTGAAAATGTCAGCACTTTGACGTGATGTTTACCATAGATGAACCACAAACAGCCTTGCTTCCCCAAAACAAACTCTCCCAGTCAAGAATCTATTAAGTTTGAATGACAGCTCCTCAGTCCGTCAGCATCATGTGAGAAAGAAGGACTCTGCACAGACATGCCACCCTCAGGAGGGTCAACGAGCACCTTGTATACAGGCCACACAACAGGACATTGAGACCTCACAGCTCCTTGGAAAGATCTGCCCTAGAAATGAGAGATTTCTGAGACACCTCAAGAAAAGATCACCCCTGAAGAAGAGGAATAATCTAAAGATGACTGAGTACCAGGCAAGGAATGATAAATACAAAACTCTAAGAATCGACCATGCTAATCTATGAACATAGATCAGTTCTACCTAGGCACAGGGGCAGGCGATGGGGGTCACAAGAAAGTGCAGACTTTGGAGACAAACATGCCCCAGCTTTCTGGCTAAGCAGTTTGTCATCTCATGGAAGTTGCTATTGTCCTTTTGCTCCATTGTTCTAAAAGCAGATGTGGATTGCTGTAAGGAGCGTGGCTACGAGAAGCAACGCATCCCAGCTTTAACGCTCAACAAGTGGTTCTGACTACCAAAAGACTCGGCTTTTCTGACAAAATGTTAGAATTTACATAAAAGACCAGATGATTAATTTATAAAAGCAAACGGCTTTTCAACCCATCAGGGGAAAATCAATTAAAAGTAAAATTGTAGAGAAAAACAACCAAATAAAGTAGGAATTAATGCAGAATGCTTCAGTAAAAGCTGAACAAACAAGGTCTTTAAATATAAAGATAATATTATAAAGATGTCAATTTCCTAAGTAAACTAAGAGATTTAACAGAGGAAATTGTGAACCCTTTTAAATGTATTCTGAGTTGGAATTGAAAGCATAAATGAGTGAGAATAGCTGATAAACCTTTGAATGAAATCAAGTAGAATATAAAAGAATGAGAGGGGAGAGAGTAGGGAGAAGGAGAGGGTTGGGGAGAGCTTGGGGGAGTGGGATGGTTGAGATGGAGGAAGGGTGGATATGGGAGTAGGGAATAAGATATCTTAATTGAGGGAGCCATTTGGGGGTTGGCAAGAAGCTTGGCTCTGGCGGGGTTCCCAGGTGTCCACAGGGATGACCCCAGTTAGGACCCTGGGCAGTGGAGGAGAGGGTGCCTGAACTGGCCTTGTCCCATAGCCAGACTGATGACTATCTTGCATATCACCATAGAACCTTCATCCAGTGATGGATGGAGATAGAGTCAGAGACCCACATCGGAGCATGGGACTGAGCTCCCAAGGTCCAGTTGAAGAGCAGAAGGAGGGAGAAGATGAGCAAGGAAGTCAGGACCACAAGAGGTTGGTTCACCCACTGAGATAGTGTGCCTGAGCTAATGGCAGCTCACCAACTCCAGCTGGACTGGGAATGAACGAGTATGGGATCAAACTGGACCCTCTGAATGTGGCTGACAATTGGGGCAGACTGAGGGGCCAATGATAATGGCACTGGGATCTGTTTCTACTGCATGTGCTGGCTTTTAGGGATCCTATTCTATTTGGATGCATAGCTTCCTAAGCCTAGATGGAATGGGGAGGGCCTTGGATTCCCACAGGACAGGGTACCCTGTCCTCTCTTAGGAATGGAGGGGGTATGGGAGGAGTGTGTAAGGGAGAGAGGGAGGAGGGGAGGAAGTGGGAATTTTTGCTGAATTAAAGTTTGTAAATGAACAGTTTTAAAAAATCAAAAAAGTATGTACTAAAATTCTATATGAACTCTTGGTACAGAAAAAAAAATACATAGCACAAAAAGTAAGGGGTTGGCATGGTGCCACATGTCTACATTTGAGAGACAGAGGCAGGAGGGTTGGGAGTTCAAGGCATGCCTCAGCTACACAGTGAGTTCAAGTTAGCATGGATTACATGATACCCTTTTCAAAAAGCAAATGAAACAAAGAAATAAAAACATAGCCCCCAAAAATCAAATAAATGTGTATAAATACCTTCCACATATTATATAAAACAATAGATTTTAAAACTATATAGAAAAATACATATACAAAAACTATATATACAATACATAGTATAGAAAACAAATGAATAGAGAAAAGGTGAGTTATAGATTACTCGAAATATATTTATAAAATTATTTATGTCGGCATTTTTCTCTTATGGCCTTGACATGTGGTCATCCCTCTCACTGGACTTCTTAGCCCTCTTGCCTCCCGAGACAGCCTTCCCAGGAAGGTAGAAAGGGTACCCAACAGGGCAAAAGCCACTTTTCAATAGCCTCCTTCAATACTGTGCTATACAATATGGTGAATAAAGGGGCCCCAAGGCCTAATGGATTAAGAGTGAGAGACATCAAATCCTAAACGATGAGTCCAAACACAGGATGCTCAGCATATTGTTAAATAAGAAAATAAGCTTTTAAAACTAATGTAGAAAATATTCCCGTTTTGTAAACAAATTTTCATAAGAAAACGTATGCAAAAGATATTTTGACATATAATAGACACGCCTTATCCTGACAGTTAAGAGCACAGGCTGGAAGCACAGCCTGGTCATGCAAGTAGCTCACACATACTAGAGCAGGTCAAGGCTGAGCGCGTCAGAATTTAGGGGCATTAACACATACAATGCACCTCAAATTTTTAGCTAAGTTTTCGTCCTTATATTTTATTGTTCTTATTATAAAAATGCTAAGATATTAAGAATAGTGTGTTTATTTGGTGGAACTTTGGGTATTTTATTGTTTCATTTTTCTATAGTATGCATTTATTGTTACTAATTCTTAAAAGTAATAAATGTCAGAAACTTGGAGTAAACAGTATTAATAACTTACCTGGTCTTAAGATAAATAAGTATGTCCTTAGTGCACCTGGCTCAGGGGTATTAAACCATCAATTATTATTTTGATTCAAGTTACTCCCTAGTATGTATTATTGATTTGCACATGAATAATCCAATCAAGTCTGCTTTAAGCTTCCATTTCAAATGGTCAATTCTTTTTGCTCTCAGTTTTAGGGTGATAAACAAGGACCTTGATCTATTTTAGCAATATTAGAATTAATTGCTTAGCACAACACATAAGAAAACCCACTATTCTAAACCAAAGTACTAAAAATAAAGATTTGCTTTCTTTCCTGTTTCAAGGGTTATGACTACAGCTCTTGGTGAAGTGTTCTTTGAGTCCATGGTTATATAGACAGTTCAGTACACCAGAACTCATGGTTCCCATAGTTACACCCTAGGCCAGTGTTCTGGTCAAAGCATGAGCCCTGCCAAGTCTCGGAGTACAAAATAGCAGCTCCTATGAACATAAAACACCTACTGGATGAACTCAGCTCTGCATTCTTCTGCTATTTACCAAGCCAAGTTATCTAAGTCAAAATTATACCAATGTCTGTTAAATGACTACATTTTACATGTTTGAAGTTTTAAGCTGACCACCCTCAATTTCTTTGCATAGTCTTGATAAGGCAAACTTTTCAATAATTGACTTTCCTAATTTATACATCAAACCAATACATCTACAACTTTGTCCCTAAGTATTGCCTGTGTGTTGAACTGGTGACTAAATTAAATGCTGGCCTTCATGTATCATGCATTCTGTTCACACATAGACCCCAAGGCTGATCTGATCAGTCATTGCTTTAGTAGCCAGGTGACAGATATGGCCACAAAAGTAATCTTAAGAATTCACCAATTCCCTGCTGAGTGTGGTGGTGCATGCCTTTACAGCCAGGAATGTTACACCCTGTCTTTAAAACAATTAAAAATTAAAGAAAGGACAAGAAAGGAAAGGAAAGGAAAGGAAAGGAAAGGAAAGGAAAGGAAAGGAAAGGAAAGGAAAGGAAAGGAAAGGAAAGGAAAGGAAAGGAAAGATTTCACCAACCCTACACTTAAAGATGTAATTTTCAAGACCAGAAAAAACAGTCTACATTTCAATGCTGTTTGTTTACTCATTATTCTAGCTTTTCAAAAAATATTTTGAGTCTCCTTTCTGCTTTCTACTCACTAGGCATCCTGCCCAGCTTTTAATTTTATAATATTTGGTTACACCTCCTTGAAACCAAAGTATTAATTAAAGCAGAAATAGTAAATAGTAATAGGTCAGGGATTTAATACTATACTGGACAACTTCATCCAACTTGGTGTAAATTTTTAACATTATAACTTTGGAATATATTTGATTAATCAGGAACCTGTTTAGCATCCCATCACCCATCATGCACTTCTGAGTCTTGTCCATAATGATAGAACAGCACAAATGCCTTGCTAAATGTGGAGAATCACTGTCTCTTCATCATATCCAGAGCCACTAGTCTTCCCCCATTAACCTCCAGCTAGCTTCTATGCTACTTCTCTGCTGACTGCCTTCTCCTTCTGCTTGCTCTTGAAGCACTAACATTTCCCTAAGCACATTACATTTGCTATTCTTGCTGTGTGCTCAGAGCCGGGGTGATCTCATCAACACCAATGACTCAGTGGCTCATGTGCTCAAAGCTCCTAGCTCCACTCTATCAGCAGGATTGCCCTATATGAACCAGATTTCAGGAGAACCATTTGGACACCTCCTGGGCACTTCAAATACAGGATGTGCAAAGCTGAACTCATCCTACTCCTCCCCAGCTTCTTCCTCCTCGTTTCTCACCTTACTGATCAGTCTCAGTAAAAGGCAGCACTGGCATCTACCTAGAGCAATACTTGGGAGGTGTTTGAAAAAGGAGGTGGGCACAAAGTCCCACCCTTAGCTAACTACATATTGGCATTTGATCTGTTAGAAGAGGGAGAGTCAGATTTATTTTAGGGGTATGGCCCTTCTAGGGAATGCCACACATCTATGGCTATAAGGGTAGCATAAATTGAGCTTGATGGGTTAAAGAAAAAGGACTTAAAATTGGGTGAGTAGGGAAGGGGAGGATGGGTCTGGGAGGGGTCAGGGGAGGGAATTAATATGTTGTACAACGCTCTCAAAGAACTAATAAAATTGGGAGAAAAGAAAAGTTCCCATTTTTAGGAGTCCATGACTAGATATGTCCTTAGATAGATTTATATCAATTATTATTAAATTTTTATACTATATACAATTTAAAATAACCTACTTGCTTCAAATTTAATTCACCCATTTGTTCAACAGGCATTTACTGAGCACCTAATATATGCCAGACCCTGTGTAAAGTGCTAGGAATACAATAAAATACTCATACACATAGAACACATCACCTACAAGTTTAATATGCAGTGGGAGAGGGAAGAGTCATATGAGCAACTGATTACAATATATGTTATTATGGATGCCAAAAATGAAAGTGAGAAAAACAAAAGCATAACCTAGAAATAAAAGGGGAGTTGTAACTTTATGCACCTCTCCAGGGAGAGCCTGGGAAGATGATTGCATAGGAACATGGAGGACATGGGAAGAAACCCAAGCACATATCTAATAGGAGGTTCTAGGCAGAGGAAATTCTGCATAAACCCTGAGGAAGAACGCTCTTCAGAGGGGAATCTAGAGTGTGCCATTGTGCAAATGTAGTCCTCAGAGTTCATACGTTGAAAACTTAGTCCCTAATGTGGCGATATCTGAAGATAGGAAGGGAATGAGTCAAGAGGGCATCGTTCTATGCACGTGTTTATGCCGTTACTACAAAAGTGAGTTCACTGTAAAAGACAAGTTAAAGTCTCCTTCTCTCACAGCCTCATTCGCCACATTCTGCAGCGAGGCTCTCACTGGACAGCAGCCCCTTTAATCGTCTTCTTAGCTTCCAGAACTGTCAGCCAAACAAATGCCTGCTTGTTATGAAACTACCCAGTCTGGGATATTTTGTTAGAACAGCACAAATTAGACAAGACAAGAAGTCGTCTAAGAGGTGAAATTATCACTTTCATCGAGGCCATTTCATGTTGCGCCCTTGTTATGGTTTAGATCAGGAACACCCTATTAGACTACAGTATTAGACACCCCAGTGGGTGGTGCTATGCCCCTCTGCTAGTCCACTCCTGAAGCCCCAACCCATGGTGCTCTGTTTTACCCCTCACTACGAGCTTATAAGTGACAGAACCAATTTCCCATGGACCAAACGCCCTGAAGTCATCAGTCAAGATAAATCTTTCTTCCTTCAAGACGATTTCCTCAAGAATCCTGATGGGCAGCTGACACACACAGACGTATACACCGGCATCACCACTTTGGTGTTTAATAAAGCCTTAAAAAGGTTTTATTATATAGAAAAGTAACGTTTTGTGTAACTTATGGGGTTTTTCCTTTGAAGTTTAAAAGATTTAATATTTCGATCAAAGAGTGAATAAAAAAGGTTTGAAAAAATATAACGAAAACTACCCCATAGGTAGTTGATTGATCTTTCTTCTCTTCAGTTCCTTAAAAGACTTTAGAACCAGCAAGCCAACCTCTATGCTTTCCCATCAAAGAAAAGCAGAACATTGATTTTTCAGGATTATTTTATTTCAAATGTCAATGGCATGAGTGACTGTCTAGTAAATTACATTTTTAATCCGATATTTTCTGGTACTTGCAATTTCACAGTATTAAAAGTACATTTCCCTTGGGGATATTTCTAATAAAGATGATAACATTTTAGAAATAAATCAATATTGATACTTACATGAAAGTTTTCACCTGGGAAGTGTAGCATTTCTTGATCTTAAATTTTCTGAATGTCAAATAAATTCATTTTTTATTTAAAAAACTAATTTATGTTTGAATATTCTTTGTTGACTGCAGTGTGAAATCATGATGGGAAGGGAGACATGGGGTGGTGTGGCCCAGAAGCCCCAGGTGGTGACAGGTCAGATCCTAAACAAGACATACACCAGGAGGAGGGCACACATTTCCAACAGTTTCCTACTTATTTTGAATATTCCAGAAGATAATTACAGCTACAGAAAACGCCTCTCCCAATAGGTATCAAAGATGGAAAACATTAACCAAGAAGGCTGGCCATCGCTCGCCTTAAATATTACAGCCGTTTGTAGGCTAATGCCAGTCTTGGGTGTAGTACTTAATGATTTCCATATTTGTTTCTTCTTTCGGGGTGAACATCTAGAAAGTGCTGGCCGTATCCTCTGCATCCTGCCTCATCACCAGCATGCACACAGGTCTTGGTGTCCAGACAGTAACTGAGAAACGTTTGCTGAGGTACTTCCCAAGAATGGGAGGATCACATGGTCCATTCAATGTGGTGGATGGCTTTCTAGGATGTTCTGCTGAAGCAGGAAGTCACTGGGGTGAAAGTTCAAGGGCTTTTGGAATAAAACTTGTCCCCACATTTTTTAGAATAAAAACTTTACTCCTTGTTTTATTCTAAGAGCAGTGGGCTGTATATAGCAGAGTGCACCCTAACTACCAAAGGGAACTAGGCCTCTGCCTCAGAGCTTCTGATTTAATCGGTTGTGAATAGAGCCAGGACCCAAGATACTGTGTATCTAACGAGTTCTGAGATAATGCTAGGTGTTGCTGGTCCTAGCATCATTCTGAGGACCACTGACCTAAAGGGAAGAAACAGGTCTTTAGTAACAAAGCTTTGACCACAAATAATAAATAGGATCTTCTGCCCCAGAATTTCAAACTGAAGGCCAGCATATCACCATCGCTGGGTGTTTATTTCTGTCTTAAATCGGGTACAACTGAAAGAAGATGTCAATTATGACTAATTGCACCATAAAAATCAATTTCTGCATATAATTGAAAAAGCAAAGCTAACCACTTACTCTCTTTTGAAGGCAGTGATTAGTGCTTCCAAAGAAGATCTATGTCTTACTTATTTTTATAATCCCAAAAGTGCTTTCAACAAAAAATGGCCTCAATCATTGTTTGCAGAGTAAGATTATGTAATTCCTTTCCTCGGTGAGCATACTATGTACGTGGGGAAAATGTGTGCTCAAAGATTTTGATAATCTTTTGACAAGGGTAGCGTATGCTATCCTTGCGTGATTTAAAAAAAATACGGGCCCCTTCTGAGCACATGATTTGGGAGAAGGCATCCCTTCCTCCACACATGGCAGAGCACACGCTTATCACACTGAGCTCTGGGAAGATTCTAGCTCTTTCTTGCTCCTTGGATAAAACACAGAGTCACTCACTCATACCGGAAGCTTCCTGCATATAATACTCATGGGCAAACATAGAGCTGCCAGAAAGAGAAGGTGCTGCAGCTGGACCGCAGAAGAGAGAAAAGGTCCATTGTCTTTTGTGGTACAGGCAGAGTCAATGGAGGTCTAGAACAGGAAGGGTCACGTGCCTGAGATGCTCTATCACCACCACCCAGGACCTTCAGCCAGAAAACTTCTATTATAGTAGCTTGCCTCTCGCCCCTCACTGGGGTAATGCTATGGTTGGATGTGTGTGCTGAAGGTTTGGTCCCCAGCTAGAGGAGGTATTGAGAGCTGACTGGATCTTAAGGGAGCTATTCATTGATAGAGTTCTCTATTCATGACTTCATAGCTAAAGGGCCTACTTGGAGGAATAGATGAACAGTGTATCTTGTCTCTAAACCCTTCCGTCCCTCCCTCTCTTTCTTTGTCCCTTTTTGCCTCCATCCCTGGCATGAAGTCAGAAGCGTCCTCTGCCAAGCCCTTCCACACCCTCATTTTTCTTGGTCTTGCTTCAGGCCCAAAGCAATAGAGCGAGATGACTACAGCCTGAAACCGTGAGCCAAAATAAACCTGTTCTTCTAAGCTGTTCCTCTCATGTATTTTTGTCACGGTGACAAAATGCTATCGCACGCAGGTGGCTATGCATTCTCAGTATACGTGGTATTTCCCATCACACCATTTATAGCAACCATAATTTTGTGATGTGTGGGTTTGTTTGGGATTTAACCCACAAGATTATAAAGCTCTGTGTGAGAAGAGGCCATGTGGTTTTCAACATTTTATTACAATTGCTTGGTACCTAAGTATTATAAATGTGTGCATATAATACATATATATTGAAAGTGAACTATTAGAATATGTTAAGAAATTCAGTAAAGAAAGAATTATCTGTGGTTTCTTCCATGGAAAAATAAAGGACAACCAGAACTTGAGATTAAGACAGTCCAAAGCAAGAATCGCCAACACTGCTGCAAAAAGCATCGCAAGCAAAGTGTGCCGCTGTCTGCACTGTGTGCTGCTATTTTCTTCCCTTGTGCTAAAATATGACATTTCACAGATCTATCAACTCCTGGCTTTACATTGTAAATATTGATGGTGTGAATACTTGCTCACATTTGCCTAAAACATGGGAAATGGAACTGAGCATGAGAACTTGGATGGAAAATTCACCTCCACAGGCACAACAAGCGAGAGTAATGATGGTAGCTGCGTGAAAACAGAGGTGGGGTTCTAGCTCCTCCGGTGATAGTGATTCCCCCGTAGCTCATGGTCAGAGTCTCCTGTACGTAGTCATTTACAAGTTTTCTGGTTTATACGAACTTAGAAATATCAATCACTTCCCCATCTGGGACGGCTTTACAGCTATCCTATCCTCTATCCCCTTCCTCATCTGCGAGTTGAGAACAACTCATCCTGGCTGATCCTGGTAGAACCGCTCAGGCACAGAGCGCCAGCAACATGAAGAGCACCAGCCAAATGAAGAGCCTCTTGTCAGCTCTCATCTTGTGCAGGGCACTGGTCAGGCACCTACCCCTTTCTTCTTCGGAGTCTTTCCTCCCTTCCTTCAAAATCCCATAACTCCCCATTCTCCACTCTAGCCATTGTTCTGCCTCTCCTTTGTGAACGTTTCTGCTCCATTCAGTGTTGGTAAAGCCTTAGTTCTACCCTTTCAACCATTCCTTTTATCCACGTGAATATCGGGTCCCCCTACTAGCCCAGACCATGATCCTTCTCTTCCCCCCATTCCTTAACCTTGGGGCTAGAGGCACTTCCTCCTAATCAGGCTGGAAACCCTCAACCGCTCAGCACTCACATCCACTTATTGCCAATCTAACAGCATCTTTTCCACTTCCGGTGCCTTCCCTCAGCTGATACCCCGCCTCCCTTCCCCTGGACATTAACTACCACCCCCTCCAAGAAGGTCTCACCTCTCTCCATTTCCAACGTTTCTCAACCTGGCCTCCATCCTACTGCCAAACTAAATGTTTAAAGTCTTCTCTTGCTTCTGGCTGCCGATCCAGGGAAGACCACCTTCTTCTCAGCATGACGTCAGACCCCTCGCGACCAGACTCCTGCGCCTCTCGGATCCACTGCCCAGGAAGCTCCTTGCTGCTCACTATAGTCCAGGTGTACCCAATCATGACACAATACAGCGTTGTGTTTCTGCCACTCTTTGGTCTGGGCTCTACACCTGAAACGCCTTTTCCCCAAAGAAGCCACAGTCCTGTCTGACTCTGACACTTATCTTTTTTGGTAAATTCCTGTTCATCTTTCAAGCCCTCTTCGCTTCTTTGTTAATTCTTTCCCAAGCCGTCCGTGTGGGATCAAATCCCTTATTATAATTGGTTGTTTGCATATCTGCTTCATCCTTCCTCATATATATTATATTATAATTTTGTATTTATTTTGTTATATTTATCATGACATTTTGCCTGCAGACTAGTGTAAACTGAATCAATGTTGATGGAATAAAAGCTGTTGGCCAAAAATCATCACCCACTAAAACTTCAGATATACCGTGCAAGATTTCAGAGCAATGAACTAAGGACCTCGTGATTGCAGTTACTAAATTTAAATAATGTATACATAATCCACTTAGTTCTGTTCTTTTTTGTTCTCACAGGCTCTTTTTTAATATCACATTGCAATGCTGAATCATCTGTTGGCCTGGATACGTTTTCCTCTGGCTGCCCTAATAAGTCCAGTTAGTCAATTAGTCAAAAAATCTTACTAAAGTCACAGGTGTAAGCCTAGGCTTGAGTCTGAGCCTTTGAAGTCTCCCCTCACAATGCTTCCTGAAATAGTAGCCTCAAGCTCCACTAATCTAACCATCAACAACTCTTCACACTGATACAGGTTTCTCCTTTGATATATTACACGTCCTCATAATAAAATAGGGCATTCATTAGAGTCAGTGTGCCAGTAAAAAACAAATGCACAAAACCCCAGGAAGTTTTCCCCTCATACAAGACCCCAAATATTCGCAAACCGCTCTTATGTCCGGATACCATTTAAAGACATCACATCCTGTCCTTGCCCTTCATCTCTGGGTGCACAGACTTGATTTCTTGTTTCTCTCTCCCAAGATGTCCCTTCCTGTTGGTGTACTTCCACGCTGCTGATCTGATCAGCAGCTGAACTTCCAAGAGCCATCACTTGACTTACCCTTTCCACTCCATCACCCAAGGACTTTGGCAGCACTGTACTCAGAACCTCACTCTAGAGTCCACTTTGCCACGAAATCTAAGGTGAAAACCTCAGCCCACAGCCAAATTGAATCTTTGAAAATCCTTTGTCTCATCTCGGGCAATTGTCATCAGCTTCCTCCCAGACCAGTTTCCTACACTGTCTCTTCTTCTACAAGTAAGGAGGAAAAAAAAAAAATCAGTCTTTGTGACGTCATTAAACATGGCTTATTCTACAAAAATGCTGAGGTTTAGAGTACCCTGCAGATTTTCCCATTGCCCCTTTCTCTTGTGCTATCGGCTTTGGTGCTTTAGCCTCAAAGGTCCTTTGCTCTTCTCAGTCTCTCTCCATCTCACAGTGCTGATGTCCTTGTGTTCAGGAACAACTCCATAACTCCATTAGCGTTAAGAAAAACTATCACTGACCAGGCCGTCATGGCTCCCAGCACTAAGGAGGCAAGTACCAGTTCACTCTGTGATGTAGAGGTGAAACCCAAAAGAAGCAGCAGTTAAAACAATCATAATAGAAGCAGCAGTTAAAACAATCGTAATAGACAGAGAATTCTATTCTATTCTGCTTATGGCCATAAGTCAACATCTGTCTCAGAGGAACTTGCCACAATCCTCACACTCCCAAAACAAGATTCCTTGCCCTCAATGTCTGAGGATCATTTACTTCTCATTTTCTTCTTCAAGACCATGGTAGACTGAAACAATGATCAGGAGCACAAATTAGCTCCGCTAGTCTGGGTATCGGCAATCAGACTGTGCCCCTGGGAAGCCTCTTGTAGTTCCAGAGGAGCCTCTAACCCATAGCACATAGTCTCACAAGCTTTCAGTCTGCAGGAAGAATATCAGCAGGTCTGTGAATTACTGGTTCCATAACCACAAACACCCACAGGCTGCCTCAGTAGCATCCTCTTTTATAGTTTTTACTATTTCCATGTTCAAAGAGAAAAATTCCACATTGATACCTAAAAGGATGACTCAAATACAGTTTCTAAAGCCAATTCAATGAAAAGCTGGAATTGGATGAGCACCACTCCCTTGTACGTTCCATCATCCCCTTGCCTCAGTTCTGCATGGTTATAGTCTAGGAGTCGGGATGCAGGATCACTTGGTAGAGTTCTTACCTAGCATGCAAGCCCTAGGTTTGATCCCTACCACTGTATAAACTGGGTATTGTGACCTAACCTTTGATCCCAGCACCTGAGGCAGGAGGATTAGACACTCAAGGCCCATCACTTTTACATAAGGAATTTGAACCCTGCCTAGGCTAGAAACCTTGTAAATATGTAAATAAAGATTGTGGTATCTTTTCTATTGGCCTTGGCTCTTCCACTTCAGACAGGTTCCTCACTACAAAGGATTAACGTCGCAAGGAACTTAGAACTTCACTTCAGAAAATAAACATGTTCTACGTGCTGTGACCAGGCAACTGGAGAGGAAAGTTTATCTCGACACAACAGTGGACGTCGACAAAGCAGGATCATTCACAAGTGACACGCGGCAGAAGACAGACTGAACCAACACCAGTGCCCTCTGAAATCGAGCCCGGGTGGTAGCTGAGCCCTTGCCCTGATTCGCTCGTCACAATGCAGCTGCAGAGTCCCAGGCTAGCTTTCCATCTCACGCCCCATCTCAAGCTGTCCTGGGACTTGTATTGTAGAAGAGGAAGATGAAAAAACCCACGGATGATGGATGATGTCTAGAAGGACGATACTCTAATTCAGAAGTGGTTCCACACGCACAAGGAACAAAATCGGCCCTTTCTTCTCAAAGGGAGCCGATGGCTAACCTATTTTTTGCTGGATAAATATAAAGAACCGATCACCCTGATTCTAGCAATCTTCCTTCAGACAGCATGTGTGGCTCACCTCTCCAACACGATCATTCAAAGTGGGTCAGAAATGTTCCTTCCTTCCCCTCATTGATTTTCATTAAAAGGATGCACTTTCTGGAGCGCTGAAGGGAAAGATAAACACCCAAATGCAACTTACAGTGACACCCTCTGTAAATTTTTGGCACACTAAGTCTCGTTTTCCTAAAAGCAGAAGAAAAAAAAATCTAATCACCCAGAATTTATCCTTTTTGGCTATAAATCAGCAGCGATTTCAAGCCGTAAAGTACACAGCTGCACGGTTTCGGCCAGGTAAAGCACCTCCCCAAGGAGCATATTTGCTTTGCCCATTCTGATTTTCTACATCACCAACTCGCCTCTGTCCTAAGCAATTTTTTTTTGTACCTTCTTCACAACTATGTCTTGCCCCAGAACGTCAAGGGACACCACAGCATGCTTATGTGGAAACGGAGAGCAGGGGAGTTGGGTAAAAGCATTTGTGGAGACAGAGGAACCGAGAAAGCAGAAGAGGGAGGGTCAGTATCTAGCGCTCTAAAAAGCTATAAAGCGATAGTTTTCTAAATCCCACAAGGCAGGGCTTCCCCAGTCTCCTCTCTTTCCTGAAATTTCTCCTCAACCCCAGGTCCTGAGCCTAGCTATCCAACCGGGGCGCCGCAAAGTCCTTTCAGAAACCCCCAAACACCAGCGCGGAGAGAAAAGGCACCACCAGAAAGACAGCAAACCTGCACACCCGCTCCTAGCCAGCTAGCACGGGCGAGCAACTTCATCATCCCTGGACACAACCGAACGCCCCTGTCCTCCAAGCCCGAAAAAGGTGATGGCCACTCTGAGCCCGGATCCGCGCGGCCGCCCCACCCCGCACCCCGCCGCAAACTCCAGGCGGGGGACCAGGTGCTGCTCACCTCCTGGCACGCAGGAAGCGGGCGGCCCGAGGAGGGCGAGTCCCCAGCCCAGGCTGCCTGGCAGGCGGCGAGCGCCCAGCAGCAAATCCAGGCGGGGCTCCAGGGCGACGAGCGCGCGCAGCGGGGACCCTCGGGCGGTCGCCCCCAGCCCCTGCCCCGAACCCGCCGCAGAGCGAGCAGCAGCATCGCGGCGCTGGGTGGACTCGGACGATCAGGGTGCACAGCTCCGGCTCCCGGAGGCGGCGAGGACGGTGCTTTCTGCTCCTCTCCGCCAGGCTCCGCTCAGCCTCAGCTGGTCCTCCCGCTGACAGCTCGGCCGCTCGCAGCGCGGGCAGCCTGCGCCCGTGCTCCCGTCACGCCGGAGGGAGGGACCGTGGGACGCGGGTGCGGCGCGGGGGCGGGACGCGGGGCGGGGACGCGAGAGCCAGGAGCAGGTGGCGCGAGCTAAGGCTGAGGCCCAGCCCAGCACGCGTAGAATGGTGGCACTGCCAACCGTGCAGGAGCCTCGCGACATGATTGAGGGTGTCAGGGTGGCCAGGGACCCCGAGGTGTCGCTCCTCTTTAGAACCCTATGGACACCCTAAGAATAGCTCTTGAAAGGATCCACGCCTGGCAACCTCAAAATGAATTTCTACATGATTAGGGTTTGCCTGAAATGGCACGGATGAAAGAGGCCTGAGGTCTGTAGGATTGGACTCAGTATCTCTTCTATTTAAACGAAAATGGTTACGGCACCCACCAGGAGGGGTCGCCGTGCGGATTAATTAAGTTGATATGCACAAAGCTCTTGGAAGGGTGCCTGGCTTGCAGTAGATGTTTGCGGTGGTGCTTGCTGCTGATACTGGTATTATTTCATACAGATGTGCAGCCACTAACGCAAAACCCTTTTTGCTTCTGGGAAGACATTTCTCCTGTACAGAAATAATGCAATGGTAGTCTGTTTTGTGCGGCCCCCACGAAGCAGTGAACAAGGACATGTAGGTGTAGGAGGATGCCAAGGATCTTTGACCCTAGGAATTATCAAGTTATTGTGTTCAGTTATCCTGCTCATTCGGTTACTTGGAGAAACCCACCTGACACACGAAATATAAATGCACCTAAATTATCTGCAGCACTGTAAATACGTTTACTCGAATGTATAAACATCCCCTTCCTCTTACAGGTAAATAAATTTCTGTTATCACTTTGCTTTTATTTCCTCTGTTTGTTTTTTTTTAATTCTTTAATTCATCAGGAATTCATGTGAACCAAACTTATATTATCTTGGCCAACAACTAACCACAAGACTCAAGACATTTTCTTTATAAAAATAAAGCCCATTTTAGTCAATGTAACTAGATTAAATTGCAATTACAGCTCTCCCTCAGTAGCACTGTTTGTCACTCTCATTTTGTAGTTTCCTCTTAAAGGAGCAGACAGCCTAGGCTTACTAAATGTACATTGGTTTTCTTTTATGCAGGGTACATACAACCAGAGGAGAACTGCCCCAACAGTCAACAAAAGCCAGAACTACACCAACACCAGCAGAGCTAAAGACGTGCTATCTACGTAGACCGGTTTTTGCAGGTAAAGCAGATAACCATACAAATGACCAAAAGTTTTTAAATCCTCTAAACACAAAAACAATGTTAGGAAGTATGAATGCATCAATCAATGAATGTTTGAGATGTAAATTTTATATGGCTGGAATGAAATATTATGAAAAGTATTTCTATATGAATCCAGAAATAAGAATAATTCTAGTGAATGTGTTTGTGGATTAAGCACTCTGGAGCACGGGTATTCTGGAAAACAACTTGACACCATACCAAAACATGTTTATTCATTCAGGGAACACGGTAGAAGAAGAGACAGGAAGAATGTAAGAGCAGAAAGGAAGATAAAGAGGAAGGCAGCAACAGGCTGCCTTCTGGGCACAGCACAGCCATTGCTATAGTCAAACATTTCTCTCCTGCCTACCAGTTCCCAAATAACCACTCAGAGGCTTAGTTTTACTTATAAACACTTGGCCTATAGCTCAAGCTTCTTATTAGCTAACTCTTACACTTGAAATAACCCATGTTTCTTATCTACATGACTCATGTTGCCTCATTTTCTCTAAGTCCTGCTTTCTCTGCTGCTGGCTGGCATCTCCTCTGACCCCACGCTTCCTCCTTCCCAGAGTCCTCTGTGTCTACCTGTCCTCCCTATACTTCCTGGCTACCAGCCTGTCAGGTTTTTTTATTAACCAATGAGACTAATACATATTCACAGTGTACAGAGGGTTATTCCACAGTACACTGCACTCATGATATCACAGGACCCCGGCCCACTGCCCTGGACCTTCTACAGGCAATCATGGATCCCAGGGGGCGCTAGCCCTCCTAGATGAATTATAAACTACTGATGAATTCTAGAGAATGGCCAGGCATTGCCTTCATTTGCGTACCCAGTAGTGAGCCCACCAGGCTCTAATGGATAGCTATAAAAATGGTCACATGAATGGCCCTGGTTAGGCTCAATGATAAAACACAACAAAGAGGCTTGACTATAGCAAGGGACTTGTAGGGAGGTGACAGGAGGTTGAAGATAACAGAGGGAACCGGTGACCATGATCAGAATGCACTAAATACCTATTTAAAGCTGCCAAAGAATAAACTTAATTAAAGTTATGAAAATATATGAATGCCTTTAGCTAGTCATCTTTTTAAAGTCTTTTAAATTTTTTTATGTAAAACATATATTAATCTTTTTCCTTCCCATGCCCAAACTCCTCTCAGATCCTTCCCACCTCCCTCCCCACCCAACTTCATGTTCTCTCTCTCTCTCTCTCGTCATTTTTAATTCTAGTCATCTAAGAGATAATAAATAAGGAAATCAAGTTTTTGCACTCACTGTTGTCTAGTTAAAAAATGAACTAGCCTAAGTGTCTCCAGGGGAATGGGGAAGCAAATTAGGTTTCTCCCTGTGGCAAAACTACACAGATATTAAAGCTACATGTTCAGAGGACACTGAGACTTGAGAAAGGGCAACGGAACAATAAAAATGTTTAAAAGCTGGAAACTCACCTTAGCAAGTAGCTCATCTCAAGGTGTGGCAGGAGGATTGAAGTGTGCAGCTGAGTGGGTTTTACTGAAGGCGTATGATTGAAATAAACTAATCCACAATTGTTGGCAGAGATTAATAGAAAGGCAGCTGTATTCTTTTCTTTCTTTCTCTCTTTTTTCTTACAGGCTCTGTTTTCACTTTCTCCATGTTATTGTACAATATTATTATAATCATTATGTACCATTTACAGTGTCTGTATTCTTTGATGTAGAACAATTCTACTGGGGGGGAGGGGTAGGTAATCAGACACACAAAATGTAAAGACCAAAATGTTCACCCGTGTTATTAAGGTAAATGAAACCTAAACATCTTGTACAAAGAAAGAGTGAAACAAATAATGCTATTTATGAAAGAAACTTCTTACATTAATTAATTTTAGTAGAATTTATATGAGGGATGTAAAATTCATGAATCAAATAGCACTCTAGACCAGAGAGACCCACCCTGCAGTATTGCGGATGTGTTTGGAGGATACAGAGGATATGACATAGAAATAGCCTAATTGGAAGCATTGTACGTTCGTCCTCCACAGGGATAATTTAACAAAAGCACATAAGCTATGAATCCACTGCTATAAATATGACAAATGAACAATTCTCCATAATAGGACAATATTTTGAATGTTTTCTGTCACATATAGATGAACTGATGATCTACATCTGTCAAACACACGCACATGCGTGCACACACACACACACACACACACACACACGAAAGAAATAGCCTAACTGGATCCAACTCTGTGTTTGCCATATTTACTGTGCATCCTGTGATTGGTTGGAAAGACTAGCAAGTCTCAGATATTTGTTAAAGGAATATTCTCTTAAATTAGGTCACAGTTCCCTTATATAGTAGCTTAGGTTGCAGTCTGCTCCAGATGGAGGCACCTTTATCCTAATCGCATTTGACATACTCAGCGCCATATTACCCAACTACCAATTGCTTCATGAAAGGTACCTGACACAGAAAACCCTTGAGAAACGTTTTTCCTATTTAGTGAGGAAATTTATGCACAGTAGATGTTCAATATATTTTATTTATTAAAATATGAGCAGATTTCATGGTAATGATTGCCTAGAAAAAAGAAAGCTTGGGAAGAAGTATAGAGGACTTCATCTGAACATTAATTCTGAGGAAGGGACGCGTGCACACACTCACAAGTGTTTGTGCCCACATGAAGGTCAACGCTCAACTCTCCACCCTGTTTTTTGAGAGAAGATCTGTCACTAAATGTGGAGCTCAAGGATTCAGCTTGTGTAGTTGTACAGAAAGAAGTCCCTTTGATCTGCCAATCCCTTCTCCATCTCTGCCCCCCTCCCATGCACATGCCAACATTCCCAGCTTTTATCTGGTTTCTGGGTATCTCACTTCAAGTGTCTTGTGCTTACACAAAAAGCACTTACCCGCTGAGCTATCTCCATAGACCTGAACTTTGAACATATTCTTAGTTTCTGTTTCGTTTTCTCAGATTCTTTTTTATTTCTGTGTATGTATTTGTGATCCATTTGTGCATGCTATGTCTGTGCATATGTCTAAAGAGGCCAAAAGTGACTGTTGGATCCCTTGTAGCTAAAGTAAAGCTGATTGTGGGTCAGCCATAACCAAACTCAGTTCCTCTGCAAGAGTGGCACTTGCTCTCACCTGCTGAGTCATCTCTCCAGTCCCAGAATTTTATTTTTCAAAGCAAAGAAGGCAGAAAGGGGACTAGAAAATGAGAGAGGAAATATCTGAAGTAAGTATAAAAAGTAAAGTTTTTTGTATTGGTGAGTATTGGGTAGCAGTTATGCTAATAACCAGCATATACTGGGCATTTAATAGATGAATATTAGGAATATTCTAAAATCAAGTACTTTATTTAATCTTCAAAATCACTGTGGCAAGGGTGTCCCATTATCCACCTATTCTCCAGATAAAGAAAAGAAGTCATACTTACCTGGCAGGGAGAAACTATGATCACGAAAATGGTTTTCCCAGGGTTAGTCTTGTCTATTGCACTCCTGAGGTGCTAACTGCTGTGATTTCCCCAAATGCAGGAAACTCGACTGCATAATTTGTGGTAGTGGGGACTGTGTTCATGCTCTCCCCCGGAAAGGAAGAAAAAAGGAAAAAAAAAAGAGAAAGAAAGTCATAATTTCCTCAGCAGGAAACAGCCCAGGATTTCAGACACTGGCAGATTTGTCTCCCTCCTTGGGGAGTTAATGTTGTCATCCTCTGTGTTTTTCTAAGCTTTTGAAATACCTAAGCATTGAAATTATTGCATGGAATCCATCTTATCTAGATCTAAACACTCATATTAAAAAAAATATCAGGAGACAAAAGAGATGCAACTTAAAAATAATTTGTATGATACCATATGAGGCCTTGAGTTCAATGTTTAGACCCACCTTAAAAATCAAAACTTTTGAGAGGATAGATAAATAAGGGTGTTTTCTGGATAACACAAACCACATAGCTATTTCTAGCTGGTTATGCTAAACGTCTTAACTCTTGTACTTCATTTTACTAGTTGAAAAGGACAATTATTTGCAAAATAACTTTGATTTGATTATTCTTACCTTCATTTATTTTATGAGAATCTCATATATGAGCATTATATTTACACCATTCCCCTCCAACTCCTCTCTTCCACCACTCCCCCGTCCTCAAATTCATGTCCTCTTATTTTTTATTAATGTTATATGTGTAAATTTATAAATACAACCTGCTAGGTTTATTTAGTGCTCCATAAATACATGTGTTTAGGATTGACTACTTAAGATTAGCTAACCTACTGGGAGCGTGTCCCTGCAGAAGACTGATTTTCCCTCTCCAGGCAATTGATTGCCTACAACTCTTAGTCTAGGCATGAGCCATGTGAGGTCCCCCATTCACATTGACATGTCAATTGTTACTGTCATTTTCAGGTTTTATTTCGTCAGCCATATTGTTGACTTCTCATGGGTGCAGCATCGCTGTCATACATAGAAGACATTATCTTGTAGTAGCTTCTATAATGCTTTTGCCTCCTGTGCCCTAAATCTTCAGTATAGGGCTCATGTTATAGATGTTATCAACTGGGATTGGGCATTCCATGGTCAGTCTGTATCTTGACAAGCCTTGTCTTTCTGCATTGTTCACCATTTGCTGCAAAATAAAGCTTTTTTGATGAGGGGTGAGAACTATACTTATCTGTTGCATAAGGATAAGTATTTAGAATATAGCTATGGAATTCTCTCCTATTGAATAGGTCTTGAGTCCAACAAGAAAGCTGGCATTTGCCATCAGGATGTAAATATCACTATTCCACCTTTCTGAATAGCTTGCTATTTTAGTGATTGTGGTTCATGGGTTTCAGAGATGAATAGGACTACTGATTGCTTTTCTCTTTCGGCAGCATTCATAGCTCCTTCTGGTACAGTCTTCAGAGATGAGGCTTCCAGATTGATTCCAGTTCCTCCAAGTCCTCTCTCCAAAGTATATGGTATCATCAGTCAATAGGGTCATACCTTCAATTTCTGGTAGACAATCAAGGGCCATAGCAGTAGTGTGTGTGTGTGTGTGTGTGTGTGTGTGTGTGTGTGTGTGTGTGTGTAGGTGGGTCTTGGACTCTTCTGAAGTTCAAAAGGCAGTTATGGTGATGTGAATGAGAATGTCCCCATAAACTCAAACATTTGAATACTTAGTCCTCAGTTGGCTGCACTGTTTGGGTGGGTTAAAAAAACTATGACCTTATTGGAAGAAGTATGTCACTGGAGATGGGTTTTGAGATTACAAAACCTTCTAGCCATTCCTATTTCATTCTCTCTTCTTCCTACTTGAGGCTCAAGATGCTAGCTCTCAGGTTGCTACTCCACCTGCCACTTCCCTTCCATGATGGCCTTGTCTCTCTGGAACCAGAAACCCAAAAAACTCTTCTTCCTATAAGTTGTCCTGGTATTTTATCACAGCAATATACTAGTAAATTTACTAGTGAACTGTGGTTTCCCATGCTTGGCACTGCATTTTAATGTTAGATACTCTATGGCTTTTGGGGGAACATAGTCACCCCAAGTAGCATGACATCATTTAAACATATATGTGTGTATATGTTTATATATATAACATACATACACATACTTATAAATAATGTTATATATGTGTGTATGTACTCGATATGATATTTTCTAGTTCCATCCAAATGCCTACAAATTTAATCATTTCATTTTTCCTTAGAGCTGAATAGTATTCCATTATGTATAAATACCACATTTTAATCATCAATTTATCAGCTGAAGGACATTTAAATTGCTTCCATTTTCTGGCAATTGAGAATGGCAATGAACCTAGCTGAGCAAGCATCTGTGGAATAGAATGTAAAGTCCTTTGGGCCAGTGCTGAGGAGTGGAACAGCTGTGTCATATGGTAGCTTGATTTTTAACTTTAACTTTCTCCACATCCTCCTCAACATTTGTTATTGGTTGTTTATTTACATTAATTCAATTTTATAAAAACAAAACTGAAGCAAAAAATATGCTTCTTATCTTAGTTACTTTCCTATTGCTATGAATAGACACCATAATCAAGGCAACATATAGATAGGTATGGTGCTGGAACAATAGCTGAGATCTTAGATCTGGTCCACAAGGAGAGAGAGAGAGAGAGAGAGAGAGAGAGAGAGAGAGAGAGAGCCTGAGCCTGGTGTGGGCTTTTGAAACCTCAAAGCCCACCCCCCAGTGACATACCTTGTCCAACAAGGCCACACCTCCTAATCCTTCTCAAACATTTCCACCAACTGGAAACCAAACATTTAAATAATAAACCTATGGGGGTCATTTCCATTCAAATCACCACAGTTCTTAAGCTATTTTTCTCCATCACACCCTGAATTTTATATATAATTTTTTCATCATTTTAAGTTTCAGTAAAGGAGGAATGAGGAATGCAGAAAATTAAATAGATAAATTTCTAAAGGAGAAAACGGGGGTGGTTCTTTTTGTTTTTAATCTCTTTGTTTTGTTTTAGTTTTTTTATGGAGGTCATTTGAATAAAAGCTAACTTCAAATGTCTTGATTTTTTGTTTTTTTTTTTAAACAATGTCTTAATTTACTTCTCTAAACCCATTAACCAATGGAACACTTTTCTTTTGCATGCCTGAGACCTTCTTAAAAGATCAAAATGAAACTGTTTGTGTTAAAGAACAAAAAATTTTCTTGGATAGAAAGTTGAACCTACTGTGAGAGGTTGTGGAAACACTACAGAATAATAAATTAGAGCCCTTCAGACAGTAGAAAAGTATGGTACAGAGGGACACACATGCAGAAAGAAGTCAGAACAAGCTATATGATTATGGAGGCCAAGAGACCCTGGATCTGTTTTGTACCAGCGGGAGAGTCAGGAAACTTGGGCCTAGTCCAAGGCCAAGGCCTGAAAGTTTCAATTTTTGAAAGAAGGAAAAGGTATATGGTTCAGCTCAAAGAGAGCTAGTGGTTCACCACCTTCGTTCCCTTCGTGGTGCAAGAGATTAACTAGATGCTGATAGTTTAACATGGTGAGTGGATTTACTCATTGTTGGTCAATATGCTAATTTATTTCAGAAACACCCTCATACACACCCGAAATAAGGTTTTACAAGTTATCCATGGATGTCCCTTAGCCATCCACATTGACCCATGAAATTAACAATCACAGATGTGCAATCAGGCAAACCTGCTTTAAATGGAAACTCTCCTCCTTACTGGCTGTGTGAGCAATGCCTAAACCTTTAGTCTTAGTATTTTCATCTGAAAATCAGAACTGAGAATTCCTGACATTGTAGGATTGGTGTACAATAAATTAATGTATCTAATGAGTTCATGACTCTGAAATGTCTGCCATTGTTATTGCTATAGCTATAATTTGTTGTAAATATCCCTTCCCTAAGTTGCTTGGACTGTATTTACCTGCAGTCTGAAAGTCCCCAGGAAGGGAGATGCCTCCAATGTCCTCTTAAGTCAGAACTTTTGCATCTTTTTGGTGTAGAACCCAGCCATGAGAAGCTCAATAAGAGGCCAGAGACTCAGTAGTTTACCCTAAGACAATACCTGGTTCCAAGAAAGACCACAAACTGAGATTACCCAGGCACTACTTAGGAATAGACCATCCAAAGGAAATTCCTAACGTTCTGACCATTGTAGATAGGGTCACCTGTCAGCACACACCCATTGCTTTTCACTAGGACACCCCTAGACAAATGTCAGCCAATCAGGGGTCCTGAACCTGAGAAATCCCTCACCCCAATCTTTGCGACTATAAAAACCCAACCCTAACTGAACTCAGGGCTCTTCGATTACTCCAAATGTTGGACACACAGAAAGTCCGAGTTTGCAAACTTACATAAGAATAAAGGCTTCCTTCTTCCATGTCCCTAAATAGGCTTCCAGCAGAAGGCACGGCACAGATTAGATGGACATTTTTCCCAGCTCAATAATTCTGGATTAAAGGTGTGTCTTTCTGTCTCAAGATCAAGATTAAAGGTCTGTGTTCCTATCGGAAAGATTAGAAGTAGATCTTCTCACCTTAAGTTAAGCAAAAATCACTCACACGTATGCCCCTCCATTTTGGGCTCAGTTCATTCCAGACTTAGCCAAGTTGACAACCAAGCATAGGTATTGCAGTAATTAAAAGATCTAATGGGAACTCACCAAGGCCAGCTGGACTGGGACTAATGGAGCATCAAACCAGACTGTCTGAACGTGGCTGACATGGAGGGCTGACTGAGAAGCCAAGGACAATGGCACTGAGTTTTGATTCTACTCCATGTACTGGCTTTGTGGGAATCTAATCTGTTTGGATCCCCACCTTCATAGACCTGGATGAAGGGGAGAGGACCTTGGACCTCCCCCAGGGCAGGGAACCCTGACTGCTCTTTGGACTGGAGAGGGAGGGGGAGGGGGGATGGGGGACGAGGAGGAAAACGGGAGGAGGGGAGGAGAGGAAAATTTGTAATAATAGTAATAATAATAATAATAAAGCAATAAAAAATTACATATAGATTCTTGTACTGTGTGCTGATCTTTGGTATGGATATTTGCACCTTTGTTCTTGAGTGTATGATCTTAAAAGCTCTTCATTCCTGAGTGCCTGCTACTCTGACCCCCTGGTTGTTCCTTCAGCTAATTGGATCCATTTGGGCTTCCCTTTGCCTTAAAGCCTGGAATGTTTGCTTCCTCTGCCTGCGGTGTTCCTCTGCAAGTCTTTCCTCAAGTGTCCTTTCCTAGTGGGTCTCCCCTCTGAAATTCCTGCATTTCCCTGTCTCCCTGTCTTTGCTTTACTTTGCTCCCTAGGGCTATCACTTCCAGCTGAATATTTTGCCTATTGCCTGCTTCTTCTACCCAAATGTTTGTTTTTAATTGCTATATTCCCAGATCTAATATACAAGTATCAATAAGTATGCGTAGCATGAATCAATGTGTTACATGAGCACCATAAATGAGAGAATTGATTTTTTGATAACAGGAACTACTTCAGACACACTGCAATTATTTGAAGTTTCCAAAATTTCTCCTGCACTATCAATGAGGGCACCTGGTATTTTGATCACCAATGTGCATCATCACAGTCACACTGTAATTAATTTAGTCATTTCTAAAAAATTATGCAGCGATGAATTTCGAATAGATCCCCAATTCTCAATTTAAGAAACAAAAAATTAACTGCACATAATGGATGCTACCCCCTTTTGGTTTATAGAGAAAAATCTATTATATATTTACTTTATTATATCGTGTGGTATATAGTGCCTTGCAGAATTTCCAAGAGAGAAAGTAAACAAAGTTTGGATCTGTAAAACCAAATGAAACAAAGAACAATGCTCTACCAGGCAACCAGGCAACAAGGCAACAGGTACAAATTCTCCTGTGGGCTTCATAGAGTACTCAATGCTCTGTGCCATCTAGCACAGAGAAACCAAATTCCACTGGGGCTGTCTTTGCCCTAGGAATTTATCTGTGATCATGCTGCTGCTTCTTGTTGTTCTCTGTCTCCTACATCTCATCTGAGAGTGTTTCTTTAACCTGCTTTCAATGTAGACTCAAGTCCCAATGGAGTCTTGGGAATATGGAGGGAGAATGTCAACAAGACCAGAGAATCCCAAGTGTAACAACAAACAAAAGCTTCCTGCAGCTGCCTGAGGTTTTTCTGTTGTCATTGCTCTTCGTCTATGAGCATAACTTCACATTAGTGTTTTCCTTGCTTAGATCTGTCTTTTAAAAAATTAATAAATACTTCGTATCTATAAGACGTAATATTGTACTGTAAATAAGTATAGTTTCATTAGAATTTCTTGTTTTTCTAAAAATTTAACTTTTAAATGTAATATAGTTAAATTGGAATATCTTAACTATTTAACCTTTATGGTTCAAAAAGCCATGCTAAAATTAAGGCAGAATGGATATGAAATAAATCAAACAAATTTCTGTAGCACTTACTCTCTTACCACTCACAATCTCTAAGCAGTCTTACTCCTGCACTAGAACTTTCATTTGTTGGTACTGTTCATTTCTGGTCTAGTTTAGTGACAATCCCATCTCCATATCCCGAAATACATTGAGTAGATTTTGGAGGTAACCACGTGAGATCTCCCACACGCAGCACACTAGGGAACACTACTTAGCCATAAAAGGAAATCAACTATGTATGTGCATTTTAACTTGGATGAATTTTCAAACCATTACATTAAAAAGAAGCTAATCTCAAAAAATACATGCTGTTATCATTTCATCTATATGGAATCACCCAAAAAATATAGTTACAGAAATTTCTGCTTCTTAGTGACTGAAGTGGAAGGGACCGATAATTACAAAGTGATAGCACAGAGCAGATATGTAGGAATGGTGATCTGTTTTGTTTCTTCAGAAGTGGCTGCTATGAATATTAAAAGTCTATACTTGTTATAATTCATAGAACTGTACACCAAAAAGATCAATTTTGTTATTAACTTTGAATTCTCTATTACTGTTGACTTCCTTCCTTCACGTTCCTTCTGTGTTCACCCACCATCTCATCCAGTCATGACTGGGGTCATTGAAATCTTAGCTATGGAATGGTTGGCCTTGTGAGACTACCTATACACAGATGCTGTAGTCTCCTACTTTGATCACTAGATATCACAGCGCTGAGAGGCACTCCAGAGGATCCTCTAGGCTCTGTCTTAGAAATTCATGGGCAATAGCATCATAGTTTTAACTTCTCAGTCCACTGCAAAAGAAAGTCCCAAAATAACATGTTTTAATTTCAAATTCCAAATCAATTTTGTCCTCTGGAGGAATACTCCACTAATTAACACTAAGACTTTTAAGCTCGCAGAAGCCAAATAATGGATTTAGGATACAAAAGATTTGTACCTTGATCACTAAATATAATAATGAGAAATGTCCTCCCCATACTCCTTACCACGTTGGGAGAAATAGCATTATGCATTAATTGCTCAGAGAACATATTTTATTCCAAAGAATATTTTATTAGAAGGTATTTTTTCTCCACTCACAGGGTCCTAAGTCTTCCTTAAACTCTCTGCTGTGCCAGAAGTCTGCTTTTTCGTATTGATGGTACTGGACTCCAAGAATAGCAGCCTTAATTATTTTGCTATAAATTGATTTTATTGATCACAAGCAATACTGTGTGAGATGGCATGATTAAATAAAGGCATTCACTAAGTTAACAGAAACAGCACAAAAGCCACCAAATTATCCAGATTGTTGTTCCAGTGAGGACAAAGGCACTATTTGTTCCATAATGGAAGAAACACAATGCAGTCAACAGAAGAAAGGTTTGACCCTCATTGTAATATCAGTGTAGAAAATTCACAATTGATCATTTGCCCATGGTAGTATCCAGGTTATTAGTGTTGTAGGAGCCTGCTTGTTTGTTCCTGGGTGCTCAGCCCCAAAATAATCACACAGAAATTTTATTATTTAAATCATTGCTTGGCCCATTAGCTCTAGCTTCTTATTGGCTAACTCTTATATCTTAATTTAACCCATCTCCATTAATTTGTGCATCACCTCAAGGCCCGTGGCCTACCAACAAAGTTTCAGTGTGTCTGACTCTGGCAGCAGCTTCATGGCTTCTCCCTGACTCCACCTCCTTTCTCCCAGCATTCAGTTTAGTTTTCCCCGCCTAGCTATACTCTACCCTATCACAAGCCTAAGACAGTTTCTTTATAAACCAATGGTATTCACAGCATACAGAGGGGAATCCCACATCCAGGCTATTAGTTCTTTATTGAGACATGTGTAGTCGTCATTAGTGCTATGCTAGGCCCTTCACTGTTTATTACTTCACTGGCATCACTCGCAGTGGATCAAAGTTGGTTGATATCAACATGATGAGTCAGCTGACTCACTTGGTCATAGTGCCTTTGGTTAAAACCAACATTCATATAGTATTATCATATACTGCATCTATCTCAAAAAATTCATTCTCCACTACTCTCCAGTCTTCCTTACCACCGTACTTCTGGTTCTGCTTTCTTCCAGGTTCTTCACTATATAGCCAAACCTCTTCACTTATCCATAAATTGTGTAGATCTTATAACACCATTGTATGGGCAAAATATACCAAGCTGTATACACTGGAGAAGCTGGAGACCCAGTTTCAAACTTCCTTCAGGGATTTATTTGTAAAGCTGGCCCTTAAGTTTTTTTTAAAAAAAAAAAAATCATAAGATTAGGAATAATAAACTAAAAACCAAGAAAAAACCTAAACCTCTTACAAGCAGAGTGTTGCACTAAATGAGACAGTAAATAAATGCTGGCACAAGCCGGGCGGTGGTGGCGCACGCCTTTAATCCCAGCACTCGGGAGGCAGAGGCAGGCGGATCTCTGTGAGTTCGAGACCAGCCTGGTCTACAGAGCTAGTTCCAGGACAGGCTCCAAAGCCGCAGAGAAACCCTGTCTCGAAAAATAAATAAATAAATAAATAAATAAATAAATAAATAAATAAATGCTGGCACAATTATTCCTGTGAGACACATTATTCAAAGGTAACAAGGTCAACTGTGAACCATATGTATGTATATTAATGTTTGTATCTATTAACTAATACTGACCTTGCTATGGACAGGAACATTACAAGATATTAAAGAAGTTATAAAACAAAAATTCATATATATGCATGAAACTGTCAGAGAATTAAAAAATAAAAAAAATTCCTGTGGCGGGACAGGTTTTAACCATTTTTCAACTTTCCTATTTTAAGATAAACGCAAGTGTGATCGGCATGCAAATTCCTCCAGCTCTCTTCCCCAGATGTCTCGGGTGAGAGCAGAGTAGGAAATAGAGTTTCACTGTGCAGATCAGGATGTGCAGTGGGATGTGATCATAATCCAGAGGAAAAGACTGGTTGACTCGGCACAAGTGCTCCACATTGTTTAAAACTGTAATCGCTGTATGGAAGTCAAGACCCATGAAACCACAGAGCCTTGGAGAAGAATTAGGCTTTAAAGTTCCCTAAGAAAATCCAAACTCAGATTCTTATATCTTCTCTCCTTCACCTCTAGTCCTTTCCTCACAAGACTTCTCAGCTAAATAAATAGACAAATAAGTCAAGAAGCCAATGTCTTCAGAGGAAAGCATCCTATCTTTGGACAGCTCACACAATATGAACATCTTCCAGATTACCAAGACTGTATCCTGCATGGCCATAGTTCTCACTCTAGGGTCCTCAGAGAGTTTTCTCCCCCACAATCTTATATTGAGATAACATCATTCTTCCATCATTACCCAACCCTGTAAATTAGTTACTTTCTATTGTGAGTCATACATAAGCTATGTCATCAACAAATGTTTGTCACCTACAAATCTATCCCATTATCTGTCACGGCTTTGAGACACCATAATAAAGTCAATATATTTAGCAATTTTCTGTTGTGCTTGATTTCATTGGCTAGCATTTATTTTAAAAACCTTTATCTGTATAAAACAAAGTTTTCTTTCAGTTCATTGAGGATACCACCTTCTAACCTAGAATTCAAGCATTTGAATGTTACCACTGTTGTTACTCACAAAGACAATAGCCTCTGAAAAGGCTAAAACCTGGGGCTTGTTTCTCAACATTGCTTTGGGTCTCAGATTTCAGGTGCAGTAAAATGTGAAAAACACAAAACTCCGACAGCTGAAGAATATCATCATTATTGAGGATAATTATGTCCATATTTCAAAGCAGTTCAAAATTGAGAACTCTCAAAACTGTATTTCTGTTCTCCACTACCCAGTTACAACCTAAAACATTAGGTGTTTAATTAAGGGAAAATAAAAGCCAAATGTCTAAATCTAATTTCAGGAAATATTTTTGTCCTAAATAATTTAGGTTATGCTTTAACTGTGTAACAAACCTCCCTCAGATTTTTTTTGTAAAGCCAGTGTTACTCTTGTCTCATTCCAATTGGCTATATTTTGAATGAATCTGCATCTCGTTCCAATTGGCTATATTTTGAATGAATCTGCCATGCTACTATCCCCCTGGAATCGACAGAAGGTCACTTTCCATTTCTAAAATGAAGAATTATTCAACAGAGCTGACCAGCTGTACAGGTAATGCAATTCTTACTGTACCTCAGGGAGAAAATGCTCCTTCGGCGAGATTCAGAGCAATTGGCATTTGTTATTCTAATGTATTTTGCCTGTGAATGTCTGGGCTGGGTCAGTTCCCCACGTTTTCCTCAGGTCCTAATGAGGCTCTGGTAATGGGGTGGAGAAAGACACAGTTCTCATTTGTCATGTCTGCGCAGAAATAAAATCGCATTGGTCACTTATAGAATGCCTATGAAGGCTCTTTCGATAACTCTGATCCTCGGCATTTATATAGCAGAGCTTGAATTTTGACACCATAATCCTGATTGACATTTGATGATGTTTTTCTTGCAGTAACGAAATAAGGAATGGAGAGAAAATTTTAGGGATGCCCTGTCAAATGAACATTATAGCACAGTAAATAAAATAAAACGGACAAACAATTTTGTCGAGAACCAGCTCTGCTCTCTAAAAAATGGGAAGGAAACAAAATTTCTAAATATCGCCGAAGTTTTGATCTGGGCTTCTAGGTATTACCACTCAGTATTTCCCCCAAATCACCATTTATTAGGTTGATTGTTGAAGTCTTTAAAATTCCTTAAATAAACTTCCTGGTCTTATCTTCAGTGTGGCACAGTAGAAAAGTACCCAGTAATTTATTTACAAGAGTGGGCGAATGAACAGGAACCTGGTCTTGTGTCTATGTAGTTAGTCTTGTATTCCTGTTGCGAGCTAGCAGGTAGATCCATGTAGTTAGTAAACCTAAGTTATGTTTTACTGTGCTGAGGGTCACACAAGGTTTACACTCTAAATTCATAACTATGGCCCTAAGTCTGTCTCCCCAAGGCTGTTCGCCTGTGTGACGTACCTTAGCCGAAGTTCAGGTCCAGTCTCTAACAGAAGTCTCTAATTCAAGGGTCAGGTTCCTGGGGGAGGCTCTCCAGTCACAGATCAAGGTAATGTCTCTCCAGATATGCCTATATATGGTCCCGTGGGCATAGTGGGCTCTAGGACTGTCTGGTTATCTTGAGTGAGTGATGTCACTGACTTCTGTTTACCAGGTGCAGCCTTGGGTGTAGTGGGGATCCTACCTAAGCTGTTTTTAGGTGTCTAAAGGGCATTTTTTACTATGCTCGTTACAGGTTCTCAAAGTTATTTCCCAGGTGTATGCTGTCCTCACCTCCCTCCCTGTGTGTGCGTGTTTGTATACATGTGTGTGAGTGTGAATGTGTGAGTGTGTGTATATATGCCTGTGTGAGTGTGTGTATATATGTCTGTGTGTGTGTATATGTCTGTGTTTGTGAGTGTGTGTGTATATGTCTGTGTATATATGTCTGTGTGAGTGTGTGTGTATGTGTGTGTGTGAGTGTGTGTGTGTGTATGTGTGTGTGTTGTTTGGCAATTGGTGCAGTGGCTGCACCTGAATCTACTGCTGTTTCAGGTACTAACTGTGGGACCACAAACCACAGTCACTACCCCACTGCTCAGACCAAAGCATGGGACTTCTGTCGGAATCTTGAATTCCTGATCTTCTTTCTGCTGCCTCCTGAATGCTGTAATTTATAAGTGTGTGCCAGCATACCTGGCATCGACTCTTCAATTTATTGTAAGCAGCCTTTGAAGACTCTAAAACTATTCTCCAGTGAGATGGCACACTTCACATCATAACCACTGTCACAGTGAACATGGTTAGAACAGGTCAGCTGTTTTAGAGTGCTCTGATGCGTTAGGAAGAAAACTTATTGAAACACTGAGTGATGGTGATCTTCTGAGCTTTGAATCTGCCTTTCCCAGAAGGATGCAGGCCCATGAGGTAAACCCAAGCTTCTACATCACACACAAGACAAATCATGACGGGAACACTCCTAGAAGCAAGACTCGAAGAATTCTTAGTAAGTCAGCAATGACAAAGGCCTGGTCTTGGAAGCTGTACATGAGTAAACCAGAAGTTAATTCAGGAAACATCTTGGAAATTTCCTATTATAGCACACAGCACAAAATGGCTTCTTGAAATTCACGTCCTCAGACCACTCCTCGCCTGAGCCTGCACTGAAGACTAACCTGATTCTAGCAGCAGCAAAACAGCCAATGAGGAGAGTTCTGTTTCCTGCTGTGCCATCTACTGCCTGTGCCCTGTTTTGAGCAGAAGCAAATGTAACTAAACATTCACTACAAGTGTAACTTGTCAATATGGGTCTCACAGACCTCAGATAAAATTCAGAACATGCGAACACACAGCCAAATCGCAGAGCATTCGCAAGGATGCAAATTACCTGAAGGAAAACCACCAGGAGCCACAGATAGCAGAACTATGACGTCAGATATTGAAATTTTAAAATGAAGAATAAACATTAAACATTTTAATATGCCTAAAAATATTAAGGAAAAGTAAAAGGTTACTAAAAAGATGAAGTGATTTTGAAATAGAGAAGAAAAGTCTCTGAGGGAAGATAGACAGATGGAGGAAATAGATAGGAAATAGATCAATACCCAATGCCCTGAACAATCATCAATTTCAGTCAGGCCAAATGTCTGTAAGCATCTACTGAAACTATAATTAGACATAAGAAAATCCTCTCATGACCTCACTGTGGAGAAATTTCTTAAATAAGATACACAAACATTAAGGAAATTATTGATAACATTGGCTACATAAGACTTACAACTTCTCTTCTTCAGGGTTCACCATTAAAATATTAAAACAAGCAAACCAAAGCACATGAACTAGGAGACATCCTTAGGAGGAGAGATAGTGTCTAGGATGTGTAGAGAATTCTTATGAGCAATGTATAGAGAAACCTTCCAAACACCCTGCCCACAGATTTAACTTACTGATATACATAAATATTCTGAAATGCCTATGCTGAAGTCTTAGAGCAACGTCACTTTCAGTAAAACTAACTTTGGAAGTACCTGTCTCCCTAAAGTCAGTAAGTCATATTTGGGGTTTACTTTGCTCCTGACTTTAATATTCCCAAAAGCTTCTCATATTTTCTGTTATCATTTTAATTGTTGCTATTATTAAAAAGTTAAGCTTCTGAGCCTAACATTTTAAAGTCAGTAATACATCTGGTCTCTCCATCTCAAATGTCCTGTTCCACGGGTATATATGAACAATAACCATATAGCAGAAACCTGCCGAGCCTGACCCAGGAGAATGGTCTTTGGTTATACAGGGCACGAAAGCAAATCTATGATATGTGACTTCATACATACTCTAATTGGGCAATGATATAAAAAGTAAAATTGTGTTCTCAAGATAAAACATATTTTTTAAAGTGCATGAGGAAGTGGCTAAAAATAAAATAAGGTTGAAGAAAACACAAGGGTATCCTAACATCTCAAGACAAAAGCTCTCAACTAGGTCATTTGATAAGAATAAAACATATAAGAAGGGGTGACAGATTTTCACTAAACTTTAATATCTGTGTATACACAGGGAGGGGAAATATAATCAGGATATATTATATGACAAAATAATCTATTTCCAATAAAAGGTAAAAATGAAAAACTTATACAAAAGGAATAAATTTTAAAAGTGAAAAATAAGCCAAAATTGAATGAAAGATTTTTATAGCAAATTTCTGTCAAGTTACCAGAATACATGTTTAATTAAAAATATTTATGACAATTACAAAAAGACAGCCTAGTAGATAACGATAAAGGTTCCAGAAAGGGAAGTAACCGAAAACATCAATGACCTAAATACAGAAGAACTCAGGGGCATACAAATTAAATTACAGTGAGCTATCAGACTGCGGAGACTCCAAATGAAACAGTTGATAATGCAAAGCATGGTTGTGGAGCAAATGAAACCTTTGACACAGCTGTTAGAAACATCTATCAGTACAACACTCAAGAAAACATGCTCTGCCATCACACAATAAAACTGATGCATTTATACTAGGACCTGGGAATTACAATCCCAGGAATATATGCCTCTTTCCAAAATGTTTTCATATATATACCACAATACCTGTCAAAAGAGTTGATACTGGCATTTTTTAATTACAACAAAAAATCTGGAAACAATCCGCACATCTGTCACCAATACAAAGGAAAAGCAAAGTGCAGTATTCATGATGGAATTTTCACATCTAACAGTGAAAACCAAGGGGCAGCTACACAGAGCAGCTGTGGGTGATGCCCAGGACATGCAGTTAAATAAAACTCGAGCTAAAGAAAATGCATATTAATCAAGTTCTATTCACATTTGACCCAAATGCATCTATTTCTTACGTGCATTTTTTTTCTCATTTAACGATACTGTTACTTCACAATCTGAAGGCAAGAAATATACCTGGCTGGAAATTTGAAAATCATTTTAGTACATTTTTACTTTCCTGAGAGTCATTCTAGAAGCTTTCATTAATCCTTTTTTCAGAAACCGTTGAGGTTATAAATAGAAAGAAAGGACAAGAGACTGAAGTGTGGCCATCAGAATGAGGGAGTGCCACTGTTTTCCTGCAGTGCCAAAGCCAAAATGAATCTCAGCTGGGCATGGTGGCACACGCTCTTAATGCCAGCATGTGAGAGATAGAGACCAGCAGATCTCCATGAGTTAAATGCCATCCTGCTCTGAGAAGAGAGTTCCAGGCCAGCCAGGGCTACACAGTGGGAACCTGTCTCAAAGGAGGAGTCTTTTGTTTCCATATCTGACAATGACTGGTGCCTAGGACCTGAAGTTAAATCTGAGGTTCAGCAGAACCAGGGGTCTCAAGTCTCTTCTGCTCCAGAGCCCTTGACTGGCATTCTGTCGTGTTTTTATTTGGATACTTCAGGGTTCAAAGCAGGGGCAGAGGAACAATGAAAACCACACAGACTATTTCTTCCTAGGATCTCCAGATGTGCTCAAAAGACAGAAGGTCTCGAGACCAAATGGAGACTGTTTGCAGAAGGCCCAGACACTGATTGCTGCTGAGGAGTGGGAGGGAAGACATCTTGCCTGCAGCATTCCTTGGGCAGGCAGAGGCTTACTTCCAGGGGAGTAAAGTAAGCTCCCTGGGAACACAGTTCACTCACACAGCAAGATAGTATATTGTGTGTGTGTGTGTGTGTGTGTGTGTGTGTGTACCCCAATCGTATAACCTCACCTTCTACTATATATACACATATGTGTGTGTGTGTGTGTGTACCCCAATCGTATAACCTCACCTTCTACTATATATACACATATGTGTGTGTGTGTGTGTGTGTGTGTACCCCAATCGTATAACCTCACCTTCTACTATATATACACATGTGTGTGTGTGTGTGTGTGTGTGTGTGTGTGTGTGTGTGTGTGTGTGTGATTCAAGCTAACAACCTACTTCCCAAGGAATGCAGGCAAGTTTGGGAGCAGGCTAGAGCACATGCAGATGAAATCCACCAAACTCTCGCAGCACACCCTGCCAGAACTGAGGCAGTCCCTGACTGGTATTCCTAATGTTTCTATAGTACCCCAGGGAACATTCTATCTAGGGATCAGTTTACAGCCTACCTCCTGGCTGGTCTTGAACCAGTTAACTATGAAAAACCCTAAGAACTCATCCAGGACAAACAGGAAAACATATCTCAGTTCCCAGAATGCATCACAAAGGCCCTCTTACAGTACAGCCATCTAGACCCCTAAAACTCGGAGGCCAAATAACTCCTGATGACCTATTTCTTTTCCCAGAGCTTCCCTGGCATTAGGACCAAGCTTAAGCATTTGGAGAAAGGACCCTTAACCCCACAGGCAGAAGTCTTAGTGCTGGCATTAAGGTATACCATGGGTTACATGTTTAAAGGTGGCAGAAGTGATGTAAAACTGTACCATGCAGCAGAACTTGTACGGAAGGTTTATGGGGGGAGGGGAGAAAAAGGTGAGAAGAGCCTTAAATGAGGGGATATAGCACATGTGCATAGGGAGAGCCCTGCACAGTGACTGCAGCTCATGACATATTCTGTCAGGACCCTGAGAGCAAGCCAGCATAAATGCCTGAATGCTAATGTACCTGACATAGCATTAATACCTACAATACACAACTCAAAAACTTTGTATCAAGAAAACAAGCCAACCAAAAATAGGCTATAGATCTGAATAAAGAATTCTCAAGAGAGGAAATACAAATGGATAATAAACATGCTTTAAAGTATTCAGCACCATTATACATCAGGTAATCGTAAATTGGAGGTATTTTAAGAATCCATCTTGTCCAGCAGTGGTGGCATACACCTTTGATCCCAGAACTCTGGAAGGCAAAGGCAGGCAAATCTCTGTGAGTTCCAGGTTAGTTTGGTCTGCAGAGCAAGTTCCAGGGCAGGCTCCAAAGCTAGACAGAGAAATCCTGTCGAGAGAGGAAGAAAGAGATAGAAAGAAAGAGACAGAAAAAAAAAAGAATTCAGGGGCTGGAGAGATGGCTCAGTGGTTAAGAGCACTGGCTGCTCTTCCAGAGGTCCTGAGTTCAATTCCCAGCAACCATATGGTGGCTCACAACCATCTGTAATGAGATCTGGCGCCCTCTTCTGGTGCGTGGGCATACATGCAGGCAGAATGTTGTATACATAATAAATAAATCTTTTTTTAAAAAAAAAGAAAAAGAAAAAAGAGTTCATCTCACGGCAGTCAGAATTGTTATCACCAAGAAAATAAATTCTGGCGTGGATGTGAATAAAGGGGAACACTTATTCACTGTTTGTGGGAACACAAACTGAACATCAGTGTGAAGAGCCCTCAAAAAGCTAGAAACAGAACGACTGCAGTCCTCAGCTGCTCCATGCCTGGATGTATGGATGTATATATGCACAAAGGACTCTACATCCCGCTACAGAGATACTGCTTATGCATGTTCACTGTCGTTCTATATAACTAGAAGATGGAATCGGCCTGGATGTTTATCAGCTAATGAATGGATAATGAAAATATGGTACACACGCACAGTAGAATTTTATTCAGCAGCAAAGAAAAATGAATTTGAAAGTAAGTGGCTGGAACTGGGAGGGGAATTATACGGAATGGGGTAGCCCCAACACAGAGAAACGAGTGGCATGTGATCTCCCTCATATGTGGTGGATCTTAGCTTCCTTATAGCTGGTTTTGTCTGTCAACTTGACACAAGCTAGAGTCATCAGAGAGGAAGGAGCCTCAGCTGAGGAAATGCCTCCATGAGATCCAGCTCTAAGGCATCTTTCAATTAGTGATCAATGGGGAAAGGTCTAGCCCGTGGTGGGTGGTGCCTCTCCTTGGCTGGTGTTCCTGGTTCAATAAGAAAACAGGCTGAGCAAGCCAGGGGAAGCAAACCAGTAAAGAGCAGGCCTCCATGGCCTCTGCATCAGCTCCTGCCTCACGGATCCTGCCCTGTTTGAGTTCCTGTCCTGACTTCCTTCAATAATAAACAAAAAATAAAAAATGAAACGAAGAAAAAAAAGAAAACAGAAAAACAAACAAAAAAACCCCAGCAATATAGAAGTGTAAACCAAAAGGACCCTTTCCTCCCAAACTTGCTTTTTGGTCATGGTGTTTCATTGCAGCAACAGAAACCCCTAACACAGCTTCAAATATCCAATTATGTGTCCTTCTTGATGACAATCTCCATGTTCTGTCATTTGCTTCCATTTTACAATAAAGTTTAGCTCTCTCATTGCTCAGACTCCATCCCATATTTGATTGTCACCTTCTCCTTGATACACAGCATGTCTTTTTATGCTTGTAAAGAAAATCTGAACTGTTATTACTACGGTTGAGTTTGACATTGCTCATGCCACCTCCTTCTGCTATTTCAGCTGCTGAATGTGCAGAACTCTCTGAAAACATTACCAAGGTCTGAGAACCAAAATCTGAACCCAGAAGGTGTGCTGTCTTCTATCTACACCACGGAGCTCCTGGCTTCTAGACAGCTAACTCAAAGTAAGACTCCAGATTAAGCAGTAAATTTCTTAAGCAGTAAATTTCTTTGTGAATAATGACTTCAAAGCATTTCTTGCCTTATTCCACTTTCTATATCCATAGTTGGAAACATATTTTTTTCTTTTTACTTTCATGGTACTAATACAATAAATACCACGTTCCAAGTTATTATCATAAGTACTGCTGAATCAGGGACTGTGAAGACGACTGAGTTTTGGTAAAGCACTTCTCAGACAGGCCCGAGGACCCAAATTCAATCCCCAGAACTCATTTTTTTTTTTTTCGAGACAGGGTTTCGCTGTGGCTTTGGAGCCTGTCCTGGAACTAGCTCTGTAGACCAGGCTGGTCTCGAACTCACAGAGATCCACCTGCCTCTGCCTCCCGAGTGCTGGGATTAAAGGCGTGCGCCACCAACGCCCGGCCCCAGAACTCATTTTTAAAAGCCAGTCTTGGTTGCAGTATGTGCCTGTAATCGCTGTCTAGCTAACTCAGCAAGCTCTGCGTTCAGTGAGAGATTCTGTCTCAGTCAATTCTTCTGGAAACACAGTCACAGACACACCTAGAGGAGTGTTTCCAAGGTGCTTCTGGATCTAGTCCGGTCGCCAGTGAGGATGAACCATCGCTACCCCTACTGCGCCCTCAGGGAAGTATTCTAACATGAAATGCCCTCTCGAAGAAGCCACAGTCGAGTTCCATGAGAAAGATGGCCTACATAAGAGCTTGGGATGGCTGCTGTGCTAAAATGGAGTGTGACCCTGGAAATGTATTATAATAGTAAGAGTCGTTGTTCCTGCTTCCCTGAGACGTTTTCAAAATAGGGACAGTGAAGGAAAGAACAAAGTAGTAAATATTCAGGCTTGCAGGGTAATGAAAAGAATCAGTCATTTCAAAACAATTTTATCTCCAGGATGACTTCAATAATTCAGGAAATATAATAACCTGTCCTAGATATGTTTATTGATTTTCAGAAAATATATATTACCTATGTTTCTTAAGAAAAAAGGGCAGGTGATAAATAACTATTTATTGGCTAAATATTCTATAAATAGCACATTTGAGGATAATCTAGAGATAATAAAAAATGAATGCATCAATGCTTTATTTATTTAGTATTTTAAGATTAAAATCACAGCTGAAAAAGGACAGTATTATTAACAATGGTTTCCCATTGGTGAAGATCTAAAGAGTTGTATCTTTTCTTCTATTTTTAAAATATTTTTCTGTTTTTTATTTGTGTGTGTTGTATATGTACATGTGTATTAGTGTGTGTATGTGGTATATATGTGTGTGTGTGTGTATGTGTGTGTGTGTGTCTGTGGTATATGTACAAGAGTATTCATGTCTGTGTGTGTGTGTGTGTGTGTGTGTGTGTGTGTGTGTGTACACATTGGAGGAGATCAGGGGAAGATGTCAGGTGTCAACCCTCTTCTCCTGAGACAGGGTCTCTCACTGAATCTGGAGATCACCATTTTTTCACTAGGCTTGGAAGCCAGCAGTCCCCCATGACTCTCCTATCTCAGCCAACTCCAGTGCTAAAGTTTAGCTACATGTGACCACGGTTAACTCTGGAAGTCAGTGCTGGGGAACTGAATTTGTATCCTCATCCTCTTTTAGCAAGCACTCCTACCCACTAAGCCATATCTCCAGGCCTCTTCCTGTAGTGATATTTTGTTTGTGCTCTCACAAGTAAAACTTGCCTGAAGTTCAGAGGGAGGAGCTAGCCACTAGCTAGCCACAGAGGCCAGGCAGTGGTGGGCACATACCTTGAATCCCAGTACTCAGGAAGCAGAGGCAGGCAGATCTCTCTGAGTTCAAGGTCATCCTGGGCAAGGCGAGCTCGATCCAGTCTAAAAGGAAACAGAGTGGTGATGACTCACACTTTTTGATCCCAGCACTTTGGATCTCGAGCCTTTGATCCCAGGACTTGGGAGGCAAATGCATTTAATTCCAGCACTAGGAAAGTGGAGACAGGAAGTGATATGACTGGGTAGAGAGAGAAATATAAGGCTCAAGGAGACAGGAGTTCAGCCCCTTCAGTATGAGGATTCAGTAGAGGTAAGAAGTCTCTCTAATGGCTGGCTCTTTTACTTCTCTGATCTTTCAGCATTCACTCTCTAATATCTGTCTCCAGGATTTTATGATTAAGACTAATTAGATCATACTACATCTGGTATCCAGTTTTGGGGGCACGAACTTATGAAAAAGCAACTTGCATGTGGCTTTGCAGCCACCATCACAGGCCAGAGCTGCACGCGGCCGGAGCCACTGTGTCACTAGCTAGGTTTTTCTCTCATTTCTCCCCAAGCCTCTGAGCAAGTTCAGAATTATTTTTTGCAGCCTCTCTGCAGCAAACTCCACAGGCATTTCGGCTCCAAACAGCATGGGAGTTAGCCATTTTCACACATTCCCGCATTCAGATGGCTGGCTCTCTGGCTTCTTCTCTACTGGTAGGTTGTAGGCTACCCCTGGACCACCTACTCAGGCCACTGCCTTGAAACCCACTTGGATATCTACTGTTTTACACAGAAGGCAGCCTCACACTTCTCCATCATCTGAATTGTCATCACTGGCAAATTTGGTGAGACAATTGGGAATTCTTAAGTGGAAGAATTAGGTAAAAGAAAGAGGTTTTCCCCACTTTTAAAAATGGAAAATACTATTACGATGAAGGCAGTTAGGTCTCTGTATGATAATATGCTGGACGGTTTGAAAATTGAACAATTAAATGAGAGGATAGTTAACAGATAGAATTTATGTAATGTCAATTATAAACATTATCAGTTTTATCATTTTTGTTTATACTAAAAAGTTGGTTAATATGTGTGCCAAGATACAAATTTTAGAAAAACTTATTAAAATATCATAGAGATATTCAGATCCACACAGAGGGATTTAAAGAAGACTCTGTTTCAGCATTGCAGTATAAGGTTAGAGAGGAACAGCCTAAGGTTTTCAAACAACCAACTTTAATTTATCCAGTAACATTACATGAACTGCCCAGTGATAGATATCCCCAAGGCTGTGTAAGAAATGAATGGACTCCTATGGAAATTTTAGATTTAGGAGATTTAAGGAAGCAATAGTCTCATATGGCATGCATTCACCTTTTGTGAGACAGGTGTTAAACTCGTAGTCAATTTGTAATAAAATTATCCCTCAAGACTGGAAGACTTAGTTATAGCAGTCTGGGAGCCTGGTCCTCAATTACCATGGAGCACCTAATGAAAAGTCTTATTTTTCAATAAGACTATTGAAAAATGAAGTGGGGCTAGAGGTATGGAACTCTCGCAAGACCATCTTCTTGGAAAATGAGATTATGCAGATGTACAAAGACAGTCTATATATGGTGACCACTCCCTGACTTTATGCTGTGCAGGAGCTTTGAATGCTTGGGATAGAATAAAAACGTAGAAAAGAAAATTGAGTCATTTACTAAAGTCATACAGGACCTGAAAGAAAACTTCACAGATTTCCTTACAAAGATCAACTTCAGCAATAAATAAAATGATAGCAAATTTAGAAGCTAGACAAATAATATTATAATTAAATCTCTGGTTTTTGAAAATGCAAATATGAAAGGGTAATGGGGCCATTAAAGGCAAGATCAGCAACCCTTGAGGAATGCATCCCAGATATAATCAGTATTGAATCTCATAACCATGATGGTGCTTGGACAGGAGAGGTGATTTCCAGAGGTTTGAAGAAAAATCAAAATCTCAAATGCTTCAATTGCAATATACAAGGTCACCTAAAAAGGGATTGTTAACAGGGTGTCCCTAGGAACAACGTTTTTTCTAATCATAAGCCAAACAGAAAACCCCTCCTTTCTGGATTATGCAGGAAGTGTGACAAAGGCAGGCATTGAACTAATGAATATAGATCAACAAGGGACAGTAAAGGTGACCCTTTGCCATGACAAGATGCCGTGAAAGGTCTCTCACAGACTCCCACGTCAAATTCAGTTCAATTGTTTCCTGTCACCATGGAGAAAACTCTTTCCCAGAGCAATTAAAGTACCTAATGCCTATTGTAGAAAACTATACTGCTCTGGATGATAGAACAGCTATAGCAGAGAGAAGAAAAAATTCTTGAGAAACCATACAAAAGATATTTTTGCAAACTTCTATAAATGAACAAAGACCAAAATTAAAATATGAATAAATTACATTGTCATTAAAGGTCTTGCAGACTTAGGTGTGGATGTAACAATAATTACACAAGTATCTTGGCAAAATATTGGCCTCTTCAGGAGATAAATGTTCCGCTCTTAGGGACTGGAATGTTATCTTAGGAAAACAGAGCACAAGATGGGTTGAATGTATACGGTCTAAAGGACAGAGAGGAAAATTAAAACCATATGTTGCAAACATAGCAATGAATTTATGGGAACGTGATTTGTTACAGCAATGGAATACTCAGATTAACTTTCCTCCAATCTCAGAAACCAACCATAAATTAAGGTATGTTTCTGGGAAAAAATATTAGAAGGTATTATAAAGAACACTCACTGACCATTCAGGTTCTACAACAGCAGGACACAAAAGCTGCCGATCTTTAAAAGGCACCAACAACTCTACCTTTAAAATGACTGATGGACAAACCTGTCTGGGTTGAGCAATGGCCTTTAATATCAGAGAAACTATGGGACTTAGAACAGTTGGTACAGGAGCAGCCTACAGAAGAATCAATCAGCCCTTGGAATTCTCCTGCGTTGTTATTAAAAAGAAATCTGGAAAATGGAGAATGGTAACAGATCTAAGAGGTGTTAATAAGGTGATTCAGCCAATGGGCATTCTACAGTCTGGAATTCCTTTGCCTTCTCTATTACTTGAAGGAAGGCCTCTTAGAGTTATGGATTTAAAAGATTATTTCTTCACTATACCTTTGGAAAATTTGCCCTTATGGTGTCTACCTATAATAATTCTCAATCTTTTTTAAATATTTATTTGTTTATTATGTATACAATGTTCTGTCTGTGTGTATGCCTGCAGGCCAGAAGAGAGCACCAGATCTCAGTACAGATGGTTGTGAGCCACCATGTGGTTTCTGGGAATTGAACTCAGGACCTTTGGAAGATCAGGCAATGCTCTTAACTGCTGAGCCATCTCTCCAGCCCAAATTCTCAATTTTTTAAGTAATATCAATAGACAGTACTCCCATAGGGACTGTTAAATAGTCTCAGCCTGTGCCAATATTTTATATGACAGCTTTTAGAAATAATACCTAAGCAATTTCCTCTCTCTATAGTTTGCCACCACATGGATGACATTTTAGTAACTGATTCAAATATATGTACTTTAGAAAGAATGTTTGAAGAAGTAAAGAAAATTTTGCAATGTTGGGAACACAAATTGCTTCTAAAAATACAAAAATGATATTCTATTAATTATTTAGTCTATAAAATATGTTTATAATTAGGCCCTAAGAAGCGCAAATTAGGAGAGATTGATTGTGGACTCATAATGATTTTCAAAGATTGTTAGGAGATATTTCCAATCTACTTTTATATAGCAAATTACATTACTTTTTTTTCCTTTTTTGGATTTTTGAGACAAGGTCTCTATATGTATCAGTGGCTGGTCTGGAACTAATTATTTAGACCAGGCTGTCCTCAAACTCATAGAATCTACCAGCTTCTGTGGGTCCTGAATGCTGGGATTAAAAGGAATGGATCACCATGCCCCATTGCCATTACTTCCTGATACCTGCTGTGATCAGAATACCTAACATGAGGTCTACATCTTCATAGACTTTTAGAAGTGCAATCCATTGTTGTTGGGTATAGGTACTGTGTTGTACAACAGATGTCAATCTCTAGAATGTATTCATTTAGTAACTCTGAACCACCCCTCTCCCTAGCCCCAAGTAACATATTTCTTTTTGATTATTTTGATTTCATTATTTTTAAATAATTCATCTAAATGAAATTGTGCAGTATTTTTATTTATGCGTTAGGTATATTATACTCTGCACAATATGCTCTAAGTTCATTTATGTCTTGACATGGTACAGACCGGTTGTGTGATATTGCACCAAACACACATTATCACTCCTTTTAAAAACCATTTATCTTCATCTATGCATCAGGTTGATCATACATTTTGGCTTTTCTGAATGTGCTGCAATGAACACAACAGTATTAAGACCTCTTATAAATGCTGATTTCAATTATTTTGGATGAGATTATTGGATCACATGATTGCTATATTTTTATGTATACTTATTATATTTATATGTTCATTCATTATGGGGACAAATTCTAGAACAGGCATGTAGAGGCCCAATGACCACTACAGGAGTTGGTTCTCTTCTTTCACTAAGTGGACCCTAGGGATCAAAGTCAGTCAGGTTTGAATACAAGAGCCTTCAATGGCTTGACAATGTAGACAGTTCTACTTTTATATTTTCAATTTTTAAGAATTCTCCATACTATTTTCTAAAACATCTCTACCATTTTGTATTTCTTCTAGCAGTGTTCAGAGTTCTAATTTCTCTGTATGCTCCCCAAATCTAGTCATTCATTTTTTTTTTTTTTTTGGGACTGAACGCACCAAGTTTTATTGTGAAAATAGCAAAAAATGATAAAACCTTAAAAAAGAGAAAGCCACAAACCTCCCACTTCCCAGAGGACAATGCCGTCCCATACATACAGGATGTATATTTATTAGCAAGGTTGAATGAATGGCGTTGAGTGCTCATAAAGGCTTAGAAGTCAGAGTCAAGGGTGGTCCCTGTAGCTTCCACAGTTCCTAAACACGATTTGCAATTCTTTGTGTTTCACGCTGCTTCACCCAAGATGAAGAGTTCATATAGATACTGCTCCTGACAATGCTGAGATGTTGCCTGAAAATGCAACTCTCCCACCTTAAGCACTTGAATTTTATTACAAATAGCATAACTCTAAGTGAATTTTATACCATGTTTCTATTTTATAGAATTATTATTCATCAGTTTAGTTTTTTTTTTATTGTTGAAAGTGTGGACCAGGCACTGTTTTATTAATATGCATAACTCCTGTAGTAATTGCATACCATATTAGGAAATGGATTTTCAAAGAGGTTAAATAATTTCCTTGTTCCTGACTTAGTATGTTTCTGAATTTTTTTTTTCATTCAAATATGCTTTATTAATTTTAAAGGTAAAATAACAGTTACACATACCCCAGGATAGTTGCTACATTGCAAATAATTTTTTTTTTAGGGAGACTTTTTAGTTCACATTTGTAACTTACAATCCATCTCTTTTGGAGATGACAAGGCAACAGGATGTTAAAACAACTAGTCAGGTCCTAGACACAGTCAAGGGAGACAGGAATAAATAAAAACATACATGGTCTTTAGCTTGCATTCTCTAATCTTACATAGAACAATAAGCAACACCAGGGAATGGAACCACCCACTTTCATTTTGGGTCTCCTCAAATCAATTAAGTCAATGATGTGGAGCAGCAGATTCTGTTATCAGGGACTCCTCTCCTTGGGGGCAGGAAAAGCCAGACTAAGGACCTCTCTGCAATCGCCTCAGGGACTCCTCTGTGTCCGCAGCGCAGCCTCGACATCAGGCCCAGCTTTTATTTTCTTTCTGTGAAAAAAGCATAAACATATCCTCGACCCCAAATATATATAGGTCGGGTTTTTTCATAATGCATTGCAAGGGCTTTTCCACCTTGCCCTAGCAAAGGTCAGCTTGGTGTTATCATGTCAGATCCGTTTGCATCTGGATCTACTTGCAAGTTTCATAAGCTGCTTACAAGGAGCCTTATTATGCTCCATAATATTTTTTTTATTATTATTAGCCATATATGCAGTTCCTCCATTGGAAGAGCCATTTGTAAAATTTAGCATAAAATCCTTTAAGGGATTTTTTTTGCTATAACATTAGCAAAATACAGTTGTGTGAATTGTAGCAATAATCATCTGGGGATCAAGCCATTTTTTAGCTTTTATCCTGCCCTTTTGTACCAGACAGGCTACTGGTTTAAATTAAGAGTTTAATATCTTAATTGGCAAAACTTGAGAAGATTTTGCCATAAACAGCATTTTTTTATAAAAATGTTGTAGAATAAGTTTTATATTTAATATGCACACTTGCCATAGCTGCATTATAATTAATATACTGTATTTGTTGATTATTGTATACTTTACCTGTTGATTTATATTTTACCTGTTTGAGTACCTGTTAGGCAGCTTTAAGCTCTCTCTATTGGAAACTGTTTTTTTTTTATTTTATATTTTTTTTTCTATTCTAAGATGGCTCCCTTAATTAAGATGTGTGCTTCTCTGCTCCCCTAACCAACCTTCCTTTATCCCAAACATCCCGTTTCCCCAGGTTCCCCCCATCCTCCCCTTCTCACATTTCTCTCCCCTTCTCCCCTCACCCCCCCTCCCACCACACCGCCAAGATCCCAAATTTTTGCCCGGCAATCTGGTCTACTTCCCATAACCAGGAGGATAGCTATATGTTTTTCTTTCGGTTCACCTTCTTATTTAGTTTCTTTAGGATATCAAATTATAGACTCACTGACCTTTATTTATCTCTAGAAACCAATTATGAGTGAGTACATCCCATGTTCATCCTTTTGGGTCTGGGTTACCTCACTCAGGATAGTGTTTTCTATTTCCATCCATTTGCATGCAAAATTCGCGAAGTCATTGTTTTTTACCGCTGAGTAGTATTCTAATGTATATATATTCCATACTTTCTTCATCCATTCTTCCATTGAAGGGCATCTAGGTTGTTTCCAGGTTACGGCTATTACAAATAATGCTGCTATGAACATAGTTGAACAAATGTCCTTGTCATGTGATCGGGCATCTCGTGGGTATATTCCCAAGAGTGGCATTGCTGGGTCCATGGGTATGTTGATCCCAAATTTCCTGAGAAAGCGCCACACTGCTTTCCAAAGTGGTTGCACAAGTTTGCATTCCCACCAGCAATGGATGAGGGTACCCCTTTCTCCACAGCCTCTCCAGCAAAGGCTATCATTAGTGTTTTTGATTTTAGCCATTCTGACAGGTGTAAGGTGATATCTCAATGTTGTTTTGATTTGCATTTCCCTGATCGCTAAGGAGGCTGAGCATGACCTTAAGTGCCTTTTGGCCATTTGAACTTCTTCTGTTGAGAATTCTCTCTTCAGATCAGTGCCCCATTTTTTAATTGGGTTAATTAGCATTTTAAAGTCTAGTTTCTTGAGTTCTTTATATATTTTGGAGATCAGACCTTTGTCTGTTGCGGGGTTGGTGAAGATCTTCTCCCAGTCAGTGGGTTCCCTTTTTGTCTTAGTGACAGTGTCTTTTGCTTTACAGAAGCTTCTCAGTTTCAGTAGGTCCCATTTATTCAATGTTGCCCTTAATGACTGTGCTGCTGGGGTTATACCTAGGAAGCGATCGCCTGTGCCCATCTGTTGTAGGGTACTTCCCACTTTCTCTTCTATCAGGTTCAGTGTGTTCAGATTGATATTGAGGTCTTTGATCCATTTGGACTTGAGTTTTGTGCATGGTGATAGATATGGGTCAATTTTCTTTCTTCTACAGGTTGACATCCAGTTGTGCCAGCACCATTTGTTGAAGATGCTTTCTTTCTTCCATTGTATACTTTTAGCACCTTTATCGAAAATGAGGTGTTCATAGGTTTGTGGGTTAAGATCCGGGTCTTCTACACGATTCCATTGGTCAACTTCTCTATTTTTATGCCATTACCACACTGTTTTCATTACTGTAGCTCTATAGTAGAGTTTAAAGTCAGGGATGGTAATGCCTCCAGAAGTACCTTTATTGTACAAGATTGTTTTGGCTATCCTGGGTTTTTTGTTATTCCATATAAAGTTGATTATTGTCCTTTCAAGATCAGTGAAGAATTTTAATGGGATCTTGATGGGGATTGCATTGAATCTATAAATTGCCTTTGGTAGGATTGCCATTTTTACTATGTTGATCCTCCCAATCCAAGAGCAAGGGAGATCCTTCCATTTTCTGGTATCCTCTTCAATTTCTTTCTTCAATGCCTTAAAGTTCTTGTCAAATAGATCCTTCACTTCTTTGGTTAGAGTTACCCCGAGATATTTTATGCTGTTTGTGGCTATCGTGAAAGGTGATGCTTCTCTGATTTCCCTCTCTGCTTCCATATCCTTTGTGTATAGGAGGGCGACTGATTTTTTGGAGTTGATCTTGTATCCGGCCACATTACTAAAGGCGTTTATCAGCTGTAGGAGTTCTTTGGTGGAGTTGTTGGGGTCGCTTATGTAGACTATCATATCATCTGCAAATAACGAAAGTTTAATTTCTTCCTTTCCAATTCGAATCCCCTTGATCCCCTTATGATGTCTTATTGCTATTGCTAAAACTTCAAGCACTATATTGAAGAGGTATGGAGAGAGTGGACAGCCTTGTCGTGTTCCTGATTTAAGTGGGATGGCTTTGAGTTTCTCTCCGTTTAATTTGATGTTAGCTGTCGGTTTGCTGTAAATAGCTTTTATTATATTTAAGTATGACCCTTGTATCCCTAATCTCTCCAAGACTTTTATCATAAAGGGATGTTGAATTTTGTCAAAAGCTTTTTCAGCATCTAAGGAAATGATCATATGGTTTTTTTCTTTCAGTTTATTTATATGATGGATTACATTGATAGATTTTCGTATGTTGAACCAGCCTTGCATCTCTGGTATGAAGCCTACTTGATCATAATGGATAATGTTTCTAATGTATTCTTGGATACGGTTCGCCAGTATTTTGTTGAGGATTTTTGCGTCGATGTTCATGAGTGAGATTGGCCTGTAATTCTCTTTCTTGGTTGAGTCTTTGTGTGGTTTTGGTATCAGAGTGATGGTAGCTTCATAAAAGGAATTTGGCAATGACTCTTCTGTTTCTATATTGTGAAATACCTTAAGGAGTATAGGTATTAGGTCTTCTTGGAAATTCTGGTAGAATTCCGCATTGAAACCGTCTGGTCCTGGGCTTTTTTTGGTGGGGAGGTTTTTGATAACAGCTTCTAATTCTTCGCGACTGACAGGTCTATTTAGATTGCTCACCTGGTCCTGATTTAACTTTGGTAAATGGTATTTATCTAAAAAAGTGTCCATTTCTTTTACATTTTCCAGTTTTGTGGCATACAGGCTTTTGTAGTAAGATCTAATGATTCTCTGAATTTCCTCTTTGTCTGTGGTTATGTCCCCCTTTTCATTTCTGATCTTATTAATTTGCAGATTCTCTCTCTGCCGTTTGATTAGTTTGGATAGGGGTTTATCAATTTTGTTGATTTTCTCCAGGAACCAGCTTTTTGTTTCATTGATTCTTTGGATTGTTTTCTGTGTTTCTATTTTGTTGATTTCAGCCCTCAGTTTGACTATTTCCAGTCTTCTACTCCTCCTAGGTGAGTCTGCTTCTTTTTTTCTAGAGCTTTCAGGTGGGCTGTTAAGTCTCCAATGTATGCTTTCTCTGTTTTCTTTAAGTGGGCACTAAGGGCTATGAACTTTCCCCTTAGGACTGCTTTCAAAGTGTCCCATAAGTTTGAGTATGTTGATTCTTTATTTTCATTGAATTCAAGGAAGACTTTAATTTCTTTCTTTATTTCTTCTTTAATCCAGGTGTGGGTCAATAGTTGACTATTCAGTTTCCATGAGTTTGCAGGCTTTCTGGGGGTAGCATTGTTGTTGAATTCTAACTTTAGTCCGTGGTGATCTGATAAGACACAGGTGGTTATGGATATTTTTTGTAACTGTGGAAGTTTGCTTTGTTACCGAGGATGTGGTCAATTTTCGAGAAGGTTCCATGAGCTGCAGAGAAGAAGGTATATTCTTTCCTATTTGGGTGGAATGTTCTATAGATGTCTGTTAAGTCCATTTGATTCAATACCTCCATTAATTCTCTTATTTCTCTGTTAGGTTTCTGTCTGATTGACCTGTCCATTGGTGAAAGAGGAGTGTTGAGATCTCCTACTATTAGTGTGTGCGGTTTGATGGCAGCCTTGAGTTTTAGTAGTGTTTCTTTTACATATGTGGGTGCTTTTATATTAGGGGCATAGATATTCAGGATTGAGACCTCATCCTGATCAATTGTTCCTGTTATGAGTATAAAATATCCCTCTCCATCTCTTCTGATTGATTTAAGTTTGAAGTCAACTTTGTTAGAAATTAGTATGGCCACACCTGCTTGTTTCTTAGGTCCATTTGCTTGATAAACCTTTTCCCATCCCTTTACTCTAAGTAGGTGCCTATCTTTGTGGTTGAGGTGTGTTTCTTGTAAACAGCAGAATGTTGGATCCTGTTTGCGTATCCAATCTCTTAGCCTGTGTCTTTTTATAGGTGAGTTGAGTCCATTGACATTAAGGGATATTAATGACCAGTGGTTGCTAACTCTGGTCACTTTTTTAGTCATAGGGTTTGTGTGTTTGCTTTCTTTTAGTTGCGCTGGTAAAGGGTGTCTAGAAGTTTGAGTTATTGTGGTCATTGTTGGTCTCCTTGGTTTGTGATTTTCCTTCTATTACTTTCTGTAAGGCTGGATTTGTGGCTACGTATTGTTTAAATTTGTTTTTATCCTGGAAAATTTTGTTTTCTCCATTTATAGTGAACGAAAGCTTGGCTGGGTATAGTAGTCTGGGCTTGCATCCATGTTCTCTTAGCTTCTGCAGTACATCTATCCAGGACCTTCTGGCTTTCATGGTTTCCATAGAGTAGTCAGGAGTAAGTCTGATAGGTTTACCTTTATAAGTAACTTGACCTTTTTCCTTTGCAGCTCTTAATATTCTTTCTTTATTCTGTATGTTTTGTGTTCTGATTATTATATGGCGAGGAGATGTTTTTTTTCTGGTCCAGTCTATTCGGTGTTCTGTATGCTTCTTGAACCTTCAAAGGAATATCTTTCTTTAGGCTGGGAAAGTTTTCTTCTATAATTTTATTAAATATATTTTCTGAACCATTGAGCTGTACTTCTTCTCCTTCTTGTATCCCAATTATTCTTAGGTTTGGTCTTTTTATTGTGTCCCATATTTCCTGAATGTTTTGTGATGAGAATTTGTTGGTTTTGCTGTTTTCTTTGATCAGTGTGTTAATTTTCTCTATGGTATCTTCAGTGTCTGACATTCTTTCTTCTAACTCTTGTAATCTGTTGGTAGTACTTGTCTCTGTAGTTCCTGTTCGTTTACCCAGATTTTCCATCTCCAACCTTCCGTCGGTTTGTGTTTTCTTCATTACTTCCATTTCATTCTTCAGGTCTTGAACCATTTCCCTTACCTGTTTGATTGCATTTTCTTGTTTCTCTTGGTTTTCTTGGGTATCTTTGAGCGATTTATTCATTTCCTCTACCTTTTTGTTTGTAATCTCTAATTGTTTATGGCAGTTTTTCACCTCCTGTTTAAGGTCTTCTATTATTTTCAAAAAATTCACTTTTGGGTCGATTTCTTCTACTTCTTCTGGAGTAGGGTGTACAATTCTTCTTATTTCGGGATCCCTGGGTTCTGGTGATGTCATGTTGCCTTTCAGGTTGTTGGAGGAATTCTTGCATTGGCGCCTTCCCATCTCCTCTTTCAAATGAAGCCAAGAGAGGCCTGGTGTCTTGGTCCTGTCTTTGCTGTGCCTGTGTCTCTGGGTGTATCTCTTCAGTGTAGAAGCAGGGACCGTCCCCAGCGATGGCCCTCCTGGCACCCGGATCCGATCTCCCTGCTGCCTGGGCGTCCCGCGAACAAAGGGCCGGCCCCGCTTGGTGCAGGCCGGCCACCTAGACAAAGGAGCCACCACCCTCCCGAATGTCCTCCCAATTCGGACCCTGTCCCAGCGCCCAAACAGGCTGAGCTGGGAGCTGTTGTGTGGTTCAAAGAGGGGAGGGGGGTCAGAGGTAGTGGGGGAGGGCCTTGGGTGCAAGCTGTGTGGGACAGGAATGGAGAAGAGGTATCAAGGAGTACAGCCCCCGCAGACTGACCAGGAAGTGCAGGAGGGGTGGGAGAACGTCTGAGCTCCCTGTCCCGGGCTGCTGCCGCAGCCAGAAACTCACTCACCCCAGCGATGGCCCTCCTGGCACCCGGATCCGATCTCCCCGCTGCCTGGGTGTCCCGCGAACAAAGGGCCGGCCCCGCTTGGTGCAGGCCGGCCACCTAGACAAAGGAGCCACCACCCTCCCGAATGTCCTCCCAATTCGGACCCTGTCCCAGCGCCCAAACAGGCTGAGCTGGGAGCTGTTGTGTGGTTCAAAGAGGGGAGGGGGGTCAGAGGTAGTGGGGGAGGGCCTTGGGTGCAAGCTGTGTGGGACAGGAATTGGGAAGAGGTATCAAGGAGTACAGCCCCCGCAGACTCCATTCATTTGTTTTTTATAATGGTCATACTAACAGACGCAAAGGAATGTCTCCCTGTAGGATGTATGTTAGAAACATAAATAATTTATTAAGAAAGAGAATATTCATTATATTATCTATTGATAATTCTTGGTGATTAGTACTATTTAGCATTTTTCATTTATTTTTGAGCATTTGTATGTCTTCTTTAAATGTGTGTTATTTTAAAATTTGACAAATTAATATCCTTTTTAAATATTAAGGAAGTCTTTATAAAATTAATGACAGTGATTTAAAACATGAGGTTACATCTTATATAAGTGACCTGTGATCCTTACTGATGAGTAAACTCTTCAAAATATACTTTAGAAAAGGGAAGTCAAACAGTCCACCTGCTTTAGGGAGCAATCCATTCCAGTCTGCCTTTCAGGAAATTTGACTGTCATCTCTAAAGACCAGATAAATTATTAAATTGGATAAATTAATCGAATCAAAAAATAATCTACAGACAGGCAAACATAATATTCTTGAATTTAAACTAGCAAAAAAAAGGGGGAGATCATAAGGACTCAAGTTCTGCATTTTTACAGTACAGCAGAAAAACTTTCTCTGTAGAGATCAGATAATAAATTTTTAAGCTTCGAAAGGCACAAAATCTCTGTTGAAATTATTCTATTCTGCCTTCGTAATTCAAAAGCCAGACACACATGCTGTAACTGTAATGAATCACATTTCTTAGTTTCTATACTATAGAGTTGTCTCATGATTTTCTGTCCATGAACCCTGTGTAAATGAGGAACAAGCATGAAAGAATAATTAACTGTGGAGTCAAAGTGACCTTGAGAGTTGCAGAACAGAACCTGATGAATCTGCCCTAAATTGTAGGACAAATGAAGGGTTGTGTTGCACTGTAACACACAGTTTCTGATTGCTCCCTCCCAGAAATCTCAAAGCTGGGAAAGCACGGAGCCTTCCTGTGTAAAGTACATCAAAGCTCCCTGATTCTGCTGTAGCAAACTTTCTTGTTGGGCTGTCTTCGGACCACTGACTCACAAATAATGACCCTGAGACTTATTAATTATGAAAGCTTGGCCTCGGTTAAGGTTTTTTCCAAACTAGCTTTTATAAATCAATTAACCCATATTTATTTAATCTACATTCTACCATGTGGCTTGGTTACCTCTTCTTAGTACAGCATGTTCAACTTGTTCCCAGTCGGTTGGCGAAACTGCACACTTAGGTTGCTCTTCCCAGTTTCTCTGTCGCTGCACAGAAGTCCTGTCTAGTCTCTCCTGCCTGTCCAGTAACCATTTAGCTCTTTATTAAGCCAATGAGAAGGTGCTGTAGGCAGAGACACATCTTAACAGTGTACATAAATATTCTACAACATTCTGCCTTAGTCCTGCTGCCAATTATAGCAACTGTGTTTGGGGGTTTTGTTTTGTTTTGTCTCTAGGGGTTAGGCATTACTTCCTGGCCTTTGTAGAAGGCCACTCTCTCCACCATTTCAGTGGTAGACTCTTCAGCCACCATCATTTGCCTATAGATAACAGACAACCCTGTTATTTCATGGGCTCTGGAGCTCCTCTCATAGTGTGTTTCTCAAAGCCTTGCAAAGATGATAATCACGGAGTCTTCCCCAGGATCATGGTATAGGTTGGGTTAACGTTCTCAGCCTTCCTAGTGCTGCAACAATGCACTTCCTCATGTTGTCAATTCCCCCACCCCAAATATAAAATTGCTTCATTGCCACTTTATAACCGTAACTTTGCTACTATTGTGAATCATAATGTAAATATCTGATATGCTGATATCTGATAGGTGGCCAACAAAGGGGTCAAAGCCCACAGGTTGAGAATCTCTGGGCTAGAGGTAAATTAACATGAGCAATCCACGGAAGCATACCTAGCTCTCTGAACCTTTGAGTTCCTTCCTTGATAGGATTTCTACAAGTTCTAGGTCCTCAGCTTTATGAAACGTCAGCATCAATGGATCCCGTTTGAACACACCAAGCAGATCATTAGAGCTACTTCTAACTGAACATGCCAGTGTATGACATCCCAACTCTGTATCGATCAATATCAATAAAGTTAGCCTAGCTCAATGTTGTCTTCTGCCTTGATCTGGCAACTAAAAATCTATTCCCAGCTAGGCAATGGTGGCCCACACCTATAATCCCAGCACTTGGGAGACAAAGGCAGACAGATGTGAGTTCAAGGCCAGGCTGATGTACAGAGGAAGTTCCAAAACAGCCAAAAAAAAAAAAAAAAAAAAAACAAGACAAACAAAACCACTATTGCCATACAAACTAACCTAGTTCCTGGCGGATTTGCAGTTCTTTTGAGTATAAATCATACTACACTGAGCCTTCTTTTAACTAAACCTGACTCAACTTAAGAAACTACAAACCAGGAGAAGTGGAGCTAGTGGGTTTTGATAAGACCAGACTTTCCTTAATCAGATATCTCCTTCAGACAAGGACAATGAAAGGCCTTCAAGGAAGGGAAGGCCAAGCTCCTCAAATGCAGAGTTCATTCTGCTGTAAGTGAGGCTCACCACAAGTCAGGGTTCAAGGGCATCCACTGTGAGTCTACCCAGACACCATATTGCAAGTGTCCCTCCCAAACATTGGTTGACTTTCAAGGAACAGATTCTCATATCTCTACACTCCATGTGTAATTCCTCGGTCAACACAATCAGATTTGTATTCCCCCGCAAAATCAGCTCAGTGACTACTTTAAAAACCGAAACTTCTGGGGCTGGAGAGATGGTTCAATAGTAATAACACTGGATACTCTTCCAGAGGTCCTGAGTTTGATTCCCAGCAATCACCTGGCAGCTTATTACCATCTACATCAGGTCTGATGCCCTCTCCTGGCAAGCAGGCATACATGCAGCTAGGGCATTCATACATAAAATAAATAAGTAAATTTAAAAAAGAAAAAAAATAACCTGGAACTTTCTCTTCTAGCAGTTTTATAGAAACTCCCAGTATTTGATAGTGTCTTGAAGTCAACATTTGAAAACCTAATATTGTCATTTCACATTCTAAGCTCTCCATTACTATTAAAAGCAATTACCCAAGTTCTAGGCTGTGTGGCTTTCACGAGAGTTGTAATGACTGTTGACACAGAAGTCAGCTTTCTGTGGAGATTAAGGAAAGGGTGCCCATGGCAAACACTACAAGTTGCTCGCATACGATGCAATAAGAACAGAGGCTGGGGTTAAAAGGAAGGTTAAGAGTTAAAACAGCAGTGTCTGAGGCAATGAGGAAGATGGCACAAGATAGCTGAGCTAAATAGATGAAGAAAGGATAGTGAAGATAGAGCACTGGGATAGTGAAGCAGGTCATTGTTTCCTCACTGAAACCTTCGAGGAACATATATAAGGCATTGTCCTTCCATAAATCCTTGCTTTTAATGAAGTTAGTCGTAGCAAACTAAATGTTACTAAAATGTAAGTAACAAGGAGCTTCTGCCTAGGAAGGAAGCTATCTCAGAACTCCCCATAGACAAGGAGCTAAATATGAAGTAACCAAGAAAGACCGTAGGTATCCCTTGGTGACTGTAATAGAATTAACTCTCTGCCATGGCCAAGCGACTAGATTTTTATGTAAATGTGAGGACAAAGAGAGATTAGCATAATTACTTGAGACAGCTGCCAAGATAGAGAGTGGTGATGTTGGCTCTGTGACTAACAGCTCTCAGTCAAGGTTAACAATGGGCAAACTTGGCTCCCCTCTTTGAACCACAGAACATCTCCCAGCTCAGCCTGTTTGGGTGCTGGGACAGGGTCCGAATTGGGAGGGCATCCGGGAGGGTAGTAGCTCCTTTGTCTAGGTGGCGTGCCTGCAGCAAGCAAGGTCGGCCCTTTGTTTGCAAGACACCCAAGCAGCAGGGAGATCAGATCCAGGTGCCAGGAGAGACATCGCTGGGGTGAGTGAGTTTCTGACTGCAGCAGCAGCCCGGGACAGGGAACTCAGACGTTCCTCACCGCTCCTACACTTCCTGGTCAGCCTGCAGGGGCTATAGTGCTCAATATCTCCTCTCTCTTCCTATCCCACCCAGCTTGTATCCACGGCCCTCCCCCACTCCGTCTGACTCCCTCCCCTCTTTGAACCACAGAACATCTCCCAGCTCAGCCTGTTTGGGTGCTGGGACAGGGTCCGAATTGGGAGGGCATCCGGGAGGGAAGTAGCTCCTTTGTCTAGGTGGCCTGCCTGCAGCAAGCAAGGCGGGCTCTTTGTTTGCGAGCCACCCAAGCAGCAAGGAGATCCAATCTGGGCACCAGGAGAGACATTGGGCTTGCATCCACAACCCACCCAGAGTGGTGCTGAGGAGTTCCATCTGGATGATCGTCCATGTTTGGGTACTGAGGAGTTCAAGCTCAGCGGGATGGTCCCTGCTTCTACACTGAAGAGATACACCCAGAGACTCAGTCACAGCAAAGACTGCACCAAGACACCAGGACTCTCTTGGCTTCATTTGAAGGAGGAGATGGGAAGGCGCCAATGCAAGAATTTCTCCAACAACCTGAAAGGCAACATGACATCACCAGAACCCAGGGATCCCAAAATAAGAAGAATTGTACACCCTACTCCAGAGAAATTAGAAGAAATGGACTCAAAAGTGAATTATTTGAAAATAATAGAAGACCTTAAAAAGGAGGTGAAAAACTGCCATAAACAATTAGAGATTACAAACAAAAAGGTAGAGGAAATGAATAAATCACTCAAAAATACCCAAGAAAACCAAGAGAAACAAGAAAAAGCAATCAAACAGGTAAGGGAAGTAGTTCAAGACCTGAAGAATGAAATGGAAGTAATGAAGAAAACACAAACAGAGGGAAGGTTGGAGATGGAAAATCTGGGTAAATGAACAGGAACTACAGAGACAAGTACTGCCAACAGATTACAAGAGATAGAAGAAAGAATGTCAGACACTGAAGATACCATAGAGAAAATTAACACACTGATCAAAGAAAACAGCAAAACCAACAAATTCTCATCACAAAACATTCAGAAAATATGGAACACAATAAAAAGACCAAACCTAAGAATAATTGGGATAGAAGAAGGAGAAGTACAGCTCAATGGTTCAGAAAATATATTTAATAAAATTATAGAAGAAAACTTTCCCAGCCTAAAGAAAGATATTCCTTTGAAGATTCAAGAAGCATACAGAACACCGAATAGACTGGACCAAAAAAAAAACATCTCCTTGCCATATAATAATCAGAACACAAAACATACAGAATAAAGAAAGAATATTAAGAGCTGCAAAGGAAAAAGGTCAAGTTACTTATAAAGGTAAACCTATCAGACTTACACCTGACTACTCTATGGAAACCATGAAAGCCAGAAGGTCCTGGATAGATGTACAGCAGAAGCTAAGAGAACATGGATGAAAGCCCAGACTACTATACCCAGCCAAGCTTTCATTCACTATAAATGGAGAAAACACAATTTTCCAGGATAAAAACAAATTTAAACAATACGCAGCCACAAATCCAGCCTTACAGAAAGTAACAGAAGGAAAATCACAAACCAAGGAGTCCAACAATAACCACAATAACTCAAACATCTAGACACCCTTCACCAGCCCAACTAAAAGAAAGCAAACACACAAACTCTATGACTGAAAAAGTGACCGGAGTTAACAACCACTGGTCATTGCCAAATTCCATTTATGAAGCTACAGTCACTCTGATACCAAAACCACACAAAGACTCAACCAAGAAAGAGAATTACAGGTCAATCTCACTCATGAACATTGATGCAAAATTCCTCAACAAAATACTGGCAAACCGTATCCAAGAACACATTAGAAAAATTATCCATTTTGATCAAGTAGGCTTCATACCAGAGATGCAAGGCTGGTTCAACATTCAAAAATCTATCAATGTAATCCATCATATAAATAAACTGAAAGAAAAAAAACATATGATCATTTCATTAGATGCTGAAAAAGCTTTTGACAAAATTCAACATCCCTTTATGATAAAAGTCTTGGAGAGATTAGGGATACAAGGGTCATACCTAAATATAATAAAAGCTATTTACAGCAAACCGACAGCTAACATCAAACTAAACAGAGAGAAACTCAAAGCCATCCCACTTAAATCAGGAACACGACAAGGCTGTCCACTCTCTCCATGCCTCTTCAATATAGTGCTTGAAGTTTTAGCAATAGCAATAAGACAACATAAGGGGATCAAGGGGATTCGAATCGGAAAGGAAGAAGTTAAACTTTCGTTATTTGCAGATGATATGATAGTGTACATAAGCGACCCCAAAAACTCCACCAAAGAACTCCTACAGCTGATAAACGCCTTTAGTAATGTGGCCGGATACAAGATCAACTCCAAAAAATCAGTCGCCCTCCTATACACAAAGGATATGGAAGCAGAGAGGGAAATCAGAGAAGCATCACCTTTCACGATAGCCACAAACAGCATAAAATATCTCGGGGTAACTCTAACCAAAGAAGTGAAGGATCTATTTGACAAGAACTTTAAGGGATTGAAGAAAGAAATTGAAGAGGATACCAGAAAATGGAAGGATCTCCTTTGCTCGTGGATTGGGAGGATCAACATAGTAAAAATGGCAATCCTACCAAAGGCAATTTATAGATTCAATGCAATCCCCATCAAGATCCCATCAAAATTCTTCCCTGATCTTGAAAGGACAATAACCAACTTTATATGGAATAACAAAAAACCCAGGATAGCCAAAACAATCTTATACAATAAAGGAACTTCTGGAGGCATTACCATTCCTGACTTTAAACTCTATTACAGAGTTACAGTAATGAAAACAGGGTGGTATTGGCATAAAAATAGAGAAGTCGACCAATGGAATCGTATAGAAGACCCGGATTTTAACCCACAAACCTATGAACACCTCATTTTCGATAAAGGTGCTAAAAGTATACAATGGAAGAAAGAAAGCCTCTTCAACAAATGGTGCTGGCACAACTGGATGTCAACCTGTAGAAGAATGAAAATAGACCCATTTCTATCACCATGCACAAAACTCAAGTCCAAATGGATCAAAGACCTCAATATCAATCTGAACACACTGAATCTGATAGAAGAGAAAGTGGGAAGTACCCTACAACAGATGGGCACAGGCGATCGCTTCCTAGGTATAACCCCAGCAGCACAGTCATTAAGGGCAACATTGAATAAATGGGACCTACTGAAACTGAGAAGCTTCTGTAAAGCAAAAGACACTGTCACTAAGACAAAAAGGGAACCCACTGACTGGGAGAAGATCTTCACCAACCCCGCAACTGACAAAGGTCTGATCTCCAAATTATATAAAGAACTCAAGAAACTAGACCGTAAAAGGCTAATCAACCCATTTATAAAATGGGGCACTGAGCTGAACAGAGATATCTCAACAGAAGAAGTTCAAATGGCCAAAAGACACTTAAGGTCATGCTCAACTTCCTTAGTGATCAGGGAAATGCAAATCAAAACAACATTGAGATATCATCTTACACCTGTCAGAATGGCTAAAATCAAAAACACCATTGATAGCCTTTGCTGGAGAGGGTGTGGAGAAAGGGGTACACTCATCCATTGCTTGTGGGAATGCAAACTTATGCAACCACTTTGGAAAGCAGTGTGGCAGTTTCTCAGGAAATTTGGGATCAACCTACCCATGGACCCAGCAATGCCACTCTTGGGAATATACCCACGAGATGCCCGATCATATGACAAGGACATTTGTTCAACTATGTTCATAGCAGCATTATTTGTAATAGCCAGAACCTGGAAACAACCTAGATGCCCTTCAATGGAAGAATGGATGAAGAAAGTGTGGAATATATACACATTAGAATACTACTCAGCGGTAAAAAACAATGAGTTCGCGAATTTTGCATGCAAATGGATGGAAATAGAAAACACTATCCTGAGTGAGGTAACCCAGACCCAAAAGGATGAACATGGGATGTACTCACTCATAATTGGTTTCTAGAGATAAATAAAGAAACTTCATCTGGCGATGGATGGAGATAGAGACAGAGACCCACACTGGAGCACTGGACTGAGCTCCCAATGTCCCAATGAGGAGCAGAAGGAGGGAGAATATGAGCAAAGAAGTCAGGACCACAAGGGGTGCGCCCACCCGTGGAGACAGTGGGGCTGATTCTTTGGGAGCTCACCAAGGCCAGCTGGACTGTGACTGAAAAAGCATGGGATAAAACCTGACTCTCTGAATTTGGCGGACAATGAGGGCTGCTGAGAAGCCAAGGACCATGGCACCGGGTTTTGATCCTACTTCATGTTCTGGCTTTCTGGGAGCCTAGCCAGTTTGGATGTTCACCTTCCTAGACCAGGATTGAGGGGGGAGGACTTTGGACTTTCCACAGGGCAGGGAACCCTGACTGCTCTTCAGGCTGGAGAGGGAGGGGGAGGAGTGGGGGGAGGGGAGGAGGAGAGGGAGGAGTGGGAGGGAAATGGGAGGCGGGGAGGAGGCAGAAATTTCTTTTCTTTCCAATAGAAAAAAAAATAAAACACATTATTTTGTGCTTTTAGTGTCAAAAAAATAAAAACAGTGGGCAAACCTGGAGTTGCAGAGAGACAAAGGAGGGCTTCTCCCACCCCTAAGTGGGTAGGCACACATCAACAGCACATCACCTCTCCCCACTTGGGCCAAGGGAACATGCGTAGAGCAGGTAGGTCCTCCATTGGCTCCACCCATGACAGCCCAGATAATTAACCAATCGAAATAAAGTGTTTCAGTCCTATCCAGTTTCTGTCGTGGCCTTATAAAAATCACCAGGCAAAGGAGGTCAAACACTTCTTCCTCCCCCAGAAAATCCCTTCCACCATTTCTCTCATGTTTTTTTTTCATTTCTCACTTTTCCTTAGTGTCTCTTAATGTACTCTACGTTGCACACACCCATTAGAGTCCCTGTCTTTAATCGTCATTGCCATGAGACAACAGAGAACCACCGTCTCAGGTTGATCTTTGGTGACCATTACGTGTCCAGCACCTCAAGACCCTGTGCCAAGTACAAGTGGGCTGAGAAGAGTCCCATCATACAAAAAAAAAACCCTTCAATTTAAAAAAAATGGAAAAACATAACAAACACTGATGAAGATGTAGAGAAAGGAATATAAAAAATCTATTAATATAAGTAGGGATATAAATTTGTATAGCTGTTATAAATAACAGCATGTAACTTAATAGATCTATAATATTATCCACCGATTCTGCTTCTGTTTCTAGCAGAGATGAATCAGCATTCAATGATACACATTCACTCCCATGTCTAACTGCAACTTTATTCACAACACCCAAGATTCAGAATCAACCCAGGCAGCCCTTAGTGGACGAATAGATAAAGTGTGCTACCAATTAGCCAGGCAGTGGTGGCACACGCCTTTAATCCCAGAGTTTGGGAGTCAGAGAGAGGCAGATAGATCTCTGTGAGCTCAAGGCTAGCCTGGTCTACAGACTGAACTCCAGGACAGCCAGGACTACAGAGAGAAACCCTGTCTCAGAGGGGAAAAAAAAGGTGTGTGCTACAGATTCTAAGATGGAAGTTTGTTCAGTCATATAAAAGTCATATAAAAGGCAAAAATGGACAGAATGAACAACTTTATGTCAGGTGGAATAGGCAGGCACAGAACAGCAAATACTGCAAATTCTCACTCATGTATCAACTAAACGAGTTAATTTTAAAGGAGGAGAGAGTAAAGTATGATGAACAGAGTCCAGAAATGGGAGAGGAAACTAAGGTGAGAAACGTGAAAACAAGATTCAGCTGAATAGGACTGAGTTCTGGTGTTCCACAGCATGAGCACAGTCCACAAGAACGTACATGCTTTGTGAAGAGCTAGAACAGAAGGGATAAAAGGCTCCAAAAACAAGGAAGTGGCGGGGAGATGGAAATGCTGGGTACCTGGTTTGATCATTATATAGGGTATAGTCATGCTGAATCATCAAGAGAACCCCATTAGAAAACCACAGTGAGCACTGACTCCTGCTAAAATTGTAACGAAAACAGGACCTTTCAGACCTTGCTACAGGCGGTGTAAAATAGCACAACCCCGGAGGAAACTGACGGTTTCTCCTGCACACTTAGACTGAGGCACAGCATCTACTCTCCTGAGAAATCACACAAATGAAATGAAATTATGCGCCCACAAAAAGATTGTCAAAGAATGCACAAAGAAGTCTTGTTCATAAGAGCCAGGCACATTCAGCATCAGAAAAGGTTGCATCTGTATTAACACATTGGAATGCAGCCTAGATGTGTGCAAACGCTAGCTTATAAAGCACACTGCATCATGCATTCAACAATGGTGAGAATAGAAAATCACTCGCACACAGAAGAAGGTGATGTGGGAGTGATTTCTTATTAATAAAGGAACTGCCTAGGCCCATTCGATAGGCCCACCCTTAGGTGGGTGGAGTAAACAGAACAGGATTCTGGGAGAAAGAAGCTGAGTCAGTAGGAGTCACCGTGATTTTCCCACGCCAGGCAGACGCAGGCTAGAATCTCCCCGGTAAGCACACCTTGGGGTGCTACACACCTTATAAGAAATGGGCTAGTCCAGGTGTGAGAGTTAGCTGAGAAGAGCTAGCCAATAATGGGCCAGGCAGTGTTTAAAAGAATACAGTTTCCGTGTAATTATTTCGGGTATTAAGCTAACCATGCGGGCGGCGGGGTGCCGGGACGCAGCCCCACTGCTCCTTATTACTACAAGAAGGTGTGTTCTAGGACTCCATTCAAGAGCAAGCAATGGTGACAGGAACCAAGGCCGTGCACTGAACATAAACCTAAAGACTCCTTCAATAAAACATTCATTTCTTTCTTCCCAAGCAACAGAAAATTTAAACTGTCTTTGAGAAATAACAAAAAATTATGGTTAATGCTTGCCACATTGTTCTTTTTGGTGTATTTCTTTAATAATAAGCATATTTTATTTGTAAAATTAAAACATATAGTTAAGTGTTTTTATAGAACAAAAGCCCAAAAGATAATTTACAATTCTTTCTGTGAAAAAATATCTGAGTTATAATAGTTATAAAATACTTACAAAATTCTGGAAAAAATGGAACAAAATACAACTGTGTGGGCATATATTTTACCTAGCAATAACTTTGTGTCTCCACTAAGTGGGAAAAGCAGGAAATCAACCCCACTGATAGATTTGCTCCAGCTGTAATTCTGGTCCTGTGCCTCCTGCACGGTCATCATGCAGAAAGTACAAGCATCTCCCAAACACAGTGCACATTAACTGGCTTGGGAGATTGAAGCACAAAACATGAGTACCAATTTTCTGTTATAGAATAAAAATAATGGTCATCTTCCAAGAATACCTAAAGTCAGTGTGATCAGTGTGTTCTCTTTCTAGTGGCAGATCTTCCCGGGAGAGAAAAAGAAGGTTTGATCATCAGTTAGAGCTTTGTAATTGTGTGTGTACTAAATTCCTTCAATAGCACCAGTGCCAAAATTATGATTTACCTTCTTATTTTAATAATACCCTGTAGAATATTGCCTCTGTTTCGCCCTATAAAATCCAGAAAATCGAATTAATTCTTCAGTTTTCCAATTTCTTGAAAATATCTTTGCATTTAATGGGGAAAGAAACACCATTTTCTCTTTTTTTTTATTGGAAAAGAAAGAAATTTCTGCCTCCTCCCCGCCTCCCATTTCCCTCCCACTCCTCCCTCTCCTCCTCCCCTCCCCCCCACTCCTCCCCCTCCCTCTCCAGCCTGCAGAGCAGTCAGGGTTCCCTGCCCTGTGGAAAGTCCAAAGTCCTCCCCCCTCAATCCTGGTCTAGGAAGGTGAACATCCAAACTGGCTAGGCTCCCACAAAGCCAGAACAGAAGTAGGATCAAAACCCGGTGCCATGGTCCTTGGCTTCTCAGCAGCCCTCACTGTCCGCCAAATTCAGAGAGTCAGGTTTTATCCCATGCTTTTTCAGTCACAGTCCAGCTGGCCTTGGTGAGGTCCCAAAGAATCAGCCCCACTGTCTCCACGGGTGGGCGCACCCCTTGTGGTCCTGACTTCTTTGCTCATATTCTCCCTCCTTCTGCTCCTCATTGGGACATTGGGAGCTCAGTCCAGTGCTCCAGTGTGGGTCTCTGTCTCTATCTCCATCCATCGCCAGATGAAGTTTCTATGGTGGTATGCAAGATATTCATCAGTATGGCTATAGGATAGGGTCATTTCAGGTTCCCTATCCTCAGCTGCCCCAGGAACTAACTGGGGACATCGCCCTGGGCACCTGGGAGCCCCTCTAGATCCAAGTCTCTTGCCAACCCTAAGATGGCTCCCTTAATTAAGATGTGTGCTTCTCTGCTCCTCTAACCAACCTTCCTTTATCCCAATCATCCCGTTTCCCCAAGTTCCCCCCCACCCTCCCCTTCTCACATTTCTCTCCCCTTCTCCCTTTACCCCCCCCTCCCACCACACCCCCAAGATCCCAATTTTTTGCCCAGCAATCTAGTCTACTTCCCATAACCAGGAGGATAGCTATATGTTTTTCTTTGGGTTCACCTTCTTATTTAGTTTCTTTAGGATATCAAATTATAGACTCACTGACCTTTATTTATCTCTAGAAACCAATTATGAGTGAGTACATCCCATGTTCATCCTTTTGGGTCTGGGTTACCTCACTCAGGATAGGAAACACCATTTTCTTAAGTTATATATACAGCAATCTTCCTGATTACAAATTAAGTTTGGTTTAAACTAAAGAGTGGACTGTTGTAACTCATGCAAACTCATCAGCATGTATATGTGATGTGAAATAATGCCCCATTAAGCTGCTGGGATAGGAGAGAGATGGATCTAGCCTGCTCTATCAGTCTCGCCTGCTGTTTCCAGGGCCTTCTCTGGAGGCTTAGTAGCCATCTGCTCTCTCTAGCCATCTAATCTGTCTACTCGCAACAAGATATGTGTACACTGGAACCCCAAGGTTGGTTTAACCAGGTTTAAAATTCTGTTTGTTAGTGTAAAAGTCACCCATCATAGAAAACTGAAGTGTGGGATCATAGGGTTAGCTGAAACCCCAGTGCCTGGTAACCTGCCCCTTCCTTCCTTCCTTCCTTCCTTCCTTCCTTCCTTCCTTCCTTTCTTCCTTCCTTCCTTCCTTTCTTCTGTCTTTCCTTCCTTCCATCCATCATTCCTTCCTTCCTTTTTTCATTCCTTCTTTTCTTTTTTTCCTTCCTTCCTTCCTGCCTTCCTTTCTTCCATCTTCCTTTATACTACTTTGATGAGTGGTTACCTCCCTAACCCGGTATTTTGGAGAAGGGATGAAGTGAAAGGTTCTGCCTTCCTGTGCTCCATTCCTTCTTTCGTATAATTTCTACACACCTTCCTCTTTCATACCTTACTCCATTTGTCTTGCTTCCATAATTCTGAAAGGGTGCTTCCTAACTTCTTATTTCTTGCAAATGTTATTAAATATAGGTTTCCCACATACACACACCTTGTGTTCTATCGGCTTAGATGTAGAAGAGGTAATTGCAAGTCAAAGGACCTTTGGTCTGCCTGCAAGTAGAAAAAGACATAGAGAACTCCAGCTCTGTAGACAGAAGAGAAAGACGGGAAGAGGATCTTCTAAAATCCAAAGCCCATTCATGACACCGCAAATGTCACATCTGGGATGTTACTGCACATCCATTTGAAGTTTTCCTTTTATTAAAAATAGAATCTTTTCTCGCATACTATATCCTAGTTACGGTTTCTCTTCCCTCTCTCTACTTCTCCAGTTCCTTCCCTCCTCCCCTCCCTTCCAGCTCTACCTCCTTTCTGTCTCTCATAAGAAATCAAATGAAATTATAAGGGATAATTAAAATAAAATAAGATAGGATAAAAATTATTTAGTAAAATAATAATATTTTATTAATACAATATAATAATTAAATATAATTATTTAGTAAAATAAAATAAGATAAAAACACAAAAATGAACAAACAGAAGGAAAAGAGCCCAAGAGAAGGCACAAGAAACAGAGATCCACTTATTCACACACTCAGGAATCCTACAAAAATATTAAACTGGTAGGTATAATATATATGCAGAGGAACTGGAGAGAGAGAGAGAGAGAGAGAGAGAGAGAGAGAGAGAGATTTTTTTTAAAAAAAAAAAGGGAAAGTTCTAACAAAACACTGTGAGACTAGAAACCTTGAAAGATCCTGTTGATTCATTTTCTGCTGGCCATCTACTTGTGGACGTGCAGTCTGCCCTTCACAAATTTTGTTTAATGACTCACATTTGTGGGATTGGCACTGTTTATCCAGTGAAGGCACCTCCATTAGGACTTTTCTAAGTTGTATATTGAAATTAGCTTACTAACTAATGAGTCTGATAGGCTTTTGCATATATCCTTAGGCCATGGAGCTCTCCAAAACAACATAAGCTATCGCCATTGCTCACGACAATCCATCATAAATAAATGGTGTGACCCTATTGCTGAAGACACCACACACTGCAGAACACAGAAATCAATCTCAAACTCATAACTAAATGGTGTGACCCTATTGCTGAAGACACCACACACTGCAGAACACAGATATCAATCTCAAACTCATAACTAAATGGTATGATCCTGTTGCTGAAGACACCATACACTGCAGAACACAGAAATCAATCTCAAACTCATAACTAAATGGTGTGACCCTGTTGCTGAAGACACCACACACTGCAGAACACAGAAATCAATCTCAAACTCATAACTAAATGGTGTGACCCTGTTGCTGAAGACACCACACACTGCAGAACACAGAAATCAATCTCAAACTCATAACTAAATGGTATGACCCTATTGCTGAAGACACCACACACTGCAGAACACAGATATCAATCTCAAACTCATAACTAAATGGTATGATCCTGTTGCTGAAGACACCACACACTGCAGAACACAGAAATCAATCTCAAACCAACCTATACATTTCCTCCTTGCTGGCTAGCTCTCCCAAACTTGCTTTACAAGTTGTTGCAGGAAGAAAGACATAAATGCTCTTGCCCAGTATTGGACCCTGCATACTAAAATATCTTCCTGCCAAGCAACTGTGCTCACTAACGTATTAGTGGTATGACTTTTATGGGGCAATAAACCACTCTTCTGACTGGATTTGAGGCCTACTCCACAGAGAATTCCTGCCTGACACTGTAAACCTGCCTACAAGTCCAAGAACGAAGAGGTCCTAGATTCAAGGGTGGAACCTGATATCGTATTTTTCTGAATTATCATGTTCCCAAACTGCCTTCTAAATAGGTGTGTCTACATCACACATGTGGGGTGCCGTCAATGCAGAGCCTTGTAAGTGACCAAAGCACTAAGAATAAGTGACCGTGAGAAATGCTCTCATCAGAACGTGCCATGACATTCATGAACTCACAGCAATTATGGTTACCTGCACGAGACAGAACTCATCAAGATTCCAGCACAGATGGAGAAGAACTCAGGACCACCCCAAACTGGGGAGTTATTGGCAGCTCCAGTGGATGGCCCTATGTCCATGCAATATGGGCATCACTAGATATACTTGGTGATTAAAATGGAAAATAAGAAGATATGAAGTTGGAAGGTAGACCTGTTGAGGAAGACATACGAGAAATGAAGGGTGGATATGATTACATTTCATTGTAAACACATGAAATTCTCAAAGATTAAATAAGCCAAAAGCCAGGAATCCTAATAGAACTATAATATCTATTGAGTATTTAGTGGGTGTCAGGCATTGTTCTAAGTACATTTGAAATATCAATTCATCCAATCCACAAAAATACTGGAAGCCCTATTAGCTTTCTAGTGAAGGTAAAAGTATCCTAAAATAGACAAAGGGAAGGTGTCAACCCATGACATCAGTGTGAGGATAAAATGAGAATATAGAAAGTATCTGTCTTTCTATATTCTAGATATAGTCAGATACTTTCTATATTCTATATTTCATGGTGCAAAATAGGCACAGAGCAAATAATTACTGTAAAAAATTACCAGACATATCAGACAGGACTACATTACCTGCTTTCTAAATTTCTTCTTCCACATGCATATTTTATAACTTCTCTCCATTTCTTTAGGGGTCTTGTCCCTTGTCCCGACAGAGAGCATGGCAAGTCACAAGGTCCTCTCAGGACATTCTCCACAGCTAGCTGTCCATGATTTCATCTTCTTTTTTCTTTTTTTTTTCCTTTCCAGTGGAAGGATGATTGTACTTGCATTGTGACTTCTTCCTAATCTTCAATGTCTCAGTAAGTTATTTCTGTTTTACCAAAGGTCTATCTTTTGAACCCAGAAAGAGGAGAGCATTCCTTTTTCTCTGCTACAAATCCTTTTCCTCTAAAGCTAGAGTATGAGTCATGACCATCATACTTCAACCGTGCTTCCTGATTATGAATATCTTATTCACATATAGACCTAACAATGAACATATGATAGACACCAGTGTTCATTTAGGAATCTATGAAGATTTGACAATAATGATTTAAAATTAATTTTGATATTTGGGTGATGGTCCATGTGTCACGTTGGAAGGTGCTTTGGATAGGATTTGCATTAAAACCAGTAACAACTAAGTAAAACAAATTACCCTCAATATAACTGGTAGACCTCATACAATTAGTTTAAGGCTTAAATAAAACAAAAATGTCTGTTCCCCTGAGCAACAGAACCTTCTTCAGAATACGGCCTTTGGACTTCATCTGCACCATTACCTGCTCAGGTATTAAGCTACTGAAGACTTCAAGCAGGCCAGATTCCATGATCACATGACCCAGTCAATCTACATACACTTACTCCTGTTAAGCAAGTTTCATGGTACTAATGGTTGAGGGTTTACCTCTTAGTGCTTCTGAGCCGCTTTCTCCAGCACAGACCAGGAAGTGCCTGGGCTTTGCTGTCCTCCAGCACACACCAGAAAATGCCTAGGCTTTGCCTTCTGCTTAGCTTCTGCTCTGCTTTCTTCAGAGGCTTTAAAAACAAACAGAAATGGAGAGTCATTTAATTTTGCTGTTTAATTCTACTTATGTGTGCAGAACTCCTGCAATTCCTTCTAAATTAATGTCAACCAAACTTAGATTTAACAACCTTGGTTCCAGAAAATTAAAGTATTCTTCTTCAGTGTCTTTCATTATGGTGCCTAGTGAAATTTGACTTTTCAAATGGCTCATTAATCTTTTGGTTAATTTTTAATGAATGTTGTTTTAATGCCTTGTATACCATAAAATATCAAAGATATATAGTTGGTAGTCTTAAATTTCATAAAAGAAAAACCTCTTATTTTAAATTAATTGCTAAGTATTTATTTCCAGGATAGTATCTTAAAAATGTGATAACAAACTGACTTTTATTATTCTTCTGTACTTTTCCAATGAAAATTCCAGTTTTAAGATATAAAAGCATGGTTTCACTTTGGGAAATATGTCAGAACTGCTACATTATCTACACATAAAGTTGTCTCATTCACTATTCTGCGGCATACATTCTGTAAGTCTTTAGGTGTGGATCACACACCAGAGTAAGCACAGAGAAGATACCAGAGAGATCTTGTTTCACAGACAGGCAGATTTCTGAGTTCCAGGCCACCTGGTCTACATAGAAAACTCCCAGACAGCCAGAGTTACATAATGAGACCTTATCCCAGGAAACAAAACAAAAAAAGATCTGATGCACAAGCTCATATCTACAACACAGAAGATCAAAAATTGCCATTTCCATCTACACTGTCATATCCAAATTCCTTTGGCTGCAAAACTTGACCTCACTATTATAAAGCTTTTCTATTTATAATTTTTAGTGTTTCCACTTCATTGGAGTGCTTCTATAGTTTACTGCCCATGTATTGATGTGCTGAGCTCTGAAATACAGATCCCTAGCCCCTGAAGATGTTTCACAATAATAGTGTTTGCATCATTTTCCATTGCAAAAAGGTGGAAGTAAGGGGACTCTGATCCTGAAATAATTTTGACTCTAAGCATTTGAAATAGAAGTTACAAAATTAGGAATGAGGAACTAGCTTAATTAATGGCATGCTTGCTATTGATCACATAGACCTGAGTTTGAGCCCCAGAACCCATGTAAAAAGAAAAACACTAGGTGTTGTGGGGGTGGAGACAGCAGAGCCCTAGGACTCACTGGCCAATCAGCCTAGCCTATTGGAGAATGGTCAGTGAGAGACCATGTCTCAAAAAACAAGGTAATGATTGCTGAGAAGCAACCGTGAAGGCTGACCTCTGGTTACCATACATGCATGGATACACATGCACATCACATATGCAGCCCCCACACAGGAACGCATACATACATATACCAAAACATAAATAAGTAAATAAAGAATGAATTTGTGACATTGTTTCCAAAGAGTACACCATGGATCGTTTAAATGTGTTAGCGCTTAGCTAGTCCTCAGCAAGGACTCCTTATTCTCAGTATTGGCATCAAACCCCGACACTTAGCACATTCAAGATGCTCTACCATGAAGCCACATTCCTAGCCTGCTCAAGAACTATTCTAAAATGGAAACATGTAACATTAGTGTTTAGAAAGCGTCCCAGATGAGTTTAATATCCATCCAGGTTTGAGAACTAATTTCCATTTCAAAATTACATATGGAAGGGTAGGGTACTTATGAAGTGATCTTGGGAAGGTGATTAGAATAGAGAATGCCATTTGGAAAGAGATGGGATGTAGAAACTATGACCAGAGGTATCTTAAACTATTCGGTGGGAGGAAAAGACTTTAGCAAAGTAAATAGACTTTTAAACTATAATATTTGATTTTGTCTCTGTAATTCCGGGAAATAAATCATATTCTAGTTCAACAAATATTTACTACTTCATTAATTCAAAGGTCTGTACCAGAGGTTTTCAAATGTACACAAATTTTGATGTGGGAGTCCCCTCTGTGTGCTGTGATTGCCATTAATGAATTTAATTTTAAGTTCATGCTATTTTTTAAATATTTATTTATTATGTATACAATATTCTGTCTACACTTATGCCTGCAGGGCAGAAGAAAGCACCAGATCTCATTACAGATGGTTGTGAGCCACCATGTGGTTGCTGGGAATTGAACTCAGGACCTTTGGAAGGAAGAACAGGCAATGCTCTTAACCGCTGAGCCATCTCTCCAGCCCCATTTCATGCTATTTTTATAATAATATTATGAGGTAGGCATTATTTCTGTTTTATAAATGAAGAGACTGAAACCTAACAGATATAAAATGTTTGTTTGTTTGAATGTTTAACCCAAGATCACAAATATTCAGAGGAAGTTTTTCCAGACACACTTACTGTCCTGCACATTATCCCCCCCCCCAAGAAAAAAGGCACAAGAAGTCAGCTCCAAGGGTGTAATAAGGAAAAGTAACCCCAACCTTTAAGACTTACCTGGGAATGGCACAATCAACATGAGATATAGTGGCTTTTCCCTTAGTGAGGTGATCTAACAAATGATCATAACTACTAGGAAAAGCTATGGTAAAAGGATTTCCAAGACAGACAGCACACCAAATGGCAGATGTCTTGAATCTCTTCCGGCTTTGGAACCCTTCAATCCATGGCGTCAGTACACAAAAGTTACACAACAAACCAGGATACACCCAAGACGAAAATATGTGGGTGAGCAGCAGGAGTTTTCTAAAGAGAGGGGGACTCTGTTACCAGGTGCTCCAGAAGCTACTTCCTGGAAATGTCCTAAAGGTGACTTGGATTTGGAGAGGACATTTCAGAAGAGACTATTGCCATAGAATCCAAAGGCCTACTCATGATACTGTAGCCAATTCTGTGTAAAAGACTTCCACAGGGACAAGACTGGGGTGTAGTGAGGGTTGTCATGGCAGGCAGGGAAACGATCTGTCAAGAGGTGAGAAGGAAGCTCAGTTTGGAATGACCTAGGCTGGATCAAACTTCAGGAGTCTGATGCAAGCAGTTTATTGCGGTTATATTTAAACACAGCATATTCTGTGTGTGTGTGTGTGTGTGTGTGTGTGTGTGTGTGTGTATGTGTATACACGCTTAGGTAGGTGCATATGTTTGTATAGGTATGTATGTACATCTGTGTGGAGGCCAGAGGTCAACCTTAGGTGTATTTTTTTTTTCAGTTGTTCTTCATCGTATTTTTGAGACAGCATCTTGAAACTTCCTGACTAGGCAAAACTGGCTATCTAGTGGGCTCCTGGGGGCTGCCTATCTCCACCTCCCCAGTACTGGAATTGTAAGTGTGCATGACCTTGTCTGAAGTTGATGAGTTTTTTGGATGTATAATAGCATAAGTCACTTCTTTGAAACTCTATTTCTTAAAACAAATATAAAGTCTCCAGAAGACATATTCTGCAATATTAAACAAAGATATCAGAATGGCGAAATGGCTAACAATGTCATTATAGGTACTAAGATATGATTTTCTATCTCAATGAGAGTTTATTCTACAAAAAAGAAAGTAAAGACATTTGTTATTCATGAAGTCAGGAAAAGAACTAGCCTAACATAGCCCCACAGTGTGGCCATCAAGCGAAATGCTGCAGAGTTGCTGGGGCTATGAAGGTATAACCAAGAATTATTGGGGAAGAATGCTGGAAATAAAGAAGGAGAATTGCAAAGGAGTTGTCTTTGAACATACAGGTTATGTCCCCTGCATGTCTGAATAACAGAAGAGCAGAAACACTTAGCATGAATCCTTCCTTATGGGGCCATCAGCAAACCAATGAGTGTTGGGATCATGCAGGTTCCAGCTCGTTGTGCTGGAAAGAGGGTCATGACCTTTGCATAGTGTTGAGTCAGGATAAGGTCTAGGATTAGGCAAATCAAATATTCGCCTCAGGTATAAAACTTAAGGGGTGCAAAAATTCTCAGTGTTCAAAACAAATCAGATTATCATATTCTTTAAATACAAATACAAGTATTCTGTAACAAAATATTGAAAGTTTAAATTAATACAGGACCAGTATTAGCAATTTTCATTACTATTGCATTACGCATAAAACCTGCTTTTCTTGTCCTTACTTGAATTTTTTAGAATTAGTTTAGTATCAATTTTTCCATTCATTTTGACTCTTTAACATTACTCTAAAACATTATTTTTATTACTGAGGGGTGTGTGTGTATGTGTATTCTTTATATTTTATTTCTGAGACAAATGTCTTCTTGTACACCTAGAGTATCATATACTAGATGACTTAAATGACAGAAACTTACTGACTCATAGACTGAAGATTAAAAGTCAGTTCAAAGTGTCAGAGTCAGTTCATTCTGAGAGCTGTGCCGGAAAATCTCTTTGGTCTGAGTCTCTTCCTAGCTCTGGTTGTTTGCTGGAAGTGGTTGACATTCCTTGGCTTATGTTGGGTCATGACTCCAGTGTCTCTGTTCACATTCACACATACTATTCTCAAGTGTGTCTCTCTCAATTTCCCCTTTTTATTAAGACACCAATTTTATTTGATTAAATGATCCATATAAATCAGGGATCTAAAATTACCATTAGAGGTTCATGTTGTAACATAACCCCAATCTTAACAGTCATGTGCCATGTTACGATGGTTCAGTAGGCAACAGAAAATAGATGTGACAAGACTCAGAAATGCTGAGGATTGGTCTACAATTTCCAGCTTCCTTTTGAATAGATTAAATTCTATACGTACTTAGAAACAAACATCTCCTAGGCTAGAATGTGTACCTACCTCAACACCTCCTGTTTCCAGTCCATTCTATCTAAGTCTTACAATTTGAACTCTGGAGAGAAAGGAAACAAAGAAGAATCAAGGCCACTTGCACCTTGGAATTCTGGGAAATCCTAGGAAGTACCCCCATACCGTCACCTAGTCATACATTCATCTAGTCCTTACCACTCGTCTTCAGGAAAGACAGAAGTGGCTTCAAGTTGATCTTACCTGTCTAGAGTTAACAATGAGTAGCCTTAACTGCACCTTGACAGGTAGGTTTTAACTCAACCACTACCAAATCTTTCATACATTACAGATGTGAAAACAGAAGCTTAGGGTTCCCACAGCTAGTGGGTGTCAAAGGTAGAACTTAGACCTGTTTTAGCTGCCCTCGCAGCCCTGAGACCTAAAGTTCCACCCTGCATGGAAGGTGTACATCTTAGACTCAATTCTTGAGCTCTATCTGATAGTGTTGGCTGATATAAAGGACACTCAAACAAATGTCACATGCACACACAGAGTCGGTCCAATAGGTCCTGAGGAATCTATCATTATCATCATGTTAAACATTGCAAGAGTAGATCTGGTACAGAAGCAACTGTGGTCCTGTCTTTTCCTGTCTCACTTGCCATGAGATGAAGGCCCTCATCAGATACAGCTCCTCCACCCACCCACTTTCCGGTCAATCTGAACCTTTACAACCATGATCCAGTAGATATCTACTCTTTACAATGATCAAGTCTCAGGTCTTGTGTTACAGCAACACAAACCATATTAAGAAAAGTTCTTCATTTGTGTTTGCACAGAGGCTATGTAGTATGCAGGGTTTTGTCTCATCTCTCATCAATACCTCTGTACAGATAGTTAGTCTAAAGGCCAGTTTAGATGAGTGATGTATAAATAAATAACATTCACAAGTATTTTTCATTCCAATATAATTAATGCTTTAATGAAACCACTCAATGAAGTGCAGCAGATAGAAGGCCTTGTATTTCTATAACATAATTATTCAAGGAGTAAACATCTGGAGCATTGAATAATGATGTCCTAGGGCTGAGCAGAAGGAAAAAAGACAAATGAGAGGGACATGCAAAGCGTGAAAATTCCAAACTACACCGTGGCATCGTTCATTTTCTTTTTGATTGTTCTTGCGGGAAGAAACAGCAATAAAATTAACCAGGGAAGCACATGGGCCTGCCTCTTGTTCATTTATTAGGTTGCTTTTTTTTTTTCATGAGAATGTGTAATTAGACATGGTAGCTCTCAGGAAAAACCATGACTAATAAAATAAGGGTTATCTCTCATCTTTTCAGTGATCCATTCCATTCTGAATTAATTCAGTTGTCATCATTAAAGTCTTAATATTGTCATTTTTTTAAAGTCTTTGCTTCTGAATTCCCTAGACAATAGTTCTCTGCTATTTTCAGGAGAGGAGAAGAAAATGTCCCCATTTAAAAGGCTCTCTTTTCCTGTCCTTATCATGTCTTTATGGTCTCACAATACCTTTCATTACACCATTTATTGTCAGGATCTATGGTCATAACCTCCCAAACCTTGCCTTTAAAGTTTTTGTTTTAAGCAAATAAAAAGTTACAGCCATTTCAGAGTTTTGAAATAGAATAAAGAATGAAAATTAAGCATGAAAAAATGTCTTGCTATAAAATTTTGATCTTACAAAGGAGACAAGTGCCCACTCTGTGTTGTGTTCGTCCTTCCTCGCTGTATTATTTTCGATGGGATATCTACAATCAGACTAAAGAAATAGCCTCTTTCTTGGGAAGGTGAATTTGTTCCTGAGCTATAATCACTAAGCTCTCTTCATTGCATACAAAGAAAGCTGTATAACTCGGTCTCCCATTTTGAATCATTTCCACCTCTTTATGCCCTCCTTTCTGGGTAACTGAAACAGGGCTATCATCAAAGAAGAAACGTCTCAAGAAGAAACTAAGTATTCCTGGATTTTTAAAAAAAAAAGCCTTATGGATAATAAATACATAAATTTCCATGCAATAAAATAATTGACAACCTTAAATCTTTACTATTCATCTTTTAAAATCATATTTACAAACTTTTCATTATTATTACATGCAATGTATTTATAATTACGGAGGTGACTTCTAGAACCTTCAGGCATTGCTGCATCAGCAACAGGCTCCCCTCCCTGCCTCCCCTCCCTTTCAACTCTCTCCCAAGGTCCCCATGCTCCCAATCTACTCAGGAGATCTTGTTTTTTTTTTTCTACTTCCCATGTAGATTAGACCTATGCATGTAAAGACTTTATTTTTTTATTTCTTTCTTTCTGTAACTGCCTATACTTTCCCCCTCTCCCTCCCAAGTCTACCTACATTCTTTTAAAACACACTGTCACCCGTTTAGAGGTTTCTTTTTTTCTGAATCTGTCTTTACTGTGTATCTGCAATCTTTTTCTGATCACTGCTTTAAACTAAGTGGGCATAGCAGAGGCCCCAAGTTTGATTCAGGGCACCCATTGATTTCAGCCTCCACAGACACTTGCATTCACTTGCATATACTGCCATAAAGTCACACACACAAACACATGCTAAAATTAAAAAGTAAATCTTTTCTAAAAAGCTTAATCCATTATACAGAGGCAACTCCCCCAGACACCACTCTATCCACCATTTACCTATCCCTTTCCTTGCCCCTCAAGGGAAAAGAATCTCTAGCCAGATTAGTAAACCGAAAACATCCGGTCGGTCACACTTAAAAATATAAAATTCAGGTCTAGGTGGCCTGCCTGCCCTGCGGCAGCAAGCTCGGCCCTTTGTTCGCGAGACACCCAAGCAGCACGGAGACCAGATCCCGTCACCAGGGTGGGTGAGTTTCTGACTGCGGCAGCAGCCCGGGACAGGGAACTCAGACGTTCCTCAATCCTCCTGCACTCCTTGGCCAGTCTGCAGGGGCTATACTGCCCGATACTTCCTCTCTATTCATATCCCACCCAGCTTGCATCCACGACCCTCCCCCCACCTCCTCTGACCCCCCCCCCCCGCCCCGCCTTGAACCACACAACAGCTCCCAGCTCAGCCTGTTTGGGCGCTGGGAAAGGGTCCGAATTGGGAGGGCAGCCAGGAGGGTAGTAGCTCCTTTGTCTAGGTGGCCTGCCTGCCCTGCGGCAGCGAGGTCGGCCCTTTGTTCGCAAGACACCCAAGCAGCAGGGAGATCAGATCCGGGTGCCAGGAGAGACATCACTGGGCAGATCAAGCTCAGCAGGACGGACCTTGCTTCCACACTGAAGAGATACACCCAGAGGCTCAGTCACAGCAAAAACTGGACCAAGACACCAGGCCTCTCTTGGCTTCATTTGAAAGAGGAGATGGGAAGGCGCCAATGCAAGAATTCCTCCAACAACCTGAAAGGCAACATGACATCACCAGAACCCAGGGATCCCGAAATAAGAAGAATTGTACACCCTACTCCAGAAGAAGTAGAAGAAATCGACCCAAAAGTGAATTTTTTGAAAATAATAGAAGACCTTAAACAGGAGGTGAAAAACTGCCATAAACAATTAGAGATTACAAACAAAAAGGTAGAGGAAATGAATAAATCGCTCAAAGATACCCAAGAAAACCAAGAGAAACAAGAAAATGCAATCAAACAGGTAAGGGAAATGGTTCAAGACCTGAAGAACGAAATGGAAGTAATGAAGAAAACACAAACCGAGGGAAGGTTGGAGATGGAAAATCTGGGTAAACGAACAGGAACTACAGAGACAAGTACTACCAACAGATTACAAGAGTTAGAAGAAAGAATGTCAGACACTGAAGATACCATAGAGAAAATTAACACACTGATCAAAGAAAACAGCAAAACCAACAAATTCTCATCACAAAACATTCAGGAAATATGGGACACAATAAAAAGACCAAACCTAAGAATAATTGGGATACAAGAAGGAGAAGAAGTACAGCTCAATGGTTCAGAAAATATATTTAATAAAATTATAGAAGAAAACTTTCCCAGCCTAAAGAAAGATATTCCTTTGAAGGTTCAAGAAGCATACAGAACACCAAATAGACTGGACCAGAAAAAAACATCTCCTCGCCACATAATAATCAGAACACAAAACATACAGAATAAAGAAAGAATATTAAGAGCTGCAAAGGAAAAAGGTCAAGTTACTTATAAAGGTAAACCTATCAGACTTACTCCTGACTACTCTATGGAAACCATGAAAGCCAGAAGGTCCTGGATAGATGTACTGCAGAAGCTAAGAGAACATGGATGCAAGCCCAGACTACTATACCCAGCCAAGCTTTCGTTCACTATAAATGGAGAAAACAAAATTTTCCAGGATAAAAACAAATTTAAACAATACGTAGCCACAAATCCAGCCTTACAGAAAGTAATAGAAGGAAAATCACAAACCAAGGAGACCAACAATGACCACAATAACTCAAACTTCTAGACACCCTTTACCAGCGCAACTAAAAGAAAGCAAACACACAAACCCTATGACTAAAAAAGTGACCAGAGTTAGCAACCACTGGTCATTAATATCCCTTAATGTCAATGGACTCAACTCACCTATAAAAAGACACAGGCTAAGAGATTGGATACGCAAACAGGATCCAACATTCTGCTGTTTACAAGAAACACACCTCAACCACAAAGATAGGCACCTACTTAGAGTAAAGGGATGGGAAAAGGTTTATCAAGCAAATGGACCTAAGAAACAAGCAGGTGTGGCCATACTAATTTCTAACAAAGTTGACTTCAAACTTAAATCAATCAGAAGAGATGGAGAGGGATATTTTATACTCATAACAGGAACAATTGATCAGGATGAGGTCTCAATCCTGAATATCTATGCCCCTAATATAAAAGCACCCACATATGTAAAAGAAACATTACTAAAACTCAAAGACGCCATCAAACCGCACACACTAATAGTGGGAGATCTCAACACGCCTGTTTCACCAATGGACAGGTCAATCAGACAGAAACCTAACAGAGAAATAAGAGAATTAATGGAGGTATTGAACCAAATGGACTTAACAGACATCTATAGAACATTCCACCCAAATAGGAAAGAATATACCTTCTTCTCTGCAGCTCATGGAACCTTCTCGAAAATTGACCACATCCTCGGTAACAAAGCAAACTTCCACAGTTACAAAAAAATATCCATAACCACCTGTGTCTTATCAGATCACCACGGACTAAAGTTAGAATTCAACAACAATGCTACCCCCAGAAAGCCTGCAAACTCATGGAAACTGAATAGTCAACTATTGACCCACACCTGGATTAAAGAAGAAATAAAGAAAGAAATTAAAGTCTTCCTTGAATTCAATGAAAATAAAGAATCAACATACTCAAACTTATGGGACACTTTGAAAGCAGTCCTAAGGGGAAAGTTCATAGCCCTTAGTGCCCACTTAAAGAAAACAGAGAAAGCATACATTGGAGACTTAACAGCCCACCTGAAAGCTCTAGAAAAAAAAAGAAGCAGACTCACCTAGGAGGAGTAGAAGACTGGAAATAGTCAAACTGAGGGCTGAAATCAACAAAATAGAAACACAGAAAACAATCCAAAGAATCAATGAAACAAAAAGCTGGTTCCTGGAGAAAATCAACAAAATTGATAAACCCCTATCCAAACTAATCAAACGGCAGAGAGAGAATCTGCAAATTAATAAGATCAGAAATGAAAAGGGGGACATAACCACAGACATAGAGGAAATTCAGAGAATCATTAGATCTTACTACAAAAGCCTGTATGCCACAAAACTGGAAAATGTAAAAGAAATGGACACTTTTTTAGATAAATACCATATACCAAAGTTAAATCAGGACCAGGTGAGCAATCTAAATAGACCTGTCAGTCGCAAAGAATTAGAAGCTGTTATCAAAAACCTCCCTACCAAAAAAAGCCCAGGACCAGACGGTTTCAATGCGGAATTCTACCAGAATTTCCAAGAAGACCTAATACCTATACTCCTTAAGGTATTTCACAATATAGAAACAGAAGAGTCATTGCCAAATTCCTTTTATGAAGCTACCATCACTCTGATAACAAAACCACACAAAGACTCAACCAAGAAAGAGAATTACAGGCCAATCTCACTCATGAACATCGACGCAAAAATCCTCAACAAAATACTGGCGAACCGTATCCAAGAATACATTAGAAACATTATCCATTATGATCAAGTAGGCTTCATACCAGAGATGCAAGGCTGGTTCAACATACGAAAATCTATCAATGTAATCCATCATATAATTAAACTGAAAGAAAAAAACCATATGATCATTTCCTTAGATGCTGAAAAAGCTTTTGACAAAATTCAACATCCCTTTATGATAAAAGTCTTGGAGAGATTAGGGATACAAGGGTCATACTTAAATATAATAAAAGCTATTTACAGCAAACCGACAGCTAACATCAAATTAAACGGAGAGAAACTCAAAGCCATCCCACTTAAATCAGGAACACGACAAGGCTGTCCACTCTCTCCATACCTCTTCAATATAGTGCTTGAAGTTTTAGCAATAGCAATAAGACAACATAAGGGGGATCAAGGGGATTCGAATTGGAAAGGAAGAAGTTAAACTTTCGTTATTTGCAGATGATATGATAGTCTACATAAGCGACCCCAAAAACTCCACCAAAGAACTCCTACAGCTGATAAACACCTTTAGTAATGTGGCCGGATACAAGATCAACTCCAAAAAATCAGTCGCCCTCCTATACACAAAGGATATGGAAGCAGAGAGGGAAATCAGAGAAGCATCACCTTTCACGATAGCCACAAACAGCATAAAATATCTCGGGGTAACTCTAACCAAAGAAGTGAAGGATCTATTTGACAAGAACTTTAAGGCATTGAAGAAAGAAATTGAAGAGGATACCAGAAAATGGAAGGATCTCCCTTGCTCGTGGATTGGGAGGATCAACATAGTAAAAATGGCAATCCTACCAAAGGCAATTTATAGATTCAATGCAATCCCCATCAAGATCCCATTAAAATTCTTCACTGATCTTGAAAGGACAATAATCAACTTTATATGGAATAACAAAAAACCCAGGATAGCCAAAACAATCTTGTACAATAAAGGTACTTCTGGAGGCATTACCATCCCTGACTTTAAACTCTACTATAGAGCTACAGTAATGAAAACAGTGTGGTATTGGCATAAAAATAGAGAAGTCGACCAATGGAATCATGTAGAAGACCCGGATCTTAACCCACAAACCTATGAATACCTCATTTTCGATAAAGGTGCTAAAAGTATACAATGGAAGAAAGAAAGCATCTTCAACAAATGGTGCTGGCACAACTGGATGTCAACCTGTAGAAGAAAGAAAATTGACCCATATCTATCACCATGCACAAAACTCAAGTCCAAATGGATCAAAGACCTCAATATCAATCTGAACACACTGAACCTGATAGAAGAGAAAGTGGGAAGTACCCTACAACAGATGGGCACAGGCGATCGCTTCCTAGGTATAACCCCAGCAGCACAGTCATTAAGGGCAACATTGAATAAATGGGACCTACTGAAACTGAGAAGCTTCTGTAAAGCAAAAGACACTGTCACTAAGACAAAAAGGGAACCCACTGACTGGGAGAAGATCTTCACCAACCCCGCAACAGACAAAGGTCTGATCTCCAAAATATATAAAGAACTCAAGAAACTAGACTTTAAAATGCTAATTAACCCAATTAAAAAATGGGGCACTGATCTGAAGAGAGAATTCTCAACAGAAGAAGTTCAAATGGCCAAAAGGCACTTAAGGTCATGCTCAGCCTCCTTAGCGATCAGGGAAATGCAAATCAAAACAACATTGAGATATCACCTTACACCTGTCAGAATGGCTAAAATCAAAAACACTAATGATAGCCTTTGCTGGAGAGGCTGTGGAGAAAGGGGTACCCTCATCCATTGCTGGTGGGAATGCAAACTTGTGCAACCACTTTGGAAAGCAGTGTGGCGCTTTCTCAGGAAATTTGGGATCAACCTACCCATGGACCCAGCAATGCCACTCTTGGGAATATACCCACGAGATGCCCGATCATATGACAAGGACATTTGTTCAACTATGTTCATAGCAGCATTATTTGTAATAGCCGGAACCTGGAAACAACCTAGATGCCCTTCAATGGAAGAATGGATGAAGAAAGTATGGAATATATATACATTAGAATACTACTCAGCGGTAAAAAACAATGACTTCGCGAATTTTGCATGCAAATGGATGGAAATAGAAAACACTATCCTGAGTGAGGTAACCCAGACCCAAAAGGATGAACATGGGATGTACTCACTCATAATTGGTTTCTAGAGATAAATAAAGGTCAGTGAGTCTATAATTTGATATCCTAAAGAAACTAAATAAGAAGGTGAACCGAAAGAAAAAACATATAGCTATCCTCCTGGTTATGGGAAGTAGACCAGATTGCCGGGCAAAAATTTGGGATCTTGGGGGTGTGGTGGGAGGGGGGGGTGAGGGGAGAAGGGGAGAGAAATGTGAGAAGGGGAGGATGGGGGGAACCTGGGGAAACGGGATGTTTGGGATAAAGGAAGGTTGGTTAGGGGAGCAGAGAAGCACACATCTTAATTAAGGGAGCCATCTTAGAATAGAAAAAAAAATAAAATAAAAAAAAACAGTTTCCAATAGAGAGAGCTTAAAGCTGCCTAACAGGTACTCAAACAGGTAAAATATAAATCAACAGGTAAAGTATACAATAATCAATAAACACAGCATATTAATTATAATGCAGCTATGGCAAGTGTGCATATTAAATATAAAACTTATTCTACAACATTTTTATAAAAAAATGCTGTTTATGGCAAAATCTTCTCAAGTTTTGCCAATTAAGATATTAAACTCTTAATTTAAACCAGTAGCCTGTCTGGTACAAAAGGGCAGGATAAAAGCTAAAAAATGGCTTGATCCCCAGATGATTATTGCTACAATTCACACAACTGTATTTTGCTAATGTTATAGCAAAAAAAATCCCTTAAAGGATTTTATGTTAAATTTTACAAATGGCTCTTCCAATGGAGGAACTGCATATATGGCTAATAATAATAAAAAAAATATTATGGAGCATAATAAGGCTTCTTGTAAGCAGCTTATGAAACTTGCAAGTAGATCCAGATGCAAACGGATCTGACATAACACCAAGCTGACCTTTACTAGGGCAAGGTGGAAAAGCCCTTGCAATGCATTATGAAAAAACCCGACCAATATATATTTGGGGTCGAGGATATGTTTATGCTTTTTTCACAGAAAGAAAATAAAAGCTGGGCCTGATGTCGAGGCTGCGCTGCGGACACAGAGGAGTCCCTGAGGCGATTGCAGAGAGGTCCTTAGTCTGGCTTTTCCTGCCCCCAAGGAGAGGAGTCCCTGATAACAGAACCTGCTGCTCCACTCTACAGGGTGTCAATTCTGCCTCCTGAGTCCAGGGAGACCCGGCTGAGATAATGCCAGGATGTGCTTCAGATAGCTGAATCCAGCTCACCTCACCCAGGAATCCCACCGGCCCTGAAGCACAAGTGCTAAACTGCTTCTGCAGCTTGAACTCTGGTCTGCTTTGGAGCTGAGATGCAGACTGGACATCAGACTGTTTTAATCTCTGGGACACAGAACTCATTTTAATTAAAATACTAACCTCTTCACTTAAGAAGGGGAAAGATTGGGGTTCCTGTGACTGTTGCTCAGAGTCCGGAAATGGTGGTATTTGACAACAATGTATGTCATTGTACTCTTACTGAAATTGATCTAATGATATTTGTAACTGCTTATAGATGTTGGGAAAGGTTTGACACATTCTGTAAAGTGTTTGGGTTTAATGCATATGTTAAGAATTTTAGATTTTGATCCCTTTTTCACCTCCCTAATTGATGGCAGGCAAGCACACGTAACTTTTTGTGGAGTAGGCATTTAGGAAGGAGGACATACCATGGGCCAGACTAAAAGGTGAATACTGGGTTTGGAAGGTGCCCCTTTCTTCTTGTCTGGAGATGGAGTTATTGGTGCCAAAATTATATCATATCTTTTGTTTAAGGAGCACCTCACAGATTTTTCATTAATGATAGATACAGGGGCCCAATGACGGGAGTTAGTGTGGATCCTCACCTAAATTTCAAACCATACAGAGGCCGTACAGGCCGGCTCAACATGGCATGGTTTTTAGGTACGAGGGCGCTCTCCACATAGCCTAAGACAGGGTGCCCTGTGATCTGCTTACTTTAATCCTACTAGATACCTTTTATTTGAGAAGCTCCAAGAAACTAATGTTACTCATAAGGCACCCCTCTGTTCCCAGGAGAGGTAAATTGCTTCACCAGTCGAGAGGAGGGTCTCTCCTTGTCCCAGTCCCTTCTCCTTTAGATCTGACACCATGGTTGACTCTGTCTTGGTGCCCTCCACCTATAACTACTTGCCTTTATATAAGAAAGGAGGAATATGTTGGGAGCCGTTTCCCCCCCTAAAGATTGTTACAGAAACCATCACCTTGGGGAGCCTGCAGGGAACCCCAAACCCATAATTATGTTAAGAATAGTCCTATTGGCAAAACCTGCCCCACACCCAATTAGCTATTCGCTAATTGCTAACGAACCTAATCTGATAGCGGAACTGCCTTAAATTCCAGCTATCCAGGGAACTAGGTGTGGCAACTCCTGACTTCTTGGCCTACCTGACCGGATGTAGGTTACGTGACTGGGACCACGCGGCCAGATTCCATGCTCCTGTGCCCTGCTCCCCAAGCCCTCATTCAGGGGGTATATAAGTTGTTACCCTGTCCCTAATAAACGGAGGCTTTGACAAAAAAAAAAAAAAAGAAACCAATGGAAACATAAAAAAAATATATATAAAATTCACAGCATATTTAAAATACATAAGTTGTAAGGGGGAAACCTTCTCTCTTGCCATTCTTACTTCTTGGGGCTGAGTATAAATCAACCTGAGTTACCAGCAAGGAAAAGAAGGTGCTGCCAGCCCTTAGCTATTAAAGATACGGCTGTCCAGAGCGTTCCAGCGTATCAATCCATAGACCGGGTTGGAAACAACAGGTTTCACACGATCACTTGTACAATAAATAATTGTAGATTGGAGTGTGTCCAGAGGAAGGTGATCCTCTGAGACACACTGACCGGGGCTATGTAGAGCAGATAAATTGTCCCCAGCTAACAGCTCCTCACTCTCCACCCCCATTACTGAAAATTGAGTTGAATGGCAAGGTAGCAGTATGCAGCGCACGGGCCAGAAGTGGGTTCTCTTGGCTGGTCAGGCGCAAGCATGTCTTCTATACGAACATTGAATTCATCAGTGGTTTTTATCCTTACCCACAACAACTAGAGGAAGTCGCCGCGGCCTCACTTGCCTGTACCATCCTCAGGCCACCACGCCACTCCGAGAACTTTCTGTAACCCGATGGCCCTATATTAACACGGTTTGTGGAGGAGAGAAGAGACCCATAATAAAATTTGCCCACGTCCTGCACCAAAGACTGCCTGCTTCCTAGAACTAATTAGAACAGGCACAATCAACAACACATTATCCAGGCTCTTGAAAATCTTTAAGGGTCAGTTAGGCAGAGGCTCTGTAGAATTTTATATCCAAAGAAGTCGACTCAGTCTTGACTTTAGTTCAGAAGTTCAGTAATGAGAAAAATACTTCCTTCTTTGTTGACAAAATTCACTGACAAATTGGCATTTCACAAATAATATCACTTCGGGGAAGTCGAGAACTAAGGAGGGGTAATAATAATAATAATAATAATAAATAATAATAATAAATAACCAATCAGTGGTCCCTAAAACACCCGGGCATTCATTTCAGTCAAGGCACGTTCTTCCTCCACTCAGCTGAGAGACAAAATGCCATTTAAATATATGTGAATGCAAATGATAATAGGATAAATAGGAAACCAACAGAAGTTTACTAAGATATGGGTGTGCTGAGTTTTTAATCGGAAATTTCTAATACAGAGAGATCAACAGCGAAAGCCATTAAAAACACCAACAGCACGTGTATAACTGTGTGTATGTCTCTAGGAAGTTTCTCATGAGACATTAATTTTTAATAAGAGAACGGCCATGGCCTTCTTAATGTGGGGGGAGGGAGCTGTTTGCTATACTCAAGTCTGTAGACATGTGTTATTCCCTGTTGTGGCCCAAGTAGTGTCGCGGTCTAGATATCTTGGAAACTCCAGGGATTATGGCGAAGTTATTCTTCTCACAGAGTGCACTTGTGAGTTCAGAAAACAACGACACAAAGTAAATCATATACTTCCATGCAACAGTTAATGCTAGGAAGAAAATAAATTGTGTCAACAGACAAACCTCAGGCTGCAGATTTAGGTGAGCCTTGAAAGCCAGACTCATTTCAGAGCGGAAAGCTTTCAGGACTCTGCCAGCCTGAAGCTGGTGAAGTGAAATACAGCCAGCAGAGATGGCAGACGTTAAAGAAGCAGGAGGGCCCAGCTCATAATGCATCCCTTCGATCTGGTCAAGGGCTGCAGCTGATATTGTGTGGGAGTAAGGAGCTGATGAGCACAGGCACAGGACAGGACCCAGAATCACGAGACTCTCATGTCAGGCCACAGGATACATCAGAAATATTAGTAACAGAAGAGCAAATAATCCAAGTAATGAATGGCCAACAGAACCAAACAAACACGTTTTAAATAAATACTTAAAATGGCCCAATACATGCATAAATAAATGTTCAACATCTTTAGGGACCAGGAAAATGCAAATGAAAATGGCATTGAGAGTCCAGCTCACCCCCGTCAGGATGGCGAGCACTGAGAAAAGGGAATCTATTGGAAGCATGTCCGTGGAGGAAGCCTTCACATGCTGTGATGCTGCTGGTAGGGTTGTAAGCTGATCCAGTCACAGTGGAAGTCGGCATCGAGATCCCTCAAGAAACAGAAGTAGAGCTGCCATATACTGCTACTGCATCATGCCTGTGACATACCTAACAGATTCAAAGGCAGCATAGAGATACTCATGTACCCATGGTAACTATGGTTTTATTAATAATAGGTCAGACATAGACCCAGCCTAGGTACCCACAACAGATGAGTGGGTATAGAAAATGTGGCTTGCATACACAATGAAATATTATCAACCAATAAGAAGGTTATTTTCTGGAAAATATGTGGATTTGGAGCCACCAAACTAAGTAAGCCAGACTCAGGAAGACAAGTATCATATTTTCTTTCTAATGTATAATCTTTTGATATATTTTATTATTTTAGAATTTCACATAATTTATTTGGATTGTATTCACTCCACCACCACTACTTTCACTTGCTCTCCCACCACCAAGTCCCCAGGAACCCCCATCTTCAATTTATAAGTAACCTGCCAAGTACAACCTGTGCTACCCATATACTCTTGAGTATGGGCCTATCCACCCGATCGTGGCGGACTTACCAGAGGCCACACCCTTAAGAAAACCTACTCTCCACTGATAGCGGTCTGAGGTTGAGAACCGCTACTTTAGTATTACTCAGCTTGTTGCAATTCACGGCATGTGAGAACTGCAAGAAAAAAAGTTTGAGCCTTGCCTTCCCCTCTCTCCCCTGCACCGTGGACAGGCTAGCTTCCTACCTGCTCTCTCCCCTGCACCGTGGACAGGCTAGCTTCCTACCTGCTCTCTCCCCTGCACCGTGGACAGGCTAGCTTCCTACCTGCTCTCTCCCCTGCACCGTGGACAGGCTAGCTTCCTACCTGCTCTCTCCCCTGCACCGTGGACAGGCTAGCTTCCTACCTGCTCTCTATCCCAGCAACTCTTTTTTGGAAAATGAACAAAATTAAAATTAGTGAAGGTAAAACATGAGATCTTCCATTACTGTTTTCAAAAGAGAATACACACATGTACAAATGTCAAATATTGTGCCCCATGGTTATATAGCTATTTTACAGCCATCTTCACAATTTGTTTATACATGGTTTTATAGGTATTATATAAGATCTTGCCCTCTCAATAAGTGCCAGACTTGTTCCAGCATCCTGGTCCATCCCTGGCGTAAAATAGTAACAGATTTCTGTCCAAAGCAATTCATGTTATTAGTAGCATTCTCCAATACCAATGCCAGACTCAGTCTCCCCAAAGTAAAGGGCAGTCTCTGGCATGGTGGCCACTTTGCCCATTATAGCAAATCCACTACAGTTCCCATGTCTCTGTAAAACTGATGTAAGCCACAAAATCTCTGGCTTGCCCCATATCTGCTCAGACTATATACATATGGTCTAGGCACCACAGTTACATCATAAACTTCCTGCTCTTCCAGGATCGCTGGCTACCTCCCACCTCCCTGTCCCCAAGTCACACTGCTGTGCCAGATCGATGTCCGTGAGTCATTTCCTAAGGCCATTCCCAAGTCTCCAAACCCATGCCAGCCAGAAATGAGCTGTCAAACCGAGGAAGCCAACCTAATCCAGGCTTATAAAATATCACTAACAAGAAGTATCCTCTACGCCCACACTAAGAGGCACCAGAAGTTGCTGAACGGAGCTCACAGAGACATTCCTATGAGCACAAAGACTGTGTCTATGAAACCAGCGGTGAATTCACTATACAAAAGTCCTTGCCACTCCTCTCTATTAGGATTTGCTGTTTACTATGAACTAGTGACATTTAAATGCTTTTTTTTTTACTGTCTCTTTTCAAATTCAAGCACATTTCCTGCTTCTTCAACATTGCATGTGATTGTGCTGCGAGCGGAACCTATCTTTAAGTTTATATGTCACTGGAACTTGGGAGCACCAGGAAGCTTGACAGAAAGAAATGAATGGAGAGTTTGGCCTTTAAGAGGGTGGGAAGTGTGTTAGGAGCGTACCCTTATTTTCTATACCCTTGCTTGAAATAGCTGCCTTTCTTGAAATAGCTGTTACACATCCTAAGTTTTTTATTCTTGATGTTTGCCAGTCCAAGAGGTATAGAGCTATATAACAATGCTAAATTGGTTCGCAATTTGTACCTGTAAAACACATTGAAGGGTTTTTTATATATATATACTTGCTGGTTATTGAGATATGCTCCTTTGTGATCTACATATGCACATGTTGTTTTGTGTTGAGTTTGGGGGTTATTAAGGTATAAGAGCTCTATCTCTGTCATAGTCACAACCCGAGTAGGCCCATCTTCTGCTTTGTAAAGATTTATTTCAAGTCTAATGAGTATCTGCAGACATTGCTTGGAGAGTCTTTCATCTTATAAACTTTTTATTGTTTTTTTAATCAGGTATGTCTTTTTAAAATATATTATAATATTTATCATTATCATTTTAGCTTCCCCATGAATTATATCTATATTGTCTCATAGATGTTTTTCTAGACTCATTACCACTGTATACACTTTTTAACTGTAATTAATTTTCTCTGAATGACATGTAGGGGTTGTTTTATTGTCCTACAGATGGAGATTTGTGCCATCACCAACTGTTAAATGTTATTTTACAGTTAATGTCCCTGTGCTGACGTACCTTGTCATGTGCTACAGTCTTATATTTCCTGAACTAGATGAACCATTTATCTACTCCTGTACCAGTTCAACATGGCTTGCATAGGGTTCATTTCACACTATGTCCTGGATCAGGAAATCTCCTCAATGCCCTTCTTTTAGTTGTGTATCTGACTTACTTAACAAGGTTCAGTGGTCAAGAACACTTGCTGTTCTTGAAAAGAAACTTACTTATGTTTCATTTTTTTCCATTTGAATTTTGAAATCATCTTATCCAGTTCCAAAAGCAAATTCAAGATTGTATACTAATTGGGATTGCATGAAATGTATAAATTGATTTGAGATTAGTTTTTGATAGCTAAATCTTATACATATTTATTTTATGTTTATATGTTTTGCCTGCATGAATGTGTGTGCACCATCTGTGGGAAACGCCTCTAGAGTCCAGAAGAGGGTCCTAAACTCATGGAACTGGAGTTAAAAATGGTTGTGAGCCGATACGAAGGTCCTAGGAACCGAACTCAGGTCCTCTGCTGGAATAACAAGTGTTCCTCGCCACTGAGCCCTGTTAAATTTTTTATCCAAGAATGTGGTATGCATTTTAAATTACTCAGCCTTGATTTTGTGATGCCTATAAAATTCTAAATATATAATGTCTAGAAATTGCTCTAGTTTTCTTCAAAGAAACTCTCATTTGCTAATTTTTTAAATATAAATTTGGGTTGGAAAGGTGGCTTAGTAGTTGAGAGCTTTTCCAGGTGACAATGGTTCAGGTGCCTGCATCCATATCATGTGACTCACAGCTGCCCATAACTGCAGCTCCGGAGTATTTGGCTCTCTCTTCTGGCGTACGCACGTGTGTGTGTGTGTGTGTGTGTGTGTGTGTGTGTGTGTGTGTGTGTGATATTTTGTAAACCACCATTTGTACTGTTGCATGGAACACAGTCCCCTGATATTGTTGCACAAAGTTACGGTGATTTATTTGATACACATCATGTACAGCCATCCCTGTCACTCTGGCCACAGAAGACTGAACAAAATATTATGTATCCTAAAGCAGTCATGGTAAGCTGGACGTTAGAAAGACCTAATCCTTTGAGCAGTTTGGAGTAAAGCTGTGTGCCCAAAAGAAATGTACTGTATCGGGCACATGAATTATGAATCAACATAATCCATTCCCCTTGCTGAAGATGAAGCCATATGCACACAGAGGTGGACAAGTAAAGCACTAAGCAATAACAGTCACTCCACCTCTCCATTCAACTTATTTGCACACCCATCTTGAGAATGCTAGCTAACTAATGCTTTGTTTTAACCAGCCAGTCTCTGATAAAGCTGTAATTATTGCTCCTTTATTGCAGGTGGTATATTTGAGCTTTAGAGCCATGTCTGCGGCTCATTGGTAGAAGAACCGGGATATCAAATGTCTGTCTTGTTCTTGTGCTGGTTTCCTGGCCTTAGAGCAGTGGTTCTCAAAGCGTGGCCCCCAGTTCAGCGGCAACAGCAGCATCACCTGGGAAAGTGCTCCAAATGCAAATCCTTGGCCACACCCACCAGCTCAGACCTTGACTAGACCTAGACTTCTATGTTGTAACAAGCCATCCTGATGCTTTATGCGAAGGCTTCTATATAACATTTTAAAAACAAACAAAACAGTTTTTGAGCAGATAGAAAGAGTTCTTAAAGAAAGAATTGTGGGGGGCCACTCCCACATACTCCATTACAAGATGGCGCTGACATCTGACAGCACCACCTGTAATCAAGCCAGTGCGCATGTGCGTGGTAAAGGACCGTTTACCTTGTCAAGCCAGTGCGCATGTGCATAGTAACTTTCCATCCCTTGCTCTCTGCCTCTCCCGTGGCGTCATAGGGGTTGACAGGCTGCAGCCAGTCAGAGTTTGACACGTCCGAGGCGAGGACTGTTAAGCTATATAAGGGCTGGGTTTTTGTCCCTTGGGGTCTCCGATCTGTAAGCTTATGCTCTCCCTCTCAAGACGCATAAAGCTTTTCTGCAGAAGGATCCTGATTGTGCCGCGTCGTTCTTGCTGGCGAGACGGTAGCGCGGGACAAAGAATGCTTTATTTTGAGCCTTAGAAGAAGAAAATAAGTAGGTTTTAAGAGGATATTGTACTGTGTGTGGTGGGCATGCCTGTAATTCCAGTTTCAGGACGCTGAGGGAGCAGGGTTGAGAGATCAACATCAGCATTGGCTGTGACTGTCTCAAAAAAGCAGCAGTGGGAACGGGAGGCATTTCTAGCGTTTAGTTCTGTTTTCTCTGTTGTACTATAACCTCTGAAAGAAATTACTACTTGGTTCAGTACTGAAATGGTAGCTACATGATAGATAGATAGACAGACAGACAGACAGACAGGATTTTATTCAGCAAATAAAGGATACTGTAGCATTCCAGGACTGAAGCGAGATTGAACTTAGCATTTCTGTATTTCGATGCACAATTTTCTTGTCTTTAGTTGGTCTCCAAATCCTTAAACTCCTCAGCTGAAAATATGCACGCCTTGTCTCACACGGCTCTCAGCAGAAGCGCCGTGTGCTCCTGCATCGCTGAAGACACTGGGACAATTACACTCAATCATCTTCAGCACAAATTTATTACTGCCTGAACAAACACAAGAGGGACTCCACGTTTAATCCTGTTCCACTAAGAACTTGTAGGAAATAGAGAAAACACAGGCTCAGATGATCAAGGGAACTAATGCGTTTTGTATATTTCTTATACGAAATATGCTTATCCATTAAAATCAGGAGTAGGCACAAATTTAGTAAGTAGAAGGCTCGGAGTAGTTTTCTCATTCTAATTTGCATAATGCTGAAATACTGCAGCTACTAATTCCTTCTATTAGAGATAATCCCAGTGGTGCAGAGGCCGTAATGGAAATGTAATGTACTTGTTTTCCATGGCAGCAATGCCCTGCTGTGACTCTGATGAACGCTGCCTAGCTATGTGCTAATGCATATATGATTACATAATTTTGAATTCATAGAGTTCTCCCGTGAAAAAAGTCTTATGTATTTAAAAATTATATCTAAAGTGATTCTGAGAGATAAAAGATACTCTATTCTGGCAAAAAAAATCCGACTCCCACCAAAGTAAAAAATAATTTGCATTTACCTGATATCTAAGGATGTTTCAACCAAACAAGAAGCAGATAAGACAAACTGTAATAAAATATAAGTGAATATATACATACATACATGCATACATACATAGAAAAAGAGAGTGTCACACATATGAAGATCACAGGACAACTTGTAGAAATCAGTTCTTTCTGGCCACTGTGAGTGTTCTGGGGTCTGAATTCAGGGATAGCAGCAAATGCCTTTGCCCATGGAATCATCCTCACTGGTCTTCACATACAGCCTTCCATAACTGCAAGGTTATTGCCTGTTGTTGAAGACACCACGCTCTTTCATTCCAAGCCATAATTCAGTCTGGGACTGATTTGAAAATTTTCTCCATGCTGACTAGAGTTCATAGCACTGCAAGGTGCAGTGCAGGTTGCTAGAGGAGGAAAGACATCAGTGGTCTTAACCAGCCCTAGACCCTTCACGCGGCAGTGCTGACTTAGCAGGCAGATGTGCATGGTATGATACTGACAAGACTATTTCAGACTATTTCTGGAGGTAGCCAATTGCTCTCATGACTGGATGCAAGGCCTGCTCTGCAGGAGGAAATTCATGCCTGGTCCTATAAACATGGTCAAAACTCATTGCTAAAGAAGTCTTGGGCCCAAGGTGAGAATCTACTGATGTTGTCTTAGTAAAAGGTCATGTGAATCAAACTGCCTTCTGTATGTTCAAGTTTATATTCATAGAGTTGCTCTCAACTTTCGTCAGGGAGGCTTCTTACTGCTGTGGTTAATGCAGAGACTAGTAAGTGTTCAAAGAGAGGAGAACAGGAGTGCTCGGCTAGAGATAAGGCATCTGACATCTGTACCTCCTCTCCCCAAGGCTCCATCAACACTGAGAGTGGGCAAGCAGGAAGAATGCGGGAACTGGAGAACAGGGATGACCGCTATGAAACATCTTCAGGACGTGACGTGGCTGTCGTACCTAGGAACTCACAGCAGCTGTGATGATGGAACAGTAGTTTAAAACAACAGCAAGGGGGCAGGGGTCTCCCAAGTCCCCACCTCTGACTGAGAAGCTATCAGCAGTTGATGGCTGGTAAGGGAGAGAGTCGTTTTCCTTGGGGAGTGGTTCTGGTAGGCTGCCCATGCTCCGTTGGATGATCCCAAACCCACGTATGTATAGGCAGCACTAATGGGACTCAGTAGGTTATAAAAAAGAAAAGCATGATGCTGGCAGGTTGATATGTTTTAGGGATTGCAGGGGAGTTGAAGAGACCAAAAGACAAAGGGGGGATGATTCAGATTAACACACAATACATAAATGTACACAACTTTCAAAAAAGTAAAAGAATGCTGAAGCCCGAAGCATCTAGCATTTGAGTCATAGAAAGCATGCTCTAAAGTTTCTTGTTTAATTAGTTTTAGCAACCATTTGTTAATAAATGATAGTCAAATAAAATATGAAATGATTGAAAAGACAGAGGAAATGGAGGATTATATGAGAAAAAGGGATATTAATAAGACATGTTCTGGAGAGTTTAGTCTTCAAGAAAGAAAATCTGCCATTTAGTATTTGTCAAATAAATAAATCTGGGATCCTCTCCAGCATGTACTCTGTGCTGCAGTCACTGGTTTATCACCTTCTGCCCCGACAATGAGACAACAGCCTGTGTGTTTACACATGTATTCTAACCCAGAGCTGTTGCTGAAGCACGCAGCCAGTCAATAAATGAACCAGCAACCCCAATGGATTAGGGTTCCTTACACCACAGCAGCATACTGAGTTCATCAGATCACCCAGGAGGAGTGATCAGTTCAAGAGACAGTGAAGGATTTCCTGGTTCCATTTAAAATGGTGTGAGCCGGTGAGTTCACACCTTAACTTTCCTGTTTACAATTCTTGAAGCTAAATAGAAAACGTGATCTCCTGACAACTTTGAAGAAGCTGTGTTCATATTCTATTGTATTAGAAAAGAATCGTGTAGTCCTATTGCAAGGTCTGTATTGACATTCTCAGTTCATGTTGCCACCAAAGGCCACAAGGATGCCCGATGACCAGGTTGCCACCTGTGGCCAGGTAGGTGCTCCAGAGACCTGCTGCCACAGAGGCTATGCTGCCACCAGTGCCATGGTAACACCTGGGACAAAATTGTGGCTAAGACCCATGTCTGGGTCCATAGCCCTACTGCAGCTAAGAGTCTAAGTTGATGTCCTTGGCTTATGTTACCAGCAAAGGCTGTGGGGATGCCCGGGGTCTGGCCTGCCACCTGAGGCCATGCTGGTGTCTAAGAGCCATGCTGTAGCTGTGTCATACTGACCTGAGTGGCCCACTCTGCCACGTGGGGATGACCCCTGGGCCTGGACTGTGGCTAAACGCTGTCTGTGCCTGTGGTCCTGTTACAGCCGGGACCTGTGTTAAGGTTTCTGCCACATATTGCCCCATGGGCCTTGGAGACATGGGCGTAGAAGAGCTGACTCTGCCCCTCACCTGATGGGGTGGCCCCAGTGGCCAAGACTGAGCAGCTCAGCTGCCACCCAGGCCCACACTAAAATCTACCTATGAAGGGACAGGTTCTGTGGAAGGGTACCCGCAGCATCTTCAGACTCAGGGCAGCCATAGGGCATCCCAGGGGAGTTTCAGTGAGGTTCCAGTGATGATGGTGTCCTACAACCAGGGGCCTTGACCAGATCAATGGTTCATTGCAATGAGTGTCTACAAGTAAGGCTCATGTGACATACCACAGCCACTAAGACAGAAGGGGACACTGTGATATCACAGCCACTAAGACAGAAGGGGTACTGTGTGACATCACAGCCACTAAGACAGAAGGGGACACTGTGTGACATCACAGCCACTAAGACAGAAGGGGACACTGTGTGACATCACAGCCACTAAGACAGAAGGGGACACTGTGTGACATCACAGCCACTACAACAGAAGGGGACACTGTGTGACATCACAGCCACTAACACAGAAGGGGACACTGTGACACCACAGCCACCAAGAAAAAGAGGTCTCTCAGAAGTGGGAAAGGTGGAAAAGCAAAGAGGTTTTGTGTACTGCTTGTTTTGGTTTGGTTTTAATGTTTTGAAATCATCTTTTTCAGTGATACTGCAGAGATGAGGGTTGGATATGGGAGCACGTGGAGATGAGTGGGATTGGGGTGCATGATGTGAAATTCCCAAAGAACCAATAAGAAATTATGTTGAAAAGAAAAGAATCTGTGTGTTTAATAATATATATACAAATACAAAAAGAAAGAAAATACGTAAGGTCAGCTATATTGATGAATAATGATAAAAACAAAACCCAAACCACAAGAGGAACCTGTACAGTGTTCAGTTTTCCAGCTTAATCTCATGTACTCCAAACCCTGGAACCTCAGCACGTGTGTAGGAATACTTCTAACAGAAGCACATCCTAATGCAAAGACCGGAGGGACATGCCCTGAAACGCAACATAAAGAATGACAGAGGAGATGTGGCTCAGGTGGGCAAAAGACACCCACCAGGCAGCCTGGGTCCTCACAGTCGAGCTCCTGAAACACCCACATGCCCTCCCACTACCTTGTGGCACCATGCAGTTGAGTGTCCATATGATGACCAAGTGTATGGTAGAGAAATGGGAAACAGAGCGGAATGGCTCACGTGCCGTGGGAGGAGGCAGAACTGAAGACAGGAGGGCTGGAAGGAGTGGGCTGATGTTGGTAGCCTGGTTAGCACGCAAGACCAGAGTGACGTCCAGACCTGGACTGCTGCTTACGACCATATCTGGGTCTGCGACAGTGGAGGTCTGTGTTAGTGTCCATGGCTCACGCTGCTGCCAAGGTCACGGGGATGCCTGGGGTGTGGGCCACCACCTGTGGCCACTGTGGTGTCCATGGGTTATGCCGCCACCAGGGCCATGTTGATCTAGGTGCTTTGTGCTGCCATCCGGGGGCCATGATGATACCAGACCTGGGGTGCTGCTGGGGACCAGGTCTGTGTCTACGCCCTTGCAGCAGTCAGGGTCTGTGTTGATTTCCAAGGCTTCAGTAACCTCTGAAGGCCATGCAGATGAGTGGGTTCTGGTCGAACACCTGATTTTATGTTGGTCCCTGAGGGTCATGCTGCCACGGCAGCCATGCTAATCTGGATGGCCTGTGTATGCCCAGGGCCATGGTGACATGTGAGTCTGGGCTGCGGTGAGGGGCCACGTCTGGATCCATGGTTCTACCACAACAGGGTCTGAGTCAACGTCTGTGGCTCCTGATACCATTGAAGGCCATGCTGATGTGAGGGGTCTGGGCCCCCACTAGTGCTACTCTGTTGTGGGGGGGGGGGGTCATGCTAATCTGAGCGGGCTGTGCTGTCACCTGGGGCCGTGAAGACATCCGAGTCCTGGCTGCTGCTAAGGACTCTGTCCCAGTCCATGGTCCTACCAGAGTCAAGGTCTGTAACGTCTGTGGCCTTTGGCGCCAAAGGCCTCACTGATGCTAGGGATCTAGGCTGCATCCTGTGGCCATGTTGGTGTCCCCTGGACTGTGCTTCTCCTGGAGTCATGGTGTCATCTGGGCCAGGGCTGCTGCTGAAGGCCATGTCTGGGTCTGTGACCCTACAGCAGCTAAGGTCTGTGTTGATGCCCATGATTCCTGACACCATCGGAGGCAATACCAATGCCCGAGGTCTGGGACACACACACACACACACACACACACACACACATACACACACACACAGCCATGTCAGTGTCCAAAGGCCTTGCTGCCATGGGGTCAGGCCAATCTGAATGGCCTACAGAGCCACTTGGGGCTGGGCCTAGGCTGTTGCCATGGTCCATGTCTGGGTATGCAACCCAACAGTAGTCAAGATCTGGGCTGATGCCCATGGCTTGTATTGCTATCCACAGGGGGGTATAGGAACTATGCATGTTGAAATCCAAGGGCCATGCTGAGCCAGTCCTATCCCTCATTGGCCCCAGAATAGCTGGCCATGGGAGAACTGACCCCAGCACTCAGGAGAGATGGTTCTACTCTGCACCATAGGTGTGGGAGAGTTGCCCCCGATGGTATGAGCCTAGGAGAGCTATCTCTGCCCCTCAACTGAGAGGGTGATCCCAATGGCTCAGACTGAGCAGTTCAACTACCACCCAGACCCTCACCGTGGGGCAACCCAAAGCCCCATTTTTGACCTGCTGAAGTACACGAAGGAACTGGACCTGCTGAAAGGAAACCACAGGTTCTTCATAACTCAGGGCAACAACAGGCTATCTGAGATGAGTTACTATGATAGGGTCCAGCTCAGTGATGATGATTTACCAAAACCACAGGCTCTGAACCAGATCTATGACTCAGTGATGGTGTACCAAAAACCAGAGGCCTTGAACCAGACCTATGACTCAGTGATGGTGTACCAAAACCAGAGGCCTTGAAGCAGACCATTCCTCAGGGATGGTGAACCAAAACCAGAGGCCTTGAACCAGACCTATGACTCAGTGATGGTGAACCAAAACCAGAGGCCTTGAACTAGACCTATGACTCACTGTAGTGAACATTTTGTGGGCAGGGCTGATTGGATGAAAGGGTTTACTACATATGTGACACACGCAGCTCCTGACGCTGCTGGAGTAAATAAAGAGCTGTTGGAAAGATGAAGGAGCAAGGTGGGTTGGGTTTTTTGTTGTTGTTTTGTTTTGGTTTTGGTTTTTTTTCTCCGTTTCGTTTTGTTTTTAATTAATTTGGGGGGGAATACAGTAGGCGTGAGGGGCAGATATGGAGGGACTGGGAAATGAGTGGAGTTGAGGTACATGATGTGAAATTTCCAAAGAATTAATAAAGCGTTGTTTAAAAGGGGGATATACAAACAAAATGTAAGAATAAATACCTACATAAATCTTCCTAGTAATTGGTTCAAACTAAAAAATGAGCATGTTGGTGGAGAAAAGGTAAATATTACATCTCCTGTAAGAATTACATAGCTTCATAACTGGAAAAACACTGATAAAGTACTTATTTGCTCACCCATTTATTTATTATTTATATTCTTCACGTCAGTGCTCAGAGGTTTAAGTTGACTTAGGTTCAGAGGACATATTTTTAGGAAATAAAATATCAATCATCGTAGAGAATTAAAATCAAATAAAAAGCAACAAGCTTAGAAACAGAAGAGAGCTGCCTGAGTATCAGCTGTCACTACTGGCCTCCTTCTCCTCGGTGGCCTGTGACAGCTCCTAGCCCCCGAATTCAGGGGAAGTGATGCAAAGCATTTTTAAACTTGGCTCTTAGTACTTCGTGCAAACTTTCAACCCACTGGTCTGGTCCTTCATGTTGGAGAGTACATATTCCAGATAGTAACATCTCAAGAATAAAGAATCCTGTCGTGTGTGTGTGTGTGTGTGTGTGTGTGTGTGTGTGTGTGTGTGTGTGTGTGTGTGTGTACAAAATGACAGAAGAAATATCTGAATTTTCTTCGGTTTTTCTTTTTTTTTTTTTTCATTTTCAAGATTCCTTAGAACAAGACATAATAGAGGGAATCCTGCAAGCTCCTGAGGCCTCAGCCAAAGCTCTGTTCTCTCATCACAGATGAAGGAACCCTTCAAAGGATGGGGAAACCTGGGCTTTCCTCTTCTCTCCTTTGCTCATGCCGCAAATACTCGTAATGTGACTTTCTGTAGGGGAGCTAAAAATGAAAGTGCAGCCTTCTAGTCAGAGAACTGAGACAAACAGAAACCCTTGGAAACAGACATCACGGCAACTCAAGGAGGAGGTCCTCCGGGTCTGCTTGCTGTGTTCTCTATGAACATTCGAGCTCTTAGGCTCACTCCCGAGATGTGTGTGCTCAAGACAGACCTGAACGAGAACGCTGAAAGCTTTGCAGCTGAAGGACAGTGTAGACACATCCAGGTACCAGCCTGATGCTCAGGGGCACACGGGGATGGACCGGGCAACTATAAAGGTTTCAAATTCTGGACCCCTGGCATAGAGGCAGCCTCACCAGGTTAACTGTCTGCCAAAATGACTACAATGCTCACTCATTCCAGAAGGTTTTTCTAAGACTAAGAGACTCTAACACAGTACTCAAAATTTTCAGGTGCTGTACTAAAAGGTCTTTCTATACAAAAATATCAAAATATGTTTAATATTGAGGAGACAGCATCACCAAATGCCAACCTTAAGATGCCTGAGTTGAATGATTAGACAGATACCTGAATACAGTTATTAAAGCCAAGAAATGTATCTGTCTACTTCAGATTCTGAGCTCCCAGGTTACACTGTCTACCTCTGGTCCAGGGGCCTATAGAGTCTAAGCAAACTTTTTGCAAGCAAAATTCCTGACTTGACAGTTTAATAAATATTGAGAATTAGAGAAGAAATATTACTACAGCTCTTAATAGATACCTTTAAAAACAATAAAGAAATTGATGTTAACAATTCACTCTATAATCTATTACAATTCTGTCTTCCATGCAATAAGAATCTAGCTATACATAAAAAGCATGCCATTTAACCAATGTAGCTTACCTCAGAAATGCAAAAATGCTATAAACATTGAAAGTCAACCAAGATAACTCACAGCCTTACTAAAATAGAGGGGAAAAACATATATGGTGTCCTCGAAAAGTAAAAAAATAATTTTACAAAATTTTAGGAAAAATAAGATCTCATTTATGAAAAACTCTTTAAGTTTCCCTTGAGGGATGTGTAAAGATTTTTCAGATGTGTTCTGGGGCTGGAGAGATAGCTCAGCAGTTATGAGCACTTACTGCTCTTGTGGAAGACCTGGCTTTGTTTCCCATCATCCATTGTCAGGGACCAGCCTCGACAAAAATACCTCTCGCCAGGGTAGAGGCATGGGGATTTAGAAATATAGTAAAGACTGCGAAGACACGAATGAAGACAATAAAATGGAGAATCATATAGGAGAGTATTGGGAGGGAATTCCAGTGAGTACTGAAAATTCACCCGCATTTAATTTCCAACAGCTTAATACATCCCCTGACCTACAAAGGTAGGAGAAAGATAAAAGACTGTATTAACATGATACAAGGAAGTGAACATGCCAATTGAAGGTCGCAAGCTACATTCATAGTTAAACATTCTGTTGCTAGAACAAAACAAGTCATGCTCACACACTAGACCAAACATTCTGTAGGCAAAACACTCCCTGGGTGGAATCCCAAGTTATCTCCATAAAGGGAACTGGAACTTAGCAGTCCATATGGCGTCTCATAACCTTCTGACATCCGTAGACACTGTGCACATATGGTGCACAAACGCATGAAATAAGTAAGTATTAAAATAAACAAGTAATGTGGTCTATTAAGCTACATCTATGCAAATGTACCTGATTATACATAAACATACTTGCAGACAAAAACACGAGATTACGAATTCGTAGGAGGAAAGCTCTTAGCAAAAGGGGGGAACCAGGGAGTCTGCTCGGGCAGCTCACACTGTACAGATGAAGGAAGACAGTGACTAGACATCCAGACGCCGTTGCCTGGAAGACTGAGACCCCTCTGCGTCCAACTTCTATCACCTGTTAACTCTATAATCTTGGCAGTATCCAAAGTACCTTGTTGGTGCCAGCTTATTCATTTGCAAAATGGAAATACAGAGGTACCCATTGCATAGGATTTCTGGGAGGATAGGGAAGCTACAGCTCCCTAAGCACTTCTGAAGTTCCTGGAGAGAGTGGACTCTGCAGAAAGGAAAGCAATGGATAGCATCATCTGTGTGCTCTTGCAGCTGCTCCCTGGCCCCGCTCCTCTAATCAAAGGGAGAATAAACCCAACTCTGATACAATAGGTGCTCATTCCACTCAGCTCTCCAAAAACTGTGAAATAAGTACTGATACTATTTTCATAAAAATTGAATTGACTTACTTACAGCCCACCAATTAGGTAATTATTGTATCCTGTTTTTATTTGTGAACCTCTCTGTCTTCTTGCACAACCTCTGCAACATGTAACCCCGAGTCACTACTCACTGATTTCATAGGTTGACTCTACAAGGAAAAAAAAATCTTCTTTCTTGTATTTTACCTTTCCTCTGTCATCCTCACATATACCCATTCACTACTTTACTTTTAAAATATTTTATTTTATAGACTTTTTCTGAGTCTGGAAGCTCCCCTGGGTCCACCTACTTTGGCTAACTAGTGAACCAACCCTGTGCCATGGGCAGAAATGAGAGTAGATAGGGTGTTTACTGTATGGAGGAGTCATTGTGAGGACAGAGTTCCGTGGCCCTTTCCCATACTGAAAAGAGAAACAAGATGTAAAAGCACACAGGAGACCCTCTCTGCTGTTTGGAAGCACTCCTGGCTGTTTTGGAGTGTTTTCTTAGAAATAAGTTGATCAATTTTTCTGTACTATGTCAGCATGGCTGATTTGGAGGCTAATTACATGATTTCATAGCTATTCTGGGAAAACATGAACATACTGGAAGTAGAATGGGGAGGGGTATGAGAGTGGCTGAAAAAAAATGGAGACAAGCCAGATTGTTAATGATTTCCATAGTGCTCAGCAAAACCATCTCCCACGGCCTCTCTTCATATACACAATGAAAGCCTTCCAAATCAGGTTACCTAGGAAGCAGCCACGATGTAATCTCTTTGTCCTTAAAAGAGAATCCAAATTCTACTTTACAAATAAATGATATTCAACAAACACTCTGTTAATCCGATTTCACATTAGACTCTATGGAATGGTTCTGTAGGGTTTCTCACACAAGAACACATTAGACAGAAGGACTATAATCTCAGGAAGGCCTTCAAAATCAAAAGGAAGAGGTACATGTACAAACAGCAGATCTATTCAGGGACACTGAAGAACTCAGGCCAGTCATTTAAAGTAGCTCTTCCCTATACCAACAGTAATACACAGGTGATAGCAAGTAGAACTATACTACATTCACCTTCTAAAATAATTTAATTGTTAAGTTCATTAACACTTATTTTATATAAGGATGACACCAACTCAATTTGGCTTAAATAATAAAGATGTCTATATTATCAAAACCCCAATCCTTCCAACTATTCATTCTGCCCTATATAAAATAGGCTCCAATCTCAAATCTGTCTAAGAGCTTTCCCTACTGGCAACAGTAATATTAATGCCATAAAACCAAATTTATTCTATATCTCAGCATCCAGAAGAGAAAAGAGGTCTCTTCTGACATTTTCCCCACATTGCATTTGGTTACCTTTCTTTGAGCTCAGCAGGGACCATTTAAGTATTATTATTCTGCTTTGGTTATGTACACTATACGAAGTAATTACGGTCATAAGAATGAGATATGACTGGCTTAACCCGAGGCAGACTGTATGTGTGTTCTGCAACAGACATGTGTTGATCTCAGTGCTGTGCTCAGTACCTCCAAACTTTATCATCAGCCCCTGCCTCGCCTTTGGAGCACTTTCAGAACGTGCTACCAAACGTCTTTTTGTCACGACCCAGGCAGCCATACACATTAGTACAATGAAGGCGTAAGCCACGAACAATGCCACACCAGTTATGAATTATTATTAATAGGGTAGTATTTATTTAAAGAGGAAAAACTTACAGATCACGATCCCAGACAACAGCCCTTTTCGCAATCATGAAGCGAGACTAATCGCCAGCCGAACAGGAAGTCAAGAGACCAGCGGAAGGAAATAGAAGCCTTTTGAAGGGAGAGAAACCACGCCCCAATGGGCTGGTATCTCAGCACTATTGGTTGGAGGGGCGGGAAGACCTCCCGCAACAATCCCAACAGCTGGTCGTAGACTGGAAATGTCTCCCAACAATCTTTGGAAGTCATTAAGAGTCTTTAACCGGTCTCTCCTAATTTGTGCCTTTTGCGTTTTAATTTTCTCTAACCCTATTCTAAATTGGGGCGTCGGGTTGCGTTCCCAACACCCCAGTTGCCTGGCTAGCTTATGCCCGAAATAACAACACACAAACTATTCATTTAAACACTGCTTGGCCCATTAACTTCAACCTCTTAACCCATTCCTAATCATCTATGTAGGCACCCCAAGGTGCGCTTACCGGGGAGATTCTAGCCTACGTCCATCTTGAGTCGGAGCTTCATGGCGAGTGTGCCTCAGAGAGCTGGGCCATCCTGTCTGCCCGCTAGACAGGAGGCTGCTGTCTCTGAGCGGAGCTGCGTGCTTCTCTGAGCTCACTTCCTCTTCCTGTCAGCATACTATTCTGTTTACTCCACCCACCTGTGTTCTAACCTATAGGACCAGCCAAGCAGTGTTTAAATGAATAGTTTGTGTGTTGTTATTTCGGGCATAAGCTAGCCAGGCAACTGGGGTGTTGGGAACGCAACCCGACGCCCCAATTTCAACAGTACAAGGGCTTGCTAGCTCAGTTTCTATTTCCCAGGGATGCTTTCCTTCCTTTTGTGAGCAGAAAATACACCTCACAGCCTAAGCAGTAACTGGCAGAAACTTTTGTTCAGAATATATTTTCAGTGTGAAGCAACTTTAAAGGGTGGCTTTGTTTTGGGCAATCTTTTCTTTTGTCCAATTTCCCATGTGATGTCTTGACATCCGTTTTCTGCTACTTTTACCCTATAGTGGAAGCAGGAAGATTATAAAATGTGTGCTACTGACTTATTTGATCCATCTGTTAAGGCAAGAAATATAAAAGAACTGGGGTGTCACCGCAGCAAGGTCTGAAGAGAGCTGTGGTGAGTTGTCTCTTCTGCTCCCATCATCGTGGTATTGCGTTCAACTCTGACACACTTGACTCCCTCAGTGCTCACCAGTGTGGTGTGCACAGCACCCTGCTGCCCCGTACTAATGAAGTTCACCAAGACTGACATATAAACTCCAATACATGGACAATGATCTACGAATGAAAGTTTGTATTGCCCTTGCTCCCATGGCCAAGCCCTAGGAGGGGAGGGAGGGGAAGATGGAAAAATCTCACCATTCTTACAGGATCCAGACTTTGATGATTCATTTTATATGTGAACTTACCCAGGTCATCGAGTCCCCAAATGAAGCAGTATTTCTAGGTATGTCTATAAGAGTGTTTTTGTAAGAAATTAACACTTAATAAAGCATTATTTTTTAGGTATGTCTATGAGAGTGTTTTAGTAAGAAGTTAACATTTCAGCAAGAAGACACAGTAAACTAACGCTCTCTCACACTATGAACAGGCGCCATTCATTCGGATTGTGGAAAGAACGGAATTTACACCACCCGCCCTGGTTTTCAGGTCTTCCAACACAGACGGAATTGTACTGCTAGTTTTCTGTAGAAATAGTAGACAATGGGACTTCTCAACTCCCATCACCTCGAAAGTCAATTCTTTACTATAATAAACAGGCAAACATTCAGTGAGCCTGCTTCTCTGGAAGCCTTAATACTGCACCCAGAGACACATAGTGAAGTAAAGAAGAAAGGTGCAGTGAGGTACAAAAGTGGTCTTCCAAGGTGAAACAATCTATCACAGGTTTATTTCAATTGGGTTAAAATGTACATTCTATATGATAAACTTCACAAATTTTACATGAGTATACTATACAATCAACACCTCAATTAAGGAATAAGATATTTTGATACTGGCAATAAAGTTATTATCTCTTTTCACTCTGTTGCAATCCTCGGACAGCCACTGTTATGATCTGTTACCAGTTTAACTTTGTCCACTGTAGTTTCATATAAATGGATTCATACAGTTTTCATGTCTGAGCCACTCCTTTCAACATATTGATTTTGAAAGGTATTGGTATGGTGGTACACATTTTTTTTTGCATGTTTATCTTAGGGACAGGGTTGGTTCACCCATGAATACCCATACGGAGGCCAGAGAACGATGTCATCGGTCTCTTTCTGTCACTCCGCATTTATTTTTTGAGATACAGTCTTTCATTAAACTTGGAGCCAATCAACTTGTTTAGGTGGGCTGGTCAATAAGCCTCAGGATCCACCTTCCTCTCAGAGCTATAGTTTCAGATGTGCGTAGACACACCTGCCTTTTATGTTTGGTTGAAGTCTAGAACTCAGGGCCTCAGGGATGCATAGCTAACGCTTTACTCACGGAGACATCTCTTCGGTATGCACCATTTTCCTTTCAATACTAATCAGTATTCCATTGTTTCACTGCCTGAGTGCATCACAATATTCATGCATTCTCCTGGTGAAAACAGTGGTGACGTCAGCTCTGAAATTCTTTGAATAAAGCCGCGTAACTCTTGCCACACAAGTATCTGTTTAAAGTTCTGTTCACCACATCAGAAAAATCATCCACCCTGATCAAGTCAGCTTCATCCCAGAGATGCAAGGATGGTTCAACATTTAAAAATCTGTCAAATGTAATCCACCACATAAACAAACTGAAAAGAAAAAAACATATGATCATCTCATTAGATGCTGAAAAAGCCTTCGACAAAATACGACATCCCTTTCATGATAAAGGTCTTGGAGAAAGCAGGGATATAAGGAACAGACCTGAACAGAATAAAGGCAATATACAGCAAGCCAACAGCCAACATCAAACTAAATAGAGAGAAACTCAAAGTGATCCCACTGAAATCAGGAACTAGACAAGGTTGTCCACTCTCTCCATATCTATTCAATATAGTTCTTGAGGTCCTAGCTAGAACAATAAGACAACAAAAGGAGATCAAGGGGATACAAATAGGAAAAGAAAAGGTCAAACTCTCACTATTTACTGATGATATGATGGTTTACATAAGGGATCCCAAAAATTCTACTAAGGAACTTCTACAACTCATAAACACTTTCAGTAATATAGCAGGATACAAGATTAACTCAAAAAAAATCAGTAGCCCTCCTGTACACAGATGATAAAAGGGCTGAGAAAGAAATCAGAGAAACACCAACCCTTCACAATAGCCACAAATAACATAAAATATCTTGAAATGACTCTAACCAAACAAGTGGAAGACCTGTATGACAAGAACTTTAAATCTTTGAAGAAATAAATTGAAGAAGATACCAGAAAATGGAAAGATTGCCCATGCTCTTGGGTAGCTATAATTAACATAGTAAAAATGACAATCTTAACAAAAGCAATCTACAGATTTAATGCAATGCCCAAAAAATTCTTCACAGATGTCAAAAGAATAATACTTAACTTCATACTTCATATGGAAAAGCAAAAACCCAGGATAGCCAAAACAATCCTGTACAATAAAGGAACTTCTGGTGGCATCACAATCCCTGACTTCAAACTCTACTACAGAGCTACATTACTGAAAACAGCCTAGTATTGGCATAAAAACAGACAGGAGGACCAATGGAATTGAATAGAAGACCCAGATATCAATCCACATACCTACAAACACCTGATTTTTGACAAAGAAGCAAAAAATATAAAATGTAAAAAAAAAACCATATTCAACAAATGTTTCTTGAATAACTGCATATCAATATGGAGAAGAATAAAAATAGATCCAGATCTCTTGCCATGCACAAAACTCATGTTGAAATGGATCAAAGACCTCAACATAAAGCCAACCACACTGAATCTCATAGAAGAGAAAGTGGGAAGTACAATTGAATGCATTGGCACAGGAGATCACTTCCTAAATATAAGCCCAGTAGCGTAGACACTGAGAGAAACAGTCAATAACTGGGACCTCCTGAAATTGAAAAGCTTCTGTAAAGCAAAGGACATGGTCAACAAAACAAAACGACAGCCTACAGAATGGGAAAAGAGCTTCACCAACCCCACATCAGACAGAGGTCTGATCTCCAAAATATATAAGGAACTCAAGAAATTGGACATCAAAAAACAAATAATCCAATAAAAATATGGGGTACAGACCTAAACAGAGAACTCTCAACAGAAGGTTCTAAAATGGCTGAAAGACACTTAAGGAAATGTTCAACATCCTTAGACATCAGAGAAATGCAAATCAAAACAACTCTGAGATTCCAACTTACACCTGTAAGAATGACCAAGATCAAAAACACTGATGACAGCTTATGCTGGAGAGGATGTGGGGTAAAGGGAACACTTCTTTATTGCTGGTGGGAGTGCAAACTGGTACAGCCCCTTTGGATATCAGTATGGTGATTTTTCAGAAAATTAGGAAACAACCTACCTCAAGACCTAGCAATGCCATCCAAAGGATGCTCAATTGTATCATAAGGACATGTGCTCAACTATATTCATAGCAGTATTGTTTGTCATGGCCAGAATTTGGAAAGAACCTAAATGCCTCTTGATCAAAGAATGGATAAGGAAAATGTGACACATTTACACAATGGAGTACTACACAGCAGAAAAAAATAATGACATCTTGAAATTTGTAGGCAAATAGATGGACCTAGAAAATATAATATTGAGTGAGGTAGTCCAGACCCAGAAAAACAAATATCATATGTACTCACTCATAAGTGGCTTTTAGACATAAAGCAAAAAACCTAGCCTACAATTCACAATCCCAGAGAACCTAGAAAACAAGGAGGACCCTAAGAGAGACATATATGCATCTAATCTATGTGGAAAGTAGAAAAAGACAAGATCTCCTGAGTATATTGGGAGCATAGGGACCAGGGGAGAGGAGAGGAAGGGAGGGAGTGAAGAAAAATATATAGTTTAATAAAAACAATTAAAAAATTAAAAATATAAAGTCCTGTTCACTCAGAGGACCTAAAAATGACAATATTATGATCATATCTGGTATCTAGTTCTGTATTTTTTTTAATTTTGAGACTGTAATATAATCACATTTCTCACTTCTCTTTCCTTCCTCCAATTCTCCTTCAAATTCCTGCCCTCTTTTTTAAAACTAATTGTTATTGCATGCATATATTTTTTTTCTAAACATAACCTGTTTGGTCTGTATATATTTCTAAATATAATCTACTTGGTCCACATAATGTTCCGTGTGTGTTTTCAGGGCTGGCCATTAGCTCTGGACAGTCAGCTAGTATGCTCTTCCCATCCACTCCCAGCTTTCTTCGGTTGCCTGCCTATCATTCTTCGTGTAGGCTTGAGGCCCCGTGGGCTTTTCCCTGTCCCTTTTGGTATATCCGTCAGTGTTGGTCTTGTTTAACTCACACTTGGGCCGCTGTGCTGGTGAGACAGCATGGCACGATAGCCCTAACAGTGACACACAAGTTTTGTCAGTGACCAACAGCTCTCTAATTGGACTTAAGACTTGGTCAAAAAGAGGGGAATCGTGGCTGGTACTGGAAACCAAAAAACGACTCCACGCACTAGAAGTCATGGTTATTGGAAGAGAATCTACAATCATTATTATACTAAACCAGAAAAATCCGTAACAATGGTCTATAAACACTTTGTCCGTATACCACAGATAAGTGTATTCTTCATCCCTTGTTGTTGGTTGTTTTACTCTTTGCTCTTTGAGGGGCCCACCACCCAGCTCACAAATCAATTCACAGAGGCTTATTCTTACTTATAAATGCCCAGCCTTAGCTTGGCTTAATTCTACAGAGCTTTCCTTAACTTAAACTATTCTATCAACCTTTTGCCTCTGGGTTTTTTCCTTTTTTATTTATTAAAAATTTCCATCTCCTCCCCACCTCCCATTTCCCTTCCACTCCCCCCTTCCCCCTCCCCCTCCCTCACCAGTCCTAAGAGCAGTCAGGGTTCCCTGCCCTGTGGGAAGTCCAAGGCCCTCCCGCCTCCATCCAGGTCTAGGAAGGTGTTCATCTAAACAGACTAGGGTCCCACAAAGCCAGTACATGCAGTAGAATCAAAACCCAGTGCCATTGTCCTTGGCTTCTCAGTCAGCCCTCATTGACAGCCATGTTCAGAGAGTCCGGTTTGATCACATGGTCCATCAGTCCCAGTCCAGCTGGCCTTGGTGAGCTCCCATTAGATCAGTCCCACCATCTCAGTGGGTGGACGCACCCCTCGCGGTCCTGACTTCTTGCTCATGTTCTCCCTCCTTCTGCTCCTCATTTATCTTGCTTTCATTCTTACTCTACAACTGGCTGCCCGCCCCCAGCGTCTTCCTCTCCTTCTCTTGTTCCTCCTGGTCTTCTTTTTCTTCTTCTATTTATTCTTTCTGCCTGCCAGGCCCACCTATCCCTTTCTTGTGCCCCACTATTGGCCAACCAGTTCCTTATCAGACCAGTCAGATGTTTTAAGCAGGCAAAGTACCAAGGATTCACAGAGTTAAACAAATGCAGCATAAAAGAATGCGACACATCTTTGCATCGTTAAACAAAGGTTCCACAGCATAAACAAATGTAACACATCTTAAAATAATATTCTACAACAACCCTTCATCAAGGAAGCTTCTCCTTGAAACAGACTAAGACTACTACAGAAAACCACAATCAAATGTGAAGTTGTGGAGCCCGTTTCCAGTGGTTTTATATCTATAAAACATTCCCACAGATGAGCATCAGGAACATTGTGGGAGAGGGATGAAAAGAGTATAAGAGCCAAAGAATCTGCAAATTCTGAAAAAAATGTGAGATTGCGTCCCCTGTTTTTATGTCTAAATACCATTCTCCACTAACAGGAAGACTGTTGTTGCTTGGAGAAATGGCTGAGTCAATGATGTCACAGAGAAAATACAACATGAGCCAGGAGCAAGATATCTGTTTGTTTGTTGAGGTAGTTATTTTAGAAATAACACTTAAAAATTTTTATAATCCATAAAATTACATGGATCAAAAACTAAACACATAAGAAATAGGGTAGTTATACAATTCCAATGGTATTCCTCTATGAAAGTTATTAGTAACAGTGAAGGGAAAATTGCAGACAACACTTTCAAAAAAAGTGTCTTCAGTGAATATTATAAAAATATGACAAGCAGAAGGCAGCAAAATGCCCAACGCCCTCCTGCCCAGGACCTGTGATGTGTTAGCTAGGTGGCCAAAGGGATTTCAGAGATGTGATTGTAGGTCTTAGGATGGGAGACGATCCTGGTTGACCAGTGGGCATCACAGGATGCTTAATCGTGGAAGAAGAAACAGGAAGTAGAGAAGATGCGATGAAAACAGCTGGCAGTGGGCGATCACTGGTGCTGGACAGAAGGGGGTGCATAAGCCAAGGAAGTTTTAAATGGGAGAAAAACAGATTCTGCTTGAAGTCTCCCGAAGGAGTGTGCAGTACTGATACCTGGATTTGTGCCCACTATACTCATTTAAGATGCCTTGTGTCTACAGATGTGGAGCAAACATTAACGTAATTTTAATCACTAAATTTTAAAAAAGAAAATTATGGCAGTGAGAGAAATTAGCACAAGGGGATATACCAAATTCTTGCACAACCTGACAGGGTACAAGGACAGATCTTAGAGAATTCTGGCAAAGGCCCAATACCTAAATATACTCAAATCGATGGGCATTTTCCAAAACAAGGTTTGTAATTTTCATGTCAAGGATGTAAGAGTCAAAGAACTCTGGCTTTATTGACGTGGACTAAAGAGGTGTAACAATTAACATCTGTGATTCTGCACCGAAATCTTAAATAGAAGACATGCAGAATAATTAGTGACGCCTTAATGAGGTCTGAGAAATGAATAGTAATCTATCAATTAAAATTGCATAGGAAAACATGACTGTGAGGGATGAGTACTCGTGGGAGGAGGGGAAATCAATCAGCAGCTTGGTCTCAAATGAGTTGGGAAAAAGTTCATTATATCTGTTGAAAATGAGGGCGCCGGGGTTGCATCCCCCAATACCCCGGCCGCCTGGCTAGCTTATGCCCGAAATAACAACACACACACTGTATTCATTTAAACACTGCTTGGCCCATTATATCTAGCTTCTTCTAGGCTAACTCTCGCACCTGGACTAGCCCATTTCTAATATTCTGTGTTAGCACCCCAAGGTGCGCTTACCGGGGAGATTCTAGCCCACCTATGTTCTAACCAATCGGGCCAAGCAGTTTATTTTATTGCTTAACCAATGAAATCAACAGATTAACAAATGACACTCCCACATCACTACACTGGCAACTCTTTTACGAGATGCTCTTGATTCTATTTTGACTTTTAAATGGAGAAATTGAGGTACATAGATTTTTCTTAAGTCTCCAATGCAATATGGAATTGGAAACTGACTTGAACTGAATTAATAAAGGTAGGTAACTAGTGACAGACATTAGTAGGTAAGGACAGGCAAATCGTTGTGTGGCAGAATGGAATATCGAATACCTATTGGAAGCCTCTAGACAGGATCTGTAAGCTATTTCACTGCAGGTGATAATCCTACCATGTTGTGGGGTCATCTAAAGTTGCTGTCTCTTCATCTCAAACCTTTCAACCGTTTAGTTCTTCACATTGAGTCTAAACTGAAGCTTCAGATTCTCGTCTCATTGTGTTGCTCAAACAGGCACAAGGGAATCTTCATTCCTCTGGGTGGAGCTCACCCCATCTAGTTCTTCAGCGATAGCAGGAAATGCTGAGAGATGAGGAACAGCAAGCAAGGGAGATGCTCGTTCTTTCCAGCTTAACTCTATGTTTTTCACAACACAGTCCCCACATCCCACTTTCTATTGTTCTCCCCAAATGAAAACCCCTCAGGTGGAGGATGAACATCAAAATGTATGGGGATTGTAGAAAACCACAGAAGAAAGAACCACTGTATTTCTTTCCGAAAATGAGAATGATTTTAGCCCAGCTGTGTTGTTCCACACATTTTATATATTAGTAAAGGAGGGGAGGGTATGGAGAGAAACTTGGAGGAGTAGAGGGAGAGGAAACTGTATTCATATTCTATTGTATGTGAAAGGAATCTATGTTTAACAGAAGGGGAAAGTAGTTTGCATTATGACTTTACCAGTTTGATATATAACGCGCCAGGGTTTCCACAGTATTCTCTGGACGCGGTCTGTACAGTCTTTGTCTTAACATCCTACTCTTTTGTTCGCAGCTCATCTAAGAGCCGACAGCTCAAATAAACAAAGAGCATACGCTCTTCATTCACTCTTCACTCGATTATTTGAGCAATTATTAGTCACCGATTTGCCATTTGTGAGAAGATATTTTTATTGCTGTGTTTAACTCTCTTGAGTGGAACGTCTTACAGGTATGCTTTTGGTTCATGGTACTGAGTTTTGACCTTCTCTTCCTCTCTCACTGCCTCCTCCACTTTCCCCCTTTCACCATTCCCTGTTTCTGCCAAACTTTCAGGCTTGTCTAAAAAAAAATCATTGTTTCAATTATAATAATGGTTAAAATCTGCTTTCTCCCTGCAGATGCATTTAGCCTTGAAACACGCTCTACTCTGCTTAGTTTCACCGATTCGTGTAAAAGAGCAAAGCCTCTCTCTAACACTGCTCTTGAGTGGTCTACTCTTGAGCTGTCTTCATACGACTTCCTTTATGTTTGTGTTGTCTGTTTCTTACCCTAGTACACCCTAGCTTTTAAGCTCTGTTATCTATGCATGAGATCAAAATGATCTCCATCACTTCTACTCCTATGACATAATGAAAACTCGGGCTATTTCTGAATAACACAGTTAACTGATTACTAGATTTCACTTTCTCTTGTACTATGACTCCAGTTGGTGATTTCATATTTGGCTTCCAGTTATCCTGTGTATTACAATTATCACATGGTATCTTCCATATTGCTCTGCTTCCCCTCTAGTTCACTACAGATGATATACCATCCTTGAAATACCTAAGCTGAACTTATCTCTCAGTTCTGCCTATAAAATTCCTAGGAGAAAAATCTTAGGAACCAAGAGACAGTAGAGGAGCACTTTAATGCATTTACAGCTTACTAAATTCCAACACCGGCCTGTCTTCAATTATTGTATGAGGCTGCTTGCTCGTTCCCCAGCCGCCCAGACTCCCAAAATAATGACACAGAAACTGTATTATTTGCAATACTGTTTGGCCAATAGCTTAAGTGTATTTCTGTCTAACTCATATCTTAAATTAACCCATCTCCATTAATATGTGTATTGCCACAAGATTGTGGCTTACCGGGTTCCTGTGTTTGTCTCAGGGGGGGCTACATGGCTTCTTCCTGACTCCGCCTCCTTTCTTCCAGAATTCAGTCTAGTTTTCCCTGCCTATCTATATTCAACCCTAACACAGGCTCAAGACAGTTTATTAACCAGTGGTATTCACAGCATACAGGGGAATCCCTCATCATTCAATGATTATTCTATCCCAAGATTTAGACTTTTTCTCACATACCAACCCCCAACAGTATTATCCTTTGACATCCATCTTGATTATTTTAATTTTATGGACTGATATATTGACTCCCCCAAAATTTCTCTCCAGCATAATCATATTATAAAAGCATTTATCTAGTGGAACATCTCCATTGATAAAATCTCTGGTTCTGAATTTCATTACACCACCCCTTCAATTTCCTCTATTTCATCCTATCATATACTCTCCACAGTATCTCATATCCCAGCAGAATACTGAGTTATAGATTATGAAGCCCCAAACTTAAGATCATAGTATTGCTTAATTTTTCTATCATGCTAAAACCTCCAAGGACAGAAACTATACAAGTTGTTTTTCATCTTGGTATCTGCTCTTTCTCTTTGAAAGATACTTAGCATAAACATCGTAAATGTTAGGTGAATAAAAGGACAATTCTGAATTACTAAACACTAGATAGTACTGACAAGTTTGTTATGTGTTCTGTGCGTGCACACACACACACACACACACACACACACACAATTTAGACAAATAATGATTGGATATGTATAGATCAGGGAAGGATGGGAAGCAATATCTTCCTGTAAAAATGTTCCCTCTTTTCCCCTCTTCTTAAGATTATTTCAATATTTTAAGTACTGTTTAAGCAGTAGCACCTGGATGTCTACCATGTAACCTATCAAGGAGCATTTGGAAGAGAAGCTGGCTTTAGTTGGGTGATGTAACGTGAAGTGCATTAGTAATTCAGGGGAAAGTAAACAGAGCCATGAGACCTGACAGAGGAAAGAATGACAGAAAATGAAAAACTGAAAGCAAAATTGTGTGTCTGTGTGTGTGTAAGCGCGCGTGCGTGCACGCATTTCATATCAGCTAAGCTGATATATTACACACCTGGAACAATTTGAACAAAGCAATCAAAATAATGTAGTAAGAGACTAGAACCTAATGTATGTAATAAATAACGATGAATTTGCACTGATAAACAAATGAGTACATTAATAAATTAGCAAGAATAAATAAATCTTCAGTATAGACTAATTCTTAATAGTAAATATAGGTTCTGCACTCTCAAGGAGGAAAGTGTAGAGTAACTTAATACTTATCACTGACTAGAGAGACGGCCCTTCTAAAAAGTGCAGGAAAGGGAAGAGGAGAAACTTTACTGAAACTCCCTGGACCAAGTGAGCAAGACTCACACCCACAAGATTTGTAAGTGGGAAGTCGTGTGGAGAGGATCTACATTTAATATGTGCTTCAACTGACCTCTGAGTCCTCCTTCCCAATATCAATCCATCTAATCACAAGGAGAGCCTCTGAGAAATCCCAACAAAGCAAAAGCCTACAAAACATCTTGTCAGCATTCCTGAAAACAGTCGAAGTTATCAAAAATACCGAAAGTCTCAGAAATTGTCACAGCCAAGAGCAGCCTGAGTGGATGAGATAACTCAGTGGAGTGTGGGTCCTGGGTAGGATTCTAGAGTTGAAAGGTCACTATGGAAAAATATAAAAAATAATCTAAACACATGGACTCTTGATATTAATTCTGTCAGCAATGATTCATTGATTATAATAAACATACCAAATTTAAAGATGTTCAGAGTAAGTGATACCAGATGTGGGGACTGTGCTACCTTCTTCACTTTTCTAAAATCGCAAACTCTTCATGTGCATGTATGCTCGTGTGTGTGTGTGTGTGTGTGTGTGTGTGTGTGTGTGTGTGTGTCTGTGTGTGTCTTACATGCACCTGAGTGGGAAGGAATCTGTTCCTATACAGGAGCATGTGGAGGTCAGAGGAGGAGGATGGATGCCATCATCTATGGGTTCCTCCACCCTATTGCCTTGACCCAGGGTCCCTCCCTGGATCAGAAGTTCACCCTTCAGGTAGGCCAGCTGGCCAGTGAGACCTCTGTGCATGAACAGTAATGCTTATTTTTGTTGTTATTGTTGTTTTGGGGTTTTTTGTTTTTTGTTCATTTGTTTGTTTGTTTACCTGGATGCTGTGGATCGAAGCTCAGGTCCTCAAGCAGAGCAAGTGCCGTTACCCATTGAGCCAACCCCTGAAATCTCAAACTGTCCTAACAAATTAATTCTATTCATGTGTAAGGACAAATTTGGGGCAATATCTGTGGTTGATCTCCAAGTCTGGGTTCTGCTTTCTTCACTGAAAACCAGCTAAGAAGTCCACATCTTTTGGTATCTAAACAACTTGAAGTCTAAAAATATTGTCGCTTGATGATTTTCAAGTTTTCCTATAGGACAGTGAAGGCTTTCTTTCAGTTCTTGTCTATGAGCCTGGTCAATTAACTGTCAATGTAAAACCATTACAGATTTTTAAAATACTTGTGACAACCCAGACTACAGACATCAACAAGACCACAGGTGCTGCCAGGCCTTGGACCCAGATGAGGCCCTCAGTGGCAGTGAGGGCCCAAACCTCACCATGGTCAGCAGGGCCCAGAGGCCTCTAAATGGCCCCAGGCTGCAGCACAAACCAGGGTCATTTGTTTGGCTCTAGTTAGAAACAGGTGCCACAGACATCATCCTGTCCCCTACAGGGCACAACTGGGTGGGGCTATGGTAGCCACGTGCTTGGCTGGCTCACCCTGCCCTGGGGGCCAGTGTGACGTAGTAGATGCTCCCCTGTCCAGTCAGGGTGTGGAGTTTGATTTCTTATAAATTCATTGTAAATTCTCTCAATGAGTAGCTTCATAGCAAAAATAAAAAAGGCTCAGTTCTTCAAGTTAAGATAGCATTTATGCCTTAGTGCAAAAATTAGAGGGAGAGGCTGCTATGATCCCATCAAGCCATAAAAACCAACAAAGAATTGTGGAAATCACCAAGTGTCTCGGGACTTTGGATTTGGGTATTAAGAAAATCTCACATTGATTTCCATAGATAAGAGATGTGACTGACATTGAATATCATCTAAATTAACAGCATTGAATCAAGCAACAGCACTCAAAGTGGGATTAAGTACAAATAAAATTTACAATTTCTTTAAAACATAGTATAGCATTCCTATTATACTTTTTATATTTTCATTTTTTTAAATTTTCATACAATATATTTTGTTCATATTCTTTCCTCTCCTCTACATCCTCCCAAATCCTCCCCACTTCTGCCCACATGCTCCTTTCTCTCAAAAAAAAAAAAGAGAACAAAACAAAAACCAAAAAGAGAAAAAAATCCACCAAGCACTAACAAAGAGCACACAAAATACCATGGAGCCTGTTTCGTGCTGGCCCACTGCGGGTTGTGCACATAGCCGGTACCAGAGTGTGGCTGAGATGCCCAGTGTCGCTCCATTGAAGAGAACTGATGAATTTCCCTCTCCCAGCAGTTAAGTAAGACGTATAATTGAAGGGAAAGTAGGCACAAAGTCTTAATTATACTTCTTACAGCAGTCATAAAGACAGCAATTGAGAAGCACTTTGGTTCGGATTAGCAAAGGATTAGTTTCAGCCACTGAAAAGAGGTATCAAGCGCGACTCTCTCGACAGAAATGTAGAGTACATGTTGTGAGAGGTTAAGAATGCTTCCAAAATTTTCTCACTACTGGATTTTGTATTCTGACCATAATTCATCAATGGGGAAAACAAAATGAATTGGTCAATTTCTATCCATTCCAAAAGGGCCTGGATAGACTACAGTTTATCCTTTTTAGTGAAAATTATACAACAGATGGATGACGACGCACTTCTGACACACTGAGACATGCCCACAAAATAATTCATTGCCTAATGGGCCTCATTACCCCTAGAAGCGCTCAAGGAGAAAGCTTAGCTAGACTCAAAGACCAAGCTTGATCAGGAAAGCCTAGGTAAATCTCCCTGTGATAGAAAGTGATCTTTGAGTGTAGATCAGACAAGGCCCTTGGAAGCTCTGATTCAGACAAGTTGGTTCAGTCTTGACTAAGGGCACTGTAGAAGAGAAACTGAGAATGTATTGTCAACTATTAAAGAAGAACACCATTCTGCCCTGTCTGAGCTATTAATAACTGCTGTGGAATATTACTTTAACTATGTAAGGTGTGTTACATCTGTTTATGCTGCCTTTGTTAATGATGTAAAGGTGTGTTACATTTGTTTGTGCTGCCTTTGTTTCACCTCGCCTGCCTAAGGCACCTGAGGGAGAAGAATAGGTGGGGCTGGCAGGTGGAGAGAATAAGCAGGAGGTGAAATCTGAGAGGGGAGGGAGGGAGAGAAGGAGAAGGAGGAGCAGGAGACGAGAATGAGAGAGAGAGAGAGCCAGAAGCCAGGCCGCTCCCAGTCAGTCAGCCATGGAGACAACAGGAAAGTTAAGCAATATAGTAAGAAAGAAAGAAAGAAAGAAAGAAAGAAAGAAAGAAAGAAAGAAAGAAAAGAAAGAAGGAAGGAAGGAAGGAAGGAAGGAAGGAAGGAAGGAAGGAAGGAAGGAAGGAAGACAGAGAGAGAGACAGAGAGAAAGAGAGAGGTAAAAAGCCCCAAGGCAAAACATAAAGAGATACAGATTAAAATAAGCACTAAGATAAAGCCAAGCATTCATAACTAATAATAAGTCTCTATGTCCTGATTTGGGAGCTAGTTGGTGGCTCAAAGAGAAAGCCTATTACAAACAGCTCTTCATTCTTCTGCCTAGATATTCTCATAACTTTCATTTACTAATTATGAGCATATAGACTTCAGGTTAACTTTGTGAGCCCTTGACTTTTAGAGACATAATAGACATAGGTATTACTAGTATGTTCCAAGTATTCATTTTCTGCGCATACTGGGGCTTTTGCAGGGGCTTGTGTCAATTATGATCAAAACATATGAAATAATTTTATGCCTATCAGACATTTACTACATCCCTGTAAGAGGACTCAAAGCCAATGAATTATGGCTATGACCACTCTGATCTGGTCTCTTCAACCACGGAAAGGTAAACTCAGAGGCATCACTATAGTCTAGGATACTCTATATATTGCTTATCTTCTAAAAACACCAGTAATTCTCAGGTACACATTTCTTCCAGCATCCACTTCTATGATATAATGTTGAAAACTAGAACTACAATACTGAGTATAATTCCATGCAAAAATGTTGCATATAGGAGGTGATAGATATGCCATTTACCCTGACATCATTATTACATTATCACTCATCACAGTGTACTACATAAATATGTATAATTACTATGTAGCTATTCCATGTAACTATTTCCAGTTCCACACATGACAAAGATCATGTGGTCATTGTCTTTCTGTGCCTTATTTCACTTAACACAATGATTTCCAGTTCCATCTATATTGTCACAATTTTTACTTTGCTCCATGGATATTTGGGTGGTTTCTATTTCTTGGCTATCATGTACAGTGGCACAATAAATATGAAGCAACAAATGTCCCTCTGACATGCTTATTTCTTTCCCTTTGTATACATGTAGTAGGACTGCTTGGTCTTTTCTGTTCTCATAACATATAACCTAATTTATACTCCTATCTGTAGGCAGAAGTTTCTGTCCCACCTGGTCCCGCAGCTGTTCAGTCCCAAAGAAACATGCAGAGGCCTACTTTAATTATAAACTGGTTGGCCTATTAGCTTAGCCTTCTTATTAACTAACTCTTTCATCTTAAATTAACCCATAATTCTTGTCTGTGTTAGCCACATGGCTTGATTCCTTTTATCAGTGAGGCATTCTCATCTTGCTTCCTCTGTATCTGGATGAAGACTGCAAACTGAATCTTTCCTCTTCCCAGAATTCCCCTATTCTGGTCATCCTGACTATACTTCCTACCTGGTCACTGACCAATCAGCGTTTTATTAAACCAATACAAATGACAAACCTTTACAGGATACAAGACCATTGTCCCACAGTACCTATCAACAGTGTGCAAGAATAAAAAAAATATAATTCTGAAATTCTTTATCAAAATGTTATCATGGTAAAAAGGCAGGAACATATTGCAGGAGTTAGTCATTTGAGAGTGTTCTATTTACTGTCACCACTTCCAACAACATAGTTGTTCATAGCATTGTATTTGGAGCACTGTTGTATTAATAGATATGTTTCAGTTGGTTAGCAGTGGTAAGGTGGAATGGGTTTCTTCTCAGAAGAGAGTCGAAAAATTAATCAAGATTAAAAATGTTTTTAATAAAGAATGATATCACCACATACAGTTCTTTGGCAAAGGAAAAAAAGGACTAAAGCATCATGTAAAAAGAGGGTATGTGAAAACGACCAACAGCTAGTAGTGGTGTACTAGAGAAAGGAATTTCCCCTCCTCTCAGACAGTGCCTGTGAGTCTTCTATCTTTCCACACCAGGTTGAACAGATGTCCCATTGAAACTCTGCATTTCTAATCCTGTTAGTAGAAATTTCATTCAATTAAATATCTATATATTACTTGTCTTCACTAGCCCTACCTACTTAAGATGAAGTATAACAAAAGTATTATGTGTTGAAGTTTAATTTAACATGGTTATATATAGTACTATGTAGACACTCAGAAATTATCACAGAAATATTTAAAAACAGGTTGAGGGTTGGGGAGATGGCTTAGTTGGTAAGGTGCTTGCCTATAAGTAAGAAGATATGAATTTTATTGTCACTATTTAAAAAAAAAACAGGGAGTTAAGGCAGGGAACCTAATATCCTTGTGTGAGGAAAGCAGAAACAGGAAGAACTTTGAACTCACTGGCAAGCCAGTCTGGTCAAACTGGTGAGCGCAGGTTCAGAGAAGGAGTCTGTCTCAAGAACAAAGTAGAGAATGACTGAGGACCACATTTGACCTTTGGCCTTCACAAGCACCCACCTGCAGCACATTTCACATGTGCTCGTGCACATGCGTGTACACATCAAACATGACAATTCTCTTGACCTAGAATTGATGTTGTGTGTGAAGACAAAGGATCTCTAACACCTCAGAGAACTTGATATTGCCAGACTAAGCAAAAGCAATGGACATGGGCCAACTTTCCTAATATTTGCAGTTTGGTTTACTGTGAATGTAAGTGATTTAATCCATATATTATCATCTCTGATTGCTAGTTATGAGAAAGTTCATGGACAGTTGTTAGGCATATAGCAAACTAACATCGTAACCACAAGATTTTACATGGTGTGAGGTAGACATGCCACAATGTGAGCTGTTCCCCTAGAAAACAGATTATATGAAAGCAGAAACTTTGTCTCTCTTGATCCAAACCATATTCTCTGTGTCTAAAATAGTACTCGAAACAGAGTAGGTTCTGAGGAATACCTGCTGAATAAAGTGAATAAACGGATCACAAAGGTGTGAACTCCTGAGTGGTGAAGGCCTTTGTTTCTTCTCTTCTGCTGCACGTTCAGTGAAGGAAACTTGATGCACACCGACGGAAAGAAATGAGCAGCAAGCTACAACTCATCTTTAAATGCTAGAAAGGGTTCCCATATCTGGATTCAAAGCATAATCCCTTCTGGTAAGCTTTATCATTGAGTCTGGATCTGAGTTCTTGTCTGTGATCTGCTGTATCATATCCTTAGCAATTCAAGTCCCCAAATTTCCATCTGCTGGTGAAGCTACTACTCTAAAAAGAAAATCTTGCTGAGCAATAGAGACACCTGCTGGTTGAATGATAGGCCTTAAGGTGTTGCCTCTACATCCACAAGAACTGAGCAGTGGACTTCAGAGTAACAGTACATGTGACGTAGTGTTCAAACTGACCACCTTGTGTTTGAAGAATAATAAATGCCAGCGTTTGTTCCTTTCTTAATTGCCCATGGAGTGATATCTGAGAAAAGGCTGTGCTCCTGCAGACAGAAGCCACTGCAAAACATGTTCCGCTTCCAATTCTTTTGGTTAAAGTAAATCAATTATGTTTGATATCAACAAACATTTAAGAATCTACTAATCAGAGAGGCTGTGCCATATGGTGGCAACCTAAATCTCTGACATGGTAACGGGGTTACAGATGATCGTCTTGGCCCTGTCTGGGCATGTGCTCAGCTCCAGTCTTAGAGAGGAATACTGTTCAAAGTTCTTAAAAAGAAGGAATCTAATAATATATAGAAATTTTGCAGATATGATGCAAAATGAAATGTCAGTCACAGAAACAAACACATTATTCTACTTAAATGAGGTATCTAAAACATTCAAATCTGTAAAACCAAAGATTCATGAAATCAAAGAGCAGACTGGTGGTTACCAGGGACCGAGGGGAGGAGGAAGTGGGAAATACTTATTAATAGGCAGAAGTCTCCAGATAGATGACGAATCTCCAGACACTTTCTGTACAGTACACAAATAACCTGTGCACACACGCAAGTGTGTGTGTGTGTGTGTGAATTATAGTGCTTCACACACTTAAAATTTAGTAAAGGAAATAAACTTTTAGAAAGTTAGTTAGCAGAGCCGGTAGTGGAGGCGCATGTCTTTAATCCCAGCACTCGGGAGGCAGAGGCAGGTGGATCTCTGTAAGTTCGAGGCCAGCCTGGTCTACAAGAGCTAGTTCTAGGACAGGCTCCAAAGCTATAGAGAAACTCTGTCTCAAAAACAAAACAACAACAACAAAAAACCCCAAAAGTTAGTTAACAGGACTGGGAAGATGGCTCAGCAGTTAAGAGCAATGGCTGCTCTTCCAGAGGTCGAAAGTTCAATTCCCAGCAACTAGGAGGTGGTTCACAACCATTTCTAGTGGAATCTGATGCCCTCTTCTGGCACAAAGGTGTACATGCAGATAGAGCACTCGTACAGAAATCTTTTAGAAAAGTCAATTAACATCTGAACATGACATGGTCTACCATTTGCCTGAGCTGTGTTCCTACTATTTTATGCTATATAGGGCAGTCACTCCCTACGAATAAGTTCTTTATTGCACTAGTCTGGACAAACACCTCCCGCCATCCAGACCACGCTGTTTGTGCTCACTTTTAAAGGCTCTGTTTAAATACTTTCTCAGTAATGCCTGCTGTGAGTTCTCCGTGTAAAGGTCACTTTCATAGCATCCTTACTCTGATCCTTACTGGACAGAAATGTGTGAAACTTTAGACCTCCATTCCCCTGAGAGCAACTAGAATGTTCTTCTGCCAATTTTCCAATCAGTCTCGGCAATGAAAAAGAACCAAAAAGTACAGAGAGGAGATGTCCAGGTTGAAGAATTAAGCAGTGGAGAAATGAGGCACAGACAGAAGACTTTGAGGAAAAGGGTTTAGAGCTGGACCTGCAGCCCAGAGGAAAGCCTCAGGAAGAAACGAGATAAGGTTGAACCAGGAGTGAGGTGGAGACTGAAAAGAACAGGTCACTCATTCCTCCACTAGACTTAGGGTCCCTACCCACTCTCCCAAATTTTTAGAAAACCAACGGTTATATTAACAGCATCCATACAGCAGGGAAAGACAAATTACATGGTATTTTTCTTTTACTTTGAAAAAATGTCTTTTTTCTGAAGCATACCAGCTACTTCCATGAAACAGAATCAACACCTTAGATTTCGAATACTTTTATATTAATACATTAACTTTTCAAAAAAGGAAATTAATTTTAGCTGAACATGGGGATGCATGCCTGTAATACTAGCATTTAGGAGGCTGAGGCAAGAGGATTATTAGTTTAAGTGCAGCCTAGGCTCAGCAAAAGACCCTGACTCAAATAAGGAAGGGCTGGGGCAGATAATGAAGGAAAGGGGAAATAAGGAGGGAAGGAGGAAATTTCATTAATACTGACTCTTTGATGCTGTTCATGAGTCTGATAAAAAACATGGAGCCTAACAGAAGAAATCAAAATAGCACATATAGCAAATACCATTAACATGGTGTAGATGTTTCTCTGCCATAACTTCTGTTAGAGACGATATTTCTCATGTTTATTTTTCTACAAGATGTTTAAATCCCAATTATTTAAATTTTCATGCATAATCTGAGAACACACTAAGAAGAAAAGTAGGTGTAACTACAGACAGATATTCTAGGATTCAAGTCACATTCTAGACAATCTTTATAATAATTATTCAGGTTAAGGGTGTAGAGGTGTTACTGTGATAATAGATTTACATTTTTAAATATCAATATTATTACTTTTTTTGTTTTTTTATGCTTCCTTAAAACTCCCAATGCAAGGTAGTTGGTAAAAGCTAGAATTTGTCTTCCCAACAGCAGGTGATAAAAATACCTACCTTCTGTCATTTGTCTTCCATATTCTTTATCTACTTCATCTGATAGTAAAGAATAAGACCCCCAATGAGAGGTCTAAATGTCCCTCATTTTACAACCAGATCTAGGTTTCAGTTTCTTAAGAGCAACAAACATTCACCACAAAGTTGAGCAGGAAGTACAGAGAATTCCTGCATACCTCACGGCTTCACAAACGTGCGCGCACACACGCGCGCGCACACACACACACACACACACACAATCAGAGTGAGTATTTGCCATAAGGGATGAACCTACACTGACACACTATTAACAAAGAAAGTACATGGTTTATGTTAGAGTTCATTTGGAGTATTGTCTTTATCAGACTCGGGGGTTCGCTACAACTGTAAAGGCATGTTTCTATTTCAGTACCACAGAGTCTTTGCCGCTATAGGAACCCCTGAACTCTATTCATTTTCCCACCCCTGGTAACACTAATCTTACTGTCTCCAAAATCTTGCCCTTTACAGACTATCACTGTGGTGGATGAATGAGAGTGGTCCCTGTTGTTGGGTCATCATAACATGAAGAATTGTATTAACGGGCTGTATCCTTAGGAAAGCTGAGAATCACTTCTGGTTTACCTGCTGAAACAAATTTTGGTGGCATTCTGTTTGTCAACTGTGAATAAGGCTGCTGTAAATATAGTGTCCAGGCTTTGCGTGAAGTTAAGTTTACAGTTTATTTGGGCAACAGAACAAGGAAAGATTGCCTTTATCATATGATGAAAATGTTATTTTGTATAAAATAAGACAAAGTGATAACCTGTCTTCCAAGAGGCTACACCACTGTGTTAGCCCCAGCAGAGAACAAGCGTCTTTCTCCGCAGCCCTGATGGTAGTGCGTTGTGGCTTTGCTCTGGACTGTTCTAACAGCTGTTATCCCACTACTTCTATATGCCCTTTAATTCTGAGAAATGGGTAAGCAAATAATGCTTACTACTAGTAAAAATACATACATTTAGCTAAAAACCTAAGGATATATAACGTTTTTCTAATTAAATGCCAATTGCCAGTGTGCTTTATTAGAGGAAATCTCTAAATCTTGGTAACCTTATTAGTTACCTGAAACTCATTGTTACCAGTTTCCACAGTCCTCGGATGTGAGAATATTGGTGAAAGCCAGGGTTTTTCTTCTACTTATGATAATTTCATACTGAAACAAAATCCTAACTAGTAGTATCAATAAAACCTAGAGTCATATACTGGGGCAAAAGCTGAAAGATCAGAGAAACAAAGAACAACCAGTCACTTCTTTCCTCTCTGCAACCTCAGACCAAGAAGGGGCGGAGATACTGTCTATGCTCCGCCTTATCACTTCCTGTCTCCTGTCCGTACAGACCTCCAGACCTAGCTGCTGGCTCTATCCTCTGATCTTCAGGCAAGTTTTATTGTCAAAACACAAACAAAATGCCACACAACATGATATAGTATATTTTTACATATCTTGCCATATTTCTTGTCCCCCTTCTTTCTTGATCCTCTACTTCCCTAACCCTACGTCATGTTCGTTCTTTCTCTTAAAAAGAAAAACACCCTCAAAAGAAAGGTATAGTCCAAATTGTTGGCCATCTACTCCTGTGGACCAGGCCTGCCATAGTATGGCTAACACATCCAATTTCACTCCACTGAAAAAGCTGAGTTTCCCTTTCCCAAAAGCTGTCATTTGCATTCAGCTTCTTTATTAGGGGTGGAACTTTGTGTCCACGTCCCCTCCTTCTTGCTTAGACTTGAAAGGCCAACTTTAAATTTTCTAACAACGATAGCGAAAAGAAAGCAGAACATAACATATCTTGGCTTTATAAACAAGTTAGATGCCATTGAAATCATAAAAGGAATACCAACAGGAATCTACTGCTTAGAACCTGATTTTGTTTTGAGATGGGGTCTATAGAGCCTATGCTACCTCAGATTCCAAAGCCTTCTGCTACAGCATCTTCACTGCTGAAATTACTGTCCAGCTTGGGGCGCCTTAAACACAGCAAAAAAGGAGCTTCTCTGGTGTTCTCATCAGAGTCTGCACTTTTGCAGAGGACGGAGGTTAGGACAGAACCACAAATGGTCAGCGTGCAGAGTTAACTGACTGTGGAGTGCCCATCCCCGAATGGGACATTTATAGTGGAATCCCTAAACCAAGGCCGACGGAGTATCACTGAAGATGGGGGCAGAGAAACTGAAAGAGCCAGGGCATTGGGGAGACTGGTGTGAAACACCCATCACCCAGAAGCACACCACCGCTCCAGTCAACATTCCAGCATGGATGGGGTAAAGGCTTCCATCCCCAGCTAAGGGACGACTGGCAGCCAAGGGTGGTGAGGGAAAGTCAGTTTCCTTCCTAAAAAAGACCGGATTGGTTTCCCGTGTTCAAGAGCTCAGATCTACACACAAGGACATTTGAGCTACACAAATACTCATGAATACACAAACACTTAATAGAATAACAGGACATGAATGTGATTTGAGCGGGGGATGTCAGGGGGAACACGAGAGGTGTTGGGAGTGGGCAGGGAAGAGTGAATACGATCAAAAATGCATGTGATCACGTATGAAAATCTCAAAACCAAAGATGCAACTCCCTTAAGGAATCCAATTCCAAAAGATTTGCATGGGTGTCACACGGCTTTGATCCCGGCACTCGGGAGGCAGACAGATCTCTTTGAGTTCGAGGCCAGCCTGGGCTACACAAGAGAGTACCTGGACAGGCTCCAAAGCTACACAGAAAAATCCTGTCTCAAAAAACAAAACAAACAATATTTAAAAAAAAAAAAAGGCACAGCGAGAGGGTTTCTGTTTTGTTCAATTTCTAAGGCTCCAGATTATAGGGCTGCAGCCGGCGTAGAGGAACAGCACTGAACTTGAAATGCATCCAGAACCTTCGTTTCCTAAAAAGCGAGATTACAGTCAACGGAGACCACCTTTTCCCCAAGAATTATAGCACCCGCCCAGACTCCAAGGAGCAGAGACGACACTGCTCGCGTCTGCACTCCCAGGCCCCCTCAAGCCGGCCCACAGCGCTCCCTCCTCTCCGCTTCGGAGCTCCGGGAAGGGGCCAGAGGCAGATGGAGCAGAGACCTGCGCCTGGCTTTGCGGCGTCGGCAACAGCTGGACGGCGAGAGCCGCACAACTGCTCGCTAAGGGAATGGCGACCGAGCCCTAGCCGCGCGCCGCCGAGGCCGGAAGTGATGTCGCGGGTGGCGCGCGGGGCCGCCCCACGGGAGAGGCGGGCAGAAGGGGGGGTTGCTGGGAGGCGGGGGGCGGGGCGCGGCCGCGGCTCCGTTTCCGGTGGCTGCTTGCGCTCGCTCACCCCAGCTGCAGCCACTCTCTCCCGTGGCTGCTTCCTCCATCCTGGTATTTTTTGGAGCCTCCATCCTGGTTCTTCCAAAGTGCCCGGACCCAAAACAGGAAGTAAGTGCGATGGAACCTACAGGTCCGGGCCTCTGGCGCAGCCGCTCCGCCCAGTGAGACCGGGCCGGCCCCTTCGCAGGCCTTGGCTGCCGCCGGCCGGGCGCCGCGGGCGGGGTCGGAGCTCGGCCTTCGCCCAATGGCCCCGGCAGCATGCCGCGCCCGCCACCTCCTTCGCCGGCCCGTGCGGGCGCTGGCGGTCGGGACCGCCGGGCTAGTGCCCGGGCGCCGCGGCGAGCCGGCGGCGGCGGAAAATGGCGGCGGGCTAGAGGAACCAAATGGCGCCGGGACCCCTGGGGGTGGGCCCGAGCCGCGGCGGACGGCGCCGGGCGCCCGCGGGAGTCTGCGTGTGAGGCAGCGGAGCTTCAAGCCTGGCTCAGCTGGGTCCGCCGTCGGGGGAGACCCCTGGGCGGCCTGGGCGTGGGTGGGGTTGGCAGTGGGGGCGGGGGTCGCCCGAGCCCACTCGTGGCCCTGGGGCTCGGTTAGCCCGTGTGGCTCTCGCCAGTTGTAGGGCTCGACTGTAATCCGCGAGGGAGTCGTGGGTACTGGCCGGACCTTCTCTGTAAAGACCGCGGGACGTGGCCTAGGGTACGGGGGGAACCCTACCTAGCCCAGCCGAGAAGTCATTGACCAGATCGTGCCGAGCAAGCCTTAGGGGTAAAGCCTGTTTGGTCCTCTAGGAAGAAGTTTTTTTGTGTGTGTGTGTGTGTGTGTGTGCCTGTTTGGTCCTCTAGGAAGAAGTTGTGTGTGTGTGTTGGTTGTGTGTGTGTGTGTGTTGGTCCTCTAGGAAGAAGTGTGTGTGTGTGTTGAGCATCTAGGAAGAAGGTGTGTGTGTGTGTGTGTGTGTGTGTGTGTGTGTGTGTGTGTGTGTGTGTGTTGAGCATCTTCTCGGGAACCTTACAGTTTAACTCCGAGAGAAGTGGTCCAGTGCCATCATCCTGTGCTGTTGAATGATACAGCATATGTTTTCTTAGTAAAACACTCAGTGTAGCTAAGGAAAGGGTGAGAAATACACTTCTCCCTTTCCCAGGCTGAATTTTCGCGATTGCTTTTGTCAGATCTTGTACCCCTTTCTGACAGCAAGACTTCCATTTGAGACTTTATAGAAAGAAAAAAGCATTTCAGTACAGCTTGAAATATTTCATGTCTTAAGATAGATACAGTGCAATTTGAGACTTTTATTAGAACTGTTTTTATTTTGTAATTAACTTGTGCCTTTAAGGCTGCAAATCAAGGAAGAAGAACCTTTGATTATGTTGAAAGTTTTATAAATATAAAGTCCATTTTCTTTTTCTTGTACTTAAGATTTCTTTAAGCTAGTTTCAAATGACTGCTATTGTAACATTTAAAACTGCAACTATAATAACAAAACAAAGTCTGATTTTACTGTGATAAACTAGTGATAAATTATGTATATTTGGCTAAGATTAGAAAAATTTTTAATTGCACTTAAAAAAATTTTACACTTAAATTGGTGAGAGGCTAACAGTGCCACTCCACCCCAGTCAGGAGTTACATAAAATAGTTTAATCCTATATGGAAAAAATTGTTATGGTTAGGAGAGTCTTTATGATGATTTTATCCCATTACTTTACCTCTTTCCCCAGATGTTTTTGTGTACCACCAAACAAGCCAATGTTCTTCATTATTTTACTTGATAGGCTTGTCACAAACTATTGGGGGAATTATCTAGAACTTCTACTACCTGTTCTGAATCTGTTTTGTTGATTGCCATTGAGATAAATAGTAGAGCCTCCTACTGCTTTTAGAAAAGAATGTTACTTTTTTTTCCCTTTGTCTTCAGCATTTATTCAGAAAGTTCTGAGCCTTGCATGCTTCTTAAGAATTTAAATCTGTATCTTTAGCAGTTTAGAGACTACATACAGCATTAACCTTTTTACTCTGAGTATTCAGGTTTTAATATTTTTAAATGAGGATATCAAAGTTTTGGACTTAGAGTTTGAGCCTGACTGTAAAATGTGTCAGGGAAATAGTTCCTAAGTCCTCCTGTGTTTCCTTTTTAAAGCTGTGCTTGCCTGTGCCATTCTGTGCCTGTCCCTAACAAAGGACTTTGCTTTGTGTTTATTAAAGAGCACAGAAAATGTGGTATAAGGGAAAGAATGAAGGATACCTTTTTATAGAAACAGTTTCACAAGGGAAGAAGTTGCTTTACTGACCCAGAATAACAAAACCAAACTTTGTTATCAAACTGTATCTACGTTTAGCATCTAACATTTATGGTGACTATGTTTGTTTAGGGTTAGTTTTGACCTGTTGATTGTTTTCCTGGGTCAGGGGGCATGGACAAGTGCCTAATTCAAGATTAAAGTTATGCATTTAGTTTAGGGTGTAAAAGCTGATCGCATGGTTAATCCAAGGCTTCATAAAGTTGGTTACTTTGTTCTCATAAAGGCAGGATTAAGCAGACTGAGCACACAGTAGGACAACAGACTAAGTACATAGTCTTAAATGATCTCAGGGCATGTTATTAGCTTGGCATCCAGGTCTGGCAGAAGTTTAGTCTGTTCAAAGACTGGATATTTTCAGAAAGCTCCACAGATTTTGTCTAAGTCTTTTGATGCAGGGACTTAAATTAACATCTCTGAGGATGCACACCTAACAAAACAGACGTCCTAAGTGTGTACATCTTAACATCTCTGAGGATACGCACCTAACAAAACAGACGTCCCTAAGTGTGTACATCTTGACTAAGGATAGAGCCTTAACATCTCTGAGGATACATACCTAACAAAAAACAAACATCCCTAAGTGTGTATATCTTGACTGTAGATATTAGACTAAGGGTAGAGCCTGGTGCTTTTGAAAGCATTAAAGAGCTGGGTGACTTACTTGAAGCTTTTATCTTTGTTGCAAACACATCAAAGCTTTAGATAAGCATTGGTGTTGGGGAGGGTTCAGTGGTGTCCCACCTTAGCCCACAGATCAGCATCTACTCCACCTAACTGAACTTCACGTAGAGCCTTTGTAGAGGCCCTCTGCTTAGTACTGCCTTCCCCAGTCTGGGTTCTCATTTTACTGTGATTACATTCTCTTTCTGCCATAGGTGTTAGAACGTTCTCTGCTTGAAAAGACTGGGAATTCATAAACATAAATGCTATGCAGTTTAGCAAAGGTAGTCTGTAACTAAGCCAACTGCTTACTGAAGCCCAGAGGCACGTGAAGTTGTTGTCCTGTCTCCGTTTATCTTAATGGTGATTTTTGTTTTGTGAAGAGAATTCTTGTAATAAAAATTAATAAAATCACAAGGTTTGTCTGCTTTGATACCATAAAGGTAAATTGGTTCAGTTTCAATAAAAGGAACCCATTGTGTCTGCATTTTTCTAGTTTATGGGGAGGTAGCCCAGTCCATGATTATCCAGAAAGAAGCTGTCAAGAAGAAGCGTATTGGAAGGGCCTGTGTAAACTTCCTACATCATATTATTAAAGGATCGTTTTGACTGTGTATTCAGTCAGGCCACTCCTTCCAGCCTTAGTGTCTAGAGCTACTGTTCCCTCACTGTAAGGTTTTGTGCAGAGGAAATGTATATTAGGTCTATTTGCTGCCTGATGGTGTTTTAGTATTTGTTAAGAAAATGTGATTTTTCAATAAACTAAAGAACTTGGTGATAATTTGTATTTAAAAATCAGATGGTGTATTACAAAAAAATGGTGTTTTGAAAGGATACTATCTTACAGTGTAACCAAACACATAAGCTCTTAGATCAGATAGGCAGTACAGTTTTATTGCCAGGTATGAAATCTCGACCCTCCAGATGATCTGTATTACCATATAATTCATTTTATTCAATTACAGCATCATTGATAATTGAAGCATTACATTAAACTCCATTAACAAATTTACTGATACTTTATGATGTGTAGTATTTGTTTACTATCTTTTTGTTGTTTTTGTTTTTCAAAACTGTTTCTCTGTATAACCATCCTGACCTGGAACTCGCTCTGTAGATTAGGCTGGTTCCAACCTCACAGAGATAACCTGCCTCTGCTTCCAGAGTGCTAGGATTAAAGACATACACCACCACCATCTGGCTGTTTACCATTGTTTAGTGAAGCCATTAATCATATACCTTAATTTAATACTCTTTATCTTAATCTACTTTACAAACTTTCCCATGAAGTTACAAAAGTGTTCCCAGGGGTTCAGAGCTGTTACTGCTAGCAGGGGATCTTTTGCTCTGCCTGGATATGAGTCCTGGGTAGGCAAGGAGACTCTTCCATTGCCAGCAATGCTGGTCCTGGAGTAACCAAGACCTAGGGTCTGGGCTGACAAACCACATGTACAACAGTTATGAGCCCCGAACAATATAGTTCTATTGCTCCAGGCTTTTATTTTAACACAAGACTGAAGCTCTACTAGGCCATCAGGTTAGAAGTTCGTTGCTCCTGGCATTAACTATCAGTGGCCCCAGAACACAGCAGCTTTTGTAATCTGTAGGTTTGGGCAGTCTTAAATGGCAGAGGCAGGTAATGCTCTTAATAGTAGAGCTTGCTTACAGATTTTGGGTGCTGAGATCCTTGACTAGAGCAAAGATGAATGAGATCTTCATCCTGATGACAGTGACTAGTGTTGACAGTTCTCAATGCCCAGAAAGTTTGAGACCCTTGGCAGCTTCCTGGGACTTTCATGTCTTCATGGCCCTTGGTTGCTCTCATCTCTGCTCCCTATTATTTCTGCCATTAACTCTGGAACCCTTCAGGTCTCCTTACTTCTGACTGTCACTGCCTCCACTTGTGCCTGGACTTTTCCCATTTTTGTGTGTAACCAACTGAGCTTGTCCTAATTAACATAAAAAGTAAGAGAAGGACACTGGGGAAGCATTTTATTGGACCTAATGATGCATACAGGTGGTAGCAAAGAAGCATATCTCCCAGCAGCCCATGCAAGCACAGAAATGTCTGTGCTAGGCAGGGCAAAGCCCCTTATACAAATGACGAACTCTGCTGATAGCTGGAACAGGCCTTTAGCTGGACCACCAGGGGAGGTGCTCCCCTTGTGGCCTGGATAGGAACAGCTGTGGGGACACGGGGAGTTCATCAAAGCTTGTGATGGCCAAAAGTTTGGAGGTTGTACTTCAGCAAGCAGGTTGGTTTCTAAAAGCATCTGTAGAATGTTGAAAGCGGTTGGTGCCATAACTCATTTAGCTGGATATGTGGTTGGCAGTCCTTTGCTCAGAGTCATAGGGGCACTAGAAGACGGGTCTAACATTTGTCTAATTGGAAAGTCAAATTGTTCCAACTGCCTACATCTTGAGTTAGTTGAAGGAAAAATAACCATTGAAAAGGATGCTTACAGTGTACATTTACCCTTACAATTAATGGTGTTTCACAATGCTTAACTCTTAACCCTATGCCCCAAAGTGAGGTGGTGCCATCTGATTTGCTCCAGAACCATTTCCAAAGCATTCTTCAAGTGCAGAGTGTTCCCAGCTGGAATAGTCAGTACTCCTGAAGATGTTACTCCTATGATAGTTTGGTGAAGGAGGTGGCTACTTTTTGCCCTTATCTAAAGAGTCTGCCTGAGGCTAAAGTGAAGAGTTTAGGATTGATTGCTTGGAAGAAATTGTAGTATGAATAATAAAAACCCGGAGACAGATATTGGGGTTCAAGCTGAAGATCAGAAAAGCAAAATAACCATTGAGATTTCTTACCTCTACCAAGGCTCAGACAATGGGGCGATCCTGCAATGCTCTCCACCAACCTCAGACTCACACTCTGCTGAGTTCCTGTCTCTTCCCATTTATATTCTTCTCTGCCCAGCTATATAGCTCCTGTCTCCACCTCCCTAGTGCTGGGTGCACCTTTCTGTGAGCTCTGTTCCTGTTTTAGACAGATTAAATCTTGTATAACCCAGGGTGGGCTTTGAACTCACAGAGATCTACCTGCCTTTGTCTTCTAAGTCCAAGGATTAAAGGTGTGTGGCACCATTCCCTGGCCTGTATGGCTCACTAGTATGGCTACTTTGCCCTCGATCTTCTATTTATTAAAAATATACCACTGTAAGAAATCTCAAGACAGCCTAATATAAACTGTTCTGGATACTGGTGGTAACTATAATGAAGATATATAATGAGAAGGAGCGAGCTGAGCAAGGAAAAATACTTGAGAAAAAGGACACCAAGATGTGGGATGGAGCTAAATCCTCTGTTTGAGGAGGTAAATGGATTAAGAGATGTTATAAAGGGAGTGGTGATCTCAAGGCAAGATCTCAGCCCAGCTTAGTTTCCAATTTGTGAAAAGGGACTGAAGAAAAGCTTGGGAGCTAAGTGTGCTAGGGCACACCTTTAATCCCAGTTCTAGGAAGGCAGAGAGTTTGAGGTCTCCTTTGTCTACAGAGCAAGTTTCAGTACAAGCAAGCTTAGGTGGTGAAAGACAGCTGGTGAAGATGTAATTGAACAAGCATGCCATGTTCCAACCCCAGCCAGCAGCAGAACTTGACAGCTTCAACCACTTGGTTCTGATTTTAGAGTTAAGGATAGGAGGAAGGAGTTAAAAAAAAAAAAATAAAGCCCTGAGGCCAGGCATGTGTCAGGGTGTCTCTGAATGGAGGCCTAGTATAGAGGTACAGCCTGGATTGCCTTGGACCCCAAGATATCAAATCAAACATGGGTTACCTGTCGAGGAGAGCTGCCAGCAGGGAATGGAACCAGCCCAGAGAAGGAAGTGTGTTAGAGTCAATAAAGCTTAACAAAGCTGGAAGAGTTGGAGATGTCAAGAACATTTTACACCAGACATGGGGCTGCAGAGTTGGGAGTTTACTTGGCTGGCTTTTGGTCTTGCTTTTCACCAGTATTTCTTCACTGTGCTCCCTTCCTTGTGTTTCAGAATGGTAATACATATCCTGTGCCATTATGTTGAAGTATATGATCTGCTTTTTGGTTTTGATCTTTATAGGGGGATTACAGTTAAGAGATTGCCATGTGTCTCAAAAGAGACTTTGGACTTTGAAACAAGTTTGAGATTGGGATAGCCTATGGGGATTTTTGAAGTTGGATTGAATGCATTTTTGCATTGTAATACATCAATAAGCATTTGGGGCCACGGAGTGGAATGTAGTGGTTAGAAAAAAAAAAATGACTCCCAGAGGTAGTGGTACTATTAGGAGGGGTGGCCTTGTTGGAGGAAGTGGGTCACTGTGGGGACAGGCTTTGAGGTCTCTTTTGCTCAAACTTACATCAGTGTTATTGTCAGTCAACTTCCTGTTGCCTGCACGATGTAAGTAAGACTCAGTTATTTCTCCAGTACCACATCTGCCTGCATGCTGCCATGTTCCCCTTCATGATGGTAATGGATTGAACCTCTGAAACTGTAAGCTAGCCACCCCGATTATATGTTTTCTTTGTAAGAGTTGCCATGGTCATGGTGTCTTTTCACAACAATAGAAACCAAACTAAGACACTGATATGTGTGTGTGTATGTAAACTAAAAATCTGGAAGGTAATTATTAAAATGTTAAAGAGAAGTGGATGATTGTTAATACTATATTGATTCAGAAAATCTCAGAAATTAAATATGTTCTTGCTGCGTTAAGTTACAACTCTCTATGGTGTTCTGTGTTTCCCATTGTAAGAATATCCTCTTAGTGAGTTTTCCTATGCCATATAACTGCATTCCATTTTCCAGCTTTGAAGCTAAACAATCTCTGTCATGTAGGGTCAGACAGACTATGTTGCCTCCAGCTTCTCATGATCACCACCAGTAGTGTGTGCTTAGATAGAGTTGACTTCTAAAATAGGAAGAAATGACATTTTTTTGATATTTTTTTCCTTTTTCTTTTAAGATTCTTGACACTTAACTGCCCCAAAATTTATACCTGATGGACATGTGACCCTCAGAACTTTAGGTCAATACTGAAATGAAGCGGAGCATGAGCAACTTAATTCTTTTTTCATTTTGACTTTAGAAATCAAATGTTACTTTGTCGTACTTATCCCTTCTTGTTCACCAGGTTATTGTAGCCTAATAAGTTGGGTTACCTTGGGTCAGCATGGTGACAGAAACATGCCAGTACTAGGAAGGCAAAGACAGGGCAGTCTGGGCTCCATCACGAGACCCTGCTACGTGCCTCCCTCCCCCAGTCATCTCTATTTGGAACCATAAGTGAAAGGTTTGTCTTTCAAATGCGAGCATATGTAAGAATGATTATAAATGCTTTATACCATTTATGGGTTCTTTTTTCCTGGGTTAAGGTATTTGTTGTTTCAAGATAATCCATCAAATGATGGGAATATAGCAGAATGTCAGTTTGCCAGTTAAAATGTTGTCCATCTTTCCTTCATCGTGCTCTTTCATTTTTAATTGGTATAAAAGTGAGACCACCAATGATTTGGTTAGGGTCAAAGCAGGATCCAAGTAGTGTTGGGTGTGAAAGGGTTCCAATGTCAAGCATGATTTTTCGTCTAATGAGTTTGAATAAAAGCACTAAATTACTAGTTAGTTTGATTTACTCATCAACATTTGCCTGTGTAAAGTCATAAATAATCTTCTAACGCTGTGTTGAGCCCACTTCCTTCTCCTGTTCTCTTTATCCTCAAAGTGAGTCTTGTCTTCTGTATTTTGGTTTCCCTGTTTGCTATCTGCTCCCAATCCACCGAAATTACTTCTTAAGGTCATGCGTGTTCTCCATATTGCCAGACCAAATAAATACTCCGTCATCTTACTGACAGTTAATCATTTTAATGCCCATTGAGCATGTCTCAGTTTTCCTTCTGTGTCACCAGCTAGTCCTCAGTCTCCTCTGTTTTTCTTCCTGTTTGTTTTTTTTTTTTAAAGATTGATTTATTTTTCTGAGTCTTTGCCTGCATGTATGTCTATATACTACTAGGCCAATAGAAAGAGCTGATCCTAGAACTGATTACAAATAGTTATGAGGTGCCATGTGGTTGCTGGGAACTGAACCCAGGTCCTCTTGAAGAGCATCAGATGCTCTTCACCTAAGCCAGCACCTTGTCTGCCTCTTGACTTCCAAGTAAGGGTGCTCTCGAATTAGGATCTCAGCCATGTTCTCCAATTTCTAGGTGTCTTTAAAAACAACTTGCTTACCTATTTTTAAGATAAAATTGGCTATTTTAGAGATGTGAATAAGTCATTATGAAAGAGCACGTGAGCTGGAAATGTTAGTTTTTCATAGGAGATAAGTTTGCACGATGGTTTCAAGGTCTACCATAACCACTGTATGCCTCAGTCTGTGTTTTCAGAGGACAGCTTGGGTTGAGAAACTTCCTATGAGCTCTTACGTTATCGCACTGGACTGGTTTTGAAGATGACTTCCATAAAATGTTCTCAGAAGAAAGTGTGCTTCTGTTTCACTCCTCGGGGTGAGGCATCAGAGGTGTGAGGCCAGCGTGCAGCAGCATTGTTTCCAGTGCTCAGACACTACTCATTCTTGTTTGTATTAAGCCTTTTGTGATGCTGTACTGTTTCAGAGTGCTGCAGATGCACAGGCATGGAGGAGAAGCAGTCTGGATGACCTGGGAGTGATGCTGCTGGCCAGAGCACGGAGACGCGATTCTATGGGAAGGGCTGTAGCTAATCCATCCGTGGTCTAGGTAAGCCTGCTTTACTGCGAAACCCACCCAGTGGTTGACCATGCTGCATCATGATTCCCATTCTTCTTTTGTATGTATCCTATGTTACTCATTGGGTCTTTACCATGTAAATATGAATGTAGTTGTCTGTGTTGCCAAAGTATTTTTTACCAAATGCTTGTTTAAATAGTAAGCAGTGTGTAAATGGACTAATACCTATATCAAATACTGAATGATTAATTAAACACACACAAGACTTTTGTCTATATTAATTGGTAAAGGTATGTGAGAAAAACACTTTTGAGACACAAACTGATTTGTAAAATGCTAACGATGTCAACCATGTCATTGGTAGCAGTATATTTATCCAGCCACAAGATAGTGACTGTGTTCTAAGACTCCAATTCTTCAGTCTGTGATAAATATAAAGCAGTAAGTAAGGACACTTTAAACACACATCAAAAAAAAAAAAAAAAGCTCAGGGGTGGTGATGCCTTTGATCCCAACACTTGGGAGGCAGAGGCAGGCAGGTCTTCTGTGAGTATGAGGCCATCCTGGTCTACAGCGCAAATTCCAGGAAAGCCCGGGCTGTACACAAGAAACCCTGTCTCAACAAACAAAAACAAACAAAAAAAGTAGGTCCCAACCCCATTACTACTAACTACAGAAATGTTTGGTTGGTGTTCTTATTTTTCAGGTAACGGCTTAAATACTCATAATAGGGTCTTAAGAATAATGATTATTAGATCAAGATGGAAGTTTTGCTTAATTTGCTAAAGATAGCACATTTGTAATCTAGTTCAGTGGCAGATCATTGGCCAAATATAAATAGGAAGGTCTGGGTTCAATCACCATTGTGTCCGCCTTAACAAACACAAGAGTCAGATGGCAGAAACCTTGTGAGAACATAGTATAAAAGCTACCGGTAAAACATTAAAAATTGCTAAGAGTTCTGCTGATTAACAGCTTCAACTTTTTTTTTTTTTTTTTTTTTTTTTGGCTGTAGTAAAAAAAATAACTGTAAAAGCAAAGAAAGGGTATTGCTGCAACGAAAGTCTTTACTAAATCGATTTGAAGGGCTTTTTGCCTGAAGTCAGAGTGTGGGACATCTGGTCACATGCATCCGCATTCTGTCTTCAGTGGGAAGAGAGGAACACCATAGTGCTGCTGAGCACCTTTCTCTCCTCCTAGTCTGAGCCCCCGCCCACGGGGTTATGCCAGTTTTCCCAACTCCTCCTTATAGCCATGCCTACAGGCTTCTCTGTGGCGGTTCTAAATTTCAAGGTTAGTCATCACAGACAGTTAATATTATGAGAAAGTTATTGCGAGTTAATCTGGGTTGGTCAGATTCTTATAGGTTATTGAACCTGGTTCTAAATAGTGGTTATTGAAAGGTGGTTTCTGAAATCTGAACTCCTTTGCAGTTTCTTATGAAGACTAAGCAGATACTTAGATCGATTTCATGTACTGTCTGGAAAGATTATTTTATTTTAAGTCCTTAAGTAGCCTCTTCTCGTGCAGATTTGAGTATGAGCACAGTTGAAGAGGATTCTGACACAGTAACAGTAGAAACTGTGAACTCTGTGACGTTTACTCAGGACACAGACGGGAACCTCATTCTTCATTGCCCTCAGAATGGTAGGAGACTTTGCTGACTATAATTGAAATTGGGGTGTCTCAATTCCATTGTCTGTCACCTACACACATAGTTCTGGTATCTCTGGATTATAGATTAATCTTAATTTATATGTTGTGTTTTATAAATACCTTAATTTTTTTTTATTCTAGTAACCATTTTTATATGGGATGTAAGTCTCTGAAGATAGTGGAATAGCTATAATACATTTTTATATCATTTGTTACCAGAGGTATATTTGACACATTAGAAAGAACACTGAGAAGTAGTTCTGCGAGTGATTGATGCTGATATAGGAAATAGGATTTTATGTGACTGATCAAGACTTATACAATCCTTCTGGTGAATTAAGATTCAAAAGTCAGTGAAACATGATTTTTTGTACACGTGTGTGTGTGTGTTCATTCTTTACTAATCTGCTTTCTGTCTTACTACTCTGTAGTCTTCTATTATTTCACTCAGTCATTTTAGCTATCATCTACCTATTTTGATAGTTCATATTTCTGTCTTTATAACTAAATTTTACATGTCCCAAGCAGTTCTTTCCACACACTTCCCAGACACTTTACTTCTTACAGTCTGGTCATGGTTCAGAATACGCTAATATGCTTTTAGTATGCTGCTGTAAACTTCTTTATCCCTGTTGTGGATCCCCCTTTGTCAGGTCAGATTCTCTTTCTCATCTGCCTAACTCTGGCCTTTTGTCCAGTTTTCCCATTTCTTAGTGCTGTTTTGAAAGCTTACAATGATTTCTTTAGAACATAGTTTGGGCACTTTTGCTACTTCATTTTCTTCTGCTAGCCTTCTCTCCTGCCAGTTGTCCTGGGTCATGTGATTATGTCCTAATAGTTCACTGTTTTATTTTCTTAGCATCTTTTGATATCTTCAGTTCCACTGCACTTTGTGCTACTGCCAGGAGAAGCAAACATGCTTCCTTGCTTTCTTTTTGTTTTTTCAAGTTCATGATGCCTCCTCAAGAACCCTCGCTTCACTTTCATTCGAAATGTATTTCCTCTGTGCTCTCGTGACCTCTCCATTCCAGTGTCACAGCTCTGAGTACACCGTTTTTAAATTGTTCACTAGATGCTACCACCCCGTAACTTCCTGATAGGGTGTCCTTTCTTCATGGGGTACCCTTCCTTCATAGGGTGTCCTTCCTTCATAGAGTATCCTTCCTTCATAGAGTATCCTTCCTTCAGAGAGTATCCTTCCTTCAGAGTATCCTTTCTTCATAGAGAGAGTATCCTTTCTTCAGAAAGTAAGTATCCTTCCTTCAGAGAGTATCCTTCCTTCATAGAGAGGGTATCCTTCCTTCATAGAGTATCCTTCCTTCATAGAGTGAGTATCCTTCCTTCATAGAGTGAGTATCCTTCCTTCATAGAGAGGGTATCCTTCCTTCATAGAGTGAGTATCCTTCCTTCATGGAGTATCCTTCCTTCATAGAGTGAGTACCCTTTCTTCATAGAGTGAGTATCCTTCCTTCATGGGGTAGCCTTCCTTCATAGAGTGAGTACCCTTTCTTCATAGAGTGAGTATCCTTCCTTCACGGGGTAGCCTTCCTTCATAGAGTGAGTATCCTTTCTTCATAAAGTGAGTAATCTTCCTTCTTAGAGTATCCTTTCTTCTTAGAGTATCCTTTCTTCAGAAAGTAAGTATCCTTCCTTCATAGAGTATCCTTTCTTCATAGAGTGAGTATCCTTCCTTCATAGAGTGAGTATCCTTCCTTCATAGAGTACCCTTTCTTCATAGAGTGAGTACCCTTCCTTTACGGCGTAGCCTTCCTTTATGAAGTATCTTTCTTGCATAGGGTATCCTTCATTTTCCTGTTCCAGGGATTTAGACGTTAGGCATTTGGTAAATATTTGAATGAACCCAATACCAGTCCTTCTCTTTGTGTGTTAAATCTTTGGAAAACCAAGTTAGAAGGTGGCACTTTGTCCTTCACAAGAACAGGGACTGGGTACTACTGTAAGCAAGGAGAAAACGACGATCTTTGAGTCCTTGTGTAGCTAAGTGAATTTAAGTGAGCAGGGAGATAGAAGGATTTTAGTAGATAAGAAAATTGCTGCAGAGATTTCTATACTAAGTACAGATTTTGTCTATTTGAGGTTTCTGAGCATTTTGTCTGGTTTCTTTTCCCCTTCCGTTAGACCCCGATGAAGTAGACTCAGAAGATAGTACTGAACCTCCGCAGAAGAGGCTCTGTCTGTCCTCTGAGGATGACCAGAGCATTGACGACTCTACGCCTTGCATATCAGTTGTTGCACTCCCACGTAAGTCTGCTAATAACAGAGGTACCTTCTAAATTGGATTTTAACTTGCACCAGTCAGTTGGCATCTCTAGGGAGACTTGAACTCTACTTAGTCAAAAAATCTGTTTTTAAACAAATGCTTAAAGAGTGTTCATTATATACCAACCGCTAAGTAGATGCCTTTACATATTATCCACTCTTTTCAACACTTCTCTACTCTCAACCTGCTGCTGTAGGCTTTATAATGAGCCTTTTAAAGAAATAATTTTACTGAGTATTCTGTCTTAGCTATACTGAGGGTCTCTTCATTTTTTAAACAGATATGAATGTGTATGTTTCCCTGCTTTGTTCAAGAGTATAAGGTTTTTAAACGGCATCTTCCCCCCAGCCCATCATGCTGTACAATAGATACTGTTACCATCCACTCCTACATGGGGATGAAGAAAGTGAGGCTCAGAGAGAGCACGTTCAGACATTTGCAGGTAGTCTGCTTCCTCTAGCACATGCTTTAGCCTCTTGCCCACCTGCATAGAAGTTTGGTAGGTGCCTCATTTACTTAATCCTAGTGTGACTTAGTATGGTTAAAGTCTAACAACCTTTAAGGCAGGCTAGATTCCAGACGGAGTGCCATTGGCAGAGGCATACCAGCAACAGCACTAGAGCATGTTTCTGATTTGCCTAGGAAAGAATCTGGAGTCCTGTCCCTATAAAGCCAGAGCGATGCCTTCATCTGTTGATGCCACTTTTAACACAAATTGCCATTTTTGAGATTTCTGATTTTACATATCAGCATCAAATGAAATATCTTTACCTAGATTAAATTAAGACTAGGTTTTAGCATGGAAAATTATATCTTAGCAAGTTGTATGCACAGAGCTAATTATTTCTTAAATTGAACAGAAAATAAATCATTTTATTTCAGTTTACTATGGATTAAAAAAAACTGTTAAGGCTAGTATTAGTTTTCAAGTATAACATATTCGTGCCTAAAATTTGGAACTAAATGAAGTTTCTTCCTGTCGATTTGTGTTTTTAAATAGCTCCTACTGTGTCTGTCACTGGATTTTAAAGCTTAGTTGGTCTATCTACACAGATACAATCCTATGTGGATATTTTATAAGGCAAAGTTTTTGAACAGTCTTTTGTGCGAAATTATGACTAGTTCATTATTAAATACTTTGTTCATAATCATAGGTTCACTCTGTACTTGGCACTGTGTTCCATTTTTGTGATATTACGTCTTTGTTCATCACCTGATAAACATGGAGATGTTGACACTATCGTGCATGTGATACTCAATTTGTTCCTCTCATGGAACATAATTGGGAGTCTAATAGGAGAACTTAATAAGCTGGTCTCTGAGTATATGTTCTCCATATTTGTAAGAATTGTTGATAAACTTAATTTAGGAAGGTTTCTCTTTAAAAGAAAAATAGTAAGAGCTAGAGTAAAGTCACAAAGTTTAGCCATTGGCCCCTCAGCCTTTGGCTCTGAGAGTAACTAAGCTACCTGTCCTAAGAAGCTGAGGCACAAAAGCAGCCAGCTGGTCCTACCCACCATCCCAGAAAGCAAGCAGGTCGCCCCCTGTAGTTTTGTGAAGGTAACTGCAGTTTGTATACAATGATGGGCATTCTTTTCCTTGTGCTCGCCAGGGTACACTTATCTCTGTCATCAGTTAGCACTGTCACACCACCAAGCATATGTTGGCCCACAGGAGTAGATGTGTTTCCGTGTGGCCTTTAGAAATTAGCAGGTGCTTTCCCTCCATAACCACTCAGGCTGCATCTTGCTTAGAAGGGACCGTACTGCCTTCATCATAGTTGACTGCATCCACCCACAAAAACTGAGAGCAGCTCATGGTGCCTCGGTTCACTGGCAAACTATCACTACCTGCATGTTAGCAGGTAGGGTAATCCCACTTATACCCTGTGGTCTAGGTCACCAAGTCACCCATAGGTATTACAAATACTGGTTACAGCTGAGGAAGTTACATAAACATTTAACTACTGTATCTCCCTGGAACCCAAACCAAAGTAGTCCACCCATCTAGTGTCTTAGGGTATATCTCCAGGGGGGAAAAACTTCCACTACCTGTAAACCTGGTAAGAACAACTTAATGTGCAGATTTAAAAATGTAATGGATATATGTACAAAGACATGAAAAGTAAGGTAACACGTTACTGCCAAAAGAACATAGCTAAAGAAAGCAAGTTCAAAGAAAAAAACTGCCTTGTTGATAGTTTAAATAATAATCCTAATTCAATAAAACATAAGAGAATGAAATTAGGAAGGTACCTTTTGTTCTAAATAAAAAATTCAGCAAAGGTGTATTATTAAAATATGTAAACTTTGGAGCTAAAGAATATAATAAATGAAATTTTAAAATATAATAGAACTTAAACTAGATCAAACAGAGGAAGGACCTCTGAGTCCATATTTCTGAGCTTGAAGTTATAGTAGTTGTTTAGAAATAACTTAGATTAAAAGAAGAAAGTGGCTGTAAGACTTGTGGTTAAACAAATGATATTATTATTAGCATTTTATATTAGAAGGACATGGATATATACAAATGGATTTGACAAAGCAACAGTTGAATATTTTTCAAGTCTTCAATTAGTATATACATCCAGGTCCAAGAACCTCAGAGATTTCTAGTAGATTCATTCAAGAAAGATCTTTTTTGAGGTATGTTATGTCAAACAAAGGCCCAAGACAAGAGCGCCAGCATATATGGGATCTTCTCTAAACTAGCTGCAGACTTCTCAGCAGAACTCTTAAAGGCCAGAAAAAAGAATAGACATTTAAATTGTACAAATAAATATGTGTCATCAGTAACAACATGAATACGTTGTTCAGCAAAGTCCTAGCATTCAGAAATGAAAAGTGCTTCCCAAACAAGCTAAACCAGACAGTCCATTTCTGTCGGCCACTGCAGCTTTGTAGTGCGGAGAGACTCCTTCACCACAGTCAGAAGGACATCTATCTTTAAAAAATCTTTTAAAAAAAAAATAGATCCTGAAAAGCCAATATAAAAACTCATTTGGGGAAAGCATGTATATGGCTTGAATTGATAAATCACTAGACTAGTCATAAAAAGGCACTCAAAAATCAGACCAAAATGAAAAATTATAATTTATACAAGCGAAATATGAAGAATTTAGAGATACCAATATTTTTAAAGGACTCTAGTTAATAAATGGGAAAACCTCCAAGTGAATAAGTTTTATGAACACATATATCAATACCAAAGTTGAAGCATTGAAGACAGAACATTTGAACAGACCAATAATGGGTAATGAGATAGATCATCTCAGGCCAAATAGAATGGCTGTACTTAAAATGTTTATAAAAGTGCAGAAAAAGAAGGCCTCTTTCATACAGCCATTCTGGAAAACAGCATGAAGATGGCTCCTGGAGTAGAGTTGATAGGTAATCTATCTGGAAATGCCTGCATTTCACATACCCATGATTATAGCACTGTCCACAGTCGCCAGGATGTGGCTTCAGCCTGGGTCCACCCACAGAGGAAGGAGATGTGGCTCATGGACAGTGTGGAATATTAATCTGGGCATAAAAATAAAGTGCTGCAGCTAAAGCAACAGTGTATCTTAGGTGAAGTAAGCCAGGCCCAGGAAGCTGAAGAGATTGAGTTTTTGGAGGTAGGGAGTAAAGCAGTGGTGGATGGAGTGGGGAGGGGACAGACTGCAGTGTTTTGTGATGAAGAAGACTGCTGTTCCCTGTGCAGGGGAGTGGATAACTTAGAGATAAAGGCTAGGGTAGAAACCTGAAATGCTACATCTCACTAAACAAAGACTTATGTGTTAGACTTTATGCAGGTTGATTAGCATTAAGATGTATATCTAACTAGAGACGCAAGTTTTACGTCCTTCTAAAGCAGAAGCTAAAATCACCTCAGTTTAGTCACTAGCTCACTGCTTCTGTGCAGCCTGCCGGTGCACGTATGCCAGGCCACGTATGCCCTTTCTTACTCATGGTCACGGTCATTGCCTGTGTGTTCGGTGATTCTTTTGAGACCCCGTCCCTCACTCTTTGTTCTCCATTGTTGCTCCATTGTCACCACTCTTGAGTCACTTGTTGCTGCTGTGCATTTGTGACCTTTCAGACCTGTGTCCTGTTGCTCCCCGGCTCCAGCTCAGTCCCTCTGTAGTGGTGCTCTGTGAGCCCTTTCAGCTCTGGGCCCACGGTCATGCCACTTTCTCATAGTTCTGCACCGTGGCCTTCCTTTCTCCTCACCCAGTGGTAGTGTTGTGACTGCTCATTATATTCAGTCTTGCAGTTACCGTCAGATGCCTTTCCCTTCTTTTCTTTTGTTGTTCTTTGCTTAAGCTATAACCCCATCTAAATTTGGTTTTGCCTATTTATGATTAACACAGCTAATCAAATGGTCTTAGAGAGAGGCAGAATGAACAAGCTGGCTCGGCTTTGTAGCCCTCACAAATGGGATATGTGATCTATCAGGACAAGTCACAACAACTCTTGTTCACTCTGAGATCAGTGTTTCATGTCCCAAAATCTGATACCTCACCTTTCTTACTCAGAGACATCCTTGCTTTCTGTTTCAGAGGAAATTGAACTAGTGAGAAAATAACTGTACATCCCATTGCCACACCTGTCTTTACCTGTGTCCCTGTATCCTGGTCTTCACCGGCCAGCTGCGGCTTTTCCATGTACCAGCTCCACGTCTTTGCGTACTCAGATGTAGTTCTTACGTCTGACTTCTGAGTCACTCGTGGCTCATCCTCTCCCTGGATGACTCCCCTCAGTATAAACACATTTGTTTGTAAACGGAATCCCTGAAGCCCAATAGCCTGTCCTTGCCTCCGTGTCTTTTTTTCCTTAACACATCCTAGGGCTTCATCTTTTACCAAAACTTTTTCCTGGGTCTCCAGAGATCTTGTGATTTTTGTCTTATCTGTCAAAAGCTTTTCTCGTTACTGGCTTCTAGAAACACCTCTCTCTGGTTTTCTTTCTACATGTCCATCTTTTAGTTTGACTTGTGCGCATCCACCAAACTCTTAAATACAGAACACTCCAGCACTCAGACCTGGCACTTAGACTGCCTCTTCTGTTCTTACTCATTACCTAGGTGATCTTATTTGGTGGTTTTCTCTCTGTTAATGACAGCCCCACTTATTTTAACCAGACTTACCTTAGACATACCTGTTACAGTAGAGTCACCTTCAGGGTTTTCCTGAATTCTTGATATTTGGTAAATATCTCAGTTATTTATTTAAAATTGACTTCCTGAATATTCACGAATGCTTAGTAGTAGTCTGTTCTTCTTGTTGCTTGTACTTAAAGAAGGGGGACAAGCACCTGTCATCCTTGACTTTTCGATTTCCCACACGTCTAAGTGTGTCTTCAAATCTCATTGGTTCCATCATCACTATTCAGAATTTGATCTACTTATTGTTCCACCTAGTCCAAACCGCTGTTCTCTCATACATTTGAGCATTAGCCTCTTTCAGATGTCTCTAGCCCTTCTGCCCTTCAGGTGTTTTCCTCCTAGCTACAAGAGCAGTGCTGTTAAAATCAAAGCTCAGAATTCTCTGCTCAGAATCATCCTGTGCTTTCTAGTCTCCGAGGTGAAGTTGTCGTCTCTGCAGTTGCCTACAAGGTCTCACGGTCTCCTTCTGTTCTTACCGCACTGCTGTAGCAGTAGACTTGGTTGTGCTTGTGCCATTCTCAGCATGCCCATTCGCAGAGCCTTCGGCTTTTCATTCCTTCAGACGCCTCCTGCAAGACACCGCCAGGACCAGCCTTCTTCCTTTGTCCCAGGTCTTATCCCCAGCTCTCACCTAAAATTCAGACATACTGCTTCACTTCACCTCATTCCTTTTCCTGCTTTATTTTGTCCCTGGCTTATAAGACTCACCCACTATCGTATCTTGTTTATTATTAGAATATAGGCCCCATGGAAGGACCTTCCTACCTGGCACTCGTGTCTATTAAGCAAATTAGTGTGCACTGTATTGTTAAGTGTGTTAGGAAATTAGATGATCACACATTCTCCCCGTGGATTTCGTTAGGATAATTAGTTTCTACGATTATTATTGCGGAGATGAATCATTATTTTCTTGAAGTTTCAGAAAATGAGCAGAGCTTTGAGGTGACCATGACGGCAACCACAGAGGTGGCAGATGATGAACTTTCTGAGGGAACTGTGACACAAATTCAGGTATAGTACATCTTTAAACTGGCTTCAGTGAGGGACATGGTTATTACGCGCAGCTTATGTAAGAAATGATGAGCGTATACTTTTACTGCATCACAACAATGAAATTAGTGTAAGACCTGTCATTCGGGTTTCCAGTCCCCACATGCTGTCAGCAAAATTAGATATTTGTTCGCCGTAGAGTGGTGCATGGCTGTTAAAATGGGAAGTGATGGGTCTGCATTCATCTGTGTCCAGAGATCTTACTTGAGCTGTTAATAGCAGTGATTGTGGTCCTACTGTTTGGTGCTTGTAGAACTAGATATGCTTTTACATGTGTTATGAGGATGACTGGTGGCCAGGCCTTAACGTTCTTAATGTGCCGTCTTAGTGTGGGCCAAATCTGAAATGTGTGTGTATTCTAGATTTATGTCTGCCTGATTGTGCCTTTTGCTTCTTATCATCATTTCATAAACTACTTGGTATTTTTTTTAATTAGAAGCATCAGAACATTTTTATGAAGCACATCTCAGTGGCCTTTCACTTAAGAAATACGAGAGTTCCACGTTGATATGTAGCATCAAGAGCTGAGAACACCTCAGACATGTGTCCTATTTCAGTGGGTAGGACTTTTTTCAGTTCTCCTAAAGCAGTAGAAAAATCCTTTCTTCTGAACAGGGATTGTCGAATCATTCCCCTGGTTTTCATTTTATTTTTGTTTTTGTTTTTTTCAAGACAGGGTTTCTCTGTGTAATAGCTTTGGCTGTCCTGGAACTCACTCTGTAGACCAGGCCAGCTTCAAATACACAGAGATCCACGTACCTCTGTCTCCTGAGTGCTGGGATTAAAGGTGTGTGCCACCACCAGTCTTCAATGTATATTTCTGACTAACACTGCATATGTGTGAGAATGTGCAATTTTCTTCTCTCTGAGATTGTATGATCTCTCTTTAACATGTGTTCTATCCATTTTCCTGCATATTTTGTTATTTCATTTTCTTTAGAGCTGAACAATATCTATTTTATAATTTTTCATTATCTAGTATTTTAGTTGATGTCAAAAAGGCATTTGACAAAGTCCAGTGTGCCTCCATGGTAAAAGTCCTAGAGACTTTAGAAATAAATGGAACATAGATTAGATAGATAGATAGATGGATGGATAGATGGATGGATAGATGGATAGATAGATAGATAGATAAAGGCTGTATACAACAGACCTATAGCTAACTTTATATTAAAGGGAGACAAATTGAGATCATTTCCTCTGAAGTCAGGAATGAAAGAAGGACGTACATTTCCCTCTATTTTTCCTTAGAGTGCTTGAAGCATTAACTATAGCAGTTAGACAAGAGAAAAACATAAAAGGACAAAAATAGGAAGAGAAGAAATAGACCCTATGAGTGGACTGTGTCTCCGGTGCTAAAGTAGTAAAAGACTTCTACAACAAAAGACACTAAGATATGAGAAAAGGAAATCACAAAAGAAGCTAGACAATGGAAAGATAGTTCACGTTCCTGGGTTGACAAAATTAATACCATGAAAGTGACTTTATTACCACAATGGATTCATAGAATTATGCAATACCTATCTGACCTCCGATGTCATATTTCACAGGATCATAAAAAGCAATACAAGAATTCCTATGGAACCTCAATCCTAAGGAGTAAGAACAATGCTGGAGTCATTACAATACCAGACCTCAAATTAATCTGTACAACTGTAACGATAAAGACAGCCTGCTGCTGACATAAAAATAGACAAATAGGGGACCTAGTTAAGTAACAAAGCTGTGCCCTCTTAATTTTTCACAAAGATGCCAAAAGTATACTTTAGAAAAGAAGGTAGCCTACTCATCAATGTTGCTGGTAAAAGAGTGAAATTCAATTCTATTCTTTCACCTTCTACAAAAATCTATTAAAAAAGACCTGATACATCTAGAAGAAAACATAGGAGATGCCTTTCAGGATAGTACGGTAGGAAAGAGGTTTTGACTAGAACATCATTGCACAGGAACTAGCCCCAAGCATCAACAGATGAGACTGGCTTCTGCCAAACAGTTCTTAGAGTGGGGTTTACTGTCTTGTGAAACTGATGAACTTAAATGATCAGCTGTAAGAGTTTTGTTTTGTGTTCTTTTCTCAGATGGGGTCTCATTCCATAGCTTAGGCTGACTTCAGACTAGTAGGAGGAGCTCTCTTCCCTCAGTCTCTCACATGCTGGGATTACAGGCATGCACAGTTGTTAAAACTGGGCATTACACGTGTCTTTTGATAGGTATTTCATTAGTATATAATATGTATGTCAGATCCTACAGAATTGTAATTGCCTTAGATGACATCTAGTTTGTCTCAGTTCATAACCATTTCGTTTAGTCGTGTTAAAAAGTCTTAAATGTATGACACAAGATGAAACGGTTAAGACTTGTTATACTTGTTCCAGTGGTTTCTCACATGCGTCTGTGTGTGTGTGCGTGTGTATTTGTATGTGTATGCATGTGTGCACATGTACATGCTACAAATGTGTGAGAGTCAGAAGAATCAGATTCTCTGCTTCCACAGTATGCATTCTGGGCATTGGATTCAGGTCACCAAGATTGATGGCAGTCGGTCTTTACCTTCGGAGCCTTCTCACTAGCTGTCTGATGATTTCTAGCTAGATTAAAATCTTGTCCACAAATAGGCCCTTAAAAAGGGATAGCCATGGAGACATGGCTGTTCTCACTGTGTTCTGCTCTTTCACTTGACAGCTTATCTGTTTCAAAGAAAAATGGGATTCATTGTGACAGTTATCTAAATTATTCTATTATTAATAAAAATCCAGGAGTCAGATAGTAGAGTATGAATCTCTTAAACCCAAAAGCAACAGAGAAAAGCCCAGTTCACCTTCCTCTATGCTTTTCCAAGATCCAGAAAGGTCTGCAAAACTCCTAAGCCCCTCCTTCGTCCTCCCTGTGTCCCTTTTCCACCTGAGTCAGCCAAAAAAACTCTGGCTTATTCTGGTCACCTGAGCATGAACTCTGTCCTCTGAATTAGGATTCAGTTTATTGACAGATTCAAGGGACAGAGTGGAAAGTTCTCTTGCAAAATTTCCCCCTTTTTGTCTAAATAGAAAGGTAAGGCTTTAACTCTAACATAATAAAATTATATGCAATAAGGTATTGTCTAAATAAAAAGAAAAGATATTAACTTAAAAAAATAAAACCGTATACAGTAAGAACAATATTCAAGCAAGAATTAAATTCATAATGTCTAGTCCATTTGTATTTGACAAACTCAGAGAAAATACGTTATCTATCCTCTCTTGGTGTGTCCAAAGTTTTGTACCTGACTTACTTTCTATAGTAACTAATGAAAACTTACTGTAATCATCTAGTCTTCCACCTCATCAGAAACCCGAAATGTATACAATATTACCTGAGTAAACAGGAACTGCAGAGCAAACAGCAGAAACAAGTATTTGGGAAGATGTCTGAAATTTTAGCCTGTTGGAAATGTTTTTTTTTTCCAATCTGATCAGATGAAAGGCATTTGTTAGTCTTATAAGGTAGTTTTTTGATTGAATGACCAAGTCTTTTGATGAACTGTCACCTCTCCTCATCATGAGGTCTCTCCTGTATGAATCTAATCTCTATCAATCTTGATAGTATCCATAGCATTTCTGATTCTGTGGAAACAAAAGCAAAATCTTTCCCCAACAAGTACCATGTAATCTATCTCTGGGAGTCGTTATTACTGCTTTCTGTTTATTAAGCATATCTTTTAAAGTACAATTTGATCTTTCTACAACTGCTTATCCCATAGGAGTATGTGGTAGACTTGTAATATGCGTTACGCTGCAATACGCGAAAGCTTTCATTTTACTAGAGACATGTGTTACAGCATCGCCAGTCTTAATTTGTACAGATGTACCCATAATGGCCATGACTTCTAATAAATGTGTAATTATGGAATCAGTGGTTGCTCATTGAAATCCCAAATATGTAGCTATGGTACAGTGCACATATTTTAATTTTCAAAACTGTAAAATAAAACATATCCATTTGCCAAATATCAATTTTTTAAAAAAGATTTTTATTTATTTATGCAGTATCCTGCCTGTAGGCCAGAAGAGGGCACCAGATCTCATTATAGGCTGTTTTGAGCCACCACGTGGTTGCTGGGAATTGAACTCAGGACCTCTGGAAGAGCAGTCAGTGCTCTTAACCACTGAGCCATCTCTCCAGCCTGAAATATAAATTCTTTAAGTATTTTTGAGTTACTTCCTGTAGGTAATGGAGTTTCATTATACACAGAGCAAGTAGGGCACTTCGTTATAATTCCCTTGGCTTGTTGCTGTTAACATGCTGTTTCTTCAGAAATTCTGAGCCGTCTGGTACATTTCCTACCAATAGTTGGTCCATTCCATCATTACCTGTGCTTGAGAGCCTGGTAGACCCCTATGGGGTCTGATATGTGTTGTGTACAAGGAAAGATTTCTATTTCTGATTACTTTGTTATAGTTTATTCTGAAGCAGTTTTAATATGTAAAACTTGAGCATATTGAGAGTCAGTAACTATTTTAAGAGGTTCTGGAAAAATCTAATGATACCATCAGAATCCCGTATAATTCTGACTTTTAACCTGAATCATAAGGGCTTTGAGCCATTTTACTTAACTTTTTTGACTTAGAGCCTGTTTTTCCCGATTTATTTGCATCGGTATAGAGTGTAGGGGCTCCAGAAGTTGGTATATCTTTTATTATATGAGAGAGAATCCTAATTAGTTCTTTCTATAAAATGAAATCTCTTGCTTTTGTGATATTTGTTGCTAATCTCTCCCTGAAAAAAAATACTGCAAGAAAATATTCATTTTCTGCCCATAATGAGGCAATTTCAACATTAGTAAAAGACACCACAGTTGATGAAATCTCAATTTTCCTTTTAGAATCAATTCAGAAACCTTTTCTACATAGCTCTTTAATTTTTTGCTCTGTGTGGTAAAACTGTCCATTCTAAAATATTGTCTTCTTTCTGCATAAGAATTCCTGTGGATGAGTGTGTGGATAGATGGTAAAAGAACCAGAATATAGTACAGCTCTGGGTCCAGACGGTCCAAATGTGCATCCTATAATTTCATTTCTAACAAACCCACTTCTCTCTCAGCCTCAGCTGATAATTTTCTTGGACTATTTAAATTGTTTTCACCTTGTCAGGTTTTAAAAAATTACTTAGTTCTTGAGTTGTTAATCCAGTTCGGGACTGTAGCCAGTTAATATCTCCTAACAATTTTTGAAAATCATTAAGAGATTGTCATCAATCTCTCCTGATTTATACTTTCTCTGGTTGAATTTTTTTTAAAGCCTGTATTTTACCCTAAATGACTAATAGGGTCTTCTCTTCCTATTTTTTCAGGAATTTGTGACTGTTCTTTATAGTGCCTTTTTTTTTCCATTTTGGTTTTTCTTGACAGGATTTCTTTTATTATGTACACACTGTTCTCCCTGTATGTCTGCCTGGAGGCCAGCAGAGGGCGCCAGATCTCAGTAGGAATGGTTGTGAGCCACCATGCTGGTGCTGGAACTTGAACTCAGGACCTCTGGAAGAGCAACCCGTGCTCTTAACCTCTGAGCCATCTCTCAGAAGCATATTTTGTGGTTTGTTTTTGAGATTGGAGGAACACTGCTGCAACATGCATCCCCATAAATTCATTGCTGTGTTAGCCATATGTAGTTTTAATTTTAATGTTCCCATCTGTCCTTCTGACTGTATATACTTGACCCATGTTGCACATTTTTTACCTGAGATAAAGTTCCAATCCCAAGAAGCTGAACATTTACATCCTAAAAGGCTAGTGTGGATGCCAAGATTTTGGTGAAATTATTGTCTGCACCTGTGTCCACCAAACCCTCAATTTCAATGCCATTTTTATGTATGCTTTTTGTTTTGGTCTCTGGTCATTTACAGCAGTTTATCAAAATATTTGTTTTGCGATCTCTCCTGAACTTCTTGTGGTATCTATAGAAGTTGTTCCGTCTTTGGTCACATCCAGAGCAGTGTGGTTTTTAACAACAGGTAGTAAATCTTTTAAAGCATGCCCAGGGTCAAGACTGTTGTGTGTAGCTTTGTTCCTTCCTACGTAGTGGGAGTGCAGAAGGATCTCTGTAGGTGCAGTGACCGCTAACACTCTTAGTTCTTTGAGAGGAGCATGCACCATTCAAGGCTGCGAATCGTCTTCACAGGGCTAACACAACATTGCCTGTGAAGTGAAGCAGTGATTTTGCGGTGATACAATTTTCTGTGATAATCTTTTATGAAGAAACTATATTAAGTGAGAGGAAACCACCCCTGAGGACATTAGCCAGTCTCAACAACCAAGGAAGGGAGCCTGCTCACAGCCACTGGGTAGAAAAGTTCATTTTGTATGCAAAATGCCCTAATGATTTTGGAGTATCTTTTTTTTTTTTTGGTTAGGTTGATTGTGAGATAAGATCTTATTATGTAACTCCAGCTGTCCTGGAACTCACTTTTAGACCTGACTGCCTCCCCTCCCAAGTGCTGGGATTAAAGGCGTGTGCAACCGCACCCAGCTTGGAATATCTTATTATTATTTTCTGAAACAGAAGGTATATGACCCAGGCTGGGAAGCCAACATCCTGCCTCAGCCTCCCAATGCCAGGATTCTAGATATATGCCTCAACACCCAGCTTCCCCAAATGATTGTATTCACCTAATGTATAAAAAGCTGAAGCCAGTGTACACATGAAATTGAATTATTATGTTAGAATTTTATAATTCTTAGCGTCAACAAATGTAAATCCACTTAGGCATTGATCAAGCTTCTAAACCCTCCCCTTTTCTTTTTAAAGATTTTACAGAATGATCAACTAGATGAAATATCTCCATTGGGCACTGAGGAAGTTTCAGCAGTTAGCCAAGCATGGTTTACAACTAAAGAAGATAAGGATTCTCTCACCAACAAAGGTTAGATAAGCTGAATATTGGATCCTAATAGCAGAAGCCTTGGGACTAGAAGGGCTTGTTGTCATCAAGATTCTGAATTGAGACGTCCTTGGTGGAACCAAGTAATGTAGTTGAACTTTCTATTAGATTTAAATTTCGCCATGAATGATACCATAATGCCACTTATTTTACAGTAACTGTTACCTTTGTATTTCTGATACAGATTCAGTTTTACATGTTATTTTTGAACAGATACGCTGTGGTGGCATTTAAGAGGCAATTCAGTTATTGTGTGAGAGGAGAGAGTGAGCTTTTCTTGTGTTTTTGAGAGTCTCTTAGAAGCTTAAACATGAGAACGTTTACATTGCTATGCTGCTCACCAGCGCATCTGGGGAAGCTCTTATCAAAAAACAAAGGACTGCAGGGTGCTACTGTAGTGCAAAGACACAGATGAGTGAATAGCCTCAGCCACAGTACAGTAAATACTCCTGACAGTTTGCCTGGGAGCTGGCTTTTTATGTTTAGCTCTAGAATCTTCAATACTTTTTTTGGCCTATAACATTAATTTTTTATAAAAGAAACTTTTCCAAAATCTTTTGAGTACGATTTGACTCTCCTCTTATCTCAGCAATGTCACACTTCCACAAGAGAAGTAGTACTTTAAAAATCGGTTTATTCAGTAAGGTTACAATAGTCACTGCACTAGAGTACTCGCTTAACCCAGTTCTGTTCTCAGTGGCAATTTTATCAAAAGAAAAATATGTTATGTCTTATTCCTCTCAAAGGGTAATATTTTGTGTAATAGTTCTTTTATTTGTATTACACTAATTTCTTTTAAAGGACATAAATGGAAGCAGGGAATGTGGTCCAAGGAAGAAATCGATATTTTGATGAACAACATCGAGCGCTATCTGAAGGTACCCCATGATACAGTTTTCACAGTTCAGTAATTGGTTCACAGGTGATTGCAAGGATAGCCAGGTAGTGGTTTGTGTAATTACTATGAATGTCTCACTAATTTTTATAACAGAAGAGTGATGCCTTAATAATTTCAAGATCCGTGACTATATTTTTCTATTTTTAAAACAGATTTTGAATTTTCATCACAAAGTAACCTTAGTTGCTGAAATTAGGACAAAAATGTTCATTGCTTCTCAACTTCTAAGCCCTCCCTTGTCTTTTCAGGCAGGCTGTGAGTTTAGCTTGTCCGTGTCTGGGGGTTTGCTTCTTTTTTCAGGTTAACTCATGCTAGTGCTATTGCTTTTTAAACAAACAAACAAAAACAACTTTAAGTTCATTGGCATAGGCTTGTGATCCTTGTCATCTTCACTAAATGTCATTGAATGTAGAGTCTTTGAGGAGTTAACGGAAACAGGAATCCTCTCAGTATGTACTACCGTTCTATCTATCTGAGCGAAAAAGGAAACAAGAAATGATATGCAAGGTTTCTGCCATGCAAATGATGTGCATGAGATGGACCTTAAGAGTTCAGGGAAGAATTGTTTCCCAGGATTGGAGCAATTAAGCAAAATTAAAAATTTGATTTGTTTTTTTGAGGCAGGGCAGGGTCTTACTCTGTTGCCTGGGTTGACTTGCAATCCTGGCTAGGCTAGCTTTGGGCTTGTGGCAGTCCTTCTCGTCAGCCTTGTGGTGCTATTACAGACAGTTCCTGTCTGTACCAAGGTATGCGCTGAGTCTTGAAAGGCTATGAGCTAAGAGTGGCCAAGTGTAGCTTACATTGTGCATGAATGCTGAGTGGCAAGCCCAGGACATTACTGTAACCCTATAGCTGGGAGCAAGAAAAGTAGCCTTGCCACAGCTGGCATAAAGAACAGGTCAGATAAGTAGAACTACATTGTACAGGAAATGGTAAGTAATAAAACTTTAAAGAAAGTCTGATAGCTTAGTTAGATGGTAGATTGGTAGTAGAGACCTACACACTTCTTACAGAATCCTCATCAGAGCCTTGCTGCATACCTTTGAGGTGGTATAATTCAGATATTTTAAGTGTAGATTGTTAGCATGGCTTGGGATAGGGGAGTATGCATTCTTTATTTAGCTATCAGCATTGTTTGACATACATAATAAATACATTGTCGCCTACCACATTTGTATTCGTAAGCTGAATTTTAACTGCTAAGGTAAGCCTTGTAAACTGTAAGCTTAAAAAAAACTTCCACCAGGCGGTGGTGCGCAGGCCTTTAATCGCAGCACTTGGGAGGCAGAGGCAGGTGGATCTCTGTGAGTTTGAGGTCAGCCTGGTCTACAAGAGCTAGTTCCAGGACGGGCTCCAAAGCTACAGCAAAACCCTGACTTCAAAAACCAAACCAAAACAAAAAATCCTTCCATTCTTTATTATAAATTCCCTACAAATGATAAACGAAAGTTCTTTTACCAAGGCTGTTTTGAAGAAACAAGTCAATAAGTGTTGAAAAGTGCAGTTGTCCACTGGTCCTATACATTGAGGAACTGAGGATGCTATAGACAGTGACTCAGTGCTTACCTGGTGGAAACGGCATGGATGGCCAGATTTGGAGAATTAGAAGAATGGTGTCTGACCTAGCAGCTCTGAGTAGATGGTCTCCAAGGCACAGCAGACTAGGGGAAGCAGATAGACAAGTGCTGGGAGTCCTGGCGAAGGGAGATGGAATTACTGACGCGGTTTGCTGTTAGCTCATGTGCAGACTGATGGTGGGATTAACACTAGTGGGCAGGGAAGGAGGAAAGATTACATTGTTTTCTTCATCTTATCAAATGCTTAGGAGCCACATTTTAACAGGGCATTCTCATTGGTTAAGTGTCAGATAGCCCAAATACTGGGCAAAATGATAATGAAACTGCTACAGCAGAAACGAGGACAGCATGCTTGATTCCGTGTTGTCCCGCAGTGCCAAGCACAGAGTGCTTGCCTTTACCTGGGTCTAATTGCAATTCTGAAACTATGAATGAAAAGAGTCTAAACTTTTGGAAACAATGTACCACTGCAATTTTACTTGGTTTTGACATTTATATAAGAAGATGGTATTTCATAAATTGTTTCTCTTGCTCAGTATTGTGATTTTTTTGCTATTGACTTATTTCAATGTATTTTACTATACAAATATATTTCAGGTTGCTCATTACACAGGAATTACTTATTTTTATTCTTTTTAGGTTGATTTTTGAAGTAAAACAATTTAGATGGTTATTGACCGTTGTATTTCTTTTTAAATACCTCTTTGTATTTTCTACCCATTTTGCTATGGGTTTTGTTTTGTTTCCTGCTAGATGTTCATAATGTTTGGTGTATCTCAAGGGTTTATAGGTAATTCATTACAGAAACCTTTTCATAATTTAGGGCCTTTCTTTTCTTTCCTTTTGAATAACATATAATGGACAAACATTCTTAATTTCAGTATTTTAAACTTGATTTTGCATGCTTATGTAAGATAGCATCTGATAGGTATGAATCTATTCTTATTTATTGTCCTGATAATACTTTATAATTTTGTACTTAATATCTCACTCCCCAACTAATATGAAATAGGTCTTCAGTTCTTTTTATATATGAATGGCAGTTTCCCCAGCATTTTGTATAGGGTGAAAGTCCTTCTCCCAAGTTCTTTCTGGTTTTATCTTCTTGTTACTACCTTAACCTGTACCAGGTTAGCACAAACTTGAACAGTCTAATACCTGACAGGGCAAGCCCCTTTGTGAATTTCTTGGCCATTTTTAGCCCTCTTTTCTTAAAAAGTTAATTTTTAGAGAATGAAATCCTGAGAGAATTTTTATTGGAATTATACCGACTCTGTTTGTAAAAGAATTATATTTTTTAAAATTCTATATTGTCCATAGAAGACGTAAGCTTTGTATAGAAATGCAGATGTCTATTTATTGATTTGGTATTCAGCAACTTGATACAGTGCTTGTTTGTTTGTTTTTCTCAAAACCTTTGTGGCTAACTATATATATGATATTCCCTATAAATAATTCTCCTAAGTATATATTTCCAAAATGTTCTTTTATCTGGTCTGCAACTTACCCTGATTCAGTATGAGTTTTATCATATAGAGTATTTTCTACCTATTTTGAAATTTGACATGTTTTCTGTAAATGTGCTGATATCAGTCATCAGTAATGATTGTTCTGAAAACGTACACCAGCCTCTGCTCAGCTCTCGGTTCTGCCCTAAACTAGTGGGACTCCAGGGCTGTCACAATGAGTAAGCTTTAAGCCTTGCCCCAGATGATTTTCTGAAATGTTCCTCATTGGGTTTTGTTACTGAGGGTATGTTAGCCTAATAAAATCAGAAATTATCTCCAGTTACTTTCTCCTAAATGTTTGGTAGTGTTTATTCATAATACCACCTAGATCTGGAACTTTCATTATGGTGAGATTAATAGTACCAGGTTTTTTTTTTTTTTTTAATTTTCTGTTTATGTGTCTTTGATTTTCTACCTTTTCCAGAATCTGTTTTGGTAAGTTGACTGTTTTTAGGAGTGTGGTCACTTTATGTAAATTCAGACTTATAAAATTGTTCATAGTGATCATTTGTTCAGTCTCTGTAGTGCCTCTACTTAGACCACATTTCTTTCATCTCTAGTATGTGTGCCTTTTATTTTTGCCAGAAATGTATCATTTCAAAATTTATTTTTAATTCATCCTTTCAAAGAACCATTTGAAACTTACCTTCATTTTGTTTTGATTTCCTTGTATTTGTTTTGAGTTTATTTTTAATTTTTTTATAAATTTAAATTAAATTTAAACAGAAGTTTAAAATTTAAACTGAAATTGAGTTGTTTGAATTGGATAGTTTATTTTTGGTGCCCTTCAGTAATACTTGAATAACTACTGTAGCACTTTAAGGTTTATTTAGAGTGTAGACTGACTAGCAATGGTCTTTCTCTGAGGGTCACTGTGGACCGGTAGCGTTAAAACTGCTGTCAAAGCAGAGTATATCCACATGCATTGTCTCAGCAATCCCTAAATCAAAGAACTGTAACCCATTTAGGCACGCGGAATAAAAGATGCTACAGAAATCATCTTTGAGATGTCAAAAGACGAAAGGAAAGATTTCTACAGGACGATAGCGTGGGGGCTGAACCGGCCTTTGTTTGCAGTTTACAGAAGAGTGCTGCGCATGTATGACGACAGGAACCACGTGGGAAAGTATGAACGCTTGCGGGGCTGCGTGTTTTCACGCAACTGGGGAAAGAGATGGGGAACTGCCATTTTTTTGAGTTAATTCTTGAAGTGGAGGCAGCCGTGAATTTTTATTGATAATTTTATCCTACAAGTGTTAATATGTGGAGAAACCTCAGAATAGGACTTCCTTAGAAATTAGAAAGCTGAACTACTTTACGTAGATTAACTTGATTGAATTTACTCTGCCAGAGTTTACTTTGTAGAAATTAAAAATTGGGGTGGTTAAAAATGTAGGGAGTGTTAAAAAAAACCTCTAGATTCTTGGATAGTATTTGTTTCCTATTTGATTTAGGAATATAGTATGCCAGGTTAATGATTTCATTTATTTTTAAATAAAACCAGAGTAGAAAATAGCTTAGCAGTGATGAATAGATTTCTGCTAACAGTAGCATTTATGGAAAGGTATCAAAATAGTTGAGTGATTTTGTGATATTGCTGATGCTTTGTCGCTGGGATTTTAGGTGGCATCAGTTTGACCTGAAAGACACTGGTAAGCTCCCAATGCTAGTTTCCTCTAGCCTGTTAGCAGGCTACCCATGAAAATACACTTGAAACCTGAAGGGAATCAACTGAAGGTGTTAGGAAGTTGGACAGAAAGAATTTTTTGGCTCAAGAATGAATGGCTTGGCTAACTTTCAGAAACTTTCCATGCATTACAACAGGTTAAAAAGGGAACAGCCTTATAGAATTTTCAGATAAACGTATTTTTAAACATAAAACAGAACATTGCATTGGCTGTGGAAATAAAGAAAAAGATTGTTAGAGTATCTATGCCTGGTTAGAGAAAAAATAAGATTTTTTTTTTCTCTTTACTATGCACTGTGTTATCCATAAGTCTATTTGGAACAGTTGTATTTTCAGAATTCCTAGACCTAACTGAAATAAAGGAATATCTAAGTAACATGAGGCAGGTAGATACTTTAAATGTTGTATTTCCGTGAGGAAATGATTCAGTATATATGTGTACTATAGCTAAAAGTAATTACTATTTTTTTCTTCTAAGAATTTAGAAGCATTTATTTTAACTTTTAACTCACTTTAAAACACTTGACAAATATTACCCATATGCTGTTTTGTTTCGTGTTCAGATCACTAAATAAAACTGATTTTTGGTAATGTTTTTAGCAGTGTATATTTAATTGATTTCTTTTCCACTGTTCTGAATTTCTAGATACACTCCTGAAGAAATTGAGAAGCTCAAGGAGTAAGTTTTTATTGATTATAATTATTTGGCTTTTTGTCTTATTTTTAACTTTTAAATCTGAAATTTTGAACTTTTTTGTCGGACTGGCATAATTTTATTTGGCAGTTAAAAGCATGAATTTCTGTTAGAAGTTATATATTAGCTATTTCCATAATAGATTAGTCTCCTGTTGTCAGTCACTAGGTGCTTGCTGAGATCACTGATAGGGATTCCAAAAGGAATTAAATGAATGTTTTCGGTGGCCTGGACACTTGATTTAGGGAATTTATTACCAGGATCTAGGGCTTGATATAAAACTGAGCTGGTGAGTGTTGACTCCGTCTGGTAAGGGCTGTGACTCTCCAGATGCATGAGTGCTGCTTCATTGACTGAAGGCTGTTAGTACAGTGTGGTAGACTGTGTGTGTCTGAAGACTGAAAGTAGATCCTTGTTATAAAGTTGTGTTGGGGTTTTAAGAAGAACTTGTTAGGAATGTGCTCCAAAGGAAACACTCTGGGACTTGCCTGGGAAGTGTCAATAATCGGAGGGAAATTTGGTCTTTTTTAAAACCCATATCCAAGTTATCTATTTCTTCTCTGACCCAGGAAAAGGGCAATTGCTGCCTGTTTTGTTTTTTTTTCACCCACAGACAACTGTGGACCCCAATAAAAGGCCATTCTTTCAAACTTTGGCTCTCAAAAGTATTGCTGCCCACAACTTCCAAAAGGGAAGAAGAAGAATGAAGAATAAATGATGAGATTAAAAGGGAGGAAACAGTTGAACCAATTGCTGATTGGCAGACTCTTGTTCTAGGCTCCGGATAAAGCACGGCAATGACTGGGCAACCATAGGGGCGGCCCTAGGAAGAAGTGCCTCTTCTGTCAAAGACCGCTGCCGGCTGATGAAGGACACCTGCAACACAGGTACTGCGTGCTGTGCTCTGCTGTGCTGTGCGGACCGTCTGCCCCTAGAGGGGCTGTGTGCCGGTCACCTTTATTTGAACAGTCATTTCCTGGTCTTTCTATCTATCTATCTAGTTAGATAGATGAAGCCAACTGGGATTTGTGCTTTTAAATCCAGTGTTACTGAACATTGTTAACAAAGACATAGCGACACTTGGTTTTCAGACCATTTAAGTTTAGTATGCTGCAGTTTTGTATCAGTTCAGAACTGCTCCACTGGGGAAAGCTTTGTAGTTTAAGACATACAGAAGTCATTTTGATGTAAGCCCATCTAACTGAACTTAAAACATCAGCCTGTGTTTGTGACAGCTCAGAAAGAACCTGCATGTGTTTCAGAGGTTAAGAATATTTCTATGGATCTCCAACTTGAATTTTATTTTTCATAAATTTATGATTATTAGTATTTCTGTGTCTTGGCCAGGCTACATATAGTTCTTAATATATACAAATGTATTGATGATAAGTATCAAGCTAGTTTGTGTTAAACAGTGGTTTGTAGAAACTGCCCTTTTTTCCACGAGCCTTAATTCCTCTGTAAAACAGGTTAGAGCAGACACTCTAAATCTCCTTTGGTCTTAATGTTCCTAAACAATAATACATGTTCAGGTTTTTAATTAAAAATAAAAGTTCTCAAGTTTAATTTAAGATTCTTAACCATCTTTTTCTTTACCCCTTACTTTAAAATTAAAGTGAAATCAAGAATATGTCCTCTACTCCCTGATGTCATTGCTACCAGTAAGACAGCAAGACCATGAATTTCACCAACTGGCATTCATTCTTGGGTGTGGCTAGCATACGGAATGAAGCAGAAGCTTTATTTGAAGCTCCAGAGGTTCTGTTTGCTTCTGTGGGTACAGAACTCACTTGTTAGCACAGTTTGGGAGAACAGTACCATTCCCTGAGAGCAGCATGAGAGGTGGGCCTGCCAGCTCTCCTCTGGCCTTACAACATGGCTTCTTTTTAAAAGTTCCTTTCTGTTTTTCTGCTCAAGCTTCATTACATAAAAAGGCAAGAGAAACATTAGTTGTTAATAAGCTCAGAGGTTTGGAAAAGATGGAAATGAAAATGCGTATGAAGTTAGTGTCATAATTGACATCGTCACAGTGGCTTGGGGTGGGCTGTACAAATGACGGTATGAACCTCACTTTCTCTGGAGAAGATGAGCTCACAGATGTCACTGCGCGTATTCGTTATCATTCCCTCTTAATAAGACGGCCTCTGAAGTTTATTCCAGTGCTGCTGGCAAGTGGTGAGAATTATTATCCTATCAGTGGGGCCATCAGTGAAGTTCTTCCCACTTTATTATTTCGATATAAAGGACTTGATGTAACTTGAGGATATATAATTCTTTGTTGTTGTTTTAAGTAATAAAAGCCAGTAGAATATAATTCTAGTGAGTATATGTGGTTTCCAACTGAGTTCTGTTACAAAGTAACCCAATCAGCTTAGCTCCTTCTTCATCCTTTGAATTTGAACTTGGACATAGAGGGCTAGATTCAGTAATGGTTGAGAAGAAAACACTGTAATCTGGGTGATTTCCTTTCCAGGGAAATGGACAGAAGAAGAAGAAAAGAGACTTGCGGAAGTGGTTCATGAGTTAACAAGCACGGAGCCAGGTGACATCGTCACACAGGGCGTGTCTTGGGCAGCTGTAGCTGAAAGAGTGGGTACCCGCTCAGAAAAGCAGTGCCGTTCTAAGTGGCTCAACTACCTGAACTGGAAACAGAGTGGGGGTACTGAATGGACCAAGGAAGATGAAATAAATCTCATCCTAAGGTTTGGGTTCCAAATCTTCTAACAACAAAAGCCTGCTTCATTTCTGTAGATGTCTTGATGGACTTTGCTCTTGATTTCCTTGAATGCCTAGTGAAAAACAGCCTTGCCATGGAAAGCCACGTGCAAGACCCTGAGTACCTTATTGAGCTTTTTTTCTTCCTGTCTTGTTGATTTAGTGCCCAGGCAAAGTGCCAGACTGAAGGTGCAGAGACAAAGGCAGTGGCAGTGAGGTTCTCATTGTCCCACCAGTGTGCCTCAGCAACAGTCTATGAGAAGCTAGAGTAAGGGTCTCTTCAGTCCCTGGGTACTGTGCGAGAGGTGGCCATGGAGACTTAGTCTAACAGTCGCACACCATCGGCTTCCATCAGAGGAAACACTTCTGCAGCTTTAAGACACTGGGGAGAGGGCGGGGCAGGTTGGTGTTCACTTTGTTTCAGCCATGGAAACTAATGCACAAACAGGACGTTAAAGTTAGGAGTTACACTAGCCCATGCTAAACATCAAAATCATCAGTCAAGGGAGGAAGTACAGATTATTAAAACCTCACATTTATTGTACTGTTTATTTTATTGTTTTTCTTTTGTTCTATAAGGTTGTTTGTTTGTTTGTTTGGGTTTTTGTTGTTGTTGTTTGTTGTGGGTTTTTTTGTGTTTTTTTTTTTGTTTTGTTTTTTGTTTTTTTTGTTTTTTTTGATTTTCGAGACAGGGTTTCTCTGTAGCTTTTGGATCCTGTCCTGGAACTAGCTCTTGTAGTTCAGGCTAGCCTCGAACTCACAGAGATCCGCCTGCCTCTGCCTCCCGAGTGCTGGGATTAAAGGCGTGCGCCACCACCGCCCAGCTATAAGTTTTTCTCAACTAAGTTATTTTTATATATGGTGAATTTCTAAACAAGTTTTGTTTCTTTATAAATGGAAAGCCCAACCAAGAAATAACTTACTCTAAAAACAAACTATAGCCAGGACTTGGGAGTCTGAGAGTTGGATCTCTGAATTCAGGACAGCTTGATACATAGAGCGAGTTCCAGGACAGCCAGGGCTCCAGAGAAACCCTATGTTGAAACAAAAATAGGAAGCCAAACTGTAAAACATTGCAGCACTGTACAACTCAGCCTGTTCTTCATCCAGTTGTGATTTCTCGTCTGCTCACTTCCCTTCTCAGTGCTGTTCTGCTTCTCGCCATGTACAGTTCAGGGCCAGGGCTGTGCATCTCATTCCTTAGCTCTTACAAACTTATACTGCTTGAGTCCTTTTTCTACCATGGCCCCTCATTGCCACTGCCTACCATTCCCTTTACCTGTACTAAGAGGAGGATTTGTAAATAAATTTAAGGTCTAACAGATTTATTTTATAATCTGTAGGATAGCAGAGCTTGACGTAGCCGATGAAAATGACATCAACTGGGATCTGCTAGCTGAGGGATGGAGCAGTGTCCGCTCACCGCAGTGGCTTCGCAGTAAATGGTGGACCATCAAAAGGCAAATTGCAAACCATAAAGATGTTTCATTTCCTGGTAATGTACTACTTGCTTATAGTATTACTCCTAGAAAGTTAGTGGTTAGAGTCTCTGCCTCAAGTCCAGGCTAGTAGGCTTTTCTGGCAGATTCCATTTAAGCTGCCCTGTTTCCTTTTGTAGCGAGTCCTTGTGATTTGTAAGTCCAGAACCCATAGGGGAGGGCACACTTACACATGTTCATCTTCCACATCAACTGCGAAGAGGAAATAAATTGTACATGGTTTCCTTTAGTAGAAACTGTCCTCAAAAACGAGTTGATTAATTTTAAATACCTTGGCTATATTTATTATTTAGAGAAAAATCTGGTACCCTACATTTTTCTTTTCTTTGTCCTTTTTTTTTTAAGAAACTAGGCTCTCAGGGTTTCCAGGGATCTTAAATGGGATTTGCTTAGAGGTTTGTCATTCCATTGCCTTTTTGCATTTAGGTGCTAATCTGAGTTACAGAGTCTCCTTTAGGTTACCAAACTCATTTCTCTTATGGCACTCTAACTCCAGTTTTTAAAGCAGAATTCAGTGGTGAGGGACTTGACTTGAATTCCCGTTACACAGGGTTGGTTTTGGTTATTGTGAGAGCAGAGGCTGGGCATCATGGTTCACACCTGTAATCCCAGAGCTTAGAAAGCAAAGGCAGGCAGATCACTACAGACTGAGACACTGTCGCCTCACACCCGCCAAAAAGAGCAAGTTCGAGGGTAAGCAAGGCCATGAGAGGACCTTGAGTACATGTGATTGGTAGAAAGAAGACTGCATTGTTCATGTAAAAATAGAAACAGTGTGCTAGCATCACTAGGAAGTAGTTTTCCTGCACAGTTCTGCCTGAAGCCCCGGAACACAGATGTTTATTCCCGTGCCCCTAACAATGTCTACCCACTTCCATTTTGTTCTAATTCTGATGACAAGAACAGTATACTTTTAGTCATTTTAAAGTCTGGGCAGGCATGGTGGCACATGTCTCTAAGTCCAGGCTGCTTGAGGGGCAGAATTATAGGATCACAGGACTAAATTTGGAGACCAACTTGGGCAACATAGCAAGACCACTCCCATCTCCAAAAAAATAATAATAATAATTAATCCCTTTTTAATCTCTTACGGATATTTCCAAAGATTTAGACAGGCTTTAGTTGGAATCTTTTTTTTTTATGATTTTGACAGTTCTCATGTGCAGTGTACAACTCTTTACTCCAAATACTTTCCCTCCTTGCCCTCCTCCCACCCTACTTCCCTTGATGCTTAGCTGGTGGTCTGTCAGAGAGTCATGTTCTTTTTGTCTACCCATCTCCCTTCAGTCTTAATAAAAGGTCTTAAACAGTTACATGAGAACCAAAAAAACAACCCAGTGCTTTTGGAGACTAAATCAGGAGCTGGAGTTCCAAACAGTAATTGCAATTCCAGTGTACAGCATGTTCAGATCAGAGTCGCCCGCTTGGAAGATAATACAGCCATCTCTCCAAGCCCCATGGCAGCGTTGCAGATTCCAGTCCAGATCACCCACGTCTGTAAGTGTTGGCACCTCAAGACTCCTTGCCATTGGGCGTTACCATCTAGTTAATGGCTCCAGTGCCTTAGTCTTCTAGAGTGTTGATGAAAATTGATGAATTGTGAGATCTAAGGAATTTTATGTTTGACTCAGTTAACATTTGCACAAGAATGAATGTGTAACAGGAAGAACTTCAAACACCTAACAGTTTCAAGTATTTCTAAATCATCTTTCTAGATTTTATAGTTAATGATAGGGATTTTTATAGACATTAATCAAATAGGCATCTAAATCAATGATTAGGAGAGAAATTGTTTTCAGTGTGACGTGTCATTTGTAATTTATCCAGAATGAAAACAACACAGGCTTGGATCTGAGGTAGTATATTTTAAAAATGGGATCTTTATAAAGATTGAAAAAAATTTAAGGTAGTAAAGGGCCAGTTTACTTTAGGGAAGTGTTTTTAATCCCAGTTATCTTTGCTTATCACAGTTTTATGCTTAGAAGATTTCAGTAACCCAGCGATATATAGAGAAAAGGTTTCTCACTTCAGCTCTATGTTTACCTTCCTCCCCTTTTCTGACATTTCTTTGCTTTTAGTGACAGAAAAGAAATGAGTTCCAATTCTTGGAACTGTCTTTATTTATCATAAGCCCCCTCGCCCCTTTTTTTGGTGGTGGTGGTGGTCCTACATGATGCTGTTTGCCTGTGAAAAGATTGTTGCCCACAGTATGCACTTTTTTGTTCACATCCGGGCATTCTGAGTAAGTCTTTGCAGAATACCCTCCTATTACAATATGCTTAGTGTTTCTTGACCTCATCTACAAGATGCTGATAGTGCTTTCTGTCATTAGGACAAACAAACATGCACACACACACACTGGGCACCTGTTGATACCATGAGCACCATATATCTGTATATGCAGTGACTATCAAAGGTACCTTTGTGGGGGTGGCACTTGCCTTGCGTGGTGAAGCCCTGGATTTGATCACATGCACCACAAAACAAAGCTGCTTTGGAGACATTTGAACTAATGACATGCCTTACTCTTTATTTGACCCTCCATGTTTTTTTTTTTTTATAGTTTTAGAATTATAGCAGAAGTTCCTAGTCTAAATAGATGAGCTGTTAATGAGTATAAATTGTACATGGAAAAGATTAGCCACCATTAGGATGATACTATCCATTAGGAAGACAGCAAATATTTCATAAATGGAACCTTAATACTCATTCATACCATCTCTTTTTAATAGCTTTTTAAGAGTATTTTATTACTTCCGACAAGATGTGTGAGTATAGCAAGAGTTCTCCACCCCATTCATTATGGTTAGCATTCTGACCCCAGCCTCTTGATTGTGCTCGTTAGACCCCATCAAATATGGTCTTCTGAAAAGAATTACTGTAATATATTCTTTTGGTTTTAAAATTGCTTTTGCTCCTCATAACAACTCTATATAGGAAGTACAGATAAAATCTTTGAATATTAATTTGAATTAAATACAGGGGTCGTGGAAGAGGCAGTGTTACTAGAACTAATACCTAATGTTAGAGACCTCTAGTCCACATCTAGTGCTTACTAAAATTTCCAGAAATTTTTGTTATTCTGTTTCTTTTTCTCTTTCCAGATTAGCCTTGGTGTATTTTTCTTGCTTCCTAACTCTTGAAACACTTTGAGATACACACCAAGAGTTATAGGTTCTGATAATATCTTTCTTATGCTTTATGAGCCCTCTGGTGTCATTATTGCTTTCTATGGCGTGTGAAAGCAACCATATTAAGCTATGGGTGGGCATGACTGTCTAGTAGAACTGACAGTGGGCTGAAGTTAGCTCTTGTGTATGTCTGATCTCTGTGCCATCCCAGAGGAGCCCATTATATAACTTCAGGTTTGCAGGCAAATTGTTCAGTATGTGATTTCCTTCATGACAGCTGATTCCATTGGAGAAATTGCACACAGCATTTTATTATTGTCCTTGTTCTCACTACAGCTTCCACAGACTCCCCGGCTGCTTCTGTTGACTCAGAAACAATAACACTAAACAGCGGAACACTACAGACATTTGAGATTCTTCCAGTGAGTAATCCTCAGATAATAGCTATTGGCTCTTTTTATGCAAAAGAAAGATGAGGTATCTAGATGGAGTTAGAATTCAGAGGCCAACTGGACAGACTTCCACTTTTATGTCATTGTCATGCTTTTTCTCTATATGTACATAAGGCAGTTTTTTTCATCTGAAAATGACAGTAATGGGTAAATGGTATCGATTTGTACTGGCTCAGTCAAACTGATTATTACGAAAAATTAGTGGGCACTTACTTCATGAGCTGTTGGTAATATTTGAGTATGTTGAATAGCTCTTATGCTAGTCACTGTATACAAAATGTTTAGTTCCAGTCCTTAATGGTTATAGTTCTGCAAATTTTGTTAGCTGTAAAAATGTTACCAGTTATCAGGAACTGGGGAGACGGCTCTATAGGTGAAGTGTTTGTTTTGTAAGCACAAAGGACCTGGGATTCCCAGCACCGTTGTAAAGAATCTGGGCGTGGCAGTGTAACTGTATTGCCCCACTGTGGGTAGACCAAGAGTCCACCAAGTCAGTGAGCTGTGTTTCAGTGAGACTGGACAGAGATTGAGGAAGACACCTATGTCGACCTCTGGCCTGCACATGCATTTGCACACATGTGCGCACACTACGTACTCGTCATCAGTGACCAAATTCTAACTGCAAGTTTATCTAAAATAATACAAAACTCATTCCTGAATGCTCAATTTGGGATTTGGAGCTAGCGGTGTGATTACTGTGCTGGGAGGTAGCAGAAGCTGAAGCTTCAGTCAGCCATACAGTTGCTAGGATAAACAAGCATTCGTCCACAGTGTACTAACTTGCTCTTCAATGAGTTAAGTATATTACAGTACATTTTAAGGCTGAACAATGGATTTATCTCTATGTAGCTCCAGAAGTGAAAGAAAATCTCGTGGTTCTCACATACTTGAAATTCCCTAAATAAAGGAATATCTGGATGTGATTCAAGTAAATTTTGGTTGCTTATAAGTGGTAGGGGAAATGGGTCATGACTTAAATGTTCAGGCTTTTTTTTTTTTTTTTTTTTTTCTTTTTTTTGGTTTTTCGAGACAGGGTTTCTCTGTGGTTTTGGAGCCTGTCCTGGAACTAGCTCTTGTAGACCAGGCTGGTCTCGAACTCACAACTCACAGAGATCCGCCTGCCTCTGCCTCCCGAGTGCTGGGATTAAAGGCGTGCTCCACCACCGCCCGGCTCAGCTTTCTTTTAGGGGCAGTGAAAACTCAAGAAGCAAAAGTGCCAGTTCGTGTCCTCCTTCCTAAAGCAAGCCCAGAGTTTGTTCCTATTTTGTTAAGAAAATATAAGCACTCATATTACTTCAAGATTTATTTTGAGTCATGTATTAATACAATAGTTTAGTCAACCTTTCACAGAGGTCGCTAAGATCATTGGAAAACATGGGGATATTTACATTACAATTTGTAACAGTACTAAAATTATAGTGAAGTAGTAATGAAAATAATCTTATGGTTGGGGGTCACCACAACATGAGGAACTGTAGTAAAGGGTCCCAGCATCACGAAGGTTGAGAACCTCTGACCTGCACTGGTGCACACTTGTGGAGACAATGGCCAATACATTGGTTAGGAGAAAAGGACAATAAATGGCTCTCTGCTCACTACTCATTTTTGCCTACACAATAAGACAAGAAAAAGAAATACAAATCGTAAATTCTCATAAATATTACAGTTGTATAGAAACTGAAAATGTAAGGTATTATTATTAATAAAAGAATAAGATCATTAATATGCAAAAGTCCACTGGAGGTTAAAATTTAAGAAACATTTACTTACAATAAGTAATATTTTAAAAGCTATCATTTAGCTAATCATCCAATGGACAGACACTACATATTTTGTGTAGTGTATATAGACATTTTTATGTATGATGTCCAGGAAAAATATTCTAAAATAGTCAGAAAAATATGCAAAAAGCAAAGAGTCAACAAATTACAAAAATAAAAATAGAATAGAAAGTCATCCAATGGGATAAAATGCTTCCTATGTCCCTGTCGATAACACTCAGAAATCCTTAACAGAAAAGATTCCCACAAAAGAACTACAGTCAGGAAAAGCTTTCAAAAGTTTTCATAACTCTCTTCATAATCCAGAAGATGGATGTAAAAGTTCTTTGTAGATGATATTTAATGTTCAGCTGTGTGGGGCTGGAGAGATGGCTCAGAGGTTAAGAGCACTGGCTGCTCTTCCAGAGGTCCTGAGTTCAATTCCCAGCAACCACATGGTGGCTCACAGCCATCTGTAATGAGATCTGGCGCCCTCCTCTGGCGTGCGGTCATACATCGAGGCAGAATGTTGTATACATAATAAATAAATAAATCTTTAAAAAAAATGTTCAGCTGTGTGAATAAAATACACAATAAAATCACTATAGAGAAAAAAATGGTTTAGTCAACATACTTTAGCTAAATCCCTTGAAGATTCTATTTCCATCTTTGGACTTGAGACCGTGGTGATCTCACAGTAGGAATGTACAGTATACTAAACACTGATAGCGACTGAACTTCTTTGGACTTGAGATTAGTGACCTCATAGTAGGAATACATAGTGTGTTAATACTGATTGGGACAACTTTACGCTTGTTTATTTTGTCTTGGAGAAAGGCTGTTAAGTTACCATAGTGGCATTCCGTTTCAAAAACCAAGTTCATTCCCCACCTTCTTATTTGGCACCCTCTGTGGATAATACTATGCACAAACAGTAGTAATTTTGAACTATATAACTTTTTCACACTTAAGTGTCTGTGACTATATACAGTATTAGCACTGATTCCTAGCTATCTGTGATAAATACTGATAACCTTTAGAAAAAGGCTTGGTTTTCACTTTGGGGAAAGCAGAGAAAAACTGAGTTCCCAGTGGTGGTGGACACTTTAATAGTCATTTCTAATTCTACCAACCCTTCCCATGAAACATATGTATTATTTCCGTGTTAGCAGTAAGAAATCCTGTAGGGATCCAGGACACAGGAAAGACATTTTGGCCAAGATAATATTGGACTGAAAAACAGCTTCCCCAGCCCTCCCTAAAGTACAAAATACTTAATCTGCAGCTTATTAAGATAACCTGGACTAATATAGACACTTAAATAGTTTAAATCCTATTCTATCACTATAAAATCTTAAAAGATAAATATATTGCTAGTTGACAACCTATTCAAATGGCATCTTCATTTTCCTTAATACATGAGTGTTTCCTAAAATTATTCCATGATAAAAACGTTTCAAGTAAATAAACAGCACAGTGTTCCTTTTGAAAACCGTGGTGTCCGTCTGTGTTAGTGCAGCTCACTATTGGGTGGGGGGTGCATGCCTTGGTGCTGACGGAGGTCCAAGGATAGCTTGTGATACTGTTCTCTTCCACTTTGTGGGGCCTGAGGATCTAACTCAAGTTCGGTGGCAAGTGCCTTGACCCACTGAGACATTTTGCTGTTTTTTTTTTTTTTTTTTTTTTTTTTATTTACCACAGAGGAAAGTTTAAAAAGATGATTGAGAATTGAGATCCTACATTGCCTATGGTAGTTCTAGGTAGAAGCTACTGTTTTGGTGCTTAATTGAAACCAGAACTAGAAATGCAAGGAACAAAAGACATGATAAATGTTTTACTCAGATATTTCAAACAGTGTATATAATGAAGAGTATTCTCTTTGTCATGTGTACCTTCATGATTGGTTAGTATGCTGCTAGCTACTAAATTCAAATTAATTTTAAATGCAGATGTAGACTAAATCCATAGGTTTTGTACCTGTGTTGAACCTCTTTTTCTTTTTTAGTCTTTCCATTTACAGCCCACTGGTACTCCGGGCACCTACCTTCTTCAGACAAGCTCAAGCCAAGGCCTTCCCCTAACTCTGACCACAAGTCCCACAGTAACCCTGGCGGCTGCTCCTGCTTCACCTGAACAGATCATTGTTCATGCTTTATCCGTATGTCATGTGATTTCCGGGGCCTATTGTGGGTCAGGATTAGTTGATAGAAATCTGAAGTCATTTGGGTGGGTATCAGAGTACTTCTTGTTTGATTTGCGATGCAGTATTTTGCACCGAATTCTTCACTGGGTACATGTCGAGTCTCCACTATTGTCTCTTATTAGATGCATATCCATCCAAGCAGGGAATTTACAAGAGGAAGGGACTCCATGGGAAGTAACAGATTCTAGAAAGTGATGAAGTAGTTGCAGAGGTGAAAGGTATGGGAAGGGAGGTTACTAGCTCCTGTCACTGGCAGTGTCCTTTACTATTTTACAGCCAGAACATGTGTTGAACACCAGTGACAATGTCACCGTGCAGTGTCACACTCCCAGAGTTATTATTCAGACTGTTGCTGCGGAAGACTTCACTTCTTCCATACCCCAAGGAGAACTGACAGCCGATAGTGACCTGCACGCATCCGATTTTCCTGAGCCTCCAGATGCGCTAGAAGCAGACACGTTCCCAGACGAAATTCCTCGGCCCAAGATGTCTATACAGCCGTCATTTAATACTCACGTGTCTAAGTTCAGCAACCAGAATAGCACAGAACTGATGAACAGCGTTATGGTCAGAACAGAGGAAGAAATGGCCGACACTGACCTCAAGCAGGAAGAACCGCCTTCTGACTTAGCCAGTGCTTACGTTTCTGAGGTAAGCTGTGTAGGTGACTGCAGCCTATGATACGAGTTTTGCCTCGGCCTTCCTAATGCTGCAACCTCCTGTTGTGGCGACCCCAACCATAACATTATTGCATTGCTACGTCATAACTGTCATCTTGCTACTGCTATGAATCTAAATGTAATATCTGATACGTGACCCCACAGGGTTCGCAACCACCCAGTTTGAGAACCACTGCTCCCGTAGCCTTTTCTCTTTAAAATCACAAAGTGCAAACTCAGAAGGTACCAGTGGACTAGCTTTTGTTGCTGGATGTGCCTGAGCATAGTTCCTCGCTGAAGTGCACCCTCTCCATAGGCAACAGAGTGAGCGGCCTTTGTTAGCATCCTCTCCTGGAACACTTTTGGGTGGTATGGGTAATAATAGATTCCAAATACATCCCACAGTACAACGTAATTTTCTCTTTGTCAATGACATTGGATAATTTATTGGTTTAAGATCCTTTTTATCAATATTCATTACATTATGAGATTATTGAGGTTCATAGACCCTCATCTTCTTAAGGTCTTGATGTTTATGTTCTAATTTTTAAATGAAGGGCATTTGAGCGCTAAGTGCTAACAGACCTGGATGTACTTGGGGAATGTAAGTCTATCTTTTTTGTTTCCTTTTTTTTAAATTATTATTTAGGATTTAGAATCTCCCACCATAGTACACCAAGTTCATCAAACAATTGATGATGAAACAATACTTATCGTTCCTTCACCACATGGCTTTATCCAAGCATCTGACGTCATAGATACTGAATCTGTCTTGCCTTTGACAACACTAACAGGTACTGTACTAAGACTTTTAAAAAAAAAAAATTATTTATTATGTATACAATATTCTGTGTGTATGCCTGCAGGCCAGGAGAGGGCACCAGACCTCATTACAGATGGTTGTGAGTCACCATGTGGTTGCTGGGAATTGAACTCAGGACATTTGGAAGAGCAGGCCATGCTCTTAACCTCTGAGCCATCTCTCCAGCCCCTGTACTAAGACTCTTAATCATGAGCCTGGTAAACAATAAGGGGAAAACTCAGACGGTTTTATCCAGTCATGTTAATCTCTTGATCTCTCGGTGTTCCTTGTAGGCTATAATGTTAATAAAAGACTTAGACTGGATAATAAGCAAATACATTTATTACTAACTTTATTTAAACTTATTTCAGATCCCATATTTCAACATCATCAGGAAGAATCAAATATGATTGGATCGTCTTTAGGCAGTCCTGTTTCTGAAGACTCAAAGGATGTTGAGGACTTGGTAAACTGTCACTAGGTTATTAGAGACAGCACTTCAAGTAAAAGAAGCGGCATTGCTGATTATATTTTCTCCAAAGACAGGAGCAGTCCCAAGAGTTTTGGTTGCCATTCCTCTGGCTTGTACGTAGCTGCTGTGCTTAAGCCGTGCACATTGTTGCTGCTGTTACTTTTTACCTCCGTTAAAGTTATCATCTGAGGTCCAATTTATGACAATGTGTTAATGGAGTATAGGAAGTTTTAATTGCCCAGATCTGTTCAGTTTTCTATCAAGAGGGAGTTGCATTCACTGTAGCTACTTAAATCACCAAAGCTTACCTGCTCTGGTTTTTTACACGCAGTAACACTCATCTCTGCAGTTAGACACTGTATTCTGTCCAGACTCAATTTGGCCTGGTTATAGTTCAGGTTATACTATCAACATGGTCCAGCTTAATCAGCAGTGACCTTCAGAAAGATTGTCTTAGGAGTTTAAGACAAGACCAACATTTATATGAGAAAATGGGAAGTGGTTGTGAAGGTTACTCTGGTTACCCCATTGCTGGCAGTGGGAGCTGAGAGGCAGGGTAAAGAGGAAAGCATTAATTAAAGAGTCAAGAAAATTCACTACAGGTCTTTGATCTTTAACTCTTAAAGGGAAGGTAGTGAAGTAATGAAACCCACTATAGCAAAGCAGTTATCTCCCCTCATCAGAGACAGCCAGTACTCTACAGTTAGCACTTTGAAGTCATTCAGTGAGGGGAGGGATAGCACCTGTGTTTGAGAACCATGACTTTACTACATGGTTTACTAAAATAGCTGAGGGGGATTAGAGTTTGATGTTCACTTAGTGCATTACCTGTTGGGGGTACAGGATAGCTTCTCCCTCAGGCACTTTCAACAAACAGAATTCGCTTCTGTATCAAGAGTCATTCCTAAGGGCAACGCCAAAACAAGCCGAGAGGGCTTTAATGATATGGTCTTACAGAAAAGTCAAAACAAAGAGCCTTGTATAAATTATTTTATTTATTATTGTAATTAGATCTTCACAATCAGAGTTGTCTTTTCACTATCTGTTTTATTAATGTGAAACTGTAGTAATAAGCAAAAGTTGGTTGCCTAGGGAACAATAATTGTATATTCAGTTTAACAGAAATAAAAGAGTATTTGTCTTAAAATGAAAGATTTGAGCCGTGCACTTAAAGTGTAAAAAAAATTATTTTCAAAAGTGAAAATACTTTGTCATTTGAGGGCTGGAATGTTTCAGCTTCTTAAAGGAAAGCAGAGATCTAGGATACAGCTCCCTTGCAAGAGGGAGCTCAGAGTTACAGTAAACATGGAAATCATGTGCAGACTTCGGAGAGGTTCTTTCAGCATACTTGTCCAGCCCTTGATCCCCATAGATAGAGTCCTGGTGAGTACTCTGGGCTGCTTCACCTTCCCACGTCGTGGAAGTACAAGTTCGCACATATACACAACATGACGATAGAAAATAAGATGTAGTAAATTAGATTTCTAAATTTCGGTTCTAAATCTCCTTGCCGATACCAGTAGATCTAAAAGAAGGATCAAAATAAAAATTTAAGTAATGACCAACTCTTGCAATGTAAAATACAACTAATTCTTTTTATTTGGATATCATAGAATTTATTGACCTGGAATTGTCTTCAGTTACTCATTCCTGAGGCCAATGCAGCCATAATTCTTTATGATTCAGATAGTACTACACGTGTTTCCATGATACAAGATCATATATATTCCTATTTTTTGTGATGTATTTGGTCCTGTGATCAAAGTATTATACCAATCACACTAGGTAAAAACATGTTATCTGGATATATTTTTAATATATTTTAATTACTTGAGAGGAGGGTTCTTAGATTTATGTGATCAATTCAGATAGGAGAGAGCTTATGTAAGTAAATACATAATTTAACTATCTCAACCTTGGTCACTCAGGACTGCAGAACATAGGCGACAAGAACACTTACAAGTAGATTTGATCTGTGACTAGTTCTACTTAAGTGATATGGCTTAAAAGTTACATGGGTTTTGAACAATTTAAGGATTTACTTTAAAAAAAAACTTAGTACTTTTTAAAAAATAGTGTTGGAGCTCAAACCCAGGGTCTTCTTGCTTGTGAGAGAATCTCTCCCACTGAAATACAACTTCACCCCAAGTGAGGTTTCATGAATTGAAAGGCAAAACCAACAGATACCTCCAAATAACCATCTTTTAGGGGTGGGTGTTTTAGCACATGCTGGGTCTGTATTATAGCCATCTTATTACAGATAGAACTACAACTTGATAAATATGTTTCCGGGGAAATGTGATGTTAATTGTCTTCATTTTGGGAAGAACACAAATCCAAGTGGACCGATATTACCAGAAGTTATCTAGGGTGTTGTGCAAGACTGTTGAACCCTATGTATAGTTGCTGTGTACAGGCAAGTCCCATCTGACTTTGCACAATTTGAAGTATTATGGCAATTCTTAAACTTTCATGTCTACTTATCGAGGAAACAGTTTTCTTCGGGCTTTTTAACTTTGGGATTGAGGAGAAAGGGTAATTCTGGAAAAGGGTAATTCTGATTACCCTTGGTAAATCCTTGGAGATGTGGGGTAAAAGGAGAGATGCCCTTTTATATAGACCCAGGAGCTAGAAATCTGCCCTAAGCACAACCATATTCGGCTCTTACAAACACTTTAATTCTATGGTACTCACAAGTATGCAGGCAGTAATACTACTCAAAAAGATGCAGACAGCAAAAAATACATTCAGTGGTTTGGGAGGTAGTTGAGGGAAAACAAAAGCACTGATCAGTGTCACCTGTATGGAGAGACATGTAAGAGTAATTCCAAGGTGTGGTCAGACTGCAGCAAGGCAGAGTTAGACATTCTGCGTCATGAAATCATGTCCAAGTATTTGACACTTTCCCAGCAAGTACAAAAGAAGGCAAACCAACCTCAAAAAGAAACCTCTCCATTAACAGAGATTAGCAGTCATATAAATCCCGTTCCCAAGCTTAGTAATTACTAGGAAAAGATCTGATTATATTGGAATTGTAATTTTCCCTACCTAAAGTGAGTAAAGCTCACTTTGGAGAACAAACACTAAAATTGGGACAGTATGCAAATTAGGATGGCCCCTGCAAATCTGAGAATCGTTCACAATGTCTCCAGTGAAATGGTGTGGCACACACTCATGTACAAAGCTGTGGTTACCTTTGTATTTGTTTTCAGCATTGCCAAAATGCCAGGGGAAACTAAATTACAAAATTAGGAAAAAAGTTAATATACACTGGTTTGACTTAGTTTTATGAAAAAAATACCATAAGATAGGTTTCTAATCCCCATTTTGTTTCTACCTTGTATTAAAAAGCGGTGGTGGCGCACGCCTTTAATCCCAGCACTTGGGAGGCAGAGGCAGGCGGATCTCTGTGAGTTCGAGACCAGCCTGGTCTACAGAGCTAGTTCCAGGACAGGCTCGAAAGCCACAGAGAAACCTTGTCTCGAAAAACCAAAAAAAAAAAAAAAGCAATGGAAAATTGTTCTCTTAGCAAATTTTAGTCTTGGTTATCACATTTTGTAAACTGTAGCTTTTTTCCTTTGATAGGCAGATACAGAATGTGTATCATACATACTCAGATGTGCTAATTAACATCTACTGTGTGAATCTTTGCAAACCTGGTCAGAGTAAACTTAAGGCACTAAAAGAAACAGAAGAGGTGACAGTCAGCCATTGCCACGATCAGTTTTACAGATTCACTTAGGCAGGAAATCATGGCCAACTCAATTGACTGACTTACTCTTTCGAACTTGACTATGACTGGAATATCTATATGTTCATACGTCTTTTGTTTGGGGAAGATTGATAGTAAAGTTCTCAAAACTGGCCAGGAGTATAAATGCAAAAAGAAGATACTTACTAGAATCAATAAGGTGGTTAAGCTGCCAACAACTAAATTGATGATTCGATCCTGAAAGAGACAAGAGTTTGTTAGCACATAACTTGGATTCGGCTGCTGCCAGAATGGAAGCTGGAATCTTATAGAATCAAGAGACCAAGAGCTGGGCCTCTGACGTCCACCAAAGAAAGCTGTGCTAGTAAAAACGTACAAAAGCTTCTGGGCAATGAGGCCAACTGAGGAGCGCATGTACGACTGGGAATGATATCAGGAGGAATGGTATTCAGGTTGCCAGTCTTAGCCTTGGCACCAGACTGGTCTAGACGTATGTAAGTGACAAAGGAGGTGGCTTTGTCTACCTGAAAATACTTGGTATTGTTAGAAAGGACGGGAGTGCCATGCTGGACAAAGTCCAGTTTTTACTGTTTTTCTCCAACTTAGTAAGACTTCAGTAATATAAACGAAGAATTGTTTGAAGAGCCAAGTGCCCTGTCCATTAAGTTATCTTGTCGTTTTTCAGCCCTAAGCCAGCCAATTCTATAGAATATTAAATCGGGGGGGGGGGACCTAAATTTCACAGGCCAGGGTAAACTTGGACCAGTGTGTTTTAAACTACTCGCCAAAAATTAGAGGTAACTTGGAAACCAAGCGTAACTATGCTACAAAGTCATAAGGTCAGTGAGTTTTGTAGAATTATAGAACAAAAGGCTAGAGTTACACTCAGTAGTACACACCTGCCTGGCATGTACAGGGCCCTAGGCTTCATCCCCCAACACCCCCATCCCAAAAGAAAAGAAATCGTATATAAAACAAGGTTGGGGCTAAGACTTGACCAGGAGACATAGCCACTGAGAACAATGAGAAGCCAAAGCTGAGGCATGAACTTGTATAACTTGTATTTATGGAGCAGGGGCTACTGGGATTCAGCCTTCACTCTGGCCCTTGAAAGACTGTTTTAGTATTAACATAAGGGGGAAACAGCAACAAACCACAACCTCTCTTCCAAATTCTCTACTTTTGAAAAACTACAAATTAAAGTGGTAGGCAAAGCTGGAGAGCCGGAGAATCAGTTTGCAGTAGGCCTGACCCACGCAAGGACAAACCACACCTCTCCATATGAAGGCCAATGATCAAAGGTTGGAAGGAAAAGCTAAACTACAAACACCCTAACTACACTAAGAACTCAACCACAGCCCATCAGAAATCAATACCATTCCTTAAGGATGAGACCTGGGGGCAATCACTTAGTATCTTCCTGCCACACACTTGTGAACGTTTCACCTGTCTATTCTGAGAGTATCTGCTCTTCGAGATTTGCACACATTTACTGTGGGTCTTCACACCCAACAGCTGTCACCAACAGAGGTGTAAACAGCCAAGGTAAGTCACAGTTTCCAAATGTCATAGCAGCTTGTCTGCCAAAACCAGGAGTAACAAAAACAACCAATGGAGGGAAACTGACCAGACTTTCACAAAGCTTCTGAAACTAGGGATGAGGGGACCGGGGAGATGGTTTAGTCCGTAAAGTGCCTGACATATAAGCCAGAGGAACTGAGTTTGGCTCAAACCCCAGCACTCACATAAAAAGCTGGACGAGCTGCCTGGAGAGATGAGCTCACAAGGACCTGTAACTGTGGCTCCAGGCGATTTGACACCCTCTGCTGGCCTCTGGTCAGTTTCTTAAAGAATGAATATATCTATACGTCCTCTCCCAGGAGTTGATGGGAGACAGGTAGGTCTGTAGAGTTCAATGGCCAGCCAGAGCAGCTGAATTAATAAGAGACCTTATTTCAAAAGAATATACAGAATGATAAACATTGAACATCAAACCTCTGGCCTCCAGTGTGTGCATACATACATACACTACACATACATACATCTAAGGATGAAGCTGCAGTATGACTTGTACATGGGGAAGGAGGCTCAGGAAAATAAAAATACCAAGGTCTGTAATTCTAAGGTAAAGAAACAGGTTGTCAGGCCTGTACACCCCAAAAGCTCCTATTGATCTTAACATTCCTTGCTACACAGAATATCCTATAAGCCACTACTGTTGTAGACAAAGCTGTCAAGTGACAGATGGCTCCTCACAAAGCCTATTAGTAGCATATCCTATCAGCCTATTAAGAATAGCATAACTGCTTTGTTCACGGTAATGAGAATACACCTAAATTTCCCTACCTGGCTTCTAGATAGTCAATCACCATCATCTTGTGCATCTCCCTGAATTAACAATTACTCAGCTAAAAAGCAGTACTCTCAGTTGTTCCTAGAAGGATATAAACTACTCAGCATGTGGCAGAAAGGCTTTTTTTTAAATCTATTTATTTATTATGTATGCAATGTTCTGTCTGTGTGTCTGCCTGCAGCCAGAAGAGGGCATCAGATCTCATTTCAGATGGTTAATGAGCCACCATGTGGTTGCTGGGAATTGAACTCAGGACCTTTGGAAGAGCAGGCAATGCTCTTAACCTCTGAGCCATCTCTCCAGCCCCCAGAAAGGCTTCTTAACAGTGTTCTTTCTCCCAGCCAGTACGTGGCCTTCAGGTCTCCTGCTACAGACAACCACAGATCCAGGCCAGAACCACCGAGTTCATCTGAAACTTTCACTTGTAATGCTGTATCCAAACCCTGGCTACTCCGATATGGAATGTGGTCCAGTTACATTAGCCTCACCTAAGTAAGAACCCATTTAAATGCAAAATCAAACCCTGCTTCAGATATGCTGAGTCAGAAAATATTTTTAAGAAGATCTCCTGGTATGAACTTTGAACTAACCATTTTTGAGAGTCCAAGCTTAGGGTAACAATCCATTGCTTGAGACAGATATTCCAGAGCCCAGCATGTTCTAGGTTCCAATCTCAAAGGACAGAACGATTCACTCACTAGTTAGTTATGGCGTCACAGGGCATTTAAAGAAGAGTGTGCCCCCAAATTGAGCTAAATTGTACAGAGAGATGAACGTTGCATTTAAACTTTATAAGAGAAACAAACTCAAAAGTTTTTCTGGGTCTGAAGCTGGTATTAGTTTTACCAGAAACTACCTTTCTCCCACACCACCACCCCCCCCCCCCAGTTTTATTTTTATCCTATGTCTTAGCTTACTCTGACACTGTCTAGCTATGTAACCCTACATGGAAACCCCTTAAAGCCCTATCTTGTTTGATAGACCAACATGGGCAAAGTGATCGTTTCCACAATTTACAGTTGTGAATCCACTTCAGCCTACACTCGAGTCAGAGCAGGCCCAGTCACCTTGTAACTAAAAAGTCCCCAATCTTGCCTGGTCAGTCATCGTCCAGCAAGCACACGGATCAAAACGGTAAAGGCCCTCGGACTGACGAAACTCGGGTACTGATGGCTTTTGAAGGACATTGGCAGTCACATCCTGAGGAACCAGTAGCCAGCGGCTGCCATCCCCTCTGGCTGGCCATCCCCGTTGCTATAGAGTTCAGAATGCTAGCAAGCACTGGGTTCAGTCTTCGTTTCCATGGCAAATCCTGCTTTATCTACTCCCAAAGCAGATTTTGTCCTAAACCCTAAACACAAGTAACAATAAGAAGATGAAGGCAAGAATTCTAAAGGGGCTTAGAGAACATCAAAAGGTGGGAAGGGGCAAGAGAATTAAGAAGGAAATTGCCTATGCGATCGTTTCTGGTTTAAATTTAAGTCTAGTTCAATCATCTTCCTTTACTCTTTTTCCATGGCTTCAGTTACCTGTGGTCAACAATCCAAAAATACCAAAAGGGAAATACCAAAAATAAACAATTTATTTTTTCAACTGAATATTCTGAGCATATATATATATTCTTTCCATGGTACTGAGACTACATAATACCCATGCTGTCTGACATCGGCAACACAGCTGCAGCATTTGTGTTCAACACTTTAACTTAACAGAGCGAAGCTGACAATTCAGATGCTGTCACAGAAAAGCCAGAGATGCTAGAACTTACAGGGGGAGGGTTACTACAATTAGTAACGTCACAGTAGAAACACCTGTGCCAAGCTCTGCAAAGGGGAAAGATTATGTTCATTTACTGTTACACCTCAAGCAGTAAGTTACAGCCACAGTATATGGTCTTAGCTACCTGATTCAGATTATTTTGCAGTTCGGGGTTTTAATTCTCACTAGTCAAAGTAGCCATCGTGCTAGATCATTTATTAGGCAAACTTCTGGCCCTAGGCTAATTTTTTGCATGATAAACACATGGACATAGGAGATGCAACATTTCATAAACAGACAGTTCTCATGTTGGTCCATAAAGTCAGCTAAAGACGTGACAGCTACATTCCCAAATTAGTGAACTGTAATTTGGGAAGTGGAATACCACTCCTCAATCCAACTGCCCGTCCTCCAGAGCTAAACTCCAAACATCACTTCCACTATTAACTCTCAGGAGAGACATTCCCACTTCAAGACCCCCACATATCACCCAGATTCTACACTTCCTACATCAAAGTAAGATACACTACCTGTGTGCTTCTCTGACACCGACAGTTATTAACAGTGGGAGAGCAGGCCTCTCCTTCAGCAATTTCCCTAATGCCTGAGAATGCACATCTCTCTCACCTGGGACCAAACCTGTCACAACTCAATGCAACGTCGTTGCCTGTAGGATGAGCATGTAGCAGAACAGAGGAAGCTGTGGCCTGGTCCTGCCCTCAGGCCCAGTATCCTCTCAAGTGCTTCCAGAATATGCTATTGTTCTCAAGGAAACAGCAATAACAAACTCTGGGGACCGCATGGGTCAACATCCTCCTGGCTTTATTACAAGGTCAGTCTCTGCTGGAGCAGGAAAAGGCAGTGACCAGGAAGGCTTCATCCACAGGCTCTTATGCAGTGTGTGCAGCGTTCTCGGGGAGGAAACCACAGGAAAGGAGGAGAACAAGAATGCCATACATTCTCCACACACTCTTGGAGGCAGGGCTGGAGGTTGCCCTGTAGTGACCCCCTTTCCCAGGTGTGTCTCCACACCGTTCCTTTTTCTCCACCTCAAAACTGTGTGATACAAACTAACTTCCCTGTCAACCACTTAAGGCTCTCGGAGATGCTACTGGTCTCCAAACCTCGGCAGAACACGTCACTACTCAGTGTACTAATCCTAGACTCGGAGAGACAAGGCTTCACGGGGCCAGACATTTTGTTTTTTGGAGTAGCATAACTTTTTTTTAATTGATTTTTATTGAGCTTTATACTTTTCTCTGCTCCCCTCCCTGCCTCTCCCCTCCTCCCTTCAACCCTGCCCCAAAGTCCCCATGCTCCCAATTTGGAGTAGCATAACTTTCAATCATAGCAACTTCCTCCCTTCCTCATTTCAACTACTAGCTATGCCAAATCGTTTCCCCCTCCTCCTGCCCCCAAAACTGGACCACATTTACTAACCAGAACATAACCAATCTGCTGCTGCAACACTGACTTGAGGACCTCCTTCAGACTAACTGTAACTTCAAAAATGTACAGATTACTCCCTGGAGGATGCACCTGGGGAAGCCTGGGTCATGTGACCCAACCCCCCCCCCCAACCACTGGGCACTGGCACTAAGCCTTGCTCTGGATATGTCTAAACTACCTAAGAACTAGACTCATCTCTTCCTCCACGTGTCAAAGTTGGTAAGGCCAAGCCTTTTTCACTCTGACACTGAGCCACTTCATAGAATGGAAGACCAGCCCAAGTTTGGACCATGGCACACGCTCTCACCACCCTCCGAGAAGAGCACCTTTTTCTAATTCAAAACAAACCAAGCCATGTCCCTGTGGGGGCTGCAGTGGTTAGAGCGCCTTCATTGTAGCTCATCGGATTCCTCTGCCAAGCATTAATACCCAGGACTTACCAAGATGGTTATTACATGCTAAAGGCAGAAACGGGGCTGACTACAGATTCGTGTTGTCTATCCTCAGCTAGTCCTTCACTGTGGTCCACCGGCATTTTGAGTTGACTGCTTCTGACCTCTCCAGAAAGTGCCTGGAAGCTCTCCCACCTCAGATTCTCAGTCTTATTCTTGAACACAGTTATCAGTCATCCCCAGAAAACAAAATGCTAGCAGAGAAAGGAATGCTCCCACCTCCATTCCTGCCTCACTGGAAGTGGCGGAACCCGTTCCCTTCCTTAGCCCCCCACCTCCATTTCATCCGTTCACTTGTTCTCACTGAGGAACACCGCTGGCCTTAAAATCTCAAGTCCCTCCAACATCAGAGGACCTTCATTCTACCATGCTTCCTGCTTGGATTTTCAGATTTCTCGTTCTGCTTTTTCTACTGACTAAGAATATGTAACAGAAAATGGAGAGTGAACGGAGTATGGGGCGGGGTCATGAGCATCCCCCTGGGGGGCAGAGCATCACTCTGGGGTGTGGGATGTGAAAAGCCCTTTTCAAGGAAAAGCAAGGCAACGCGCAAGGAGCCAGAGGGGGGGGTGTTGCAAACAAATCTATGCAGCAATGGCCAGAAGAGCTGCGAAGCTCGGAGAGCACCATCCTCTTCAAAGTTAAGGTGGAAACAACCCCAGGGCTGATATAAGAAGTATCCTCTTTAGAGTCTGGCGTGGTGCTGCACACCTTTACTCCCTGCACTTGAGAGGCAGAGGCTAGTGGATCTCTGAGATCTACAGAGCAAGTTCCAGGACAGCCAGGGATACTGAGAAACCCTGTCTGGGGGAAAAGAGGAGAGGGACAGGGAGGAAAAGGGGGGACATCATCTTCAGGAAGGTACAGGTGCCATCCTGCATGGGATCAGCAACCCTCATAGCTTTCTCTTGCCCTCCCACTCTTCATTATGTTGAGAACATAGCATTACTCCCCTCTTGGGGAAGCACCCCCACCAATCTTACTGCTGCTTTTGTCTTGGACTTCCCAACCTTTAGAACAGTGAGAAAATAAGTTTCTGTCCTTTACAAATTACCAGCGGCATCTTGTTCCGGGAGCACCAGTGTACTAAGAACAAAAGGACCACGTAGAGCCTAATAAGCCATAGTAAGAGAAAAAAGAAGATTCGATCTTCCCTGGCCCAGCACACTTTCTAGGACGCAGTCGTGAACTTCACGGATATGCACTGGACCCTTTGAGATCTGCTATCACCATGCCCAGTTAAAACCCTACTCATGCTTCTAGGTCAGGACTCAACAGTCTGACCTGACATCCTTGAGAACTCCAGCTAGGAAAGGGTGCATTCTGACACCTATCAGTGCTTAGCTGCCTATCCCACACCTCCATCAATACCTCTGAATGCTGGGTATCCTTCTAGTAAGGAAGCAGAGCAAGGCGTCAGCAGGCAGAGCCCACCAGCAGAACCTTGCACTGCTACCCAGCGTGCGGAAGGCAGACCTAAGCCACAGCCTTCTTTCACGGTTCTCAAACTTGAGGACTTTCAGGCTGTAGGTTAGAGATGGATTTTCAGAAATTACTTGGCTTTCTTCCAGTTGCTGAGGAAAACTTCCTGTCACTCAAGCTCTAGAAATGGCTAGGTAAGACAGCCCTGAGGGAAAAATCCCTGAAGGGCTCCTGCAGCAGGATGACGGAAGAGTCCTTGTGCCCTGTCCGTGATCTCTACCTAAGTGGGATCTTCCCCTTGTATGGTCATGAGAGCCAACCAGAGGGGCAAACGACATGCAGGAGTGGAAGATGAGACTTCCCGCCTCACTCTAACTCTAACTCATTCCTAACTCTAGGGAATAGTGACCTCTGCCTGTTGGTGCAGCCTTTCTGAGACTTCCCAGAGAGACAGCAAACTCTGAACAGAACTGTAAGCAGGGGGGATGGAAGAGGGGTTTCAAGAATGCAGGTGGCCAGGTATGGTGGGCATTCCTTTAACACAGGCTCAGGGGGCAGAGGCAGGCTGATCTCTCTGAGTTTGAAGCAAGCCTGTTCCTCACAGTTTGACCACAGCCAAGGCTATGCAGATCCTGTCTCAAAAGAGTAAAATAAAAATACAACCCCTCTGACACCTTCACGTTTTGCACTGCTACGTGTGAACATGAATACAAAATTCCCTCTTTATTTTGATCAAGAAAAAGTTACTTCACAGACATTTATTAATGTCCCCTGATTTCACCATATTCATACTCTGAAGCATAGTTAGGTTATATTTTTGTACACTCATCCAACCAGAGTCTCCTCACAGATAACTGAAAAAGATGAGGTTCACTGAAGCACCGTTTGTGGAAATCAAAGTAAAGGTGGAGCGCGAACAGTCTCCATGTTTGGTACGCACAGAAGCACACTGATGATGCTCAGAATGGCAGACAGAGGAAACACTAGGCGGAGCCTGACAGACCAGACTCACACACCTCTTCAGCATGCACCTACCACTAGGTTCATAAATCACTTCACTTTCAAAATGCAGCCTTCCAATTGTGTACAACTTGCTAGGTTATTGTAAGGATTAGGAAATAAAAGTCCTTACAAGACAACAGTTGTCACTCCGTGGTTTTACCACAGTGGTCTATTCAGGCCGCCATGTCTAATGGGAAGTCTTTAATGATTGATTACACTCCTCAGAGCTGAATAGGGAACTGAGCTGACTCCTCCATGCTTGGCCACAATTTCTAAAGTCACCAGCAATTTTCAGTTCATTTCATTCCCATAAGGACATTCAAGATTGTCAACAATCTGAGCTCAGAAAATACCATTACCACAACCTGCCCCCGACCATAAGAAAAATAATGATTCAGTTCATGAGAACCAGGCAATTACCACACCTGAGCAGAACTCCGGTCTTCCCAGAGAACCATTAAAGTGTCTGCGAGGCTGGGCTCCGTTTGTTTCTTACACAATCCCGTACTATTCACCCATTTTCTACCGGCCTCTGCTATGCATTCCTCAACAGGAAGAGAGGCAGTAATTGAATTGCCTGAGAGTTGAAAACACCACTTCAGTGTACCCGAGCTTCTGAACAGAAGAAGCCTTTGCCTTCTGTTGTTTTAGAATCGCCCAAGAATACAGGTTATCACTTAAAACTTAATATACTTAAAACCATACACAGAATCAGTCAATGGCCCCTTTGCTTAGGGACCATACTCTAGAAGAAGCCACATCTAGCTGAGTTCCTCACAGTACACAAATCAGTGCCAGGGTAATCCTCTTAAGAGCCAGGTTTGTTGATGAGAAGTAAGGACAAAAGGGGGGCTGTGAGGTTCCAAAGTAGCAAATTAGGCGACTGGACAGGACTCCTGGGTGGGGGTAGAGGTGGCACACTACACAAAGATCACAAAAATTGAGAGGCGGTTAGCTGCAAGGCCAACAAGATGGCTCACTGAGTTAAAAAATCACTCGCCACACAAGCCTGACATCCTGAGTTCAATCCCCAGAAGCGGGAGGAAAAGGAGACAGCTCCCAAGGTCAGAGGAGAAATGTGACCTTGGATGGAAGGGGCACTGAGGAAGGTATGACCAGCACGGCTGTCCCAACCTTCTCCAGATGGATGTCTTCTGCAGAGCCTTCCAAACATTCGGTGCCTGGCAGAGGCCCATCCCCAGAGATGCCAAGCCCTCTGATTCTGAGAAAGGGGGGAGAAAACCATGCAGAGCAGGAAGGGAAAGGCCGCTGCAGCTGGGTGTTCAGAACTGCAACCGGCACAAGGAAGTGAAAGCGATTTGGAGGGCGGGAAGAGAAGAGAGAAATGTCTGCAGTCCCTTGGCAACTAACTCTCCTTCGAGGGAGACAGAGCTGGGCTCACAGCATCGCGGACACTCAGCAGCCAACAGAAACCTGAAGCTTACACTCCTCAGAGGGCGGCCTTGTGGGACCCTGAGCACGAGAGGCACGAGAGGCCGCAGAGACCTTAATCAGAAAAAACACATTCTGAAAGGGGCTGAAAATCCCATGAATAGCATTCTCCTCCTACATTTGAATATCCCCAGTGCAAACCATTAGGAGAAGTGCAGGTAATGAAAATGATCTTGGCTGTGCTACTTGTTTGCTTACTGGGAGATGTGGGAGAGGATTTTGCTCTTAGAAGCTAGTAGGTAAGCCTCAGAGTCCACTAACCTCCATACAGGGCTTCCTTCCCCTTGCTGTCTGCTAGAGTCCATTGATGCAACTCCTCACCCGCAGTTCCCAACATGAGTAACAGATGTCACTGCCTTCCTTGGAAGTGTAACTACGTACTTGGTGACCAGTGACCATCACTGGCACCCATTTCTCTGGAAACCATTTTCTGTTAAGCCCCACCAAGTGAAGCGGTGTCCTCTGCCACCTGCGTTCGCTGTGGGGAACCCTTTGCTCTCCTGAACCGGAAGAATCACCACCGTCTTCACACCCAGGTCCACCCAGCCTACACAATGGAAACTGATTTCAGAGACCTTGCACCCAACGACAAAGTCAAGAAATGACACTCAACTCTGGGCAACAATTTCGTGCCCGTCTACTGTAGAGATGGGTGTGGTTTTTATTTTTTGAAACAGGGTTTCTCTGTTTAATAGCTCTGGCTGTCCTGAACCCACTCTGTACACCAGGCTGGCCTGGAACTCACAGGCCTTCACATGCCTCTCTAGTGCTGAGTTTAAAGGCATGTGCCACTACCACCAGGTGAGATGGGTGTTTTTCCTAAGACCAAGCACTAAGAAGCAGAGGGACTGTCTCCAGGTTTTAGTTCACACTGCAGCAGGGAAGGAGAGGGAGGAGCAAAGAAAGAAGCTTAGGTCCAGCAGATAGCGTTCAATAGAGCCACAGTGGGGAGAGAGCTGGGTAAGGTGCCATTAGGGTAAAAGGCCATACCACCAAAGCAGAAGTACTACTCCCACCCTCCTCAAATTAGCATCAGAGAGAAGAATTAGCACATCAAAAACTACAACGTGGGCAGAGAAACATCAGATATTATTATGCTCTCTGTCTGAAAGAAATCTACTATGGAACAGAATTTAAATGTTTTTGGATTTTGGTTCTTTTTTAAACAGGATCTCACATCTCAGACTGGCCTGGAACTACACAGCCTAGGTTGGCCTCAGGCTCACAGCCATCTTACTGTCTCCTTGCTAGGGAGAAATGGTTTAAAACATGAAAATAACATTCTGATACCCTGACCAGTATTTATAACATTTTTAAAGGTACCAATGAGGTTATAGTGTCTTATAAAATATGACCGCCATTCCCTCTGGCAGTGTCCCTCAAATGTAACAAGAACTGTTTGGATGGCTCCATCTATGCAGCTGTTCCCTAAGTATCACACTGAAGACTGAATAAATTCCTAATTCCAGTCCCTGGAATCGCTGGGATCATTCAGTACAGAGGGCGGAGGATCCTTCGGGCCTGCCCACTTGCGCTGCTCACAGTCCACCAGGCCACGTGTTTCTTCCTCTACAGCAGATTCCAGGGCCCTGAGTACAAACTCCCCACCTGACCCCTACATGCTGGGAAACACCAGGTCCACGGTGTGTGGAGACTATTCCACACAGACTACCTGATTAAGTTACGACTCACCCCACTGTTCGGCTCACAAAAGGGAACTGGCAAAAGACCTAGAGAAGTAACGCGTGACTGAACAAATAACTCTGTGAAGCTCACTTCCTTAGTTGTACACCCAAAATAAAACCTCCATCTTAGAAAGGAGCCTGATGATGAAGCCAGGGAAAGCTGAGCATGGGCCGGCTGCGCCCAGCACCGAGAACACAAGCTCCAGGCTCTCCTCTGGGCTGCAGTCCTCTTTACCTTGAGAACGAGGGATTGCACCTGTAACTGCAAACCTATACACTTGGTTGTTCTAAAGACACAAGATGACACAACGCTCCGAGAATCTGTCACAGGAAGGCGGGCTTTGTCCTCTAGATTTTTCTCTCGTAAACGGTCGTTCATGGTTACCAAGTTTCCACTTGTGGCTTTGCGGCTCCTACGTCTAGTTTGCTGGCCTCTGAAAGGCAGTAAGTCAGAGACGCCCGGATACAAAGGGGAGAATGAGACTTCTCACAATCTCCAAATCTCCTTCAGTTCCAGCAGGTCCTACTGTCCAAGGGAATGGCTGGACTGCAATGTGTCCTGTCATCACTGAGGTCCCACTCTGGTTCCTTGCCCCCTCTGGCCTACAAGCAAAGTCTTTAAACAAAGACAGATGTTTTTCCTCCAGGCTAAGCAACTCGATTTATTTGAGACACATTTTGCCCCACGCCAAACCATGGATTTCTTTCCTTTCTCCATTCCACGGAATTTATATGCAATGGTCCTGCCCACTTCACAGGGCAAGCTGAGCAGTGCAGCAGTAAGGGAGGTGCAATTACATATATAATTATATATTAGTCTTAACTTTTTCCTTGAGTCACCAAAGCGGCACGGCCCATTCCACTCACTGCACGCTCGGACTCAGGTGTGTCTATGTGAATAGAGCTATATTTGGATACTGATGTCCTTGGATGGCTTTCAAATGGATGAGGGACGGTAGGACACTGGCAAGCATTAGGCAGTGGGCTGGTCAATAACATCAATTATTTCTCAATGTCTACAGAGTTGTTAGGAGGCTTGGCTGTTTTGCTTTTCAAGTTTTGGGGTCACAGTTGCACTGCGCACCCCAGGTTGAGATCAAGTGCTCCTTCCCCTTCTGCCACAGCCTCCCAACAGCCCAAACTAACACAGTGAATGGCCTCAGGTTCTGCGCGTCAACAAGTCCATCGGGAAAACTGGTACCACTGCATTACCAGGTCCAAGGAGTTCAAAGTGGACTCAGTCACTCAGATTCCCAATCAGTGCTCAAAGAAAGAGGTAGTGCAGGAGACAGTGATTTGGGGACAGTTGGATGAATTTTCTATATAAATGTAGCCAGTTTCTCTTTGTAGCCAAAACACATTTCCCCTGTGCTGTGACCTAGGCCACATCCACCTAGATCTGAATATATCTATATACACATCTTCTATTCCTGACCACTACCCTTCAATACCCAGGACCTGGTTCATAGCGAACGCTTAGTTATGTCTGCACTGATAGGAACATTACTGAACTAGAGTTCCCCGAGCACAGCCAGCTGAGATTATGTAAAGTCGCAAGGCTGTGGACATGGAACTTAAAATGTTTTTATTAAAACACTCCAAGATAAAGCACAAAAAAAAAATTATGTGGAATTTAGGCAGGCTGACAGCTTTCAAATTCAGGGCGGTACCCCTGACGGCCAGGTGGAGAAGTTCCCTGTGTGCACTTACAGGCTCTTCCCCATATGTAAGAAGAAATCCCAGCTCTGCACTTAGTGCCTTAACTTCTGAAAGGCTGACAGCCCTTTATCAGGGGTCAATGGTCACCAATGCCATTTACAAGTGGGGGAACCAACAGCAGGTTCATCTTGCCCGGGCCTCTCAGAAAGTTAATGCTGAGCACAGAGAAAAGCTTCTCTCTTCAGTTGTTGGCCAAATTACCCAATCAAGCTCTTGGAAACGTGCTATACTCTTTTCTCTGTCCTGAGACTTTGCTTACTTGAGTGCCAGACCCTTTGATCACCTCCCGGAATGGTGACCTACATTTCCCCTCTGCTTCACAACCTCGGCAGGGACCCGGTTAAGGGCTCTAGGCACACAATTATCAGGAGCAACCCTGGGCCTCTCTCTGGGCGGAAGCTCACCGCACACCTGAAGCACAGCTTCAAAGTGCGGTTGAGCAACCCTCGCAGGAATCTCCCTCCACGGCGGGGTTTCTTTCCGCACTCTTGTGAAGGGCTTCCCACAAACTGCCCAGAACTTTCTGCACTTTTCTCCACTCCAACCTGCTCTTGGAGACGAGTGCAGGGCAAACAACCCAAGAGGGAGGCGGAACTGCAGGACCAGCTTCTCGGCACTTCCAAGTCCACTCCAGGCCCAAGCGGGATGGAGGGAGGCGGGACAGGCGCACCCCGGCCCGGGGCCCCCTCCGGCACTCACCTTGGCAGACGTCTCCCCGAACAGAGGTCTGTTGTCCAGGCCGCTGGTCCCGTAGGTCCTGGTACTAAAGTCCTCCATTTTGGGGCTGCTCCTCTCGTCCCTTAGCCGCTCAAAAGCGAGTCCGCATCAGCTCGCCAAGTCGGGACGCCCGCCCCTCACGGCGCACGCATGGCCCGGGCCCTGGGGGGAAGGGGGAGCGGGAAATCCCGACGGGGCGACAGTCACTCCCGGGGGCCGCGGCCGCTCCGCCTCGGCCCCGCCGTCCTCCTCCTCATCTCCAGCGGCTGCCGCAGGAAGTGAAAAGAAACAAACAGCGCTTGGCCGACGCCCCGCCGGCCGCCCCCGCCCGCTCCCGCCGCCCCCCAATCTCTGCTCGCTTCCGCGGGGACAAAGTTTTCCCGGCCCGAGTCCCCGCTCGGCGGGGGCGAAGTTGCGGAGCGAGCGCCCCCGCACACCTCCCCGGCTCCGCGGAGAGCTCGGCACCCGCCAGCTCCGCGTCCCCCCCGTCCGGTCCCCCACGCTCCCCGCAGGCCAGACCTCGGCGCCCCGGGCCACGCGCGCGGCGGATCCTGGTGGCTCCGCGACCCCAGACGCCGACGGGACCCCCGCACCGCACCGCGCGGCGACTGCCCTGGGCCCTCGGGTCCCGGACCGCGGCCACTGTCGCAAACCGGTCGGGCCCGCCCAGACCGCGTCACGACTCGGGCAGCCAATCCCACGGGCAGAGGCGCCGCCTTGGCTGCGGAGCTTTATATGCAGAGGTGCGGGTTCTCCTCCGCCCCACGCGGGTCTCTCCGCCTCTGGGCCGTGAGCGGCTGCGCGGTGCACGTGGCCAAAGCACGGTTCCGAAGACACGTCGAATTTGGCGTCCCCTAAAAGTGGCCTGCTTTGACACTTTAGGGAAGCACTGGCACGGTGTCTGCTCGTTTTATTCTGCATTACATACAGCATTAGAGGACCAAGTTTACATAAACGGGAAGAAACGGTGCTGGATTTTTCTTCGACTGGTCCAGTGAAGGCGCTGAGTAAACGCGTTGCCGCCACAGGCCAGAGCTTCGCATCCTGGGCTTCTTAAGAGAGCTGGATAGAAGTGTTCCAGTCGCTCTACAAACACTGAAAACCGAACAGCTACACGAGATTGTCCGGACACTCTATGATCCCTAGATTCAAGGGAGCTCTGAAATTGTTGGCACGCGAAAGACGGAGTAGAGCCACACAACGCTTAGAATGTATACACGGGTTCCAGAGACCACGCAACAATTTAGAACAAGGGATGGGATAACAACCACCAAGAATCTCCAGCGCTGAGTACACTTAAGAATTATACGTGTCCCAGTCTGCTAGGCGTGTTTTACAAATTAACTATTTACCCACGACTTTTCCTTAACAGCAATACTACATAATTTGGCACCCAATTCTGTTAAAAAAGTTCCACTGGCCCTACAAATATTCAGCAACAGTCAACAAAACAGTTCCGGAGGCTCTCACCTGTTATCCCTTAAAGGCCGGAGGAACATTAGTTTCAGTTCAATCTAGCCTACATAGCAAGACCCGGTCTCAAAAAATTAATAATAAAATCAATAATACTTCGAGAATCTGTTGTGACGTTATAGGCTTGGACAACAATCACGGGAAAAGTCAATCTTTGAGGCTTTAAAACCAAAATTGAATTACTGGACAATCAAAATCCTTAAAGTCTAAAATTCTGAAAGGTCAAATTTCTGAAAATAAAATTCTGAAAAATTAAAAACTTTAGATAAGTAAATATATACGCTTGAACTTTTTATTGAATCTTTGTGGATTTCACATCATGCACCCCAATCCCATTCATCTCCCCATGCCTTCCTATGAACCCTCTGCTTCTGCAAGCTCACCCCGAAAATAAGAAAATGTAAAAGGAAAAAATTACTCATCATGGAAGCTGTGTGACGCAGTGGGTTAGAGTATACCCTTTAGCCCACACACCTGTAAGTGTTCATCGCAGTGAGTCATTGGTGGGTTCAAGGCCTCTGGCTACACTGTCGCTCCTGGGCCCCACCGGACTCCTCTCGGGAACCCTGTTGTTGCGGTGTCATGGAGAGTCTACAGCCCTGGAGCTGCAGGACTGGCCCCTTCACATGCTCCAACAGTTCACCGATGGGGTGGGTGGTGGAGTGGGACAACTAGCAGTCCAGATTCTGGAGCTGGTAGTAGCTAGGGCTGGTCAGTTGGCCAGTTCTCCCCAATCCTCAACACCAGGGCGAGCTCTCCAGCCCTGCCCCTACTCACTCAATGCCGCCGCAGCAGCAAGGGGCGGTAGATTATTAAAAGAGAATCCGTTTCAAAAACATAAGAGGACATTTCGTAGGGAACTTTTTATGGTAAATAGACAAAAACATTCATATGTTGAAATCATATACACTCCATGGACATGAGAATTTACTATTAAATGTTCACCTCGGTGCTATGCTGCTTGGACTGTGGAGGAGGCGTCTAGAATACACTCATCTAAGAGGCACAGGTTGGGCAGAAAGTTCCAGACACTGAATAAAGTAAGTGCCTTCCTGTTCTACCCTGCACAGAGTTACTCTCAATCAGGAACTTCTCTGGCCTCGCCAGGCAGCTGCTATTCGGTTCACTGAAAGCTACTGAAGGTGCGGGGGGGCGGGAGAAGCAGCTGAGGACCCAGGTTTGCTTCCCAGCATCCACCTGGAGGGTCACAAACATCTCTAACTCCAGTTCCAAGGGATCTATTGCCCTCTTCTGACCTCTTCAGGCACCAGGAACACACATGGAACACATACATACACCCAGGCAATAATTCTTATACACAGAAAACTTTTTTAAAAAATTAAGTTCCTAGAATTTCATCAACGGAAAGGCCAATGTAGATAAATGAAATATATTTCAAAAGATTTTAGTGTGTATGTGCGTGTGTGCGCGCACATGTGTGTATGCTCCTGGCCAAGAAGGCCAGAAGAGGGTGTCAGTTTCCCTGGAATGGAGTTAAGGCACTGTGTGAGTCACCCACCATAGGTGCTGGGAACTAAACTCAGGTCCTTCCCAAGAGTTTCAAGCACTCTTAATTGCTGAGCTATCTCTCCAGCCTTCTAAACAAAATATTTTGAAACTAAATGTTTTGTTGTTACTGAAGCCCATGGCCAGCTCCCTCCCTAAAATTAAAATTTCTACTCCTGATACAAGAGCCTCTTTCCCTGGGGATTGAGATTTTCAAACTTTTGCCTTCAACATGTCAACATTTGGTGTTTCCCCCCTTTGAAATTATTTGGGGTATTCTAGACTAGGAGTTTTGGTCATTTGGGAGGAAGCCTCTTAGGTTTCTGGTCAGCACCAGGCCAACACGTCAGCAAGGGCCTTGTCTTGAGGCCGAAGTAGAAAGCAGAGCAAATGGCCACAATCTAGGGCAAAGAGCTGTAAAGCACCGCTTTACAACTGACAGCACGTGACCATACACGCAATGCCATCACAAGCTTCACAACTGACAGCACGTGACCTCACACGCGAGTCCATCACCAGCTTTACAATTGACGACACGTGACCTCACACAGAATGCCACCAACTACAAGCTGTGTGACCTTGGGCAAGCTCCTCAGTCTCAACAGAACTCTGGTGAAAAGGGAGAAGACGAAAGCCCTGCACGGTGGTGCACACCTTTAGCCCCAATCCCAGCCCTCAGAGGCAGAGGCCGGTGGATCTCTTGAGAGTTGAAGGCTAGCCTGCACTACACAGTGAGTTCCACATGGCAGCCAGAGCCATAGAATGAGACCCTATCCTGAAAAAAGAAAGTGAAGATGATAATAAATTGAAATACATGACTTCAACTCTATTTAAGATCTTTGATATGCATGCATAATACACTAGCAAACAGTAAGATAAAAGCAGTGGTTGCCACGCATGATGGAAAGGGCTGTAATCTAATGTTTCTTAGATTCCTTCCCTGAGGGGACATAAGCAGTGTCTACTCTTCCCCCTAAGGTCCCAATGATGAATCAAGCTACAATTCCACCAAAGTTCCGCTAGGGAACCAATGAGATTATTACACTTATATAACAATGGATGAAGGGCTACAAATGAGCATAAATGACCTAAAAGGAGCCACCCCGGAAGGTCTGCACTCAGTAGGGACAATGGCTTCCCCGGGGCTGTGACAGTGGAGGCCCCTTCCCCTCATTCTTTCCCACCTAAATCCCCTAGCCTTTCCCCCAGCAGCCCTACCTAAGTCCGTGGGAAACTGGTGCAGAATCATATACAACTGTTTGTCTGGGAGAGGTGTCTGGATACTCAGGTGGGGGCGAGACCCTCCCCCAACTGCTTCTTAAGGGAGGGTAAAGAGTCAGCAAGTCCAGCTGTGATGATCTCTTGGCAGTCAACCCCTGCAGTTGGTTGTTTTTTTCTCTTTGCTTTTTACTCTTTGGGAAGCCTGACACCCAGGTCCCAAATAATCACACAGAGACCTATTATTACTAATAAATGCCCAGCCTTAGCTTGACTTGCTTCTAGTCAGCTTTTCTTCACTTAAATTATCCGGTCTACCTTTTGCCTCTGGCCTTTTATCTTTCTTTTTTCTATAAACCTTTCTCTCCTTCTCACTGCATGGCTTGCTGCCTGGCTGGGTGGCTGGCCCCACACGTCCTCCTTTCCTCCTTTCCTCAAGCTCCGATTTTCTCTTCCCAGAATTCTCCTTCTCTTTATTCTCTCTCCCAGACAGGCCCATCTAGCCTTTCTCTTGCCTAGCTTTGGCCGTTCAGATCTTTAATTAGACCAATCAGGTGTTTTAAGCAGCAAAGTCACCCAGCTTCCCAGAGTTAAACAAATGCAACATAAAAGACACAACACATCTTTGCATCATTAAACAAATATTCCACAGCATAGATGAATGTAACACATCTTCAACTCATATTCCGCAACAGACCACCAGCAGAACTCCTGAAGATTATGTGAATTTGGCTAAGATGGCAGCCCAAGACCTTACCTGGGTGTGTGAGGGATGCCCACTGGCTTCAAGTGACAGGGATAGAAAGCCTTGTAAGAGAATAGTTCTAGATAAAGACCCTGAAGGAGAATATGAAGTAAGATGGGGAGAGAAGGAGGCAGGCCATCAAGACCAGACCCTCCTGCAGGCAAAGACCTTCCTACCGAAGCTTCTCTGAGTCACCATCTCTCTCAATGCCACTTCACTCTCTCCTATGAGCTCAGCTTTCTCATGCTGCCTACATCTGCCAGCTTCTCCATATAGACTTCACCTGTTCAGGTGCTAAATTTGGGGGAAATGGGCCTATAGTGTAGCTCCCCGGCTTCTCACTGTTTGGCAGGCTCAGTGCGGTTTCCTCTTTAATTCACAGTGTCTTGGTAGCTAACCTATTACTGTGAAGAGACACCATGACCAAAGCAATGCTTATAAAAGAAAACATTTAATTGGGGCCTCGCTTACAGTTTCAGAGGGTTGGTCCATTGTCATCATGGTGGGGAGTAGAGAGGCAGGCAGGAAGGCATGGTGCCAGAGAAGAAGCTGAGGGCTATATCCTGAGCCACAGGCAGGAGGCAGAAGGGGCAACACTGGGCCTGGCTGGGCTCTTAGAACCCCAAACCCCATCCCCAATGCTATACCTCCTCCCACAGGACATACCTACTGCAAAATGGTCATGCCCTCTCATCATTCAAAACAGTTAACTGTTTAACTGAGAACCAAGCATTCAAATGCATGAGCCTATGGGGACTATCCTTATTTAAAGCAACATACAAGTGCACGCATGCACGCGCACACACAGACGCACATGCACACACACAATTTTTGTCACTGTTTATCTTGTTTATGGTGCTGAGGGTCAAACTCAGGGCAAGCAAGTGCTCTACCACCGAGCCGAGCCTCTCTTCTCATAAGGAATTCTTATTTGCTCAGTACAGATTATGGATTGAGTCTTAAGTGCGTCAGTTTCTCCACTCTCTGCCACAAAATGCCAGGTAAAACATCTTTTAAGATCTGCTCCTTCAACACAAGGGAAGCAGAATGTCTGGAGGAAGAGAACCAGCATGGGTGTCGAGGACAGGACGAGCCGTGCCCTGGCACTCAACGTGGGGTCTGCAGAGGCGCAGGGCTGCTGAGAAAGCTTGTGAGAAGTGAAGAATTTCCTTTAATTTCTTATTTATTCATTTTCTTTCTCATTGTGCATCCAGATCCCACTCGTTTCCAGATCCTTCCATGCCTACCATCTGTCCTTGCCACCTCCCCCCAAACAATAACATTTAAGAGACAAAAAACAAAAACGGTAAAAAGGAAAAGTCTCATCTTGGAAGCTGTAGTGTGACACCGTGAGTCACACAGTAAACACTTTGGTCCATACATCTTGACTGGAAAGTGTTCACTGTAAAGAGTCATTGGTCTGGTTCGAGGTTGTTGCTGCTTCCTTCCTTCCTTCCTTCCTTCCTTCCTTCCTTCCTTCCTTCCTTCCTTCCTTTCTTTTCTTTTTCTTTTTCTTTTTCTTTTTCTTTTTTTTTTTTTCGAGACAAGGTTTCTCTGTAGTTTTGGTGCCTGTCCTGGAACTAGCTCTTGTAGACCAGGCTGGCCTCGAACTCCGCCTGCCTCTACCTCCCGAGGGCTGGGATTAAAGGCGTGCACCACCACCGCCCGACCTGAGGCTGCTGTTTTCTGCTACACTATCGATGCTGGGCCCTCACTGGGACTCCTCTTGGATACCCCATTCTTGCTCTGTGTCATGGAGATCCTGCAGTTTTGGGTCTGCTGGGGTGGCCCCTTCACTTGCTTCTGAAGGTCATGGATGGAGTGGATGTCAGGGTGTTAAACCCCTGGTTCTACGCCTGGGTAGTCACAGGGTTAGTGAGCCCACCAGCTCTGCCCTCTTCTTCCCTCCAGGGTGAGCTCTCTAGCCTTGTCCCAGCTGGTTCACCCTATGGAGCAAGGGGCAGGGCCACTTCTCCTGCTTTCATGCCCTCAGGGTTGGCTCTCCCACACACTGACCATCAGGGCTGGCTCACCCATGCCCCTGTCTACAGGCTCAGCTCTACTGTGCTGCTCAGGCAAGGTGCAGGGGCTGTTCTCATGTGTCCTGCAACTGATGAAGGGTGGTGTTAGTCCCCCCTACCTGAGACCTGCAACTGGTGAGGGGTGGTGTTAGTTCCTCACCTGCTACAGGTGGCAAGGGGGGAGGGAGAGAGCATGTTTCCCTCACCCATGCCACCACATGGCATACAAAAGGGGTGTGACCTGCTCTCCTGTCTCACACCGTAGGGCCAGCTCACCCAGGCTCAAGAACAGGGTGAGCTCTATTGTGCTGCCCAGATAAAGTCTAGGACCCTCTCTCCTAGCGCTTCAGTCGGTAAGGGGCAAGACCGGCTCTCCCTAGTGTTGCAGCCAGTGGGGGGCAGGACCACCTTTGTATAGCCCTATACTCTCTGCCTTTGGTGGTATCAAGAGTTTCAGACATCAACATGGCCTGTGGCTGCATCAGGGTCGTGAACCCAGACAGCCATGGCCCTGGGTGGTAATGAAGCCATCCACCTTAGCCTGCTCCTCACAGATTTCAACCAGTAAGTGACTCTCTCTCTCTCTCTCTCTCTCTCTCTCTCTCTCTCTCTCTCTCTCTCTCTCTCACACACACACACACACACACACACACACACACCATACATTTGTTCACCATAGTAGTGCCCTTCTGTCTGATGCTACAAAGTGACGAGCGGGCCCGTGTTTTCTTCCCGGAACACCCGAGCTCCCCAGCCCTCATGCTGGTCTCCTAATCCAGCTCGATCCATCATGGCGCTGGGCAGGACCAGACTTCCTTATCACAAAGAGATCACAGTAGTGTCCAGCACCTCTGGCTGGTGCAGAGGTGGTGCTGGAGTCCTCTCTCTGACCGGGCTAGAGAGCCCAGGCTGCTTTCTGGCATTTCCTAACACACCAGTGTTTACTGCATCACTATTCAGTGCAGCTGTCATGGAGCCAAAAGAACTGTCATCAGCAGAGGAACAGATAAAGAAAATGCGGCATATACACAAGGAATTGTTCTCGGCCATAAGGAAAAATGAAGCTAGGCTCTTTCAAAGCAGATGACTGCCACTGAAGGTAATTGCCTTAAATCAATTAAACCACTTAGCAAATACAGTATGCGTTCTCTCAGATGTTGGTCCTGGATTTTATAAAGACACATACAATCGTGTATTTACAGATGATGTAGAGTAGAAGAATTATCTAGGGGAATAAAGGAGACGATGAGGAGAAAAGGGAGAAGAAAGAAACGGGAGTGGGATTATGCTCAAAGCGTATTATATGCTTGGATAAAAATGGGCTTTTATGACGCCATTTAATACAATAATAAAAGCAAAAAGATAGAATTTCAAGTCCCAGAGCTAATGAGTTACATTTGCCTTTCACAGATTCTCCTAAGGATTCAGATATAGAACAAAACACACACACACACAAACACACACGGCCATAGACTCAACCCCCCACTGTCCCAGGGACAAACACACACACACACACACAGCCATAGACTCAACCCCCCACTGTCCCAGGGATGGACACACACACACACACAGCCATAGACTCAACCCCCCACTGTCCCAGGAATGGACACACACACACACACACACACACACACACAGCTATAAACTCAACTCCGCACTGTCCCAGGGATGGGGACACAAACAGCCATAGACTCAACCCCCCACTGTCCCAGGGACAAACACACACACACACACACACAGGCCATAGACTCAACCCCCCACTGTCCCAGGGACACACACACACAGCCATAGACTCAACCCCTTACTGTCCCAGGGATGGACACACACATACACACACACGGCCATAGACTCAACCCCCCACAGTCCCAGGGACAAGCACACACACACACGCCATAGACTCAACCCCTCACTGTCCCAGGGATGGACACACACACGGCCATAGACTCAACCCCCCACAGTCCCAGGGACAAGCACACATACACACACACACCCCCACAGCCAGGGCAAGCACACACACAGCCATAGACTCAACCCCTCACTGTCCCAGGGATGGACACACACACACGGCCATAGACTCAACCCCCCACTGTCCCAGGGACACACACACACAGCCATAGACTCAACCCCTTACTGTCCCAGGGATGGACACACACATACACCCACAGTCCCAGGGACAAGCACACACACATGCTTCTCAATTCTTGATCTTCTTCATTCTCTCTCGGCTGTACACTTTGCCCATGCTGAACTTGGTCCACACCCAGAATCGTAGCATATCCGTGCTCATCAAAGCAGACTGTTGGTCAGCCTCAGCAGCTCTACTTCACATCAGCCTGTCTCTGGTCCTTCAGTCTCTGCTTTTCCTGATGGAGACACACCATTTTTACTTTCTTCTGGTGAGATTCCATGTTCTGTCATTGCACTTTCTCTTCTTACGTGTCTTTGTTTCCCTTTTCTGTTTGCTTTGCTACAAGTATGCAAAAAGTCTCCTGAAACATTAACCTGTCTCTTCAGCCTTTGTGGACAGACATCTAATGAAGGTGGAGAATTTTGGATTCCCTGATTGGACAGCCAGCTTCCATTGTGTGCTTAGAGACTCATGAAAGTCCCGTGTTGCCTAGGCAACTTTCTTACTACATTTGTCATGGTGGAAAAAACACAACTCTCACCTCAAAGGGATTAAGATATGGTTTATTCTAGAGCCAAATTTGAGTGACCCTGGCTTGGGAACACGGATTTAGGCTACCCAAAAATTCCATGGTCCAATGTGGAAGCGGTTTCATGAAGCTTGATAGCTTTACAGAACAAAGTGAGGGCAAAATGAAAACACATTGGTGGGTGCATCAGAGAGGCAGGCACAGAATTGCGGGGAAATCTCTCCTGTAGGACTCAGATGGTCTCAGATGGCTTTCCTAGTTTCTGGGTTGGTAGAGCTAATAGTCTGCTATGTTATAGGTTCTAAAAGGTTTTTGTCTGTTCCTTACCAGATGTGAGTTATGGCATAGAACTGGACAAGAAATGGCTATTCAGAGAGCTACAGCCCGAGATAGGGTAATTTTCTAGGCTGCAGCATCCCCGCCTCTCCACATCACTGCAGCTCAGCATCCCCGCCTCTCCACATCACTGCAGCTCAGCATCCCCGCCTCTCCACATCACTGCAGCTCAGCATCCCCGCCTCTCCACATCACTGCAGCATCCCCGCCTCTCCACGTCACTGCAGCATCCCCCGCCTCTCCACATCACTGCAGCTCAGCATCCCCGCCTCTCCACATCACTGCAGCTCAGCATCCCCGCCTCTCCACATCACTGCAGCATCCCCGCCTCTCCACGTCACTGCAGCATCCCCGCCTCTCCACGTCACTGCAGCATCCCCGCCTCTCCACATCTCTGCAGCTCAGCATCCACGCCTCTCCACATCTCTGCAGCTCAGCATCCCCGCCTCTCCACGACATTGCAGCTCAGCATCCACACATCATTGCAGCTCAGCATCCCCGCCTCTCCACGACACTGCAGCTCAGCATCCCCGCCTCTCCACATCACTGCAGCTCAGCATCCCCACATCACTGCAGCATCCCCGCCTCTCCACGTCACTGCAGCTCAGCATCCCCACATCACTGCAGCTCAGCATCCCCGCCTCTCCACATCACTGCAGCTCAGCATCCCCCGCCTCTCCACATCACTGCAGCATCCCCGCCTCCCCACATCACTGCAGCTCAGCATCCCCGCCTCTCCACGTCACTGCAGCATCCCCGCCTCTCCACGTCACTGCAGCATCCCCGCCTCTCCACGTCACTGCAGCATCCCCGCCTCTCCACATCTCTGCAGCTCAGCATCCACGCCTCCACATCACTGCAGCTCAGCATCCCCGCCTCTCACGACATTGCAGCTCAGCATCCACACATCATTGCAGCTCAGCATCCCCGCCTCTCCACGTCACTGCAGCTCAGCATCCCCGCCTCTCCACGTCACTGCAGCTCAGCATCCCCGCCTCTCCACATCACTGCAGCTCAGCATCCCCGCCGCTCCACGTCACTACAGCTCAGCATCCCCGCCGCTCCACGTCACTGCAGCTCAGCTTCCCCACCTCTGCACACTGCAGTTCTAACCAGTCAACAGCCTTTGCCCAGGAAGCCTCTTTTCAGGAATCTCATTGACACATCATCTATGTTCTCACCTCTGGGCCCTTTCCACTCAGCAGGTGACTCAGCCACTTCATGACCAAAACAAGACAGAAGGCAGCATATGGGGATCTCCTCAACCCCCAACAACCTCTTCCATCTCCTCAGAATAAGAGACATGCCTACCTAGCTCATATTTTTAGATTCCACAGATATCACTGACTCACCCTGAAAATTGTTTCTAAGAAAACGCATTTAAATGTGTTGTTTCAACCACAAAGAAACAAACAGAAACCTTTTAATGAGTCCACGTTCCTTCCGCTGTTGTGTGCTCTCTTGGCAGCCTGTGGAACTCTTGATTACCTTCCCATTCATCTGTCCTCCCCTGCTTCCTTGGAGACAACCTACCCAGTATAAGAAAAATTATTAGACTTCAACATTGCCTTGCAGTAAGGAAGGAGCTGGGTATTTAGGTCAAGGAGTCTCTAAGAAGTCTGTTTAATCCCTTAGGTGGTGTATTGTTCTTGGGTTCATAGTGGAGTCCCTAGGAAGTCTGTTTAATCCCTTAGGTGGTGTATCGTTCCTGGGTTCATCATTAACTTCAGCTGTCAAACTGACACCAACCTAGGGCCCCTCGGGAAGATCGAACATCAGCTGAGGAAGTGCCCAGTTCAGACTAGTTTGGTCAAGTCCGGGAGGCACTATCTGAGCTGCTAATTGAGGGGGAGGGTCTAACACACGGAACTCTAGGCAGGTAGGCCTGGACTCTGTGCTAGAAAGAGAAAAGAGAGAGAGAGAGAGAGAGAGAGAGAGAGAGAGAGAGAGAGAGAGAGAACGTAGCTGAGCAAGCCTGAGGGAGTAAGCCAGTAGCCAGTCTTTCTCCACGTTCTCTGTTTCAGTTCCTGCTTCTGAGTTTTTGTTTGAGTTCCTGCTGTGACTTCCTCTGTGATGAACTGTGACCTGGAAGTACAAGCCAAGTAAACCCTTTCCTCCCCCGGGTTGTTGTTAGTCAAAATGTTTTATCACAGTAGAAGAGAAGCAAACTAGAGCAATCAGGGAAGTGTCCTCTCTGATGAAATAAGAAGTCTGTCTGAGGAGAACTGCCCCTCACATAGATGCTTTCATGTGAGGACATGATACATGGACATGATCTCAAAACCCTTTTTTCCTCAAGAATTTTTTAAATACAATCTTCTCTCATTTCACATAGCTAGTCCCCGTTCCCACTCTTTCCTCTCCTCCTGTTTCCTTCATTCCCCCCACCCCACCTCCTCATCCACTCCTCAGAAAGGGTAAGGCTTCCCATGGGGAGTCAATAAAGTCTTACACTTTGAAGCAAGACCAAGACCCTTCCCCCTACATCTAGGCTGAGCAAGGTATCCCTCCAAAAAGAATGGGCTCCTAGATGTCAGTTCAAGCACTAGGGATAAATCCTGGTCCCACTGCCAGTGGCCCTACAGACTGTCCAGGTCTTATAACTGACCCCCACATTGAGTGGGCCTAACTTGGTCCTATGCAGGTTTGCCTGCTATCAGTCCAGAGTCAATGGGCCCTCACTAGCTCAGTTCAGCTCTTTCTGTGGTCTTGACCACCATCATGGTCTTGACCCCTTTGCTCGTATTATCGCTCCTCCCTCTCTTGGGCTGGTCTCAGGTAGCTCAGCCCAGTGCTGTGGATTTCTGCATCTGCTTCCATCAGTCGCTAGTTGAAGGTTCTATGATGACAATTTAGGTAGTAATCAGTCTGAATACAGGGGAGGGCCAATTGAGGCATGCTCTCCACTGTTGCTTAGAGTCTTAGCTGGGGTCACCCTTGAGGACTCCTGGGAATCTCCCTAGTGCTGTGTTTCTCGATAGCATTTTAATGGCTCCCTCAATCAGGGTATCTCTTTTCTTTCTCTCCCTCACTGTCCCACCCCCTTCCTGAGCATCCCATTCCCTCATGTTCTCCTCCTCCTTCCCCTTCTCCTCTCCCCCTCCCCCTTCCACCATCCCTTCTACCCCCTCCTAATTTTATCAGGAGGTCTTGTCTGTTTCCCCTTCCCAGGGGGATCCACGTCGTACATCTCTCTTAGGGTTCTCCTTGTCACCTAATTTTTCTGGGATCATGGACTGGTTATCTTTTGTTTTATATCTAATATCCACTTATGAGTGAGTACATACGATGTTTGTCTATCTGGGTCTGAGTTACTTCACTCGGGATGAATTTTTCTAGTTCCATTCATTTGCACATAAATTTCAATATGTCATTGTTTTCTACTGCTGAGTAGTACTCCATTGTGTAAATGGACACATTTTCTTTATCCATTCTTCAGTTGAGGGGCATCTAGGTTGTTTCCAGGCTCTGGCTATTACGAATAATGCTGCTATGAACAGAACTGAGCAAATGTCCTTGTGGTATGAGTGTGAATCCTTTGGGTATATGCCCAAGAGTGGTATTTCTGGATCTTGAGGTAGATTGCTTCCCAATTTTCTGAATCTTAAAGCAATGAGGGACTCCCAAGAGTATCCCAGAGAAGTCAGTCAGACTAAAAGTGTGACCTGCCTTCCTCTAGCTTTTAATTTTGTGATGTGTGTGTGTGTGTGTGTGTGTGCGTGTATGTGTGCTTGTGTGTATCTATGTGTGTATGGGGGCAAGAGTTATGTAGAAGGGTCTATTAGGCAAGTCATCTTCTGTTGGGTCTGGAAATCACACAGATACTGAAGTTAAGGCCACTGAAGTTAAATAAGCAGAAGCAACTTTATCCCATCACCATGGAATACCAGAACTTCTGACTAGTTAGAGTCACAGGTAGCTCAGGATGTGACTCTGGGACCCAGAGCAGAGGAAGTAGGTCTTTTTTTTTTAAAAAAAAAAAAAAGCAAAAGCCATGAGTGTCTATGGCTGAGCGAGGGAGAGAGAGGGTCAGAGATAATAAAAGAAAAAGAATTTTTACAATTTGAGGTTAAGTCCTGGGTAACAGTACATTCTGGGAATTTAAAACTTGTGAAAATATTTTGCAATTACTAGTGCAATTTGTGATAACAAGCTGTTTGTATAAGTTTAACAGAAGGTTTGTTTACACAAGTCTGTGGTTATGGTAACACAGCTCTGGACGCAGCTGCATCTTAACTTTCAATCAGCTGTTCTCCCTGTGACTGAGACTATAGGGCAAGGATCAAGCCATAGAAGAAGCTGGGTAGGGGAACTAATTTTCAGTCTTCCTCGAGCCCTTTACTTTATTTCAGTATTCCTATGAACACAGTTACAAACATTGATAGTATTTTTAAAGTCAAATTTTCTGTTTTAAAAATCTGTACAGTAATACAGACTAAAGCTACTTCCTTGTCTTCCGTGCTTGCTTCAGGTCACAAGAATCAGGTGAATAGTGCATGGTCCCACAAGTATTCTCCCATGAGGATTGCAGTCAAAGTGTCAACCCTGGGAGCATTTTTTTTTTCAAGACAGGGTTTCTGTGTAGCTTTGGAACCTGTCCTGAAAACTAGCTCTTGGAGACCAGGCTGGCCTAGAACTCACGGAGATCCACCCACCTCTGTGGTGTGCGCCACCACCACCCAGCTTTCTGGGAGCGTCTTTAAGGGCATCTCATGTGCAGACCCTCGGCGGCTCTCTGCATTAACTTTTACTGTAGATCATATACTTTTCTCTGTACATCCCTCTCACGCCATAGCTCGGGGCTCCAGTCTGCACCATTTTTCCTCTTTCACTACACACTTCGCAAGGTTATCAAACAGACTCCACACGTACACGACCGGACCCAAGCAGCTTGCTTGTAAAACACATTTTATAAATCAATAGCAATCACTACTCATTTCAGGTGAGACTGTTTCCATTGTAAAGTAGAACTATCTTGGTAGACTCTTGATTTTGAGCGTTGAAATATGTGGTAAACTATTTAATAGCCCAAGGCTGCACGTCAGAGCTATGAATCCAGAATTGCTAGAAATAACACTCAACCACTGACCTTTTCAGAAGTTCCCTAAACACTTCTTATTTGTGGCCAAAATAGAGAGGCAGTGGTTAAGGCTGGACTTCTACTGTGCATCCCAGTTCCTATTCTGGCAAGGTACTACATCTTTAATAGACCAGATCATGGTGAACCCTCCCTGTCCTAGTTCATTTTCATGTCCACTTGACACATGCTGGAGTCTTCTGAGAAATGCGTGTCTCCATAAGCTCTGGCTGGAAGCAAGCCTGTGGGACATTTTTTTTAAATTAGCGATTGATGGGAGAGAGCCCAGTGCACTATGGGTATGGCCATCTCTGGACTGGTAGTCCTTGCCTCTATAAGAAATCCGGCCGAGCAAGCCAGGAAGCAGCACTCTTCCGTGGCCTATGTGTCAGCTCCTGCCTCTCAGGTTCCTGCCCTGCTTGGTTCTCTGCCTTGACTTCTGTTGTTAATGAATTATGATGGGCCCTGTAGGTTAGCACACTCTTTCCACACCAAGTTGCTTTTAGTCATGTTTTTTTTTCAACCACAGCAACGGAAATCCTAGGACACTGCCCGCTTGTTATGTCACTGACAGGAGTCTTCAGGCAGGGCTGACGTTCAGTAAGTTCTGTACTCCTTTTCCATAGCTCTGAGAATCTAATGTTTACTTTTGTGAAGCAATCAAATCATAATTACCCTGTAGAATTCTGTGAAAATCAAAAAGATAAATTACTTTTGTATAGTTAACACTATAAATTATGCAAACTATGTATGCAAAATGAACCTATTAACCGTTGTGACAAAAATCTCATTGACTGTTATGGGGAGGGGAGTAAACACAGTGTAAACTTTATTGAGAAAGTTGTTAGGCAAAAGTCAGCAGGCCTCAGGAATCTGTGAAATCAGTTCCCATCTGCCCAGTGGCGCCATTTCCCTTACCTCTGGCAGAAAGGACAAATGACAACGTGCGGTGCCTCTCGGCATATCAAAGTCTGCTGGTCTCCAACCTCCCTCAGCCTCACACTTCAAAGTCTGCACTAACATCCTGGTCCTTTACTCCCCCAGCTACTCACCCTCCTTTTAGTTCTATCCACGCCACCTCTCCTGCTGTTCCCACTCCTGCTCTCGTCCACATCCATCTCTTGCTATCTGCTTTGCTCTCTCAGGGTGCTTTATTCTCTGTCTCCTGCCGTCTCGCTATCTCCACTACTCTCCCCCACTCTCCCGGTTCCCTAGCCCTGGTCATGTCCGCTCTCCTGTCTTTCCTCTCTCTTCTAGACTCTTCCAGACACCTCTGGATATTTTCTCTCCTTTGTTTACATGAAAAGCCTCCCCCTAAAATTGGAGTGGTCACGTCGGCTGTTCCTTTACTTTACCCCCTCACATACATGTTATGTGTGCATATTCTGACATAAGAAAAACATGTTTAGTCTCTGCCATTAGACTCTAAATGCTTCTCAGTTTCCTGGGCCGGATAGCATCTTTGGTTCTAAGCAGTTGTCTCCTGGTGGGCACATAGGCAGCGGTAGTGGCAGGATGGGGGCTGGTCACCTCAAGACCAAGTCATGGTTAAAGTATGCAGCCTCCGGGATGAATTAATACATGACCACGTTTGCATGATGAAGCCTCCATAAAAATCCTAAGAGAAGTTCTGCATCAAACCCATCATGTACCGATCACAGATGCTTGCCCAGCTGCACAGGACAGAAGCGTCTGTGTTCGACCCTTCCTAACCTCACACTACATACCTCTTCTTCAGAAAGCGGTTCATCTGTATGTATCGTCCTTCAGTAAGCCAGCAGGTGGTTCCTTCTGTTCCTGAATTCTGTGTGCCAGCACAGCAAATCCTCAGGTCAGAGGAGGGGACCATAGTGACCATGACACAGAGTCAAGTTGGACAGCACTGTTGAGTGTCCATGCCTCGCTGCCGGCGTCTGAAGCCAGAGCGAGCGTGTGAGACTGAGCACTTCAGACAGGGTTAGCGATGAAGTGCTGCCTAAAGAAATGTCATTTGTTTTTCTTTTTAGTACCAGATACAGAGAGTAGATTTGAGGAAAACTTATTCTTAATATATGAACCCAAACAGGGAGAGATGAAAAATGTTACATTTTTATGTGCTCAGTCTCTATCTTAATTCCTGGGTGGTCTGAGGTTTCACCCCTGTTTGGTATGAAAGTTTGGCCGTGATGCAATTGCACCGCTTCGTCCTTTCTGTCTTGCCCTTCGCGTGTGCTCAGTAGCTGCGCCAACAGCATATGGCCTGCCCTGCCCACAGTCAAGGGCAACGGCGTTTAGAGACTGAAACTGGAGTGAAGACAGGGGAGGGAGGAGTCTGTTCTAAATTCAGTCCAAGAAGGGGAACAGAGAGAAAGGGAGAAATCAGAACACGAGGCCTGTCAGTGAAGAGGGTTATACTGGGTTTGGGGAGGAACAACTGACCACATAAGATCTGTCCCTTTTGGTTGCCTTTGCTTTTGCTTTATTATTGTGTTTTGGCTGTGGTGGTGGCATGTGTTTTGTGTTTTGTTTCTTGAGGTTTTTTTTTTTTTTTTTTTTTTTTTTGACAGGTTCTCATATAGCCCAGGCTGGCTTTTCAACTCACTAGGTAACTGAAGATAAACTTCAGTTCCTGATCCTCCTGCCTCGACCTCCCTAGTGCTAGAAGTACAGGCATGCCCTTCCATTCCCAGTGTTTTCGTGGCGAGGCTGGGGATCAAGCCCAGGACTCCGTGAGTGCTGGATAGCTGAGCTACAACTGCGGCTGAGCCCACGCCATCTTGGCTGGTGACTAAACTGTGTCAAGGATATTGGCGGGATCACACTCAGGGCAGCTGTGCAGAAGTGAATGCTCTCCCTTGCTCTGCCTCTGGAGTTCAGGGATGAGTGGTGTGCGCACCTGGAGGAATGTCCGAGGTTTGCTGACTTGCGTGTCTCCCAACAAAAGAGCCTGCTCTCAAAGCACTTCTGCACTGACTGGGACCTACACAGCCTCCCTCCGCGGACTTCAGGAAACAGAGGTCAAAGAGAAAAACAGTAGCTAGAAGCCAGTGCACAGGATGTAGTCTGGGAGAACAAATACAGTAAATACAGGCAATGCAACAGCCTGTACATATCACTCTTCACCCAAAGGGCAGGCAGGGCCCGTGAGCTCCTGCACAGCCTTGTAAGGAAGGCTTTGGGAAAGGCAGCTCGGTCATTTGTGTTTGTTTGCCATGCTGCTAGTCAAGCCGGGGCCTCACACACGCTAGGCAAGTGCTCAACCGCCAGCAGCTCAATAACCAGGAAATTTCAGTCTGGTTTAACCTGGGAGGGGCTGCTTGGGTGGCAGCTTCCTTATCGCTAAGATGAAAGGTTACAGACAATCTGGCCAGATCCAAAGTGCTACCATGCTATGAGAATAGGGCCTACCTTTTAGGTTATATCAGTGCAGATTTGCAGTATGGCAAACCCTTTCTCCAGCATCTCCAAACATGGGTATCTTAGAAAACAGAAGGACATTTGACAAAGTTAAGGCTCAATGCCAACCTGATGTCTATACTGCAGGCTTGACAGCAGCTCCTGTTTCTCTCTGAAGCAGACAAATAGTGAGCAATCTTAAACACTTCAGGGCAATTCTCTTAACAACCACCGAGAGTAAGGAAAGTCCCTTCTCTCCCAGGGCTGCCGTGCGAGTTAAACAAGATGCAGTAGGTGAACTGTGGTTTTATACTCTGAATTGCTACTCAATAGAACAGCCATAGTGGGTAAAAGGTGATTTTTAGTTGTTTAGAATGACTGTGTTTGTCAGCCTTACTCTGACACTGCACACTATAATCCCTCACCAATTACAGTGTCAGAACACAGGTTTGCACAGCAATATTAGATTCCTAAAATGTGTTCATTTAAGACAGTCCTCTTGTCAGCCTTATTGGGAAGATGCAACCCTGTACCATGCCAGCAGTGTGTCACCCCCGAGAGATGCCACTTGGGGTAAGCTAGGTTCTGGAGTATGATACAGAAAAAAATTTTAGGCTTAGTCAGAGTAAAGCAAAGTCATTACGTTTATTAAGTAAAGTGATTGCACAGACTTTAGATTAAGCATGGGAATTGATAGAGAGACGACATACGAAAGACATTATACCTCCAAGACACGAGCGAAGACTCCTTGCTCAGAGAGTGGAACTTTCAAAAGGTTGAAAACTAAGCAAGCTAAAACTGTGAGTTTTGTAAATGCAATTTTAAGGTGGTTTTGTGAAGCATGTTGTTTAGACTGGGGGATGAAAGAAGAACGTTTATACATTAAATTCAAGGCCACAAATAATCTGCATCTAAGTGCTGTGGGACAATGGTCTGTACCCTGTCAATTGTATTTTAATCAAATGCTGATTGGCCAGTAGCCAGGCAGGAAGTATAGGTGATGCAACCAGGCAGGGAGTATAGGCGGGGAGAGAACAGGAGAATTCTGGGAAGAAGAAAGTTTCAGTCTGCAGTCACCTAGACATAAAGGAAGCAAGATGTGACTGCCTTGCTGAAAAAGGTACCAAGCCACGTGGTTAACACAGACAAGAATAATGGGCTAATATAAGATGTAAGAAAGAGTTAATAGGAAGCCTGAGCTACTAGGCTAATCAGTTTATAATTAATGTAGACCTCTGTGTATTTCTTTGGGTCTGAACAACCATGGGACTGGGCAGGACAGGAATTTCTGTCAAGAGTAAGTAACTAAGTAAGTTCATTTGTTGTTTGAAATGTCTTTGGGAAAGAAGGCATTATCTCTGTAGACAATCTTGGCTCTATCAGTTGTCTTCAAGATCTTTGACTTGAAGCAAGTAGGAAGAGCAAACTGTATCTCAGGCCGAGAGACCTCTCTCCCTGTCTAGGTCCCCTTAGTCTCCTCTTTTTATCCTGCCTTATTCTCACATATAGCCAAACAGACTTGTGAGCAAATCATTTAGAGAAGTCCCATCTCTTCTCCCCTCCCCCCTTCTATTCATCCCTCCTTCTCTCTCTCTCCTCTCCCCCGACTGTGTACGTGTGTGTGTGTGTGTGTGTGTGTGTGTGTGTAGGGGCATCTACAATCTCTCTCAGAAGCAATCTCTCCATGATAACCGAATGATTTTATACAGAAGCAAAGCAGAACACAGCCCAGTGAAGCCCAAACCCAACAGCCTTGTGGCAGTTACCTTCCCAACCCACATAGCTGTTCTCGAAATAGACACAACAATGGAGCAATCTCATTCTTTGCCTAGAATAATGCCACCTGTTTATTTTTAAGATGACACAGTGTACAGACTTCTTGCTTGAAAACCAATGTTCATAGCAAAATATAAGTGAATATAAAGAAGTAAATGGCACCGCTTACCACACTGTATGTCCAGCTGGGTCCCAGGGCCGAGAATAAATACCTATGCAGTGCCCGGCTGTAAGCGGGACATCCATATCACATCCCACATCCCTAAGGCTCAGGAAAGCGATGGAAGACTAAGGATTGCCACAAAAACAGTCTTCTATGCAGGGCAGGCTGCATAGGCACCCATGAACTCAGACCATCTCTGGGTGCCGGCAGATGAGCTGAGAGGCAATGCTGCATTGCCTTTGTAAGTAGGGAGACACAGAAAAGTAACATCTGGGAAGCTGGCTCTGTTGGTGAAGCGATCACTACTCAAACATGAGGAGCTGAATTCTGACCATTAGCAACTACATCAAAAGCAGGTGTGGAGATACAAAATATAATCTCATACAGGAGGCAGGGACAGGAGTTTCCTCGGGCTCGTTGACCAAACCATCTAGCCTAGCTAATGAGGGAACTCCATGTTCCTGTGGAAAGCAATAAAGGAAGGCACCTGCCATCAACCTCTGGCCTCCATACCTGTACATACAGACGCATCCCCCACTCACACACACACACACACACACACACACACACACACACACACAATACAGAAAAATAAAACAAAGGAACACAGACACCCAGGGTCAATATCTAGCCATCTTCACTAATGACTTTTGTTTGTTGATCTCAGCCTGTCTACAGTGCTACCCTCCCCGAGACTCTAGCATAAGCCTTGTTTACCTTGAGCCTGCTTTCTGTTAATGTGTAGAACCTATCTTTATGGAAGATGTTCCTTGTACTTTACAAGAGTTTTAATATAGTCATATCTTAAACTCTATTGCACACACAGGATTGAGTTCATTATCACCAGGAAACTTTTTTACAAATTGTGTTGTACTTTAAAATGTCTAAAAATAAAGTACCCAGGGTCACACTCTTGCAGTTTGAACCAACACCAGCCACTCAATTGTGTGGAGTCCAACTTCCTTTTTGCGGCTCGAGGACCGACATCTGCTGGCACTGGTGTTTGCCGAGACCACACAGGTTATGATCATGTACTATTCTTTCAGGGGTCCAGAGTTTAGCTCTCAGCAACCATTCCAGATGGTTCACAACTACCTGTACTGGTGAGAGCCAGGTGACCTTTGACCTCTTCATGGCAATGGCAAACGTTGTAATGTAATGTGTTTAGTTTTTAAATATAGTCATGTCAAAAGTTTCTAAGACTGAGGGCCAGTGAGATGAAGTCAGTGGGTAGCGGTGCCTGCTTCCAGGCCTGGTGACTGAGTTCAGTCCCTGGGACCTGGCTGGTGGAAGGAGAGAACTCATTCTCTGACTTCTAGAGATTGTGGCACATGTGTGTCCACATTCATATTTATACACAAACACACAATAATAATACAAACGCAAGAATCCCAAAGATATTGTTACTATACCTCAGCATGGTTATTCGTCATAGTTTGTCGTTTGAAGCATTTTAAATTAGCATACGTAGCACTGAGTTTTATTGTGGCGTTTTCTCTGAAGCGTGTGTACAAGTGCTGTGTGCACACGCATGGAGCTCATAAGATAACTTTACCAGCTGAGCCATCTCATTGGCCCCCGTTATGAAATTTTTTTTTTTTTTGGTTTTTCGAGACAGGGTTTTTCTGTGGCTTTGGAGCCTGTCCTGGAACTAGCTCTGTAGACCAGGCTGGTCTCGAACTCACAGAGATCCGCCTGCCTCTGCCTCCCGAGTGCTGGGATTAAAGGAGTGCGCCACCATCGCCCGACCATTTTTTTTAAAATATTTATTTATTTATTATTTATACAATAGTCTGTCTGTATGTCTGCAGCCCAGAAGAGGGCACCAGACCCCATTACAGATGGTTGTAAGTCACCATGTGGTTGCCGGGAATTGAACTCAGGACCTTTGGAAGAGCAGGCAATGCTCTTAACCACTGAGCCATCTCTCCAGCCCCCGTTATGACATTTTCTAACAAAATTTGTTTTGTTGCTTCTCCTTCCTTCCATTTCTTCCCATTTTCCTGAATGCCCTTCTGCCCGCCACCCACCACAGCCCTTCCTCTTCCCTTTGGTTGTGTCCTGCTGCCTGCCCCACCTTTTATTCCCCTACCATGGTCTCTCTCCTTTCTAGCTGCACGGCCTGCAGCCACACTCAGCCCTGTTTACAGACATATAAACACAGTAAGCACTGATCAGTGTATGGGAGAGAGCACGTGGGTGTGTTAGTCTGTTACCCTGCTTACTATATTTTACAGATCTGTCCATTTTCCTGCAATTTTTATGATTTTATTTGTCTTTACAACTGAAACATATTCATTTGTGTATGTGCGGCCATTTTCATCTGCCATAGACACCTGATCTGGTTCCGTTTTCTTGCTATAATGCAACAACCATGAATACAAGTCTTTTGAGCACATATCCAAGAGATCTATCTGGGTCATATGGTAATCCTGATTTTAAACGCTGTATACTGATTTTCATGGATGTTCTAGTTCACACTCCTGTTAGCCATGAATAAGAACTCCTCTCTCCCCACATCCTCACCAGAATTTGTTGTCTTTTTCTTAACGATACCATTTTTTTTTTCTAGAGTGAGACAGGCTTAATGTAGTTTTATTTTTTGTTTTTCTGGTGGCTAAGGGTGTTGAACACCTTTAAGGTACTTAATTAACTATTGTGTTTCTTCTTTTGAGACCTGTCTGTTCACCATTACAGTTTTTAATAAATGCATTTGTGTACATATTGGAGTAAATCTGCTAGGGTTCGTACAACCCAGTGGTTCTCTTGCTGGTCTCTGCTCCACCGCTCCTCGGCGATCCAATCCACGCCTGTGCACGCTATCGTTTCTGTCCACTGTGACATATCCCTCCCCTCTGACGCTCACATTCACACCCACACACTTTCCATCACTGGCTGCCTAGATCAGAGGGTTAGAGACGGAGGAGAGTGAACGGCTGGGAACGCATGCTGAGCTAGAGAGCTGGGTGAAAGGCTCACTGCCCCACACTCTCGGTGTGTGACTAGTAGTTCTGCACTTCAGTATCTCGTCTGTAATGTCGCAGTAAGAATGGTGCCTCTTTTGTAGGATTGTTTGTGACATTTACATGAATTAATTTATATATAATATATAAATTATATACGTGCATAATATATAATTATATAATATTAGACAACTGCTTAGAATGTGGTAAATGCTCAAAGAAATGTAAGCTATTATTATTTAGGTTGCGTTCAGTTGTGATGAAAGGAATAGCTATAACCAACTCTTTGGAGAACCGACATTATTAAATCCACTTGTAAAAACTGAACCACTTTTCACCCTCCTTACAGCTGTGATAAAAATACCCGACCACAGCAACTTAGGGAATGGTTTATTCTGACGCATAGTTCAGAGGCAAGTCCCTCACGGTAGGGGAAGCAGGTGATAGGAGTTTTAGGTCACATTCATCCACACTCAGGAAGCAAGCACAATGCCCACTCCTTCCGAGCTTGCTCTCCGCTGTGTTCAGTCTATAACTACAGCTCACAGAAGACGCCACCCTCATCTACAGTGCATCCCCCACTCACTCTTGGTTAACCTAACCTAGTTCCCAGACCTGCTCACAGAGCCTAGAGCCTATCAAGCTGACAATCATTACTGACCATCAGGATAGGTTAATAATGCTCCTCTTTCTGATTTTAAAAAAGACTTTGTTCAATTATCTTCTTGGCGGAATCTTCTACCATTGGTGTTTGAGTGACCAATACTTCAAACTTCAGTTAACATGGTGTAAACTGCCATGGTGTAAAACAAAAAGTGGCCATGGTGGGTTGAACAGAATGGACTCCGCATATTTGAGTGCTTGGTCATTGGGGAGGCACTACTCACTGCTTGGCAGGGATTAGGACGTGCGGCCTTGCTGGAGGAAGTGTGTCGTTGAGAGTAGGCTTTGGGGTTTCAAATGCTCTGGCCCAGTGACTTCTCTTCCTGCTGTCTGTGGACCCTAATATAGAACTCTTGGTCCCTTCTCCAGCACCATGTTTGCCTGAGGACCATAATACTCTCAACATAAGGGTCATGGACTAAGCCTCTGTAAGCCAGCCCCAATTAAATACTTCCCTTTTTAAGATTTGCCATGGTCATGGTGTCTCTCCATAGCAACAGAACACTGACTACCAGGCTGGCTATTCAGTCTAGGCATGATGATGCTGTACAATTTGTTTTGCATTCATTATTAGTGAAGTAGAATAGGTTTTCAAGGTCCCATTGGCCTCTTGTATTCCACCCCCCTGTAGATCACCTTGAGAAGTAAAATTACTTTCATACATGACTATTTCCCACTTAGCCTTTGTGTGTCTTTAATCTCCTACTCTGTCAAACATAAGCCCTATGCAATGAGTGCCGATGCACAGTTGAATAAGGTTCAGAATCATTACATCTAAGCTCTGCAAAGCCTTCTGTAGCAAAATTATCTGGCAGTCACAAGAGAGAACGCATCAGAATGATCTACTCCCTCTGCTTTGAAATGGCCTTGCAGCATCCTTGCTTTGCGCTTCCAAGAATTCAATAATTGCACAAGAACATTTAAGGGCATTTCTCTCTCTCTTTGTTGTTTCTCGCTGGTGCTTCTAAAATGTTCCTCTTCTCAAAGAAAAAAGAACACTTTCATATTTGAGGCCCCATAAGTCTATAATTCCAAAGGGACTTGCCTTTTCATATTCAGGGAGTATTATCCATAGGTAATAACTGTGTGCCCAGCAGGGAGAGGGTGTATGAGGGGAGAGGAAATTCATATACACGAAGAATAAAAACATCTTCTCTTGATGCCATGGGGTTGACAGTCAGATAAGAGGACATAGCGAGGAACAGTGCTTCAGGGCAGGACCTGAATCCCAGAATCCAGTAGAAAAGATTATAATGAGATTCCCATCTTCTACATTTAAGGTGATACCCTGCGGGGCTACAACTCCCACTGCAAATGGGAAAGAGCCAACTTCTCCAAGGACAGACAATGAAAATTGATTTTTCTAAACTTTGATGTTGACTGAAGAAAAGGAAAAGCAAAAACAACAAGCATTTATTATTTGATAAATGAATATTTAACCATTTAAGTCTTTTTTAAAAAAAAACCAATACTAGTGATAAGTCTTTTTTATGTTTTTACTTAAACATTTTAATTTTTTTTATTTTTATTGAGCTCTGCATTTTTCTCTGCTCCCCTCCCTGCCTGTCGCCTCCCCTTCAACCCTCGCCCAATTTAATCAGGAGATCTTGTCTTTTTCTACTTCCCATGTAGATTAGATCTATGTATGTTATTTAAGTCTTAAAACACCTTCACAATAGGACTTTAGCCTCAAAATGATATTGAGGGGTTTGTTAGACATGAGTCTGGTTCCAGGGGTGCACCCTCTGATATCCCCTGGTTCTTGTGTCTCCAGAACAAAGGAACACATGCATAATATAGAAATAGAGGCAGTTTATTTATAAAAACAATGGCATTCTCAAAACCAGGAATGGATTAGAGGGTTAGGACAGGTCCAAGGCTCAGAATCCACGGACTCCCAGCCTGCCAACACTTCATGGTGCATTGATGGAGCACTTTACTCTTCCCACACTTGGGCATCACACTTTCCTTGCGTATGCTCTGCTCCTGACACGTAGCCCTGAAGGGCAGAGGTCACCAGTATTTCTGCCAAATGTGGATGTTTCTTTTCCCGTGCCCCACTTTCCTGCCACAAAGGTGGTCTGAGACACAACAAAGCTCTCAGACCCAGAATTCAAAGTCACTCTGGTTGGCAGTGCCCTCAGGCCTCTCGCAGACAGGCAGACATACATTCTTCTGGAGGGAATACTTCTTATATTCAGGCCTACATGAAGCTCCAAATATAAAGTTCTAAGAAACTTTATATTTAAAGTCCCCGACAAAAGACCCAAACACTTAATATCTAGCCATGAATAAGAATTAACAGGAGACAGGCAGCATCTCCCTGACGAGGGATAACCACTAGCCAGTGCCTGCAGACAGAGACCCTAGCTACTCTGGCACTGGACGGAAACCTGCACCCTAGTGAGACAGACTGAAATTGTGGATTGTATCACAAGCCAACAATGGTGTGGGTGAAATATCACCCGAGACTGTGAGGTCCTTGTGGAGGTCCGTGTGTAACTCAGCTGAGCATCAACTAGTAGCAGGGACTGATTTCGCCAAAACTACCCCAACCTCCGGCAGCACAGTGTGAAGACAGATACCTTCTGCAGATAGGAAAGGGCAGTATACACAAGACTTTACCTTGGAGTTTATTTTTAGACTGCTGGAACCTAACACGGGGCAGCTCCCACCACTGGGCCTACCTGTCGACGGAGTCTCCAGAAGAGCCGTCCTGATGAACAAAGAGGCAAGATTTCAGCGTGATCCTTTTCTATTTGAGATAGCATCCCCTGCGGCCACATACAACAGCATAGGGCACAAACCCATCTCCCCGGTAGGAAGACCAGGCTGAACTGGTAGGCTATAATATCAGAGGGCGACACAACACTGAGAGCCACCCTTGTGACACAGAGGCCTGGGCTACTCCCTCGATTATGATACTGCCAAGAGCTAGGCATTCCCCAACAGGGCTTATAACAGGCCGATGACTAAGTGTGGCATCTGGGCTAACCTAGCCTAAGGAAGAACCTTCTAGTACCTGCTTGCAGGGCTGCGCTACTTTTTTAGGTGTTCTTCCAGCTCATGATGAGTAATACACTCATTCAATATTTGTGACACATCTGAGCTTTGAACACCCTCTAGTGCTAACAGTGTCAGATCTCACACGGTGCTCCCTGATATGAAAGGGCCAAGTCCCTTTGGAGCAGAATTTAGGGTAACACCTACAGGTGAAATAGTGAAAGACATGTGGATCACAGCACAGACACTTAAGAACCATGAAGTGCAAAGCATGTTGTTTGTGTTAATGTCAACTCAAATACATGTTATAGAAAATGGAAGATGCTCCAAAAAAAAAAAGAGAAAAACAGGGCTAGAAAGATGGATCAACAGTTAAGAGCACTGGATGATCTTCCAAAGGACCTGGGTTTATCTCCCAGAACCCACATGATGGTTAACACCCATCTGTAACTGTAGTTCCAGATAATCCAATGTTCTCTGCTGGCCTCCAAGGGCACAAGACACGCAAGTAGCACATAGGCACACACACGCACACACTGACCATACATATAAAAATAATTTTAAAGGGGAAAATAGAGCTACCGTAGGATCCAGAAATCACTAATATAGCTAAAGGAAACAAATCAGTGTGTTGAAGAGACATCGGTACTTTCACGTTGGCAGGACTGTTCAGGAAACTGGGTGAAGAGACACAAGTAGCCTCCAAGTGATGGAAAGATAAAGAAAATGGTCCATCTATATGCAAAATACTGTTAAACCAGAGAAACGAAATCCTGCCACTTAAGACATGGATATAATTAAAGACATTCTATGAAGTGAGGTAAGCCAGGCAGAGAAAGATAAACTCAAGGACAATATAAGAAGTTGGTGCTGGAGAAGCGGGGAATATCATAGTGGTGACCAGAGCCCTTGATGAGGTACGATTCCATTATTACTGGGACCAAAAGTATGATCACCTGCATCTTAGGAAGGAAGGAGGGTTGATTTGTTTCATGTGACTCATAGTTTGGGGAAGTCATGGCAGCAGGGGCATACGACAGCTCGTTCCATTCTTCCCAGTCAGGATGCAGAGACCAGCAAAGGTGGCACTCCTCTGCCTTCTCCCTCTTTCCAGTCTGAGTCCCGGACTCTGTGCTGGAGCCACTCGTGTGTGGGATGAGTCATTCTCCCGAGTTCACATCCCTGGGAACACTCCTACAGATGTGGACAGGGGTCTGTCTTTTAGAGTATTCTAAATTCAGTCATTGTGGCAGTGAAGACTAACATCGCAGGAGAACAGACAGGAAGAATTGGTAGGAAGGGAGATCACTGGGGACTGAGTCACAGTCAGACAGGAGCCAGACATTCTGGGGTCCCACTGCATCGTAAGATAGCTATAGATAATGATGGCGTACAACACAATACATATTCATGATGAAAGTTCTCACTGTGAATAAAGCGTAAGTATTTAAGGACATAGGTATATCTAGCCTGATGTAAATATTAGCCCGTGTATACATCTACAAAAACATCACATAGCATCCTGTAAATACAACTTTTATATTCTGTGCTTAGTTAGGAATAAAATTAGTTTAGAAACACTATCAGACAAATATCAAAGAAACTCATAAGGCTGAAAGAAGTTTGCCTAATGTAAAAATGCAATACGTGTCAGAGTCAGCCATATTCTCAAATCAGGGCTGTAAGATTCTAACGACTTTTAGTTTCTTTTAAATGCCATTTTGTTTGTTTGTTTGGTTGGTTGGGTGGGTGGTTGGTTGGTTTGGTTTGGTTGCTTTTTGAGACAGGGTTTCTCTGTGTAGCTTTGAAGCCTGTCTTACTCCATTTGTAGATCAGGCTGGCCTTGAAGTCATAGAGATCTGCCTGTCTCTGCCTCCTGAGTGCTAGAATTAAAGGCATACACTGCTACCATCCCAGCCTTAAATGTCATTCTTTTTTTAATAATTTATTTAACTTTAAGCACATTGGTGTGACAGTGTTAGATTCCAAACTGAGTTACAGACAGTTGTGAGCTGCCATGTGAGTGCTGGGAGTGTTTGAACCCGGGTCCTCTGGAAAGGCAGTCAGTGCTCTTAACTGTTGAGCCATCTCTCCAGCCCCTTAAATGTCATTCTTAATATATTATCTAGTCTGCCCCAGTCATACAACCGTTACCCACATTCAGAGGGTCTAGCTTGGTTCTATGCTGGTTCCTTCCCTGTCTGGCCAGAGCTGGTAAGCTCCTGTTAGCTCAGGTAAGCTGTTTTAGTGGGTGTCCCTATCATGGTCTTGACCTCTTTGCTCATATTCTCAGTCTTCCCACTCTTCAAATGGACTTTGGGAGCTCAGTCCAGTCCTCTGCTGTTGGTCTCTACTAACGTGTCTCCATCAGGTGCTGGATGAAGGTTCTATAGTGACTTTATAGATAGTCATCAATCTGACTACAGGGCAAGACCAGTTTGGGCACCCTCACCACTATTGATTAGGGTCTTAGCTGGGGTTATCCTTGTGGATTCCTGGGAATTCTCTAAGTGCCAGATTTCTTGTTAGCCCCATAATGGTTCCCTCAATCAAGATATCTCTTTCCTTGCTCTCCATCTCTGTCCGTCCCCTATCTCAACTCTCTCATTTCTGCACGTTCTCCTCCCCCTACCCCTCCACTTCCACCCTTCTTTCTCCTTCCACTCCTATGCTTCCATTTTGTCAGGTGATCTTGTCTATTTCCCCTTCCTAGGGGGATCTATATATGTTTATCTTAGGGTTCATCTTGCTACTTAGCTTCTCTAAGGTCATGGACTGTAGGCTCATTATCCTTTGCTTTACAGTTAGTATCCACTTATGAGTGGGTACATACCATGCTCATCTTTCTTGGTCTGGATTACCTCATTCAGAATGGTTTTCAGACTGCAGGGTCACTGGCAGTGGCACCAGGATTTGTCCCTGCTGCTTGTACTGGCTCAGCCTGGATATAATGGGTGGGTCTTGATCCTTCCTTGGAGCAATGTGCCTTACCTCTCTAGAGAGTGGATGGGGGATAGGATGGAGGGGAAGGTGGAGGAAATGGGAGGAGGGGAGGAAGTGGGAACTGGAATTGGTCTGTAAAATGGAAAAGGATAGTTTGTTTTATTTTTTTATAAAATAATACATTATGTATGTGTCTTCCTCATCTTTGCCAATGCTTATTATCTTTGTTTCGTGTTTTATAAGGTTATGAAATAAACGTGATAACACTGAAGCATCATTCACAATTTTCTCATGTCTCTTTCCCATCCTACCAAACCTCAGAGGCGTGCGATGCCCCAGGCATGCCTTACAATTCTTCTGCCATTTACTTCCTCCCTTAATATCATGTCTGTAAGATTTCTCTTTATGTATTCATGGAATACATCTATTTTCCTTATTTTAACTAGCATACAGCACTCTGTTGTTTGGAAACGATTCTATAATCCCCTTACTTGCTTTTCTGCTCACGGAAATTTAAGTTGTCTTAAGTGGCTCAGATTTTAAATATATAGTTTATAATATATAATACAAAAAAATATTCGGATCAGTTGAATCATGAGTGAAGGAAGATAGCACCAATCTGAAAGGGAAGGAGTTAGAGAATCTATCAAATAAAATTAGGAAATAAATGATCAAGAGTAGGATAAAACCTTGCTGTGGTTGGGACTGGAGGATGCCTAGGTGACATGTGATATCTTAAACTCGGCAGGGCACAGCTGAATCCTGAGTGAGATGATGTTTTGTCCACCCCGCCCCGTTCCAATGCCATCAGCTTATTTGGCCATATATGACTATAGAACACTTACCCTGATCTGATCACCACACATTGCATACATGTACTTAAATGTCACACATACCACATACAATTACTATGTGTCAACTGAAAAGAACAACACAGTAACAGAAGGGTTGAGTGTGTCGGGAAATGGAGCCATTGTGATGCTGGCATAGAAAGTTGGAGGGGTTTGAAGGAGAGATAGACAGACTCTATGGAGACCTTTCTCCCAGGGCCTCTAGGTTCCGTCATCATAGAAAAGCCATATGGTGGCACACTTCTGTAAACTGCACCCAGGAGACACAGGCAAGGAGGTCACTACACGTCTAATACATAGTGCGATGGAAAAGAAAGTGGGGTAGGGAAGAAAGAAAGAAAGCATCCAGAGACAAGACTAAGCAAGCTTTTACGTCAGAGCAATAATCAAGCAGGTGCGCTACACTACGAAGAGTCACTTTGAAAGCTTTCATTTGCAGACTCTGCTCTAAGTCTGGGGCGTGTGATGTAAGCTTGCATGGCTCACTCATGACCACAGTTGTTTGATAAGGAATTGTTCTAGTTTGAACTTTGTACTGTGATAAACACCAAGACCAAAAGCAACTTGTGGGAGGGAAGGGTTTATTTGGCTTACAGGTGAGAGTCCATTATCAAGGGATTAACCATTCTCAAGCTCCAGGGCAGGAGCTCAGAGCAGGTCCTGGAGGGAGAAACTACAGCAGAAAGCGCGGAGGGATGATGCTTCCCAGCTGCTTCTCACGACCTGCTTTCTTATACAACCGCGACTATCTGTCCGCAACGGGCTCGGCCCTCCCACTTCAACTATCAATCAAGAGAACCCTCTCATGCCCACAGGCCAATGTGAAGGACACAATTCCTCAACTCGGTTCCTTCTTCACAGATGATTCTGTAGTTCGTGTCAATTTAACAATAATTAACCACAAGCATAAACTTCTTTCTTCTTCTTCTTCTTCTTCTTCTTCTTCTTCTTCTTCTTCTTCTTCTTCCCTCCTTCCTTCTTCTTTGCCACTTCAGGTTACAGGCGAGAAGGTTAGATGTAACAGTTGCAGTTTAAATTATTTTTCTTGAAACACAAATCCCAGTTGGATGATTATTGATCCTATTTCTAGGCATATGTACTTTCTATAAATTCCTGATGTTATATATTCCTTATTCTTAACTTAAGTTTTTCTCTTTGAACCCTTCCTGCTTTGGCCAGCCTCTATGTCAATTGCAGACACAATTCAATAAAATGTAGACGTAAGGGAATAGGGGAGGCATGGTGATGTTTTGTTAGTGCTTTAACAAATAAAGCTTGCCGGATTCTCAGAGTGTGGAGCTAGCCACTAGTTAGCCATAGAGGATAGACAGTGGTGGCGCACACCTTTAGTACCAGCTTTGGGGAGGTAAAGGCAGTTGGCTCTCTGTGAGTTCAAGGCCACCCTGGGCTACACTAATTGCTCCAGTCTCAGAGAGAATCCAAGCCAGGTGGTGGCGGTTCACACCTTTAATCTCAGTACTTGGGAGTCACACACTTTTAATCCCAGTTCTAGGGAGATGGGGACAGGAAGGGATATGGCTGGGTGGAGAGTAGAATATAAGACAGGAGGAGACGGGAGCTCACCGCATTCATCCTGATGACGTGTAGAGCCAGGACAACTCATTCAGTCTGAGGATTTTGTAATGGTAAGACCTAGAGACTGGCTGCTCTGCTTTTCTGAGCTTTCAGCTTCCACCCCCTAATATCTGACTCTGGGTCTTTATTATTAAGATCAATTAGAATTCGTGCTACAGGTAGGCATTTAGTCCACTGATCAGCACCCTTATTAAAGAATGGTCTGTGAAAAGACGCACACACAGGAAGCAAGCCATCTAAAACTCTGAACCAGAAGGTGGAGTTCCGGATGATATTAATAAAGACCAAGGAACACTGAGGATTTTCAGCAAGCCCTGGGAAGTTGGCAGACAGCAAGGGACCGATTCCCCTGTGCAGTGAAGGAAGCTACCCCGCGACACCATGATCTAGGACCTCAAGCCTCCGGGATTTGATGTGCTACATTTCCCTTGTTCAAGCTACCTGTTTGTGGAACCCTGTAATGCCAGCCCTAGCACACTGGTACTCTTTTTATATGTGTATTTTTCTCCTGTGAAGTTAGAACGGCATTAGTGTATTTGCCTCTACCTTCATTCCATAACCCAGGGCCTCACCAGAGTTAAGAAGGGCGGCAAGGCCGGCTAAGAGATTGCTTGTCTGTCACTCATAATGGTCTCCACCAGGAGCAAGGACTCCAGTGGATTTTGGTCCTCAAGTATCGCTCTCCTTTGGGGAGGGGCATGCAGTGAGGAGAGGAGGGGAAGAGAGGATCTAGATAACATGTTCCCTAATGAGAGAGAGAGAGGTCTGTGTGTCAGTGTGTGCACACATTGCTTTGTTCCCTTCTAAAGGACCAGTAATGACTCGTGGAAAGAAAGGAATAAAAATGAACTTTCTAACCAACACTGTCATCCACCTTCAACCCTGTTTATGGAGCCCAACTTGATCAGAGGAATTGATTGAGAACCTTAAGACTCATCAAGGCAAGGGCTTCCAGATGGATTCAATGATAATTATACCATCATAATTATACTATTTCATCAAAAGATGAAATCAGTATTATACCCTAATTCCGAAACCAGATAAGACACGCAGAAAAATGAAGCTTACAGCCAATCTCCTTAACGAACATAGATATGCAATTCTCAAAGTACTTGCAGACGGAAATCAGGAGGCTGTCTCGATTAGGATGTCTACTGCTGTGATAAAGCACCATGGCCAGCATCCACCTGGAGATGAAAGGTTACAAACCCATCACTGAGGAAAGCTGCAGTAGGAACGAGAATGGAGAACATGGAGGGGTGCTGTGTACTGACTTGTTCCTCACGGCTTGCTTGTTTTATTATAGCATCCAGGACTGAATGACAACCTTTAGTGGACTGGGCTTTCCCACATCAACTATTAATCAAGATGTTACCCAGGTTTGTGTAAAGACCAATCAGTGGGGGAATGTTCTCAGCTGAGGTTCCCTCCTTCTAAATGACTCTAGCTGGTGTCGAGCTGACACAAAAGAAGTCAGCACAGAGTACATCAAAAGATATCATTTAGAAATGTGGAAATGACCTAACATATAAAACCTAATAAATGTAGTACGTTCATACGTGGACTCAAGGACAGAAACCATATGGCCGTCTCAATATATGGAGAAAAGGCTTTCAAAGACTCCAACAACCCTTCATGGAAAAAAAGAGACTGTGAATTGAAGGAGTATTTCAACAAGAGGGAGGTGAAGACAGGAGGTCAGACATTCAAGGCCACCCTTCACCGCATAGCGAGTTCATGGCCAATCTGGGCTACACTGTCTCAAAAATAGTAAAGTCCTGACACTCATAGGAAAACAGACACAAAATGGAGATAACCATAGGAAGCAAATTAAGTCAGAAGGACAAACGCTGCTTGTTAGCCCACTTGCCAGGGCCAGATTTTCCCACTGATATGCAAAATCAACATTGTGCTATAAGTAAAACTGTCAGGGGAACAAGGGACTAACACTACGAGGGAAGATGGGTATGAGGAGAGAAACACACACACACACACACACACACACACACGAAAACATCCTGTGTAACCAAGTACCGTGCCCAATAAATATACAGCAATGCAAAAATTACACACACAGCAGAATTTCATGATTCCAAATAGCTATGTAATTGGCAAATACAAAATGCAGTAATTATAACAAACCAGTACTAGAAACAGCATAGAAAATCACTTTGATTATCACATTATGGATGTTGATATGATATTAACAGTACACTTTTGGTTTGTCACGCTATTATGAAGAAAATGAAAATTGTGGATTAAAAAAACGCAATATATATAAACCAAACTATGTAAAATGGTTAATGAGAAGGAAAGTGAGGGTCTCCTCAGAGGGAGTATGCAGTACTGATAGCATGCAGTACCCGTTTTTGCCAGCAGGTGTCACTTCATCACAGCCAGAACTCGAAGGAGCCTGACAGTCTGCTTTTTTTTTTCTTAGTTGTTTGTTTTGCTTTGTTTTTCGAGACAGGGTTTCTCTGTGTAGCCCTGGCTGTCCTGGAACTCACAGATGTGTCTGCCTCTGTCTCCTAAGTGCTGGGGTTAAAGGGGTGCGCATCCTCTACCAGTTTTTCTTTTTTTAATTTAAAAAGGCGCAGGGCGGGGCTGTGTGTCAAGGGACGATGTATGTTTTGCTTTGTTTCTACATAAATCCACTGTTGTAGGGGATTAAGTCTCACAGAATGAACATGTCAAATTTCTTTGAAAATATGAAGTGAACATCTGACATCAAAGGGTGTGCTCCTGAGACCAGAGTCCCACCTTTGCAGGCAGGACTGCTGTAAGGAAAACCATCCTGACTAAAAGTGACAGGAGCAAACTGTAAGGATTCGTTCGACTGCATCAAATTTTCATTCAGATTATACCCTTCCTTTAGGAAAATACAATAGAGGAAATAGCTTTTGTAACTATTTGGAAACCATCTGCATAGAGAAGAGAACACACTTCTTCAGCCTCCAGCCTCCAGGGAGTACTCCAGACAGAGAAAAACAACCCTTTGACCTGTTTATCTGTTTACAAGATTAGTGTCCAAGAACTGGGTTGTGCAAACGGAAGACAAACTGGCCATCAGAGCCTCCACTGAACTTTGTGTAGCTAACGGATATTCGCTGAGGTCATCACCACTACTGTCGGAAAACAGGGAAGGCCTAATTTCTAAACACCTATCGAAACAGCCGAAGGTTCTTCAGAAGCTCCTGGAAGGAAACTGAACAAGAGGGAGCGCCCTTGTTCTGCAGTGAACAAGTGTAGTTCTGTGCACTACAGAAAGGGCTCCCTACGGGCACTGCTGCATGGAGATGGTTCTAGACTCTAGCAGCTCTAGGAAGGCTCGAAGGTGTATGGTGGGGTGAGGTGGAGATTCCACAGGAGTTCATAGAAGACAAGAATTGTCTTCCTTCCATACTGGTAGAGACTCCTGAAAGACCAGATGGCCCCCTTGGGAGCAATCTGATAAAGCTTCTTTCTTAATTCAGTATCAGAACTTGGGGCAAAACTGCATGTCTGACAGCTTACTGTGTCCCCATGGCCTGGAGAAAAAACAGAGGTGAAGCCAACGCTCTGGCTATGCTTTTCCTGAAGACTAAGGGGCGACCCATACTGAGAGAGGCTAAGGGAACCCGACTTCTGTTCTAAAGAGCAGAAACGCCACGATAGGAAGAGTAACTGCATCCAGAAGGATTTTAAAAATTCAAACTATTTTCTAAAGTTATAACATGGGAACCGTTGTGATCAGCAAATAATTTAAGATGCTCCCTGATACTAAAATTTATTCTAGTCATCACAGAGAGTCAATAAAATTGGCCCCACTCGCCATCTTTTATTGATATCATTGCCTCTAAAATCCAGAGCACCTGGAAGCTAAGTGTTCCGGGAGAATGAGATCAAATATCTGCCCCATTACTAGAAAGCCTGACCTAGGAATGAGACTGCCCCTGAGAATCAGATCACGGACATGGAAAACAATTACAAGAAGCCATAAGGTGCGGGGAGTTTCTCATACAGCAAAGTCACCAACAGTTTGGGAGACAGTGACAGCGAGGAGCCAGCTCTTGAATTATTTGAGCTTGCACTGAAAAGAAATGGGTCTAGGCTAGATTTTTACTGTGAACTTTGAATACATTTGAATACATTATGACAGGCAGGACAGTGTTGAGACACTCCAGTGACATTGTTGTTTTGTGTTGGCCATGGATCAAAGAACAGGGAGTGTGCTGGTCAGTTTTCTGTCCCTGTAGCCATTACCAGAGCTGATCAACTTTAAGGGCGAAAGTTGGGAGCAGAGTTTTGGAGGATACAGTACATGGTCGTTCAGTCACTGCTCTGGGGCCTCTGAGGCAGCACAGCATGGCTGCAGCATGTGCAGACAGCTGTTCACACGCTGGCAGCAATGCAGCGAAGGGTCCAGTGTTCAGGGTCACACCCCCAACAGCCCTGTCCACTAGGCTCCGCCTCTTACGGGTTCTACCACCTGCTGTGGAGACCTGGCTGTTAACCCAGGGGCCTTCGGAAAACACTTTACATCGAAACTGTAGCAGTAAAGACCAAATGCATTTCCCAAGAGACCTCAACACTACACAAAAATCCACAGGCAACTGAGGAAAACTGGGAGAGGAGAGGTGGCCTCCTCGGGGAAGAGCACGCCAGTTGGTTGTCTAGCGCTAAACCATAAGCCCTGTTAATACATATAAGTAACATTATACAGACTTAACAGGGTATACAAATACATATATACACTCAATGGCAGCTTATGAAAAAAGAGGCTTTGAATTTGAAGCAGATCAAGCACAGAGTATATGTGGAGGTGTGGAGGGAGGAAGTGGAAGAGAGAAATGGAATTAAAATAGAATCTCAAAAGTAAACACACAACAAAAAAGCTATTTCCATCCTTCCTTGTCACAGTCCTGGCAAACCTGCTGACAACTGCCCCCTTTCTGAATGTGGATGCTTACTTTTGGGGTGGAGGGTACTGGGGATCCCACCTAGGTCCTCACACATGCTCGGCAAGCACTCTACAGACAAGCCCTAACCAAGTCCTCTTCCCCTTTTGGAGACATGGTCCCCCAAGCCTCGAAGCACGAACCAGAACTTCAGGCTCTGAGTCAATCTTTTCGGCTTTTAATTACCAGCAATCTGGATAATCACTGCTTTAGCGAGTAGCTTGTGTTTTGGTGTGCAGAGGGTCCATTCTAAGTTCAGTTCTACTGGAACAATCTACCGATAATTATCCGCTTCCCTGTTTCACGGGATCCTGAATTTAAACAATCATATATGTTCCTCAGCCCCACTTGGTTTCTCATGTATAAGCAATTATAAATAGTAATTCTATAATTCAAGGACGGGTCTTGTTTCTGAAAACCGAGTTTGGAATTTAAAAACGGCAAGAAAGTTTTGACTCTATTCTTGGCTAACAGAGAAACTCAGAAAGCCAGTTGGCATCTTTTTCCTGCCCGTGACACAATCACACACAAACATACCATATGCATCTTTTTACATAAGCCCTGCAGCAGTGCAGGAAAATATGGAAATATTGTTAGTAAAACAGAAGCATTGAGGAAATTTTAGAAAATTATAAAGAAGGGCTTGGAATGAGGAAACAGCAGATGGGTATTAAAGCTACCTATTGTTAGAGTTCTGATAAACACTGTCGCCCAGAGCAACTTGGGAAGGAAAGGGTGTCTGGGCAGGAACCTGGAGACAGGAACCGAAGCAGAGAACACAGAGAAACGCTGCTCGCTGGCTCAATCCCCATAGCTTGCTCAGCTTGCTTTATTATACCACCCAGGACCCCCTGCCCAGAGGTGGCAATGCCCATGGTGGGCCAAGACTTCCTGCTTCAATGAGCAGTCAAAAACTGCCCGCTGACCAATTTGCCAGAGATGGTTTCTCTATTGAGATTCCCAGAAGGGTCAAGTTGACAAAAAAGAGTTTAACAGAACATGAGTTGAGGCTACAGGGTTCAATTTACAGAAACTGGCTGTGCGATTTCACCAGCCTTCTTTCTCGGGGAAAGGAGGTGTTGCTGCCCCAGACATGAGTCACAGTTTAGGTACCATGTGTCCTTTTTTTAGTCTGGATCCTGGCCTCACCTACCCAAGCTCTTCTAGGAAGGACCCCACCATACCCGCAAGTCCCCTGCCCACATAAAAGAAACAGCAAGGCCTCCCCAGCCACTGCTATCATTTGTCAGGGGGAGGCAGTGCACAGAAATCCCCTGGAGATCTGGTCAAACCTGAATTGACTCAGCAGTTCTGAGCCCTTACCCCCCTCCCCCCCAAGGCTTAACAAGCTCTGGGGCATCAATCCCATGATTCCTGCCTCACAGGGTCAATAGGACAGACCTAGAGACTAGCACGTTCTGAAACAGCTTAAAATCAAAAACAACAAATATTCAGAAATTTAAAAACAAAAGTTCTTCATAAACCCTTTACCCTCCCCACCCTGTCAGTGTTAAAACTTTGCTCAGTCTTGGGGCTAGTATCAGTAATTTCTTTGAACACTACCCTTTACTTCTGGGACTTCCGGAAAACAACTTGATAAAATGTTTCTAATTTTGAATAGCATTTTTTTTGCACTCTTGATACGTTTATAATTTGTTTCCGATTTGTTCCGGAGTTGGGCCAGCTCCTTGGAAGTCCATGACCTGTCAACACACAACATTCCTCATGTGCTTTCATTGCCAAAAAGCTGCCATAGCCGGGGACTCTGTGCAAAGCAAATCGCATTTACTTTGCTCACTGAGTAGAAATCCAGATAATAAGGCCCTATTCATCCACCCTGGTGCCACTGGAACAAGCCTGTGCAGGAGGTGGGTGCTCTAGAAACCAGGGTACACGTTCAAGTCGCAGCACTTGTGATTAATTAGAAAACAAAGGAAGAAAGAAGAAGGAAAAGCAGGAGGCTGTTGAAGTTGACTTCTGCTCAAATCCGCTCTTTAAGATGTGCACAAGCACAGAGGAGTTGGCTCAGAGTCCCCACCTTCCTTGCTTTGTGTGGAAGCTGACACAGAGCAACAAATGCTGCCTCTGGGCACGCCCTCTTGTCAGGGAGCACAGCAGTCAAGGCTATGGAAGGCAGAAGCTGGGGCTTGGGAACCAACCAAAGGAGACGAATATGGGCAAGTGTCTTACACCTCTTCCTATGTTTATATTTATATAATGAAGAAGATAGCCTTTTTCTCATGGGGCTGTTATTGAGAGGATTGTGAGCCATGATATATGTAAAAGAGTCAGTCATGGAGAACGGGATAGCAGTTCTTTGGTTTTAGCATTCACACTATTGTCTGCTGCTGGGTCTGTTGCTATGGCCACCAGCGACGCATGGCAGTCGTGAGCACCACTGTGCAGTTATTTCCTCTGAATTGAGACATTTTCTCCTGGAGGAAAGAGGAAAGCATCTAAAAACCCAGAAACAAATGAAGTGTTGGGGTTCCAGAAGTTCAGAGGGTTATAAGTCCCCTACCCCAAGGTTACGTGATCAGGGAACAATTGCTATGGGAGTGGGGCCTCTTCAGTAGAGCTGCCTGTAAGTCAGGCGGGGAGATCTGCAGGTGCAGCCTTTGGTGTCATCCATGCTGGGGTGGATCTTTGGGTCACACAGCTGCCTTTAAGTCACCCACGCCCACACAGATAATCCACCTCTCAACTTATTGGTTTATCCAGACAGACAAGGGTTGAAATTGCTTCTTTGATCTGTTGTTGTCAGTACCCTGTGTAGGCTGAACAGGTGTGTGGTCAAATACCCCAGGTAAAGCCCACATGATGGAATCTCTTGTCCAGAAGCATGGACGGAGGTGGCCTGGTAGGCGCTGAGAGGTAGAGGGCACCTCAGTGACTGCACAGCCACAAGCACAGGTATTGAAGACAGCTGAAAAACTGCCTCGTTCACATTGGCCTGTGGCCAGCCCTGTGACAGATTGTCTCGAGGGACGCTCCATGTGGGAGTGTCTGGCACACTGTGGGTGCCCCCCCCATGCACCCGGACTGTGTAAAAAATGTAGCTGAATATGGGCCTGGGAGCAAGCACTGAATAACTTCCTCCATGGCTCTGCCTCTGCATCTTCTTGAGTTCCTGCCCTGACCTCCCTCAGTGATGGACCGTGACCTTCAAGTGTATGCCAAATAAACCCTTTCCTCCCCCAAGCTGCTTTGGGCCATGGTTTGTCACAAAACAGAGAGCAAACCAGGAACACTTTTTTTTTTTTTTTGAGATGGGTTGACATCAAACATCTTCCTGCTAGCAAGCATATATTTCACTAGGTTACCATAGCTAATTTTTATTAATTCTGTCCCATACTTAGCCCATGATGGTGGCTCAGGTAAGCAATTGTGTTGACATCTTTGCCTGTTTTATCATAAACTGATTGACTTTAAATTACTTAACCTTGTTAACAATCAACAAAGAGACACCAGGTTATAACCACCCTTTGCATTTAGACTCAGTACTGTTGCCATAGAAACAGCGTCTCCGGTTGGCTCGTTAGTAGACGTGGTCTTTCAAAGAGACAGTTAAGCTAATGTTGGGCCTTTATGATTGGTACTCACTGTGACTGGTGCTCTTTCCAAAAGAAGATGTTGGTACCTACAGACGGATATGCAGAGAACTGGGCCTTGTGACATGCCATGCAAAAGCCACAGAGAATGGCTTCAGAAGAAACCAACCTTGAAGGCACATTGTTCTTGCACTTGCAGGCCCTCCAGAGCACTTTGTGGCTAAACCAGCTGTCTGTGGTGTTCTGTTAATGACGCTAAGGCGCTAATGTGTGCAGTGGGTTTGTATCTCAATTACTTGGAAATAATTACAATATTTATAATATCAAATATACATATTATTTTCAGTGCTTGAATGTCTGTTTGCTTTTTTTTTTTTTTTTTTGGCAAAAGATTAGGAGACCGATCATTATTTCTCTTGTACTTCAAAAGGTTACCCTGGACTTTGGACATCTGAACCTCAGACATGGCAGGGTGAGTTGGAACTAAGAAAATCGAAGTAATCTTGGCTTTTGTAAAATAATTTGCTGTAAGTAAACAGAATGAGTGACAAATCTCGTGAGGCTGAGATGAAATCTCACGTGGATCAACAGGGCAAGCATTCTTCTGTGGTTTCCAAGGCGAGAGCTAGAAGGATATGAATAGAAAATATTATTTTCAAATTAGAAGGATAATGATAAAATATTTTAAGAAGGAAGAGAAAGAGGAGGGCTGCAGCTTCGCATCAGACACACAGGCAGTAATGTGTGTGAGAGGGTTCGGTGTTGTAGTGAAGACTGAACTGTCGGTGGGACCAGGCAAGCTGGCCTGTGTGTTGGAGCCAGGTTAAATGGCACAGACACGAATGCCTGCCGGAACAGGAAGTGGATGGAAACCGCTCTCCCGCCGGGGAGTAACACCCAATAGACGCCATCTCAAGCTATATCAACGTCAGGGACAGAAGTGGCACTGAAGTGAAAACAAGCCCTTAGGAAGGTCACTTCAGGAACGACAGCTAAACAGACAGCAGGAGGCTGTGAGCCCTCTTCCACCAGCCTTGTGAGAACACTGGAAAACAACAAGCAAGGAAATGCTGCATAAACACAAGCCAACTTAAAACCGCTAGGAAAGCCGGGGCAGTGTTTCCAGCCTCCCTTGCACAGGGATGGTTTGGAGGACAGCAGCCCACTGTGGGATCTTCATCCCTGGCTCTGAGAGGGCAGAGCCTTTCTTCCCTACTCTGCCTGGGGGCTGCCTGAAGGGCTGAGGCAATGGGCTTTTTTTTTTTTTTCTCCCTCTGCTTTCCTAATTTGAAACTTACCTAGGCTAGAAAAAGGCTTTACTCAAAACATCAGAGGGTAGAAACCTGCAGCTGCCTAGGGCAAGGTTGTACTTGAAAATCACAGTGGACCACTTCGGGATGGGGAGGAAACCTCCAGGAGAGAATTGTGTTTGAAAAATGGGGCGTCCAGAAAGTAAATTCAGAGGCAGGTGTGGTGGGGTGTATGTCTTGAATCTTAGCATCTTAGGGACGGAGGCAGGAGAATTGGTGGCAGGAGTTCCAGGACAGCCTAGGCTGCCTGAGATCCTAGCTCCTCCCCTTTCTCCTCTGCCTCCTCCACCACTAGCTCCTCCCCTTCCTCCTCTGCCGCCTCCACCATTCATCAACATCAAGCAGCAACAACAGAAAGGCAATTCAATTAGTTTCTCTGTACTCAGAGCCTATCTGAAAAAAAAAAAAAAAAACTAGGGCAGGAAGTCGCTTTCCCCTTCTCTTCCTCCTCCTCCCTCCCTATCCAGGTAAGCAAACAAATTTTTGTTCTTAACTCTATACAAAGAATCAAAGATAATTAAGGATTGTTGCGAGCAGGAGAAACAGTCTTCGTCAGAGAAGAGCACGCCAACAGTCTTCAGAGCACGCCAGTTGGCTAATACCAAACGATCAGCCTGAGGCATACATGTGAATAGCATCATACAGACTGAGAAGGTTGTCTTTGAGGGTTTGGGAACACACACACACACACACACACACACACACACACTGTGTTGTAACAATATTTAGGAATATATATGTAACAACAATTAATGAAAAAGAGGAAATGAATCTCAAATATCTAGGAAGGGTATGTGGGAAGGTTTGGAGCGAGAAATGGGAGAGGTGATATAATTCTGCAATAATCTCCAAAGAGAAAAAAGATCATTTTTAAAGTTCGCTGAAAACTTGACTGGAACTCAGTAGTAGAACGCTCTCCTAGTAAGGCCCTGTGTTCAACTGCAGCACCACATAAATAAAGAACACTCCTACACACAAACCCCAGTGTTTTTTAAAAACCAAGAAAATCCATTTTTTTTTCAAATTAGAAAATGCATTAGAAAAGGCCCCCTAGAGACTCTCAACCAATCGAGTGTGTATGCATTCAAAAGAGATTGATTGGATTGACTTGCACAGTAGGGACTGGATAGTCCAGCAAGGGCAGGCTTCATCCTGGGGTGTCAGAGACTCTGCTGGTTGCTCCGTTCACGAAAACAGCTGACTTCAGTGTGTCTCTGCTGTTGGACACCTAGGAGCTGCCTGGAGACAGCTGGTGCTGAATCCATATTGGAAAACCACAGGAACTGGAGTTTGATGTCAGCGGGGCATGGTAGTAGAAGCAGCAGACACCCTGAGGAGAAAAAAGTGGAGCTCCCCTTTGTTGTGTCTGGACTGCACTGGGAAGGTGCCAGGCTGGGTCTTATCCCTTCTGTAATAAAAATAGTCCTCCGTAAGTTCTCTCCCAAACATGCCCAGAAGTGTGTCTCCTCGATGAATCTAAATCCCACCAAGCTGACAGTCAAGATAGACCATCACAGAAAATATGGCTCATTCAAATGGATAAGACAGTCACAAACCATCCCCACTTGGTGGGCATCTTAGAGAAGTTACTGTTAAGTGTGCTCAGAAAGTTTTGTCTTCAAAGAGCAAATAAAAGAAATAAAAACCTGAAAGGGGCCTTCTAATCCATCGGTAGCATGGGGCGTGCCATTCTGTCACCTCTACTCAAGAGCTCTGTCTAAGCGGGGGAGAATAAAGAACCAAGGACATTCAATGCATGACCTGAAGATCCCACACGAATGGCTAGACCCAATGAATTCAGCGATAGGATAGAAAATCAACATGAAAAATAGAAGTAAATCTTCTTGACTTTGGAAATAAATAATCAGATATGACACCAAAAGCATAAACAAAAACTAAAGGCAGATTAATTGAACTTCTTCAAGAATAAAAAAAAAAAGAGTATACCAAATGGAGTGGAAGGGAAGGAAAGAGGCAGCGGCTTGACCTAGGTGCGAGTGTGGGTGCACATGGATGTGGACGAGCTGGGTTCCCAGCAGGGGAGATCAGTAGGGGAGCGGCTTGTGGGCTTGTGAGAGAGGAGCGCAGTGGGTCACCAGGGGCTCTGCCTGCAGAGGGGATTAGCAGTTCTTGTGAAATAACTTGAGGGAACCAGGTTAACTTCTCCCCACGCTTTGTCTTCTTGTCCAGCTGTCACACTTCTGCCAAGATGCTGTCTGTCACTATTTGATGCAGCCAAGAGGGCCCTAGCGAAAGGAGCAAGTGGTTGAGAGTTTTAGTCTCAAGGACTGGGACGAAGGAACCTGTATTAGGGTAATCTGTCATAGGAACAAAAGATGGATTATATTATAGCCGGTGTGTGTGTGTGTGTGTGTGTGTGTGTGTGTGTGTGTGTTGTGGCATTTTAGAAGACAAATATGATAGTGATCTAATATTCATAAAATAAAACAAATATTTCTCTATGGAACCAAAACAATGGTATGTTTATGAGTGATGGGAAGGGAAAGAAAGAGAGAGAGAGAGAGAGAGAGAGAGAGAGAGAGAGAGAGGAAGGACGGAGAACAGCAGAAAGATGACTAAATCTTATACTTCTTTCAAAAATTAATTCAGAATGGAAAATAGATGTAAAATACAAAATTATAACAATTATAAGGAAGAGAAGGAGGAAATCTCCAGGGCTACAACTTGAGTATTTTGAGGCTAAATACCAAAATATGATCCATAAAAAGAACAGCTGATAAACTGAAGCTGATCAAAATGGTACAGACTTCATTAAGATGTGACCGCCTGGGGATGTAAATCAGTGACACACAGATTGCCTGGCATGCATAAGGCCATGTGTTTCATCCCTAGTGGCACAAAAAAAGGAATAATAAACTTTTTAAAATGAATAAACAAGATGAAGAAAAGGCAAATACAAGCAATGTTTGCAAATTGTATATCTGAGAAGCAGTTGTGAACAGAATACATAAAGGCTTAGAATTGTAGCACAGTGTTGGGGTGTTCACCTCACCCAAGGAGGTCCTCTGCTCATCCTCAAGACCACACACACACAGACAGAGGAACACAAAGATGTCTTAAGACTCAACACTTGGAAAGAGAAACTCTCATGAGAAATGAGCAGGGCACCCAGGAGACGTGGCTAACAGGAAATGCAGATGTCAAACTGACATTAACCATGCACAAGAGGAAACACAAATGCAGATCATAGTAAAATCACCAAACACCTCTAGCAATAGCCAAAGTTTTGAATTAATAACACCAAAAGGGGTGAACACAAAACAGAACCCATAAAAGCACAAAATGGGAACCTATAATATATAAGCCAAAGGTCCCTAAGGATAAATAAAGCCCAAAGATATGAGACAATACGTTTCCAAAATTACCATTGAGTTTGCAGTGACCATCTACTGGAGCCATGGACCTACTCCGAAGTGTGCCTTATATACCCAGTGAGACTCTATTGTAGAACACTCATTTTTCCTTTGCAAAAGGATGCCAATTGGAGACAGATTCTTGGTTGGGGATAGGAGATAGTATCCACTTCCCCAGCTTATTGCTTGGGTGCCACCTGGCTTAGACCTGCACAGGCTTGTGCATGCTGCCATAGTGTCTGTGAGTTTGTGTGTGCCGTTGTCCTGTAGCATCTGGAGGACACTGTCTCCTTGGTGTCCTCCATTCCTCTGGCTCTTACAATCTTACCTACTTCACTTCCCTGAGCTCTGAGAGGAGGCGTTTGATGAAGATGACCCATTTAGAACCGAGTGTTCCAAGGTCAAAGAGAGGCTTTTTGATAAGGGATAAGAACTACACTTGCCTGTGGGTATAAGGAAACAGTTTAGAATGTAGGAAAGAATCATGCTGATCCAGCAAGTGTTAGTTAGTAGATTCTCTTCTAAAATCCACGCCTCAGTAGCTCTGGGTAGTTGGTGAAACTTCTAGTACCATCCGTGATTTCCCTCCTGTTGAGTGGCCTTAAGTCTCAGGAGACAGCTTTGGTGACAGCAATATGTGAGTGAGACTTTTGTACCTTTAGGGCTATCTTGCCGTGCTGGTCACTGCTGTCTTTCATGTACATCCCGCTGTTTAAAAAAACCATTGATTGCTTCCCTCCTTAGGCAGCCATGGAGTCTGGTCTGCAGGAAGGAAGGCTGTGGGTTAGATTCGGATGGAATCATCTGAGTGAGTCTGGGGTCCTAAGTTTACACCACAGTTTTAAAAGGACATAGCTATGTTTACAGTACATAGTCCAGTGACCACCCGCAGTTGTGCGTGGTGGACAAAAGAAAACCGGAAGGGAGCAACTGTATCAGAGTGTAGCATAGGGCACTCTTCCTGGTGACAGAATGGTCCTGCACCTTAGTTGCCCCCGTGGTTCCACAAACAGGTAACCTAATGGGAGCACTCCGAATTATATCCTCACATTGCTTCAACCTCAGTTCCTGTTGGTGACAGGCACTGCAGTTAGGTGAAGTGAAGCTACTGCAATCTAGGGGAAAGGTCCTTCCTCTGCACCTCTTGTCCATCTGTGCTTGCTAAAGTAACACCTTCAAGCTTACCTCAGCAGTTAAAGTTAAATTTTAAAAGTACAAAGCCAGCAACAGTCTTTAAAGTGACAGAACACCCCCCTGAAAGCTACGGGACCAGGGCACTCATCTGGTGAACTCTAGCAAATATTCAGGGGAAAAAAATAAGCCTTGTTTTACTCAAACTGGTAGAGAACAAAGAGAAAGCAGTGTCCATCATATTTTAAAAGGCTAACATAACCTGGAGAACAAACTCTTGTAAGGATTTAGGACAGAGTAATCATGAACATAAAGGAAAAATCCAAAACAAAAAAATTAGCAAACTGAAAGCAGCATTATGTAATATAATGGCACTGTGATTCAAGGGCAAGAACTAGAAATTAGTGTTTCTTATCTTCACTCTCCCCTCCTCTCTCCCCTTTAAGACTTTGTTTGGTAAATGAGCTGGCTCTCTGTGAAGGTCCAAATTTCTGTTCACTTCAATCCTGTTCACTGTCCTGGGTGTGGAAACCTTAGGGATCAGGAGGGCACTCACTCAGCTACTCTGTCAGAAGACAGGGAGTGACAAACAGGGCGGAAGAGGGATCCTGGTGAAGACAGGTGGAGAGTCAGAGCCCAACAAACTAGGTCAAAGTGATGCAACTTCCCTTTTATCTTAACCTTTGTAACAACACTCCCACTGCCGTCAGCAATGTCTGGCACAGGCAGATACTTAACAGAAAAGGGTAGCCTGGATTGCATAAAGCAGTCCTGGGTAAACCATGACCGCCAAGACTGTTGTACAGAAGATGAAGAATTAGGTAGCTCTCAGGGAAGACCAAAGGGATAGAGACTGAGAAACAGAATAAGTGAACATGAAGGGAATGCCTTCCAAAGGGACCTAAAAGGTCGTGTTTTGTTACAATGTACATTTAGTGTTCATTTCCCTTTTGAGTTTCAAATGGTATGTTACAGGCATTTGTGGAATTTAGTGTCTACTCTATCTCCTTCCAAAAATAATTTAAATCAGTAGACAATGCCAGTTATAAAAAAAATACTAAAAGCATTAAGTATATTAGCATTATTGGGAAAATTTAAATTAATAAGAAGATCGAAGTAAACAGGTTCCTCTCGGATGCTCAAGGATGAACGTGACAGAGGCACAGCACAGACAGCCGGGAGAAGTCAGGGCCCTTGCGAGGAATTCCTCTCCAGGTACCTTTCTTCAAGAAACAGTTTTCTCAGTTCTTAAGGTCACATGACTGAGCCTGAAGGACACACGAATGAGCAGAGTCCCCCAAAGACATAATATAAAGGAAAGAGGGTCAATTTTGCTTCAGTTTAAGGAAAAATATTTCAAGCCGATCAAGTACCAAGCAAATTTGGGTTCTCTGTTTTCTGACCGGAAGTGCCTTTCCCTGGGATTGTTCCCCGAGGAAGCCACTGCATTCTGGAGATGAGGAACCTGAGACCCAGGAAGTTTAAGTGGCTTCCATAGGCCATGAAGCCAGCAAGTGGAAGAATCTAGATGTGAACTCCATTTTGTCTGACTCCCGAGGCCCATCTCCAAACCACCGAGGCTTGCTTGCTCCGGAAGTTTCCTTCCTACATTTCCTCTAACTACTGAGTCTAATTGGAGTGCAAAAGGATTGTGAACACTGACACTAATCTTATACTTTGAATTGCTTTGTTAAAATCATCATTTTTAAAATCAGAAAAGAATAAAATACATCTTTTCCCCAAACAAAAAAGAACATCATGGGTCTGTGCATACTCTTTTCTGCAGCAGGGAAGGAAGTAAGAGCTATGCCTGCAAGGGAGGGAAGCCCTGTGAATTCAGTTTTTTTTTTTTTTTTTTTACATTTTGAAGTCTTTTATTCAAGCAAGTTTTATCATTACCGTTATGTACACAGGGCACTCTCCAATCATTTAGTATTCATATTGTTGCTACCCATCAATAAACAGAGTGATGGAGGATAATACCCATGTTTACCATCTGCACTATAGAAATTCTTTCTTTACTTAACTGCCATACTAATTTCTAATTGAAAGAAAAATTGTATTAAGAGTTACAAATTCTCCCTCTATCACTGCATGAAGAGTCTTCATGTCAACAGTTCTTTCAGCAAGAGCTAAACATTTGGTAACGCTCACTATCCATCCACAAGACCTCAGAGGCCACAAATAAGTGAAGGGCAACCCACTTCTGTGGCATGCCTGTAGGAGCAGCCTTTGAATATCAAGTCACACCTTGTATATTTGGGTTTTCAGAAAGCCACTAACTCGCAAAGTTAGCATCACAATGGACTTTTCGTAATACTAAAGTCCCAAAGGCTGAAAGAGTCCTAGCAATGGCTGGCAAGGATTAGCTCACCTTGCAAAGCTTTTAAGACACATTCAGCAATCACGCATTAAGAGATGGACTCAGCTTTTGCCAAGATGGCTGCAGTGATTTGTAGGTCCCTTTAAGTGTCCAAATGAGCCAGGTAAAAATAAACCCTAAAACCTAGAGTCCCATCCAGGAGCCAGAGAGTCTCTCTTCTTTTTTTTTTTTTTATTGGAAAAAAAAATTTCTGCCTCCTCCCCGCCTCCCATTTCCTTCCCACTCCTCCCTCCCCTCCTCCCCTCCCCCCACTCCTCCCCCTCCCTCTCCAGCCTGAAGAGCAGTCAGGGTTCCTGTGGAAAGTCCAAAGTCCTCCCCCCTCGATCCTGGTCTAGGAAGGTGAACGTCCAAACTGGATAGGCTCCCACAAAGCCAGAACATGAAGTAGGATCAAAACCCGGTGCCATGGTCCTTGGCTTCTCAGCAGCCCTCATTGTCCGCCAAATTCAGAGAGTCCGGTTTTATCCCATGCTTTTTTCAGTCAGAGTCCAGCTGGCCTTGGTGAGCTCCCAAAGACTCAGCCCCCACTGTCTCCACGGGTGGGCGCACCCCTTGTGGTCCTGACTTCTTTGCTCATATTCTCCCTCCTTCTGCTCCTCATTGGGACTTTGGGAGCTCAGTCCAGTGCTCCAGTGTGGGTCTCTGTCTCTATCTCCATCGATCGCCAGGTGAAGTTTCTATGGTGATATGTAATATATTCATCAGTATGGCTATAGGATAGAGTCATTTCAGGTTCCCTATCCACAGCTGCCCCAGGAACTAACTGGGGACATCACCCTGGGCACCTGGGAGCCCCTCTAGATCCAAGTCTCTTGCCATCCCTAAGATGGCTCCCTTAATTAAGATGTGTGCTTCTCTGCTCCCCCAACCAACCTTCCTTTATCCCAATCATCCCGTTGCCCCAAGTTCCCCCCACCCTCCCCTTCTCACATTTCTCTCCCCTTCTCCCCTTATCCCCCCTCCCACCACCCCCCAAGATCCCAAATTTTTGCCCGGCAATCTGGTCTACTTCCCATAACCCAGAGGATAGCTGTATGCTTTTCTTTGGGTTCACCTTCTTAATTAGTTTCTTTAGGGTATCAAATTATAGACTCACTGACCTTTATTTATCTCTAGAAACCAATTATAAGTGAGTACATCCCATGCTCATCCTTTTGGGTCTGGGTTACCTCACTCAGGATAGTGTTTTCTATTTCCATCCATTTGCATGCAAAATTCGCGAAGTCATTGTTTTTTACCGCTGAGTAGTATTCTAATGAATATATATATTCCATACTTTCTTCATCCATTCTTCCATTGACGGGCATCTAGGTTGTTTCCAGGTTCTGGCTATTACAAATAATGCTGCAATGAACATAGTTGAACAAATGTCCTTGTCATATGATCGGGCATCTCGTGGGTATATTCCCAAGAGTGGCATTGCTGGGTCCATGGGTATGTTGATCCCAAATTTCCTGAGAAACCGCCACACTGCTTTCCAAAGTGGTTGCACAAGTTTGCATTCCCACCAGCAATGGATGAGGGTGCCCCTTTCTCCACAGCCTCTCCAGCAAAGGCTATCATTGGTGTTTTTGATTTTAGCCATTCTGACAGGTGTAAGGTGATATCTCAATGTTGTTTTGATTTGCATTTCCCTGATCGCTAAGGAGGCTGAGCATGACCTTAAGTGCCTTTTGGCCATTTGAACTTCTTTTGTTGAGAATTCCCTCTTCAGATCAGTGCCCCATTTTTTAATTGGGTTAATTAGCATTTTAAAGTCTAGTTTCTTGAGTTCTTTATATATTTTGGAGATCAGACCTTTGTCTGTTGCGGGGGTTGGTGAAGATCTTCTCCCAGTCAGTGGGTTCCCTTTTTGTCTTAGTGACAGTGTCTTTTGCGTTACAGAAGCTTCTCAGTTTCAGTAGGTCCCATTTATTCAATGTTGCCCTTAATGACTGTGCTGCTGCGGTTATACCTAGGAAGCGATCGCCTGTGCCCATCTGTTGTAGGGTACTTCCCACTTTCTCTTCTATCAGGTTCAGTGTGTTCATATTGATATTGAGGTCTTTGATCCATTTGGACTTGAGTTTTGTGCATGGTGATAGATATGGGTCTATTTTCATTCTTCTACAGGTTGACATCCAGTTGTGCCAGCACCATTTGTTGAAGATGCTTTCTTTCTTCCATTGTATACTTTTAGCACCTTTATCGAAAATGAGGTGTTCATAGGTTTGTGGGTTAAAATCCGGGTCTTCTATACGATTCCATTGGTCGACTTCTCTATTTTTATGCCAATACCACCCCGATTTCATTACTGTAGCTCTGTAATAGAGTTTAAAGTCAGGGATGGTAATGCCTCCCGAAGTTCCTTTATTGTATAAGATTGTTTTGGCTATCCTGGGTTTTTTGTTATTCCATATAAAGTTGATTATTGTCCTTTCAAGATCAGTGAAGAATTTTGATGGGATCTTGATGGGGATTGCATTGAATCTATAAATTGCCTTTGGTAGGATTGCCATTTTTACTATGTTGATCCTCCCAATCCACGAGCAAGGGAGATCCTTCCATTTTCTGGTATCCTCTTCAATTTCTTTCTTCAATGCTTTAAAGTTCTTGTCAAATAGATCCTTCACTTCTTTGGTTAGAGTTACCCCGAGATATTTTATGCTGTTTGTGGCTATTGTGAAAGGTGATGCTTCTCTGATTTCCCTCTCTGCTTCCATATCCTTTGTGTATAGGAGGGCGACTGATTTTTTGGAGTTGATCTTGTATCCGGCCACATTACTAAAGGTGTTTATCAGCTGTAAAAGTTCTTTGGTGGAGTTTTGGGGGTCACTTATGTACACCTATCATATCATCTGCAAATAACGAAAGTTTAACTTCTTCCTTTCCAATTCGAATCCCCTTGATCCCCTTATGTTGTCTTATTGCTATTGCTAACACTTCAAGCACTATATTGAAGAGGTATGGAGAGAGTGGACAGCCTTGTCGTGTTCCTGACTTAAGTGGGATGGCTTTGAGTTTCTCTCCGTTTAGTTTGATGTTAGCTGTCGGTTTGCTGTAAATAGCTTTTATTATATTTAGGTATGATCCTTGTATCCCTAATCTCTCCAAGACTTTTATCATAAAGGGATGTTGAATTTTGTCAAAAGCTTTTTCAGCATCTAAAGAAATGATCATATGGTTTTTTTCTTTCAGTTTATTTATATGATGGATTACATTGATAGATTTTCGTATGTTGAACCAGCCCTGCATCTCTGGGATGAAGCCTACTTGATCATAATGGATAATTTTTCTAATGTGTTCTTGGATACGGTTTGCCAGTATTTTGTTGAGGATTTTTGCGTCGATGTTCATGAGTGAGATTGGCCTGTAATTCTCTTTCTTGGTTGAGTCTTTGTGTGGTTTTGGTATCAGAGTGACGGTAGCTTCATAAAAGGAATTTGGCAATGACTCTTCTGTTTCTATATTGTGAAATACCTTAAGGAGTATAGGTATTAGGTCTTCTTGGAAATTCTGGTAGAATTCCGCATTGAAACCGTCTGATCCTGGGCTTTTTTTGGTAGGGGAGGTTTTTGATAACAGCTTCTAATTCTTCGCGACTGACAGGTCTATTTAGATTGTTCACCTGGTCCTGATTTAATTTTGGTATACGGTATTTATCTAAAAAAGTGTCCATTTCTTTTACATTTTCCAGTCTTGTGGCATTCAGGCTTTTGTAGTAAGATCTAATGATTCTCTGAATTTCCTCTATGTCTGTGGTTATGTCCCCCTTTTCATTTCTGATCTTATTAATTTGCAAATTCTCTCTCTGCCGTTTGATTAGTTTGGATAGGGGTTTATCAATTTTGTTGATTTTTTTCCAGGAACCAGCTTTTTGTTTCATTGATTCTTTGGATTGTTTTCTGTGTTTCTATTTTGTTGATTTCCGCTCTCAGTTTGACAATTTCCAGTCTTCTACTCCTCCTAGGTGAGTCTGCTTCTTTTTTTTCTAGAGCTTTCAGGTGGGCTGTTAAGTCTCCAATGTATGCTTTCTCTGTTTTCTTTAAGTGGGCACTAAGGGCTATGAACTTTCCCCTTAGGACTGCTTTCAAAGTGTCCCATAAGTTTGAGTATGTTGTTTCTTTATTTTCATTGAATTCAAGGGAAGACTTTAATTTCTTTCTTTATTTCTTCTTTGATCCAGGTGTGGGTCAATAGTTGACTGTTCAGTTTCCATGAGTTTGTAGGCTTTCTGGGGGTAGCTTTGTTGTTGAATTCTAACTTTAGACCATGGTGATCTGATAAGACACAGGTGGTTATGGATATTTTTTTGTAACAGTGGAAGTTTGCTTTGTTGCCGAGGATGTGGTCAATTTTCGAGAAGGTTCCATGAGCTGCAGAGAAGAAGGTATATTCTTTCCTATTTGGGTGGAATGTTCTATAGATGTCTGTTAAGTCCATTTGATTCATTACCTCCATTAATTCTCTTATTTCTCTGTTAGGCTTCTGTCTGATTGACCTGTCCATTGGTGAAAGAGGAGTGTTGAAATCTCCTACTATTAGTGTGTGCGGTTTGATGGCAGCCTTGAGTTTTAGTAATGTTTCTTTTACGTACGTGGGTGCTTTTATGTTAGGGGCATAGATATTCAGGATTGAGACTTCATCCTGATGAATTGTTCCTGTTATGAGTATAAAATGTCCCTCTCCATCTCTTCTGATTGACTTAAGTTTGAAGTCAACTTTGTTAGAAATTAGTATGGCCACACCTGCTTGTTTCTTAGGTCCATTTGCTTGATAAACCTTTTCCCATCCCTTTACTCTAAGTAGGTGCCTGTCTTTGTGGTTGAGGTGTGTTTCTTGTAAACAGCAGAATGTTGGATCCTGTTTGCGTATCCAATCTCTTAGCCTGTGCCTTTTTATAGGTGAGTTGAGTCCATTGACATTAAGGGATATTAATGACCAGTGTTTGTTAACTCCGGTCACATTTTTAGTCATAGAGTTTGTGTGTTTGCCTTCTTTGAGTTGTGCTGGTGAAGGGTCTCTAGATGTTTGAGATATTGTGGTCATTGTTGGACTCCTTGGTTTGTGATTTTCCTTCTATTACTTTCTGTAAGGCTGGATTTGTGGCTACGTATTGTTTAAATTTGTTTTTATCCTGGAAAATTTTGTTTTCTCCATTTATAGTGAACGAAAGCTTGGCTGGGTATAGTAGTCTGGGCTTGCATCCATGTTCTCTTATCTTCTGCAGTACATCTATCCAGGACCTTCTGGCTTTCATGGTTTCCATAGAGTAGTCAGGTGTAAGTCTGATAGGTTTACCTTTATAAGTAACTTGACCTTTTTCCTTTGCAGCTCTTAATATTCTTTCTTTATTCTGTATGTTTTGTGTTTTGATTATTATATGGCGAGGAGATGTTTTTTTTTTTGGTCCAGTCTATTCGGTGTTCTGTATGCTTCTTGAACTTTCAAAGGAATATCTTTCTTTAGGTTGGGAAAGTTTTCTTCTATAATTTTATTAAATATATTTTCTGGACCATTGAGCTGTACTTCTTCTCCTTCTTCTATCCCAATTATTCTTAGGTTTGGTCTTTTTATTGTGTCCCATATTTCCTGAATGTTTTGTGATGAGAATTTGTTGGTTTTGCTATTTTCTTTGATCAGTGTGTTTATTTTCTCTATGGTATCTTCAGTGTCTGACATTCTTTCTTCTATCTCTTGTAATCTGTTGGTAGTACTTGTCTCTGTGGTTCCTGATCGTTTACCCAGGTTTTCCAATTCCATCCTTCCTTCGGTTTGTGTTTTCTTCATTACTTCCATTTCATTCTTCAAGTCTTGAACCGCTTCCCTTATCTGTTTGATTGCTTTTTCTTGCTTCTCTTGGTTTTCTTGGGTATCTTTGAGCGACTTATTCATTTCCTCTACTTTTTTGTTTGTCATCTCTAATTGTTTATGGCAGTTTTTCACCTCCTGTTTAAGGTCCTCTATTATTTTCATATAATTCACTTTTGAGTCAAATTCTTCTAATTCTTCTGGAGTAGAGTGTACAATTCTTCTTGTTTCGGGATCCCTGGGTTCTGGTGATGTCATGTTGTCTTTCAGGTTGTTGGAGGAATTCTTGTATTGCCGCCTTCCCATCTCTTGCTTCAAATGGAGCCCAGAGAGGCCTGGTGTCTTGGTCCAGACTTTGCTGTGACTGACTCTCTGGGTGTATCTCTTCAGTGTAGAAACAGGAACCAACCCGTCCAGATGGAACTCCTCAGCACAACAACTCAGATGGCAACCCTGGAGCACCAGCTGTAGGTGCCCAAGCTCCCCCACAGGGAACCTTGAGACCTGCCCAGAAGGCAGGCACTCCCCGCTCTGGGTGGATAGCCTTAGTGAAGGAACTTAAAACTGTTCTTGAGCACTGGTCCTAGCAAGCCTCAGTGCAGGGTTGGGGGTGGGGTGTGTTGCCGGGGGGGGGGGGGGGATTGGGTCTTGCCTAAGAAAGGCAGCCCTGCAGAAGGAGTTGGGGGAGGGGGTTTGTGCTAGCTTCTGGGACACACCGCCCCTGGCTAGTAGACACTCACCCGTCCAGATGGAATTCCTCAGCTCCTAATCATCAGGGCCTTCTGGTAGCTCAAGGATCCGGGGACAAGAGGAAGGGGGTGGGAGGGAGCGCGGGGTCCAGTAGACCACCGGAGATCCTGGAGCCCCAGCTGTAGGTGCCCAAGCTCTCCCACAGGGAACCTTGAGACCTGCCCAGAAGGCAGGGATTCCCCGCTCTGGGTGGATAGCCTTAGTGAGGTAACTTAAAACCGTTCTTGAGCACTGGTCCAAGCAAGCCGCAGGGCAGGGTTGGGGGTGGGGTGGGTCCGGGGGATTGGGTCTTGCCTAAGAAAGGCAGCCCTGCAGAAGGAGCTGGGGGAGGGGGGGTTTGTGCTAGCTTTTGGGACACACGGCCCCTGGCTAGTAGACACTCACCTGTCCAGATGGAATTCCTCAGCTCCTAACCAGGGCCGTCTGGTAGCTCAAGGATCCGGGGACAAGAGGTAGGGGGTGGGAGGGAGCGAGGGGTCCAGTAGACCACCGGAGATCCTGGAGCCTCAGCTGTAGGTGCCCAAGCTCTCCCACAGGGAACCTTGAGACCTGCCCAGAAGGCAGGGACTCCCCGCTCTGGGTGGATAGCCTTAGTGAGGTAACTTAAAACCGTTCTTGAGCACTGGTCCAAGCAAGCCGCAGGGCAGGGTTGGGGGTGGGGTGGGGTGGGGGGGATTGGGTCTTGCCTAAGAAAGGCAGCCCTGCAGAAGGAGCTGGGGGAGGGGGGTTTGTGCTAGCTTCTGGGACACACCGCCCCTGGCTAGTAGACACTCACCCGTCCAGATGGAATTCCTCAGCTCCTAATCATCAGGGCCTTCTGGTAGCTCAAGGATCCGGGGACAAGAGGTAGGGGGTGGGAGGGAGCGAGGGGTCCAGTAGACCACCGGAGATCCTGGAGCCTCAGCTGTAGGTGCCCAAGCTCTCCCACAGGGAACCTTGAGACCTGCCCAGAAGGCAGGGACTCCCCGCTCTCGTGAATTCAGTTTTTAAAGCAACTTTGAGAATCGTCCTGATTAGACTACTTTTTAAGACTCTGCAGTGATCACGCCCTGGAGAAGGTGGTCACTTGTCAGTCATCCGGACGTGGCTCTGCGTGTCCTGCCACTCCCGGGCAGCTCTTGACAGACTCAAGCCCGCCAGAAGCCGTGGTTCCTCCTTCTTTTAATTCACTCCAGTTCGACAGCATGAAGCCTGCGTGTCAATAAAGTGTTCGGAGGATGTCATTGAAATGTTAGCGTTGGCAAAGGAACATCAACATTACACAAGCAAAGTGCATTACCTGTTGCTGAGTATGTAAGTTCCCAGGAGGTGAGTAGGCCACAGTGCCCCAGAAGAGTATTTGGAGAGATGCTATATTCCCTTTCTCACTTAATTTGCTCTTGGCCTTGGCTGCAGTTAGGGGTCACTGATTGCGAATGACTGTATGGGAGGCTGATTTGATCCCCAAACTAATGTAAGAATCTCTGTAATGACATATTCTTTCCTCAAACGTCTCAGGCCTTAGACCAAGTCCCTGATGATAGTATCTCACTGTCAATGATTCCTGCCTTGTTTATGGAATTTGAAGACATCTAGGTTTAATTCCTGACCCATCTCTTACTAGCCAAGTGGCACTGGTCAAGTAATGGATATCTCTTTGTCACATTAATTTCTATTACTGCTGGAATTAAGTGCTATGAAAATAAGTGCTTAAAACAAAACACAGGTTTGTTTTTTCATTTCTTTCTTTCTTTGCTTTTTGAGACAGAGTTTCTCTATGTAACCCTGGCTGTCCTGGAACTCACTCTGTACGCCAGGCTGGCCTCAAACTCAGAGATCCTTCTACCTCTGTCCTGAGTGCTGGGATTGAAGGCGTGCGTCACTATCACCCAGCTTGTTTGCTTCATTTTAAGAAATCAGAAACTATCTTAGTCACTGCTCTTCTGCTGTGAAGAGACGCCCATGACTGCAGCAACTCTTCCAAGGGAAAGCATTTAATCGGGGGCTGGCTTATAGTTTGAGAGGCTTAGTCCATGATCATCTTGACAGGGAGCATAACGCAGGCAGGCGTGGTACTAGAGAGGCAGAGCTAGGGGGAACAACACTAGGCCTGCTGTGGGCTTTTGAAATCTCCAAGAGCACCCCTAATAACACCCTTTCTCCAACAAGGTCATACTTCCTAAGCCTTCTGTGGAGCCCTGCCTGTACCACTCCCTGATGACCAAGAATGGATGCTTAAAACAACACACATTTTTAAAAAATTTGTTTCAGTTTAAAAGATCAGAAACAAACAAACAAAGGATGTTAGGAGCCTAAAGTCAATGTCTACCAAGTTTCATTCTTTCTGGAGGCTCAGGATGATCCTTGTCCAGCTTTTAGAAGTCACCTGTCTTCCTTGACTCGGAGCCCCCTCCCTTCTTCAAAGCCAACAGTCATATCGCTTAAGTATGTCTGGCTGTATGTTAATCTCTAAGCTTTGACTCTGCAATGGCTATTCTTTGTTGTCAACACGACACACTTGGTAAGAGGGAAGCTCAGTGAGAAATTACCTCCCTCAGACTGGCTGTCTACGGGGCATTTTCTTGACTGCTGAGGGATGGATGAGGGCCTACTCTACTGTGGACAGTATCACTCCTGGGCAAGAGAGCCTGGTTCTCTAGAGCAGCTAGCTGAGCAGAGCAGACAGCAAGCCAGTAAGCCATGTTCCTCCATGGTCTTTGCTTCGGTTCCTGTCTTGAGTTCCTCCTTTGGTTTCCTGCCGTGATAGACTGTGATCTGTAATCCAAATAATTACTCAAGTTGCTCTGAGTCAGTATTTTACCCACAGCAACAGAGAAGCAGCCTAGGCCAGACTCAGTTAACCAGAGTATAAGCCAAGCCATTAGCTTCAGGTTTTGTGAAAATACTTCTGCTAGTGTAGATTACTATTCTGTTCCCGTCCGCAAACTACCCAAGAATTAGCATTTCCACCGACTAGCTACCATGATCTTCAGCTCTTCTGTGGTGCCAAGTGCTACCCAATGCCCTTTGCACTGTTTATCATACACAGAGTGAGTATGGGCAAAGTCTGCTTAAAGATACACATGACAAAGTACTAATACTGAATTATTGCCTGTCTATATTGAACTCTGCAGTTTAAGAACTAGAGCAATATAGAAGTTTACATTTAACAAAAGCACCTCAAATATTCTAATGAAAGAGGTAGCCCATGTTTGAGCATTACCAAGAATTCAAATTAACAAGCTTCAGAGAAACTTGGACCTTCAAAAATGTTTTAAACTTTGTCTCTCTCTCTCTCTCTCTCTCTCTCTCTCTCTCTCTCTCTCTCTCAGTGTACATCTATTTGTATTTTTCTTAGTGGAAGTTTTATAACTTCCAACATATTTTAAGGGATTCTGATGTAATTTTTAAACAGCAACAGAAAGTGTTAAATATTTACCATTAACATATATTTGGACTCGTTATATAAAAAGTCTTTTCTTCCTTATTTGAGAAATAAAGCATAATATTAACATGTGAGTGTCTAATACATGCATTCTATTGTGTAAGACACTGTTGGATATATTCCCCCAAAGAAGAACACCTTCAATTTGGTTACAGACAGACACACACAGTGTACATACACACACATAAACACACACACACCCTAGACTGTATACTTTAAGTCTGGAATATTAGAATTTTAAAATAAAATCGACAATACGTGTGTGTGTGTGCACGCGCGCATGTGTACATGTGTGCGTGTGTTCTACTGGGCAGAAAGAACAGCTGCAAATCCACTATTTTTACACGGAATATTTAAGATCAGCAAATAGGTATGTCTTGGTTGTGGTCCCTTCGCCATCACTGTTTTGGTTGTATAGTCCTAGGAAAGTCCTTTAATATTTCTGAGTTCCTGAAGATCGACTGTTTGTAGAGATAATGTCACATGATCTTCTGAAGGCAGGATAAGGACTTCATGATATCCTGAAGCTCTGATATAAGTGTACATGTGTGCATATAGTGTGTATTTGTGTGGTCATACATATCTGCATATAAATTATTTACATTATGCAGCTGGACAATGCAGGAGTGTAGAGAACAAAATATCCCATGCCCTCACATCCCAGAGATAGTAGGTCTTGTCTGCTACCCTTGTTCACATGGAAAAGCCCCAGCAACACTGGCTTTAGCGTGGCATTGTCTTAGAGACAGTCATGGATATCGAATAAAATGACGCAAACCTGAACGTGTGCGCCTGTAGTCCCAGCTGCCCAGAAAGCGGAATTAGGAGAACTGCTTTGGCCCAAGAGTTCGGATTCTGCCTGGCAACAGAGCATGATGCTGACTCTTAAAAAAATAAAGTGATGCATGCCCTAGATTGAAGAAGAAGATGTGTAAGAAAAGACAATATAGATAAATACCACATGTACATTTATATAAGCAAAATGGTAGATACCTTTTACAGAAGTTATACATGTGGACAATCTGATTACTGTTTAATGGGAACGCTTCACAATAAAATACAGCAAATTGAGGTGGGGGGGGGAGGACTTTGGACTTTCCACAGGGCAGGGAAACCTGACTGCTCTGCAGGCTGGAGAGGGAGGGGGAGGAGTGGGAGGGAAATGGGAGGTGGGGAGGAGGCAGAAATTTCTTTTTTTTTTCCAATAAAAAAAAATAAAATAAAATACAGCAAGTATCTTTGGGCTGCCAAATTCTTTGAGCTGTCATATACACGGAAACATGAACCTGAAAAATTCAGAACTGACTCATTGTTGGTATTCTTTTATCATTATAACGCTTAATAAATGCTTATTTGTACGACCTTTGACCCCGTTAGCTAATCACACTATAGCTTCTATGAGGAAAAAAAGGAAGAAAAGAAAAGAGAAAAAGGGAAGCAAGGAAGGAAAAATAGGAAAGAAAAGAAAAAAATGAACCCTGTACACGCTAAAGCAGAGCCCAAAGTACTTGGAACGCTAGCAAACTCATTTATGGCATCCAGTGTTAACATGTAGATCAATTCACTTGGCCGCAGCTGATGGCTGTTCCAGTTAGTCAGCTTCAGTAACACGGGAACTCAGCTGAGATCGGTCATGATGATTGCCAAAGGGAGAGCCAGGGACGTGCAGGTTGTACAGTCAGCGTGCTTCTGATGAAGAGAGGTGAAGGACCGGGGAAGTGGGAAGCTCCAAGTGAGGTTTTCTTTGCTTGTACGAAAGAGGCTGGAAATCCAGGAGATGGTGGAGTTGCTTTGATTTCTCTGGTGACTGTTAGTCATACTCCCACTGTTTTGGTTTCGATGTGAAAAGTGTTAAAAGCTTACGTGTTGAAGTCTTGGTCCCTAGTATTCCCCCAACTATGCTACCTTGCCTTGTCCCTTATTTATTGTTATTGTTATTATTAGTATCATTATTATTTAGAATAGTCTTGCTACGGAATCTAGAGACTTGCTAAGGTATCTCTGGAATCTACTGATAGTGATTCAGTCAGGCACACGGTCCATGCTTATAACTACAGCTGAGACAGTTCTGAGAAGAATGTTTCTAGATCGAAATGTGTAGATTTACGAGGCAGAGAGACCTCATGTCAATGCCTGAGCTATACATCTCCAGGTCTTAGAAAAAGAACAACAAGCTGAATCCAGAAGCACCCAACAGTGATAATAGAGATCTAGGCAGACATAAACAAAGTGAAAACTAAAGAACAAGACACAGACTCAACCAAACTCTGAAATAGTTGGTTCTCTGAAAATGTAATTAAAGCAAGCAAAAGAAAGAAAAGACCCAAATTAATAAATTTAGAATTAAAAAAGGGACAGGCAACAACACATACCAAGAAGATGCAGAGGGTCTGGGTAAAAGGAATACGTTAAATGTTTGTATTTTGGAAAATCTGAAAGAAATGAAAAAGTTCTAGACACACATTGATAAAGTTAAAAAAAATAAAGCAATAGAGAGGGAGGGAGAGAGAGATTCAAAAAACATCAGACTCTCACTGTATTAACATTCTCAATCCCTATAGCAGTGCCTACCTCCTGGCTACTTTAGTGAGATTTGAGTCCCTCTTACCGACTTCAGAGTGATTGCTCTCAAGAAAAATTTTTTATCTTTGTGTAAGTGCATGTTTTGAATATCTAGTGTGTTTGGCTTTTGAATATGAGATCATCAAGGAGAGACCAGCTGTCTTCCCCGTCAAATGGGAGAGTTCAAAGGTCACCAGTGGGACTTCAGTAGGGACACTCGTAACACTTCAGTCATGATAATAGAACTTATGTGTGCTCTAGTGTTTTGTGAAACAGAAGTTGAAACAATAATGTTTCAGGCACTGGCAAATATTTTCTAGCTAGTGAATGTTTTCTGGCACACCGACTGGGACTCTGCTCTGGTCTGTCTCTCCACCACGTCTGTCTCATTGGGCGTGTGGCAGCCTGAATGTGAACGCTTGCCTGTGGGTTCAGGTACTGATGGCTTCCTTCCCCAGCTACAGCTGTTCTGGGAGACGGTGCAAACACTAGGATGTAGGACCGATTGAAGGAACGGGGTCACTGGAGGGAGAAATTTGGAGATACAGTTCCTCCTACCCATGTGTGTGACCTCTTTGGGTCCTGCTGCCATGGTTCTCTACATTAACAATCTGTTACTCTGTGTCCCAGTAATAAAACCAGATGACTATGCACTGAAACCATGAACTAAAATAATTATTTTTTTCCTTTATTTCTGATGCATATTTGTCATAGCAATTTAACCCATTGCTTTTTTCCTGAGACAGGGTCCCACTGTGTAGCCTAGGCTCACCTTAGATTCAATTCTTCCTCCATAGCCCCATGGGTGCTGGGGTTACAGGCACAAGTCACCACAACCCTGCTCACGGCGAAGTTTCTACAGCACTTTCTGACTGACAAATCCACAGTGGCTTCCGGTTGCCAAAAGTAATCTTGAAAGACAGTGGAGCACACCAGCCAGGTCTGACAGGCTGGTTCAGTCTGGGTTCTAGATTCTGTCGACACAGCAGAAAATTTAAATTCTTTTGAATTTCTCTTGTCTTATTTTTCAAAATGGGGAAGGTTGTGTTTCCAGGTTTACATATTAAAAATTATTTTTTGAGATTATAATTATATAATTTCCCCCTTTTCTTTCCTCCCTTCAAATCATTTCATGTATTTTACCTTGCTCTCTTTCAAATTTATGGCCTCTTTTTAAAATTAATTGTTTAACGTATACCCCTAAATGCATAAATAAAACTTGCCCAGTCTGAATAATGTTACTTGTATATGTTTTTCAGGGCTGACCACTTAGTATTGGATAAGCAATTAATTGGTGTGCTCTTCCCTAGGAAAAAGCATATTTCTCCCCCTCTCGGCATTCCTTAGCTGCGCATAGGATTTTATGTACATCCGAGGCCTCTTGGGCCTTTCCCCATCCATGCCAGCATGTCCATTGATGCATCCTCGTTGAGGTCATGTTTAGACAGTCATGTTGCGGAGACTTCCAGGGTGTAGCTTCTGACATTCCTAGGAGACACAATCTCACGGTAAACTTCCTGGTACTCTTTTTCTTCCTGTCTTTCTGCCCCCTCTTCCACAGCTATCCCGGAGCCTCAGGTTCAGAGGTTGTGTTGCAGATGTATCAGGCGGGACTGGGCTCCACAGCTCTGAATTTTGATTGAGTGTGATTTTTTGTGATGGTCACCATCTGTTGCAAAGAGAAGTTTTCTTAATGGGGGTGAGGATTACATGTACCTGATACGGAACAGAAGAAAAATAAAATTAAAGGACTATTATATTGCCACTAATCTCATAATCCTTTCATTCTATTTTGAGCTTTTCTTGAGTCATAAATATTATCTAACAATTTATAAGATTAATATATATATATTAATATTTTATCACAATATTAATGGTCATATAGAGTAGTAGCTAATTCTAGAAAAAGGCTTCCTCTAGCTTCCTGTACCTGATTTCAGATAACACAGAATTAAGTTTCTGTACTCTGGATGGACATAACAAATACTGATCCTTTAGCCTATTTGATATCTGCTGCACTTCACAGTCTCACCCTTGCTTTTAAATACTATGCTTGCTCGGCTGCCCCAGTTAGTTCTAGAGAGCCTCACCTAGGGGATTTCATCTTTTCTAATTTTTTGACCTTGGTTTAAGGTCTTCCAGAACCCACTCTCTGACTATTCTCTATTGCACGCCGCACCTCTCACCAAAGAAAGCAAATGTAAGAAGCAGTGAAAGGCAGGAAAGAATTTCAATAATAATATAATAACAATAATAATAACAAATAATGTATGATCACATTGAGAAGATGGAGATCATTTCAGACATAACCGTTTAAGCTGGAGGGCAGAGGTGTGCATAATTAAGCAATCTAGAAAACTGCGACCTGGATGAACACTATCTGAGCCCTGCTACTGCAAATCCACTGGGAGGACTATCAGGTTCCCATGAAATGATGCTTACTGCTTAGAGAACAGGAATCACCAGTTGGTGATGTATTGACAGCACCAGGTCTCGTCCTAAAGTAACGGCTCCCAGTTAGGCTGATGATCTCATGGAATAATCTAGGAGACTTGATGGTTGCTGGAAACCAGGGTGACTCTATAGTCAGAACAATGTCTGGAGATTTCCAGCTGTGTTTCTGGTCTACTGCATATGGTTACTTAAAACCTGAAAGTAAAATACTTCCATTATTTTTATGCATACATTGAGTCTTGGAGAGTGTGGGGATAGGTTAGGTAAATTTAGAGAAAATCAACCTTCTGTCATTGACTTTCAGATATATGAGTTTTGAATGACTCGTTTGTCTATAGGCATAGTTGAGTAGGACCTCAAGAGTCTTATGGCAAAGTAGACAGACACAAAACGAAAGCAGAGCCGTCATGCTTTATCCTGCTTCCAGTCATCTATCAGGCATCTACAGACCCACGGGAAGGGCCGGTGAGTTTTAACAGAGGGAGTTTCTAAATCTGCGTCACAAATACAGGCAGGAAAAGAGGATGCTACTGAAATTCTGCTGAATTCCTGGCATCAATAACAGCTTGAACCAAACCCAGTGAGGTCCTCATTAGGAAAGAGAAGCCAAAGCCCACTTTGATCTCAGACCTGAAACAAAGTTCCAATGGGATCATGACAGTGCTAGTATGAGCAACATCCTCAACATTCATCAGTATAGAGGCAAGTTTGCCCTATTGAGCTGCTAGGCTATCTTTTCTGTGGAGGGAGGGTAAGACAAGGACTCATTTTATCACCTAGGCTGGCTTTGTACTTGCTACATAGCCCAGACTGGCCTTGATCTTGAGATCCTCCTGCCCTAGTCACTCAATGGCTATAATTAAAGGTTTGCACTATTGTTGGGGGCTATTAATTTTCTCCAGGTATAACATGACCATGGGCATCACGGAGTTGAGTTTGATGTGGTGACCAGCAGAATAACACAGTAATATCTAAGTCTGTGCAACAGAAATGGAGCTATTAATTAACATTCCCTGGTAAAGGGGGAAGGGTCACAGGACCCTTACCTGGGATTACAACTATCACTCCCTCTTGCATTCCTGGGACGTGCTAGCGTGTAGAGCAATTGGAAGAAGGTTAGCTGAGGGCTGTACTCGACAATGCAGCCTCCTTGAGGTCATGACCTATGCCAAGGTGACATTTTGATAATGTAGTTACTCTTGAGTCACCTATACAGCTTAACAATAATCTTACTACAATTATAAAATTGCTGGATTATCATCCTAAAAACCATTGCAGGTCATAGCCGTAAATCAAAAGATTACATAAGAAATGCAAGGAAGTGTATTTGTTATGGTTGACCATGCAATGCCACCCACCCTGACTCCTGTCTCATGCACTTGAATACTTGGTTCCTAGTTGGTGACAGTGTTTTAAGGGGTTATGAAATCTTTGGGACATATGTCCTAGTAGGTGGTTGGCAGAGATGTATCACTAGAGGCAGGCCTTCGAGGTAATAGTCATTTCTGGTACTGGCCTGAGCATTACTGGTCAGCCATCAGTCTCAGACTCCCACCAATACAGACTGGGCCACTCCTACCACCAATGCTTCCACATGGACCGGAATCTCCTAAAACTCTGAAACAACTCTTTCTTCTCAGAAGCTGCCTTTGTCAGAAATTTTATCAGAGAGATGAGAAACTGCCCCTAGCCCTGCACCAAGAGCTCTGAGATGTGAAAATCCTGCTAACACTCCCAAGACTCACTGTTAAATGCCAATCAATGTTTCAAAGTTGGGAGCCAAGGAGTACTTCCAGCAGTGCTGTACTTTCCCCCTAGCTCACTGCACATGCTCCAAAGACCCATAAAAGCCCACCCTTTCCCCAGCCCTCTGTAGTCTCTGCTCCTAGCCAGAGGCAGCTGCTATTCTGTGTCTTTTTCCGATAACTCACTTGCATGAGACTTGTTGCATTGTGTGACTCTGTGGTATTCCTTGGCTGCCAACTGCCAGCCCGCCCCCAGGCCAGAGAACCCCTTACAGTTAGGATGAAATCCAAAGTTTTCTTGCCCACGTGAGGTGCATGCTCTATCACTGAGGTACACCCTAGCCTTCTCTCTTGGAATATGCAATTTCTTATTCCATAGAATTTCTTACGATAATTTTTAAATTGTCTTTGTAGCCTTGCACGATCTGTCTCTAGAATCCCAGACTGCTTAGTGACCACTCACTATCAAGAGTACTCTGTCTATACCAGTGGTTCTAAACCTGTGGGTCATGACCCCAAAATACTTATTATAATTCATAGCGGTAGAAAAATTAGAGTTATGAAGTAGCAAAAATGTTCTTGTACCCTGTAAAGATTTGTCACTTGCATTGGTTTAATAAAACACTGTTTGGCCAGTAGCTAGGCAGGAAGTGTAGGCAGAGTGAGCAGATCAGGAGAATTCTGGGATAGAGGAAAGTGTTAGGAGCCGTTTTCTTCCTAAAGATCATTTCAGGAACCATCACCTTGGGGGGCTTGCAGGGAACCCCACACCTATAATTATGTTAAGAATTGTTCTATTGACAAAACCTGCCCCACACCCAATTAGCTGTTATCTGTTAGCGGAACTGCCTCAAATTCCAGCTATCCAGGGAACTAGGTGTGGCAACTCCTGACTTCTTGGCCTACCTGACCGGACGTAGGTTACGTGACCCGGGACCACGCGGCCAGATTCCATGCTCCTGTGCCCTGCCCCCCCTGCCCCCCAATCCAGGGGCTATATAAGCTGTAACCCTGTCCCTAATAAATGGAGACCGTGACAAATTTAGCATGGTCTTCTTTTTCTTTTCTAGCTCATATCCTTCCAGGTAGCGCCCCTCCGAGAGACCCTGGAGTAACCAGATTGCAGGGTGGGTTACGACCCCTAGACTGTAGCCCACCCCAAACTGCAATTGACAGTGGCGCCTGAACAGGGACTGAAAGGCTCAGTCTGCAGTCACCAGTCCAGATGCAAAGGATGCAAAGCAAGATGAGAATGACTCATAGATAAAAGGTACCATGCCATGTGGCTAGCATCATAAACAAGAATTATGGATTAATTTAAATTGTAAGAGCTAGTTAATAAACCTGAACTAACAGTCCAATCAGTTTTGAATTACTATAAGCCTTTGTGTGTTTTATTGGGACTGAACAAGTGCAGGACCAGGCAAGACAGAAACTTCTGCCTACACAATGAAATTAATTTTATGGTTGGAGTCACCACAACATGAGGGACTGTATCAAAGGACTACAGCATTAAGAGGACTGAGAGCCCTTGCTCTATACCTGCTGGGAGCTAACAGGAGTTAATATGGCCCAAAGTAAATAAAATAAAATAAATTAGAGACAATTTTGAAGCTTTTATAAATTTAGAGAAAAAAAAAACTCCTGAGCACTTCCTAGTAACACTAGATGAGAGAGGGCATTACAAAGGCATAGGTCATGTGATTAGAGTTAAAGCAGGGCAGGAAGTGGCATGTGGAAGAAATCACAAGTGACTCCCCCTGTGCTCTAACAGAGATGAGGCTGCAGCTTCCCTCTGCAGGAGAGGGAGAAGGGAGAATGCTCACTTCACCTCTGTGAGGACCTGGGTTCAATCTCTACCAACAGAGAAAGAAAGGGAGGAGGGAAGGAGGGAGGGAAAGAAGAAACTGGATAAAAAGAAAGAAAGGAAACTAACTTTACAAACAGTGAGAGTTTGTTTAAAATCATAACCATGAAGCCACATGGCATGCCCAGAGCCTCGCTGCACCGTCGCAAGCATGGCTATGTTTGAAGATGGCAGGGGCTGCTAACTCACAGTGTGACTTTGGAGCAGCTCAGAGGATCCTAACAGACGCATGGAAGCTCCAAGGGGAGAGGCAGTGGTGCAGGAGGAATCTGAAGAGCCCGAGGTATCGCCTGAACAGCTAAAACCAGCAGGTCCTATGGGAGATACTTTCATAAAGATGAACTCACAGAATGAGAAGGAAAGATGATGGAGCCGAGCTGTGCCCTTAGGGAAGAGTGGAAAACTCCAGTGAAGAAGGGTGCAGGAGCCGTGTGGGAGCATGGCGGGAGTGGACCCAGAGCCTGGCATGACTGAATAGGCCTGGTCTTCAGCCCTAAGGCCTGCCTGAAGCATGGAGCCACTGCTGCTGCTCTCCCTCCTGGAAGAAGGGGACCACAGGGCTGAGGCACTGCCCACAGGCTGCAAACACACAGCTCACACTCTGTGGAAGCTGGCATGGAGGGCAAGGAGCTGCGCAGTGGCCTGGGACACTCAGGGATCCTGGCCACAGTGTCTCTCACAGTGTCCCTGGACACACTATCTAGCCACATGATCACAGCAGGATATCCAAGACAAGTCTCAGCAACGGTCCAGTATTTATGGTGCTTCAGAAACCAGAAACCTTGAACCAGACCATTGACTTGTTGCAATGAGTTTGTAAAGCTGTTTGGGACACACTGCAATATATATATGTGTATGTATATACATATTGTATGATACACTGCATTTATATGTGTGTATGTGTGTGTATATATATCCTGTAGGACACACTAAAGTGTATATATTATATTATATTATATTATATTATATTATATTATATTATATTATATTATACATACTGTAGGACACACTGAAATGTGTATATATATTATATATACTGTAGGATACACGATACACTGCAGTTTATATGTGTGTGTATATACACACACAGTGTAGTTTACATATATACTATAGGACCCACTGCAGTTTATATATAAATACTGTAGGACAAACTGAAGTTTGCAGTGCCACTACAGTGAATGAATATTCGATGAAGAGGTGGGAAGGATGGAGGAACCAAGCAGTTATGTTCAAAGTGGAAAGAGGTGAAGTAGAGAAGGGATGGTGGTGACAGGAAGAAGGCTGTGGGTGATGGGGGAACATGTTGATGCTGAGTAGAGCTGCTAGGGTGCTGTGTAGCAGACTGGAGCTTTCTGATGCGGGATGTCCTTCTGAATATGTGTTGGTGTCTGAAGGAGACCATGTTGCTATGAATGGCCTATGCTGTCACCTGAGGCCATGTGGGGTTCATGGTTCATACTGCCACCAAGGGCCATGAGGGTATCTGTGGTCTGTGCTGTGACTGGGGGCCATATTGATGTCCATGGTCTGTTCTGCCACGGGAGACCATGTTGATGTATCCGTGGTTTGTGTTGTTCCCAAGGCCACGTTGGTGTCCGTGGCCTACGCTGCTGCTGAGGGTTATGATGGTGTCTGAGGCCCAAGCTGCAGCAAGGAGGTGGGTTGATGTCTGTGGTCCAAAGCATAGGCTGACTCCAGAGGCCATGTGGATGTCTGTGGTCTGTGCTGTGGCCAGAAACATGTGGGAGTCCACGATCTGTGCTGCCCTGACTGTAAAGAACAAGGAAGCGGCTTTTGCAGTGGTACTGATGGCTTCAGATCATGACCTCTGCCACCCCAAAAGAAAAACCATCCTTGACAGGAAGTCACTGGAGAGAATGCTTGGACATTGTGATGGGATGCAGAAGTGCGGTTCTCCACAACGGATGGCTTCTGGCGGCGGGGGTGGGGGGACACAACTCAGTTTTAAGCAGCTGGTCACTGGGAGAGTGGCCATGCTCCATTGAGTATATGGGCAGCACGAATTGGACTTTTAGTGGAGAGGTCACAAGGGTAAGGAGACAGACCTGGGAGGCCTGGGAAGTGAGTGTGATCGGTGAGTTTTATGTGAAATTCCCAAATAATCAAGAAAAAAAAAACTATGTTGAAAAAAAAATGTAAGTAGTAACCTGACAGGAAATCTTTATAAGCGAGGTTTAGTGCTTCATTAATTTCAATAAAATTATATTTCATTTGTATACAGTGTCTATTTCCAGCCCCTCACATGATAGAACATATCATAGATGAACTTGACATGGTACACCAAGGGAAAACAAGAGTGGAGTCCACAATGTGGAACAGACTCTGATGTTATGATGTGAGTACAGACATTACACCACTCCTGAGCACCTCTGCCCTGTAACACAGACACTGTCAAGGAAAGAAGCTATAATAAGCAATACAGCTCTAAAGCTCTATAGAAATGGTTTTTTATACTTTAGCCAATGCAACATTCAAATCATAAATACCATCAAGAATATGGATAATTGCTAAAGAAAAATTTTAAATATTTGTGTTTTGCATTGCTTAAAAACATTTTTATTCCCAGGTGGTAGGGTGCATACCTTTAATCCCAGCACCTAGGAGACAGAGTCAGGTGGATCTCTGTAAGTTCAAGGCCTGGTCTACAGAGCAAGTTCCAGGACAGCTAGGACTGTTACACAGAGAAATCTTGTCTTGAAAAAACAAAACACAGAACATTTTTACTACACTGTTACTGTTAGATTCTAGCTGTCAACAGCGCCCATGGCCATGTCAGACAAGCAGCAGATGACAATTGATCTCAGGGGACCAACAAACAAAACTCTGGTGGGTGAATCTCGGATAGGCAAGGCCTGAGAGCCTCAGCCACAGGGTGTCTCTCACTACTGCTGTGTCTTTCTTCACATGTTCGCCACTGCCATTTTTCTCTGATATCTGGCACAGTACGAATGGGCACAGGGAGATCCCCACTGCCATCAATGCAGTCTGATCACATCTTGAAAATATTCTGTTCTCCTGGGCATTTTCATGTGTGGATTATTGTGAAGATGATTTCCTCCTAAGATGTACTGCTTAACTAAAGCAATGATTTTATACAGTAATAGTGTTAGTTTAAATAGGATTTTGATGATGGAGTGTTTTTAATAAGTATAATAAGGAACTATGATGGAAAACTAACATAGGTAAAAGTAGGATAAAATGTTGCTCATGGTTCTGATAAAGCAGAGGCTGCAGAGGATAAAAAATAAAGTAAGGAAGTGTCACACAGCTAAAACAAATGAGAAATGAGTTTCTTTTATTCTTTTTTTTTTTTTTCTTGAGACAGGCTCTGTGTAACAGCCCTGGCTGTCCTGGAACTTGCTTTGTAGACCAGGTTGACCTAGAAGTCACAGAGATCTGCCTGCCTCTGTGTCTTGAGTTCTGGGATTAAAGGCATGCACCACCCTGCCACATGAGTTTCTACTGAGAAACCATACAAACTACGGCTTAGGTTAATGACTGAGAAAAACAATTGAGTTCCAGTAGCCCAACTAGTTTACACTTTTTTAATCTTATGGTTAGATGTGTTCACAGGCTTGGCGGTGCATCATATCTGAAATAAGGCTTTGAAAATAACAAGGTTAGACTAAGTTGTCTTTGCCAAATAGCATCAAGGTGAGAAACCCAAGAAGACAATCTGAAGTTTTAGAAAGGCACATGGTTGAGTGAGGAACTCATTAAGGTCAAGGAGCAAAAGCAAAGTAGTCCAATTATTATGATCTGATGTGCTTTTCTTGCTAGGATGAGCTGGTGACCAAGTGTGATCATTAATTCCTTGTACCCATTTCTACCCTCAAACAACCTCCTGGGAATTGAACTCAGGACCTCTGGAAGAGCAGCCAATTCGCTTAACCTCTGAGCCATCTCTCCAGCCCTATATCACTTTTTCTACATAAATTTTTGGCTTTCTTGAAAACTGTCTTTTGTGGTGTATTATTCCTGGATTCTTGGACCCTAACATCTGGGAGCTCGTCTGGGATTTGGGGGGTTCACCTCCCACAAACAAGCCATTTTGGGGATCCCAACCACTCTCACCAAGAGAGAAGTGCAATAGTTTCTGGGAAGTGTAGGGTACTACCGATTACAGATCTCCAGGTTTGCTGAAATTGCCAAGATGCTCTGTGAGGCCACCAAAGGTCCAGAGGGTAAATTGCTTTGGACTGAGGTTGAGGCTAAAGCTTTCATAGACATCAAACAGACCTTGATCTTGGTGCAGGTCCTAGCACTGCCAGACATAACTAAGCCTTTTTGTCTCTTTGTGGACGAAAAATCAGGAGCTGCCAAAGGGGTGCTCACTCAGAAACTTGGGCCATGGCATTCCCCCATGGCATGTTTATCTACAAAACTGGGTCCTGTGACAGCTGGATGGCCAGCCTGCTTGAGAATCACGGGAGCAGTGGTCCTGCCTGTTAAGGACTCAGACGATTTAACTGTGGTACAGAACCTGATCATTACAGCTCCACATGCAGTGAAGAGCCTCTTGAGGAGCCTCCCACCCCTCAGTTCCCAAAAGATGGGTAACAAATGTTCCGCTGATCCGGTCGGCTAAACAAACCTTTCCCCAACCATTCATACTCAATCCAGCCTCCATGATGCCCAGGAGGGAGGGAGAACTCCTTCATTACTGTATGGACATAATATCAAGCTTCCAGAACATCAGACCTGACTTGATTGATGTCTGGTTGGCCTCCTGGATCTGGAAATGTATACCGATGGCAGCAGCTTTATAAAAGGGGGCCAGAGGCTGGCAGGGGCTGCGGTGTGCACCCTGAAGGAAACACTGTGGGTGGAAGCCCTTCCAGCAGGCACCTCTGCCCCAAAGGCTGAATTGTGGCACTTACCGCAGCCTTAAGGTTGGGCACAGGAAAGAGAGTCAATATTTTTACTATATGCTTTTACCACACTCCAAGTGCATGGAGCTATTTAAAGGGAAAGAGGCCTTACCACTGAAGTGATCAAAAACAGACAAGAGGTTCCTGGTCTCCTGGAAGCTCATGGCCTCCCGAGGCAGGTCTCAATAATTCACTGCTCCAGACATCAGTGGGGGAAGGGACCAACTGAGGCTCCCGGAAACCACAAAGCAGACCAAGCAGTGAGGGCAGCAGCTCAGGGACCTCTGACGCTGGCAATGTTCCTGCTCCCAGCACCCAGCCTCCCAGAGATACCCATTTATTTAACCTGGGATGGTGACTTTTTCCAAGGTCTGCCTCATGGGTCAATTAAACAGGGATGGTACTCTGTGGGTGGACATAGAGTCTACGCTGGGCCCTGGGAAGGACTTCAATCAAGCAGCTTTATGAGTGCACCCATCCTGGTAAAACAACATTATTCACTTTGTTGTGTAAAAGTTATCTCACCCCTTCCTCAATCGTATGCTTCAAGACCTTGTTTCCAGTTCCCGCCAGGCCACCAGCTCTGTCCTGTGCCATCATCAGAAGCCCAGCAAACAGGAAAGAGGTATGGTGCCAGGAATCGTTTTGGAATAGACTTCACTGAGGTGAGGCCTGGGCGCTATGGACATAGGGTACCTACTAGTATGGTGGACATCTTCTGGGGCTGGACAGAAGCCTTTCCAACAAAAGGAGAGACGGAGCCCACAGTGGCAAAGACGCTGCTAGAGATCATCCCTAGCCTTGGAGTCCCCTCTGCACCAACGCAGACAATGGGCGAGTTTTGTATCTCAGGTGATCCAGGGACTATCTAGGTTTGGGGGATTAATTAGAAGCTTCATTGTGCATACCCATCCCCAGAGTTCAGAACAGATAGACAGGGTGAATCAGACTCTAAGAGAGACCTTGGCTAACTTAACCCTTGAGACTGGCGAGTGCTGGATGGCCCTCCTCCCCTTGACCCTCCTTAGAGTTAGGAATACCCCCTATACTCAAGAACAGACCCCACATGAGATTATGTTTGGTAGGTCTCCTCCTCTCTGCATAAGATCAGATCTGAGGTTTTAGCTGAAATATCTAGCTTATGTCTGTGCAGGCCCTGCAACATACCCTAAATTGGTTGTTCCCTCTGCCCTAGTACATATCTGAACTATCCCGCCAAACCTCACAGATACAAACCAGAAGACCTTGTTTGGATCAAATGACACCAAAAAGAATCTTTGTGACCATTCTCCTGACCACCCTGTCAGCAGTGAAAATAGATGGGATCGAATCCTGGGTGCACCACTCCCACCTAAAAGGCTCGTCCCAGACAGACGACCCAATGAGTGTGAAGACAAAATATAGACTGTATTCCCCCATGCCCAGGGACCCACTAAAGCGGAGACTCACTTCTCCCTGACTTTCCTATTCTCGCTGATGGACTGATAACGTGCCAACAACCCACATATTCCAGTTTCAGTATTATGGGTCCTATCACGCACTATGGATGAAACTATGGTAGCCATGGTTACCACATATGGGCCCTCCACGTTCCACAAGGATCTCCGTGTTTTACTAGGTCGGAAGCCTCCTCCAAGTCTTGGGAGCTTAGAGGTATATGCATGGTTATCACAATTACAGCTGTGGACCCTGTCCTCTAGAGACCAACCTGGTTAAATATTCATTCCAAGCCTGCCCAGAAGGAAAACTAAATTGCTGGGGCTCTGAGGATTATTACCACTCCTCCTGGGGATGTAAGACACATGGGCCATGAGTAAAGGAAAAGACAGGGACAAAGACCCTCTCATTAGGAGGGAGAGACACCAATCTGGCTGACAGGTGGTGGAGTTAAATCTGAAACAAATGACTGTGTATAATTGTTTACCTACTGCCTGGGCAGTGGGGAGGACATAGGGACTTCGGACGTGAAAATGGCTACAAATCACCCCACAAAGGCCACCACTCATGTCTGCAAAAATAAGAGAATTTATTTCTCCAAAACTAACAGCACGCTGGGGTCAGTAACATAACTAACTGGCAAGAGAAGTTTGCAGGCTCCTTTTATACACAGTTAGGGTAAATCCAGGAACAGTTAGGTAATCTCGGACAAACCTGATTGACTATGTAAGCAGCAACTAAATTTGATTGGCTGTGGCATCTTTGGACTTGTCGGGGGCAAGTTCAGTCAAACCCGGGCAAATCTTAAGTGAGGGTTGCAACATCTGCTGTCTTCTGATTGGCCAGCCTCAGTCTGAAGCCCCTTCCAGTCCAGTCCATGGTGCCTGTCCTCGGAGGGCAGCCATGGTCAAGCCCGTGCACAGCACTACTCCCCCAACTGTCTCAGAGCCAGGACTAGGCAAGCCGTGGGGCTTGGGAGCTAGCGGGGTGGAGGCCGCGGTCAATGATGAAGCCGCAGCCCTGAGGCAGGACTGGGGAGCTGGGGGCCTGTGCCAAAGGCTGGGGCCGTTATGTGTGGTGCAGCCATGTTCCGATAGCAGGCAGTGACGAGCTGGTCAGGCAGCTGCAGCAGCAGAGAGAAAGCAGTGCTGCTAGCCATCTCAGATGTACATCCGGGGCTGGAAAGATTGTGGGACACTTCACCATTGAAAAATTTCCCCCACTGGGTAAAATGGATCTCAAAACCCATTGACCCTAACTGAATACTGAAACCTATTCAGGATGGGAGCGAGGTTTAAGGTCCTACAACTCCACAATGAGGAAGGAAAACGACCCAACCTCCAGTTCCTAGCCAGATTGGCCAAGAAAGATCTGGAGTCCTTCTCATTCTAGAATATGCATACAACCTTTGAAAGTCTTCCTCTCCCAGCCTTGTAGAGGACTGTTTGACTGCGTCTTGACCCCAGACCTCCCCCTATTGGGATAGGTTATACAGCAAAGACGGGGGTTGAGACACATCATATAAGAAATTAGGCTATCACTCAAGATAGCCAAAATCAGC